>OX403584.1:16866313-18239576 GCA_948107665.1 Lomographa bimaculata
TTCTGAGCGGCTGTGTTTGTAGGTGTGGTACGCCACTATTTCTTATTTTAAACTCCATGAACTTGGTTTTAGACGTATTTAATGTAAGTAGGTTTTTGTTAAGCCAGTTCGTTACAAGTTCAAGCCCCTGTTGGACATTTTTATAAACATTATTCCAGGAGTTTGCATGGAACAGTATGGCAGTGTCGTCAGCGAATGCAAATATATTCGATTGGGCTATGGGAAGGGTGCAGAGATCGTTGATATATAAAAGAAATAGGGATGGACCTAGTACACTTCCTTGCGGGACACCGAAAGACACGTCATAGAGTTCACTATAATGACCATCTAATTTAACTCTTTGTTTCCGGTCGGAGAGATAAGATCTGAACCAGTCCAATGCTATTCCACGAATGCCAGATTGCTCAAGTTTGTTAAGAAGTATAGGACGGGATACTGTATCAAAAGCTTTTGCCAGGTCGAGGAAAACGCCGATGCATTTCTGACCATTATCAAGTTTACTAGAAACATGGCTGACCAAAGACATAACGGCGTCCTCCGTCGACTTATTTGCGCGAAAGCCAAATTGATTTTCTGCCAGTGCGTTGTTTCTTTCAAGAAAATTGAGCAATCTTTTGTTCACAATCTTTTCTAATAGCTTCGACAGCGAACTGAGCAAGGATATTGGCCTATAGTTTGATATTTCTTGGCAGTCCCCCGTTTTGAGAATTGGGCAAACATTGGCTATCTTAAAACAATCTGGGACAACGCCTGTACTCATACTGAGATTGCACAGATGGGCTATAGGTCTGGCTAGCTCCAATACACCTAGTTTGAGTACTTTATTACTGATGTCATCCGGTCCAGGCGATGAGTCAGTTTTAAGACTACTTATAATCTTGTAAATTTCAAAGTCATCAGTTGGAGTAAGGTAAAATTAAAAAATATAATTTGATATTTAAATAGGTTTTTCATTTCAGATGGTTAACAAATATAAAAGAAAGTCGGAACGACAATCTTAGCGTGAAGAGGACATGAAAAATGCCATTAAAAAAGTAGCTACGCGCAAAATGGGGTTTAACAAAGCGGGTGCCATATTTAATGTTCCTAAGACTTACCAAATATGAAAGAAGATTCAAAAGAAAAGCAAAGACTCATCTAGCGAAGATGAAGAAGACGTACGATGTTTCTATAGCTCTCATTTATTTTCTGAATCGACAGAAGGCTGGGTTCAGTGCCCCGCATGTTTTTTACGGGCACACTGTAGTTGTGCCGGTGTTGAAGACGATGATGAAGATGTTAGATTTGTTTGCGAAAGGTGTGACGATGAATAAATAGTAGAGTTTTTTTTTTGTTCTTATGTTGCCATAGGTCCATTTTGCCTCCATGCCTGGTTCGTTTTACCTTCACGTGTAGGCAGAATGGACCAAACCGAGGGTTTTGGATACTATCCAATATCTTCTGTATATGTGATTTAATTCAAGTGTTCTTTAAGAATAAGTTAGATTAATAAATGTTCAATTATATAATAACAAAGAAAGAAGAATAAAGATATTACTTTTTGTGGTACATTGATATTTCCTTAAGTGGTCCGTATTACCTTCGCTTCCCCTACTAATATTTATTCCTTGTTTTAAGCTGTATCTATTTACGTAATGGGTTTTTATGAAAAACGCATGTAAAGTAATAAATATCTTCTTCGAGTAACAACATTGACAAAAATTGCGTGAGTTATGATTTTTTGTCAAGTAATAACTATCGTATTTTTTTATATTTGCTCTAACTGCTACTGAAATACGACGTGGTAGGTATTAATCATTAGATTTATGTGCATATTGCTATACTTAATTATTTGCGTTTACGCGTAATCACCGTATTATGCCGGCGCGGCAGAATCCTTTGCTGCCGCCAAAATGGACTCGCCCAGGCTCTCGGTGCACTGCTGGCTCGAGTTCAAGGGGTAATCGCCAATTTCTATGTTATGATATGTATTTTATACATTGGAAAAAACATTGTTTTAGCATTTATGTAATTTAAACAATTTCGTTATTTGTGGTTTATGTAGAATGATGTTTTTGCCTTTTATATAAATAATGGACTCGCCCGACGCGGGGCGACGATGCTTTCGCGCGCTAATTCAGCTATTTGTTTTGTGTAAATATTATGACAGTGTTATTATTTGGCGCACTTTTCTGACAACAAGAGGATCTTTTCTCTATGTTCATTTTGTTTTTTTACTGAGAAAGTCAAAAGGCAAATAACAATTGTCACTCAAAAGTGACTATGGTAACGAGGCGTTTTTTTTTTCTTTCCGATCAGAGTTTCCGATATTACAACAAGTTTTTCTGAGAAAGGTGTTTATTTTTTTATGAAATTGTGAAGGTAAGGAACGGCTTATTATAGCAATACTTTTGTTTATCACCTGCATGTTATAAATGAATTACAATGAACGCATATTTACAGCGCGCGTTTTGATAAATTAATGCGCCGCGCGGGAAATTTACTCAATCGTTCCTTAATTTTTTAAGGTAATTAATCATTTGCACAATGACATAGATTAATATGCAATCAAAAGCATAGTTAAAATACATCATTTTAACAACAAAAAAAATATATGTTATCGATCGCTATTTACGACAAAAAATAAAGATATCTGAAGAACTCCTCATTTTTCCCTGTGACAAACTTCTAACGTGTTTAATTCAATCAATTACTTTGTAACACACTTAAAATAAACACTTGAGATGAAGCGGTAATCTTTTACGAGCCCATAATGGTCATTTGTTTAGCAAACAAACCATTCTAAGTGGTCCTAGCACTCGAATTTCTGCCGACGGGCGCGCGCTCTGAGAGGTCCGCCTTAGATTGTCGAGTTCATGTTCAATTTGCCGCGTATTTCCTAAAAACGTGTTCAAGCCACTGGCTACAAGAGTTTCATAGTAATTAAGTTCGTTAGTAGACGATCAAAATCCGACACAAAGCTTTAGCAATTAATCTTCAACTAGAATTAATATTCCTTAGTTAATAAAATTGGTACTTGCTCTTTAGGAGGATTAACCAGGTAAGTGCTTATCTTTATGTATATTATTCTACATTACGTGTGTATGAGTCTGAACTCCTACTAAACAGCTGGACTAATTTTGATGATTATTTTTAAGTTTTTTTTATGTAATAGGCAAGCATTTAACCACTATCTCACCTTGTGGAAAGCGAAGATACAGCCGAAGATGTAATATGCTTGCCTAGAAGATACCTATTCTCTCTTGGAGATTCAGGTGGATTCAATAATGGTTTAGATTCACGGTTCAATCCGATAAACAAGGTGTTTTAAATTTACGCGGGCAGAGCCGAGATTAATATATTATATTCTAAAAAAAATATATTTTTTTATTAAAAATGGATCTTTCCGTGTATAGCCATCTTCATGGTTATTTTGCGAATTAAATTGTGCTGCGCTTTCAATTTAAAATAAGCATCAATTGCGACTTCGTTTTTGATTCCAGGCCTGTACAGCGTGCTTACCACACAGCATCCAAATCATCATTTCTAATAGGTGAGCTAGTCGCCAAAAATCATTTGACATAAATTTGCCAGATTATTTTACAAACTGGTCGCGGCGAACGCTGCAATGGTTATAGACCAAACCGAAATAACTCAATTACCAAGCGAGTCAAGCGACGATAGAATTTGCACCTAACGTGTTCAAAAGTGAACTTAGACAATGAGCAAACATAGGGTTGTAACGACCAAGTTTGTGTGTACCTCAAAGAAGAGTTAATACGTTACATATATAAGGTTGGTACGTAGCTTTTATCCCCATTAACGCTGGCAAAGCCGTGGAATATAATAAACGCTTTCACACGGGTCCATATTGGCTCGCATAAAATCTGAAGTCATAATTTAAAGTGGCATAACAACTTTTAGCCCACGCATTAATACGTCACATGATGATAAGCATAACGTTATGTTTTTTTCCGCATAATAATATTAAGCATAATAATAAAGTGGCCTAATACGAATGTGCATAACTATATCCTGGCGCTTCGCCGGCCGCTACCGCGGCACGCTCGCTATGCTCGCTATATATGACTTACCCAACAATTCAAATATTATGCAAATATTATGCCTAAAAACATTAGACCAACAAATAGTAATGCAAAAATAAACGGTGTGCCCTAACATTATTATGCAAAATCATGAATATGCCAAAACTTGTTATGCGATACATTTTCGGCCAAATTAAACTAGGAACTGGAAAATTATGCGAGTCAATAGGCACCCCTTTAACACTCACAACCTCACACTTAGGTTGATGATCTGTATCGTGGGTACAGGAGATATTTATATCACAGACATGATCACACCCAGAACCAGAACCACAAATTTCCATACACGATCATACTTACTTGATACAGATTGCGAATCTGTCATGGTGTAGTACTGCCTAACCTTTTCGAGGATACCCAGTTTCTTAGCGGCCAGTTGAGCTCTGGCTTTGATGTAAAAGCCAAAGTTGAGATTCGATGATAAGGTAACTCCAAGAAGTTAAAATTTGTTAGATAATGGCTAGTTATATATTTGTTTTGTAATTAAGTTATTGTTTAATAAAACATTATAGCTCTTAGATAATATGTTTCGATTGCATAAATCTGTATGTAAAATGTTCATTGTAAAAAGTAAATAGATCATTTACTAATTAATTTACTAACTAATTTATTTCGTGGTATATTGTTATATAACCTCCTTATCCTAACCATTACTATTTAAATGATATAGCCTCATCTTACTCATATAGGAGGAGTAAGTTTAGAATTGTCTCCTTTGCACCCAAAAATCATGTTACCCTAAATTCAATGTTTCTAGAAAGAAAAAAATTATAACGAGACTGCGGTATAATATCAACAAAATGTTATCATATCACGTCGGCCGCCTCGTAACTTTCCATCAGGTGAGATACTAGTCAAACGCTTGGCTATTTTGCATAAAAATACTGCATAAATGTTGTATGAAAATGTAAACTCTCTTTTCTAAAGCACGTCACTGTCGTATAAGATCAAATATAATCTGCTCCACGTTTCCTTTTCAATGCTTTTCAAGAAAGACGTCGAGTAAAGTAGAACTTTCAAACGGCTCTCATCGGATTAGAGCAGCTAGCGCTCGAACTCTTAAGTTTTGTTTTAGTAAAGTTTCACCTTGTGGAAATAGGGTAACTAAGAGTGCGATGACGCACTGGATTTTACTACTATTTCCTTGAATAATTTGACATTTTTACAAAGATATATTGAGCTATTTTATGGTAACTAATTACGAGTGTTACATAGTTGATTTTATATGGTTATTATTTGCATCCCTTCTTGGTCACACACACCTCAAAATGTTTGAAATATTGTATTACAATAACAGCAAGGCGAATTGCGATATGGTATCAAAATTTGAAATTAGGATATTGCTAGATGGGCAAGCATTGGACCATCTCTCTTAGTTGTACTTAGATATGTATGTCTAGTGTGTATAAAATTTAGTTTTATCATTAGGGATAAGTACTTACTTTAAATTCTTGAAAAACTTATCAGTAGAAGAAATTGGCGGGTAGCAGGAAGTATGTTATGAACTAGGCTTTATACTATCGATCTCCATGTTTTTATTCCCCTTCGTGTATTATTGGCACAACATGTATTCTTCTTCCAATGGCTTTGTAAGCCTTCATCATCCACACTCCTTTCTCAATATAACTCGTATCATATTGTACACAATCCATCAACCTTTTCTTTGGCCTGCTTCGATATCTATACTATGAAACTAAGAATTTAACCTCATACTACTGTTTACTTAGTTGTATATGTATCATTTTTGGTATACAATGAAGAATTTTGTATAATATTGTTAGACCGTTATAAAAAACTTGTAGTTTCATGTTATATCCACATTTATACAACTCTTCGCGAGCATGGCATTTATATTTCCTTATACTTAGTATAAAATAAAAGGTTAATTCGAACGGCTGAATTTATCTCTGCTGTGGTGCAACACTATAAATATCAAACTAGTATATCGATGTTAAAATTATCGAGTCCAACTATATTTGTCGACTAGCTGGCTATTCTTCTTCCTAACAAGTTCGTAGCTGCTGTTGTCTCTCAGATGAAATTAAATAGGTTTTTAGTTAAATAGGATTTGTCCGTGAAACACCTAGTCACCCAAACTGATTATACCTGCACGTGGTGCTTTTGCCTTTCAACAAAAAAGGCGCTGATGTTTTACAGTAAAATAACCAATGGGCTTGGCTGGCTGGTAATAAACACAAGCCAAATCTTGTTGAACATGGTGAAGCTTACTGCCCCAAGTGAAAAGGAATAAGGACTGGACTCCATTCCTAGGAAATGGTGCTGATTGAGAAATCAAGCCAATAACCGTCCGATTAAGCCAATAATCCAATCATGTCGCCGTTTACAGTAGACGTGTAAAGTTGAAGCTCGTGCCGGAGATTAAACGTTAGTCGTGCTTCTCGGTTTTAATCGAGGTGCAGGGCGTACGGAACTAGTGTTCAGAACAAATATCGGTACAATATTATCAGAAAGTGTGTGATGAGAGGAAGAATATGAAGTATAAGATTTACAATCCGTTTTCATTAAAAAAAAATTTTTTTTTTTTTATATTTAAGATAGGTAAACTTTTTGCCACTATAGCACCTGATGGTAAGCGACGATGTAGCAAGCTTGCCTAGAAGATATCTATTCACTCGCGACTTTAAGACTCCCGCATTGTGCTCATGAGGAAACACTGACTCAGGCAAGATTTTTATTCCTTTGCGGTTCGTACAATGAATGAAGCGAAACGCTTTGTCCGCATTTATGTAAAGTCTATAAATCACATAAGTGGATATTAATACTTCACACAACTTTATTTCCATAATGGCTTAACTAGGTATAACAAATGCAAAAACGATACGACGCAACGCTTAAACGATAAAGCGACGAAACACTGATTGTTTTCCAAATAAACGTAATAATAATTACCGGCCAAGTGCGAGTCGGACTCGCGCACGAAGGCTTCCGTACCATTATCTACAAAATCCCCCCTTAAACATTTGTTTTACTTTAATTTTATTATTTATTCTTAAAATTATTATTTAGTTATAATATTCTGTGAATATTTCACCGTCTACATGTTGCCGCTATCAATATCGAGAATAAAAATCACGTTTGTTGTGAGGGAGCCCCCTTTAATATTTATTTTATTATGTTTTTTAGTATACGTTTAGTATGCAACAGAAATACATCTTCTGTGAAAATTTCAACTGTCTAACTATCACGGTTCATGAGATACAGCCTGGTGACAGACGGACGGACAGTGGAGTCTCAGTTTTACCCTTTGGGTACGGAACCCTAAAAACCAGTGAGAGCAATGATTCCAACCAGTTTTCCTAGCACAGTATTGAAATTATACGGTAAAGCGTAGATATAGTTCAAAAGCTACTTACCTGGAACATTTTGGTATTCGTGATTCAGTGTAACTATAAATACCAGATTTTTTAAATATTACATCATCGAGATAGGTAACAAACCTACGGTATTACATTTATTAAATTATGTAAAAAATAATCCCTATTTAGCATTAGTAAAACCATAACTTGAGAACGACTTTACCAGTTTCGTTTATCTTTTTTTTTAAGTTTTCTAATACTTCGTAGAAAGTTCTTACGAAAAAGATAAATTAAGAAAATTTAAATTAACGTCGACTTTTATTTCGCACGTTTGATGAATGTGTTAAGACAGGACAATGTGTATCGGGTTAGATTGTTTAAATTAAAACGGGAATTAGCGTGACTTACGCGTTGTCACTAACAATTGCTTCGGCTTTATTTGGAAGCCTTATTCAGATGGGACGCGATTGCGAGCGCTCCGCACCCATCCTGAAGAAGGCTTCCGAATGAAGCTGAAGTAAGAAAAATGTAAAACCAAGGTACAATTCTTAAGCATATGAATTGTGGTGACTATCTTCCGTTCATCCTGTCCCATTTTATTCGACTTATGTATACTACTTACTAATTATACATTTTCGACTTAACATGTTGTCTTTTTCCCCTCTCATGTCCACGTTCACCTCTTAACTACTCATGTCATCTCATATCTTAAAAAAATTAAAGATTCTGCTGCTTTCATATCCATATAAATTTAGTCCAGACTTTTCTTAAACAGAAAAGAAAACTTTTAATCGAGAGTAAGCGGATTATATCGCGTATATTTAAATTTCTGACAGTTCGAAAACTTTATAGAGTTCATGGTCACAGAAATACTAGACTACAGTTGTTTCAAAAGTATATGAAGAAATTTTTAAAACTTCAAAACGTTTTCTGTACCCGAATAACTATCGGAGAAACCAAAGAAATCTCTAAAGCAATAAATAGAAGTTGAAGAAGTTCCTCGTGACTGGCGCAACTTTCAACCGTGAACTTTGATCATGTATTAAACAATTTGGAATAAAAAAGTAAATTAATATTTACTCGATGGTATACTTTATCGATTTTTACCTTATTCACTACAAAATCTCCTTTAAACATTAAACGCTTTCACACTCACAGCCCCACACTAAGTTCGTGACTTGTGTCGTGGGTGCCGGAAACATTCACATTACACACACAATCACTACCAGAACCAGAAACTCAAATTTTCTTTGGGGAGAAAACTTGTGTTCCCGCCAGGAATCGAACCTGATAGCTAAGCAGGGGTTAGAAGGCGAACCCTCACTCAACTGAGCCAACAGGCAGTTCTCTTGCTCGAAATGCCAATATTATGATGGTAGATAGAAGACAAGCAAGTCTTTTGCCTGAGAGTAAGTTCCGGGCTCTTATTTATAATGTCCATATAGTGTTACTCAGAACCTGAGTCGCACAGCGAGCACTATTAGCTCAATTTTTAGCTGACAAAATCAAAATCAAAATTAAAATCGTTTATTTACATGGGCCCCAAAGAGGCACTCATAAAAGTTAATGATTCTATTGCCAGATTCGCAAAATTACAGTCATCTTGAGAAGAACCTGGCAAGAAACTCGGCGGCGCATTTTTTTCATAATTTTTTTTTAAACATTCTTAATCTCTAATACATAATTTTATTAACCTAGGTGTTATTATGGTAGTCGCTAGAAAGCACTTTTGCAGTTTCATAGTAAGCTATCTTAATTAATGCTTGTTTTATTTCAGATTTCAACTTTCCCAGTGGTAATTCAGTTACGATTTTAGGAATTCTAAATCTCTCTTCCGTTATACAATATATGATACGTTAGGAAGTACCTAACATTTCACATAAATTTAATCAATGTACAATAATGTCTAGCGTAACACCGACTATGTTTAATTACCATGTTACCTTTCAAACATATTAGTGAATGTTATTGAGAATATTGAATTGAAATTTCTGTGAAGCAACGACCGTAATAGTCCAATTCATGTTATTAATTCAAACGTACAACTTTAACGGAAATATTGTAAGTAGGTAGTAAATACAAATTGTAATATCGAAACACCTACATTTGCTAAGACAATGTAGATTTTACTTTTCTACCGACTCAACTACTTTTCTACTTAAGTCGACTGTACTTTTTTTTTTAATGTGTGTTAGTGCATAACTTCGTTCCACGTGAACCTCTACGCTACCACGTGAAATATCGTCAATAATGATTGTTTAGTACAGTATTAAACAATCATTATTGACGTATAGTAATTTACAATAAACCAATCGACAAAGAAATAGTTAGAACTTTTATAAATGTAATTCATTCAATTAGCAAAAAACAAATTTGGTTAACCTAATAAATATTGTTCATAAATTTATTCTGATATCTTATAATAACAAATTTATCAATTTAAAATAATAAATGATTTAATGTGTAATAGGAAGGATTTTTTTAATTGAACATCTATTGACGGGTATATTTAACAAATTTCTTTAAAAAAAATATAATATTGAAATATGGACCATTTTAAAACGATATATATTTAGAACCTACCGAACTTCACCTCTCCTAACTGCGGAATCCTCTGATCATCCGATTTTGATTAATAAAAAATATACAAGACCAACTAGACACTACGCTTCACTACAACTTTATTTCCTTTTTAATAATAAAAACCTCGTTAACCTAATAAATTATCATAACAGAATTTGAATAGAGGAGTCCAATTGACTTAATAAACTTTTTATCTATAAAGACTTGAAGCCAAGGTGGTCCCCGTAGATGAGCGACGTTATCTCGGTGCCACTTAGAAAGAACGCGAACGGCTGTGGACACGTCTCATCTAGGTCGGAAACTTCGACGTCGAGAGTTCCTCCTGCAACGGCCACCACGACACCTGAGACTTCGTGCCACTCGAAATTGATTGCTGTCGCGCCGACATAAGAATCAGTCCGTGCCGCAGGAAGGTGGAAATACGTCGCAACAAATGGATGCTTATAGAGAGGGTTTTATTGGTGGCAGGTTTGATTGTGTGGAAGCATTCCAAGCGACGAGTTACCGCTTATATTGCTTTCTACGAGTTTATGGGTAGCAGCTTCAGACGGCTTCACGATAGCATTTAAATTTTTGATCGAACGAAGCGAGATCTCTAAGATGACTTGGGTCGTACAGCACTTTGTTCGTCCGTCCGTCCGTCTATCCGTCTGTCAGAGGCATCTAGCGTCTAAGCCATATAAGCGAATGACTTCAAATTCTCATAGAATATGTCAAACTACGGACCAAAGCCAAAAATTATATTTTAAATTATATAAATAAAAATATGAAGGGGGCTGCGATACATGTAAGTGGGGAGCAAAATAATTTTTATTCACTGAAAAGGGATTGACAAGTAGAGTACGAACCCGGTTTTAGAAAAAATCTATGTTAGTAAATAACGATATGGTAGGCTACCAAAGTCACTGTTTTTAGACCTATTTTGTTTCAGTGCCTATCTCAAAAACGGCTTTACACTGAACGTTGAATCTTATGTATAATATCCATTAGAACCTGCACTTAAACAACAAATACAGAAATCAAACAATCATTATATAGAAAAGTTATAAGCAAGTAACCTCAAAAGTTTTTCTCAATGAGGCAAAATGTAGGCGTGAGATTTCAGTTCGGCGAACGACAAGTTATTTAGTTGCAAAAAATGTATACGAACTGCTACATTGTAAACAACCTCTTTGGTGCAATGGGTAAGACTCTGCTTTTAGTTACGGTCGTAGGCTCGTAGCTTGTAGCGATCTCGCGAGCTTAGGCTACATCCGCTACACACAGCTACGTAGGTGCTACATGCAGCTACGCACATCACATTACATAAATTGGAGGTAAATGTATATCGTTAATTTGATAGTATAATTCTGTTTTCCTATATGTAAAAGTCCTGCACTTGTGTCACTTAGGGTGATTTGTGCCTGGCGTAGTTGGTTGCGCGTCTGCCGTCTAAGCAGCGGGTAATGGATTCGATCCCTTGTGTGGGAACATCTCTGGGGGTGTATGTGTGTGTGATGTGATTGTTCCACTAGCGATATAAATCTTCAAAAGAAATGTGATAACTAGTTAGTTCCAGCTACGAGCGAGTATGGCTTAGTGATTTTCCCTTCGAATTTAAAACTTACGCAATCTGTTTCAAACCCCAGAATGTAACCAACTTACAACTTATACTGCTTCCATACTCGACGAAAAACAGGAAAAATAATACAATGAAAATGTTAACAAAGTTATTTGCACAAGTTACTAATTTGTAAGGCATCACACTCGAGAAGTACAGGAAAAATATGAGAACAATTACAATTCAAACAAACCTGTGAAAATGATGGAAAGAGTTGCCTAAAGAGAAATATTTTTCGAAACCCGCAACTTTCTATTATATCATAGTTATTTGTTCAACAAGTGATCGAAGTTAGTTATTGCAGCGAGTACTAAACTTGAATACAGAGGCACGAGATGTAAATAGTTTTCCCTCGTGTAGAACACAACTTTTAACCTCAACAACGAAGAAAATTTAAACATGCAAGAAAAGCAATTCAAACTTTATGAATACAATTTTTTAGGAATTTCCGTTAGTGATTTTCAAAGCGATTGTATCTTTATTTGGCGTTGATGTATTCCTGTTGTTTTATCATTAGTGTTTGGTAATAAACTAACCTTTTATTATGTTCAATAGGCAAGCATTAGGCCACTATCTCACTTGTTCGTGAGCGGTGATGTCGGTAAAGGTGGAAAGTAAGCAAGGCCTAATAATGTGATTAGCTCTCAAGAATAGCAGACAGTATAAAGTTTATTATATGCGGAGCAACAAATGTTCAATTTGATCAAGTCGTTTTGCACAAGATGGCCGTCTAAAAAAAATGTTTATTGTGTAAAGTGCAAACACATATAAAAACACTGTATCCTAAGTTTTTATACATCTGTCTAAAACGTGCAAACAAGACTACACTGTCATTTTTCAAACTCATGTGCGAATTTACTTTTAGCAAGCTCTGGGGTGCCACAAAACTTAGTAAGTTTCATTTAATATTAGATTAGTTAAGATAGTTTCTAAAGCAAGTTTGTGATCTAAAACACGACGAAAATAACTGCTAGACCAAAGGAGCTATAAAGCTGAAATTTTGTATGAATAGGTATTAGATCATTTGCACTATATTGAATATCAATAAAAGTTGTGTTTTGAGTTTAATTTGATTTATTTCAGACTTTAAGCCTTGAAAAATATATGTTTCCTTTTGAAGTTCAAGAATGTATCTCGTTATCCGCGAAGACAGAAACGCAAAACGCAAATTTCTGACTCTATAGAAGAAATACCTATCTAAAATTATGATCGATGTCACTAAATACATTTTGAAACAGAGTTTTTACTCCTTGTCATTGTCATTCCAATATCATTCCACATCATTGCCAATCATTATAGACCCGATATTTTTTTATTTAGTCACGTTTTGTATGTTATTAAAAACTCCCAAAAAGAATTGCGAAGTTTCATTTATATTATAAAAAGGAAAACCTTTAAATTTATTACGTCACTTACAATAATCAATTAAAGGGTAGATTATTTTAATTACCTGGAGAAGAGTATTGTTGTATATGAATGAACTGCCCATTGGCTAAGTTGGGTGAGCGTTTGCCTTCTAAGCAGGGGTATCGGGTTTGATTCCCGGCGGGAACACAAGTTTTCTCCCCAAAAAAAATTTGTGTTTCTGGTTCTGGTTGTGATTGTGTCTGTGATGTGAATGTTTCCGGAACCCACGACACAAGTCATTGAACTTAGTGTGGGGCTGTGAGTGTGAAAGCGTTTATGTTATTATGTTTTATACTCCGCGCTAATTTGTGTTAGCGATATAAGTATATTTACCTCCCTAGGGTGTGAATAATAATAATATAGCTTGCCAATTGTCATTACAACACTCACTCAACAACATTTCAATAATAAAATCAAATAACCTCATTTCATTCACCCAAGGAGGTCAGAGCTACAAATCCTAGATAGCATTTTTAGGAGACGAACTGGCCCGTGTCTTTCTAGCATATAACGGATATACAATATACTCATACGCATCATTCTGTAACTCAGGTTGTGGTTGTTCATCTTAATGAATCCAAGATTAACAACCAAACAAGAATACGTACAAAATCAAGTAATGTTCGGACAAAGCATTCAATATGTTAAAATACAAAATTGATAATCGTGCAAAAGATTGGAAAACTTTATAATAACATTACAAGTGTTCATTCTGCTCCCATTAAACTAAAACAGTTCCAAGATTAAACAACCCTACTATCGGTATACTATAGTGCAATAATTATTTATTGATTAAATTAAATGGGAAAATATTTATGTAATACGACATATCTGTATGGAGAAATGCAGCTGACATAGAAAACGTATTGAAAACCCAAAAGAGAAACATTAGAAACATTTCAGGACTAAGCAATAAACTCTCAGCTAAACCACATTTTATAAATGCCTAAATTGATATACCTACTTTTTTTTGTTGTCAAACTGTATTTTTATATATATTGTACACCCGATATTTATACAATAAATACTTTTCTATTTCTACCTTTACCTTTATCTATTTGTACCTTTAATATTCTCATAAAAAAAGGAAAATATATAGTATTGATGGAGTACTAAGAATCTATTCATATATACAATTATATTCCTCTTAAAACTTCTTCACTCACGGCCTTAACGTGCTAGATAAGTTATGTTAACTTTGATATATTATGATAAAACATGTATACAATGTTTAATTATTATTTTTTCCATCAATCTATTTTTAATTATTCTATTGCAATATATTCTAATACCTTTAAACGAGCAATTCTTGTATATATATATATACTGAATCTCGGAAACGGGTCCAATGATTTTCATGAAGTTTAGTATGCAGGGGGTCTCGGGGGCGATAAATCGATCTTGCTAGGTTTCATTTTTAGAAAACGTCGTTTTAACGAGCAAAGCCCGGTCATCCAGGTACTATAGTTTAAGGAAATAAAGGCAATTGACCTGTAAATGTTTATATAATAATAATATTATTTATTTCACAAAAATATTACAGTTTAAATTTCCGATAAATATGAGCACAATGCAATGTAAAGGCTAAGACATAATTGAATTATTAATGGTTATGAAATGAATTACGCATATAATAGATTCCTTAAAGCAATTTATACAATGTTTTTACATTGTTTTTTATACCTATAACGTTAAATACTTATGACATTCAAATTAGCACCTTCCATGTATTGATCTCAGAGTTCTTACAGCCTTCGATTAACAATGTACCAAAGTTCCTATCAAAAATCCTCATGTTCAGCAGTGGACTTCTTCCGGTTGACGGCAATGACAAAAAACATTATAATAATTCATATCAAAATCCGTTGCGTACAACTTAATAATTACTAAGTACTTACCATCTGTGGGTGTTGTCTGCTGGCTCGAGTTGATGCGAGGCCGTTCTTCACCCGCCGCGATATGCTTGGCCGTGCGGCGCAACACCGGGCGCAGCTCCCTGTCTCTATCGCGGTCCACATCACTGCCTTCTTCATCCTCGTATGTGTATTCTATATCTGAAAAAGAAATTGTTATGTAAACAACGATAACATGTGCCTTAGGAACTTTAATTAAACTCGCTCTTTTATCTCACAATTTCGTCATAGACCTTGTTGGCAGTACATCGGTACGAGTTCCTTGGCACGTGTGTTCCGTGACCCTTAACGTTGTGAAAACAAATTAGAAACTTGTACAATAAGCGAGTTGTTGGTTTCTTTGCAAACAACTTTAAAGGAAAAAAAATGTTTGCAAGCAATTATAACATTTTTATTTAAACAAAGAATGTTTTTCCTAGTGTAGTTTTTTGGTTTCGCTTTATTTAATTTTGGTTCTGGGTATAATGTGTGTGTGTAAATGTGAATGTTTCCGGCACCCACGATACAAGTCTTTGAACTTAGTGTGGGGCTGTGAGTGTGAATGCGTTAATGCGTTAAATATAAAAAAAATTTCAAATAAAGAGTGTTTTTACTAGTGTAGTTTTTTGGTTTCGCTTTATGTAATGTTGTAAGTCCAGTGAGTCCATTTAGAGCGTTCTTTAACTTAAGGGTAAGTTTACAAAATGTTTGAGTTCATCAGAGTATTTACCCAAGCACAATAAATATCCACAGGTTGCTCGCAACGGAAACTCTCGTTGAACCAATGCAGACCAGAAGATTTTAATTAATTAAAAAGTTGGTACGGCTACATAGAACATTTACGGGTACGGTTAATTTAGTAAATAGCTTATATTATGCTGGGCAGAGAAGCATTTTATCGTTGTCTCAATTGATGGTAAACAATAATGCAGCCAAAGAAGCATTCTTGCCTAGAAGATGTTCACTCGAGACTTTAAAACTTCTAAATAGCGGTATACCTACTCTGGCAACAACAATTTTTAAACTGTGCTACTGGCCACTACAAATAACTCAGCTGCGATTTCTAGGCAAAAATGTCTCTTGCCGTTGCTTACTTCGGCCTCAGAATACAGAAAGTCTGAGACTTCGGCATAGCTGACGTTATTATCGGAAGGGAGAACAGCGCATTCCAAATTTAAAATTTCCATCTAACCAATGTCCGGACAGTTTTAATAGAGTAATGGATAATTATGAAAATTTTATAAATGTTTTAATATATCTATATATGTAAAAATCAATGCCACTTTTCGTTGTTATTTTATAACTCAAGAACGGGCTCACCTATCCAAACCAAAATTTTAGGCTTTGTTCGGACTATTCAGTAGATGGTTTATGTGAAGTTTGCACAAAATCGGTCGAGTGGTTCATCATTTATCACACCCGGGCGAAGCCGGGGCGGATCGCTAGTTATATATAAAAATCAATGCCACTTTTCGTTGTTATTTTATAACTCAAGAACGGGCTCACCTATCCAAACCAAATTTTTAGGCTTTGTTCGGACTATTTAGTAGATGGTTTATGTGAAGTTTGAACAAAATCGGTCGAGCGGTTATTCATTTATCACACCCGGGCGAAGCCGGGGCGGATCGCTAGTTATATATAAAAATCAATGCCACTTTTCGTTGTTACTTTATAACTCAAGAACGGGCTCACCTATCCTAACCAAATGTTTAGGCTTTGTTCGGACTATTTAGAGGATGGTTTATGTGAAGTTTGCACAAAATCGGTCGAGCGGTTCTTCATTTATCACACCCGTGCGAAACCGGGGCGGATCGCTAGTATATTATATTATTCATGCGAAAGTAACTGTCTGACAGTTACTCTTTAACGCTTAACCCATTGAACTGATTTTAATGAAATTTGGTAGCTAGAGCTTGAGACACAGGCACAGGAAGGATACAGGCTACTTTTTATTCCGGAATTCCCGCGGATCCGGGACCGACGCGGGCAAAATCGCGGGACGCAGCAATATATATGTTTAGTAAAGGATGTATATATAAAGCTTGAGTTTTACAATTTGATAGTTTGGGACGAATACATCATGTCTCACTGCAAAGCAGTAAAGGCAGTCAATTCTCTCATTCCTCGCATTACCTCTGATGTTATAGGTGTCATTATTATTTTGAAAGCTACGCATTCCGTATTGACACGTAGAATAAAAGTTATAAGTTCCGTATCTCGCCTATGCGCTTGCCCACAAATTTCATGACACAATTGTAAATAAATTGAAATGCTCAAAAAATGTTAAAATTTTGTTTTTCTGCAACAAAGATGCTTAATTCGTAGCTGCAAGCCACTTTAACCCTAAAATTATCTAGCTACAGAAAACGTTTTTTAAAGTTTTAATTGCCTACTTACCATATTGAGATTATGTGATATGTACGGTAATTTGGCTTTCAGCCTAAACGTTGCTTGCATAAGTGCTTACCCAGGGATGACCCATAAATAGACGTGCCTATTTAGGTACGATGTATGAACACAAACCAAGATTTTATTTATTTAATCGGGCTACAAATACTCAATCCTATAAATCAATCATAACAAAAAATGCTTCTACACTCACAGTCCCACTATAAGTTTGAAAAAATGTATAACGGGTACCAAAACACATACATTTTTCTATGCTCTATAGGTAAGCATTGACCAATATCTCACCTGATGGAAAGTGATGATCGGACGAAGATGTGACAAAACTAAAACTATGTACAGCAAAGAACTAAAGTTATCTACAAGACATCGAGCTTATATGTAACTCAAGTGCTCAAGCCCACTACCAGTGGGTAGCGTTCCCATCATGCTGGCGGCATTGCCTCTCTGAATTGCAATGCTAATACGTTGAGCCAAATAAGTGCCAGCATTTTGATCACGCGTCGCTTCAACCAGGCGCTCTGATAGAATTTTGAAAATAAAGGCAATATAGGCAATTGGCCCGTAGTTAGTACAGGATATTGAAAAAAAAAAAAAAAAAAAAAAAAAAGATGTGACATGCTTGCTTAGTAAATACCTATTCACTCGAGACTTGAAGAATCCCAGATTATACCGTTCGGGGAAAAAGACGCAGGCAATGAGTTCCACTCTCTCGCTGTACGGATGATGAACATAAAAGCGAAACGCTTCAAGTGAACTGGAGGTATGTCCACCGTAAATGGATGACGTTTGATAGACGTCACAAATACAATCACAACTAGAACCAGACTCACTCAGTTCCCTTGGGGAGAAAATTTATTCTGCCATCGGGAATCGAACCCGGCACTCACAGCGTAGCAGACACGTAACCAGTGGCGGATTCAGGGAGGGGCATAGGGGCTCAAGTTTTCAGCCCCCATATATTCACAATTTTAAAGAATTTCCAATTGGTCCACAAAATTTCATGAGAATCGTTTGAGATAAACTCTAACGCCCATAAACTCTACTTGGCCACCTTAGCTCGCTTGGTCAATTTCTAGGTACAAGTTTACTCGATAAGAAGAGAAAATACATTGCAAAAGAAATATTACTTTATTTAAATTATCTTGAGTAATTTACGTCACTTTGCTAGCGCTATTGCTTCTAATGGGAAAATATTGCGACCGAGAATTTATATCTGAAGAAACTTGCACTACATTTTAATGGCTTTAAACACTAATTGGATTTTGTAACCTACTATTAAGCTAATAAGATACCCGACATGTTTTAATCAATCAAAGACGTAGGGTAGAAACATAAAAGTGCACGCCCACAAAAAAAAACATACATTTGACACTCGATCGTTTGACGAATTTGGTGGAGGGGCGTGCTCATTAAATAATTAAACATTTAAATAATTAAAGATTATTGTTACCAAAATATAAAAGTTATACTTTAAAATTAATAAATAAAAGAGTATTTTTATTTAATTATTGTTGCGTTATTAAGAGTAGGCTGCGCTTCGGTCCGAGAACGATTGTCACAAACGATAATGGAGCGTAAGCCATATAACATGAGGTACGTTTAGCGGAGTACAAGTTAAGGCTCTGAAAATAAATTACCCATAGTTTGTGCTTGGATCGATCTGGACCGATTTTATTTTGATCTGCCAAGTTGGGTAGGTACCCAGCTTATTGAACGCCTTTCAGGTTGGCCACGGAAGTTTGTGTCCCGGAGGTAGTTTTTCTGCCGGGATGAAACAAAGATCGGGAGGAAGAATATTTAAAATGTAATAATCATTTATTATTCGTTTAACATAATAGGAAAATACCGAAAAAGGGTAGTCTTTATATGCAAGGTAATAACAAAATCAAAAAACATCTTGGCGCCTAAAATTGTGAATTGTGTAAACAATCTTTAAAAACCAGCCAAGGAGTCGGACTCGCAAACACAAAAAATCAAGTTTGTTGTATGGGAGCCCCCCTTAAATATTTATTTTATTTTATTTTTAGTATTTGTTGTTATAGCGGCAATAGAAATACATCATCTGTGAAAATTTCAACTATCTAGCTATCACCGTTCTTGATATACAGCCTGGTGACAGACGGACGGACGGACGGACGGACAGCAAAGTCTCAGTAATAGGGTCCCGTTTTTACCCTTTGGGTGCAGAACCCTAAAAACAATTCTATAGCCAGACAAACCCCACTCCAAGCGCTATTATTCATTTCTACATCTACCAAAAGAAAAAGTCTAAAATATTTACCTCAGCTCTTCACAACTGATCCTTTTCACTCTACTTCGTAAACAACCAGGGCAGACACAAACACAGCAAAACGAATCAATACTTATATTTAAGTAGGTCAACAGATGCACCGTAGACGGTCGAAAAACTCAAAGTCAAGATCGTGTTTACTACGAGTCCTTTAACCTAAGCTACCGAGATTAAATTTGTAGTACTACATGTCCGTCTACTCAATTTAATCTCACTATTTCAGACTTACTTCGGGCGTGGTTAATGAATGAGGAATCGATCGCCCTTGATAACGTTTACGCACTGGCTACAGGCGACATTTTGTCCGGAATATGGGTTTAGGGACCGGCTGGCCCCCGGACATTGAAGGTGATAAGGTTACATGTATTCGTGGCCTAAATTGTTCCAGTTTAGGTAGCTCAATAACCGAAGGACTCGTGGCTTTTAATCGTGCTTCGAATGTTCCGTTTCTGTTAACACTTAATGCTTTCACACTCACAGCCTTACACTAAGTTCGATGACTTGTGTCGTGGTTGCCGGAAACATTCACACCACACACAAAATCACAACCATAATGTAGTAAATCACGCAAACTAAAAACGATTAAGACTTTGCAAAGTAATAATTGAAACGCAAGCAAAGCTTAAAAAACCCGACTTCATCGCTTATATTTCAGTTTTGGCTTGACCGATTTTGATACAATTTTTATGGGACCACCTCTGATATGTACTCTACCAAACAAAAAAAAACATCAAAATCGATTCACAATTATGGAGATATCGCGTAACATACAAAACAAAAAAAAACTGTCGAATTGAGATTCTCCTTTCTTGAAATCGGTTGAAAATGATTATGCATGTAAGAACAAAATGAACATTAACACTTGTCAATATGATTTTATCAAAATAAAATTATATCACACTAATCAAACTAATTTAAATTGCGACAGTTTGTTTTCTCTCCACACTGTAACTGCTGAACGGATGTGGATGAAATTCAGAACGTACATAGCTTATAACCGGAGTAAACACACAGGCTACTTTTTAACTTGATTAACGCGGGCGGATCCGCGGTCTACGGCCAGTATAGCTTATCTATGGTAGTGAAACCTGTGAGTGACTGTCATTTGATTAAAAAAGAACGGTACAGTTAACTCTGAATGTGTATCTGTAATATTTTAAAATAAGCTTTATAAAACTTTAATATTATGTTTACTGGTGTAATACAAACATTTACTGAATATGTGAAAATATGTGTAATTATTTGTTAAAATGTGGCAGTTTTATCTCAGTGTTTACCCTTTTTACCACATTATTTTAATGTTTTACCATTTCAGGCAGATTTTATACGTAAGTTTCAGCTTTTAATGTTGACCCTGGGACAGAATTGGTCTAAAAATCTTTGACTTTGATGTCCTACCAAATTATTATCTACCAAAATAGTTTTAAACTGTTTCGTTATCTACTTGCAAACGATAGGTGTAGGTGTAGGTGTGTGGGTACATGGTTGCGTCCTTGATATTTTAATTTTTAACAATTAAATTGTCACTTTTTACTTTACGACATAGATTTAAATATTCTGTGACAAATGTAACTTATTCGCGTGTATGCTACTTAATGCCACTTACAGACGGACGGACGTACTAACTGCTAAACCATCAAGTCAATTATATATATATAATATACTAGCTGACCCGCCCGGCGTTGCCCGGGTAAACAAAAGCTTACATATAAACGCTTTCTCACTCACAGCCTCACTGTAAAAGTACTATAAGTTGTGTCGTGGGGCCGTAAACAATTAACACCACACACACATCATTCATGTCATACCCAGAACCAGAAATATAAACTGCCCGTGGGGAATAAACTTTTGTTATTGTGTTCCCACCGAGATTCGAACCCGCTGCTTTAAAGACGAACGCGCACTCATCTACGCCAGTGGGTAGTTCAAAGTTCAAAGATTCCCCACTCTGCGTCGCCCGGTTAAAAAATCTACACATAAACACTTCCACATTCACAGCCCCACACTAAGTTGAAGACTTGTAACGTGGGGCCGTAAACATCCAAGATTCACAACATATTAAAAACCAGGAACACAAATTTCCCGTAGGGAGAAAACTTCTGTTACCACCGCGAATCGATCCCGCTGCTTTGAAGGCAAACGCGTACCCATTTACGCGAGTAGATAGTTCAAAAGATGACCCGCCCGGCGTCGCCCGGTTAAAAAATATGCAAAGAAACACACTTCCACATTCACAGCCCCACCCTAAGTTCAATGACTTGTATCGGGGGCCGTAAACATCCAAGATTAACAAAGTATTCACAACATACTCAAAACCAGGAACACAAATTTCTCGTGGAGATAAATTTTCTAGGTAAATTACCACCGGTAATCGAACCCGCTGCTTTGAAGGCGAACGCGCACCCATCTACGCCAGCGAGCAATTCAAAGTTCAGGAACGACCCGCCCGGCGTCGGCCGGGTAGTAAATATTAAAAAACATACCCATAAACGCTTTCACATTCACAACCCCACACTAAGTTCAATGACTTGTATCAAGGGGCAGTAAACATCCAAGATTCACACAACATTCACAACATACTCAGAACCAGAAACACAAATTCCCGTGGGAAAACACCTGTGTTCCCACCGGGCATCAAACCCGGTGCTTTAAAGGCAAACGCCCACCTAACTACGCTAGCGGGCAGTTCAAAGTTTAATGATAAGACTAAACAAAAAAAAACAGTCGAATTTATATCCTCCTTCTTATGTTAGTCGGTTCAAAACATAGACGTATGCCGGATTACGCAGTAACTGTTCCATTCTGTGATCCACCGTTTTCACCCTCAAATAAACTTAACGATTTCTCCTAGACTATAGGTCCAAATTATGTGCAGTAAAGAGCAAATTACATCTACCTGAACTACGTAAGCCGATGAAATAGGTTTTTTTGATAAGGATTAATATTAAATACTTAAAAAAAGCCAACGAAATAGAAGCCGCTATTTTTTAATGTGCAGGAATTCGTAGTACGTGGCGGTACATTTCTGACCCGTCCCGTTCACGGGCGGGCTCCCGTGAAACTAATTTCACGATTTCTCATAGACTATTTATCCAAATCATATGCAGTAAAAAGCAAAATGTATCTACATGAACTACGTAAGACGATGAAATAGTTTATTTTGATAAAGATTAATACTGAATGTCTCAAAAAGCCAACTAAACATAGGCCGCTTTTTTTTCAGATTTTTAACAAAGAAAAGTATTTTTTCTGAGCTATACATACATGTTAGATATATGCTGTCGCCGACTTTTTTGTAAAACTCATGAAGGCCAACATTTTTGCGATACATTGTATTCAACTAAGTCTTACCGTTTAGTCAGCGTACGCCGATAAAGCGGAAAGTTAGCAAATTTTTCTCCGACTTGTCTTACGAATATTATTATTTCGAACTGATAACTAACTTCTATCCCGACAAAACATAGCCTATGACACTCAGTGATAGTGTAGCTATCTATTGGTGAAAGAATTTTTAGAATCGGATCAGTAGTTTCAGAGATTACCTTTTACATACAAACAAACAAACAAACAAACAAACAAACAAACAAACAAACTTTACCTCTTTATAATATTAGTATAGATAGAGATCTCACTTTGCTCAATCAATTTAACAAGTCGTTCGCCTCGAACTGAGATGTAGCGCCTATATTTTGGTTAATAGAGAAAAATTTGTTAAGTTTTTTTCTTAATACACAGGCTTTATATATTCTTTAAGAATTTGAAGTGATTTGCTTGTATGATATGGACGCTATATCCTCTGACAGACGGATGGACGGACAAAATTCTTAACCACCCAAGTAAACTAAGAGATCTCACTTCGCTCGATCAATGAGTCTGAAACTTTCACAATAATTATTCAATATATTATATGTAAATGAATTGACATTTGGTCGTCTCACAAAAACTGAGTTTGTAGTCGACTAGTTTCGTACAAATGATGAGTCAGACAAGCGATATACACAGAGGCGAGCGACTCGGGCCTCGGCGCGTGACTGACTCATCCTTATGAAGGACAACAAATTTGTCCGAAACTAGTCGACTACAAAGTAAGTTGACATTATCTACGTGTTCCGAGCCTTATACAACATAAATAACAATTGTATTGTTTTGTACACAGCTGTAAGGCCAACACATCAGTATAAACTTGGGTTTTAAGTGAAGTCACAACGAAATCGAAGAAGTTTTCTGTATAAGATATCTACACAAACACAGCTGTCGCAATACTCGACAGCAGGCATATATTCTTTGCGCAACCCATTTCTGCCCAAGATGCGGACGTGCTTGTCACGTCCCGAGTTGCCATTTGCTGCTATAAATGAAAGTGTCTTTCGTAATGTCTATAATAGACCAGGTAACAACCAGGCCTTACATAGACATGTAATATATAGCAATTGTCCAATGACGTCTAAAATTTTAAAAAAATGTTTGCTCTATTATTGTACCGCTATTTTTTACTAGTTATGTTTTTGATGGCATTATTTTAACCCTACCAATCACACTAACATATATTGTTCAAACCGGGTACGTTCCAACGGATTATAGTATCACATTTACACATTAACCGATCATAACTGTTGTTCCAAAACCCTATTCTGTCGTACATTTATATAATTTAGATGTAAATCCATAAACCTTGAACAAGACTTCAGGTGAAAGTCATAAATTAAATGCAGAATATAGTGCAGGGCATTGCTACCAACAAGTTCCAGTTGATAAATTATAGGTAACTCTAAGCTCAAGTAAATAGCTTCAAAGGTGATTCGAACTAAAGCGAAATTCTCCGTCCAGCTGCTTGGCTAAGTAAGTACTAGAGAAGTGAAATTTGCTTCTGTGTAATATTTCCTTTGAGGTCCGTTTTAGTTCTCGAGTAAATACCGTTGGAAAAGCGGTATAGAGATGAAACAAACAAACATTCAAACGTCTATTTGTATAAGAGATTTCAAAGGATATTTTTTTATGAAATCAAAGATTTAGTAAACTGAAAACCTTCACAATCTCAGCCTTGATCTAAATTCGGTAGACTTGTATCGCGGACGCTGGCAATATTCACATCACGTATACAATTAAAGTCAGAAACAGAAACTTTCTTTGAGTAATCAACTTACGGGTATTGAACCTGGTTCCTATAGAGAAGCAAGGTTATGTTTCTAATTTGTATGTAGCACTAGTTGAACCCCAACCCAGTACCACCTGTGCTGCCAAAGATAAAAAGTGATCATCACCACGCTGATGATGATGATGACGAAAAATTATGGAATGTGCCAGGACACTTTCTACTTTTGTTTCAGATTTCATCTAATTCGTAGTTGTGTTCTCAATATCTAATAATATGTACATCTTAACATCAAACTTTCAAGTTGTATTTTTCATTTTGTCTCAGTAAACTACAAAGTTTAATGAACATGCGTTAAAGCACTGGCTTACTTACTGGCTTCATACTCGTGTTTATACTGATAAACACGAGTATGAACTAGTATTTTTTCAAGTTTACTATGGATTGCTGTATAAAATAAGTAACATTGGATTTACATCATAATAATGAATATGAAAAACTCAATGGTACAAACTGGGAGTCTTCAGATGTAGAGTGGATAGGCAAGCAATTCCCATCTTCGGCCGCATCGTCACTTTCCATCAACTACTCTTAGTTTTAAACTATGTCTCCTTTACCCTCTCGCCAAAAACCATTAATACTGCGTTAGACAGAGATGTAATTAGTTGCAATTGTTTATTAACGTCATCACTTCTAGGACTCGCAGTTTAATAAGCAATTATACGTTTAGACATTGACGGCTAGGCAATTAGCTTTATAGTCAAATTCGCGTCATAGGTAAGAAGCAGCAACAGCATATTTTTGAGTTCAGAATTTTATAATTTCATTGGATTAAGTTCAAGTCTAAGTCTTCAGTCACAGTCAAATTCAAGTGAAACAGATTTGGTCCAGTTATAGTCAACTGATGTCCTAGTGAAGTTGTAGGTAAAACTTATATTGTAGTTTAAAATATATAAAAAATCATCACGTTTTTAATTTTTGTATGATGCGTCTTTACTCAGGCACGGTCACGGATTATTAACGGTAGTCACCATCTTAAGTTGTAGAAAGTAATACAATATCGGAAATTTTTCACTTTTACGGCAAAACTGTGAACATTTAAAAAGCATCTACAGCTGTTCCGACCGGTGAGAATAAATAGTAGAACTAAGACTATACAACCTGTAACAAAAAGGTGTAGTAATACTTGGTGGTGTGTATGTGTATCGTGCCAGGAATCGTCTGCCAGAGAACGAAAGTCGAAATCGGACATCATTTATTCCGTACAAAAATTAAAAATTATAATTTTCAAATACTTTTGATAACCCTACAGTTCGATGTGCGGCAATCGGAGATATTTCTTCCGTACAAAAATTAAAAAATATTTTTTTGCCAACCCTACGATTACATGTGTGGCGCGTGACCTTGACCTTTGTTATGGCCACCACTGTCAGATGTCTAGGTCCAAAGGCTATGTGGTGTAGAACGTTAGCTGATGAAATAGGATTGCAAATGACATAATGTTTTTTTAACTTTAACACATTTTAACTCAATATTCATGGTACTGCCGCGAATGTTCCTGTTAGACTCGATACATTTAGCTGGATGTGTGACTTGAGCATTACTACACCTTTCTGTTACACATTGTATATATTTTCTAAATCTAAATTTTTTTTTTGGGTAGCGTGTCCATCATGCTGGTAGCATTGCCTGTCCGAATTTCAATCTTAATACGTTGAGAGTTGAGACAAATAAGTACCAGCAGTTTGATCATGCCACACGACGCGGCGCGCGGCGCCTAAACCTTAAGATAATTTCATACAGCGTAAGTACCTACGTATTTCGTTTTTTTACTGCTATTTACGGACCAATTGCTTAGGCAATTATAAACTAATCTAAAACTATATACATTTGTACAGCAAAGTCCTATGTTAACTACAAGGCATCGGGGTAGGTAACTCATGTGTTCAAACCAGTAGGTAGCGTTCCCAACGTGCAGGCGGCGTTACTTCTCTGTATTGCAATGCTGGTACTTATTTAGGTCAGCGTATAAGCATTGCATACGTAATTGAAATCTAAAAAAAATATTGGTGTTTCTTCAAAACTTTATGTAACTGAAAGTACCTACTAGTATATATATATATTTATTGGTACTAATTATTACAGGTTATTCAAATAACAAATTGAACAATAGCTGGTAGGTACTTACGTAATATTATATTACTCTTCTACGATATAATAAAAATATTAATGTAATAAAATGGAAAGGATAAAGACATCAAGGAGATTTCAAGCACAACAATTCTTGATATGAATAAAAGTTTTTTATTATTTATGTGACCCTAATCTTGGAGCTTCTGTTGTGGCTTTTGCGAGTCTATTATACATGTTAGGTAAGATCACATCCTACTAATATTATAAATCCGAAAGTTTGTGTGTCAATGTGTAAGTGTGTAAGTATGTTTGTTCCCTCTTCACGCTTTAACGGCTGAACGGATTTGGATGAAATTTGGACTGTACATACCCAGGATTAACACATAGGATTCTTTTTGACTTTATAAAAGAGGGCGAAGCCGCGGGGCACGGCTAGTGGAGTATATGAAAATATGAGTTTATAGTTTACCAGCAATTTTTTTTATACTCACCGTTCTATGAATCACAACATTGCTGTCAGCATTTCGATATTTTCGTAATAATAGCATATTTAGAATTAATTCAGAGAAGAAATAATCTATAGAGTTAGTACGTCACATATCTATCTAATGATACAACCAAAAATATCGAGCACCCACTGCATAGGAGCATTGCAAAAAAATAAAACATGTTGAATTCCTACACGCTCCTTACTTTTTATTAATTTCTTTGAAAAGCGTGTTGCCCGTATGTTTCTAGCAGGGTGTAAAACAATATTGTATTCAAACTTACTTTCCGTCTAGTTATTATTATGTTAACAAGAGAAACAACTGTTGAAATTGTATCGAAATAATATATTTGTCTATAACTTTGTTTTTAATTGCGCATATGTACTGCGACGGTAATAAAGATTAAGCGTCCTACCAGTTATGACATACGGAGCCGAAACGTGGACCCTAACGCAGGGCTAGTCCACCAATTCAAAGTCGCTCAGCGAGCTATGGAAAGAGATATGATCGGTGTATCTCTAAATGGATCGAATCCGGAACGAAGTAATTCGTCAGAGAACGAAAGTCATCGACATAGCTCAAAGGATTAGCAAGCTGAAGTGGCAGTGGGCTGGTCACATATGCCGCAGAACTGACAACCGTTGGAGTAGACGAGTTCTGGAGTGGAGACCACGAATCGGTAAGCGTAGCAGAGGACGCCCTGTGACTATGTGGAGCGACGATACACCTACGTATATCGTCTGCTGGTAACAACTGAAGACGAAGAGCTGAAGATCGGGCTCAGTGGCGCGCTTTGGGAGAGGCCTATGTCCAACAGTGAACTGAGATAGGCTGAGTATGATTATCACGATGTTTAAACAGTTCTACCAATGTTTAATGGTATCTCCGTCTACACAGAGATTTATTGTGTTAAATTTATTCGTATTCCGATCACGCAAATTTGTTTTTAGGGTTCCATATATCAAAATCTAAAAAAGGAACCTTTAGATACAGGCTCATAGATCAGGATCATAACTTTTATGAATACTAGATGCGCCCCGCGGAAATTGCGTGATAAAATTTTCTTTCATAAGAACCTTCTTCTGACAATAATTAACACAACAAAAAAGAATTAGCGAAATAGTTCCATCCGTTCGAGCGTGATGCGATGACTAAGGAAAATAAGGAAAATAAAATTCATTTTTATATAATATAGATTACGCTGTATGGAGCGTACCCTTGGAGCGGCTAATATTATTAAATTTTCAAGTTTTCTTTGCGTTCTAGCTTAATTGTTGAAAAAAACTTATCGCACGAACTATCCACATACAAGTCTGTACGGAACACTAGGTGCGCGAGCCGGTCTCTTACATGTCGCATTTATTTTTACACGTTACTTACCTTGATTACCTACAAATTAAAATAATTGTAAATTAATTTTACGCATGGCAATAACTTGAAATCAACTACGTCAACGTTACACAGTTAATATCGCAGCAGTTAGGTTTGTTTAAAATAAAAATCAAAGTCGTTTATTAAAGTGGGATCCAAAGAGGCACTCATAAAAGTTTATGATACTACTGCCAGATTTGCAAAATTACAGCCATCATGAGAAGAACCTGGCAAGAAACTCGGTGGCGCATTTTTTCATAATTTTTATTTTTAAATACTTATAATATCATATTAATACAGGAATTAACCTAGGTAGGTATACCTATATAATGTAGTCGCCAAAAAGCGCTTGTGCAGTTTGCGTCCATGCATCCTCGTCATTAATGTCATTCTTTTTATAATAAGCTTTCTTACATAATGCCCGTTTTATAACTAATTCTAACTTTCCATAATATTGTGCAGCCACAATTTTTTTTTTTATACTTTATAAATGATACGGCTTGACTCACGATTAAGGATCGACTCTAGGTCGCAAGAGTCGACCCTAAATCGTGAGTCAAGCCGTATCATTGATTGGGTATAAAAACAATATTTCAGCCATTTAAAAATTTACATGAGATCTTCAGCTCACAAGCCACTTGTTTATAAATGTTACTACTAAACTGTTGTTAATACGACAATTACATGAAACTGATTATTAAAAAAAATATACCTATATAAAAGCAAACAAGAATACACGCTTTAGTTTTAATCCACTCTATGAACTTAGAGCTGTGATTGTTTATGTTTCAGCCAAAAAGTAGATTTCTATTTTTTGTGAAACCACAGTGATTGCAAATTTATGGCGTATAGTATTAAAAGGAAACATTTAGCAAAAATGTTTATTAAATTTATTATTTCCGCTTCATATTCAACAATATACTTCAATCAAAAATTATTTTCAAAGCGTAGTCGAGCAATAAAGGTTGAAAATTTTACTGAATTTAAATGCTGCGTCGCTTCCTGCCAGTCAACAAGCCTTTGGAAAGTTATTGAGTTAGCTGCACGTCCATCGGCTCGAACAAAGGGAAATGCAATTATAGGTCACGAAACCATGTGACATTCAAATTTTTGTTCAATATTCATAGGTATATACATGCAGAACATTTTACAATATTGTCACTGTTTTAAGAGTTTCGGTACAGTTTAGAAGGAAAATTAACCCTTATAGGATGACTTAGTTGTCCGTCTGCCTATCAGGACACTTTTTCAAAGAACGCGTGAAGGGTTCAAATTGAAATTAATATACTCAAGCCCACTACCAGTAGGCTTGAGCTCTTGAGTTATCTATAAGCTCAATGCTTTGTAGGTAACTTAGATTGTTGCTGTATATATCGTCGTATATATAGTTTTAGGAAATATAGGCCTTTGGTCCGTAAAGCTACGTAATATTATAATACATTATACTTATATTTTTTCATTTCATTAAGAGACGAGACGACCAAGTCGCTCGCTCGATGGTAAGCGTCACGCTTGCTCATTATTGGTTCAGTGCCATCCAGAGTTTTGAACTTATATAGGTAACTCGGACTCCTGCGCGGCAAGGCACTGCGCTCGAAACAAGATCAAACCATTCTACAATAATGTTCCAAATTCCCACTTCGATAAAATTATTATTACGATTTGTAAAGAGCAATTAGCGTCGCGGCTCTGTCTGTTGATGTGAAACACATGAATACAAAACCAGGAAGTCTTCGAGAGGTTGTGTTATATTGTCGTGTGTTTTAACATATAGAGTAGACAAAGAGAATTTAAATGTAGAGTTAGGTATTTAGAGTTTTTTGGAAATTGACGGACCATTTTTGGTAAAACTTGTCATCTACAACACTTAACTGCAAAATATGTGTTGGTTATTAAACTGCTCGTTGGCTTAGTTGGGTGAGCCTTCTCGAACCCGATAGGCTACTATCGGGTTCGATTACCGACGGGAACACGAATTTTCTCCCCAGGAAAAATTTGTGTTTCTGGTTCAGGTTGTGATTGTGTGTGTAATATGAACGTGGCACCCACGATAAAAGTCATCGAACATTTACAATAGATACCTTAGAAGACCAGTTAGAAACTCTTCAGAGAAAAGACAAAGAAAATATGATTCAAGTAAGAAATCTTCCTAAAAACACAGACATAAATGTAAATAATGTACTTCTTAAATTGCATTATGTACTCAAGGTGAAACTTAGCACTCATAAAACTTCAGAAACCATTAAACGAGATCTCGTAACCAAAGGACCACACAAAGCTGCTTGCTTTCGTACTATATCACATGTAAGTAATAACATGGAGATGACCAGAGAGGGTCGCTCTAACCGAAAAATACAGGCTATTACGAGATCTAGTGTTAGGGACAGATGTTCACAAAGGTACTTTATGTCATAGTTTTAAGTAATATTTATATAACAATCATTTTTTTAATTATAATCAAAACTTTTTGTATTTTTATTTGAAACCGTGATACACCGCGATACATCAAGCACACTATTGAATACATAAACACACACAATTATATAAAATGACATTATTTACGGATAATACAATATCATGTGTACTGGATAAAACTTGCTTCTAATTCATCATAGTCCCCGCTGTTTCAATCAAAGCACTATAACACACATAAATGTATAACAAACTCTATTATTTATGATAATGGGTGACAACAATAATATTACTCATAACATTTTGCCAGACATTGATAGTAAGATCAAAGCTGGCAATGCTACTATGGTGAAGAATCCTGCCCAGTGTGGGACAGTGTTGAATTTATCTCATGGATTCTCTGTGATATCTCAAAATATAAGAAGCATGAATCGTAATTTTAGTGAATTTAAAATTATCTTGACGCGTTGTGGTATAAGATTTGAATTATTTTGCTGACTGAATGTTGCCTCCTTTTTTTTTATTTAAAGTGAAAAAATGGCTTTGTTGATTTTGTAAAATTTTCCAAAACCTGTGATTCTTCGAGTGCTTAATGTGTAATTATGGTGGATTATTAACCGTTAATACTTAGTGAACGTGCATAAGTGTAGGCAAATCATACAAAGTTGAAAAACGTGATTTTCACCTTCGCTCCAAAACTCTAATAGAAGTTTTAGTAAAGTTTCTACCACTTTACTAGGGCATGACTTTACTATATACTGGACCTTGACTCTTTTACTTGACTTTGACTGTGACTTGTGACTAGGACTTATAATATGAAATACACTTGAAATATTATATTATTACTTAACACTGGCTAAAAGCACAAGATTGCGATGCCATAACTAAGAAGAAGAAGAAGAATGTTGGCTCGCTAAGACATACAAATTTTGAGAGTCTATCTGGTTATACAGCCTTAGTGTTCGTCTATGTTAAAGATACACTGAAACATGTTAAGGTATGTGAACTGGCAATAGAAGAAACAAACTGTATATTGGTAGAAATAGGGACACATATTGCTTTATTAGGAATCTAAAGACCAACATGTTTTAGTTCGGTTGACAGATTTCAACCAAGGATTTTGTGGCAATTTTTTACATATCGTAAATTGTTTTCTATCTCGATAATCTAATATATAAAATTCTCGTGTCACAGTTTTCGTTGCCATACTCCTCCGAAACGGCTTGACCGATTTTGATGAAATTTTTTGTGCTTATCCGGTATCTATGAGAATCGGCCAACATCTATTTTTCATCATCATCATCATCATCACTTTTCATCATTATCAACGCGGGTGAAACCGCGGGGCGCAGCTAGTTTCAATTATAAATTGATAATCAACTGTCAAAACTGAAATCCTACAGGAATATTTACTTGTCAGGAAATATAAATATTTACGTTAAAGATACTAACCAGTCCACAAATACCACTGATTATCTCAATCTTTATATAATCTTTATCTTTATCTTTATATAGCAATACATAGTTTTGTTATATATATATATTTATTACCTGCACAATTATACCCCATGAGGAATCTCAACTTTCTGGATCATGGTTTTGTAAAAACAAATAATGAACTAAGTACAGTTGTCTGTGCTTCAACCATAACTGACCATTGAGTTCGAAAAACACTTTATTCTGTATCTTTATTGTAAGATTCATTTAAGAAAACGTGTTTACAAGAAATAAACATTCATAAATTCATTTTTATTGGTGCAAATGTTGGACAAGGGACGGGCCCTAACACTATAAACCCAAGGTAATTTTTGACATACACTTGAACTCCCGTATACCCTAGGGTATGCGGTATATAACTTTAAAAGTTCTTACAGAAGTAAGAAAAGCCGCATTCCCTGGGATGTTTGGCAGAGTATTTGACTTCCATAATTAAAAAAAAAAAAAAAAAAAAAAAAAAAAAATTATTCGGAACTTCTCTATAACATGTCGGCAAACTATGCTATCGTTGAAAAGTGCTGAGTGGGATTTAATGATGGAACAGAGAAGGACTTTCTGATATATTTGAAACGGTTTAGTTTATATTAGACCTATGTACCGTCTTAATTATGTTATTCATAAAAAAACACTGTAAAATTTGGTTTCAATACGGTAATAAGCATTTTAAAAAAACCTAGTACAATGAAAAAACATTCAGTCATATCTTCAGTAAATGTTAGGTGCTACTTCACTGTACTTGCATTTGACCAGTTATATGTGTATAGAACTGATCAAATGCGAGTAGGTCCCGCAAACTGAGAGTTCGATACCATACTAAGGCACAAGCCCGACTCGCACTTACCAGGTTTTTGATATATGCGTTTTTCTACGTTTCTTTGCTTCACCGTATAATCGGCTTTCCCATTTCGGCTTCTATAGATATTTGTTAGGTTATCTGCCATAACAACATATTTATTCTGTGAAAATTCACAACATATGCAACTATATCGATATTTGTTAGGTGATCTGCCATAACAATACATTTATTCTGTGAAAATTTACAACATATGCAACTATATAGATATTTGTTAGGTTATCTGCCATAACAACATATTTATTCTGTGAAAATTTACAACATATGCAACTATATAGATATTTGTTAGGTTATCTGCCATAACAACATATTTATTCTGTGAAAATTTACAACATATGCAACTATATAGATGTTTGTTAGGTTATCTGCCATAACAACATATTTATTCTGTGAAAATTTACAACATATGCAACTATATAGATATTTGTTAGGTTATCTGCCATAACAACATATTTATTCTGTGAAAATTTACAACTTATGCAACTTTACCTGTTCATACCTACTATGTCTGTAGATATACCTATATTTCTGTGAATAAACTACTATTATTATTTCAGCCACTTGTCTATTATGGTTTAAAAGAGAGAGCTTTTTAATCGCGGCGTAGATACGCCGTTTGGGTACGGAACCCTAAAAAGTAATACTACCGCCTGCTAATTTAAGCAAAGTATTATTTTCTGTAGCGGAAAAGCTATAAGAATTTTGCGATATAGGTATTTTTCCTTTGTTTTCTTTTAAAGGTTATCTTATTTGTATATGTATTTCTTGAGATTACTTTGTATCAACTTTTTATTTGTGACTTTCCGGAATAATGACGTGTTGAGTTTTCATCCAAAGTTGTACTCGATTAGGCATTCAATTTTATAAGTAAATCAATAGACTATATCTAGGCAGGCAGGTTACATTTTCTTACAGTAGACAAATCAAGCATGTATAAAGAAGATATATATTGCTTTTTAACCGATTTAAAAAAGGAGGATGTTCTCAATTCGACTGTACTTTTTTTATCTCTTATAACCAGCCTTATTTATCGGTTTTTTCTTTTTCCTGTCCTTTTTTTTCTCCTCATGTGATAAGTGATAATGCGGTCGAAGATGGTAAACACGCAAGACCTAAAATGACGGTAGCTTCATACAAGCTTATAACTAGTTTCTTAAGGGGTATAATATTCGTCGAAATCTGTAGATATGAGAAAGAATATTCATAACATATAAAAATATAGGAGAAAATGAAAGAAAGAAAGATAATACATTTATTCGGGATAACACGCGACGTTACATTATTTACATAAAATAATATCAAATCACACACAAATCTATCAATTTTACTTTTTGAAACCATTTTGTTCCTTTTACACATTGTGAAGTATTTTATATGGGTAGGTACTACGTATAAGTATATTTACTAGACGAAGAACGTTTTCAGCTCGTGTTATTTGATTTTTGATGAGTATTTTCACGTAACTCGAATAATTCTATGAAAAATCAAAAATTGTCACGCATGAGATTGCGTTGCAGCTATCATTTAAGATATGCTATATTATTGTATGCTACAGTGTAAGCGAAATAATTGTCAATAGTTAAATAGATTCTCGTATTGACAGACATCTGGCCCTTAACCTAATTCATACCAACACTTCTACTTAAATATAAGTCCATTTATAGGCTAATAATGCCACAAGAGGGATAGAGATAGGGAGTTGGTGTAAAAGAATAAATCAAACAGGCGAGGCGACTGCCTCATGCAGTACCTACTTCAAAGATTGATTAGCCGACAAACATAGATATTGGATCCGGGTATCTACGAACGGGTCTCGTGTATGGATTCTATAGAGCAGTAACTATGGATGTGGTTTATTTAGATTGAGGTTTTACTTTTCTATCAAAGGGATTTTAGTACAAGCTTTTATTTAGTTTCACCTGCCCCGCTATCTATCGGTCTGTAATAAAATCTTCCTAAATTAGATCCCCTGTCCGATGTTCGATTGGATTCAAATTTGGAGTACATGTATCTTCGGTGACAAAACATGATACCATGGAGCTGGTCTGATGAGGGAGACGGAAGATGGCCAATGGAACTTCTGAACTGAACAAAATAAATCCATTGAGTAGGGGCTCGTTTGGTTTGTCTTGGCTAGTTCTCTGATTATATAGCTTGTTAGTCCTTTTTTTATCTACACGGTTGTAAAACAAGTAATATTAAGTTGTTAAACAAGTAATATTAAGTTGTTAAACAAGTAATATTAAGTTGTTAAACAAGTAATATTAAGTTGTTAAACAAGTAATATTATATAAGTTTTTCAAAATCAAGCTTTTACCAGTGCAAAGGCTTGATTTTGAAAAACCTTTTTATAATGTTACTTGTTTAAGGCTATGCTATGGCTTGACGACAACAAGAAAATACCCACATTTTCTTGTTGTCTTCAAGCTTAGAGTGAATCTTCTACCTTACCTTTATTTTAACCTTACATCATCGGCCGCATCAACGATTACCATCAATGTGAGATTGTGACCAAAATAATGGTTGCCCTGACATAAAAAAAAATTGTCAGTGAAATGACATTATAAGTGTGGAGTAGTAGTAGACCTTTTGATGTAAAACTAACAGAGGTTTAGTTCAAACAGCAAATATTAAACCATAATGACAGCCCTGCGCAAATACCGTTAGCCATACTGCGGTGTTAACGAAAATAATAAAATCTTGAACCCTATGGCGTCAGCAGAAGGACCAGAATCACTGTCAAAAACCGAACCTCTGCAATATTTCTTGCTCTTTTATACTCTGCGTACATGAATGTTACGCCAGGGAGTGAACTGCGTACCGAATATGTGTGAATAGGCTGCGGAATATTTTATTTAATAAACGTTAAAAACCGTTACAAAAACGTTGCCGGATGGTTTGCAAAAATTTCCTTAGAGTACTTAGAGTTATCCACCTTTACAATGAAGTTCTCTCTGTCTGCCAATTTATTAGTAAAGATAATAGTGTAAAGTCAACATTATACAAACTAGTGTAAAGTAAACATTGACGACCCATATTGTGTTAATGTTTATTTTATTGTAATATAAATTAACGCAAGCAAAGCTTAAAAAATCCGACTTCACCGCTTTATCTTCGGAACTTTGATCAAATTAGATGTACTAAACACGCATTATTGACGATATTTCAAGATCTACTGATCACATATTTATCAAATTTAACTGGGACCAATTGGAAAGCAAAATATTCCAACAATAAACATTTTCAAAATCGGTTCACGTGGAAAGAAGTTATAAGGTAACAAAACATTAAAAAAAATTCAGTCGTCTGGAGTACCTCCACCTATTCACTAAAGGAAAAGCAGCAGCATTCTAGCAAAATAAAGTTCACGTGGGAAGAAGCTATGATGTAACATAAAAAATACAGTCGAATTGAGTATCTCCTTTTTTGTGAAGTCGGTAGAAAATATATACGAGTTTAAATAACGAATAACCGACTTCAATTGCAAATATCTCCGCAACTCTTTATCAGCTTGATCAAATAAAAATAGGACCAACTAGTAGACCAACTTTCGAACAAACCCCTTTACACTCTTTACACACAAACTTTCACATTTATAATGTTGATGTGATATATACATTATATTACGTTTATTTATATTTATATTATATATTTATATTATTCATACCAAAGAACAGTAAATTTGATGATACATGATAAATTTCAAAACTGCCCGTTGGCTAAGTTGGGTGAGCGTTCGCCTTCTAAGCAGGGGTATCGGGTTCGATTCACACACACAAGTTTTCTCCCCAAGGAAAACTTGTGTTTCTGGTTCTGGTTGTGATTGTGTGTGTGATGTGAATGCTTCCGGCACCCACGACACAAGTCATCGAACTTAGTGTGGGGCTGTGAGTGTGAAAGCGTTTATGTTTATGTTATATTTATTTCGGGCTTAATATAACCTATATAAAAAGCATTGCCCTAATATAATATGTATTTATTCCTCCTTGGCATTAGCTGAACAAATTTTATTGGAGCGAAGAAATTGTCTTACTATGCCTACCTCTGTTTGATATTCTCGGTGTTATGACAAACAATACTGTTACTATAAGCAACGTATAAGAATCTCTATTATTAAAAGAACAATTGTTAATCGTATGAAAACAGACGTTTTCCTTTCATTCGCGTGTCAAAGATAATTTGGAGAAATATATCTGTAGGAAAATGTTAAATGCAACTACTGTAGGGGTTTGTGACAACTGCTTTTATTCTTAAGCAAAATATAAATCAATACAATCTTAATTTATGTTGTATAGGCTTGAAACACGTAGAAAATGTCGACTTACTTTGTAGTACGTGTTTCAAGCCGTATACAACATAAATTATTTGTAACACTTACGATAGTTTTAATTTTCAATATAATCTTACCAAAAGTATAACTAGGATAAATGTGTACAAAACATAATCTATAAGATCTCTGTTAGCTGGCAAAGTACCTAAAATGCTGGGAACATTGTTAAATGTCAATGCTCGATCGCTACAAAATATTTGCCAGCATTTAGGCCACGTGTTTCCTCGACCAAACGCCCTGATAATTCTTTGAAGAATGATGATGATGATGATGAGATGTCATCCCGGTCCCCACGGTCCCAACGTCTCAACTCTAAAAGTCACACATATTTATAACCACTGCAAGATTACTATATTTGAGATTCTACGAATGCTAATATATATCTATTAATATAATCTCTTTTACACTCACAGCCGCCCACTAAGTTCGATGATTTGTGTCGTGAATTCCGGAAACATTCAACACACACAACCAGAACTAGGAACACAATTTTTCCTTGGAGAGAGAACTTTTGTTTCCGCCGGGAATCGAACCCGATACCCTTGCTTGGAAGGTGAACGCACCCAGACAAGTGAACGAGTATTCCGAAAGTTAGTATTTTGCGGCTGGGTGGAGTATTTTTTTTTATTCAAGATAGTCAGTCTTTTGACCACTATCTCACATCATGGTAAGCGACGATGTGGTCTACGATGGAGCAAGCTTGCCTAGAAGATGCCTATTCACTCGTGACTTGAAGAATCCCATATATTATTATATATTGTTCGATGATATTTAATATGAAAATAGGCTAGCTGGATTCGGGTATGCCAATATGACCATTATGCCAATATCCAGTGATTCTAGGTCTAACATATTTACCATCGTCGACCAGACACCTTACCATCAAGTCAGATAGTAATCAAGGAATAACCTAACAGAGATAAAAATAATCTATTAGAGCGAGTAATTTATAAAAAATGCTAACTAGGAGTGGAACTCATTGCCTGCGTCTTTGTTCCCTGAACGGTATAATCTGGGTGTTTTCAAGTCTAGAGTGAATAGGTACCTTCTAGGCAAGCATGTTCCATCTTTGGCCGCATCGTCACTTTCCATCAGGTGAGATAGCGGTCAAATGTTTGCCTATCAAGTATAAAAAAAAAAACTAGTTTAACCCAGTTATTTTATTTATATAATTCTAATTTATAACTACTTCTGTAATAATTAAACGCAAGCAAAGCTTAAAAAAACCGACTTCACCGCTTTATCTTCAGAACCTTGATCAGATTTAACGTATTAAACACGCATTATTGACAATAACTCAAAAACTACTAGTCAAATCTTGATAAAATTTAAATGGGACCAATTGGAAAGCAACATCTATCAAACAAAAAAAAAACTAAATCGGTTCACGTGGAACGAAGTTATGAGGTAAACAAAAAAAAATACAGTCAACTTGAATACCTCCGCCTTTTTGTGAGGTCTGTAAAAATATTTTTTCTCTCTAAAACCAAAAACCAGAACCAAAAACCAGTTCTATAAAACCAGATCGTGTTGTCACATAGAAAAACAACTAGTTTCACTATACTTATTTCAGTTGACATACAGTACTCGAAAAGTATTTTGCGTTCGCCTACCACTTGATTTCGGTAAAAGCCACCATGAACATGAAAACATTTTTAAGCTTCCGTAGAGTCAGGAAAAAGTGAAAATAAATGCAAATGTAAACGAACTTTTAAAACACCGCATCGGGTATTTTTAATACTCGGAATCCAGTACACAAAATGAGTGTTTATTTATTTTATGTTAAAAAACGTATACATAGATAGATAACTCTTTATTGAACATCACAAATAAAGGGAAAGACCTTAAAACTAACTTAGGTCAGTATAATGGGCGGTATTATCGCTTAAAGCGATCTCTTCCAGACAACCTTTGGATGGACAGGAGATACAAGATATGACTCAGATGTACCACAAAGTTACGCAAACTTTATAATAGTGCATTAAGATACTAAACAAAATATCATTACTATTAATATACTAAAATTAATAAGTTCTTTGATTGTATATTATGTACATTCTACACACAGAATAAATACATAAACAAAAATACATATCTATACACATATACATACAATACATGAAAGTGTAACGTTGTCTGTTTGATTATTTTGTCTTAAATACCTCGATCTTTACCGATTTTGATGAAATGTTGTACGTAGATTGCTGAAGCTCACGAGTCTCGTATTGGCTTTTACATGGAACAATTGCTTTATATCTCTTCCAGACAAATAGAAAATTTAATGAAACTCTTTGCGCCACAAGAGACAACATGGCTGCTTTATCGACAAGCCTATAATCCTGAGCTTATATTATGACGAAACTTAATATTAACATTAAAAAGAATAGTTTGATCGGCGAGTAAGATAAGTTGGCATCTATAATACTTAGTCAAACTACGGGCCAATTGCATATATGTTTTCCTAAAACTATAATTAAACGCAAGCAAAGCTTAGAAAAAACCGACTTCACCGCCTTATCTTCGGTACTTTGATCAGATTAGATGTACTAAACACGCGTTATTGAAGATATTTCAAGAACTACTGATCAGATCTGAATCAAATTTAAATGGGACCAGTAGGAAGCAACATCTTTCAAACAAAAAAAAATTTCAAAATCAGTTCACGTGGAACGAAGTGATGAGGTAACACACAAAAAAACTTATTGTAGTCGACTTGAGTACCTCCTCCTTTTTTGTGAAGTCTGTAGAAAATAAAACTATTTACAGCAAAGACCTAAGTTACCTACAAGACATCGATGTTATAGGTAATAGATAACGTATCTATTTATTGCCGTAAATGTATTCTATAATATAGCAAAGACAAAGTCCACCCGGCCGAACCCAGGGCGGGTAAGCTAGTTTAGCTAGTTATTAATATTTAGTATACACCTGCACACATACATGACCTTTGAGATTTAAACACCGTTTATCAAATATATAAATTACTAGCCGTGTCCCGCTTCTTCACCCGACCGTCTATATCAAGTTGTAAAGGTGTATATTTTAATCCCGAGTCTTATAATATGTACATTCCAAATTTTATCCAAATTCGTTCAGCCGTTATAGCGTGAAGAGTAAACAAACATAGTTACACGTTTGCACACAAATTTTTGCATTGAGAATATTAGAGTGATGTCATTTCAAATTGAATTTAAAATTGTTTATCATATGGGCCCTAAAAGCACTTATAATTAGTCAATGACTCTATTTACCAGATTCACAAAATTACAGCCATTTTGGCAGGAGTAGAAAAAGAGTAGTAGCGCTTTTTTTTAATTCATTTTTTTCATATTGTACCTGAATCTCGTTGACAAGAAAAATTTGAAGTAAAGGTATTTTTAAATCGTACCTCTTTTATAAAAAGACATAACGTTCCATAAATCTTCTTTAGTTGACATTTGTCTTACATAAACATAAACGCTTTCACACTCACAGCCCCACACTAAGTTCGATGACTTGTGTCGTGGGTGCCGGAAACATTCACATCACACACACAATCACAACCAGAACCAGAAACACAAATTTTCCTTGGGGAGAAAACTTGTGTTCCCGCCGGGAATCGAACCCGATACCCCTGCTTAGAAGGCGAACGCCACCCAACTAAGCCAACGGCCAGTTCTTGTCTTAAGACTTCTAGAATCCTATTCAAAATACTACAAAATAATGTTGATTGCAGCGCCACCTACCAGGTCAAATTGTTAATCTAAACCCACAATCAAGAAACCATCAAGAAACCCACTCAAAACACAACGAAGGTCGAACGCAGCGTCTCGTCACTGACAAGACCCCAATTTCCCCACCCGACAATTCTTTTGCTAACAGTACACAAATTTCCATGGAACCATGTCGACTAAAATAATAATTTAATTTTTGTTCGGTGGAGTGGATACAAAGTATGGACATTCAATCGTTTGAGAACAAAAGCTGTGGAGCGCAGTGGCATAACCCATTTTAACATCGTTATTGTTTGACATTTTGACGTGATTTTAAACATCGGTCAAAATGTTTGCCTGTCCTTGACGTAAAGCGGCCGTACATTGGCACTCAATAAACCTATTTTTAAGCTATTGCATAGCTTCTATCGCGGGCCTTAAGCGTGGAGACCGAATCCAGGAATTTCGTAACGAAAATAACCTAACACCCCCCACTCCGACCGGCACAGCGGTGATACTTTTTAGTTTTGCCATCTATTGATGAAAAGCAGAACTTTTAATGACTTTTTTGAAATATCACGCTTGTCTCTTTAGTACAGCAACTCGCCTCCAGGTGGCAGGAAAAAAAATACTGCATAAATAAAATAAATAAATAAGGATAATTGCATAAGTTGATAAAAAATGCTATGCAATAGCTTTACCGCGGCAGTTCCCGAGAGCCACACGTCTTTTATTTTATTATATTGAAAATAATTCTATATAATAATAATATATAGATATATTAAAATATAAATTATAGCTACACTATGGCTACATTTTAATTAGAATGATTAGGGACTTGATACACAAAGCGGCCAGACCGCGCGGCCGAGCGGCGGGTACGCGCCTGCTACGCTTCCCGCGCCTGTGGCGCTTTGTATATAAAGTCCCTTAGACCTAGATTTTCCAAAAGTTCAACTAAGCAAGAACTGTACTTAATCATTTTTGTTGAACCTATCATGATAAACGATTGCTGGTTACGAAATTATTGCTTAATTTTGAGTTTGAGTTCTCACTGAACTCAGACCGCCGCGCCTACATTTTGCGGATGAAAATCTTTTGAGGTTAATTTCTTAAAACCTTTTTTCTTAATTTTTATTGTTTAATTTTTGTATTTTTCGTTCAACTACAGAATGTAACAGATATTATACGTAAGTAGCTTTTAATTTGTAGCCGAAAACAAGTGACTTTGCTGTCCTACCAAATTCTTATTTTCAAACATATTTTTTCAAGACTATTTCTGTTTTACTTGCACATCTAATTTAAAAAGTACCACAAACGGGCAGGAAATAAAATAAAATGTATCATGCTGCCAATTACCTAATATAGCTCTTAATAGTTACATTTATATCATATTAATTGCAATTTTTGAATGTGTGCCACAGCTGTACATATTCTCTGAGAAGTTATTCGCTTGTATGGCTTAGACACTAAATGCTTCTGACAGGACGGACTGACGGACAAAGTGCTGAACCAACCAAGTTAAATAAGAGAGTTCACTTCGCGCGATCAAATAATAAATAGTAAAATACATTTCCGGTAGCCCCTTACCACGAAAGTAACGAAATCAAGTTGAGTTTCTGAACAAATGTAAAAAACATTTGGAGGTGTTATTAAAAAAAAACGTTTCAAATACATTCATCACTATTTTCTTATATTCTTCAATCCTATAAACCTTAGCTTTTAAAAAATAAGATACATTTTTTCAAAAAGTTTTTATAGTTTTGTACGCGATTCCTGGAGGTGAAATGGGAGATTGAATACGCAGTACTTTAACTGCACAAGATAAAAATGTGTAAAAATGTATACGTATTTATTTTAAATGAAATTCTACACATTCGTGCAGAAATATAAATCGCATTCAATAGGAAATACAGATAGAGTTTATTGCATCAGCATACTCACAATGAATTCAATAGGTAGAGATCAAATTCTGTCAAAAGCACGTCCATCAAATAGACTCGTATGCGACGTTAAGCCGATTATTTCGAAACTGCACTCTATCGGCAATTGAGTCCGACGAAAGCCTGTCGATATTATATAGTAGTATTATATATTTCGGTAAATTTATAGATTGAATTCTCTCCTGACCCTTTGACAATAGCTGTTAGACACTGGACGGATTTGGTTCGAACGGACGCCCGTGGCACGCCGTCCGTTTGAACCAAATTCGTTATGCAGCAACTATAAAAGTATTGTGTCAATATAACAACCGTCATACTTCATGGTTGACGAACTCTTATTAATATTTCGATACATTTAATCGCAGGAGATAACTACTTCAATAGTCAAAAATATAATAAATTTTCTTGCATTACTTGTACTTGCTACTAATATGTAAAGTACTGTATCCTTTCTGTATGTCAATCGTTAAAAGATACTTTTTTTTTATACACTCACAGCCTCAAACTATGTTCAAAGACTTGTATCGTGGATGCTGGAAACATCACATCACACACACATTACAACCAGAAGCACAAATATCCCTAGGGTAGGAATTTTGCTCCTGCCGGGAATCGAACCCAGGACCCATGGCGCAGAGGTCGGAGACCTGTACTCTGCGCCACCTCGTCAAAAAATACGTCGTCATTGAAAATGTAGTTGTGACAATGTAATTATAAAGTATTTAATGGACCTGCTTTATTTAACAACCCTCCTCACCCTTGTGCCACCTCTGTTTTACGCTGATCGCATCCAGGTCTTTCCTGCGATCACCACTACATCGTCGACCCATCGAGCAGCTGGTTTGCTAACGGCTCGCTTGCCTTCTCTCGGTATACACTCAGTCAGGGCTCTACTCCACCTACCATCACCTCGCCTTACCATGTGTCCGGCCAATAACAATAGGTTACATATATAAAAATAAGGTTTCTTTCCCAATAGAAATAGTGACCAATCCCATTTCCCACTAAAAATATCTCCTCTAGTACCAATAATAAAGTATTGTACATTTATAAATAGATTAATACGTAAAACAACTATGTTTATCAACACACCTACAGCCACACGCGAACTATTATATTATTAGATTACATTCTGCGAAAATTCACGCAAAAGCTGTCTGTATCTATTTATCAAAAACCCACGCATTTATTTACGTGTCTTAGCTTCACAGAAAAAATTTTATTCGAAGATAACATCTATGAATTTGTTCCAAGTTGCGGGAACAATCATGATTGATACAAAAATTCGCAATATTTACATTTGAATGATTTTTTTTTCCGGGGATTATGTTTTTCCTTAAAATACGGCCCTATTGACTATATTTCCTAAAACTATATACATCTATACAACAAAGACCTAATTTACCAACAAGACATCAAGCTTATACAAAACAAACAAACGCATTCACACTCACAGCCCCACACTAAGTTCAAAGACTTGTATCGTGGGTGCCGAAAACATTCACATCACGCACACAATACATCCAGAACCAGAAGCACAAATATCCCTAGGGTAGGAATTTTGTTCCTGCCGGGAATCGAACCCAGGACCCACGGCGCAGAGGGCGGAGACCTGTCCACTGCGCCAACTGGGTCGTCAAGGTACGTTATAGGTAACTCAAGCCCACTACCAGCGGCAATTCTAATACGTTGGCCAAATAAGTACCAGCATTTTTCTTTATGGGAAATAGGCAGTAATTTTTAAACCAGTATCTCGCCTAACGTCTGGAAGATAAAATTCAGTAAAACTTGAAGACTCTTTAATTATAACGATGGGGCACGTCAATGGGTTCAGGTTACACGACAAGACTCTTGGGCTTCATAAATTAACGTACAAAATAGGCAAGATGATTGATAATGACGGTACGTATCGAGCTAGGTACCGTCTCTGAACCATGTTGCATAGATATTTCGAGTCGCTAAGAAATAGTCTTATCAAGTAACGACAGTAAGTTAAGCTCTCATATTTACACAATATATACTTGAGGATATGGTCTAAATAAATGAAATCCAAAAACATGATTGGTTAAAGTTTTCTTGACAGACATATTTTTCTTATTAGGGTCTTTTGGAGCTCTAATATTGTTCTTACACACCGGCTCTAAAACATTAAGTTTAAACATTAGCTATAATCTTTAGATAATTGAATTACCTAAATAAATACAAAACATTTTTATTTTAAATGCCGTCGTTCTTACGCAAAATGAGTTTTTACGATGTATCGCTCAAACGAGATTATGAGACGTGGCTCTGGTCTATTGTTTATCTCTTTTTAATGTATGGCGAGTAAATAGTTCGTCCGATTTTTCACACCTCCAGTAAAAATTAATTTGTCTTTTTATGAACTGCTGATTAATTTGATTGAATTTTGCTGGTGTAGTTTAGAAACTAAAAATGTTTTTCTTAGAGTTATCAAATGACGATATAATCAGTAAAGCGGCGCAAATGATGAAAATGGAATCCTCAGCATGAGTTACATATTTGAGCCGTTTGGTGTAGTAACACTGGGCCCGTGGGGACCGGGAGCTCATTATTATTTCAAGATCAGCGTAGGTATTAGCATTGCAATTCAGAGAGGCAATGCCGCCGGCATGATAGACACGCTACCCATCGGAAGTGGGTTTGAGCACTTCAGTTAGTTATAAGCTCGGTGGATTGTAGTGAGTTATTTTGGTTTATATGACCCTGCGATCGTATGCCTGACTTATAATTACTGACCACATGATTCCGCTTCCGCTCGAAGCGTTGATTCTAGATTTATTATTCGTACAGCGAAGAAGTGACACTCACTGCCCGCGTCCTTGTTCCCCGAACAGTATAATCTGGTAGTCATCAAGTCTAGACTGAATAGGTATCTTCTAGGTAAGCATGCTTCATCTTCGGCCGTATCTTCACTTTTCTTCAGGTGAGATAGCGACCAAATGCTTACCTATATGTCACAAAAAAAGTGGCAAATATTTTTTTTTTCTGCATATAAATTTCTTTAAAAATAGTAAATTCGTTAAAAAATCTGTTGGTAACTAACTATTTGTTTGTCCCGGGGTCCATCTCAAAAACGGCCTTAAAAACCTATTTAAAGCTGAAGCCTACGTTAAATATCTGTTATAGTATATGTTTAAATAAAGTGTGCTGCTGGATTTTGAAGTAAAAACGGTTGTCGTTTTTATTTTATTTTCCAAAACGTATGATTCTTCAACTGTTCGTAACTGAAAACTGAAATTATACAAAGTCGAAAAATTTGATTTTTGCTTTCGCTCCAAAACTTCAATAGAAGTTTTTGTAAAGTCTTTACTACTTTACTAATATATGGCATGACTTGAATCATGGTCCATCCTATGATGGAAAACTGAAATCATACAAAGTCGAAAAATTTGATTTTTGCTTTCGCTCCAAAACTTCAATAGAAGTTTTTGTAAAGTCTCTACTACTTTACTAGTATATGGCATGACTTGAATCATGGTCCATCCATGATGGATGATAGATTCATGTCATGCCCTATACTAGTAAAGTAGTAGAGACTTTACAAAAACTTCTCTGAAAATCTCTAATAATATGTATATAGACTGCGGAAACAATCTGAAAATCATGAATTTCAGATTTATAGAATACCTACTCAGCTATACTTGAAATTTATTCATCACTTGACACATGCAGAAAGTTTGAATAGCAAAAATTGAAAAATAAATGTGTTGTTGCTAGTAGAAACAAGTGTTTTATCTATGAGATAAACTGGCACAGGGTCATGAATACATTTAAAATGCAAACTTAACTTTATTACTAAAACTGAGTACATTTTTCCTAGCGCAAACTGAGAATATTGTTTACATCACCCATGCTCGGAAAGTAGGTTAATAACATGAAGGACAGAAAAGAGTCTGACTCACAGAGCAGAAAACTTGCTCGGTGGCGCGAGCGAGTCCTGCTGCGTTTGACCCTTTTTGCTGTCATTCATGGTCAGTGATCACTCGAAAAGTGCACTAAAAAGACGCATTTCCCGCTCTAGTTCAAAACAAATGTAATGTTAAAGATCCAGCTGGCGAGTGAGTGAGAAAGTCTGCTTGCAACGTCACAGGTCCTTGGTGCTATGCCCAGCAGGAGCACTGTTTTTTTCCCAAGGGACATTTGCGCTTCTGGTTTTGGATGTGAATATGTGTGTGATCTAAGTTTACCGGCACCCAAGATACAAGTCTTTGAACTTAGTGTGAGGCTGTGAGTGTGAATTCGTTTGCGTTTTTTGTTGACAGAGAGTAAGAAAGAAAATAAACTAACCATCTGACGTGAACACATTAAACTTCAGGAAAGCCACGTCCATTATCCTTATAGCGAAGGATTGGAACTCGTTGCCTGCGTCTTTGTTCCCCGTACGGTATAATCTGGGAGTATTCAAGTCTCGAGTGAATAGGTATCTCCTAGGCAAGCATGCATCATCTTCGGCCGCATCATCCCTTTCTATCAGGTGAGATAGTAGTCAATTGCTTGCTTATTCAGCATAAAAATAAACAAACAAAAAGCCGACCTCACGCTTATATTTTTTAAAAATCTTCAAAAAAGGTGGTTCTCAATTCGACTGTATGTTTTTTTTATGTATGTTACGCGATATCTCGAAGAATTATGAATCGATTTTGATGTTTAATTTTGTTTGGTAGAATATACTTCAGAGGTGGTCCCATATAAATTTTATCGAAATCAGTCAAGCTAAAACTGAAATATAAGCTATGACGTCGATTTTTTAAAGCTTTGCTTGCGTTTATAATAACGAATATTAAGGTAAAACGAACTGATGATCGCCAGCAAAGTGATTAAACGCCAGACACCTTCCGTCTCCCTAACTGAGTTGCAAGCGACTCGATAGCCTCTGGCTATTAACAGTTTAAAATTGCTTACTTTAAATTATTAGTCGTTCGCCCCAAACTGAAATCTCGCGCCTATATTTTGATAAATACAGAAAATATAGACTTTTTTTATTCTTTACTAGCGATCCGCCCCGGCTTCGCCCGGGTGTGAAGAACCACTCGACCGATTTTGTGCAAACTTCACATAAACCATCTGCTAAATAGTCCGAACAAAGCCTTTTGGTTTGGATAGGTGAGCCCGTTCTAGAGTTATAAAATTACAACGAAAAGTGGCATTGATTTTTATATATATAGATTAACAAATGTTTGACCACTATTTTACATTTAACCCAAGTGATATTACATTTTTTATGCTCATTAGGCCACTATCTCACATGATGGAAAGTGAAGATGCGGCCGAAGATTTAGCATGCTTGCCTAGAAGATACCTATTCACTTTTGATTTGTAGATTCCCAGATCACCTGTGGGTAATGAGTCATATACATCATAAATTACCTCTTGGATAATTTTATTCCGACAGAATAATAATTAAACACAAGCAAAGCTAAAAAAAAAACGACTACACCGCTTTATCTTCGTAACTGTGATCAGATTACATACTGTACTAAACACGCATTATTGACGATATTTCAAGAACTACTTCTTGATCAAATTTAAATGGAACCAAGTGGAGAGCAACATGTTTCAAACAAAAAAAAAAAAACAAAATCGGTTCACGTGGAAAGAAGTTATGAGGTTAACACACATAGAAAAAATAAAGATATGAGTACCTCCTCCTTTTTTGTGAAGTCGGTAGAAAATATTAAGACACATAATTAATGTAATAAATAATATATTCTCTTTTAAGAATATCTCAGCTGCGGAATATGAATGAAATAAGTATTGAATAATCGAATTCCCCGGCTGCATTGCAGACTTGCGAAATGTTGAAGTTATCTGGGGTTATGGCGGCTCTATAGAAATCTCCCGAGGTTCAATTACAGCTTATTGCATTTTTAATGAAAAATCGATACTATGGCCTTACTAGAATTTTCTATATAAATCGCTACGAATCCGCAGATACCGACACCGTCGTGTGAGGATCTTATTTTTAATGTCTGATGCAAAATTAAGTTTGAATGCTATGTCTGTGACATCATAAGTCCCAAACGGCTGAAAAGTTGAGGAGGTTCTCAATTTAAATATATTTCTTTATGTGTCTTCATAACTTCTTTCTAGGTGACCCGATTTTGATGATTATTTTTTTATTTGAAAGCCGGTGCTTCCCATGTGGTATGTGTGTCATGAAAGCCTGTCTCATTTCTTAGTGTATTTTTATTTGTTCATCCGGGCTTTGCCCGGGCGAGTTACTTTCGTAAATTGTGCTTTAACACTTGTCAAGTGTGTGTATAAACAATCAAAGTCACAGTTACAAGAAAAACAACAACTGGAATTTTGACGCGAAAGTGAAAAAATGAACTATGTAATTTTGTATTATTTTCAAAAACTTGTGATTGGTCTAGTGTTAATGTATAATAATGGTGGAAATGAATGGTGGCGCACGCCGCGAGGGAGCCCTATACGCGCGCCTCGACCGCTGCTGCTGCCACTGTACGCGTACCCTGTCCGCTTAGTATATATTGTTACACTAGAGCTTATACAAAATGTCGGCACCGCGGGGGTAAGCGTAGAAGCCGCGAGACAGTCGCGCGCCCGCCGTTCGACCGCGCGCCTTTGCCGCTTTGTATATCATATTCCTTAGGCGCCAAAATTTTATGTTCTAAGCGCCCGGGACGCGCGCCTTGTTGCTTTGTATATCAAGTCCCTAAGGAAACATTTTGGTATCACCCCCTTAACAGTATGCCATAATGCAACGAGTAAAAATCTTTTGATGGTAAGTCCCTGTGTCTCCTTTCAGAGGCGGAGTACAAGAGGTATTTACACGTAGGTTTTCCATTCCAGCGCTCTCCGCTGAATAGGCGCAGTGACGCATGCGAACTGAGGCCCCGCGCGCCCTGCAATTTACACTCGTTAGGGTTCTCAACTTACCCGTACTTTGTGACAATTTTTGTTTGGTATTTTTTTTTATGCAAGATAGGTAAACGTTTGATCGCCATCCCACCTGATGGTGAGTGACGATGCGGTCGACGATGGAGCACGTTCGCCTAGAAAATGCCTATTCACTCGTGACTTAAAGACTCCCATATTGTATTTATCAGGGAACAGACTCAGGTAAGAAATTCCATTCTTTTGCAGTTCGCATAATGAATGTGGTAGGTACCTATTATTTTTGAAACTACATCTGTATGATTAATAATTTATCACTTATGATTGATAATACATCCTTATTGTAATTCCTAATATTTTCCTAATTATAACATCCTATCCTAATTCTAGTTTTAGTTTGTTTGTAACCAAAGATAATATAACTTTGTAACTCTTTTACATTTTTACAATACTGCCTGTTTTTCAAAGGAGCGGGTATCGGATTCGTTTCTCGGTGAATATACAGGTTTTCTACCCAAGAAAAAAATGAATTTTTGGTATGATTGTGTGTGTGATGTGAATGTTTTCGGCTCCCATACACAAGTCATCGAATTTGTGGGGCTGTGAGTGTGAAAAAAATATAAAAATCCTAATACCTAATATTTTCCTAATCATAATATCCTATCATAATTCAATAAAAATGAGAAAATTTGGATGTTTGTGAATCTTTCACGTCAAAACTACTGAACCAATTTAGCTGAAATGTTGAATGTAGGTGACTTCGAATAACTGCCAAAATTATATCGCGAGTGAAGCCACGGGGACCTGCTAGTACTAAAAAAATGTGAATATTGTTATGCTTGTAAAGATGTTTGTTACTCTTTCACGCCCATACTACTGAACCGATTTGGCTGAAATCCATACTTAGAATAAAATTGTAACAGGCCGATGTCTGTACATGAATATTGAAGAAAAACTAATATCGGGGATCTTTATTAGAGTAACAAAAGCCAAAACAACCATTTTTAGAATACTTGTCTGTCTATCTGGATGTTTGTACGCATCACGCAAAAACTACTGCATGGAATTGAATGCTTGTAACAGTCGTGTACAGGTCTAACTTAAAACATAGGCTTTATTTTACCCAGAAAAATATCTTATTCCCACTGCTTTAAGTTTAACTCACGTTCTTTAGAAACAGCTAAACACACTTTTATATGGTTTTTACAAGTCTTTGCCTGAAGCGATACATAAACTTTACTTATTTACAATTGGATGTTGGAAAGAAAAGTTTTCGTCATTTGTAGATCATTGATAAGTCGCCAAAACATCCGTTCAATAGCGAATTTCGAAACTAACTTCTTTGTGAGAATTTAATTAATTTAATAAACTTTGAAGTTAATGCTAAATAAACACAAAAGATATGATTGAAAAAAGGAACATGATGGCTCACTTAGGTGGCAACCCCGAGCGCATGTATTTCCGGACGTTTTCTTTAAAATCGGTGAAGGTTTATTTCCTGAATCGAATGGGTTAGTAACTCAGAAAACATTTCTTACATTGTTTCCGTGGTAGAGCAACTCATTCATTTTGTTTATGAATATGTATCTCAAGTAACACGTCAGGACAATTTTTGAACGAGCAATACATGCGCCTAAAAGTTATTTAGCAGCTGCCACAAATCATAATATTATGGAAGAAGTTGACGGAGACGTGGTTGTATACCGGTCCATACACAGAGTTCTGGACCGAACCGATGCTTAAAAATAATAATTACATTATATTATTATTATTATCATTACACACATCTGGTAGAGTTTCTTAACTCTATTTCTGCAACCGGTCTCCCCTCGCATAGCATCGTTCTGAAAGTGGTTTCGCTTCGATAAAATAATAGAAGCCGAAATTCTTACGGGCTGTAAAGCTGGTGAATTAGTTTTGTAGTTTCAAGTGTACCTCTCATTCCCAACAATTTCCTTTTTCAATTTAAACGCTTGCAGTTTCCCGCAAGCGTATGTTTCGCTATGACTATCATCAAGCCGCCCAGCGTCGATCTCAGGACGAACTGTTTCTCTTACGGACACCTTTACGTTGCTTGTTCACGGGTCACTATTATAGCTCAGATCATTTGTTTATAATGGCTCCTAGGTAGATCATCAAATGCTTTATATAAAAAAAAATAGATTTTGTCGTTTTATTTTGTACAAAAATAAACGATGTTTACCAAGCCGTTTCAAGTCCATTTAATTGATATTTATTTTCAACTATATTTGCGAAGATGAAAATATGGATACTATATACAATTCTTATAAACTATTATCCGATTTGGAAAAATATGGATTTCGATTAGATAGCCCGTTTATTGAGGAAATTATACTATACTTAATATAAATGTGAAATGCTAGATGGATGTTTTTTGCTTAATCATGCCAAAACTACTATACCGATTTGGATGAAATTTGGCACAGATAGTTGATTACCGGGATTAACACATGAGAGATCAACAGGGGATAAACAGTTTGTCCTACTAAGTGCACAAAGTCGCGGGCATCAGAAGCTAATTTAGAATGTAAAAGTACATTTTATCGCGAGCAAAGCCGCGGAATAGACAACATAAACTATCATACAATAATTGTAATACCTATATATTTAATTTTAGTATATGTATTTAATTGTAATATTATTTAAAGCTATGTTACTTATTTCTTCGCATAGGTTTAGGTACTTTTTTTACTTTGACTGCTATACCCGATTAGGCGTACCCGGTTGGCGAACCTAAAGTTATTAACCGGAGTTTGTGTCAACTCAGGGCTAAGTCTAATTGAGAATGTCCTCTTTGGAAGTCTGTTAAAAATTACCGTAATAAAGATTAATGATTAATTCCTAGGAATAAAAGATTCATTTGGAACGGATAATAGAATAAAGCACCGGGTTTGATTCCCGTTGGGAACACAGGTGTTTTCCCGACGGGAAATTTGTGTTTTGGTTTTTAAATGTTGTGTAAATCTTGAATGTCTACGGCCCCACGATACAAGTCATTGAACTTAGTGTGGGGCTGTGAATGTGGAAGTGTTTATTTGAATATTTTTAACCGGTCGACGCAGGATGGGTAATATTTAAACTTTGAACTACCCACTGGCGTAGATGGGTGCGCGATCGTCTTCAAAGCAGCGATTTCGAATAGCGGTGGGAACACAATAACACAAGTCTGGTTCTGGGTATGACGTAAATGTTGTGTGTGGTGTTAATGTTTACGGCCCCACGACACAAGTTAAAGTACTTTTAGTGTGGGGGTGTGAGTGCGAAAGCGTTTATGTGTAAGCTTTTGTTTACCCGGGCGACGCCGGGCGGGTCAGCTAGTATTAGATATACGATTTTTCGTAATAAAAACAAAACATTTATATTATTTAATTGCATGGCTGTTGTGATATATACATCTAAGTGCAGTCACATATAATCTGGTTTCTAGTCTACTATAAGTCGTTTTGATAGCCCTTCTACCATACAGCGTTTTCGGACAACAAAAAGAAGTACACGTAGTTTGTAGCACACCGGGCGGGGTCATTGCCTCCGTCTACGCAGCCACTGCACGAGCTGTTTTCTTTCATGACCTGAGACGTCTAATGTCGTTATCCGATAAACAATAAAGCCTACTTTATGATACTTATGTTTATACTGAAGACAATTTGTTTTTGTACAAATTTCGCAAGGATGTTAATAAAAGTGGGAAGATAGATAGATAACGCTTTATTGTCACAACATACATAAATCACTTAAAAAAAATTAACTTAAATTATAGTGTACAATTGGCGATCTTGGGTGTCATACTAAATATCGACAGTTCATTACTTCGACAAGTTACTTACTTCGAAAAAATCTATTTCGACAAGTCATTGCTTCGACAGATCATATTCTTATCGCTAAAAGCGATCTCTTTCAGACAACCTGTGGATGGAGAAGATTTTAATAATTCGGCGAAACGGAGGTGCAAATACAAGTTTATGAGAAAATAAAATATATAGTAAGGTACATATATACATACTTAAACAAAATAAATTCTATAAGACAATAATAATAAATACAATATGTTTATAATATAAATACATATATACAAAATATAAGATACTACAACAATTAAATAAAAGTTGGACCACGAGTACGTGTATTCCCCCAACTATCTGTCTATATATTTATAATTGTATATATATGTATATAAATAATAAAACTATATATATATATATATATATATATATATAGTCTAGCTTCATCTTCGGCCGCATCATAGCTTTCCCTCAGGTAAGATAGCGGCCAAATACTTACCTATCTGCTATTGCTATTGGTGTTTATCAAAAAAAAATCTCATAAAAACGTATTTAAACTACTACGTGCAACACGAACGCTAGTTTGGACTAGGTACGACCACAATTGGTTGTGGCAAAGGCAAATTGAGCGCGTTGCACAAAATTTATGCGGTCCATGTCCTGAGAGCTAGTCATACATCTGCCTGATTTTAATAATAGTGCCTGGATAACCAAACCTTGCTCGGTTTTTTTTTTGGTAAATAGTATTTATAATAATAATCATCTGGACTCGAACCGGGGTCTACTGGTTTCCCACCCGAGCTATAAACTAACATAACTTATAATAATAACTTATATATTTATAACTTTGTATAATTAAACGCAAGCAAAGCTTGAAAAACCGACTTCACCTCTTTATCTTCGGAACTTTGATCAGATTAGATGTACTTAACACGCATTATTGAAGATATTTCAAGAACTACTGATCAGATCTTGATCAAATTTAAATGGTACCAATTGGAAAGCAACAACTTTCAAACAAAAAAAATCTAATCCTTGAAAAGAAGTTAATAAAATAAGGTAACACACATAAAAATAAAATACAGTCGATTTGAGTACTTCCTCCTTTTTTGTGAAGTAAGTAGAAAATTGATTTTATTTATATAGCATTAGCCATGCTAGGCAGAACTATAGTGATAAATTATCGCTTGAGGCGGGATAGATATAGGGCATGAGACCCTATGGCCGCGGGTTCAAATCCCGCCTTAAGCGATAATTTTTCCTTTCTAAATTTATCACTGTAAGTAGAAAAGGTAGCGAAATTTACCTTCGTATTCCAATGATATTGTAGCAGTTTTTTTATTGTCTAAAAAAACGGTAAATCGACGATTTCTAAAATAATTAGACCTACCTAGATCGATTTATTGCCTCTGAAACCCCCTGCATAGTAAATTTCATGAAAACCGTTGGAGCCATTTCCGAGATTCATATTATACATATATACAAGAATTGCTCGTTTAAAGGTATAATAATATTAGATCATTGGAATACCGTGAATATAAATACCTACAGAGCGGTTTCCCAGCATTCAGAGACTTTCTGCAGTAAGTCACAGGCCGAGCACTTTTTCGCCGATTTTTGGCACAGTTTCTTTCTTTTCTTTCTCTGCTTTCTCTTCTTTCTCTTCTTTATCTTCTTTCTCTTCTTTCTCTTCTTTCTCTTCTTTCTCTTATTTCTCTTATTTCTCTTATTTCTCTTATTTCTCTTCTTTCTCTTCTTTTTCTTCTTTCTCTTCTTTCTCTTCTTTCTCTTCTTTCTCTTCTTTCTCTTCTTTCTCTTCTTTCTCTTCTTTCTCTTCTTTCTCTTCTTTCTCTTCTTTCTCTTCTTTCTTCTCTTTCTCTTCTTTCTCTTCTTTCTCTTCTTTCTCTTCTTTCTCTTCTTTCTCTTCTTTCTCTTGTTTCTCTTCTTTCTCTTCTTTCTCTTCTTTCTCTTCTTTCTCTTCTTTCTCTTCTTTCTCTTCTTTCTCTTCTTTCTCTTCTTTCTCTTCTTTCTCTTCTTTCTCTTCTTTCTCTTCTTTCTCTTCTTTCTCTTCTTTCTCTTCTTTCTCTTCTTTTTCTTCTTTCTCTTCTTTCTCTTCTGACTCTTATTTCTCTTCTTTCTCTTCTTTCTCTTCTTTCTTTTCTTTCTTTTCTTCCTTTTCTTTCTAATCATCGTTTTTCATTTATAAAAATAAATTCACGTTTTAAATAAATGCAAGGCTAAAACTAACTAAACTCGTGGAAAATTGAACTATCAGCACGAAGTTTGAGTAAACGTGTTAATGGTTCGTTAACCCTGACACTGCTCTATATGCCCCGTAGCGTAAATTGACAAACACGCGTATCATGTGGCCACGGCTTTATATTTATAGCAACGACGTTAAATTAGATCCTATTAAACATGACTGAGTTACGGATGTACGTACTAATAATTAATTGGAATCGTTGATTGATGGCTTTTCATAATATATGGTAAAGTAAATAACGAATGGGATTAATACGTTTCACTTATTTATATTACAGTCCTAATTTATAATTTAAAAGCCTTTTGGCATTAAATGTAACTAGTGCTGCCAACCAGGATATACCTTACCTTTATTTGAGGTAATATTCATTTATATCTTTTTATTGATTACCTAAAATTGAGGTAGGTACTAATAAGAACCAAAAGTTAATTCAAAGTTACCGGGATTCCAAAAAACACAAAATGTATCTTTACACTTGTGCATAGATACATTTTAATATAAAAAACTGGGAACTCGCGCCTACATAACCTATGCCTTGTAGAAAGAAACATTTGACGTAAATTTGTAATGACTATGTGAATTTTATTTGTTCAAATAAATGATAAAGTAATTGATATAATACGTAAATATCAATATCTAAATGTAAATCAGTTTCTTAAATAAAGACCGCCAGACAAAATACGTAGGTCAATAAACGACAACTACCTTCTTGTCTATCCCACGAAATTATTTATTTAAATTGTGATTACATCTTAAAACGGTTTCCAAAAACCATGCACCGTGTTCAGAATTTTCAAGAAAAATACACGAATATTTTATAAACAATTTCCATGTAAAAACTTATTCAACCAAAACTATGTTGTGTAAACCAGAAATATGTTCTAAATCAATGTACATACAACCACTTAAATATCTTTATTAAAATGTTATAATAATTAATTATACCTTGTATAACTGTTACTGCTTGTTGGCTTAGTTGTGTGGCGTTCACCTTCTAAGCAGGGGTATCGGGTTCGATTCCTGACAGAAACACAAGTTTTCTCACCAAGGAAGATTTATGTTTCTGGTTCGAGTTGTGATTGTATGTGTGATGCCAATATTTCCGGCACCCACGACACAAGTCATTGAACTTAGTGTGAGGCTATAAGTGTGTAGTCTACGGGCAACTGCTTATATAATATTCTTTTATTATATTAAAATTATGTACTATATTTACATAACAAACGAGCTCAATAGGTCAAGCTCAAGTGCTCTAGCTTACAACCCGTAGCTTGCCTATCACTGACGGTATTGCCTCACGCAATAGCAATGTTGTAATTATTTGTATTTGAGCAAAAGTAGAACAATTCGAAGATAACTTTGCAGACTTTATTAGTCATAATGCTTGTTTTAACAAATAATTCTAGTGCGCAAAGGTTTTTCGGTAGGTGTGGAGGGCGTTAGCCCACCATGTGCCTTGTCTCGGTCACCTCCAACAGTTCACCGACTGTGCTCTACCAGGTCGCAGTAGAGTCAACGCACCAACATCGGGAGACGGGGCCAAAGCATCCATCGCGACCTTTCTTATTATTATCATCTGAAAATTTCATTTGGTAGGTTAAAGGCCGACTTTGTGGCTTGAACTCAGCTGAACTCTTGATTTAGGTGTTCTTAAAACGGTTTGGGAAATTAAAACGTATTGCTTTAAGTATACTTATCTCAAAAATAACTCTTATTTGCGATACCAATAACATTCATGTATTTACGAGTATTCAAAGGTATATTTTTTAAAACTCGTGCACTACGCTTGGTCAATCCTAAATGATTACAAGGTAAACTGTCACACTTATATTATAAATCCGAAAGTTTGTGTGTTAAAGTGTAAGTATGTTTGTTTTCTCTTCACGCTATAATGGCTGAAAAACTTCGAATATAATTTGAAATATACATAGCTTATACATATGACTATCATAGAGACTACTTTTAAACTTGATAAACGCGGGTGAAATCACAGAGCACGGCTAAAGTTCAATAAATCCAGGGCTTAGATGGATGACCGTTTAGTCAACCAATCCATAGATCATATACATTTTTACCTGAGTTGCGTGCTCGGAAGGCACCCTATTAATTTCCTGTAAGTTTTAAATCTGATAAAGTTAAAGTTGTTGTAACATTACATATAACAACAATCTCGTTTAACTGTGTTTGTGGTCGAACCCCTCCGAGATATCTCGACCGATTTTAATGATGTTTTTTGTGTATTTGGTAGGTATGAGAATAAATAGGTCGTAAAGTATTTTTCACTCTCCTACCCCCACCCCCCATTTATTAATCTTCATTTTAGTATTTTTGTATTAACAATACCCAAAAAGTTTTTATTCTATTATTTAAGTACTCGGCGTCCATAAACGTGAAAGGAAAACGCTTTTTCTAAACGTCGCATTTCAACGCATGCCAGGTACCTACAGCTAGCAACATACTAGTAGTTCGCGCCGAACTGACATCTCACGCCTACATTTAGCCTCATAGAGAAAAACTTTTGAAATTATTTGCTTATAATTTTTTTCCATAAATACGTTCAGTGTGATGCCGTTTTTAAGATAGACCTCGAGACAAAATAGGTCTAAAAACAGTGACTTTGGCGGCCTATTAAATCGTTATTTTCCAACATAGATTTTTTTAAAAACCGGTTTTGATCTTTACTTGTCAAGCCCTTTTCAATAAAGAATACACAAAAAAAATAAAAAAAATTGGCTCTATACTTATATGTACGGGAGCCCCCTTATTTTTTCATTTATATAATTTTAAATGTCATATTTGACTTTGGGACGTAGTTTTACATATTCAATAAGTATTTGAAGTCATTCGCTTATATGGTTTAGACGCTACATGCCTCTGACAGATGGACGGAGGGACGGAGTGCTAAACGACCTAAGTCAACTTAGGAATCTCGCTTTGCTCTATCAATAATAATTTTATACTTAATCATTTTAATGTCTTCATAGTGGTCCCTGAGTAACAGTAACTGTAAGCAACCTGCATATCATAATCACGTATTATAGAACACAAGGTAATTACTACTAATTGCAGCATAACCAGCTACATCATCTACAGCTATACATACATGAATATTCAAATACAATTAAAACTTAACAATGAGCTGAGAATTAAACATGTCAGACTCATTCAAAATTCAAAATCGTTTATTCACATGACTCTACTGCCAAATCCGCAAAATTTAAGAGTACAATTGATGTATTAGTATGATAATGACATCGAATTAATCATATATTGTTTTATTTTAACAACGATATTTTTTATGCATAATCTAAGATAAGGAAATTTGATCTCAAAGCTTATATCGCAGTGCGACATTTTTATATTGAGAAAAGGCGAATACTCGGCTAAAGTAATAAAATTGAACAGTACCTCAAGTGACGGTAGATCTCAGAAATTCTTCGAGCTCTATATGTACCTACGTATAATGCTTATGTTATGTTTTTGACACAGAATATTAACTTCTGATTTTACCAGCTCCATGGATACTGAAAAATGGCATTGTATATTGATGGAATGTATAGTCGTCAAAGGAACACTCTCTAACCGTATTATCTGATCGAGTGAAGTGAGATCTCTAAGTTGCCTTGGCTGGTTCAGGACTTTGCCCGTCCGTGCGTTCGTCTGTCAAAGACATTTACGGTCTGAACCATACAAGCTAATAACTTCAAATTCTCAGATAAAATTATGTACTATATCTACATAACAAAAGAGCTCAATAGGTCAAGCTTATAGGAAAACTCTCTAACCGGAACACTCTCTAACCGTATTATCTGATCGAGTGAAGTGAGATCTATAAGTTGCCTTGGCTGGTTCAGGACTTTGCCCGTCCGTGCGTTCGTCTGTCAAAGACATTTACCGTCTGAACCATACTAGCTAATAACTTCAAATTCTCAGATAATATGTAAAGCAATGGGCCCAAAGCTAGAAAATATAATTCAAATTACGTATATAAATGAAATTATCAAGAGAACATCCATTAAAGTAGTAGCCGAATATTATTTATTTTTCTGCCCGTGTGGGATGTTGTTAAATACTTTGAAAGAAAAGTTCGGGACCGTTTTTAAAAACATATATGTTGAAAAAAAAATAATAGGACATCAAAGTCACTGATTATCTACAGCATTTTGTTTCGTGTATAAATAAATAAAACTAAAACTTGTATGTAATATTAACTAGTTCAACCACAAAAACATAATAAAAACGATGGTAATAAGAAAAAAAAAGTAATTTGTAATCAATTAAGACCTAAAGTTTTTCTCTTTTAGGCAAAATGTATGTGCGTTATATTTTGGGGCGAACGTAGTTTGGCGCTTATGTATATCTCTGATTTCGTAGCTCCCGATCGAATGGACCAATTACAATACGTTTTTTTCTTTTTGGCGCCTGGTTTTGCCTTTGATGTTTCGCCAAAATTGGTGCATTCGATTTCGAAATAGGACACCGCAGTGCCTATAGCAAATTGGCAGGCGAAAAAATCTCTATCTTCATGATCGTTCACAGAGACGAGCCATTGAAAACCTTAAGTAAAGGACATAGGATCTATTGTCTAGCCGATAAGTTCAACCGATTGCTTAGTAGTTAATTTGATCGTGCAAAGCGAGATCTCTACGTTGACTTGGGTGGTTCAGCACTTTGTCCGTCCGTCCGTCTTTCAGAGGCATTTAGCGTCTAAACCGTAAATACAAGCTCTCAAATTTGAAGTTCGAATAACTTCAAATTTTCAGAGAATATGTAAACCTATGGCCCAAAGATGGCCCAAAGCCAGATATGGCAATTAAAATTATATAAATGAAAAAGTCATACCACATCACTAGGGCATTACTTGACTTTGACTGGACCATAATTTTTAACTTGACTTTGATTGTGACTAGGACTATTTATGAAATACTCAATTATACTTAAAAATAACCATCACTTGGCACTGGCTTATTGTCCAAAGATATCCTAGAAATTTTAGAACCCTTTTTATTTATTTTGGCTCTGCAGCAATATAAAAAAATATTCTAGGATTTTGTTATCCTATATAAATAATGCAGAACTTGTTCAAGGTATATTAAGTTTTATGGATAAAGAATTTGTCTGGACCTGTCCATGGATAATCCCTACTGACGAATATCACTGACGCCGCATGTGACTAAAAGCTATACCTAAAAGCAAAAAAGAATAGGGATTGATGGATGACTGCCGTCAGACTATTGATTGATTGAAACACAAACCTGGCTGTAAATAAAATAAAACCTAAATAACCAGATTTGATATTCTGTAACGTAAGTTATATAACTAAACCGACTTCACCGCTTATATTTTTGTTTTGGCTTGATCGATTTAGATATAATCTATATGGGACAACCTCTGTATAATCTACCAAACAAATAAAGAAATTTAAGAATCGGTCCACAAATGGGGAGAAATCGGTGAACATACATGAAATAAAACATACAGTCGAACATATAACCTCCTCTTTTTATGAAGTCGGTTAAAAAAGATAGATGACGAGATTTTCAAATAACTTACTATGAAGGAAGCTTTTGGCTGCTTGCCTTACGAAGAGGTTTCGAAAATTTTGAAGTTAAGACAATACAATAATTTATTTTAGCTTTATTTAATTTATTTTAGCTATATGTATGAAATCGGATGAGCTCTTTTCTCACCACACATTAAAAAGAGATGAACATATAGATCAGAGCCACGTCTCATTATCTCGGTTAAGCGATATATCGTAAAAATTCGTTTTGCGTGAGAACCATATCACTTAAAATAAAAATGGCTTCCAATTATTTAGATATTTACAATAATTTTAATAATGTTGTAAAAATTATGTATTAATCTTATTTGAAACGGTTTAAGAACTATATTAGAGTTTCAGTAGACCCAACTTTGAAACATAATTCTATCGAGAAAACTTTCACCAATCATGTAATCGAATAACATTTATTTATATTATATCCTCAAGTATGTACTGTACAAATATGAAGGCTGTATTTTTATCGTTATTGAATATGACTAATTCTTAGCGGCTCAAACAATTTGCATAGCATCTTGTTTTAAAAATCCTAAAATATGTCGCTTAATCCACAAAGCATTTAGCTAAATGGAATTAATACGCTGAAAATGTTTATTTACAAAGCCCCAAGTGCAGTGTTGCTAACGATCCTGATCTTGCTTTACACTTTCAATACAAGATTTGTTAGTCGTAAGACAACAGTTGCTAAGCAACTTCGAGCGCCAAGAAGCGGCCAAAAAATTCTAGTGAAAATGAAGACAAGCATGTAAAAAAGTACATTTCACAAAAGCAGCCGTAACCGAAATCCCACGGTTGTGAAATTCCCTTTCAGAATCCAGTACACTCTCTCAAGCTCTACAGTCGCCATAGAGAAGCAACAAGTGCTTCTCTGTCGACAGCAGTCAACATGGAGGCTAAAAGGAAACATTACCCACCGAGTAGTCTATAATGTGGTTTCTCAATGGCTTGCATTCGCTTTCAATTTCTTCAAACGTATCGTCTTCAATAAAACTTAAATTGAAGCCTGACATATAAACTTAAGATTCAGATTCCGCTAACTTTCTCAGCACCTCAGATTTTCATTTTATTTAATTTATAAATTAAGCGTGGGTAGAATAACGGTGAGAACCACCTGTTTTCAGAATTCCTGAAAGTGATGGCGAGATGTAATTAAGAATTAAAATTCCTTGATTCCCTTATTAAATTATTTATGATTCCATTATAAATAATTTAATAAGGGGTGAAAGCGGGTAATACCTAGTCGGGTACCGGTGGTATCACTTCCGATTAAGGAATCCGTGGCTCAGTACAAGCATTCTTAACGTCAGATCATCATCATCATCACCATCATCAGCCTATGGAAGTCCACTGCTGCACATAGGCCTCTCCAATTGCACGCCACTGAGCACGATCCTCTGCTTCTCTCATCCAGCTCCTGTCAGCCACCTTGCGAAGATCGTCGCTCCACCGAGCCTGAGGGCGTCCTGTGCTACGTTTGCCAATTCGCGGTCTCCACTCAAGTACGCGATTACCCTAACGGTTATCGGTTGTCCGGCTAACATGGCCAGCCCATTGCCCCTTCAGCTTACTAATTCGCTGTGCTATGTCGACTGCTTTGGTTCTCTGTCGGATAACCTCGTTCCGGATTCGATCCTTCGTCAGATAACGTCAGATAGGCGGTTACAAAAACGTCAGATCTGTCACAACATGGGCTGAGTAGGCGAGTTCTAATCTTCATTGTTAGATACTCTTCCTTCAGGTAGAGTACATGATGCGCCGACCCTAGCTTATGCAGGAACGTAGTGATATGCACTCTTACAGCACGCAAGTACGCGACGCAATGCAAGCAAACTCGTGGGCTTACCTCGTAAGCTTACAAAGATCAGCAAACTGGCGCATGTTATGGGCCCGGCTATGTACAATACGCTTCCTAATACCATATAAGAGGCAACTTCTTTAAATCGCCTTAAAAATAAATTAAAACAATGGCTCATCGAGCAAACGTTTTATAGCACAAATGAGTTAGTGAAAATTACATAATTGTATACATTGACATAAATTATATTGACATGTTCTTTATGGAAATTATTATATATATATTTTTATTTATTTCGTAATTTTTCATTTTGACATTTAAAATTTTTTCATTGTATTTTTAACTAAGAAATATCTCATTTCAGACTTTACAATATGACGTGTAAACTAATGTTTACAAATTAATTAGTATTTGAGTATTTGAACAAGACAATAGTTTAACAAGGGACAAAATCTAAATTTTGAAAATACTTCTATCGATTCGGTAAGTTATCGAAAATTCCTGAATCAGGGGGCTCCGCTGTTTGAGAGCTACGAGCTACGATGTCACAAATAGACACCTGGTGCGAGCACAAATTTTCTTCCCGATATAAATTTGAATTTCAGTTTCTGGGTGTGATTGTGTTTGTGGTGTCAATATTTTCGGCACCTACAAGTCTTTGAACTAAGTGAGGGGCTGTTCGTGTGAAATTTACATATTTTTAAGTTTATAATCGCCTAGATGTGCTTCACCTGCGTTTAATAAGATGATTGTGAACAAAAGCACCCGATATCCTTTTTCATGATTGAAAAAGTTTACGTCTTTTCATTTTATTATGCCAAGTATAAAGTCAAAGCTCTTGAATCTATAGATAGACGAGCTAAAAGACTCATTGTCTTGGCCGTCGACATTCACTAACATCCACGGTGGCCGTAATCGGTATTCTATCGTATACATTTCAAAGAGAAACTTTTTTTTGTACCCAAGTCAACTGTATTTTTTTTTATGTGTGTTACCTCATAATTTCATGCCACGCGAACCGATTTCAAAAATGTTTAATGTTGATTTCCAGTTGGTTCCATTTAAATTTGATCAAGATCTGCTCAGTAGTTCTTGAAATATCGTCATTAATGCGTATTCTGTGGACTATATTGACGATGTTCTCGTTTTTAACCGACTTCAAAAGTTACTTCAGAACTTCTTTCGTTGTGAGCCGATTTTGATGATTATTTTTATTATTTGAAAGCTGGTGCTTTTCATGTGGTCCCATTGAAATTTTGATCTCTAGTTTTTGAGTTATCGTCAATATTGCGTGTTTAATCTGATCAAGGTGCCGAAGATAAAGCGGTGAAGTCGGTTTTTTAACCGACTGTATTTTTTTTAAGATTCGCTTGCGTTTAATTATTATTTAAAATATGGAAAGAAATGATGCGGCTGAAGATGTAAAATACTTAACTATCAACTACGCGAAGTAATTCCTCCAAGCTCATTCATCGGGTATATTATATCTCTTATTAACCGACTTCAAAAATAAGGAGGAGGTTCTCAACTTGACTGTATTTTTTTTTATTTGTGTTATATGTATCTTCTTTCATTGTGAGCCGACTTTGATGTTTTTTTTTTATTTGAAAGATGATTTTAAATTTGGTCAAGATCTGATCTCTAGTTTTTGAGTTATAGTCAATAATGCGTGTTTAATACGTTGAATCTGATCTAGGTTCCGAAGATAAAGCGGTGAAGTCGGTTTTTACCGACTTCCCAAAAAAGGAGGAGGTACTCAAGTCGTCTGTATTTTTTTTTTAAGCTTTGCTTGTATTTAATTATTCGATCAAGGCCTGCTCAAGGTCTCGGTACTTCTGCATTAGTCACTTCTAATAACAATTATATTGTTGTATTAGTGTAGTGTTATGTAATGTAGGTATCTTACGTATGTAACCTAAACCTAGGCGTAGGTCTGGTGACAAAACAACAGACAAACTCATTCACACTCACACACTCACAGCCCCACACTAAGTTCAAAGACTTGTATTACAGGTGCATTTTCAAAAATCTTTTTTTTTTACTCTTAATAGGCTAGCGTTCGACCACTATGTTTATACTCACTCATGGTCCTGGACTTGATGCTTCTTTTTAATATAGACAAGTGGCTAGTTTCAGGATTTTTCAGGTCGGCATCTGACGTGGCCTAACGACTGTTGTCTTACGACTAGCAACTTGCAGTTAAGCACAGGTGACACTCAGTTGAAAATCGGTCACCCACTCATCCAAGCACTGGCCTGACTGATCATTGCTTAACATTGTCAATTAATTACGATCGACCAGGCAGACATCTCTACGAACGTCACAAGTGGACTTGATAAAAATGATGTAAGAATCTCTCCAGGTATGGAGCTCACCTTGACCTTCACGAGGATGTCAAGTTTCTTAGCGGCTATGTTTGCTCTGAATTCAATATACCAAAGTTACGTTCAGATGTCAAAGAGACGCCAAGTAGCTCGAGTTGTTTAGTTATCGGTAGCGAAACATTTCGAAACGTCGGAAATAGGTAGAAAGTCATCCGGGAAGTGGTAGATACATAGACACGACTGTATTTTGTCGCATTGAAGTTTACAAGAACATACAAGGCCTTTCGACTTATATCTTGGTTTATTGCTTCGCTTTTGGACTGGACCTTTCGACCAATCTATATCTCCACAACAGTGCTATAGTTTGCTTAGCCGACAATGAACCTTTCGATAGGGTTTTCTTGCGCATCTTCCTTTCTAAACAACAAATATCGGGTTCAATTCCCGGTGGCAACACAAGTTTTCTCTTGTCTTTCTGGTTGTGTTTTTGGTCCTGGGTGTGATTGAATGAGTTCTGATAATGCTTCCGGCAGCCACGACACATGTCTTCGAACTTAACATGGCGCTGTAGGAGTGAAACCGTTCATCTTCCTGCTTTTTTGAAGCCGGTTGAAAATGACATCATTACTTTAAAACTCTTTTTATTATTATCATTACTTGTATCATTATCATTACTTGTAAACTCTTTAAAATGGCGTCCGCGGGGCTCCATAATGTAGTGTCCAAAAAATAAAAACAAAAAATATCATCATGGTGGCTATCTACTGAAAGAAATCGAAAATACCATTAAGTAAATACATGGGGAACACATGGGGCGACCATGGCGATTATGTACTCGTAATAAAGAAGAACAATTGTTTGTTTGCTTTTGAATTACAGAAATCTATTCTTTGTGGTAGTCAGTTTTAAACCGACTTAAAAAAGAAGGAGGTATGCATGTTTTTTTTATGTTTGTTCACCGTTTGTGGAGCGATTCTCAAAAACATTTTTTTGTCTGGTAGATTATACTTCAGAGGTAGACCCATGTAAATTTTATCGAAATTGATCTGCTCTTAACCAAAATATAAGCGATGAAATCGTTTTTTTTAAGCTTACTTATGTTAAAATTATTATAATTAAATTATTTAACTATTTGACCCGCCCGGCGTCGCCTAGGTCATACAAATCTTCGAAATTTCCGCCTTTACTATATTATAATATGTATGTATTATACATAGATAAACCTTCCTCTTGAATTACTCTATCAATTGCTGAAAACTACAAATCCGTTGAATAGTTTAAAAGATCTAAGCGAACAGACAGCGGAAACGACTTCATTTTCTACCGACTTCACAAAAAAGGAGGAGGTACTCAAGTCTACTATTTTTTTTTATGTGTTACCACATAACTTCTTTTTTAATTTTAACCCACTGAACGGTATAATCAGGGAATCTTCAAGTCTCGAGTGAATAGGCAAGCATGTCTCATCGTCGGCCGCATCATCACTTTGCATCAGGTGAGATAGTTGTCAAATGCTTGCCTATTCCAAATATTATTATTTTTTACTTTTCTTCTTTATTTTAAAGGTTCATTTATACAATACGTTACCTACATATAAGGGTGACTAATTCATGAAACATATTATGCGAAATAGTGTCAAATTATGGGTAGGATAGAGTATGGAAATGGAACATCAGCCACTATTAATTAAATCTCCGACGAAAAAGAGGGGTGTTATAAGCTTGTAGTGGGTATCTGTGTGCCATCGTAGCTTCCAAATGACTGGAACAATTTTGATTTAGTTGTTTTTTTGTTTGAATTGAAATGAGTATATTTCACACAATATAGAGTATACATATTGGTTTTCATGGTTGAATCGTCCTTCTATCATGCCATGTGGTGGCATGTGAAATTGCATGTAAAATTTATATGTAATATAATTATTAATATTAAATTAATTATACAGTTAAATGTCAAAAAAAATATTAAAAATACAATGTTAAAAATAATAATAACGAATTAAGTAGGAATACAGTTATTGATTTTAATAGAAAGGTTAGAAAGGTAAGTTGATTGTTTAGCTATGTAAAAATCGGTGCAGCCGTTTTGTCAGATAGAGCGTCGGGGGTATTTTCAAAATTCAGATTTTAGTACTTTGGTAAATTATTTATACTAAGTATGTAAGCTTGGTTTTGCACACCTCGCTGATGAGCATCATTCTATATACATCTAATTCAAACAACAAACATAAATAGAATGAGTTGCTATCGTTATCCTCGACGTATGGTTACTCTGTAGTATACATGTATACATCACAGAGTACAGTATACACTACGTCAGTACGTGCACCTACAGCTTGAAGTAATTGTTATTTAACGATTCGAGTACATGTAATGGTATTGTATTACGACAATTGGTTCTATTGAGATATATGAGTGTTTAATTATTCCCTGTAATCTTTCTAGCAATCGGTTAATATTACGTTTTAAGGCAGAAGGAATGTAAAATCTTAAAAGTACTCAACACTTCGTTAAAGAGCATTACTTATCGTAATGAAAAACTAAATGATTACTAACTAAAATATTAAATGGGCTATCGGAAACTGCGACCAGTAAACCTCAAGTAGGGTTATCTACTTTATTTTTACCTTATAATTACCCATTTGTGTGCATATTTTTTTTTATTACTCAAGAGTCTTGTAGAATGTCTTTCCGTGTTTCTACAGGTTTTGAGATTATCGAAGCAAAAGCGGTGAACGCGTAAAAAAGGTAAACGATCAAGTGCTCTCTTCTCTCGACATGAGAACAATAGATTTCGTGTCTGTTTTGAAACACGTCGCCACTTACGTCACCTGCCCTAATAACGATCTAAAATTGTTTTTAATTTCAACTTCGTTACAATTCACTCGAAAATGACTCTTCTAAATGGATGTCCCTATTAACATTTGCGCCAGCGTTTTAGCATACAGCTATCAAACAATTAACTTAATGAAGCACCTGAAAACAAATTGTATTCTGTTCGCCGAGTGATATAATGCAATCGCATTGGTACATAAGAATGACAAATTAACATATTTATTAAAGTAAATACGATAAGACAAGTCCGCGCGTCATCGCATATTGTATTCTTAACAATCAATATTACAGTTAATATTATTTAAAACGTCTGTAGATCACGATTGAATCGTTTACAAAAGAGTGCGTCTAGAGTAGATATGGAACGACAGAGACGATAGTCGTAAGGTTTCACGGGTTTATCGGTCATGGTGTCGGAACGTGTCGGATCCGCGGTTCTCGCAAAGGGCGCGGAGTCGGTAAGATGAGAAGGGTAACGCGAGCTAGCGAGGCCGAGCGGACTCGTCCTTCTCAAGGACGCAGGATAGTGACTCACCGAGCGGCTGGTGGAGAGCAGCGTGCGCGTCGCAGTCCGCACAGATCGTGGATCGCAGCATTCTCTCACGCTGCAGCCGTCGCAGCAGCTGCAGATGCTGCGGAGTGAACACCGTGCCCGATCGCTCGCCCACCAGTACCACGTCGCCGGCCTCCCACCAAGCTTGCTCGCGGAGCGTACCGTCTCTATTGAACAGCCCCATATCTTTATAACCTTCCGGGGGACTGAGAGCCCCCGGCTCCGGCTCCTGGTAGCGTTCGCAGGTTCCGCATCCCGAGCATTCCTCGCTCTCTTCCTCATCAGAATAACTACACTCATCTCGCACGACAATAATATAGTCGGCTTCAAAGAATTCATTCGCACTCTCATCAAAAACCACCCTGTTCTTTTTAGTCTTATTATTTCCTTTTTTTAAGGAAGATTTCAAATTGTCGTGGTCTTTGTTGTGACGTGTGTCACGGGCGGCACGATCGCCGCGCATGGTCGCGAGCGTACGCGGCGCGAGCGGCCGCGGGAGTACTGGGGAGGCTCGCGGCTGGCGCGAGCGGCGGGCCGACTCGCGAATGCCGTACGGCTCCGGCGGCGTCGGCACCGTAGCGTCGCGGGGACGCGGACGGTTGCAGCGCCTGCTGTCCCCGCCCGCCCGCCTATCGATCGCAGCCGCCCGCCTCAGCGGTGCCCGCCACTGTCAAATCTAAGACGGCCATCCCAGCAACCCTCAGCCGACACCACCGCCGTCGCTGGCGCTCGAGATACCTCCAGCGTCCTTTTACACTAGCTTTCCTACGCTTGTGCCACTTTAATACACAGTAGGAGCAGATATAAGGTTTCAAGGATTCCGGTACACTCTCATTTCCGATTGAAAATTGTAGCGTATTATATTACCATTCGCACGAAGCGTTTCGCTTCCACTTTCATTATAAGAACAGAAAAGGAATGGCAAAATCCTACTGTGTTTCCCGAAAAGTAGGTTGTTCAAGAAGTAAACATGCGTGCTTCATCTTCGACCGCTTCGTTGATTTCCATCAAGTGAGATTATAGGTTGGATTAGTCACAAATCAAAAATAGAGTGCCCATTATGTAGTGTATTATCATGAATTATCATGCCAACGAGTTATGTCTTTAACAGCATATAGGTATGTATGGATGCTAGGTCCCTTTTAATAAATCAGACTCAAAACTAGTATCACTAATTTAACCTTAAATCTAAGAATAAACTAATACCAAGTGACAAATCAAGGCTTCCTTTATGATAAAAGATTCTCAGCGCCCAAAACCTTATATGAATCAATTGAACTGCTCGTTGGCTTCATTGAGTTCGATTCCCGGCGGGAACACAAGTTTTCTCCCCAAGGAAAATTGTTAGTTAGTGCTCCCTAGTTAGTTAGTGCTCCCTAGTTTTGGTGTGTGTTGTTTCCGGCACCCACGACAGGAGTCCTCGAACTTAGTGTGAGAGAGTATGACAGCGTTTATGTTTATGTTATGTTAATTCAAAGTCCATTTTTATTAACTAATTAAGCATCTATATGAACAGATTTCATCATATTTAGGGAGGAAGGCTGAATTCCACAACACAGGGAACCCTAGTTTGGCATTCAGGGATCACCTTCCTATGTCTATGAGAAAAATGTAAATAAATGTATAAATAAAAATAGTTTAAGATATTGTGTAAATCATAGACTAGCCTTAAGTTTTTATGTCTACTAAACCATAAACCAAACCATAAACCATTTACTTAAGGAACTTTCTATCAATGTGGACATGCCAACATGACGATGACGAGCGCAAGCTTTATCACGAAGGAGTTCGAATTATACTCAAAACTCTGGGTGGAACTGAACTGTGGTGGGTAGTCGTGACATCTACCATCAGGCAAGCATCTTACTCGTCTCGTTTCTCAATGACATCAAAATACATATAAAGAGCAGCTACTTAAGTATAATAAATTAAACGCACATTCAGATTAATATCCTACTAATATTATAAATCCAAAAGTTTGTGTGTAAGTGTGTAAGTATGTTTGTTCCCTCTTCACGCTTTAACGGCTGAACGGATCTGGAATGTACAACACATAGTCTACTTTTTAACCGGATAATAGCGGGCGAAGCCGCGTGGCACGGCTAGTAATAAGTATAAAATTATATTATTATTTTATTTGTGTTTGGTCAAAAAAAACGATTCCTTTCTTTTAAGGTGCACCTGGTATTCTATTTAAATTAAATATCTAGTGGACTACAGCACATTATTAGCATAGTAAGAATATATTATTAGCTCCAGTATCCCTACTAATATTATAAATCCGAAAGTTTGTGTGTAGGTATGTTTGTTCCCTCTTCACGTTTTAATAGCTGAACGGGTTTGGATGAAATTTGCAATGTACATAGATTATACCTAGGATTAACCCATAGGCTACTTTTTAACTTGATAATAGCGGGTGAAGCCGCGGGGAACGGCTAGTTTAATTTAAAGCGCGTTGATACTATTCCTACCCGCTGAAAACGTTATGAATGAATTAGATGCCAGGTATCGAGACATTTCACCTGATAGAGCAAAATAAACAGTGTAATGTGGGGAGAAATAATACACTCACAGTCCCATACTAAGGAACAATTAAATAGGAGGGATATATAATAAAAGGAAGAATAAATAAAAGGAGGTCGTTAAAAGGCTTTAGCTGTTCAATTAGTTTCTTAGTCTATAGACAGGCTTAATTCTGTTCGATTGGCGGGGTTGCAGCCATATTAGATAAAATAAACTGCTATATAAAATATGAATTGGTTTCAGTAGTTCCGAGATAAAGATTTTTTTTAAACATTTTGAGATATCTAATTTTATTCATAACTAGTTGTACCCGGCATGCGTTGCAATACCACGTAAATAAAAAGTGTTTTACCTCTTTCATGTTTATGGTAGCCTAGTACTTTAATACTATACCAAAAACTTTTTAGGGTATTGTTTATACAAAAATCGCGATTGAAAAATTATGGGTGGGGGGTAGGAGTGTGAAAATACTTTACGGCCTACCTACAATTATACCTTCCAAATATACAAAAAAAAAACATTAAAATCGGTCGAGCCGTTTCGGAGTGCGACCACAAACACTGAAACCAGATATTTTAATATAGGATTATTTTTCAAAGAATCTGGCGCATATAATTGCTTGTGTCTTTGATTTTCCTTGCAACTGTGAGCTAGTCGCTACTAGTAGAGTTGTTAGTCGTAGCAACTGCACAATTTACGTCATGTGGTTTGTGGTCCGTTTAGGTAATAGCCTCTATTACTTGGGCTACTGGGACTGTGGTTGGTCCATACGCGTTTAATAACAAGATAGATTGGCAGTCTTACTTACCCCTCATAATTTCTAACCAATTGCTTAGCTACAGTTTTACAAAAAAATCACTCATAAACGCGATTTAGCGTTAAGTAATGCTTAAATGGTTGTCAAAATTAAACACCGCCATTGCCTATAAAAACTTGCTAAGAGGCAAGATGGCGGGACCAAGGACTTTGTAGCTATTTTTAATTACCGTTAGATTTGTTTCCTATCTCGATGGGCGGGACTGATATCTTTTAATAATAAATGTGTCAAAAGTCAAAACTTTTTACGTAAGGCGCAAAATTGTTTACTTCGACAACCCTTGAATGTCACCTGTCTTTGATTTTCATTTCAATAGATTAATAAAACCACCTTTTTGATAGCTATATTCGTATAATTTCACTTTTAGTCGACCATTTCGGTCATCGAGATAAGAAACAAACCTACGATTTTAGCTACAAAATCCATGGTGAGTTCTCAGTTCGGCGTGAACGACTAGTTTACTGGTCTTTTTTGGTTTACCAATGAAATATTTTCTATTACATAGTGTTTCGTGGAACCTTGTGGGTCCGTTCGTGGAAAGTTGTTTCGGAGAATTACGGATTACTCTCGTTGAAAGCAGCAAGTCACGAGAGGGAAAAAATAGCTACAGAAACAGCTATTAAAATAAGTTACGAATGTTTTCCTCTTTTAAATGGATTTATGTACCGTAGTGCGTACTTTTCTTTTTTATGCAGGATAGGCAAGCACTTGACCACTATCACACGAAAGTGATGATGCGGCCGAAGATGGAACATGCTTGCCTAGAAAGTATTATTACCTATTCACTCTATACTTTAAAGACACCCTTAAAGATTATGCCGTTTGGGGAACAAAGACGCAGGCAGTTCCACTCCTTCGCTATATTACTAAACTCGCATCTATGCCGCTTTTCTGCCGAAACATACAATATATTTATAACTGAGGCCCTGCGTAACTCATTTGCTCAAGCCCACTGCCTGTGGAAAGCGCGCCCAACATACTGACGGTGGCGGCGAGTCAGGCTGGATCGCCATGCTAAAATACTTTGAGCCCAAAGATTTGAGTCAAATAAGCCAAAAAGTACCACCATTTCGATCACACATAGATTTATCAGAGAAAAAAATGGCAATTTGACTGTAAATATAAAAAAAAAACAACGGGTTGTACTCCGGGAGTATCGGCAGAAGTGAAAACTTGAACATTAACGTTGTAAACAGCAGGAGCAGGCATACATTTTCGCCGCGCGCTAGAAAGAGAGGTGGATATTACTTCCTCTCCTACGCCGCGCCGCCGGGCTGTCTACTCTCCCTCCGTCTTACGAATTTTCGATCAGGTCACGTGTCCTGACGCGAGTTTAATAATTTTTTACCCATCCTAAAAAAAGTGCACAACGCCGCTAAAGAAGTTTTCACTTCAAAAATTAATCATTGAAACATACTCATATAATCATCATCTTTGCCAATTCGCGGTCTTCACTCATATAAATACCAAATGATAGATGTTTGGCGCCTAAGGGATGTGATATACAAAGCGGACAGGGCGCGCGGCCGAGCGACGGGTAAACGAGGGGCGCGCGCTTGCGACGTCTTGTATAGGGTCTAGTGTAACAAAATATAGGTACTAAGAGAACAGGGCGCGCGTATTATACAGTGGCAGAATCAGCGGCCGAGGCGCGCGTACAGGGCGCGCTGCGGGCGTGCGCCTATCCCTAAGATATTTTTTTAATTAGTAGAAATAAAATTTGGAGAATATGTATAGTAGATGAAGAGATAAAAATTAGTAATTGGGATGTCTGGAATAAATAGTTTTCAACTATTTATCCTAAATAGATGAATATTAGTAGATAAATAAATGAAAAGTAAAAAATGGGGAATCTGGATCAATCTATTCATCTATTCAAGTTTAATAAATTGATCTAGACTCCCCAATTTTTACCTATATATAATTGGTATACGAAGCTTAATGGTCTGTGACGAAAGTTTCGAAGCTCCATTTCGTAGAAATGTTTAAATAAGTATGTACTTAACATTTCCACGCTTTTCTAAGTAAACGTTCATAACATACATGAACACATATTCTGTGAAAATTTATTGTTAGTTAGACCCTTATGAATAAGTTTTGCAAATTTTTATTTCTATTTCATAGTTACTTAATTTTCTGATTGTTGTAAGTAATTTATGATCGAATATATATTATTGAATCGAAAGTTTTAAACTACTTAGAAGTACTTAGAAGTATATATATATATATATTCATTACTTCTAAGTAGTTTAAAACTTCGAAAAAGACAAAAGCCCGTTAAAAGTTACAACAAACAGACGGACGGCGTAGGAATACTTTAAAAAATATTATACTTATTCCCAAATTTTTGCAAATTAATTATTTTAATTTAAAAACCGACGAACATAATCTTAATACTAGATATCATTATAAGCATAAAATTTCGGTGCGCGCATTTAGATAAAAATACGAATAAATCCTTGGGAAAAAGGGTTAGGTTTTACAATAAAATTCCTAAAATTGTAACTGAATTACCACTGGAAAAGTTCAAATCAGTTATAAAAAGGAAATTATTTTGAAAAACTTATTATAAATCAGAGCTAAACTACACAAGCGCTTTCTGGCGACTACATAATGATATAAGGTAATATAAACGTGTTTAAATACCAGGTTCTTCTCGAGATGGCTGTAATTTTGCGAATTGTGCGTTTGGATTTTGAATTTTGTATAGAATCCCGATTTCACCTTTGGGTACGAGACCCAAAAAACTGAAGCTTTAATGAAAGTGCTATCACAACGAAAAGCAAAAACAAACATACCAAATATCATTTAAATACGTTAAAGACTCAGAAATGTCGGAACTGGTAAGCTACTAACTACCTTCTACTCCTTTTAGCTTGACCAGCGCAATCCGGGGTTGTCGGAAAATGGCAAACAGGGCGGAAATGGCAAATTGTTCTGCACCGACCGCTTCCAACTCCGTAATATAATCCGTAATCTCCCTTTCCACTTTTTATAGCCCCCGTGTTTTGTAAATAATATCAATATTTTCGCTATTATAGGTTTTTATGTTCACACATTAAAATACTATCGTGGTGTGTGTGTCTCTCGATGTGAGCTAAAGCCCTCGCGTGTTATTCAAAATGGCTCAAAATTTGCCCCATACCTCCGCCATTTTGCAAAATTTCCAAACATGGATCGACTAATAAATTCTATATAATTATCGAACCTGCTCAGATAATTTCACGAGAATTGGTTGAGATATGCGATCTGTAGAGGAGAACAACCGGAAATCCGCCGGACATACGTAGCAATTTTGCGTAAGCTGAAACGGAGGCGCTTTGCTTTTTTATTTATTTATTTATTTATAATCAATTTTACTTTTTAATTTTTTATTTTTTTCTATTGATTTTAATGTTGATAATATATGATTTTATAATATTAGTTAAGAAACACAAGATGGGCAATTTAACCTGAAATAAAGAAATTTGATTTGATTGTGATTTGCTCGCTCTACTCATTCCGTCAATTATGTATTCTATGTCACAACTGAAAATATCCACCGAAAACCATTTTCTAGACATTTAAATAAATCTGATATACGTCCTATTTTGCGTAGTACAAACTAGTACCATGTATAATAAATACAACCACATCATATACCATCCCACTACTATCTATATATTACGAAAAAACAAGTCAATGTTATTAAAATGTTAAAAAACAAAATCGATAACGCCATTTATTTTAGAAAAGTATTTCTGCAATCCTAGAGCTTAGACGTAACAAGTTAAAGTAAAAAAAAAATGGAATTTACAAGTGCACTTGTAAATTCATTTTTTTTTATATTTTTCTCGACAATTTGCTCATCCAAATATTTGGCACCAAGTATTTAAAATAAGTGAAGTGTTAGTGTGAATTACTGTGAATTTGTAAAAGAAGACTACATTTTCGTAGAAAAATTAAATAAATGTCTGATAGATGAAGATTTTGGGTAAATAAATGGCATCCAAAAACGCAGTTTACTCAGCTCTGTTATCACGTCTGAACAGCCAAGGCTCCTGAGGGGTACAGCTGTCTGTCAAACAGGGAGGATTATCCCCGAGGCTTTTGATGACTGTATGACAGATATGAATTTTGGACCCATTTGTGAAAACTGAGACATTAGTATTAGGTTTCTTTTAATAAAGTAGCGTTTTTAAAATCTGCCCAATTGCCTATCCTACTAATATTATAAAAACGAAAGTTTGTAAGTGTGTAAGTATGTTTGTTCCCTCTTCACGCTTTAACGGCTGAACGGATTTGCATGAAATTTGGAATGTACATAGATTATACCTAGGATTAACACATAGGCTGCTTTTTAACTTGATTATAGCGGGCGAAGCCGCGGGGCACGGCTAGTATTCCATAAAACTAAAATAAAACTGTACACATCTATCCAGCAAAGACCTATGTTACCTACAAGCAAGGCAGCGAGCTACATAGAGCATGCTGAGATGAATGTAGCTTGAATAGGAGGCCCCCTACCTCATACACATACATCTATATACACTAGTCGTTCGCCCCGAACTAATCTTGCGCCTACTTTTGGCCAATAAAAACTTTTGAGGTTAGTTGTTTATAACTTTTTCTCAAAAATAATTGTTTGATTTCTTTTACTTGCTGTTCAGGTACAGGATATTGTACCTACATCATTTTTCATATATAACTAGCGATCCGCCCGGCTTCGCCCGGGTGCATTAAATGAAGAACCGCTCGACCAATTTTGTGCAAACTTCACATAAACCATCTACTAAATAGTCCGAACAAAGCCTAAACATTAAAATAAATCTGATATAAGTCCTATTTGTGCGTAGTACAAACTAGTACCATGTATAATAAATACAACCACATCATATACCATCCCACTACTATCTATATATTATGAAAAAACAAGTCAATGTTATTAAAATTTTAAAAAACAAAATCGATAACGCCATTTATTTTCAAAAAGTATTTCTGCAATCCTAGAAGCTAGAAGTAACAAGTTAAAGTAAAAAAAAATGGAATTTACAAGTGCACTTGTAAATTAATTTTTTTTATATTTTTCTCGACAATTTGCTCATCCAAATATTTGGCACCAAGTATTTAAAATAAGTGAAGTGTGAGTGTGAATTACTGTGAATTTGTAAAAGAAGACTCTACATTTTCGAAAAAAAATTAAATAAATGTCTGATAGATGATGATTTTGGGTAAAAAATGGCATCCAAAAACGCAGTTTACTCAGCTCTGTTATCACGTCTGAACAGCCAAGGCTCCTGAGGGGTGAAGGTACAGCTGTCTGTCAAACAGGGAGGATTATCCCCGAGGCTTTTGATGACTGTATGACAGATATGAATTTTGGACCCATTCGTGAAAACTGAGACATTAGTATTAAGTTTCTTTTAATAAAATAGCGTTTTTAAAATCTGCCCTATTGCCTATCCTACTAATCCTACTAATATTATAAATCCGAAAGTTTGTGTGTAAGTGTGTAGGTGTGTAAGTATGTTTGTTCCCTCTTCACGCTTTAACGACTGAACAGATTTGGATGAAATTTGGAATGTACATAGATTATACCTAGGATTAACACATAGGCTACTTTTTAACTTGATAATAGCGGGCGAAGCCGCGGGGCACGGCTAGTAATATTATAAATCCGAAAGTTTGTGTTTAAGTGTGTAAGTATGTTTGTTCCCTCTTCACGCTTTAACGGCTGAACGGATTTGGATGAAATTTGGAATGTACATAGATTATACATAGGATTAACACATAGGCTACTTTTTAACTTGATTATAGCGGGCGAAGCCGCGGGGCACAGCTAGTATTTCATAAAACTAAAATAAAACTGTACACATCTATCCAGCAAAGACCTATGTTACCTACAAGCAAGGCAGCGAGCTACATAGAGCATGCTGAGATGAATGTAGCTTGAATAGGAGACCCCTACCTCATACACATACATATATACACTAGTCGTTCGCCCCGAACTGACTTGCGCCTACATTTGCCCAATAAAAACTTTTGAGGTTAGTTGTTTATAACATTTTCTCAAAAATAATTGTTTAACTTCTTTTACTTGCTGTTCAGGTACAGGATATTGTACCTACATAATTTTTCATATATAACTAGCGATCCGCCCCGGCTTCGCCCGGGTGTGTTAAATGAAGAACCGCTCGACCAATTTTGTGCAAACTTTACATAAACCATCTACTAAATAGTCCGAACAAAGCCTAAACATTTGGTTTGGATAGGTGATCCCGTTCTTGAGTTATAAAATTACAACGAAAAGTGGCATTTATTTTTATATATATATATATAGAGATATGCACAGTTTTAGCTGTAAACGTGTAGCCGATTTTGAGATAGACCCGGGTCAAAATAGGTCTTTAAAATGTGACATTGGTGGCCTACCAAGTTGTTGTTTTTTAATATCACACTAATATTATAAATACGAAAGTTTGTTAGTATGTTTGTAAGTTTGTTACATCGTCGCGCTTAAACGGGTGGACAAAATTTATTGCTATTTGGCATGGACGTAACTGACACCCTGGATTAACACATAGGCTACTTTTTACCCCGAAATTCCACGGGTCCGGGACTTACGCATGTAAAACCGCAGGACGCAGCTAGTCTACATATTTTAGAATCGGTTTAGTACACAACTTACAAAGATCTTTTCAACGATATACCACACAGGCAACAAAAAATTTAATGATGTTGCTCGTGTTTTCATTTAAAATATCATTTTTTCTATTTCTGGCTTTAAGCGATAGCTTTACAGGTTCTCTGAGAATTTGAAGTCATTCGCTTGTAAGGTTTGGATGCTAAAAGCCTGTGACAGACAGACAGACGGAGGGATGAAAGGACCAACTAAGTGCTGAACTACATAAGTCAATTTAGAGATCTAGCTTCGCTTGATCAATATATTTTTATTTTTTTCACAACTTTATGGAGAAACGCGCACCGCGCCGCGATTTGTTTTTTTTAACCTAGCCTATGACGCCCGGAGAGATGAATTCAACGATATCCGATACGTTAAATCGGTTTATTAGTTTCTTCGACTTTTTCGACGCCGTGAAATAAACAAACAAAGGTATATAGATACATACGGCGCTAGAATCGTAACCCTGATTTTTCCTTGGGGGTTGTCGGGTAAAATTGAGTGTATGTTTTGCTTTATGTAGAGTTGCTTTACAGCAGGCAGCGCTTCGGTCCAAGCTCGATTGTCATCACAAGCGATTATAGAGCTTGTACTGTAGTACAAAAGAGCGCGTTTAGCGGAGTAAAATTATGGCAGTTACAAAAGGTAGCCTTTTTAGACCTTAAAGATTTTTCTTAAATATTTTAATATAGAAATATATCAAAATGCTGGCTACACAACGGATTATAAACAATGTTTTCTATCTTTAAGTATTTATTTACAGTAAAAATGCATAAAGCCAATTTAACGAATAATCCAAAGTTAACTTTAAAGGGTATAATTTTCGACAAACACTAATCGTGAAACTGCATGGCTAAATTAAGGATAGAAAATAATTTGAAAAATTACATATTAAAGTTTCACATTAATAGGATAAGTGATCGACTCGGGATATCATTGCAATGTATCATAATTTTCAGGGAGCCTGCTCTTAAACTGTGTATTACGTTTTATATATAGCCCATACGTCCGCCGCATGCAAATTTTGTATTACGTTTTATAGCCCATACGTCCGCCGCACAATGTGGTGCAAATTTTGTGTTACGTTTTATAGCCCATACGTCCGCCGCACAATGTGGTGCAAATTTTGTGTTACGTTTTATAGCCCATACGTCCGCCGCACAATGTGGTGCAAATTTTGTATTACGTTTTATAGCCCATACGTCCGCCGCACAATGTGGTGCAAATTTTGTATTACGATTTATAGCCCATACGTATGCCGCATGCAAATTTTGTATTACGTTTTATAGCCCATACGTCCGCCGCACAATGTGGTGCAAATTTTGTGTTACGTTTTACAGCCCATACGTCCGCCGCACAATGTGGTGCAAATTTTGTATTACGATTTATAGCCCATACGTCCGCCGCATGCAAATTTTGTATTACGTTTTATAGCCCATACGTCCGCCGCACAATGTGGTGCAAATTTTGTGTTACGTTTTATAGCCCATACGTCCGCCGCACAATGTGGTGCAAATTTTGTATTACGATTTATAGCCCATACGTATGCCGCACAATGTGGTGCCAATGTTGTATTACGTTTTATAGCCCATACATCCGCGGCACAATGTGGTGCCAATGTTGTATTACGTTTTATAGCCCATACGTCCGCCGCACAATGTGGTGCAAATTTTGTATTACGATTTATAGCCCATACGTATGCCGCACAATGTGGTGCCAATGTTGTATTACGTTTTATAGCCCATACATCCGCGGCACAATGTGGTGCCAATGTTGTATTACGTTTTATAGCCCATACGTCCGCCGCACAATGTGGTACCAAATCAATTTTAGACATTTTTTACCGACTGCAAAAACAGGAGGAGGTTCTCAATTAAACTGTATTTTTATTTGTATTACCTCTGAACTTTTTTCTAGATGAATGGTGAACGATGTTGACGATTCTTTTTTTATTTCAAAGCTTGTGCCTCCCATGTGTTCCATTTACATTTGATCAACATCTGAACAGTCGTTTTTTAGTTATTCAATAATACGTATTTAATTCATTTAATCTGATCAAAGGTTCAGAAGATAAAGCGGTGACATTTGTATTATTAAGCTTTGCTTGCGTTTAAATTATTTATGTGTGAATGAGCCCTTAGGCTATCGGTGATTACATTACAACGCGTGGGCCTGGCGAACAAAGCGGGCGTGCCGGCACCAGACGATAAATGGACAATAGCAATTCTACTTTGGGAGTTTTCCATAAGTAACTATAATCCGCGCACGACGAGAATACCATGCAACCTTGTCAAAGTAAATCGAAAATGGCAGTTCTCAAAGGGCGTTACCAAAACAAATTTGAATATTGATTATTAATACGTTATTTCTACGATCTATCAAATAATTACAAAAACACATAAAATGTTTCATGGTTTTAATCCTTTTCAAATTAATGTTTAAGTATATTATTTTAGTAATTCCAGTTGTTTTCATTATTAATTACTCACACGATCCTACTTATATAATATGCGAAAGTGTGTGTGCGTGTGTGTGTAAATGGTTGTTGCCACGTATCTCCGTAACGATTTAACTGATTTTGATGAAATTTAGAATGTCAATAGTTTAGGTTCCGGAATAACACAGAGGCTTTAACACAGCCTTTTTAACTTAATTAATGCGGGCTACGCCGCGAGGCACGGCTATACGGCACGGGAAATATACAAACTCGAGCAGAAATCAACGCACACTGAAAACACAACTAGCATATCCGACTAATCCGACTAATATTATGAATCCGAAAGTTTGTAAGTGTGAAGTATGTTCGTTCCCTCTTCACGCTTTATCGACTGAACGGATTTGGATGAAATGTAGAATGTACCTACACAGATTAAACCTAGGATTTACACATAGGCTACTTTTTAACTTGATAATAGCGGGCGAAGCCGCGAGGCACGGCTATTTATGATAATATGCGAGTTTCGACGCGAGTTTGCCGACGCTACGGCTGGCCGGCGGACCGCGCGCGTCTCAGTTCCAAAAGGTCAAATCCCAGTATCATTACGGGCGGATTATACTAGAAAATTCCCATTCAATGGATAACAGGGGAGCGTCATCAACTAACGCACTTATGTTAAAGTCACTCCTGTTCTTAATCACAAAGCGGAACATCTAGAATAGCATTGAGGGTGTGGATGCTCGGGAAAGATACGAGGATTTTGAACTGTCCGGTAGCTTGGTTCGGTAAGCGTTCGCCTTCTAAGCACGGTGTCGGCATAGTAGAAATATATCGGGTTCGATTCTCGGCTGGAACACAAATATTCTCCTCAAGGAAAAACTTGTTTCTGGTTCTGGTCGTGATTGTGGGTGTGATGTAAATGTTTTCGCCACGCACGACATAAGTCATCGAATTTGGTGTGAAAGGTGTGGGGCTGTAAGTGTGAAAGCGTTTATATAATTAAATTAATATTAAAACGGGAATTAGCGTGACTAATATTTAATAGTAACTAATAATAGTTCAAAATGTGCGTGAGTTTTTATCAAAGCGTCTATATAACATAAACGCTTTCACACTCACAACCCCACACCTTTATGCTTATTTAATTGACTGAGCTAGTGCGTTTCAGCTTGGGCAAAATGCTTTCGTATGTCCGGTGGATGTCCGGGTGTTCTCCTCTTACAGGTCGCATCTCATCCGGTTCTCGTGGTTCGATAATTATATGGATTTTTGAAGTGAAAACTTCTTTAGCGGCGTTGTGCACTTTTTGGGATGGGTAAAAAATGTTAAACTCGCATCAGGATACGTGACCTGATCGAAAATTCGTAAGACGGAAAATTCGTCAGACGAAGGAGAGGAAGTAATATCCCCCTCTCTTTCTATCGCGCGGCGAACAATGTTCAAGTTTTCACTTCTGCCGGCACTCCTGGAGTGCTACCCGTTGTTTTTTTGTTGAGTTTTTGGACATTGTTCTCAATGGTGGAGATAAGGGGGTTGAAAAGTGATAAAAGAGCATATTTCAGCCATTTCGAAACGTGATAAGTTCAGCTTGGAGTTTTGCCGTGAAAGTGAAAAAATTGCGTTGTTGATTTTGTATAATTTTCAAAACCTACAAATTCCGAATTACAGACTAACACTCGAAGAATCACATATTTAAATGTAGTACCTGGATGACCGAGCTTTGCTCAAATTTTTTTTTGGTAATTTACTTTTTCTAAAAATAAAACCCCCCCGAATCCTCTGCATACTTGAAAATCGTTGGAGCCTTTTCCGAGATTCTGATTATTCATATACATAAATACAAGAAAGGTATTAGATTATTACTTGACACTGGCTTAATGCACAAGATTGCGAAGCCAAAATTATAAGAAAAGAAAAAAGCTTCAGATTATAGAGCCACTTGTAGCATCTTGTAGGGTCCAATACAAGTTTCGTCAGACGCGCAGATAATGGACACATTCTATGCTTCGTCGTCTTTGTTCGATATTTTACAAATTTTGCTTACATTTGATATGCTACAGATATACCACAATTTCACAAATCGATAAGCGATTAATAACTAGTCAGACACCGTAGTCAGGTGCACATTTGTTGAAAACTTTCAGTGAACAATGTAGACTGTAATATCACAGGGCTTCATCGCGCTTAACTATTTTTATTTACCTCGAACGTTTATACAATGAAGAATGTACCCAACTCGAGAACGTACAATACAAAATTTAAATGTGTATATATTTTTCTATTACCGTAATCTCCCTTTAAAATATGATATTTTGCAATGTCATCCTGAGTCGATCGCATTACATAACATTTGAATGCATTACATAATGAAAATGAATATAATAGTTAAAAAAATACGCTTTATAAATATAAACAAATACATATTTTTGTATTGTCATCGGTCCTTGATAAGTCTACGAAGTTTAAATGAAATCTGACGGTTTGAAGTGGGTCATAATCAAGTCAAAAGGAGTCAGTTACAAACATACATACAAGTGAAGCTAATAAATAGGCGTAAAAAAGAGGAATACAAGACTTTCAGTGGATATACCTAATATGTTGTTGACGAAACAAAATTAATACGTTAACTGTTATTATTGAATTAGAAAGTTCAAGTTCACGACATCGCAATTCTCGTGTCTTCTAATACGCCTTTCTGAGATCTTTCATCGCCTTATGTGTGGTGTGATGTAATATGTCGAAGAAAATCGAAAGCACATGTCACTTTGACAGCTGTCACATCCAACATTTCTTATATTATTAAGGTACATTGTGGGTGTCTCGAAGTCTAGAGCATAGATAAATAAGATACATACCTAAGGCAGACTAAATGGGGGTTTCGCCGCAAAAGTAAAAAATGGTGTTGTTGATTTTGTATAATTTTCCAAAACCTGTAATTCTTCTAGTGTTAATGTGCAATAATGGTGGATTATTAATCGTTAATACTTAGTAAATGTGCATAAGTGTAGGCAAGTCATACAAAGTTGAAAAACGTGATTTTCACCTTCGCTCCAAAACTCCAACAGAAGTTTTAGTAAAGTTCAAGTCAAGTCAAGTCATGCCCTAATAAAGTGGTAGACACTTCAATAGGGCATGACTTGACTATGACTGTACCTGACTCTTTTACTTGACTTTGTCGATGACTTGTGACTAGGACTTTTAACACGAAATACACTTGTAACATAATTATTACTCGAGACTGGCTAAATGCAAAAGATTGCGAAGCCAAAAAAAAGAAAGACTAAATGGTTATGTTATCTTTGACCTAAGGTCTAGAATGAATAGGAGGAATAGAGGTACCTTCTAGGCTAGCATGTCCCATCTTCGGCCGCATCGTCACTTTCCACCAGGTGAGATAGTGGTCAAATGCTTGCCAATCCAGCATTAAAAAAGTTAATTCAGTGAATGATTTTATTGGTGTGTCATTTTATAAATCGCAAAATCAACGCACGAGCTACAAACTGACTTCTATTTATCGAAATAATTATTTCGATAGTTTTGTTCTAATAAATTACATTGTATAATGCAGGTGCTTCCATCTACCGATTTAGAGTTAAAGTGTCGCTAACGTGACTAGCCACTGAATAGCCATTCAATCTAATTCTTCTAATCACCCATTTCAGGAGACGTCGTAGTTCGCGGCTCCTACGATAGATGGCATTTTAACAATATCCGATATATTTTTTTTTTTTTATTTGTGACAGGCTAGTGTTTGACCACTATCTCACCTGATGGTAAGTGACGATGTGATCGAAGCTGGTAAACACACTAGACCTGGAATACGCAGGCTCTCAAGGATAACTGCCGGAACACCGTATTTGGCTTGGCGGCAGACTTTCAACTTGATGGTGGTAAGCTACTGTGGTAGCAAGCCAGGCGAGCAACTCACAAAATGCTCTACCACCTCTCAAATGTCACCTGATTAGCACCACCCGGGGACCACGTGTAGGGAGTCAGACTTAAGGGGTATCCTCCTACGGACGTGGGTGACTCAGCCCCCAAAAATATACCGTGTTAATATGCGTGTAATGCATTTACCAAACTATGTTTTCAACTTGAACTGCCCGTTGGCTTAGTTTAACTAACTTCAAAAAAGGAGGTTCTCAATTTGTATCTTTTTTACGGGATAATTCCGCCAATTATGAATCGATTAAGATTTTTTTTGGTAGATCATACTTCAGAGATGGTCTCATATAAATTTTATCGAGAACGATTTAGCACTTTTTGAGAAAATCAACAAATAACCAAATATATGCGGTGAAGCTTTAAAGCATTGCTTGCGATTATCATCTCTTACAGCTTTTTGCGAGTCTTCAAGAAAAGACTAAATAAATACTAAATAGTTATCTTGTAGGCAAGCATGCTACATTTTCGGCAGCATCATCACTTTCTATTAGGGAAATCAAGTTAACCCAATTAATTGGTTTTCACACATTACCAGAAATTTAAAGAGAGGGCTTTGAAATTCTGATCCGCTACCTTTTTGTGTGGCAGAAAAGTGGTGGGGGTAAATACTGTGATGTCTAGTTAAAATTTTTCCCTTCAATACAGAAATGTTTCACTTCTATCGTGTGTCTTTACGAGTTTCATCAGAAAATCGATTCATGATTGGCGGAGATATCGCGTAACATTACAAAAAAACATACAGTCGAATTGAGAACCTCCTTTTTTGAAGTCAGTTGAAAAGTAGCCTATGTGTTAACCTAAACTATCTACATTCAAAATTTCATCAAATTTGGTTTATTGGTTTCGGAGATACAAAAATTCACACACACATACACAAACTTTCGCATTTATAATAATATTAGTAGGATAATGAGTATAAGTTAGTAGGAGTATAAGTTAATAATGCTAACAATAAAATTCCAACTTCTTTGTCATTGCTAATCTGCTTTTGCCGCCTGGTTATGATAGATGGAGACAATCTGTGCAATGCCGATAGTCCATGCGCTATGGTGACGGTTTGAGTGTTCTAAGCAACGCGATACCGGTACCGATGGCACCGCATGGAAAACAGCATAATACCATTTTTTTTTTTTTGCGGATTTAGTTTTCACCGATTTTGACGCGATTGCCGCGGAATAGTGTAGCAAAAATCGACGGATTTATCACAGGATAGGACGGACAGACGGATTTATCATATGCAGATCGCAGGTTAATGCAAGTAAGTGCAATGTTAGATCGTTAACACACCTGGTTGGCGAACGCGGTTCCAATTCACGTGGAGTTTAAGGAGCACTATTACGAAAGCAATCCGCTACATTCGGAAGCGCGTAGTTTGCGGTGGAAAATGCTACGGAAACCGCAGAGAATTTTGCCTTGAAAGATACTATTGCAGTCAAACCACGTTAGACGCTGCGTCTAGTGCCACATTGGTCATAATCGAGCAAACCTACTTTTTAACCGACTTCAAAAGGAGGTTCTCAATTCGACAGTTTTTTTATATGTATGTTACGTGATATCTCCGCCAATTATGAATCGATTTTGATGTTTTTTTTGTTTGGTAGAGAATACTTCAGAGGTGGTCCCATAAGAATTTTATCAAAATCGGTCTAGCCAAAACCGAAATACAAGCGATGAAGTGGGTTTTGAAAGCTTTGCCTGCGTTTCATTTATCAATAATTAGGTAAATGTAGATATCTATTTATTTTAAATAACTCAATCGACTGAGAATCAGACTCGTGTAAAGATTGAAGAGATACATAAAAAGGAACGTGTCTTTTTAATTTTATTAGTTCATACCGGGTCTTGCGTTTTGTGTTAAGTAATATATATATGGCTCTGCATGCTATACTCGGACCTAATGTGGGGCATACGGACGGTATGTGGGGCTCGAACCCACCAAAATCCCCCCCACCCCGTGAGAAGTCCCTCACCGAGGTGGGGCAAGATAAGGTCGTGCTAGCAGTCACTGTCCTGCCGCGGCGGTAGGCCCGAGTACGAAACCGGGCCCCTGCGCCCTTGAAGGGATGACCTTGCTCACCAAGGCCACCCCTCAGACTTGTGGACTTGAATAACCTACCCCTGACTGTACCCGGTGCAAAGGTGCCCATGACGCTGGTAGCATTTCCACGCTGGATAGCAATGGCCAGAAACGAGCCGGAGCGGCCTCGGCCCCCCAACAGCCCATGGTCTCAACCTGCGATGGGTACAAAGTGATATTGTGGCTCCATCATACTTGAGCCGCTTTCTAGTCGCAGCATCTCAGGGGGGAACACCCGCAAGCACGCACGCAGCCATCCAGGACACTGTCCGGTACCCGCGTATCGCCCTCGTCGTAATGACCCGCTGTGGACGTCGCAGCAGGGTCTTGTTACCGCGGTTGAGGACGTCCAACCAGACGGCGGCGCCCCGTACAGAGCCATACTCCGGATTACTCCGGAGTAAAGCCGACGACATACCGAGTTCGGGCCGCCTACGTTCGGCAGCACCCTCCCCAAAGCTGCAGCAGCCCCCACAACTCTCGGGTCCAGCTGGGAGAAGTGGACCCCGAAAGCCCACGTTCCGTCCAGGATGAGACCCAGATATTTCATCTGGGTCTCATCCCCACCCGCACCGAGACCCCGTCCAGTACAATCCCCGTTCCTGGAAGGGGTCCCATCCGGGGCCAACCCGTACTGGGCCTCAGACAGTCCTGGCCTAGCACCTTCAAGGTGATGGATGACACGGGGAGCCACTACTCTCTCCAGCAGCTTACCCGTTTCATTCAACAAAACTATGGGCCTGTATCCAGAAGGCGAGTGAGAAGGTCGACCCTGTTTCATAACAGTTACAGTCCGCCATCTTTCCACAGCTTCGGGAGCCGTCCTGATGTGAGGCATTCATCGAACAGTTTCCAAAGCCGGTCACCCATCTTCCCCAGGACGATCCCCAGGACCCGCCCTGGAATCCCGTCTGGTCCCGGCGACTCCGGAGTAAAGCCGACTATATAAGTTAAATGCAATCAATACTATGCAAATCTATATAAGTTACCTACAAAGCATCGATCTTATAGGTAACTCAAGTGTTTAAGACAGTACCAGTGGCGTTCCCATCATGCTGGCGGTATTACCTCTCTGAATTGCAATGCTTATACATTGAGCCAAATAAGAACCAGAATTTTGATCACGTGTCGATTTAACCAGGCGCTCTGATAGATTTTTAAAAATAAAATAAGCTCCTGGTATCCACGGGCCCAGTGTCTTAATACCAAATGGCTCAAATATGTAACCACTACCGAAGTCATTCGCAGTTTGCGCTGCTCTGCCGTAGTTGCAGACCATTAGGTTCGAGAATGGCAGGAACGTTGGCGCTGGTAATAGCCTGGCGGATGATATCGTTGAGGCTGGCGTGGGGGAAAATTCAGCCAGCACTTTTCTGGACGATAAGCTGTGGTGATCGAGCTGGTCAACAGCAACTGGACAGTAGACACTGGCTAAATGCATAAGATTGTGGAGTCAAATTAAAAAAAAATAAGTAAAGTTCTCAACTTTTTTTTTTTCCTTAGTTTTGGCTTCGCAATCTTATGCATTTAGCCAGTGTCAAGTGATGATATATTTCAAGTGTATTTCATATTATAGGTCCTAGTCACAAGTCACAGTCAAAGTCAAGTAAAAGAGTAAAGGTCCAGTCGTAGTCATGCCCTAGTAAAGTGGTAGAAACTTTACTAGAACTTCTATTGGAGTTTTGGAGCGAAGGTGAAAATCACGTTTTTCAACTTTGTATGATTTGCCTACACTTATGCACGTTCACTAAGTATTAACGGTCAATAATCCACCATTATTACACATTAACACTCGAAGAATCACAGGTTTTGGAAAATTTTACAAAATCAACAACGCCAATTTTTCACTTTCGCGGCAAAATTCCAAAGTTCTCAACTTCTCATGACGTTAACAGCTGACACTACTGACATTTAACATGACAGATGCTTACATTGAACAACAAAAATATCTATATGTATAATATTATAGTTCTGAAATAGGTACAGAAATTGTTTACAATTTTTCGAAATGGGTCAAAGTATATTTTATTTATTTACCATACAGCAGGCATCATATAAGCGCTAGTTTATTAAATTTGTCTACTTTATTATGTCAAGCAACGGTGAGTATGATTGCCAATCAGATTCTAGCTTCCTCAATTACATACAGATAGACGAATTGTATCATAAAAGTATGCAGGAGCCGCTAATTCTATGCGTAGGTATTTATAGTTTATTAAGAGGGGAAGGGATGCTGTCTAGCTGTATTGATTTTATTACGAGCCTGCGAGGGACTGCGTGAGCATCTTTGATTGGTTGTGCCAGCGACCTGCAGGGGTATATAAACTTTCGCGCATGCGCCGCAGTAGCCTGATCCTAGACTGCCGTTCCCGAAAGCGTCACTTCGATCAAGGGACTCTCATTGCGATTGATATTTTGCAAATATTTTGAAGATATCATAAAGTCTACATATTTCACTAAATTTTCTGCATCCAAAGTGGTTGTGACATCTTTTACCATGATGAAATTCTCAGGTAAGATTTTTGTTTGACTTTTAGGTACCTGCCTGCCTGCCTGGTTCCTTTTTCTTTGTTCCTACGTATATCCAACATATGTTGGTACCTCACTGCAGTGATATTGATTTATTAGAGGAGATATTAGGGGGAGAATTCTAGAATTATATGTTTAACATTATTGTGTTGTGTTGTGAAAACAATATGTGAAAGTGACTCAAATAAAATCCATTAAGACAATTTGACTGGACAAGGGTAGCCATTTAAGTTATTGATTTCCGGCTACCATTTTTTTGAATAGTTATTGGAAAGATTGATCAGTGATTTAACTATCTAAGGTATAAACTAGTATTGTAATTAAATATTTATTACCTTATGTGTTAATCGTGTTATATGCTTGATATTAAATAATTATAATAAAATCATATTAATCATTGGCTACCAGATGGTACACAGGGTAGATACCCGGTGCCTGCTCTGTATGCACAAATATCCAAAAGATGTAGCGTTTGACAAGATTGTGCACACAAAGACTATAGAAATGCAGCTTCACAGCAATGCATTGTGACAGTGAGGATGATCCACTTGCCTGACTTCAATGAAGGATTTAGAGTACCGGAACAGCTAATTTCTAGAAGAAACTTCGAGATGGTGCACATCAAAAACCAAACAAACCAATACTGTTGTCATCAATATGTAACAACAATGAAGAAAATCCATTTGGGGTAATGGTAATGGTAATGTCATACTCGTAAACAGGTGCTGTGTGGAGAGCTGGTCTGGTGACTTTTGGTGAAACATATGCTAGATTGTAAATGTATACAATAAATGAAATAAGTTGAAAAGAAGTCGTTTTATTATAAATGTGTGCCCACTTATTAATATTTATTTATTATATTGTGTCTATTTATTTTATTCTAGGATAATGGAGTGTCTGTTATTGTTGCTGTTTTAAGGTTGTCTTTTAGGCTTATATTTAATGTTTAATAAGAAAACATGTCGACCTAATTGAAAATATCCCTCAAAAATAAACAGGGTTACATCCAACTTTTATAAATAATAAAATAAAATATCTTTATTTTCTCTCACAATAACTTTTTGGCTATTATGTGTTACAAGCGATAGTCAAGTTTAAAATTTCAAATCTATCTTACCTAACACATTGCCTGCGCAGTTTAATTTATTGAAACAACTCTTTACGTGCATACTGTGCATATATTTTGCGATGGGTATAGAAACATGCCCTCATAATATTTTAAACCCCCTAAATACAACAAGAATCGATTTAGGTGATTTTACCCTTTTTTGAGAACGCATCCGTAGATCCATTCACGTACAACACTTTACTCCATGCCCCATTGATGGGTCATGTACTTAGAGTGAGTAACTCAAAATGACCTAGTGATAGGTCATGCACAGTGTGTTAAGATGTCTCAATTTTGAATCTTTCTCGATGACCAAATTGTATGACCACGAAATGTAACTGCTTATCAAATTAAATAAGGTGAATTTGATCATACAAGTCAAACGGTTACAGGTATGTTTCTTTATTTTAGGTGATGGGCTCCTGTCTTTGTAAAGAGAAAGCACAAGTTAACAGTGTGACAGTTGATTTTAACACTTCAACATCAAGTAGCTTGATTGCTAGAGGAACAGAGCCAAAAAGATCTGGCAATATGGATAACGAACCAATAGAACCACTGATTATTGAAGTGTTGCGTTACATCGGCACCGTCCAACAAGGGTACGTAACTTTTTGAGCATATGAGTCTTTTGGATTAAAAGAAATAAAAACATTGCTTCAATTATTTTAAATTTGTGACGTAACATTAATGTCTCCGATGTTGCTCGGAGGACTCGTCATGTATTAAATGATCAATTGCACATTAAATATTTGTAGTGTCTAATTGTGAGCTCGGTATTCTTACTCACTTTCTTTATGTGTCAGAATTACTAACTACAATTATAAATTACAGTTGTTGAATGGTGATAACATATATGCAGCGCTATGTCCTATCACTGTTCAACAGCTTTCTGTTCAACTAGAATTCACTGTTTTCTTATTGTGTAAACATATCAAACAATAGCGAGCATTGCAATCATCATTTTCAGCAACTATTGCAAATGTATTTTATATGCATTTACAGCGGCACGGCGGCGAAATATTTATATATATTTATAGTTTTTAGCGTTTACCTTATTATGTTTTATGTACTTATCGTAATTAGAATACAACTGACTTCTTCGCTGAGTTGATTTGTCCAAGTTAGAGTGGATTGCGACATCCTACTTCCTACTAATATTATAAATCCGAAAGTTTGTGTAAGTGTGCAAGTGTAGTAAGTGTGTAAGTATGTTTATTCCCTCTTCGCGCTTTAAAGGCTGAACGGATTTGGATGAAATTTGGAATGTACATAGCTTATACCTAGAATTAGCACATAGGCTACTTTTTAACTTGATAATAGCGGGCGAAGATGCGGTGCACGGCTAGTACTGTGTAAATCCGAAAGTTTGTGTGTAAGTATATTTGTTCCCTCTTCACACTTTAACGGCTGAACGGATTTGGATGAAATTTGGAATGTACGTAGCTTATATCCAACTTATATCTAAGATTGACACATATGCTACTTTTTAGTACTACTAGATAATAGCGGGCGAAGCCGTTGGGCACGGCTAGTAGAGAACAAAACACACCCAGCTCGAGCAAATTTTATTGTTTTTTACCTGCTGACGTAGGTATTGATTACATTATTGTGTTTGATCCAGAATATTCGAAGAGTGTAATGAATTATTTACGAATGTGGCGTCAGTTTGGGATAATCAATAAAACAGGGTCATTGGTTGTGCAATATGGCCGCGGGATTCTATACTGCACATGCGCCGCGCCGGTGCACGTTTGCGACGAAGTGCGTTGATAAAGGTTCCTTATTCCACTTACTGTGGTACCTACTACATATGTCTATGTTATTATAATGTTCGTACCGAAAATAGACCGTGAGCGTCAGTGAGCATCCTATGTTGCCTTTTTCTACCGACTTAAAAACCGAATGTGGGATTGTCTATTAGGTGAGATAGCGGTCAAATGCTTGTCTATCTAGCATAAAACAAATATGGTAACATGGAGCTTGTCTGATGATGGAGACGGAAAATGGCCATAGGAACTTCTGAACTAAACAAGATAAACCCATCTAATGTAGGCTCGTTTGATTCGTCTTGACAAGTTCTCTGGTTATACATATAACTTTTTAGTCCTTTTCAACCGACTTCAAAAAATGAGGTTCTCAATTCGTCTGTATGTTTTTTTTGTTTGTAGGCTACGCGATGTCTCCGCCAATTATGAATCGATTTAGATGATTTTTTTTTGCTTGGTAGATTATACTTCAGAGGTGGTCTCATATAAATTTTATCGAAATTTAATTATTTAATATCACAACTGCTTGCGTTTAATTATTTAATTTCACAACTGGTAAAAGCTTAATTTTAAAATCTTTTTAAAGTAGGTATTAGCTATTATTCCTTTAGTGGAACTTAACCGTTGCGGTCGTTTGCGTTGAATTCTGGAAAGCACACGTAGAATAGAGCTCACAGCCTGCTCTTATATTTTTTATCCTTATAGCTATACAATAATTAAAAGCGAAGTTTAAAAAAACCGACTTCTCCGCTTGTATTTTGGTTTTGGCTTAACCGATTTCGATAAAATTTTATGGGACCACTTCTAGTATAATCTACCAACCAAAAAAAAAACATCAAAATCGATTCATAATCGGCGGAGATGAGATATCGCGTAACTTACACAAAAAAAAACATACAGTCGAATTGAGAACCTCCTTTAACGAATTTAAATTAGGAATCCAACAGCATGGAAAATTCAAAATGGTATAACGCACGCTATTGGCTAGACTGATTTGTGACATTTATGATGTCAATGACGGGAACTTGGTTTCTGACGTCACAGAAAGAACGTTAAAGAGGCCGAAATTAAAATTTCCCGAACCCGATTCCATTTTCAAATAAGTATTTATTTTGATATTCCCTTATGAATAAACTTCTACGCCGCCAACTTCCGGTAATAGGGTAATTGTTAGCAATCGCCTCTTTGGCAATTTATCATCGAAATAATATACCATATTATTTCAATGCTATTAATAAACTAAATCACAACAAAAATAAACAATAAAAGCGCAGAGATGCTTAAAATTGAATCTTAAGTCTTTGTGCTAAATATTATTATACCCTGTTCAGTGCTTTGGCATTTATCGTAACAAACAACTTTATTATTATTTATTGACCGAGCTGTTTGTTTATAAAATAACTGCAACTTAAAATTTATGCAGTGATATAAATTATTTTAATCATAAGTTGACTAGCCGCGCCCCGCGGCTTCGCTCGCGTTTATCAAGTTAAGCGTAGCCTATGTGCTAATCCTAGGTATAAACTATGCACATTCCAAATTTGATCCAAATGCGTTCAGCCGTTACAGCGTGAAGACAAAACAAACATACATACACATTTACACACAAACTTTCGGATTTATAGTATTAGTGTGATAAAGATCACCAGAGGATCAAAAGTCTTGATAATTAGCATCAAAATATTAATATACAATGATTAGATATGCTATTTAACTTGGCCGTCTATTTTTGTTTGCGTTTCGCTTATCGAAGGTAATAATTACAATACATATACAAGGTTACTTTGAATAAGCGCTCCATACTTCACAGGGGGGTCGGGTATCGATAATGCAACACAAAAAAAATATTAAAAAAATACTTAATAATTTTTTTTTTTTGATGAGTTTGTAAAGTGCTGAGCTACGATTACAATCAATAATTATCCAACACGCAAACTCAAAAATAAAAAACAATACAACTAAAACAGCTGTTATTGTTCGCATGCACCAATTTGTTAACGCAGGTGACGCTGCGCGGCACCACTTTCATCAATGCGTGCGCGTCGGGGCGAGTGTTGGGTCAATGCCCGCCCGCGTGCAGTCGAGCCTAGTATTATTGTACACTGCGCTTTCAATGACCAATTTTAATAAGTGAACAAGACTTAATCAGTTTTTTTCAAAACAAAACAAACACCTTTACACTCACAGCATTACCTACACTAAGTTCGAAGAGTCATGGTCATTCATAACCTACGAACTGCCGAGTCACACTTAGAACAAGAAACACGAGATTCCTTTCAGGAGGAAAACTTTGCTCGTGGCGGGAATCGAATTCTATTCTACTCTAATCGCTACCCACGGCGTAGAAACCAAAGACTTGCCGACTGAGCTAACAGATGTCTGTAGAAACATACAGACAGACTTATTCCATTACTTAACAAAATTGTGCTCTTGGTCGGAACCGAACCCGGTACCCGCGGTGTAGAAACGAAGGACACGCTAACTGTTTTAGTTGTATTGTTTTTTATTTTTGAGTTTAGTTGTTGGATAATTGGTTTTAATTGTAGCTCGGCACTTTAAAAACTTATCAAAAATATATTTTATTCAAAAAGTTTTTTTATATATTTTTTGTGTTTCATTGTCGATACCCTACCCCCCTGTGGAATATGGAGCGCTAATTCAAAGTAACCTTGTATATGAATATTTTCTTTTTAATACTTGGCTAACACAGTACTTTGTGCAAGTATGCGTGTAGGTATGTAATACTTTCTTTGTTAACTTTGATTTTTGTGCTAAATGAGAATCAACATCCTGATCATTATCCCTTCGCCCAGCAGTATTTTTTTTAGTGATATATGTTAAATACGGGTGCGCATTGTCTTACATAACTTTTCAACTCCTATCATCGGAGGTCCGAAAATATTTCTTATACGATTTAAAATCATTATGATTATTACTCATAATATTTGTTTATACTAATGTTCGAAATTCATAATAATTCGAATAAATAATTATAATATTCATAAATGTGTTTTATTCTAATATTTGTTTTTATAAATTTCTTAATCATAAGTGTTTTTATCCATATTATTGAAAATCATAATGTCTATATCAGACAAGTACCCCCAAAAACGCGAGAGCCGAGCGAGCGAAGCGAGCGTGCCGCGGCAGCGGCCGGCGGAGCTCCAGAAACTATTTTTTGTTAGAAAAGTAGACAGACACATCGACAGATACATAAAATTATTATTATTAGTATTATCATTGAATGTTATGAAGAAAAAAGATCTGAAAAAAAAAATTATGAATTTAAACTGGCTCTTGGCAGTAACAGTATTAATAAAAAAAAATATGCTCACTAACTGTTATGAGCTCCGTTGATAGTAATAAAAATGTATGAAAAATAAAATTATGAAGAGTGATTATTATGAACACAAATCGGTAGTAAGACAAAGAATAGGATTTAGAATTTTATGTGAGCCAATATGGACCCGTTAAATACGCTGTCATTTTATACATAAATGATTGTTTAAAATAATGGTTATTTATTGATGACTAGCCGTGCCCCGCGGCTTCGCCCGCGTTAATTAAGTTAAAAAGTAGCTTATTTGTTATTCCGAAACCTAAACCTTCTAATTTTCATCAAAATCGATTTGTTCGTTGAGGAGATACGTGGTAACAAACATTCACACACACATACAAACTTTCGGATTTATAGTATTATAGTAAGAAGTAAGATAAACGTAGAAGCGAAATGCTTCCTGCGAACCGGAGGTATGTCAACCATATATGGCTGACGTTTCCAGTTTGTCCTGTCGTTAGGTCATGGGGGAATTAAATCGTGTAATTCAGAATATTTCAAAGTTGAATTTGACAAAGTTTCGCACCAAATTATATTATGTCAATATGTTATTTAAATTACCCAAGTATCGTATATCTTTATATTGAAATTTCATCTTCTAAGCTATGTTTTACTACTTAAAGTTAATTACTTAGGTAAATTATATGTTTGTCTTTCTTAACAAACTGCAACGTCTCATTTAAGCTATGATAATTTTGTGTAGTCAAGTGTTTGGTATAATTTAATTTAAACGTATAACATTAGATATGATTTATTTGAGTAGTCATATCATTTACGGAGTAATTTCAAGATGGACTAAATAAACAAGTGTTTTACTAAATGTTTTGGTAGTAAATGTATATAACAAATGGTATAAATGTATCAAGGCTGTGCCATTTACTTATTGAATATTAGGAGTCATCCATTAATAATGTGATGTTTTTTTGCTACTTTTTTACCCCCCCTTCTCCCCTATGGTGATACGTAATGAGGTTGTAGACTACCTCCCCCACCTACCCTAAAGCACGTGTATTTTTTTGAATAAAGTCTTTTAAACAATTTCTGAATATAATCTTTAAATACAGGTTCACAAGTTTAATCTAATTTAATTCTTGAAAATGAAGCACCGTGATAAAAATGACCAAAATTACATTAAGGTTGCTGTGGTGGTTTCTGATCTGACTGGCATTGAAATAATTAAGAAAAAGTGATAGAAGAAAGGCTGTAATTTTGCGAATCTGGCAGTAGAATCATCAACTTTCATGAGTGTCTCTTTGGGGCCCATGTGAATAAACGATTTTGTTTTTTTTTTATAAACATTAGTAAAACATATATTTCTACTGGTACATAAATATGTTCAGTCAAGTCACGCAATGCTTTTCGGTTTAGAAATCGCACATTTTCGAAAAAAAAAATACACGTGATATCTCACTGCATTTTTTCGAACCCCCCCTCCCTCTTTTCGAGCCTCACGTGATTAATGGACTACCCCTTATAAGTAATATGTTGTATAAGCATCCGATTCAATGTTGATTTCTCTTTGTTAAAGACACGAGAACGCAATCACGCCTATTAATAGGATTCAGAGCTTAGCGTACACTGATGAAGGGTGGTGCGATGTGGTGTTGTCGCTACTACGCACGATTCCATTTTACGACCCCCTGGGCCCGTCGGCGATTACCATCATCCTAGATGAAATACCGCTGCCGTCGAGAGAAACCCTCGTCGGGGTAAGACTTTTAGTTTGTATAGCTAACTTAATATTATTGTGTAAATTGATGAAAACAAAGTAACGTTATCTAGTAAAGGTTATCCGGCGTCAGAAGTTAGTGTGTCACCGAGCGTTAAAATAATAGTATAATATTAGTATTGGCAAGATAGGCAATGATAATTTAGTTACTTATTATTCAGTGTTTATGTACTTCCTAAAAAGTAATAGGTTATAAATGTCTGATTTAACTCGATAAAACTTTGCAGTGTAGGAGAGACTGTTAAAGTCACTATGATCCGCATTAGTTTACTTGTTTCTTTTTTTAATCATTTGTTTTAACAAAGTATTCTTATCTATTTTTTACCGACTTCAAAAAGGGAAGAGGTACCATGTTCGACTGTATGTATGTTTTTTTTATGTATGTTCACCGATTTCTCTCCCATTTGTGGACCAACTTTTGAAAATCTTATTTTGTTTGGTAGATTATCCCATATAAATTTTATCGAAATTGATTAAGCCGAAACCAAAATATAAGCGGTGAAGTCGGTTTTTTACCGACTTACTCCACGTGAGCCGATTTAAAATTTTTTTTTTTAGTTTAAAAGATGTTGCTTTCTAATTGGTCCCATTTAAATTTGATCAAGATCTGATCAGTAGTTCTTGAAATATCGTCAATAATGTCTATTTTATGACGAATAATGTGTACTTTGACGATGTTCTGGTTTACCCGACTTCAAAAGTTACCTCACAACTTCTTTCGTTGTGAGCCGATTTTGATGATTCTTTTTTTATTTGAAAGCTGGTGCTTTTTATGTAGTCCCATTGAAATTTGATCAAGGTCTGATCTCTAGTTTTTGAGTTATAGTCAATAATGCATTAAATCTGATCAAGGTTCCGATGATAAAGCGGTGAAGTCGGTTTTTTTAAATGCGTTAAATTATTTTAAGCTTTTCTTACGTTTAAATTATTTTTATTCAAGATAGGCAAACCACTATTGACCACTATCTCACTCGATGACAAGCGACGATGCGATCGACGATGGAGCACGTTTGCTTAGAAGATGCCTATTCACTCGCGACTTAAACTCCTATACTTATAGTATTTATCAGGAAACATATCAGATAAGGATATTCCATCCATAATGAATGTGGAAGCAAAATGCTTCTGTTAAAATAATGTGATTTTGTTTTTTTTTGCAGTTGACTATAAGCATGAACATCAATAGCGACCGTTGCGTCCATGCATATAGGAGTGATGAAAGACTCCGTTATGAACGCAATGTGCTCGTCCTGCTCGGTTGCATCGCTGAGAAGTTCGCCGGACCTCAAAGTGTTGAGGTTTTTACCGATGATATTCTGGACTATCTCGTACAGTTCTTGGTAAGGGTTAATTCGTTGTGGATTCGAAGTGGATTAGTAACGAATCTGGAGAGTAGATTTTAACCTTCGTTATCACACTAATTTTGACTGCGGACTCGCGGTCACACCGATTTGCAACACCGGTGTGACTACGAGTAATTTCTAGGGATTTATTTTACTCGTGGTTACACTGTGTGGTGTGACTAACGGTAAATTATTAAAACATAAGACTCGTTGTCGTACTGCTAGTGTGGGGAAATACAAACGCATTCACACTCACAGCCCCGCACTATGTTCAGAGACTTGTATCGTGGATGCCGGAAACATTTACATCACACACACAAATACACCCAGAACCAGAAGCAGTCAATATCCCTTGGGAAGGAATTTGTGCTCCTGCCGGGAATCGAACCCAGGACCCACGGCGCAGAGGGCGGCCTGTCCACTGCGCCAACTGGGTCGTCAAATAAAAATACCTTGTACTAAGTAAGACAACTGTAAACCTAGAGACAAAAAATATGCGTAATAATGAATAGTAGGGGTTCGCTCTGTTTTAAACAATCGAAATTATAAAGGTTTGGGTTTTTTTCTGTTTGTGACTTCTTCACGCTCAAACGGCTGGACATTTATAGTATGGAAATTCTGTGATATATAAGTGTGTGTGTGTGTGTGTATGTGTGTGTGTTTGTGAGTGTGTTTACGTCAGATAGGTTAGCGTAGCAGTTTTTAATCATTAGCCAGTAGCATTCGTTATTAGCATTTATTTTTACCGTAGGGAAAATTCTAGAACACTTGGTCAGGTCTTAAAACCTAGATACATAAATAGCATAATATAATTTAAGACTATTTGAAGATGCGACTGCGCAGAAGCGTTGTCAAGATAAGGTATAAATAAAGTAATTAAATGATAAGCTGAACCAAATTTCGTATCTCGTAATTGATGTTGTTGTTGACGAAGAAATATAGTTCAATACATTATAACATTAAAATTACTTAGTTTTCAACCGACTTCAAAAAAGGAGGTTCTCAATTTGAGTACTGTATGTTTTTTTGTAAGTATGTTAGGCGATATCTCCGGCAATTATGAATCGATTTTGATGATTTTTTTTATGTTTGGTAGAGTATACTTCTGAGGTGGCCCCATATCAATTTCATCGAAATCGGTCAAACCAAAACCGAAGTATAAGCGATGAAGTTTTTTAAGCTTTGCTTGCGTTTCAATTATTCTATTAACATTACAGATCGATGAAAAGAATGCACAGTTGGCCCTCCATGCTCTGATAGCTTTGGAGAAATTTGCTTCTACTACCGAGAACAAAGTGATGATAGAGAGGGCCTTCAATATGCTGTTGCTGCACCCTCTGCTGCCGCTTCATTTGCATTCGAACTCCCCTGTGTACTCTTGGAGGGAAGTTGGCTTCTGCGCCAGATGGGCCCTGGACAATATTTGTAAGCGTTAAAATTATATTATTGGATAGGTCAGTGGTCGGCAACCTTTTGGGTCGGAAGAGCCAAAAATTACAATTTACAAAATTTCAAAGATAAAACGCATTCACACTCACAGCCCCACACTAAGTTCAAAGACTTGTATCGTGGGTGCCGAAAACATTCACATCACACACACATTACAACCAGAACCAGAAGCACAAATATCCCTTGGGAAGGAATTTGTGCTCCTGCCGGGAATCGAATCCAGGACCCACGGCGCAGAGGGCGGACACCTATCCGCTGCGCCAACTGGGTCGAATAGTGGTAGAAAGGAATACAATGAAAATTTTTAATTTAAGTAACACAACACTTTGCTTGATCCAACTATGTTATAAATACATCTATATATAATTACTATTTTAACAAAATATTTTAGACATAAAAATGATAAAAATTCTTGGGTAATACAAAATAGCAAAACGCACGATATTGGCTTAACCGATTGGTGACGTCAGATGACATATCTTCGATGTCAATGATTGGTCAAATTGCCTTGACGGCAGCTATGATTGGATGTCACGGAAATACCGTCAAAATGGTCGCGTTTTAAATTGCTCGAACATGCTCGCGTAATAAAATATGTATATATGTCCCGTTTTTTTTAAGTCTACTTTGCTAAATGTGTTCTTATTTTAAATTTCAGTCCTTGTTGAAAAACGCCGGCTCACTTACGAAACCCAAAATATGGAAAATATCAACGCGATGTTGAATATTACTGACATTAGTCAGTACTTGAAGCTATCATCTGACGGACTTGAGGCCCGGAGCGACTCCCACTTATTCGAAAGCGTCAGGGGAACATTCGAAGTATGTATAACGCTATTTTTTTATATATAAAAAGTACTTGCTTTCACTAACTTAATCTTGATGCCCGGGAACACACGTTTTCTCCCGAAGGATAATTTGTGTTTCTGATTCTGGTTGTGATTGTTTGTCTGTGATGTGAATGTTGCCAACACGACGCAAGTCATTGAACTTAGTGTGAGGCTGTGAGTGTGAAAGTGTTTATGTTTATTTATTGGTGTAATAGTTCTATACAGTATACATGTTCCATGTATGAGATTTGAGTATATATGTATTTTTATTTTTAAATTTTATAGCTATAGAATGATACCTAGAACTTTATTTACTTATTTAACTTACTTTTCATTAGGAATTTAATTTAAAGTGTCATCAGTTACTAGATTTTTTATGTCTATTTTTGATCAACTTTCCTTTAGGGGTAGGTATGATTGGGTCGTGGATGTCACAGAAAAAAAAAACAAAATGGCCGCATTTAAGATTGCTTGAACTTGGTTACATTTTAAATGAATATAATTAATAAGTACGTAATTGTAAACAATTCATTGAATGAAAAAAAATGCATATTTTATATTCAAAATATATTGATACGCTTATTAGGCAATAATGTGTCACCGAGTTTCTTGCCAGGTTCTTCTAGAGATGGCTGTAATTTTACGAATTTAGCAGTAAGAGTCATTCATTTGAACTTAATGAGTGCTTCTTTGGGGCCCATGTCAATAATTTTTAATGTTTAATATATTATCTGATTATTAAAAAAATTCAAAACATTTAATGAAACATGTGTTTAATTTAGTATTTTTCAAAAATCCACTCTTGAGAGGAGAAAAGGGGTAGTAAACTTAGATAAAAAAAAGTTTCGGAGTACTTGAAATTTAGGATTCACATTTCTAAAAACAATTGATGAGACACTTGTTCAGCGATTTTGAAAAAGGAAAGGAAAATTTTTCCCCAGGGAAGTTAGGCGGTTATTAATTTTTGTATTGTTTTTTTTTAGTTTCGTTCCTAATTACCTGAAAGTTTGGATTCATGTTTTTCAATATGTTTGATGAAATACATGTTTCAATGTTTTGGAAAATAACCTCCAGAATTTAGATAGTAATAATTCATATATATATATATATATATATACACACAACATATACTTAATAAAATAATTATATAAGTACAGATTGGTAATTTTAATACATTTTACAAATACATAGATAAATTTACAAATTAAAATATATATACACTATTTGAATAATAGTTTCGAAAGTTAATTGACAGGTAGTGCAACTAGACCAAATATTTTGAACATATCAATGGTTTTGGCCTATATCTACGGGTAGAGCATTCCTCATTCGAAAAGCTTGTACTGTGAAGGAAGTTCCATAAAAAGATAGTGTGTTTTGGGGAAGTTTAAATTCGAGAGTGTTTGAAGAACGAAGAAAAAGAGTATGAGATAAAAGAAGGTTCAGAAGAAGGATAAGGAGGAGTCATAAGGCTAGAAAAATATTATAGAGAAGATAAAGCACATGGACATCCCTGCGTCGCCGGATGGGTAACCACTTCAACTTATTACGATATTCGTTGATGTGATCGTGAATGTTATATGTAAACTTTTCGATACAAGTCTTTGCACTTAGTGTGTGTCTGTGAGTGTGAATCCGTTTGATTTTGTTTTTTATTTTGTGTCTGGTACTTATAATACTTGATATTCTACTATTCAGGGCGGAGACAAATCTTTCCAATCAAAGATCGTAAAACTCGGTCCAGCAGCGTCTTGAGTTATAAATGCTGCATCCCAACTTTGTGTTATATATAAGATATTATGTATTAATTATGATGTGCCTTTTTAGATTACGGGTGACGCCTGGTATTATGAGGTGGAAATTATGACCGCTGGGGTAATGCAAATTGGGTGGGCTACTCTAAGTGCTGAATTCAAAAACCATGTAAGTATTGAAACCGTGGGTAGTAGGTAGGCAGACAGGCGATAGGTCTTTATAGATCCATTATTAACATCTATTTCATATAATATTAAAGGTATTTCACAAATCAAATTAAATTAAATCAAATTAACGCACTTCAAAACTTCATTGCCATACAGTTATTAAAGAAGTTACAATGTTATATTTTTGTGTACTTCTAGAGTACCTCCTACAAAGTACCCTCTTTTAATTACAACCTAATCAAACTATGGCTAATATGCTACATTGCTATGACTAGGAATGTCATTAACACTTGTTATTTTCTCTATATAAGGTACTTTGTTCATGTGTTATTTTGCAGCACTCTCACTTTATAATACACTGATATGTTATGGTGTTGTTAATAAAGCGTTAAAAAGTTATGGCCATAAAAACTTAAGCCAAATCTTATTATTAACATTAACAAGTAAGCCAATTATACCAGCTAACTAGGAGATCAGGATGAAAAAGAGTCTATTTGTTTTTTAAGTAACTAAACACTCTCAATTACTGTAAAATATGTAAAACGAGCTGTAACCAGCATGCTTGGCAAAGCCACGTAAAAAAAAAGCGTTTTGCCTCTTTCACATTTATGGTTGTCTAGTAGGTACTTTAATACTATGCCAATAAAACGTAATTTCTAAATTATTACCTTTTTCGTGTTTATGAAATGTTTTAATAGTCATTTTGCTATTCAGGGCGGAGACAATTCTAATAACTTAAACATCGAAAAAGTTGAGCCGTTCTTGAGTTATAAATGGTGCAACCCGACTTTGTTTTTTAATATATATAGAGAGATATCGTAGTTATTATAGCGTTTTAAAGTACATGTTCCACAAGTTGATTTATCCACTTTATTTCTTTATTATTACAAATTAAACGACTTATATAGTTAGCGTTGTAATTTGACTAATTATCCTGATCTTTATAGTTTTTAGAGATTTGTTCTACATCGGTGACAGTTCTCACTTCGCCCGTCTGCTTCGAAAGAGACCCAAGCTTACTGTTTCTCCAGCCAGTACAATTGATCAATGATACAAATATTGCTAACACGTTTGCTTCTTTTTATTCCGCTCGCTTTGTCCAATACGTACCTTCTTGAACTAAGCTTTATGCTGCTTCGCTCGCTTTTTCTGATAAATCCATTAATCAATTTTTTTGACACTAGTATCAAATGATTAAATCAGCTTTATGGTTGTATCGCTCGTTAGATAATATAAATATTTTCGCTCGCTTCGCTCTGACTTAATAATGATCATGCAGGCCATTCGCTCATTTTGAATATACATGTGCTCTTACACTTTTTTGTTAATGTGCTTGTTATTATAACAATTACTATAACCAATTCTTTACAATTCATCAAGGAACAAAATCAATCTGAACAGACAAATGAAGTTATGGATTCGGATGTAAATGCGGTATGTTTAAATACAACGTGTAATAGAGTGGCGTAGTAACATCGACTGGTGTGATAACGCGTATAAAATGTTCCATAAAAAATAACTAATATTTTCGACAACCCTACACTTTGACCTTGAATATGGCCGACATTGACAGACATCTAGGTTTCAACATTTTGTGGTGTAGATCGGTACAGCAGTTTATGTAAGTAATAGTCGTGTCCCGCAACTTCGCCCGCGTTTATCAATTTCAACAGTAGCGTACGTGCTAATCCCAGAAATAAGCTCATCAAGTGTCATCCAAATCCGTTCAGTCGTAAGACCGTGAAGTGAAAACAAACATACTTACACACTTATTCACAAACTTTCGGCTTTATATAACAATGTGATAACAAATACTTGGCCACCTACATCTATATGATATGTTCCTTGAATTAAAAGTATTTGACTTGTACATACAGATGAAGTAGGGTTAAATCACATATATTTTTAATAACTTTTATTCATATTCATATTAATGCTGCTGCCGACAATTAAGAAGTTACTGTTTAAACACGTAGCCAGATGAGTGGCTTGAGTATTTCTAAACCACTCTGTTACACATTGTATCAATTAGTTGTTCGCCTTAAAAAATCTTTCGAATTTTAAGTGTCTCCATTTCTGAGAAAGACCCCGGGACAGAATGGACAGCGACTTTGCTTTCCTACCTAATTGTTATTTTCCAACTAAGATTTTTTAAAACGGTTTCGTACACTACTTGTAGAGTTATTTTCAATGATATACGGGAACTGAGATCTCGCGCCTGTTTCCTGCATAATAGAGAAAAACTTGAGGTTGATTGCTTGTAACTTTTTGGTACTAATAGTTTGATTTTTGTATTTGTCGTTTAATGCTATATACAAGGTCGACAAACTTAACTTGGCGTGCGGAAAAGAGAGAATCTATTGGCGCTTCCTAGTTATATGCTACGTTAGCTTAAAAGCAGCGCCTCCACAATGTGCCAACTTAGGATGATATAACTGTAATCAAAATAATATCATGAGGATGATAAAACAAATTATTATTTGTTTTTTTGAAATACAATTAAAAAAGGCACCAAAGCCTCCCTAAGGATTCCCTGATCATGAATTCCAATATGCAGGATGGATTCGGAGTTGGAGACGACTCCTTCTCACTGGCTTACGATGGTTGCCGCCGATTGATCTGGCATAAGGCGGAAGCCACACCTACTATAGCAGTGCCCAGCTGGCAGGTAATAAATCAATACTATTATCAAACTAAATAAAATGTATTGTAAATGTTGCCCCGTATCTAACACAAAATACACGAAAAAGTGTACAGATTAAAACTATAGATTTTAATCAGGACGTGATTGTAATCAAAAAAAAAAAAAAAATAACATTTACATACATATATTATTAAAAAAATATATAAACAGTTTCACACTCACAGCCCTAGACTATGTTAAGTAAGGCTTGTGTCGTGGGTGCCGAAAATATTCACATCACTCACACAATAACAACCAGAATCAGAAACAAACATTCCTTGGAGAGAAAAACTTGTGCTCCCGCTGAAAATCAAACCCAATGCTTAGAAGGCAAACACCCACCCAACTAAGCCAAAGGGCAGTACAAAAATAATATAAAACCATATTTTTACACTATCTATAATAAATCACTTCCAACCAAGGTTTTACTACTGTTCCCGTTGTAATAATTTAAAGGTTGGTGACATACTGGGATGCCTGATAGACGTCAGCCGTCAGGAAGCGGTTTTCTCCCTGAACGGAGTGCGCATGGAACCCTGCGCGGATATATTCGCGAACACGAGGTATTTTTGACAAACATGAAGACGTTTCTAGGCGTAAATATGGCCACTCTTCAAAACTACGTATTTTTATCCTTGGGATATCTTTATATTCTAAAACTCTCGCGAACTTCCGAAATATCGCTATCTCGTATCTTAAAATATTGTTTTCCTGAGTGGCGTTGTTTGCGCTGCCTGCTTAACCCGTAACGCTTGTGGTCACGTGGTGTAACACCGGCAATATTGCAAAAGGGACATAAGTAGACGCTGCTTTTTTTAGAATATCATGCATAAAACGAATCAGCTAGCAAGCAGTAGAACGAAATTACTATGCTATTTCCCGGCAGTTCAATGACTTTGCAATCTATATGGGTAAAACGCGCGACATTATCGAAAGACAAAAAACAATTCAATATACTAAACATTTAAAAAAAACCCGGCTGCTTACAAAATTATTAAATTTTTTATTTATTTCACACTTTTTTTTATAGGACCTATTATGAAATTATGTAGGAACTAAAATCAAATATATTATTAGTATATTGAAAATTTAAGTGAGGATGGTTGCTAACCAACGTAAAATCGCTATAGATCATTAATGGTCATTCGAAATAAAAATGGTAAAAGATACCTAAAGATAGTTTTCAAATACCTATTCAATGATACCCCACTTGACACAGTCCGTCGAATTTTTTTTACAATATGGCGTCTGGCGGTTGCCATGTTGAATATAGAATACTGTCATGTGACTTTAGTGACACTCGCACAAAGAAGACAGATCGGTTGACGTTAGAATCATCAAAACTTGGCCCACGCGGTTGGTCTCTAGAATACCAGGTAGAGACCACACGACACATACATAAATAGGCTGAAAACCATATTACCTTCCTTGCCCCGTGCAGTCGGGTAAGTACGTTGACCTAGCGAGCGCGAAGCGTCTACGTTTCAGCTTGGGCAAAATTGCTTTTGTATGTCCGGATTTCCGGTTGTTCTCCTCTACAGGTCGCATTTCTCAACCGATTCTCGTGAAATTTTTTGAACAGGTTGTCTGTTTGTGTTGAATAAATACTATATAATTAATATAGTATTTTTTTGTTAATAAAAAAAAATTTAGAAAGGAAAAATTTTTCCTTTCTTAATTTATCACTATAGTTGCCTAGCATGGCTAATGCTATATAAATAAAATCAATATTTTTTTTGTTGATTCAGTTATTGGATTTTTTTGTAATGGCGGATATATCAGCGTTTAAATAAAACATATGTCAGTCATTTCGAAAAATACCTGCCGTTCACATAGCCACTAGTAATATCAGTCGTATACACCACGTGGCCTTTGCTGATACCTGGGTTACTATAGTACGCTTTGCTTGTTATTCTCAGTTCATTTCTATTATAGTTCTCTTCTGTTGTCTAGTTGCTTTACTAATGAGGGTGGATATATAAATTTAAAAAAGCACTTTAGATTCTTACATTACAGTTTATACAAAATTAACCAGGATTTTTGCCATGTATTTTTTTTTTCTTAGGCGTCTCGAATTTTCGATGCCGTCACAAGGATTACGAGTCCACCAAAAAAATATATTCATTTCATTCTATCATTAAATTAGTCTAATTTATTTATTTTAAATATATTATCACACATAGACGCCTATTGGTCAATTTCGGGTTTATTTTTTAAATTTTATATACCATATATATATATATATATATATACATATATATTATACATATATAAATATATATATAATTTTTTTTTTGGATTTCTCAAAAAATACTTTAACTTACATACAATTAAATGTTATAAAGTTTAATATAATTATTAATATTAATTATAAAATATATTCGATAATACTATGAATTATACGTTTTAAATAGAAAACATTAATAAGGAATCCTACTGAATGATAGCGACATTAATTTTTTTTATTATTTTTATGATTTGTTCGTGTTATTGCTGTTCATTATATTGCACTTAGAAAAGATTTTGGGCACGAAAGCTTCGGCCATTCCGTACACAACATCAAACATCATTTTTGAAGGTTCAGCTTACTTTCACATTAAAGATAGAATAAGTGTACATCCAGCAATTACCAACTATATTAGTCTTCATGTAAATTCTATGACTTGGTACAATGTTAGCATTGTACTATTTCATGGCGAGTCTATTTTATGAGTTCATTTGGACATTTGTTATTTGCGGAACCTTAACTAGAAATTTTATAATTAACCGTAAATAACAATTGTCAAACTTACAATGCAAACGTAGACCATTTTCTATCAAATTGTCATTTTACTCTTAAATTGTAATTAAATTATAAATCACCCGTTGAATTGTGAAATGTGTGTGATTTCATAATTCACAGCTTTGATAATTTATCCCAACAGCTAAATAGTCTGTGCTAAATTATTGCCTTTTTTATATATTGGTCACCATTTTATATAATAGTAGATGCGCTCCGCGGTTTTACCCGCGTCAGTCTCAGACCCGCGGGAATTCCGGAATAAAAACTAGCCTATGTCCTTTCCCAAGCTCTAATCTATCTCTGTACTAAATTTCATCAAAATACTTTCGCATTTATAATATTTGTAGGGTTTCATTTTATATTCAAAATTAACCCAACAAATAACAAGTGTAAAATTGATATAAGTACTTGACATAATTATAGTGTGTAACTATGGTCTTCAATATAATAAAAAAATGTTACCAAAATCTTTTCTTCTAATTATTTTTCGGTGTGTGCCGATAAGTGTTGTAATGGCTTATACCATATTCTGTTGAATTCTCTACTTTAGAAGACCATATTTATTCATTTTCAAGGGTTGAATGGATTGAAAGTGAAAGAATTTGCAGTGAGGGTTTTTACGCCGCCGCAAGCTTCATGGCTCACCAACAATGCAGATTCAATTTCGGACATAAAGATTTTGAATACCCGCCTACAGATAGGCAATTCAGCGCCATGAACCAATTTGGATACATCGAAAAAGAGAAGAAGAAGGTAATTGTTTTTTCCACAGGGCTTTAATGGCACACAACCCAGCTTTATATCTGAACCAGACGTCAAAGGCTGATGACTACAATTGATGTAAAAGGCACAACAAAATAAATACTACACTTATTTCGATGACTTATGTCGTGGGTGCCGGAAACATTCACATCACACGCAATCACAACTAGAAACACAAACACAAATTTTCCTTGGAGATAAACTTGTGTTCCGGCCGAGAATCGAACTCGATATATGCTATGAAGGCGAACGCTCACACAACTAAGCCACGGGCAATTCTAATGACTAAGTATTACAATGGGTATTCTACATCTTCAGTCTTACTTATAAACCCCTCTTAGTTTTTAATAAATTACTTAGCTACAGTTCAAAAATTTCACTCATAAAAGCGATTTAGCGTTAAGTAATGCTTAAATAGTTGTCAAAACCGCCATTGCCTAGTTTAAAACTTGCTAAGAGGCAGCATGGCGGGACTTATAACTTTCAATAATAAATGTGTTAATTTTTTTTACGGAAGGCGCAAAATTGTTTACTTCGACTACCGTTGAATGTCACCTGTCTTTCAATTTCATTTCAACAGATTAATAAAACCACATTTTTGACAGCTGTATTCGTATAATTTCACTGTTTGTCGACTATTTTGGTTATAATCTGTGGAGATCGTGTAAATTTCGATTATTTTCGATTCTATGTGCGTTTCTTAACTAAGCAGCCTAACTAATGTTTATGAGTGAAGTAAAGTTAATAATTGATAATGGGTTTAAGAACTGCTTAACTAAGAGCTGGCTAAGCATTGCTTAGCGACATTTTTATAAGTAAGACTGCTTAATTTCAGCACTAATTTTAACACAACTTTGGACGTAAACCAATTTTATGCCGGTTTTTTTGTCGATTTATGTGGGGACATGCAAAATTTTAAATTTACACTTAATTGCAATCCGTCAATATGTTAAAACTTGACTAATATTAATTAATATTAATTTATTCAACTTGATTTAGAGACAAAAAATACAACTACTCAATCGGTTGTTTTATATATAAATCTGTTGTTTGCTTTGTGCCTGTATACATTTTTATGTCTTTCTCGCTCGCACGATTCACTGATTTTGAGATATAAAACTGACGGTGTGAGTTATTGTAAATGTTGTCAAAATAATCCCTAAATAATAATATCACGGATCTTATAAACTGATGTTCGTTTTCTTAGCTTTTGGATTGGCGGAGAAAATCGATGTCAAATTGATTTTATATTTTTTTCACTCTTTCTTCGTCTAATGAATAGGTATTCAAACGAAAATTAATTTAAAGTATCCGTTACATAATTATTTAGTAAAGTTATTGACAACATTTTCCATAACTCGCTCCATAATTTTTATTTCTCAAAATGAATGAATTGAGCGAGCGAGACAGACATAAAAATGTATACGGGTTCTTAAAGGACTCGTGAATTTTAATTTTTCTAGATTATTAGTCAAATTCGTTTTATTTCCATAAATACAAATATTAATCATACAAATAACTTTATAGCAATATCTGTAATTCTATTAGTGGGTAAATTAGGTGTTTGTTAGCAGCCGTGCTAGGATACCCTATGCTATGGCCGCTACGATTCCCGTCTCGAATGTTTGGCATGAAGCAAGGTAGAATACATTTTTACCGACTTCAAAAAAGGAGGAGTTACTATGTTCCCCGAACAGTATAATCTGGGAGTCTTCAAGTCTAGAGTGAATAGGTCTTCTAGGTAAGCATGCTTCATCATCGGCCGCATCGTCACTTTCCATCAGGTGAGATAGCGGCCAAATGCTTACCTATCTGTCATAAAAAAAAATGTTTGACCTTATGTTTTTTTATGTATGTTGACCGATTTCTCCCCCATTTGTGGACCGATACTCAAATTTTTTTTTTGTTTTGTAGATTGTATTTCAGAGGTGGTCCTTTAAATTTTTTATCGAAATCAATCAACCTAAAACCAAAATATTAAGCGGTTAAGTCGGTTTTTTTAAGCTTTACATACGTTTAAATTATTAAACAATTTTGTTAGCACACAAAGAAAACAAACACGGCAATCTGATAATAAGCTGATAATAAATAACCTACAGCAATATGATAAATACTTGGTATCCTGGTATGAAAATGATCGAAACGTATTAATTACTGACATTGAATATACTATTTAATTGCTGTTCCAGGTCAAGCCGCGACATCTAGTATCGGAGGAGATTCAGCTTGATACAAAATCGAATGAAAGACGTTGCACCGTGTGCTTTGAAGATAATGCCAACTATGGCATCCAGCCCTGCGAGCATGGGTAATTAAATTCATATGAATAGCTAATATAGACCAACATTATTAGTATAAGACGTTAATAATATGGCAAGGATAATATCATCGCTTCAGGCAAGGCTTCGTGTCTCAAGCGATAATTTTTAAAGTCAAAATAAATAAAATCAAAATAAACTTTATTTTAGAACTGTGTATAAAAGGTTACAGATAGGTTGTCTCAACAGTTTGCCCATTTCGGGCATACAATAATAATAGTTATTTACAGTAAAGGGTTATAAAAAGCAACCATAATATGATCACACAAGAATAACAGAATGCTTGGAAAAATGTATACAAGTATAATAATATATACAAGACAATATAAGTTAATGATTGCAAACAACTGTATTATTCCTTTTTTTCAACATATTATTATTCCTTTTTAAATTTAATACTTTGGTATAGGTACAGTCTCATTCATAAAATGCTTATCGAAAGGTATAACTGTTCTTTCTACGTATCTTTGCCATTAATTAATAGCTCGAGTGTAGTATATGTTGTTTCTGTATTTTATGTGTAAATAATGTTTTGTCATTATTTGTTCCAGGGAATTCTGCCTCCCGTGTGTAAAGAAGCTGAAGACGTGCCCGCTGTGCCGCGGCCTTATCACAGATTATTTCATATTGGCTCTCTGAAATACTGTGTGGGACGTGTCTCGTGATTGGAATTATAATTCCTTACGGACACAGTCCCCGGCCGGTAACACGGCCTCGGCGGCCAGCGGCTCGGCTACGATGCCGGATGAGACCCGCGACCCAAAGATGCTGGAGGTATTGGGCCTCACTCGTGTCGGGGCGGCGCGCACTCGCGCGGATCGAGTGTGGATGCCGCCGCGCACCTACCCGAAGTGGGCGGAGTGCGGGTCGCGGTCGCTGTACGCGCGGCGGATGCTGAAGCTGGTCCGCGAGGAGCCGGCGGCGCGCGTGGTGCTGGCGCGGCCCGCGCCGCGCGGCCCCGGCGCGCCGCCCGCGCTCACGCTCACCTTCACGCCGCGCGTCGGCAAGTTCTTCACCTGCAGACCCTTCATATGGTGCAACGTCTGCTGCCCCTGCACCGCCAAGACCGGCTTCTGCGTCCACAAGAAACTCGTCCGGACCAACGCGAACGTTAAATTCAAGCGACGTTATGAAAAGAAAGCTGAAGAACGCCAGAGCGTTAAACCGTCCCTCGGTAACCGTAAAAAGAAAACTGATAAAATGTTCTCTTTCTGTCCGGTCCGCTCGAGGACCGCCCTCATACCTTGGGCGCCCGCTAAGGACATAGAGGCCGTGACTACGTCTACTGGCTATAAAGGTATTCCAGAAGAGTTTTGGGTATCGGTCCTGTGCCCGGGATTCTACAAAAGGATGCGTGCGTTGATCCCTTCTGTCCGGGCAGTCCGGCTGGACCAATCAGCCCAGTCGGCACAGCCGGTCCAGTCGGCTCGGCCGGTACAGCCGGTTAGACCGGTTCAGTCGGCCCGGCCGATACAGCCGGTTCAACCGGTCCAGTCGGCCCAGCCGATACGTCCGGTCCATCCGACCCAATTGATCCGGCCGATCCGCCCGGCCCCGCCGACCCGGCCAGCACAGCCGTTCCAACCTGCCCGGCCGGTGCGACCGGTCAGGCCCATCCAAGGCATCAGACTACGCCGGTCACCGGTGACGGTGGCGGAAGCGTCGTCCACTACGAATGAGGTAAATGTTGCGGAGTCCCCGAGATCGCCCGGCTCCATAAACGACATCAATGACTTCTTCGAAGAAGCGGAGCCGGCGTGGCCCTCTCAGGAGCACTTGCCGTAACGCCAGTGGCAATCCGGTAAGAAGTAGAAGCTCGCTTTAATTTCTCCAAAAGCGAAGAAGACAAGCAGTACTTTTGCGTTCATTTCACTCACACGGTCATTTACATCGATGCGATGAACACTGCGAAAATGTCCCTAACAAATGAAAATAAAGACGAATTTCCTGTGTATTATCCAGTAAATTACGCCTCAGCGCATCACTATTTGTTTATTTCAGCGTGTTTATATGTCGCGCATAATGTAGAGATCTTCTGTCTACAGAAACATGTCCCGCCATTAGAAAAATCCTGCATTCTAAAAAAGAACAATGGTCTTGGTAAAATCGTATCGTCTATATATTAAAACATTTTAAAAATAGCTTTTTACCCTTTGGTGTTACCCTTTGACCTTCATTGTAAAAGAACTATCGAAAACATATTTGTAGGTTATGGCTTATATCAGCCACTAAGGTGCGTTCCAAAACACTTTTTAAACATGGTTTTAGTTTGCTTTTTCATTGAAATACAGAATTATTTTGATCGCGTTTACGTTGCTCAAAATACTTAAAACGCGTAATTTGCGCCCAAAAAGTAATAGCATGCGTCGAAATTTTCAATGTCCATGGAAACATAGTCCTTCAGTCAAAATATATATAAATACAAATTCTCCAGTGTAACAGTAGCAAAATTTTACATAAATATATAACTTTTTAAAATAACAATATTGGTACATATTTAATAAGTGTCATTTATTCTACACTAAGATGAGTTTAAATGTTCGAATAATGAACGTTTCATAAGCTATAATAAAATATCTTGAATTCGGTGGGTAGCAAAGTGAGTTTTGTTGTGCAATGTCATTAATGTCACTAGCAAGTAGCAGCCGTTGAATGTGAAACGCCTCACACTTAAAAATAATATAATTTGTGTCTGCATTCGGCTGAAAACAATACGTAAATGTTATTATCTCTTATAAATCATTCATTTGACAGTTTAGTATAGTATTGCCATTACATTAGTTTACTTTCCACTTCATATCCGTAGTCTGCGGTCGCTATCTATCAATGGCTGTTTAGGTATCTGCTTATTTATTCATGAGAAGCCTGAATTCTACTTTTTAATAACATGATTATTGTTATTTTTCTTACACATACATCATAAAATTCACAGGAAATAAATGCATTAGGGTAGGGGCAATAAACATGGTAACAACGGTATGTTTATTAAATACATGGACAAAGATGGAATATCAAAAATGCTCAGACATAATCAATTAAAATCCTACATATTAAAAAGAAAGAAAGAAAAGAAAATATTAATGATTTTTTAAATGTATTTCTTCCTTACTTGTTATTTTAGTAATTTATTTGAATAACTTTTGTTTACAAGACATTTCTAGGCAATCAATTAAAGGTCAAATTAAATTTCGCCATTGTTCTTTACAGTTTTGTTGAATTAGCCGTTATTCGAAAGGATAACTATATTTGGGGAATAAACCAAAGTAAAAAAACAATTAAGTTAATCAAAAAGCAGGGGACATGTTTTTGTAGTAATCGTATATCTAATTGTAAGTTACTATAATATTATATTTCTAGTGACTGAAGGAGACAATGTTTAATCTTGATAAATGTTTGCCTTCAATCTTTAATGAGGTGAGTTGTTACTCATGTAACAAGATCATATGTTTAGGGTAAGGTTTATATTATATACTTTAGTATCGTAACAAAAAGGATTTTAGTAAGATGTAAAAAATTTACACCTAAATATGTGATAATCGCGATGATAAAATGATCGTTAAAAGACTATGAGTAAGTACCCCCTATTTATTATACATCATTATCAAAAACAAGTTGTGTACATAAATGCACACTCCATTTTGTTTTTTTTTTCCAAAAACTCCCTTTGCTCGTAAATTGTGAACCCGAGCTTTAACTTACTCATTGTCTTATCACAATTTATTTGATAAAAAATAAGGCCTGAAACATATACGGTGCGATATTGCGTGACAGCGGTTAAGGATTTTGATGCGAACATAAGTTAAAATTTTGCTTGGGATGCCTACGAGCATTACGAACTACGGATTTATTTTTTATTTGAGGGAAAGAAATCGATTTTAGAAATCAATTTATTTTATATAATTCCATATGAAGCTTTTAACAATATTGTGTTGCAATATTAAATAATTTGTTCATTATATGACAAAAATAATGAAAATATCGTCACTTTATCTCTAATGAGACTGATGACGGAAGTTATGGAGACTGTGAGTTGAGATATGTTGAAGGTGTTGGAAGGACTTCAAAATAACGTGCCGCGATCATATTTGGATCAAATGTTATAACGTCTGTAAATAGCTTTAAATGTATATGCCTAACTTACCTTAGTATACACCTAAATTGGTACTATTCGGGTCTCATGTCTTTACTTTATAAAATAGTAAAAAAAATAAAGCACTAAATGCGCCCTATGAGGCTGTTCAAAAAAGTTTACAAAGGTATGTAGAAAAGTACGTTAGATACAACTACGGAAATCGCACATAATATCCTATTTCTGCGAGGTATAGTTTGCCTCATATTAAGTCTCAATAAAACTATATGTTCCTCTTACCTAAACCTAAACTTTATATACTTTTCTATAAATATGTTTATTAACCTAACCTAAACTTTATATAGCTTTAGATGTTAGTGTAGATCCCGTCACGTAATAAGAACTCTTATTCGCACTGAGCAATTGATCGATCATAGAGGTGGCATGATAGGGACGCGACGGAATCTGTTGATCCTTGTTTCCCGCGCTGAGATCAGGATTCGTTTGCTCCCAAAGAACAGCCGCTCCACTGACGCTCAGCGTTCTTTTTACGTGACGGCAACTATACCTATTAGTACGACTGTAAAAAGTGATCAATTAAATTGTGTCAAAAATGTATACGTGTTAGTTTTATAGTGTTTATTTGTATGGTCTGTCTACGTCTATGTCTAAAGCCGTTGTAACTGCGTATAAAGCGTAAAGATAATATCCAGTCTATAAAGCTTTATCAGCGTTAGACATAGGTTAGAATAACTAAAGATTTTGTATCTGAAATGGCAATGAATGAATTAAACGAAACCAAAAATGACGAATGATGAAATTACGACTCAAATATTTAGTGTTGACCCCTGGTCGTATTATATGTATACACGCGATGACATAGAAGCAAAGTTACGTAATGAATTGTATAACTGAAATGTACACGTAAATTTTAGTGGAGAGGCGTGATTCGATGTTCGATTAATAAATAAAATTAGTTATATGTATTGTAATATCAATAATAATAATCATTCATATAAATGTTTAAATGTCTTCTCTGTTTGTCTACGATTGATTAGAATCAATCCATCGAAATAGTTTGTAACAATGTGTATGTTAACCGGTTATTTGTGGAAAATAAATGTGATGTGCATAATAGGGAGTATGCATGTTTTTTAAAATGCTTTTAATCGATTGACGACATGAATATATTGCCGAAAACAACATTTCATTCATGAAAACATAACATTTCTTTAAATGTTCTGGTTGTGATTGTGTGTGTGATGTGAATGTTTCCGGCACCCACGACACAAGTCATCGAACTAAGTGTGGGGCTGTGAGTGTGAAAGCGTTGAATATAGCTATAAAGATTAAAATAAATGCCAAACCTATATTTAAATCATGCATATTCCCCAATATTATATTATAAGTACGATCTTTCTCCATATATATGTTTGGTGTTATATGTAATTATTATAAGACTTATGATATTTAATGTTTGAAGAAAGAAATTCAATCACGAAAAACCTAAGTCCTTGCGGTTTATTTAAAATTTTGGCCATATTTGGTATTAATGAATTTTTTTTTAGTAAGTACATAAACTTTTTTTTTCTCTTATCTTATCACTTAATATTGTGGTCAGTGTATTTTATAGTGTATTTGTTGTAGTGATATTGGCTATTGGTGAATATTGGATCATTATTGTATAAAATATAATGGAAATAATATTTGAATTTTAAAACATTACTCATGATAAAAATTCATCATCATGTAAGATAATCTTTAAAAACTAAACTAAACGTCCTGAGTTTCTTAATCCGACTAAATATTGCCATGTTCTATTTGTATATTTTTTTTAAATATTATCCTTTGTAAAATGATATTTCAACAATTTTTTTTTATTTTTTTTATTTAAGATAGGCAAACGTTTGACCGCCATCATTATTTTTCTTTATCTACGAATTTCATGTACCGAAAACATTATCTGTAAGGGTACCAGGGTAAAATACTTTTACAAACAACCCGCCTTATGATTAAATCATAAAATTCGCTAATTATCTAATTATACTACGAAACTTTGTAAACTATTCCATTTGGGAACGTTTTCCCTTGGTATTTTAATTTTCATAAATTATTAAGCTAGTTTTAATGAAGTACATAAATGTATTTGAAACGTATTTTAGCTGCATGTCCAATTATATATTTTAGGATCATATTTTCTCGCGGTGCCACTAAAGACACCGCTATGACAGTTCTGTCGAAAATTTTAGTGCTCATGAAAGAATCTGAGTACCATAGTACTATGTGAATTCGATGAGCGTTTTTTTTATAATGTCCAAGCAGCCTTTACTGCGGCCAGAAAACGTTTTATCTCTATATCTAATCGTAATTGAATGTTTATCTTGTATAAGGTACGTAATAGATGCTTTAAAGGTTTATTTTTTAATTTGCCACTGTATGTTATCTATAACTGGTTGGTGTATGTAGCGGAAATCAATGTAACCAATGTCTATATTAAATATATTCACGTGATAAGCTGTGTTTTATTTTTCGAGTGATACCTTTTCTTAACTACTATAGGTTAAGTGTGGTAGGTAAGTATTCTACGGTGCAATTGGGATAGGTACTATAGATGTCAACACTTACTTAGTTGGGTCCATATTTTGTACATCCAATAATGTAAAGCCGATAATTCGTTACCAGTATGCCCTAGTATGGCTCTCAATTATCAGGGTGTACGGACCGAACGTTATTGGATGTGAGTTAACACGGATCACAGGCGATGATACGCGACCAATAATTTGAAAGCATTGAACACGAATTAGCAGTGTGTGTATTATACTGGTCTGTAAATACTACAAGGAATGCTACTGCCAGATATTTGCCGACGATGTCGTATAAGTATGCAAAGAAGATACAGCAGTAGAAGTAGAGCAACGTGCAAATGTCGCTCTCGCGTATGTTCATACTATATTAATGACAAGGATGCATGGAGGCAAACTGCACAGGCTCTTTCTAGCGACTACCATAATAACACCTAGGTTAAGAAAATTATATATTAGAAATTAAGAATGTTTTTAAAAAAACTGAATGAAAACAAAAATGCGCCGCCGAGTTTCTTGGCAGGTTCTTCTCGAGATGGCTGTAATTTTGCGAATCTGGCAATAGATTCATTAACTTTCATGAGTGCCTCTTTGGGGCCCATGTGAATAAACGATTTTGATTTTTGATTTTGTTCTGGCGTGGGGTGTAAAAAACAAGCTAAGATTTGCACCTCATATAACCAAAGCCACGGTAATCACGAGGAAGCTCAAATTTGACACACCACGCCTGAGCATGGGGGGTCGACATTGGTATGTCGGAAGAAATAAAGATCCTGGGCCTCATTCTAGACCATAAGCTCACATTCAACAGCCATGCAGCAAAGCCAAGTGTATGCAAAAAGGCGCTGAACGTGTACAAGCAGCTGTCCAGAGCCACCAAGGTCAGCTGGGGTCTCAACCCGGAAGTGATTTTTATTTTCTGTATTTATTTTTTGTGTTAACTACTGAGCAGTAGTTCTTGAAATATCGTCAATAATTAGTGTTTAGTACATCTCTCGGCACTATTTAGATTTCCATGACTTTTCATCACCAGTGATCAATCTCTTCCAAAATGGTTCGGTATCATTACGTTTCAATAGATAAAAGCAAATGAGTACAGTTTTTGTAAGTCCAGACTTTTTCAAATGTGTCAAAACTTTTTTGTGGTCAATTCCCAGTTATTCAGCTATTTCGTAACTACCAATATTGCTACTATTATAACCTTGCTCTACTTTAAAAAATGACTTCAATGAAAAAATACTACTTAACCAAATTTGTGCGCGGATTTTATTAATGCAAGTAAAATGTTATATATTTACAGTTTTATAATAGGCTTCAAATATGTATATAAGCTATGATCATGATCACACTGTCAATTTCTAGTCAAAGCTAATATTTTGATTAAAATAGAATACATATGTACTTATAAAAGATATCAAGTACTATTACTTACTACTCCAGCCCGATCCACCATTGGGGTAAGCGCGGGTAATCGCCACCCTATTCGTTGTACTAGACAGCTGCACACACAATACGTTAACTATTATTATTGTGCACAAGCATAGGGGCGAACTGTGCGATGGGAGCGGGACACTGGTAAACGTTTTTGCCACTTTGTAGCATTGACCACGTCAGTTGCAGTTCCGAGAACAAGTCAGCTATATTAGTAACCGATTTTCAGCCACATCGCCGCTTACTGTCAGGTGAGATAGTTGTGAACGTTTGCCTATCACATCACACTTCACGCTTTAACGGCTGAACGGATTTGAATAAATTTGGAATGTTCAAAGGTTTGGGATTAACACGTAAGCTACTTTTTATTATTTTTGATGAACGCGGGCGAAGCCGTGGTGCACGGCTAATCTTGAATAATAAACCACATCAACTTCAGTATTTATTAATCGACTTCACAAAAAAGGAGGAGGTACTCAAGTCGACTGTATTTTTTTAAATATGTTTTACCTCATATCTTTTTTCCACGTGAACCGATTTCGAAACTTTTTTTTTAGTTTGAATGACGTTGCTTTCCGATTGGTCCCATTTAAGTTGAGCCGGTGTCTCCACTCAAGTTAACTACAATAATTATGCGTCTTTATAGAAATGCGTTCAGGCTATCTATAATAGCTCTGACCCCCTATAACCTATCTCTGTTGCAAACGATTTCAATTCGAAAATAACAAAGCTACTAAGAAATAAGATTCATTATTACTTAACTCAGATACGAAACTGCTTGCATTGCATTACCTGTGCAAGCAGTTTCTTATCTTAGCTAAGTTACCCTCTATTAAGAGGGTCTGATTTCCATTTGACGAAATGTATAATATGCAGGTGCGGTTCGCGGGGTGAGGTGGACACGTAGCTGACCGTAGCTCCACTTCTTTTTAATAGGCTGTCTGGCGGTGAGTAGCAAAACTACGATAACTGTCTTTTAGACCGCTGTAATAGTTCCTCTATTCACCACTTCGTATGATTTGCTGGGCCGTACTTAGTACTGAGCAGGGGGCAACTTCTGTTCTACAAGTAGCGGCTAAAACGATTAAAACCTCCTTTCGGACTTTTGGAAGGAGTGCTATATATAAATAAACTGACACGACCCTTTTTATAGAGAGACGACCCAGTTGGCGCAGTGGACAGGTGTCCGCCGTCTGCCCCGTGGGTCCTGGTTTCGAGGAGCACAAATTCCTTCCCAAGGGATATTTGTGCTTCTGGCTCTGGGTGTAATGTGTGTGTGATGTTTCCGCCACCCACGATACAAGTATTTGAACTTAGTGTGGGGCTGTGAGTGTGAATGCGTTTGTTTGTTTGTTTTTAGGAATGTAACGTGCAAAGAGAATCTATACTCTCTTTACAAGTTACGTTCGTGTATGTCCTTGTTAAACCCTATTTAGGCAGCAACTCTTATTTTTTTTACTGTAACACTGGATGAAGTTTTCATCAATGTGTTCTTATTTCAATCTCAGATATAACTAATATGTCAGTTTGAAAATTATATCAATAAATTAAAATTGATATGAAAAATGTACACTAGTATTTATATCCAAAGCGCCCGTTTTGAAATACAGGTGGTAATTATCTTATACCTACACATCTACTTCTACTAATATGATTTTCCAAAAGTAACGACTTTTACGACTACGATTTTAAACATGAAAAATCACCACCAAAGCACGTGGCTATGTTTTGGCCTTACTTCCGATGCTTTGACCGCACAAAGCTCCAAATTTAAAATCTATGAAACCCAACGAATTCTGTAGGTATCTAACTGGAGCCGCAATGAGTTAACGAATATATTTAGCGCTATTACTGGACTGGATAACGATAATTTGGTGTCCTGTGTGTAAATAGTACTAGTATACTTAATTAATGAATGTACCTAAATAACAGTAATAAACATTAAGTTGTATCATTGAATATATAGGTACCTACTCTTTTTTATAGCAGAAGTAACTGAGAATTAAGTGCATTTGCTCTTTCATGGGGCAATATGGGGGGAGATTTAGTAAGCTTTTTAGTGGCTGATATAGCCACTAAAAAACTTACTAATCTAGCTTACTAAAATAGTGCTGATAGCTGATAAAGACGAAAAAGTAGTAACTAACTGTTAGTACTTACTTAATTCCTTTTTAGGCGTAAAGATTCACAAGGATTTAATTGCACGTGGTGGGAAATGAGATAATTAATATATACAGTCACGTTCATATAAAACCTTGTATAAAAAACATTCCAAAATTTTAAATTCCCCACTTTTTAAAACAGATGGCGTATTGTGCTATATAATAAATAAATAAAAAAAAATAAAAAGCCTTTATTTCCCGTATCCCTTACAAAACATTTTAAATAATATGTTACTATCTGTATTGTTAGTGGTTTGATTTTGCTTATAATCTAATGGTTAGTATGATTGATGATTATTTTAGCTCTAAAAATCAAACAAACATTATAAATCTGAAAGTTTGTAAGTATGATTGTTTTCTCTTTACGCTAAAACAGCTCAACGGATATGGATAAAATTCAGAATATAGCTTTTAACTAGGATTAACATACTTTTTTACTTAATAAACGCGGGTGAAACCGCAGGGCACGGCAAGTTAGTACATACCATTAGTAGTAGTAAATACCATTTAATTATATTGATACAAAAATGAAATAAGTAAGTAGGTACTTATAACTATTTACTACTATATATAAAACATAATTTACACATAATATACCACGTCTTAACGTGGTATACATATCTTTTTTCACATTTATTCGACCCAGTTTTACCCAATAAATGTGTAAATTTCTTAAGTGGAATATGTCCAGAGCGAAGTCTGTGAGCAATTACAACTTGCCATCTACTCATACCACATATAAACCAGGGAGAACGATGATTTTTTCAAAGGATAATCAAATCAAATCAGTTTATTGACATCTTATAACATATAACTTACAGATACCTAATATTACATTCTATATTCATTTCATTATATTTTTTATTACAATTATATCTATATATTATATTAATTTAAATTCATTATTTCAAGGTCTTATAATTATTTATTTATATATTGTGGTAAGGTGAGACTTTTGACGCCCGAACTAGTAATAAATCGATATTTTTGTAGTTGCCCTGATACGTACTGACGCAACATTTCGGCGTATTTACCGTCTGGAATGGAAGGAGCATTTCTATAGCAACCGGATGCTTCTATCAGCTTCCCGCTCCAACTTGTTTATATCTAACTGCAAATTTTGACCGAGGTAGAGGTCAGGCGTGGCTGACTGGTCTTGTATTATTATTTAGTTGAGAAGTATTATTGTGTTAAAAATTCCGACTACCAACATTTTAGACCAGTCTACCTTTCCCCGGACGGTATGATCTGTGAGTCTTCAAGTTTATAATAAATAGGTATCTTCTAAGCAAGCATGTTACATCTTTATCCGCATCGTCATTTTCCATCAGGTCCCTAAATCCCCATCAAACCCTTGTACGCAATGTAACAATACACAACATCAATCATAAGCCTAATAAAATAGACTGTATGTTACAATAATAATTAAACGCAAGCAAAGCTTAAAAAACCGACTTCACTGCTTTATCTTCGGAACTTTGATCAGATTAGATGTACTAAACACGCATTATTGAAGATATTTCAAGAACTACTGATCAGATCTTGATCAAATTTAAATGGGACCAATTGGAAAGCAACATCTGTCAAACAAAAAAAAAAACAATATCGTTTCACGTGGTACGAAGTTATGAGGTAATCAAGTCGACTGTATTTTTATTTGTGTTGTAGGTATGTACTTACCTCCTCCTTTTTTGTGAAGTCGGTAGAAAACAATACAATATATTCATCTATATGCTACTAACAACATTTGCTATTTTAATCTAACGGTCTGTAATAGATACTTAGTTGACTTTGTTTATATAAAGACGTACAATTGGATTAGACGTTAGGGGACCATTTCTTAATTTGCCTTTTTCTAGGTGTAACTAGTTCTGGATTCGACCACTTCGTTATAAGGCCAGTTCTAAGGATGACCATTTCTGGTTTTGACCCCTTCTTTATTGGACTATCTCATGTGCAAGTTAGTACCTTAATTGACTTTCTTATCTACCTAAGAAATGAAACCTGTACGAACTATGTCATGCTTTGCCAAACTTTGTTTTTAAATAAACAATTATGTGTTACAAATATACTGTATTGTAACGAAACGCTTTGGTTTTTGGCACCGACACTTTGTCTAAACCATTCTGAAACTTGTTTTCTTTTGTTTCTTTTGAAGTCAGTATTTATACGAGTGGTGTAAGTGCGCGTGTGCGTCAAGTTAATTTTATTTCCTGACGAAGATACTAACGCAGTTGCGGCCCAGCCACAAAGTAAATTGTGACCTAGGATTTTATGTTCATAAAATTATTGAACGACCTTCGAAGACCAGTGATGGATGAGGAGAATCTTGATCGGCCTGTGGACTATCTCCGGCAGTGGTGCCTTGAAATTTATATAGGAAAGTGCCACGGTAAGTAGACTCTGGTAGGTATACCTGCTTAGCTATGTAGGTAGGTAGTCTAGGTAGGTACTATGTTTCGATTTATGCGATGTGGTGTACCTACTGGTGTGTTCTGCTTGCTGGGACCACCAAATGCCTACTTAGGCTTTCACTCTTCCAAATTTTAAAGGGTACGTATTTTATTTTTAGAATTCATTTAATTTAGACAGAATAGGTAGGTATGTACCTACCTATTTATAGGTAGGTATGTACTTACCATTTCATTTCAAAGTGAGCAAGGATCGTAGATGTTATAATTGTGTGTAGCTAACCATACTTAAGGCTTTAATTACCCATATTGTCACTTATATAATTATGAGGCTGCCACCAGAAAACGATACTAATATATTGATATCTCTATTTTTTCTTGCAGCTTCTGAAAGATTTCACAAATCTTTACTATTACTACTACTACTCGAACGGCGCAGTGATCAAAAGTGAGTATTAGCCTCCGATACTAAAAATCTTTACCAAGATGATAAATTAGACCAGAGCTTGTCAACAGTCAGGCCAATAATAATTAAAGAAGCTCAAAAACGCAGATCCTACAATACAGATTCTGGGTTAATGGATCTAATTGCAGTATATTTGGTTAGATTTTTATTTTTTATGCAGATAAAAAAAAAAACAAAATGTTGCCTTCTTGCATCCTTGTCATTAATTTAGGTTAGGGAAACATCAGGCCTCTATCTCACTTATTTATTTATTTCAGAAAATAGTAACTTGAAGGAAAGCGATGATGCGGCTCAAGATGTAGCATGCTTGCTAAGAAGATACCTATAATTAATTAATCCTTTATTGCTGTTGACCAATCCTAGCTAATAGATTAATGTTGTGATGATACATTAAACATGTAGTCTACAAAGGGTTTGACATTAGAAACAGTTCATGTCCAGTATAAGGCTTTGGCAGATAACTCTAGCCTTTGACCACATTTTCACCTGATCAGTGATGATAAGGGAGAGTCCATTAATTACGCGAGGCGTTTAGAACAGAACCTCACCCAATCTCACGTAGGGGAGGGGGTTTTTTTGCAAGATACAGTGTGAAAACTGGATTGAATGAAGTAAAAAATACTACTAAAATATGTAGGTATGTAGTAAGGGCTAGTCTTAAATAAAAAGAATTGAACAAAATGTGTGTTAAATAAATCTAACGCAAAATAAGTCTAAAAACAGTGACTTTGATGACCTGCCAAATCGTTATTTGTTAAATCGGTTTCGCACTCTACTTGTCACGCCCTTTTCAACGACACCCCACAAGGTTAGGTAAAAAAAAAATTGCTCCCCACTTACCTGTTACATGTAAGTATTTTCATGATAATATACATGTAAGTATATACATGTAATGAAAATATTAAGGCGGCTCCCATAGAGGAGTCCCCTGAATATTTTCATTTATGTAAATAAAAAAATGACATTTCTGGCTTTGGGCCGTAGTTTTACATATTATATGAGACTAGCTTTTGCCCGCGGCTTCGCTCGCGTTAAGAAGTACAACAAACTTTCATCCCCTATTTTATCCCCTTGGGGGTAGAATTAATCAAAATCCTTTCTTAGCGGATGCCTACGTTATAACATCTAGCTGCATGCCAAATTTCAGCCCGATCCGTCCAGTGGTTTGGGCTGTGCGTTGATAGATCACTATGTCAGTCAGTCAGTCAGTCAGTCACCTTTGAGTTATATATATTTAGATTTTGAAGTCATTCACATAAATGGTTTAGACGCTAGATGCCTCTGACAGACGGACGGACAGAAGGACGGACGAAGAGAAAAGCAAAAAGAAAAGAATCCTTTTGGCTTCTGGACCGCACAATACGATGTTTTTAATAAATACTGCGTGTGTTTTTGAAAATATTTTTTAATTAAGTTTGAGAACAAAGAGCTAGGGAAAACACCAACGCAAAACTGAAAAAGTTTAGTTAATGGCAACATTATTCCAGTAACTCAACTAGGTTTTGTTATTTATTACATTGCTTCGGCTGTCACTTATTTTATGCAACTGGTAGACAAAGTTTCTTTTTTTTTAGTGTAAATCGAAAATGACTATTCTCAAGTAGCGTTAGCAAATAAGTTCTGAATATTAATTATAAACGAGTTATTTCTAAGATCTATCATAGGGTTATGACAATACACAAAAATGTTATAAGGTTAATCCTCCTAAGCTTTATCCTTTTAATAATAATGTTTAGGTATATTATTTTATTTTTTTAGCAAACTCATAACTTGGTCAAAAAGATCTCTTGACAATAATTCCCGAATCACTATATTCGTTATCCATAGCCAACTGTGTCATCATATTCGATGCGTTAGAACATCGGAAACACAACTGGCCAGCATACTGGCCGGCGGACTGCGCGGGCTTCAGTTCCAAAACGTCGCTTCCTATTGTCATCGCGCGCGGATTATACTCACATCTGAAGGGTCGGAAGCTTTGCAGTCGATGGTAACCGCACGATTAAACGAATGACCAGCCCCCTCATTCAGTACGTTTCGGTAACTAAGTTACGTACGATTCGGTTAGTTACGAGTTCGTTTATCGTACAAAAATGTGCGAAAAAGATCGTGGTCAAAGGGCGATCTTGCTCCACAGACTGTGGCGAATCCCAGATTAACACGCATGGTGGGGTTGGAAGGGCATCGTTCATTATGAGCTTTGCCGGCGCGGCAACAGCTGATGAGACTTATCCAAGAAATTGAGAAAAAATTGACAGAATAAAGGAAAAAAGGTCTCATCACGATCACTTCTAAGCAGGGGTATCGGGTTCGATTCCCGCCGGGAACAAAAGTTTTCTTCTGAAGGAAAACTTGTGTTTCTGGTTCTGGATGTGATTGTGTGTATGTGATGTGAATGTTTCCGGTTCCCACGACACAAGTCATCAAACTTAGTGTGGGGCTGAATGTGAAAGTGTTTTTTATGAAAGCCCCCTTAAATATTTGTTTTATTTTAATTTAGTTATTTATTTTTAAAGTGAATATATAACTAAATATTCTGTGAATATTTCAAGCGTCTATCTGCTGCCGTTATCAATATTCAGCAAAAAAATCATGATTATTGAATGGAAGCCCCCCTAAATATTTATTTTATTTTTAGTATTTGTTCTTATAGCGGCACCAGAAATACATCATACGTGAAAATTTTAACTATCCATCACGGTCCATGAGGTACAGCCTGGTAACAGACGGATAGACAGACGGACGGACAGCGGAGTCTTAGTAATAGAGTCCCGTTTTTAACCCTTGGGTACGGAACCCTAAAAACAGTAAAAACAAAGAGAGTACATTGGTTGGATGATAAGCTAGTCGAGCCCAAGTTGCAGAGTCTCGGTCATCGATGTAAGGTCGCAAGCTTATCAGTATTCTACCGTTTGCATTTTGGAGAGTGTGCGCAGGAATAACATGATTTGATTCCCCCTTGCCCTTTTTACCACCTAACAACAAAATAAACAAACACATTCACACTCACAGCCCCACACTAAGTTCAAAGACTTGTATTGTGGGTGCCGGAAACATTCACATCACATACACATTACACCCAGAACCAGAAGCACAAATATCCCTTGGGAAGGAATTCGTGCTCCTGCCGGGAATCGAACCCAGGATGATGACCCAGTTGGACCCACGGGTCCAACTGGGTCGTCATCCTTATATGGTTGACGCACCTCCGGTTCGCTCGAAGCGTTTTGCTTCTACGTTTATTATCCGTACAGCGAGAGAGTGGAACTCATTGCCTGCGTCTTTGTTACCCGAACAGTACAATCTGGGTGTCTTCAAGTCTAGAGTGAATAGGTATCTTCTAGGCAAGCATGTCACATTGTCATTCGGCCGCATCTTCACTTTACATCAGGTGAGATAGTGGACAAATTTAACATAAAAAAAAAAATGTTCAACTTTAATAATTAATTAATACGAAGACTTTTTCTCCGACCATGATCGGTGATCGCCAATACGGCTTGCTACTTACGAGAATGAGTGAAGAACCGCACAAAGCGTAACAATTTCTTTGTAACCATCCCTAAGTTATATTCCTGAGTTGAGATATATCCCATTTGACAGCGATGATAGTGATTTGCATAATGGGGCAGTCGTGCGGTCGTGTTCTTTATTCTATAACCAGGAGTTGAGCTTCCAGTAAAGGTGACATCGATAATTATGAAATCCATAGTGTTTAAGCATTTCATACTCACTTGGCTATCTGCTCTGTAGCTAAATACAGTTGTTCTCGGTTCCCTGAATGATATAATCAAACTTCAAGTCAAAAGTGAATAGGTACCTTGAAGTATCTTTTAGGCAAGCATGCTACATCTTACGCCGCATCATCGCTTTCTATAAAATGAGATAGTGGACAAATGCTTGCCTATCTAGCAATAAAAAGTTTGTCGTTTGTAAATAGATCAAAAAGAAGAATCTAAGAACCTTAACAAAAAATTAAATCTCGCATGTATACCGCCCTTGACCATGTCGCACTTACTAATAATTTAAATAGAAAAATGCTAGCCTATTAGTCAAGTGCGCGTTCGCCTTCTAAGCAAAGGTATCGGGTTCGATTCCCGGTGGGACCATAAGTTTTCTCCCCAAAGGACATTTGTGTTTCTAGTTCTGGGGATTGTTACGGCAAAAGTCATCGAATTTAGTGTGGGGCTGTGAGTGTGGAAGTGTTTATGTTAATGTTTACTGATAGTGGTTAAACGGTAGCTTGTTACATATGGAAACAAGTGGGTAATATTCTTGAAGTTTATTATAGTAAATTGTTTTACAGGCGAATAAGTCAAGTGTCCTGATTATTAAGGGAAATAATAATTACATATAAAAAAAAACACAGTATTCAATTAAAAATATTTGTTTATTAAAAATACCATATATTTGTAATTGGTTATATCTATCATTTTTTTCGTTTTCGTCGCTGCACGGGTGTGGCCTGAGTACCTGAAAATAAAAGGATAGGTTAATTATCATGATATTTTAGGTTACAAGTAGGTACACGCTTAAGAAACACTTGTAAATAGAAACAATCGCCCAATTCATAAATTGCCTGATTATCGTAATAATTTATACCAATTTCCATTCATCCTTTCAATGATAATACAACAAATATACCTAGATATTTTAATTCACAAAAAATAGATACACAACAAATAACGATGTATTATTGGTTATTATAATAATGCTCCAGTCATGTTATGACTGATCACACAGAAGCCAAAATCATAAGTAGGTTTCTTACAAAGTACTTATTAATGTAGCCTATGGGCCAATTACGTAATTTCCTAAAACTAAGCTATAATAATGTTATATATCTCTTAGAACGGAATTACAAAAAGAGAGACGAAAGAAACTACGGCTCTCTTCCGATTTGTTTTATCGTACGTGACACATTTAATACCAAATATTTTCTGCTTTGCTCTACTAGACGAAAGTGTATAGTTATACAACAGAAAAGTATATTTCTAACACAAATGAGTACTACATTTCTTGGTACTAGTGGTCGGTCAGGATCTCTTCAATCTTCAGTTTCGTCAATGATGAATGTTACAACAAAGTAGTCAACAAAGCTGGCTGTGATATGCGCTAGAAACCATAATCACAACCACCTTGTTGGGTACCTCGTTGCGGCTGTTCTCTGGCTGTGCACTGTGCTTCTTTTTTTGTTCGTTGAATCTTCGTAGCGATGAAGCTTTATGTAAGAAAAGCTAAAAAAATGTGACAAATAACAAGATTAATTAAAATTATATCTCGAACTCTTTCCGTCAGATCCGTCGATACCGATGATATAAAAGCGTTCGGCGCTCATCAAAGCTGGCTGTGATATGGCAGTTAAACGCACAAAACAACCACTTTGTGAGCGTCGCTCCGCTTAATCGTGGATGTCTTCTTGTTTCTTGGTCTACAGCAATCTTTCGGTTTACTAGACGTTGAACGCAGATATGCTCGCGGCCCGGCTCGTCAAAAATGGCTGTGATATGAATATACAACAAATCACAATCATTTCCGCGGGCCGCGGTCGCTCGCCACTCTTTCTCGGTGGATGATCAGGAACGGACGAATGCTGAATAGTCTCCGTAAACCGACCACATCAAAGTGGCTGTGATATGAAAAGGTACACATTTCACTGCCGCTTTGACAGGCTAGGCCCGAGAAACTGGGAAGTAAGCTGCAGCATAGGGAATGTGGCGACGTGTGGGGATTACGGACGTGTGCTGTTACGAATGGGGCCATGCTCATCAAAGCTGGCTGTGATAGCTACGTCATGACCTATAACAAACCGACTTTGATGGCAGGGCCACATTGAATTCGATTCTCCTGAAAATTTACATGAAATTTTAACAAAATTGTGTCCAATTAGAGAAAAAATCGAATATATTGTGCAAAACTATTAATATACATGTAGATACTATTCATTGCTTAACCATTTACAACTATTACAAAATTCATGAACATTGGTAATTCCACCTATCAATTGCTGAATCATGTATATAGATAGATACATTTAACATTATTATAAATAATAACGTTGTATGATTGTACATAATTTAAACTGAGGTAAATAATTTGAACATTTCGATAACATTCAGAATTCCAATAGAACAATAATAAACAAATCAATTAATTAACTAATTAAAGTTTACAAATTACTTTATAACAAATAACATTAACTTCATTGTCCGTATTGACTAAACATATTTGAATAACAAACTAGAAATTCCTATCGTAATTTATGAAATCAACTAATTAAAGCTTATATAACAAACAAACGCTTTCACACTCACAGACCTACACTAAGTTCAAAGACTTGTATCGTGGGTGCCGGAAACGTTCACATCTCACACACATTACACCCAGAACAATAAAACAATTCTATGAAAAGAAACCAGCAAACCCAACGATATTGTTAGATGCAATATAGTTGAGCAAACCTTTTTCGTTTCGAATAATAGCGGAGATAATGATTCGGAAGGAAACATTTTATTGAATAAGACTAAGTCTAAATATTGAATAGATACATGTTTTAATTTATTTAAATTACACCGGTCGGGAGGTGGGTATCAACTTGGAATGCTGTGAGTCAGCACGGCTGCGCCTATCGGACGGCGTAGGATGGCGACACAAACACACTAATAGGCACGAAATGATTCTGTTAACAAAGGACTCGACAAACTCACCGCGAACTGAACTACTTCTGCATTAATGCCGGTTATTGTACAAGTGACTTTAGCTCCGCTGTGAAAGCAAGTCCGTTGACATTGTATGTTTATTGCCATTTTACTTTAGTGCCGTAGTTGCAAAATATGAAAAGATAGTAAGTTTTTTAGTAGTTTGATAGTACTTTTGTAGTAAAAAGATTTTTTTTAGACTAAGAAACAATTCATCTTATCGTGACTTCAATAAATACAAGCCTATTGAAATTTAGATGGGAGAATTTTATCACGCTCTCACGCAATTACTAAAAATATAACCGAAACAAAAATAATATTATTTTTTTGTTTTACATTATTTGTAAAGAAATAAAATAGGGTGGAATTTTATATTATATCAATTAAGGATATTACATGAAACAACATTGTAATAAACATATTCTGTTATTGTTTTTGGTTAATTTAATAACATAGTAATATATTATTTTATAATATCAATTATTTTTCAATGTGCCTGATTATCATTTTGCTGTATTTGTAAAATCCGGCTGGTTATGATTTAATTGCAGAACGTTTCGTTAATTTGACCTAAAAGGACAAAGTTGCAAACGGCATTGTTATTTTCCAAACTTTGTAAGGTTTTGTTGTGGAGGAGCTCTATTATACTTGATGGCTTCCCGAGACAAAACAATTTTATATTGTTGTAAAATACGAAATACCTGTTGGAAAGCAACATTTCTTTTCTAACGACTTTACAAAAGAGGAGGAGGTACTCAAGTCGACTGTATTTTTTGTTTGTTTTACCTCATAACTTCTTTCCACGTGAACCGATCTTGGTTTTTGGTCCCATTTAAATTTGATCAAGATCTGATCAGTAGTTCTTGAAATATCGTCAATACTGCGAGTTTGTACATATAATCTCATCTAAGTTCCAAAGATGAAGCGGTGAAGTCTGTTTTTTAAGCTTTGCTTGCGTTTAGTTATCATAAAACACGTTTATCTAATGATGGTAGGTGAAGATATGGTCGAGGATGGTAAGCAAAGTATGCCAAATGTGAGCTGGATAAAAAGGTTGACTCGCAGCGATCGTAAGACCACTGTAAGTTGAGCTCGTGGTCAAATAAACACGTTCTCAAGGACCTGCAAGATATTCTTATTATATTAATAGAGACGAGTATGTAAATAACAAGTATCTCAACAAGTGTATCTGATGAGATGTTTTGTATGAATACAATAGCACTTGCTTGGCCTACATTGCAAACCATACATTCCAGTTCATTCCTGAGAGGGGTCTGTCACTGAACTGCAAAAAAAGCGACCCTTGACGTGTAAGGGTTTTATTCAAGCCAGGAGTTCAACAATAGACAACAACTCCTTTCGTTCGGGTATGACTAGACTTCGGAGTCGTTGACCTCAGCCGGTTCAAAATAAAGGAACGGGATAAGCAAGTCCAGTTTCAATAAGATACCGGTATTTCCACATTTCTTACAAAAAATACCCGACCAAGGTGTCACAGACGACCAGAGCTGCTCTAACGAGTACGTCTATGTTTAAATATATAGTAAAAATAAATTATTTTGTCTTCTTAAGATACCTAAACGTAACATAAAACGAATCAGAAGATAATAATATTGCACAGTCAAATGAAAAGTTCTACATAGAGAAGTCGCATCCGTTATTATAGCTATGTCAAATTGAATTAGTTTCCAACTTCATGGTCGGGTCTTTGAATGAGGCAGGGGGTTGCCTTTAAAGTAAATTTTCCTTGTGAATGTAGTAGAGTGCACTTTTCTGTAGAGTGCACTCTATATCACAGTGGCAAAGGAAACTTATCGTACAGTAACCTGACACGGAAGGAAAAACTTACTTAATTTAATACATAACTTTCTCGGCAGCGTCGAAGATTTTTAGTATCATTAAAACGTTCAACACTATCTTAAACAGACAGAATAAGTTTCATGCGGAAGAATATATTTTTTCGAGCTAGCTTTTATAGAATACGTATTCAGTACAGTAAGCTATTTAAAATGAGACAAGACACCTTCAGTCAACGTAGTGATTTGATAGATAGATAGATAGATAGATTGAATAATAATAATAATAATAATCTTTATTGAACACTTTAAAATAACAAGAACACAAAATAGAAATGACATTAAAAAAAAAATATAAATAAGTGTAACAATAGGCGGTCTTATCGCTAAAAGCGATCTCTTCCAGACAACCTTAGGATGGAGAGGAATAACGCAATGTAATAGGACGTCGTTCTACGTTCATAAAAAATCAGAACAGTGAATAAAAACAGAAGATATATAAATAATGAATTTACATACACGTAAACAGATACTATATTGATATAATAAAATACTACATATTTTTATTTATACAATACATACATATAATAAGAATATGTCTATTAAAAATATGATTTATGAGTTTCTATGGCAGACTTCTGGATTCATTATTGCTATATATACCACGGTATGATTGTTTTGTTACTAGAATAACATGGGTGTGACAAAGCTCAATCGGATGCTAGCTAGTGACTAAAAGGCCTTGACGTCACGAATGTAGCAAATGAAATAAAAACAAAAGAGCTGCTATTAAAAAGTTATAAATTTTAATTTATAACTTTTTAATAAAAATCAGACTAACATTGTTACTAGTTTTTGTATTGGAGGTTATCTCAGAACCTGTTTATTCCAGAGTCTAGACTATCTGCATACCAAATTTATTTCAAATAGATTCCATGAATAAAATACCTCGTTTCAAATACAGCACACGCAATTATTGGCACTTAAATTTAAGATTTGCTTGAAATTCGAAATCGTATTCAACATAGGCACTCATGATTCACACAACTAAATCGACAGTATCGATAGTATAGGTCTTTGGATGTATTAAATTATTTGGCTGAACTGAAGACACCCTACCGATCGCCATCACATCACTAGATCAATCAGTCTTAATCGTACTGAAACCAATCCGCTCTAATTGGTTTACGCAATCGTTTGCGACGAGCCACCCTCTGTCGTACGGAGAGCGTGGTCGATAGTACGGTAGAGCGTACTCCATTTACTCTATCTACGCACAGCGTACTCTGTATCTGAACAAAAGGCCACTTGTTGCAGCCTCCAGCTTCACCGGGCAGGCGGGACAGTCAAGTTAGAGATACAATGAAATGCACCGATATCGCATCAACATTTTTTGTATTGTCCTGCTCGTGAGAATAGCCGAATATTCTGTGGCCGATTGGGGGATGCAAACGGTAAGCCGATTTTCTATTATAAAGAGAGGGTTAGTGGTAAAATCCCCTTTAGTCTCCCCTTTAAGGGGGCTTTTGAGACTTAGATACTCGGGGCGGATTTATGATTAAAAACTTTTAACATATGTTACAAAAAAAGGATTGCGCTTATTTGTTTGGAATTTCTACGAGAGGCGTAAAAAAAGATTTAACAAAAAGAAAATGTTTTAAAATTAACAATAAGGAATTAATTAAATTAATTAATTAATTTAATTTTTAATATTTTTGGGCGATACGAAAACGGTGTGACCTTTTTTGCACTTTAAAGTTTAAATATTTTTTTACAAGTTTTTTGACGAGAAATCATAAGTTTTTTAATTCTTCAGGTACCAACAAAATTTACATTACATTTAGAATGTTTAAATAAAAAATGAAGCTAAGCACGACTTTAAAACCAACAAACCATAATAGTGCGTATATAAAACGATTATACAATACTAATATTAACAAAGCACACTAATAAAATTACGAAATCTAAAAAAAAGGTAAAGCTAATTAAGGTTTCAAAACAATACAATTAAAAACGGATGTAAAAAATACAAAAGACACAAAATATTATTTCCAAACAGTAAATCAATCGATATAACTAAACTTCAACTAGGCTTAAGTAGCAATACATATTATATATTAGCAAAAGCACTATGTATATTAGCAACGAAGCGAACGAAAAAATTAATAGCGAAATAATAATGTTTAAATTAACTACGTAGCTAAACAATTAACAAATAAAATCACACATCGAACGACAATCTTACAGCTTGATGAGGATGGATCTTCAGAGTCGTTGGATAATGTTGCAAATTATGATTTGAGAATAAACCATTGTCTATAATTTCATAAGTCGAAAATTTATTAAACATTTTACGAATACTACGTGACGCTAAAAAATTACGAATGATTTATTATAGAATGTTCTAGTACTGTCTTAAACTTTGTAAAACTGCAAGACCGGCCGTACAAAAGAATTAAACGCAAGCCGGTATTGAAATGTCCTAACACTTTACGATCAGCTTGAATGCGACTGTTAGAGAGGAGCTTCTCCCGTAGACTGTGCCGATAAATCAGGCGGCGGGTGGCAGGTGGTGGGCTGTTACACCTCGCCTGCCGCCCTGCAACACCCCGCCCGCCCCACCGCCCAGCGGGCGACGCACCACTAGTGCATCCATAATTCCATAGAACTCCTAGATACCTCCCCTTGCATAGATTTCAGACAGCCGAGCTGCCTTGGAAAATGAAATCATATGCAGCGAGAACGGCGCAATTAAATTTTTACTGGACTTAGAACTATAAAGTACAATTTTACTATTTAAATTATCTGTAACGTATGACTTTTTTAAATACTTTTTATGCTTTTTAATGGTAGGGGTGTAATCTATATAATTTCACTAAATATTTCGGATGATACGGAAACGATAACATTTTGTTATACCTGGTGAACTTCATCAAAATGTCAATATCAAGAACAACAAGAAATCTTAACATTTTGAACCAACCGATTGTATGTCTGAGACATAAACGAATGGACCTTTCACACTGGATGGATATTTAAAAACTAGTTTAACCGACTTGACTCCTGTTTGGTGAAAACCGATTTCCGGGTACAACGTCGAAAGTCGAGGACCAGCTATTTAAATAATTCGCATGAGTTTAAGTAGATTTATTTGCAGCTGAAGTGGAGCAAGTGATTCTCCTTTTCATTTTTAACGTAGCTAGTGAGTTCGCGCAAGAAAGAGAATCCCGGTCCTAAGAAAGACATTTATTTCGTAATGAAAAGAACGATCCATAAAGGCGTGATGTCCATTAAACAAACAATTCTCCAGAAATACGCACCACTATTAGTGAAAATCATACAAAATATTCCTATTCACACTAATATTATAAGTAGGAAAGTAACCTACCGAAGTTACTTTCGTACTTAGTTTATTAAAATGTTTAATTAAATGGCAACAAAAATTTGTTGCATTTATTGAGAGTTGGCTATCGAACCCTTTTTTACTCCCACATTGTACCTGTCAGTAAACATAGTTACAGGCATACTAACGATCATTGGCGGCATGCATAATAATCATGAATGCAAAACGCTTAGTGCATGCATGCGGAATATCAACCACGCAGCGATGGCGAAAGGCAGGACGTATGGTCGTCAGATGATAAAACGGGGTTGGGGGAATTAACTGTAATTCCAGAGCACTGTCCGAAATTTAAATGGGAAAGTTCAGATAGACTGCAGGCTTGGGAGTATTAAATATTTGGTCGTTGCTGATGGCAGGAAAAATAATAAAGATATTAATATTTTTTTTAATTAGGACAACGCTGCGGGCGGAGGCGATTTACTGGTGTTAATTGATACTGATATTATAAATCCGAAAGTCTAATTGAGAAAAATAAATAATCAGATACACACCTACAAGGTGTAACAGCGTGAGAAATGTTTGAAACGAGGTAACGGCTGAACTGATTTGTGTGTAACTAAGTAGATTTATAGTAATGTATTGATGTTGATATAGTATAGATCGTGGAACAAGACATAGGTTAGTTTTATTCTAAATACAGGCAAAACCGCGGGCACAGGTAGAACTAACGTCAAAAAGGACGGAGGCGATGGGAGGCCTGTTTACTTAGAGATAGTCTAGACAGTTTCTGTTGAAGTTAGTAAATAAATAAAAACTTATCTTCTATAGCATGTGCACTCCCACGTAAAATCTACAAGATACACCGAGGTTAACTGGAAGATAATGCTTCATAGAATTAAGTTCGCCTAAATTCATTACCTACAGCTTGTTTTTGTTTGTGCAATAAAGTATTTTCGATCAATAAAATTATCGAATGCTCGACTGGTTGGAAGAAAAGTATAGGATATTTGTAAGCATCAAACGGTGGTACAGATCCTTCATTCTAAATATCCACGCCCCTCCATAAATACTTTCATACATTGACACATAAATACTTTCATACATTCATACATTGACACTCGATAGTTTGACAAATTTGCTGGAGGGGCGTGCACATTTAGAATGAAAGATCTCTACCGACAGTTATCCTTGACAGACAGTTTCCATTCGTGCTAAAACTTTACACGCTAAGTACAATAGACACTGTGGACAAAGAACGGAAAATAATTACATAGTAGAAAGTAACGTTTTTGTTAAAAATTATCTATATCTAAGAAGTACGTTATGAGTGAACAAGTACGAGATTATTCACTAAATTCTCATTGTAAAACATAACATACAACCATGAACAAGGGTTCATGGTCAAGTGCTATAAAGGGTTTTCGTTAATTGACTTTAATGCTCATTCAACCAGCTCTCATCAATCCGCCAAGTAGATTATTCGCTCAAAATTTCTACGTAAACAACATAAGCCGAAATAAATTGGCAAATAAATAATAAGATGTTCATGGAAAATAATAATCTTACATAGCAAATAAAAAGCAAAAGGACAATTATAGTCCAGGAAAATTAGGGTTTCATCTCGGAATGAGATAGTCAGCTGTAAACTTGCATAACCTTTATTTTAACTACTATTACAACCTACTTTTCGTAGGTTGTCCGCGACTACAGATATTCAAAGGTCAAAGGTAAAAAAAACGATTTTTGACACATTGATTGCAAATATTTCATTTTGGTTCGTTTCCTATGGGTTTTATGTTATTTGTATCTATTATAAATATTGTAGAGGATTAAATTCTCTCCAACCTTTGCTTACTAATATAACTGGACTATTATATGATTTAAAAATGGTAAAACTCAAGTAATCATCTAGTCTCAATATTTTAAATGTCAGAAAGAGTATGTCAATAAAAATTAGTAATAAACGACAAAACTTAGTTAAAAAAGCAAAAATGCAAAGGCAGAACAATAGAAACTTCGTATGACTATAACAAATATGTAGTAAAATCTTGTTCCTGCAATTAAATGTCTAAAACCGAATGTTATCTTTGAATTGTTGATAAAATAACGATAATTTCCCCCCTGAAATGTTCTGACATTTTAGAACAAACTTACGCATAGAAATAACTCTCTGGACATGAGAGACCGAGGCAATTTAGGGCAAACAAAGCTTTGTCTTTTCAGCCACGTTAAAATAGCTTCCATGCTCTGCCGTAGATGGAAAATCACAAAAGGCCCTGTCGATAAATGTCACACAATGACGCACAGGTTGTGTATCATGTAACCTATTTCACGTTCATTGAATCTTGGTCGCCTTTGTGCTTGGACACCGTGTCAATACGTGGAGCATTTTACATTTTTTGCAAAACAATAACTTTTTTTATACATGGTTATTTGTAAAACACCAGATACCTCTTGGGACGTCATTTCAACCATAGAGACCAACTCCTCCATTGGTACGGCTATTGCAAATTCTGTTTTAGATGAGTTTTGCCGCAAAAGTGGAAAAATGGCGTTGTTAATTTTGTACATTTTTCCAAAACCTGTGTTATTACACATTAAATTCTTCGAGTGTTAATGTGTAATAATGGTGGATTATTAACCGTTAATACTAAGTAAACGTGCATAAGTGTAGGCAAATCATACAAAGTTAAAAACGTGATTTTTGCCTTCGCCCCATAACTCAAATAGAAGTTGTAGTAAAATTTTACTAGGACATGACTTGACTATGACTGGACCTGACCTTTTACTTGACTTTGACTGTGACTTGTGACTGGGACTTTTATTTTAAAATACACTTGAAATATATTGATTACTTCACACTGGCTATATGCACTAGATTGCGAAGCCAATATTAAAAGAAAAAAAATTTATCTGTTTATATTCTTTGTTAAGTCAAAGGTATCAAGTGTCAACTGACGTTGCATGTAAATTATGGGGCGCGGCTTGGCGATGCCGTTCTTTGACAGTTTCGTTCGGGACAGTAGTTAAAACAACTATTGATTATTATACATTGTATAGACTACATCATCTTAATTACTACAGAAAATATAGATTTCAGAAGAAAGTTGGAGAAATTAATGGGATAAGGGTTAGCACAAGAATTAGGGTCTGAGAGCTTTCTGATATTTTGCAAATCACCTTGTAGTTTATACAGGGCTTTTACACATTTTTACAGCTTGACGTGCAATCTCTCTAAGTAACTCAACACTCAACTACGAGTAGCTTTATAAATATCGTGATTCGAAATGTATCCATTTATGCAACGGCGGCAACGGCATACTTAAGTATTCGCTCCAAATTTGGAACCTTCAATCAGTTTACGAAAGCGCAGAACCTATCGCATCACTAATTTATGAGATGCATCCAGGGCAATGTTCGTCTTCATTGTTTGAAACTACTAATTGGCAGGTTAGATATCGCGTCGTATAGACGACATTCTAAAAGACATACAGAATATCTCGTAACTTCTTGATTCTAATTTAATCTTATTTATTTCAAGTATCATATGTATGTGTCTAAGTATGTATCTCTGTATGTTCGTTTGTTAACACACAGCTTCCAAACTAAAATACAGATTATAACTTATTTTATTAAAACCTACATAGGCCATTAAATTTTAAAACTTCAAAATGAATATTAAATTATATAAATATGGTATAAATAACATTATTTATTTTTATATAATTAATTTTAATATATTATTTATAGGGTAGAGTTGGATTTGTCTCATTCTACTGGTGCCAAAGGCTAATAATATAGTCATATGCTGTTTTATAAAAAAAAACAAAATGGCATCCGTGGAACACCATCAAATAGTGTCAAGAAATAGACAAATACCTTCCTCATGGGTACCTTTTAAATGAATAAGCTCCAAAATATAATTTAAAAAATATATAACACATGTAGTATATTAAAGTATAACGTTGAACACGTTTTCGGTTTTAAACAAAAAGGAGTCGGCATTTCTTTTTGATTGTCTTATTTTCGAAATATTCAATTACAGACAAAATATACAACTGTAGTTATTGTTATAATGTAATCAGTAAGATTACTTGAAAAACCAAGAAAAATTAATGAAGGATAAATTGATAGAAAAATATTTTCCTGAGAAGCTATTATCTCTGGTATTCAGTGTGAAGGTATTTTATAATCTTTGTTCGTGTAATAAACTTATAATCGATAAGTAGACTCAGATCTTTTGTTTTCTTCTTTCTAATCTTAGGAGAAAGATTTTTTTCATAAAAAAATGAATATATGAATGAGAACGCACCTAGTTATATCGCTGATACATTTTTTGTCTCTTTAAAGTCTGACAAATTATTTTATAGCTTCAAAACTAAAAAGCCGAACAAGGAGTCTGTACGGCAATGAGGGTTCCGTACAACTTTGTATGTACGTAGTCCGTCGCTCAAGGAAATCGATTCTCAAAAATGCTAGTACTATTTTTAGTGTTTTGTTACCTTTTTAAACTAAAAAATATATTTTGGATTTTTTTCTGATTTGTCGTGTCTTGCCAAAGTTCATGATTATAAGTCTACACGAAGTACCCAGTACATTTATATTTATTTATTTGCGCGTGTTATAAAACTCTGTATCATCTTATTGTTATGACTATGAAAGTAATTTTTTCACAGCTTCAAGAGACCTTCATATTTTTTTATTTTTTTTTTTAAATTTTGACATGGTTTTAATAATTACATGTTTTTTTCGGCAAAACATTTACGTAAAGAATAGATTAAAAGCATATGAAACTATGCCTATTTACTGTTGGTTATCTCACAACATCTCTATTTACTTTTAAATACAAGTACATTGTGACGGTTACATATTTAATAGAGATCAGTTGCTGCCCTTTCACCACCGAATATTATAATTAAACTAAGTAGTTCAATGTTAAATTCAAAATTACATAAATTTGCTGAAATATAATAGTTGCTATTGGCAATGCCATAACCGCTAGTTTATTACAAATACCTTTATAACCACATCTGAGACAGCGCGCCTGCGGTGGGATAGCAGGGAACTCATTGAGCGAATGTCTGTCTGTACGAAATAGCTACGAAATTCGATAATAGTTTGATTTGTGTCATTATTTTTGAAATATTTATTAAATTGATTGAGAGTTTGCGTTCACAGCTAGCCCTTTATTACTTATGAACGCATAGTAGTTAGTGTAGTAGCTATGGCACTTGTCATTTATCAAGATGAAAGGTATCCCATGTCTTATTCCAGTACTAGACTTTCTATACAGTTATACCAAATTCCATCAAAATCGGACCTTAAATTAAAGAGATATCTCGATTCGAATATACAACAAATAAAAAGTAACGGGAAAGCTTTTGTTTCTCTTCATCTAAATCAAGCTGAGGAAAACAGTTCGGAGGAATTCTATCGACGAGTATTCCTCGCTTCCCATCTGCCACTAAAGGTAACTAATTAAATAATCAGAGACCTCACTGCCAACATTACTTTGCACTTGCTCCTAGCATATATGTGGGGGAAACAGCAGCAGCTGGAACAATGTTCATTGGTAACAAACAACAACAAATTAAACCTTTCCACTCACAGACCCACACTAAGTTCAAAGAATTGTTCCGCGGATGCCGGAAACATTAAAACAAATGTGGAAAGTCACAAATCGGAGAAGAGCTACCGAGAACGCTAGACGTTGAAAACTAAGAATTTCCAACTACGCAAATGTCGTCGTACCTATCCTTAACATGTCTATAGAATAACCTATAGAGCAGAATAATTAATACAGTAGAGAAGATACCTGCACTAAATTGACAAGATGGACCCCTAAATGACATTAACATCGAAGGAGACTACGCTGCGTCGTCGTCAACTTCATTAGTACCCTTCCACTATGTGAAATAGATAGCAACCTTTAAATAACATTAACTACGAGGAAGGCTGCCCTGCAACGTTGTATATTACTTATAGGTGCATGCCTTAATATATTTACTCCTTACTATATTGACAATAGAGTACCCGTTTAAACATATATGTAGAACACTTTGGGACTGTGTGTTTTAAAGTGCATTGGTAATGGCACTCGATGCTTAAAGCATTTTTGTTAAACAAGATATAGACATTGACATTGCTTTTCATATGATAATAATGAAAAACATGCCACAAATAGTACAAACTTTGAGACCTGTTTTTTTTCTTACTGACTTACCAAACGTTTAACTTATTCAGTATACAATCGCAGTACGAACAGAATTGATAAGTGCATGTCTTCGTTTTCCAGAAATCATAATATAAAATTCATGAAAAAATATATAAACCACAGACCACAACAAAGCAACCCTGACAACGAGCTACCTAGGTGGTACAATAATAATGAGACTATTGAGTCCTACACAGTTGGATTAAAATCGATGAAATGTACATTCAATAGAAAAACATAGATATAAGCCAAAACCAGATTTTCAGTGTTACTTATTTAGACACAATCCAGTATTAATAATTTCTTCTCATTTACGCAACATTTTAACATCAAGAACCTCATATTAATATATGTATATCAATTGTATAATTGTAGGCAGATATAAATTAAATAATGATGTATTAATGTATTAATATACACTTAATATACCTCTTATACCAGAAGTATATAAAGTGTTAATTTCAAAAAGTACAGCTATAGAATCCTATTTACATTGATATATAACATAATAAGCCCATTACAACTATTTTGATAAATTATCTGTAATGATGAACACTTTATAATTGTCGTAAATAACATATAGCCTATTTACAACTTAAGTCTGTAGCTTATGCGCCATACGTTTTATCTTCACAGCGCCCGGGGCGCGCGCCTCTGTCGCTTTGTATATCAAGACCCTTATCATTAACAATTTTAGTTAGCATTAACTTAATTAAGATTTGGTCCCACGTGGATATCTTGAACTGTTGACACTGCTCGAGCAGCATGAAAGACAAGGTAGTGAGAATTTGTTTTACGGTACATTTCACTACCCATGTCCTTCACGACGCAGAGAGCTAGCGACGACGATGCTGCTGCGATGCGAGGCTGCTGTCACAGATATCTCGGAATCTAATTACATACGTATAAATAGGTGTTAGTACTTTTGTGGTGGTGATACAAAATGCTGATAGAAGTACAACTGCTACTTTGGGTTGCAAGCTCGTGAAAAATGTAGCGGATTTTGAGACCAATCTATTTGATTTCAACGTGACTGAAACTTGACTAGAAATTATGAGCCATTTTTAACAGATGCTCTTAGACACTCGTAATTGTAACTTGATGAGTGATCGAGGCAAAGGCGTGACTGTATAAAGCCACTTGGTAATTACGCATTTCAGTTTCGTCCAGAAGTAACTTCTGAACCTTAGAATTTCAATCAAGCATATGATGTTCAATATCTTAGTTATCCTTTTGTTTAATTCTAGCCCAGTGTCATCCCAATGGGCGTAGCAGGGGAAGGGAAAAATATCAAAGCTAACTTTATTATTTTGAAGGAAACAACAAATCGAAGTGAAGAACCATAACATTACAACGGCCAAGTAGAAATTATTGCACTTACACCAACGTACAATTATTATTTTTAAATGAAATGGCTGTTTAATCTAATTTGTAAATAAGTTAGTTTCTGGTGGTTAATGCGCGTATACATTACTACTACGTATAATTATAAACTTACGTAACACTTATTACAATTAAAACGAAATGAATGATATTTGATGTAAATGATATGACAATAAAAGACATTGTAAGAAAATGAAGGAGGTAGTTCTTTAAACTGAATAATATGGTTAATATATTTGAAATTATGATCCGAATATGTTTTTTACGATGACTTATATTCACAGGTCGCAATAATAAATAAGAATAATAATTTTGAGGAAGAATACGAAATAATAACATGAATCTGTTCGAGGGTGGGTATCAATTCAACGTATCTCAACTTACTTAAAATATTAGAAACTAGTCGAGCCCCGTGGCTTCGCCCGCTGATGATAATGATAAAAGTAGCCTATGTTTTAATCCAGAGTATAAGCCATCTACATTCCAAATTTAATTAAATCGGCTTAGTAGTTACGGAGATACGTGATAACAAAAAATCACACACACACACAAACTTTCACATTTATAATATTAGTAGGATTTATAGAAATCATTTAAACTCACATAGTCGATAAAACAGTCGAAGAACTTTGCAGTCATTTAATTATATCGTAAACCTTATTTTGGAACTATATTGATATCACAAAGAAAAAAATACAGTCGAATTGAGAACCTCCTCCTATTTTTCGAAGTCAGTAATAATATGGTTTACTACGTCAAATGTCAGTTTAGTAAAGCTTCTATAATCAGTAAATCATATGTAATGATAATTCGACTCGTTACTACGCTAGTTTCCATCAGGTGAGGAAGTAGTCAAATGCTTGTACATCGAGAATAAAAAAAAACATGCGGGGCAGTCTTTGGGGACTGCCGATAGAAGTGAAAATTACATACATACATAGAGTATAGAACTAGAAAGAGACAGATGGCAGTAGCCAGTATACTACGCGTTCGGTGACGATGACGCGAGTTCCATGATTTTTGTTCACCCATAATTGAAACGCAAACAAAGCTTAAAAAACCGACTTCATTGCTTATATTTCGGTTTTGGCTAAACCGATTTCGATAAAATGTATAGGTATATTTTTTTATGACAGATAGTTTAGCATTTCGCCGTTATCTCACCTGAAGGAAAGTATGGTATATGGGACCACATCTGAAGTATAATCTACCAAACAAAAAAAACATCAATATCGATTCATCATTGGCGGATATATCGAGTAACATACATACAAAAAAAACATACATTCGAATTGCGGACCTCCTTTTTTTTAAGTCGGTTGAAAATGTGCGCAACGCGCCTAAAGAAGTTTTCACTTCGAAGCGAAAAATGTCGAGCGAACTGACGAAGATAATCAAAACAAGCTTTACAGCTTCGCTTGTTTATGTAAATAAAAACAACACTATTTAGATTTCAAGGTATTCGAATGATACTTTGTGAATACAGTAAGTACATCCAATACCTCCAAGACAAGACAAGAGAAGAGACTTTTCAAACAACCACAGACGAAAATCTAAAGAGGTTGGAAGGAAAAGGATCTTTTTGTCGGACAGAATTTCTGGTCTCCAACAAGAGAAAAATCAAGGACCGGAAAATATAATATACTAGCTGTGCCCCGCGGTTATACCCGCGTAAGTTCCGGACCCGCGGGAATTCCGGGATAAAAAGAAGTCTATGTTCCTTCCCAAGCTCTAGACTGTGTACCAAATTACATTTAAATCGGTTCAGTAGTTTAGGCGTGAAAGCGCGACAGACAGACAGATAGATAGACAGACAGACAGAGTCAATATTCTGTGCTGTCGTGTTGCAGAAAATATTTCTGCAATATTCAAAATCTTAGATGGCGCTATTTTTACCGACTTCCCAAAAAAGGACGTACTCAAGTCGACTGTATTTTTTTTTTATATTTACCTCATAACTTCTTTCCACGTGAATATCGAATTTTTTTTTTCGTTTGAAATATGTTGCTTTCCGATTGGTCCCATTTAAATTTGATCAAGATCTGATCAGTAGTTCTTGAAATATCGTCAATAATGCGTATACTGTGGACTACATTGACGATGTTCTCGTTTTTAACCGACTTCAAAAGTTACCTCATAAATTCTTTCGTTGTGAGCCGATTTTGATGATTATTTTTTTATTTGAAAGCTTTTTTTTAAATTTGATCAAAATCCGATTTCTAGTTTTTGAGTTATAGTCAATAATGCGTGTTTAATACATTAAATCTGATCTAGGTTTCGAAGATAAAGCGGAAGTCGGTTTTTTAAACTTTGCTTGCGTTTAATTGTTTACTAAGAAAACTGAGGAAATGGTGATTTTCTAACGACTTCACAAAAAAGAGGAGGTACTCAAGTTAACAGTATTTGTGGTTCTCGATTCAACTGTATTTTTTTTATTTGTTTTACCTCATAACTTCGTTACACGTTAAACGATTATGTTGTTTTTTGGTTTCAAAGGTTTTGCTCTCTAATTGGCTCCATTTAAATTTGATCAAGATCTGACCAGTAGTTCTTGAGTTATCGTCAATAATGCGTGTTTAGTACATCTAATCTGATAAAATTCCGAAGATAAAGCGGTAAAGTCGGTTTTTTTAAGCTTTGCTTGCGTTTAATTAATACCTAGCATATCACAGAATACATTTTTAAACTTATATTTGAAGTTGGATGGTCATGTGACGCGGAGTTAACATAAATGATACAATATGGACTCATATAACCAAAAGTCAAAATAATTAGTTTTTCAGACAAATGTCAACAAAGGAAAAGTATTCTTTTTTGTTTTCACTTACCACAGAAAATATTACATACTTGTTTCGCAACTTACCCTACATTAAAGGGTGCATGTTTTTTGTTTTTAAGTTTAGCCCTGTGACCTACGCTGTACGTGTAATGCATATAAATAAATAATAATAAAAAATGCTATTTTTATTTTTCCCTCTCGAAGATTTGTCAACGCATAATTCATGCATTAGCCAGTATTAGGTTATTTTTTCATTATAAATAATATATATATACTATCTTAATAAATGCCATAATTTACTTTCACATCACCATAAGTTACACGAACCAACAGCAGAAAAAACACATTTTTTTTTTATCAATTCTTAGATTTAGACTAACGATGTTTATATAACCTTGTATATTTGTTTTATTTAATCACACATTTAGTGGGCATCTTTAAGAAATTATTGTAATCAGCAACGAAGCAGCAACCCAAAAAGAAAAGAAAATGGTCTCATTAAAAATAACTTATCATCGTAAAAGATTATTATAGTTGATGACACTTCCCTAAAAAAACATTAAACGGTGTCTAAAATTTAATTTAACCACGAAGAGTTTAACTATGGTATTTCGTAGCATTTCAATGCTTATTTTTTGCACACCGGAACAGTTTTTACCGACTTCCCAAAAAAGGATTTGTCCCATTTAAATTTGATCAAGATCTGATCAGTAGTTCTTGAAATATCGTCAATAAATGTCTATTTTGTGACGAATAATGCGTACTTTGATGATGTTCTGGTTTACCCGACTACAAAAGTTACCTCACAACTTCTTTCGTTGTGAGCCGATTTTGATGATTCTTTTTTTATTTGAAAGCTGGTGGATCAAGGTTCCGATGATAAAGCGGTGAAGTCGGTTTTTTTAAGCTTTGCTTGCGTTTAATTATGTTTCTAACTTTTCAAAGAACGTTTTGTACCGTCTTCTATTGTACCTATCTTTTTAAGTTTCTCTGTAAGCTGTATTCATTTTTTAGTGTCAATAAAGACTTTGAATTACGTTGAGATTTGAATATATTTAAAAATCGAGAAGTGCAAGACGCACATTATCTATATTATTACTAAATGCGCCCTTACGTGGATAACGCAGTGCAATTAATGTAATTACTGAAGATCTAAACAGAATTACGAGGTGGTCTGATTTGAACTGTCTCCTTTTAAGCCCTTTGAAGTAATAATTCATGATTCTTGGGACTAAGCGAATACTTCTGAAATTACCTACATATGTGATTGTAACAAGGGAGAGCCAATCGAACGAGTCTTTGAGGCACGAAATTTGTCTTGCTTGTGGAAGCCGAGCTTAGTTTTGAGAAACACGTAGCCAATTCTGTACGAAATTGCCTCTACAAACATAACACATTACATAAATTGAGACCTTTTCTTAGCGGAGAAGCGCATTCAACTATGTAGTTGAGTCTATAGATTTATCAAAGCTAAATTACGCACACACAGTTTACGGCCTACGCGCTGAATCAAACGTTGATCAAACTTTGAACCAAGTTAAAAATCTTGGACTCAACGTTTAATTCGAGTCCATAATGCAGGGTTTTGCTTTTGATACCTCCAAGAACTCACGTGGCGCCATTTTTAAACAAAAGCTACGCTTTAAAAATGATATCGCGTCGAAAATATCATCTGGCGTGCTTACTTTTTGGAATGTTAAAAAACAGAGTCCCTTTCTATCTCTATGATTGGCTTAGGTTTTTCTCTGAAAGCAGACATTGTTCCAGCAGATTGGACTTCCACCCACTTTCGATTCCGCGACAACGCACTTCAAATTTCAGGGGTGCATTTCGATACGCGGCATCGAGGTGCTGGAATAACATTCCCGTAAGAATGTTCATATTTTCCATCATTATATTATAGTTCGTTGAAAACATTTTCAAAAACACACGTACATAATTGTATTTATTAAAAAAAATTCGAATTGTGCGAGCGAGAGCGAAGATAAAAGGAATAAACCCTCCTAAGCTATGAGTACTAAGTTGACTAACTTTCTAGGCTTGTATTTTATGGCTCTCGTGTTTATTATTATTATAATTATAGGGTTACGTAATATTTATTCACAATAATTATTACTGAGCGGTGACAAAAAAGCATTTCTTTTTGCTAAAACTTGTTGTGGAGAACACAAAGAATATATATTTTTTTAAAGGACTAAAAATTTATATATATAACCAGAAAACCTACCAAGACCATAAATAAAAAAAAACGCTTAATAATAATATAATCATGTCTTTGTGATGTCAGAATTTGAACTATAAGATTTAACGATGATGGGCATGATGCCTTAGCAATTTGCATGTAGGTTTTTCTGAGACAAGACGAGCAGGTTCGTCACCTGATGGTCATGACGCTGGCTCGTTACATATAAGTGGCATTCCTAATTTTGAATTTCAACAGTTCAAAATTCTAGCAATGCACTGCGCTCGTCCCCTGAGAGATTAGATATAGTATTTTATATTATAAACACATTTTCTTTCACTGTATTTGACACGTATAATACTAGAGATTGTGGGACTTGGGTTTTTTATAATCTGGGATAAGTCCGCGTGACAATGGTGAACTGAACCGTTAAGAGGCAGATATACGTCAATGAGAGCACCTTTTTTAACCACAGGCAATTACTCCCTTACACTTTTGCATATAAAGGTAGGTACATATTACGTAAATTATATTGCGGTGGTTACGCAAGGTCACGCGTGGCAATCTTTAATTTTTTTGGGTTATACTAAAATTTCGTGAAAACGCGCACAAAAAAAAAACAAGCAGTAGGAATTATTCGTCTAGCAAATAACAGTGTTCACAGTGTTTTTTTTTTGTATGTATGTTACGCGATATCTCCGCCAATTATGAATCGATTTTGATGATTTATTTTTGTTTGATAGAGTATACTTTAAAAGTGATCCCATAAAATTTTATCGAAATTGGTCCAAGCCAAAACCGAAATATAAGCGATGAAATCAGCTTTTTTAACCATTGTTTGCGATTAAATTATTATTTATATCTAATAACAGGATAACTGGTATACTTAGTAATGGATATACACATCTGATTGTGCACTGTGGTGAAGTAGGTAAGATAAAATAACAAAATTCGCATAATAAACATCATTATTAAACTATCAAAAGCCGGACGTTGTATTATTTTTTTTCTATGCATGTACACCGAGTATTCAAAGATTTTTTATTTATTTATTTAAAAACTTCATGCACAAATACTATGTACATAGGAGGACTTAATGCTACAGCATTTTATGCCAGTCATCCTGCTATTTCAGGAGATATATCGGCGTGCAATAAATGAAGCTCTACAATAAAGAAAAGGTTCAGAAATTTAAAATTAATTTTAAGAATATATATATGTGTATATGAAAATATAATACATAAACTTAATATAAAACATGTATATTATTCTGCAAAAACTTTTAGAATTCAATACATAAACATACATGCAACAGATCATATGATACATACATTCCAATATTATACGTAGGTATATATTTATATATATATAAAATATTTCTAGGTCGAATTTCGTAATTCTTTTTTTTCAAAATAACACGAAGGCGCTTGAAGGTGGTTCTCAGTTAAAACATTTACACTATCAGTACCCCTAGTGTGATTTTTGCAAACAAAATACGTTACTATCTCGTTTACGTATTTTAGTGTAATTTGTATTGCAATCTATAACGAGCGCACTATTCAACTAATCATGCGAGTGTGAGATTATTTTAACATCCGTAGTTGCGTTTGAATACACAAACTATATAGTCATAATCTAATTCTAGCTGGGGGCGATAAGGCCTGCACTGACGTCCCGCTGGGGGTGTATTGTGCATTTCCCCCTGCCAGCAGTACCCCAACTCCTTTATATATCGGAGTGCGGCTTTGGGTCGCTGGCACAATTGTTCCAGTGGTGAGGATGTAGGTGTGCATGATGTCGACTCTGTTTAGTATATAGTCATAGTTAAATGTATCAGTAATCGCGCAGGACTTAACCGTCTTAGTAACTTAAGCAATTTCACCTTTAAATCAATCAATCAAAATCGTTTATTCACATGGGCCCCAAAGAGGCACTCATGAAAGTTAATGAATCTATTGCCAGATTCGCAAAATTACAGCCATCTCGAGAAGAACCTGGCAAGAAACTCTAAACTAATTTTCTCTAAACAAATTTTCTTAACCTAGGTGTTATTATGGTAGTCGCTAGAAAGAGCCTGTGCAGTTTGCCTCCATGCATCCTTGTCATTAATATAGTCTGTGGTCTTATAATAAGCTTTCTTAATTAATGCCCGTTTTATTACAGATTTGAACTTTCCCAGTGGTAATTCAGTTACGATTTTAGGAATTCTATTGTAAAATCTAACCCCATTTGCCATAAAAGATTTATTCGTTTTGCTTAATCTAAATGCGCGCACTGTAATTTTATGCTTATATCTAGTATTTAGATTGTGTGCGTCGCTTCTTAATTTATATTTACTAATATTTTTACGAATCATAAAACTATATAGTCAATTACTGAGATACATAGTGCGTGTTTTTTAAATTAGTTTATGTAACGCCTTCTTTGTTTACGTGTCTGTGTTACTAGATCAAAATGATAATCATTAAAATTATTGTTGTTATTGTAGTTGGAATAAGGTAAGAACTTGAAAAGAGAAATCTCTGATGAAATTTTATATCTACTTCCTATTAAACATAATGGAGTATATCAAGCGGCACGCAGGTAAAAATGTTTTGATTTGTGTTTCAACCGCATGACTGAGTTTAACGGGCTGGGATTTTGTTGTTGTTTGATTTACGTTTCTCACTCACACAATATTATCGATTTATTTAAATTTAAATAATAATTATATTAAACAGGTGCCGCGGTGACTTGGGCTGAAAAGCGTAAGCGGCTAAAATATGGAAACCTCGGCAGTGGATACACATTTTTTTTAAATTCAAGTTATTCAAACGTTTGACCGCTTTCTCACTATATACGTCTGTCTATTTTATATTTCTATTATATTTGAGATATATGGTGTTGAAATACTACACCCGTGGAGACAGGGGAGCCTTAAATTTAAATAATAATATGTATATTTTTAATTGAGTATAAAAAAAATAATATCCGAAAATCCAAAGCAGATTGGAAGCAGGTATTATAATATATATCCAGGTACTTTTTTTATTATTCATCCAGTCCCGTAAAGTTATTATACTAAGTATGAGCGAACCAAGGAAGATCCTTAAGGTTACTGTTGATCACGATGTCAAATAAATAATTACCCTTTATGGACTAAAATATATTAACAACTTAAGGGGCCTGCGGAGGTTGATTTGCCCATACAATCGTAATACCGAAATTATTTATAATTCAAGCATATTACCACCATACTGTGACGTTATTCAGATTAAAAACGTATTTATCTAGGTTCCTCGATAGATTTAATTCCAAAATAATTACCTAAAATGAAATATAAACCAATTGATTTTCACACATTATTACGACCTAAATGACGCATATTTAACTTATTCGTTTTGTATTACAAACTAACACATTTCTTTTGTCAATACAACAGGAACATTTCAAGGTACTATTAATGCAAAAACAATGGCTAAACATTACATTTTCATTCATATTTTTTGGTATTACGGCACCTATCATAATTTGTTCGGTCGGTAGTGCTATCGCATCAAGCATGGGCACAGTTTACCAGTTAAACAGAGACAGCCGATATATCGTTTCACAGACTCCCCTGCCTCTTAAAACGCTATGTATTTCTTTTAAGCTGATAAGAACTGGTAGTATCCAATAAAAACAAAAGATGTAGTTCTTATATTTACCCAACACGGTGAATCATGTGAGAGAGCGATCAAAGCTCCTATCAATTTGCGCTCCTGTATGTTCAAAGATATTTTGTGTTTCCAAAGTTATACCGGTTTTAATTAACTCTTAGTTCAAAAAGGTAGTTGCAATCTATTAGATCAGGTATTCTTTTTTTATCTCCAAGTAGCTCAATAACTAGTAGCCTTTTATATCGTTAAAGTGCAATGAGTTGCTTAAAAAACTACCAAACAATAAAATAATATTTCAAAAGTAAATGAAGAATTAGGTTTGAAGAATGCATAATTTTTTTTTTTATTTGCGAGACTGACGCAATTTTATTGATTTACACACACAAATGATAACATAAAATGGTAATAGTTCTCACGCGGAACGAGATTTTTATTATTTATAGCTTAACCGAGATTTATTTATTTATTTTAATTGCATATGCTCACTACACTAACAGTAAAAACAATGCGTGTAGTGAGCCAAGCTAAAGAGACGTGGTTCCGAAATGTATGTTTTTCTCTTTTTTATGTAAGGCGAGTAAATAGCCTTCGTTCCGTTGTTTTTATACTATCAGCTAAATTAAATGTATATAGCGTCTTAACTAAGTTAGGTTATGAACTACCAAATTCTTAATCGACTTCTTCTTAATCGGCCGTTTATAATCTTCCTAGTTCACAATCGTCCGGTAACATATATAAAACGTATGTGTCATGATCAACACATTCATACTTACAGCCCCACACTAAGTTCAGAGACTTGTATCGTGGGTGCCAGAAACATTTACATAACATAAACATAAACGCTTTCACACTCACAGCCCCACACTGAGTTCGATGACTTGTGTCGTGGGTGCCGGAAACATTCACACCATACACACAATCACAACCAGAACCAGAAACACAAATTTTCCTTGGGGAGAAAACTTGTGTTCCCGCCGGGAATCGAACCGAAAAGGCGAACGTTCACCCAACTGAGCCAACAGGCAGCATCATACACACAATTACACCCAGGACGAGAAGCACATATGTCCCTTGGAAAGGAAAAGTGTGCTGCTGCTGGGAATCGAACCCACGAGGTTCGGCGCAAAGGGCAGACACTTGCCCAACATGCCTAAGGGGTTGGAGATAATGGAGCAAAATATTCGTGAACACAGTAACAAAATCTGATAACTAAATAACTATTTAGCTCTCGGTATAACGGCTAAACAGATGCCTTATCAATACTTTTGCTTGACTGCCTGTTCTTATTGGAATTCCACTAGAAATACTACGTCTTGAGGAAATTATTTTTCAAATCTAAGTCAATAAATAGTACACAATCGAAAATTATGATGAGTTTGTACAATATTAAAATACTAGCGTAGTGCCGTTCGTAGTAACGTTGTTTGATGAAATTTTTTGAGAAAAATTGGCACAGTTGAAGGAAATCATTGAAACAGGTAGGACAACTATTTCTAATTTATATTAAACCAGCCGTGTCCCGCGGCTTCGCCCGCTATTATCAAGTTAAAAAGTAGCCTATGTGTTAATCCTAGGTTTGTTTTTTTTTATTCATGATAGGCAAACTTTTGACCACTATCTCACCTGATGGTAAGCGACGATGGAGCAAGCTTGCCTAGAAGATACCTATTCACTCTATTCTGTATAATCTATGTACATTCCAAATTTCTTCCAAATCCGTTCAGCTGTTAAAGCGTGAAGAGGGAACAAACATACTTACACACTTACACACAAACTTTCGGATTTATAATATTAGTAGGATAACTCAAATACGTGCCTCATATCTGTGATTAATTTAAAACGTTATCAAAGTTATCTTGTACCTTATTATAAGTAGCATTGAATTATACATTATTAACATTAACTAGAAGAAAGCTAGGTGTAATATAATGTATTAGCTAATCTAAGAATTATGTCAATAATAATTGAAACACAAGCAAAGCTTAAAAAAACCGACTTCATCACTTATATTTTGGTTTTGGCTTGACCAATTTCGATAAAATGTACATGGGAACACAACTGAAGTATACTCTACCGAATTAAAAAAAATAAACAAAATCGAATCTTAATTGGCGGAAATATCGCAGAAGTCGGTTGAAAAATTTTTTTATCCTAAATTTTGGATAAAACATTTTTTTTCAACCAACTTTGCGATATTTCCACTATGGAAATTAATATACAGTAGTTCTGTAAAACAATTAGTACACAGAACTGCACGCGTGCTAGTTAATTAGATGCATTAAACGAACATTAAAATTCCAAGTGGAACTCGCACAATGAGAGCTCCGAACCACCGCACAATAGAGCGAGCCCGACTCAAACGCCCTGTTTTATAGCGTATTCGCAGTTTTACTTCAGAATTAACATGCATTAAAATCACTTGGAGTTTTCAAATTAGGAAAACAAAGAGGATTTAAAAAAGCATGTCTATTGTATGGCTAAATCGTACCGGCATGTAGGTACAGATTACCCCGACAAATGTAGATTAGTGGAGTCTGGCAAACGGCAAAGCTACCTCTGCAGTGATTTAAAATTTGTACTATTTAAAATCCTACTAATATTATAAATCCGAAAGTTTGTGTGTAAGTGTGTAAGTATGTTTGTTCCCTCTTCACGCTTTAACGGCTGAACGGATTTGGATGAAATTTGGAATGTACATATATTATACCTAGGATTAACACATAGGCTACTTTTTAACTTGATAATAGCGGGCGAAGCCGCGGGGCACGGCTAGTCTTGTATATGGCAGTACTGTGCATACTACAAAAAACGACTTGATGCTTATTTTTTTTTATTAGAAACTGAAATGTACCTCAGCTAAACTTGTAAAAAAAATATGGTGTTGGTATATTAATCAATTATTTGTTTACCTATGTTAGCATATGGAAATTAGTAAGATAGCGTAGTACGATAGCTAACAAACGCATGTTTTGCTCATCCTAAATCTAAATTTGTATGAAAAACCAGACGTATTCTATTAATTAACATAACGTAAACATTATAAAGCTTTCACATCCTCACACTAAGAACAAAGACTTGTATCGCAGTTACCAGAAATATTAACATCACACATACAATCACACTATTAAAATTAATAAATTCCTTTTCTAGGTTAATTTCTATAAAATAATATTATACTAAATCTCTTCTTTACTTGTTGATATTATGGAACAATAAATCATGGCAAATGATTTTGTTCAAATGAAATTAAGTATAATTGTAATATTATATGTCACAAAAAGAAACATACAAAAATGATGTCTTGAAAAATATTTATTCTGAAACCACTTAATTAATCTTCATCGTAATATTGTAATGCAACTCTGGATCTAAATTAAATATTAAATGCCATCAAATTCTATAGGCTCACAACCATAGTAATCTTCTTCGTTCTCGCTACTGTCGGTATCGCAAACATTTTATTTTATTATAAAAGGAATTACATCGTGTAGTACCATGTCTTTTTGTTAATGCTCTTCTTGCACATATTTCACAAGACTGAGATATTTTCTCCAATCATTGGCAGTCACATATGAATGCGTTTAAATCAAATCAAGAAAATTGTCACTTCTGAAAATTAAAACATGTATATATACACTATAGTATATAGTTTATTTTTTTCGTTTAATTTTAATTTCGTTTTTAGTTTAATGTATAAATTGTAATAAAATTGCAGCGCGCCATAATAATAATTAATCTGAGACATTCAAATCGCCCGCTCAGACAAGCTCATGCCACATTCGGCGGTAGAGTGCAAATAGCGCGCTCATGCTGCAATGAATATCTATTCAGCAGCCCGCGCGCTTCCACTACTGATTGTTTTAGACTAATGATTAATGTTTTTAGTTTTTGCATTCAATAAGTGTGAATTTTTTTACATCAACATACGAGATTTATTTAGTGTTAATACGTGACATCGTTAACTGATCCACACTACTTACCAACCCGGTCATCGTTAAACAATCAGCATTTTTAAACAAACATTAACGCTGTCACACGATGACTTGTGTCGTGGGTGCCGACACAATCACAACCAAAAAATTTCCTTGGGGAACTTGTGTTCCCGCCGGGAATCAAACCCAATACTCCCGCTTAGAAGGCGAACGCCACCCAATTAAACCAACTGGCAGTTAAATAATAACAATCTAAATACCTTTTTTTACGAGTATACTTTTGTACGCAGTACAGAATTTATTCCATAACATTTATTTAAATTTGAACAAAGTATCAACATTATTCAGTCTACTTACTCTTTAGCATTTCAATGTATAGTAAATTTGCCCAATTTGAGCGATTAATGACCCTTCTCGTTCTTTCACACGTTGATAGCTAATTATCATTTAAAACAGCATCTTTTGAACACCATTTTTTATTGGTTTAACCTTGCTTTCTTCTATAATTCGATAAATTAAAACACAACGTGAATCTTTTGACTGTTGATGTACTACATAATTGAAACGTAAGCAAAGATTAAAAAAACCGACTTCATCGCTTATATTTCGGTTTTGCCTGGACCGATTTTGATAAGTTTATATGGGACCACCTCTGAAGTACACTCTACCAAACAAAAAAGAATTATCAAAATCGATTCACAATTTGCGAAGATATCGCGTAACATACATACAAAAAAAACATACAGTCGAATTGAGAACCTCCTTTTTTGAAGTCGGTTGAAAGGAGACAGCAAATGACATAACAATCTGATTGCCATAGACAAGATTTCAAATTGTACCAATTTTATATCACTGCAGAGTTAGCGTTGTCAGGCTAAGATAATTCCTAATAGAGACACGCCCACCCGTAATGGGCGGATAACACCTAACTTTCCCACCCTAAATGGGGTGAGAAGAAGACCACCGAAGCCTGTGGTTGTCCAACACTCAGATCCATACAATATGACAGGCCTTATAATGCTTATAGTCCTTATAAGGCTTAGGTGAGCGTTCGCCTCCTATGGGGTATAGGGTTCGATTCCCGATGGGAACACACGTTTTCGCCCCAAGGAAAATTTGTGCTTCTGGTTCTGGGTGTGATTGTGTGTGTGATGTGAATGTTTCCGGCACCCACAACACTAGTCATCGTAATTAGTGCGGGGCTGTGAGTGTAAAAGCGTTTATGTTTAAGATAGACTTCTAAATTTTCCCTATGATTAGCATGAATTTAAAATGCACTTGCCTTCACACGTTCTCATGTATTAGTGAATGACCATTCATGGCTGTAGTACAGTTAGAATAGTTCTAATCCTTACTAATATTATAAATGCGAAAGTAACTCTGTCTGTCTGTCTGTTACGCTTTCACGCTAAAACTACTGAACGATTTAAACGAAATTTGGTACACAGATATTCTAGAGCCTGAGAAAGGACATAGGCTACTTTTTAACCCCGAATTCTGGCTGGTCCGGGACTTACGCGGGGGGCAGCTAGTATAAAATAAAGATATAAAATTAACATTTATTTGACAACACAGAAATAACGGTTAGCGTTGATTGAAATAGGTTACCGTTGAATATAACCATAGTAGAAACAGAGTATGCTATAACGCACGAGCAGAGGAAGCGGTCTGCAGTAGCGGCCGACGAATCGATAAATAATTATTTATCACGAAGCGTTAAGGTCTAAAATCCCTTGACTATGAAACCAAAATGTAGTTTATCTCCTCTTTTTAAATTTAGGTACCATAGTATATAACTGCCTAATTTTTGTTTATAATCTTTTTCGCGAGTTTATAATAATCTTTTTTCATAATAATCAATCTTTCATAATCTTCCTGCTTTTATTATAAACGACAGGTGAACAAAATCTTCCGATGACATATACATCTGATTTGTTTGTCATGGTCCATTTTATTTATGAATATATCATAATCCATAATAACATTTATAAATCTGAATGTTTGTGTAAGTGTAAATGAGTGAACAGAAATGTTCGAAATGAGGTAACTATGTAAGTGTAGATCGGATTTCGATAGCTAGATTGGACCCTGGAATCGGACATAGGTTACTTTTTATCACGTACGTCAATGCAGTTCCAGTGGGATAGGGAAAATTTGTTGATAATATATAAAATATAAAAGTACGCGTAGCCATAATTAGAGTCAAGTAGATTCGTGTTTAGATTTGAGACATTAAGCAATCCCGTCGAGGTAGAGTGTTTTAAGTACAGTGCAGTCGAGTCGAGCAATATAGCCAGATGACCAGAAAAATAGAGTATTTCTTCGCATTTTTAACATAATGCCACCCGTAGATATAAATAAGATCAGCCCTCAAGATTCTGACTTGGGACTACAATGCACTAGACTCACTAGAGAAACTCATTTTTATACTAACCACATGAAGTTCGAACGCCGGTTATAATACACCAGTAAATTTTAAACCCTGCCGCACATATTGGTATTGGCACAGGCAGTAATCGTAATCAGTGATCAATATTTACTTTGTCTGAATATAAACTAGGTGAACGAAGGTGACATCATTTTCTTAGCTGTATTTTTTTGTATATAAAGATAGTTACTTTATCGTTCCACTTTATAAAATACAAAAAGTTTTTAAACTAACTCACAAGGCACACACAAAAGCAAATTGATTGTTCCCTACTAACAAGTCACTTTTATATACAGAACTGGCAAGGCGTGATATAAAAGCCCCAAAAATGATCCACGGCAGAATATTTTTAACTGAAGAATAAATCCACTGACTTTTTTAGAACAATGTGTTTTTTCTTAATGTTCAAGATAATGAAAAGAAGATACCCAAAATGTAACAAAAGGGACGCATGCAGTGATAAAATATTGTAATAAGACAAAGAAACTACTCGTTTCTTTAGATATTCATAAATCAACAAGCAAAATCTAGCAAAAGTTCTTAATCCACCCCCAGTCAGTCTCACTATACCTAAATGTGTGTATTATAGTAACGGAATATGTAGTCAGCATATCTGAGATAAAAATAAATACTTCGTTGATTGTGTTATACTTGTGAAACTTTTAGTGGAGGGCGTTCAGTTTTAGTTAGGAAGATCTCTACGAATTTTTGACAACCATAGGATTAGCGAACCTTAATATTGCATTTAGTCCATTATGAAAAAGGAACGTACAGACAATTCAGCTCAAATAACACACAACAGTTTATATAGCTTGAAGACTAAAAAGGAACAGAAGCTTTAGAAGCTGAAATAGTAGCTAAAACGCTAGCCGATCAGTAATATTAAAAAATCTAGCTAACCGCCCCAACTTCGCCCGGGTATTTAACTACCCCTACATCAACCCACTCCTCATAAACTATCAACCTCCCATACAGCTTTGTAAATCAAGTAGTTTTCGAGACTTAGTGATTAACAATAAAACAATAAAACATTGCAACAAATATAAAGATCTTAAAAAGTGTTAATGAAATAGAAAGTAACAAAAGAAGGTGCTGCGTCTTTAGAATTCACTGAGGGTGATTAGACCAAACATTACATACCAGTTAGCTAGACAGAGGAAATAGTATCTTTGTAAAACGTAGTAAAGGATCAGTTTATAAATTATTACAAAAAAATGAACTAGAACGTTTTTCAACAGCCATACACGACCAACCACCTAATTAAATTGCTCCTACAGACAGGGTAGATCCGGCGCGTCATCCATATTGCCAGGCACATGAAAGTTAATGGAACAGAGGGAAACGCTGGAGCTGACAGATCAATTATAAACGGGCGTAAATGGAAATACGAATGCTGTTTCAAACATTTGGAATAGAATGCCAATCATCACAGTAGGGTGACATTGCAACTTACACGATGCATTAATCTGATGAAAGTTTAACAGGCTTGGTCTCAACATGTTGACGTTTGCTTTAACGCTATTGACCAGAAAATATCTTAATTAGTAGTTTTTTTCATCATTTCACGATTTTTACATAAATCATAACGAAAATATCGACAGGATATGATTGAGAAGAAGTGTGATGACAGTAAAATATCATTAGATAAAAATAACATGTTTTGTTCGGTAAATATGATAAGAACAAACAATTTACGGGATGTCAGAAAATGTGTTCTTTAAAATCACACGGATCCATACACCATAAAGATCTGTGTTTTAAACTCAACACGATTTAAGAATTATAGTCGATCAGAATTTCAATAAGCGAAACTTGAAGTCCTATTGATATAGATAATTTGCGCACAGATAATACCTAAACTTTATTGGAAGGTAAGGGTGCCAACAGAAGCTCAAAAGTGTTCGCAAGAGATTCGTCTCTATAACAAAGTCAACTGACTAAGCTAATAACTGATAACATAAGACTAATGCTGTGACTTTGTTGCTCAAACAGCTATAGAAAAAAAAGGAACCAGGCGTAAACAGAATTTCGGAAATGCGTCGGAGAGTGGATCGATACCCATATTCAGTCAGCAGTAAAGATAAATACGCCAGTATGAGGCGTACCCAGCATGACCTTTCCCTTAGAAGACAAAGAAATCATCTCTTACACGTCTGCTTGTAGTCTGAATATATTGTATCACTACTTATACTATGATCTTTATATATATGTATACTGTAAAAAAAACGATTTGATTTGATTTAGAAAATTTGTCAAGCACTAAACGGTGTACTGACAACTAGCCCGGAAAACCAACTCTAATTCTAGACCTACTCTAATTGTGAAAAAATTGTATAGATACTGTGAGAGCTGTACATGAAGACTTATTTCAAGGTGTTTAGGGGTGTTTCGGTTCTATTTTCACAAAGTGGAAGATCACCCAAAGAAATGTGGAGACGCTAATGCGATCTTTCAATAAGATAAAATCCGAGGCGTGCACTCAGCGCAAATGTTTGTATGTGGCCACGAAAGATATGATGGTAATATTATATGTATCACATTTATATGGTAGCAGTCAGAGATCACGTGTAGCTATAGAAGCTATAGTAATCATACAGTTTACAACGACACGTCTACCACGGACAACTGGCATAATATTTGAAACTAAGCAGTCAAGATTAATCATAATGTAGAAAATATTGTGTTTCGATTGAGTACTTAGAAACAGAAAAGTATGCTTATCCAACATTTTTTACTACCTTGGACGCATTCATCTATTTGGCATTTTTTTTAAATTTATTTACTTATTCAAAACAAAATATACCAATAACATTGACTAATAACTATACAGGAGATCATTTGATAATTTACTATGCCCTAACAGCACTGTTATACACCCTCATAGAACTTTATACACACGAATAAAATATCACGTCATTCATCCACAAAGAGATCACAGCCATGATGAAGTTCCAAGAGAGCGTTGAGCGCGGCAAAGGTGGAGAGTTCGCACGTGCATTAGTGCGACACCAAGGCACGACAAAAATCTTTGTTATTATATAGTATTATACATACATTAACATAACACATACATCAAATCAAGAAATTACTATAATTAAATTACATCACTCGAGGAACCATGAACGGACGACGACAGGGTAAATAATGGTCCAGTGGTCGCTCTTATCACCTTTGGACTAGAAGACGCAAAATTTTGTGTAACTAATCGATGCAAACGGTTCACAGATGTTCGTTGTGACGTTTAAGGGTTTTTATTTAGCGGATGATGATGAAGAACAAACAATGCACTGCACATATAGGTAATAAGATTATGTAATCGCTAGCGTGAGAAAAGCTTGATAGTGATGAAATGCAAACAAAACGAAATAAGATGATATATAACATAAGATGAATTGATTTCTAGGCAGAACTATATTGAAACATTTAAAAAGGAAAAATAAGATAACTTATCAATATAATATGACTTGATAACAATGTAAATAAAAGCTGAAAATGATATATGTGGTGCTCGGACCACATCTGCATCTAACACCGTTCTACCGCGTTCAGTTTAATATTAAGTGGTAGTAAGTCGTTTTAGCAATTGCGAAAGACCTAAAAAGGACGATGGACTCATATGCGGCCCGAGCACCGAAAATAGTGATACTGAAAGGAGTAAAAGAGAATGAGTATGGTCCACTCACTGTACGCGGCGACCTACCTGCAATAAAGCTGCTGAAGTCCACCAGTCAGCCCTCTGTCCCGCCTCCGTTTGCTGGCTGTCAAATGGATTACAAAAACGATTCAAGTAATTCATTCTATTAAGACCTTCTACGCAACGGGTCATCATGGAATTACAAGAGAGACGGTCATTAAGCGTAAGAGCATAACCACTTGTATCATCATGGCCGATTGCGTAGAAGAACTATTAATAGCACTAGCAGTGTAAGCCTTATTTTATAGCTTAGGTTTAATTAAATATAATTATTTACTTAATATACATTAGCCACATTCACTCTGTTGTCATTCCCACTGATAAAGACCGGTGTTCGTAAGTATGTTCAATAAAACCCTGACATGTTTCTTTTTCTGATATTTTAAAATGTATTTTTACGTGATTGGCGGGAAATAACAAAGTGAATATGGCACGCACGCAAAATAAAATATTAAATAACGACTGCATATTTCGCAGAATATATAATAACATTATATAACATTGCATGGCACGCAGAGTCGCTGAATATAAAAATCGCTAGGCTATTTAAACTTATTGACTAAAGTAACTGTAACTAAAACTATGCTAATAATAAGAAAAGATATTTACCTGTGTTTGAGATTCGTTTCTTTTAATATTCAACCATGATGGTAATCTTCTAATAATTTTCTTTTTTCTTTAGAATTTTATGAGCAGTGACACCAAACCTGTAACAACAGAAAAGTTGTTTGATTCGATGCCCGAGGTGTACAAAATTGAACTTAAAGATGCAATGAAACAAGTACGCAAACAAATAAGATGCACACACACAGCACAGCATAATTAACTACAGCAAAAAATAAAACGGGTTCGCAGCGACAAGGGCAATTAAATAATAATTTCGCTCAGCAAAGGAAAGACAATAAATATTCTACATCAATACGTATTATTCTAGAATTATAAATGGAAGTAGCTACTTACCACAATAGTATACGGCATGGACGAAGCTCATGTTTACAATTTCACATCGGCATCGGAGGGATCTGTCGAAGATACAAAAAAATCTATAAAATAAAATAGATATACAGTTTAAAATACAAAGTAATACCTAGTACCTAGTCAATATAAAAAAGTATAAAATAGATAAAGAGAAGAAGATTGTTTCCTATAACTTCAATATTGAAACTACTAAAATATTTGTACTTACATAATAATAAAAGAGAAACATAGTTAGTGTAAGTACTCAGTTTATACCCTTAGCCCAGTAGCCAGAGCATCAGAATATTGCTACGGTATCTCCCGCCCTGTCGCAAGAGGCGACTAAAAAGGGTCCTTCGGGTACGTGGGGGTTTTGAGTTGGGCTCGAACCACGACTCAAATCGGGCACGTTTGACTCGGAGGACAGCAGTGAAGTGTGGTCCCCTACTGTTGTGGCGCCGCGGGGATGTTGAAGAAGGCCTAAACCTTCAACAGCATTCTAGCGGATGTGACGGAACGGAGGCAAATGTCAGTGTCATAAGCAAGGTGGATACCGTGGGGTATCCACCTTGCTTACCGTGGGGTATCCACCTTGCTTATGACACTTCCCGGAGACAATCCACATAGAAGGGCATCAATATCCACAGAGGCTGACAAGAAAGGATTTACCATAGCTTTAAGACTATTTCTATCCTTATTATTGCGGGAGACATAACTAGCCAAATGGTATAATCTGGGAGTCTTCAAGTCAAGAGTGAATAGTCATAAAATATCATCTAGGCAAGCATGCTACATCTTCGGCCGCATCTTCACTTTCCATCAGGTGAGATAGTGGTCAAATAAGCATTTGACCACTATGCTATACTAAGCACCTATCGAGCATAAAAAATGTAAATATAAGTGTGAATTCTTAAATTTCATTGAGGTGTTACTGTAACGACTTATTGGAATTGGAATGAATAAATATGAAGAACCGTGAGTCGTGACTCTCCAATTGGCCCGGGCATAGACTTTTTTTTAACATGTGACGTAGCGGAAGCTGTTGCATGATTAGTTCAGATAAAGCAAACAGTGGTACGTATATATACCGCGAGAATTGAGTAGTATAATGGTGAGCCGTGCCAGATATAGCTGACCACTGGTACTGTCAGTTGACATTCACATGTTAATAAAGGTTTTAAAAAGATTGAGGTTAAGGGTGTAGCTACGGACATGTGTACAGCTCTCGGTTATAAGCGGATTAGACAATTAGACATCGTCAATTGACTGTTTTACTCGACAGTATACGGAAATTTACTTTCTACATCGCATAAAGGGATTCTTCATTTTTTTTTTACTTTTGATAATATTTTTTTTTTTTATAATAGAATCCTCCAGCAGGCCTAGTTCAGGTTGCTTTCACTTGTTAGATCCTTGATATTATTTAAAAGGCGAGTTGTTATAATCGTAATTAAACTTTTAATGTTAAAGTAGGTATTTTTAACCGACTTCAAAATAGGAGGCTCTTAATTCGACTGTATGTTTTTTTTATGATTTTACGCGATATCTTCATTAATTATAAATCGTTTTGATGATTGTTTTTTTGTTTGGTAGAGTATACTTCAGAGGTGGTCCCATATAAATTTTATCGAAATCATCAAGCCAAAACCGAAATATAAGCAATGAAGTCGGTTTTCCACCGACTTCACAAAAAAGGAGGAGGTACTCAAGTTGACTGTATTTTTTTTTATGTGTTACCTCATAACTTCGTTCCACGTGAACCTTTTTTGAAATTTTTTTTGTTTGTCAGATGTTGCTTTCCTATTGGTCCCATCAGTATTTCTTGAAATATCTTCAATAATGCGTGTTAAGTACATCTAATTTGATCAAAATTCCGAAAATAAAGCGGTGATGTCCGTTTTTTTTAAGCTTTGCTTGCGTTTCAATTACATATATAGATTCAACTCAAATTACGATCTTTAAAGATTTTTCAACATATTCTATGATAAATAACAGAATATTAACCAAAATAAAAATAGTATAGAAATAAAAATTAAGTATAATAGTGCGATATAATTTTCGGCAAAATTTGGAATGTATCTGCAATAGCTTCGCTAACAAATATTGTATTAACTACTTTTACTTTTTTTTTTTAATAGTACAATGTGTATGGTCAGTTTTGACAGCTTTAGCATCGTTAGTAAATTGAATACTGTGTAGTGTATTGTTTTTTAAGGCCTACATAGAAACCGATGTTTCTTCAGTTCACTTGGTGTAAAAGCGCCTCAATTTAGGACTGTTCTCCGGATATTGAGAAACCACGCCGCGCTCGCCGTGTTTGTTAAATCGATCGTCCTTCCGAGCGCTTGCGCGGTCTTGTCTCGTGCCATTGGAGGACCGCTGCTACCTACCACCACCAACCTCCCCCTCTCCCCCACCTTAGACATTTCACAAATTAATTTCCACCTTATTAACATCGTTTTAAACTGTCTTTTCTATCTCCTGCATGGAGTTAACTGTGAAGACAAAACTTTCTTTGAGGCTACGACCACATTACCCCAGTCGGAGCCCCTAAGCGCTTTGCGGCAACGCGTAATCTATACATTTTTTTTTCTTACTACTTTTTCCATTATGTAGGCACTTATTGTTCGCCTTAGAGGAACTTTTGCTTTGTAATTAATCTCAAGGAGAACTAGAATATCGAAATAAATCCGTTCCAGTACAAGTAGGTATACTGATGATACAAAGCTTTCAGATACTCTTCATGAATAATATTAAAATTAAGATTAGGGTCCAGCCAACCAAAGCTTTGTTACTATCGTGCTACAATCACTAAATCAAACACGAGTTTAACACAAGGATGCCGCTTTTAATTGGGTTACGCACGGTGTCTTCACAGTATCCAGCCCGTTCAATACTGACACAGATATCAGACAACAAACACAAAATCAACAATCACAAAGCTAGGTTACCACTCAAATTTACTCTACCAGTCCTTCGTCCCGAACTGAGACCTCGCCTACATTATGCTTAACAGCGAAAAAGTTGTGCTGTGCTGCTTATAACTTTTTTCTAAACAATAATTGTTTGATTTTTGTATTCGTTTGTTAATTCTAGGATATACAAGATATTACATGTTAGTTTCAGCTAGTTTAAATATGCAGCGTAAATATGCGTTTTTGAGATAGACACCGCGAAAATAGGTCTAACAGTGACTTTAATGTTCTACCAAATTGTTATTTTCTTACATAGATTTGTTTAAAAACGGTTTTATACTCTGTTTGCAAAGTTCTTTTTAACGATGCTCCACACGGGCAAAGCAAAAAAATGTTTTCCTCCTCTCTTACGTGAATGGGTCTTAATATTTTAATTATATCAGTTTAATCGACATTTTTAGCTTAGAGCATAGCTTTACATATTTTCTGAGACCTTGAAGTTATTCACTTGCATGGTTAAGACGCTAAATGCCTCTGACAGACGGACAGCCGGAAATGTGCTGAATCACCCAAGTCGACGTAAAGATCTCGCTTCGCTCGATCAACAAGAATTTGAAATATAATTGATAACTATCGTGTCAATAGTATTCATATTTACGTTTATTTTTTGCGATGGTTGAACTCGTATAACATTGACATTATTTTACGAGTATGTTATTTGATTAAAACACGCAACAAGTGGTTCCAGATTTTTGGCAGTCACTTATTGCTTGTTTTGCGTGGCGTCCCCTATGCTATCATTAGAATTGGTATAAGCGGGTACGTCTTGGGTATATTAGTACCTACAGAGTGAATAGGTATCTTCTAGGCAAGCATGCTACCACTTCGGATGCATCTTCACTTAAATAAAAACTTGATTAAAAAAAAACGTAACTGCGACCCGCAAAGGAATGGAACTCTTGAAGTCTCCCAGATTATACCGTTCGAGGAACGGTACGGTATACCGTACGTTAATTTACTCATTAAACTAGGCATGATTATTTATTACTAGGCATGATTATTTATTACTAGGCATGATTATTTATTACTAGGCATGATTATTTATTACTAGGCATGATTATTCATTACTAGGCATGATTATTTAATTAAGTTACGAAGCTAATTCAAATCAAAAACTGACCACCAAATTACTAACGCCATAAGATTTAATTCACGACGACGTGAGAAATATAAACTGAAGTGTAAACGCACGCACGTGCATAAATCACAATGGCAATAAAGGAGTCAAAGTTAGCCGTCTGAAATTAATAGTTGGTAACCGTTAGCCAGCTGAGACGGTCGGTTTGCACATTTTTACAAGGCACGACGCGACGCGCTGTACAAATAGTTTGGCGATACCTACCTGACCTCGGGTAAAACTAACGGCGCGGCGGCAGGCGTCGTCGTCGCGTCGGTGCATTCGCCGAGTCGGGTTCAACGCCTTGCGTTTTTTCGCCAACTTTTACAACTCACGAGATATTTATTGGTCGCCAATTTAAGTAGGCCGCTTGTTTAAACTGCGTTTTACTTGTGGTTTCGACCAAACAATCTGATGCAATTTCAATGAAAGGATTTTCAGCGGCTGTTCGGATTAGTCTTATATTCTTACTTAATACATTTTTGAAGTTATATTTCATTTGGCGCTTCTGGGGAAAAGTATGAGAGTGAATTTTTAAAGTATGAATTTTTACGATGCGTGTGCACACCGATACCTATAAGCCAAACCTGAAGTTGGTTGGTCATTGTCTCTCAAATGTTTGTGAGTCCTGATAACTAACTGATCAAGGTCTACTATAATAAGGTAATTAATGTATTTTCAACCGACTTCAAAAAAGGAGGAGGTTATCAATTAGACCGCATTATTTTATGTGTTACCAACTTTCCTTGACAGTGATTGGATTGTAGATGTTGCAGTAAGATGGCCGCGTTAAAAATTGCTCGAACATGCTTGCATTTTCTTGCAAATATTTATTTTGATATGCAATGTAAGGTTTTTATGAATGAAATTTTAATTTTGGCAATATTGTTAAATTAAATTAAACAATAGATTAGAAGCACAAAAAAATGCATACTGCCTATTACTTACTCCTTAAAGTATCAACTCATGATTTTATTAATAGACGTTTTGTATCCGTAAGACTTATTCCAACATCATCCGGTACTTCTACATATTGTAATCTAGATAAGATGTAGAACGACTCCTATACCAACGTGTTACTTTTCTTTCATACATTTTTGTGCTATTCTAGTGAATGATAGAAGCACAACCCCCATAGAGCAAGCCGTATCTGATAAGCACCTTATCGCAAAAAGGTACAACCGTGTTGGTAATTTTCTACCAACTTCACAAAAAAGGAGTAGGTACTCAATTCGATTTTTTTTTTCTTTTTTATGTGTGTTATCTCATACCTTATTTCCACGTGATCTGTTTTTAAAATTGTTTTGTTTGAATGCTGGTGCTTTCCCATGAGTCACATTTAAATTTGGTCAAGATCTGATCAGTAGTTTTTGAGTAATCGTCAATAATGCGTGTTTAATACATTTAATTTGATCAAGGTTCCGAAGATAAAGCTGTGAAGTCGGTTTTGCTTTGCTTCCGTTTAATTATGTTGTTCCGGGTAATATTGTCTGGTGTACATATTTTAATATGCACACCAGACAATATTAACCGGAAGACAATATTAGTCAATTAATTATGCCAAGAGTAAGATGCCATTAGATACAAATGAGTTATGGAAGGCTTCCACGTCAGCGTCACTATAAAGTTATTAGCAATATTACTGAGCACTTGAGACGTGGACATATTATACCGGAGAGGAGCAAAGTGGAATAAGTGCATGACTAAAATTAATGCTTTGGCACTGGCACTTCCGATGTCATAGACAAGCGTAAGCATACAGTCAGATGAACGATTTTATTTGTTTCATCTCTAATCGAAAAAATATTATATACTAGCTTTTACCCGCGGCTTCGCTCGCGTTGATTTTTTATCTTTCGTAAAAAAATTTAGTAAAAAGTATCTTATGTTACTTCTAATACCTCCAAGAATATGTGTACAAAGTTTCATAATGATCATTTAAGTAGTTTTCGCGTGAACGCGTAACAAACAAACTTACATTCATTTATAATATTGGTAGGGATACGTGTTTAAAAAACTAATGACCGACTTCAATCGCAAATATCTCCTAAGCTCTTAATCAGATCTTGATCAAATTATAATATAATACCATCTACTCTTTTAAACAAAAAAAAGAATTTCTCGAATCGGTACGGGCGTCTTGAGTAATCGGGGAACGTACACAATAAAAGGATTCCGAGAAATTGAGAACGTCCTTTTTTCGAATTTGGTTTAAAAGATTTGACGCTACAATATTGGTAGTTTTGGTATATTGGTAGTTTTGTTATATTAGTATAATTGGTAGGTATTAGTAGAATTGGTCGAACTGTCCGTTAGCAAAGATAAGTGAGCGTTCGCCTTCTAAAAAAATTGGTGTTTCTGGTTCTGGTTGTGATAGTGTGTGTGATGTGAATGTATCCGGAACCCACGACAAAAGTCATTTTATGTTTTTATGTTAGAATTGACAGTGTGAAATAGCAGTTACAGAGTTTTTTTTATTTCATATATGTAAGCATTTGGCCGCTATATCACCTGATGGAAAGTGAAGATGCGGCCAAAGATGGAGACTACCAAAAAGGTAGGAATACCTATGTACCTTATGTTTCTGGTTCTGGGTGTGATTTTGAATGTAATGTGAATTTGTCCGGTACCCACGATACAAGTCATCTAACTCAGTATAAGACTTTAACAAAAATCGGCCGCACCCGGATCAGGTTGCATTTCTATCAAGTGTGATTCTGGTTAAATACTAGCTTATAATATCTATATGATAAAATAAAATAAAACGCAAACTCAAAACGTGCATGACAGCAGTTTTTACCGACTTCACAAAAAATGTACCTCCTGTACTCAAGTCGACTGTATTTTTTTTTCTGTCGTATGAAACGTTAAAGCCACATAATAAAGTTGCCATTTATGTAGTTAATTGTGTTTATAATCCAGCGGCGCTATCGTGGAGGAACTCAGTGAACCGTTTTGACATGGCCGCCTCTGCTTTTGTGACCTTTTGTGTCGATATTCGATAATTGCTTAATCAGTAGAACAGACTTAATCGAATCACTGAACACTCTGAAACTCTTACAACAATATAACATATTTTTCAGACACTGTCTCACTTATTTTTATGCGAATTTGTTTCGCATGTGATTTATTTTGTAGACGCATAACTATGCGTCTACATGATTCGATCAAACTGATAATTGTACTACTGGGAACGGACGAATCGAGACTTAACAAAGTAAGTAATTAAATTAAAAAAAGAGGTATACATTTTATCACTGATATAATTTTCTTGACACGCGTTTATGTTTATATAATTGCATATATTTCGAAGCGATCGTAGCGCAGTAGTAAAAGACCCGATCCCGATCTTGTAATGATAGTAACATTTCATAGTAATGAAATCCTTATCCCTGGCCTCGATTCTGATGTACACTCACTTAACTAAATTTAAACTATCCCTGTCTCTTACAAAATAGAAACACAAGACAGAGATAGCATACATTTTAGAGCTGTCAAGCTAGTTTATCATTTAAAATATTAACAGCAGAAAGGCGCGTGTTTTTAGTCAACACCAATAACATACTCGAATAAGCTTGCATAGACATCTAAGTTCTGACTAACTTGACAGCACAGCAGTATGCTATCGCTGTCTTGTGTTCCTATTTTGTAAAAGACAGGAATAGTTTAAATTTAATTTAGTGTGTGACATCAGAATCGAGGCCATTATCTTATGGTCGCCAACGGTTAGCTACGAATGTATCGTACACCCTAAAAAGTAAAAAAAAAAACCAGCCGCTGCAAACGGTCTTCCCACAAGCTTACCATCCTCGACCGTGTTATTTTAATTTACCAAAATATGGGTGAGATTAGTAGATTATGAGCCTATTTATTATACTAAGAACTGGAAACCATTTAACTGTACTAAAGAAATCAGTTGGCAGGCCGCCTGCCGTCAATCTTTGCAGAATATTTGGATGATAAGATTATATTCAACAAAAATAGGTAGGTTCGTTCACAATATAAATAACAGAGCGCTGACGTCACGATAACAACATTAACAACTACGTATTAAGAATGTTATGACAGAGATATCGCATAACGTTGCAGGCGTCACTTGTTATCGTTTCCTGCGATTTAATAACAAATATTAAATAACTGGCTGCTGCTATATAGGCAAAAAATGTACCTTATGAAAAGTGAACTTGAAGCAAGTGCTACTTTCTACAATCCTTTCCCATTGCGTCGGCTGATTGTCAGTCAATCAGCTACAAGAACGATGTATTACATTTAGATTTCAAGCATATTTCAAGTCCGTGGTGTTTTTTTAGAGATAATTATAAACGATCGTCGTTTTAATATTTGGACACGCAGAAGGCGTGATCGTGATAATCTTGTGAATAATTCTAAAGTTTGACATGTACCAGTTTAAGTGATACTTAATCGTTTTTTAATACTTGTTAACAATCCATTTTAATTCTGTCATGATACTCTATTTCAGTGGAATTACGTATAGTTCATTTTTTGACCACAGCCAATTATCCCCCTTAGACTTTTGCACATGAAGGTGTCTAATGCATAAATTACATCGTGGCGGTAACGTCAGGTCACGCTTGGCAATCTTTGATTTTTCAACCGACTTCAAAAACGGAGATTCTTAATTCGACTGCATGTTTTTTTTGTATGTATGTTACGCGATATCTCCGCCAATTATGAATCGATTTTGATGATTTTTTTACTACGTAGATTATAATTTAGAGGTGGTCCTATATAAATGTTATCTAAAATTTCGTGAAAATGCGCCACAAAACAAAAATGAGCTGAAGAATTCATAGTCTAGTAAATATCACTTCTAGTATCAGTCCGATAAAACGTTTACAATAATTAAACGCAAGCAAAGCTTAAAAAACCGACTTCACCGCTTTATCATCGGAGCCTTGATCAGATTTAATGTATAAACACGCATTATTGACTATTACTCAAAAAACTAGAGATCAGACCTTGATCAAATTTCAATGGGACTACATAAAAAGCACAAGCTTTCAAATAAAAAAAGAATCATCAAAATCGGCTCACAACGAAAGAAGTTATGAGGTAACTTTTGAAGTCGGGTAAACGAGAACATCGTCAAAGTACGCATTATTCGTCACAAAATAGGCATTATTGACGATATTTCAAGAACTACTGATCAGATCTTGATCAAATTTAAATGGGACCAATTAGAAAGCAGCATCTTTCAAACAAAACAAAATTTCAAAATCGGTTCACGTGGGAAGAAGTTATGGGGTAACAGAAATAAAATATATATATACACTGCCTATAATATGATACAATGATTTTTTAGTACAAGCTAGGCGCGGGAAAATGCTCTACCATCATGGATTAAATCACGATGTTACCTTCGCTGGAAGCTCACGGTCGTCGTAGGACACGTAACCGCAAACCTAACCGAATAATTCGAGGTACTAGAGGCCCTTAGAACGACGGAGTGGAACTCAGCCTGCGTCTTTGTTCTGCGAACGGTACAATATGCATGGGTGTCTTCAAGTCTAGAGTGAATAGGTATCTTATAAGCATGTTACATCTCCGGCAGCATCTTCACCATCAGGTGAGATAACGGTCAAATTATTGTCTATCTAGCATAAAAAAAAGAAATTGCTGCTTTCAGTATGTGGGGATAGTATTTTCTCTACTGTTGTTATTACGAGTATTCGGGCAAAAGGGACCACAGGGAAAGGAACCGCGGTTCCTTTCAACCAATTGCGATTTGGAATCAGTTAAATGGAACCGCGATCCTAATGTACTTTGTACAGTTAGCACAAAAAACGAAATCATTTTAATTTTGTTAGTTTTAAAGTTACGACAGATATAAAAACAAATATGGAAGAGCGCATGTTGCTCTGGTATCAATTATCCTGCTCCCTCAGCCGAAGTACCAGGGAAACATATACCATAAGGCGATGTAGAGAAGTTAGCTAGTTAATGGTCGTTATTCTCTAACTCACTCAAAATTACTGTGGACAACATAGGTACAATTATTTTGATTTTCTACTCGAGTGAGGATTGTATCGTAAAGATTTTATAGTGTATTTTTATATATATAATCGTAGTAGTGTAGACGACTGTAGCCGCAGTCGCGCAGCTTCACTACTAAGCCTATGTTAAAGCGTTAAATAAATACGAAATATAACTGTACCGGTTCTTGCTTACCTAGTCTCTTACCAATATTTGTTAAGACCTCGTTATGCGAGATAAAATGCAGTTCTGGTGAAATGTATTTTTTTTTACTATTTTTTGCGTATATTAAAATATGCATAAAATTATTTACCTAGGCTACTTTTCAACCGACTTCAAAAAAGGAGGTTCTCAATTCGAATGTATTTTTTTTACGATAGCTCGATACCAATACGGTACGATAGCCAATTATGAATCGAATTTGTTGATTTTTTTTCGTTTGGTAAATTATACTTCAGAAGTGGTCAGAGGTGGCCATATAAATTTTATCGAAATAGGTTCAGCCAAAACCTAAATATAAGCGGTAAAGTCGGTTTTTTTAAGCGTTTATGTAGTCCTATTCTCATACCTATGAGAATAGGTCGTAAAGTATTTTTCAACCTCCTACCCCCATCCCCCATTTTTATCGAGATTTTGGTATTTATGTATGAACATTATCCAAAAAGTTTTTAGTAGTATTATAAGTACTAGGCAACTATAAACATGAAAGAGGTTTTTCTTTGGACCGCATGCCGGGTACAGATAGTATTAATTTTATCAAAAATATACATTGTTTTATACATTTATTTACGACGCCCCGATCGTAAGGTTGCACTGCGACCTACAGACACTTGAGAGTCAAAGTCGAGACCCATATGGACTAAACAATGAAATGTCACAATGTACAATTAAATTATTATTTTTCAAATTTAATATATGCAAGGAATTTTGGGATTCCTGTTAGTTAAGAAAGAACATTATAAAGCCCTAAGAAAAATATATTTCCGGCCATGAGAAGAAAGATGGCGCTAATAGCATATCAAATATGTAGATATGGCCGAGGACAAGGACTGGGCTAGTACATTTATAGCATGCTAACAATACGATCAAATCTAAAACTGGCTTAATTAATGCTATTTCTATAAAACAGGATATAATTATACAAAGTTACTCACCAGGCTAAAGACATGTTGCGTACGCGTCATGTCGGTTAGTTCAAGTCGCGTCTGGAGCCATATCTGGAACAACACAAAAAATTGTTAAAAATAACCTTCTCTAAAAACGTTCGAGGGTTACGTGGTCCGTTGGTATTAAATTAAAAGGCAAAAAAACATGTTCGTCGGAAATACATTCACACCGTATTCTCTGCAGCAACTCAAACGTTATACAATTTTTACCTGATAAATGATAATTTTACTGCAACCGAACTTAAAACTATACTTTAACAATGTGGGTTTCTAGCTAAAGAGTAAAAATACCTCAGAAGAATGCTTTACAGAGAACAATAAATAATTTATCACGGTTCGACACCCCAACAGGCATCGATACAAAGGGAAGGAATGTGTTGCAGAACTTTTAGTTTTTGTGAACGCCGCCTTAAGCTAGGGGTGACTTTTTGAATAGCATCCGTCGCCTACCTGCGCCTTTCTGACTAAAAACAGACGCTTTGACCGGTTTTTCGAGTAGAATCCCAATTTCTTCGTGTTAAATTTAACATAGTGAGTTTGTAGATATGGTAATAGATTTAAAACAAAACCTTATGGATGCAGGTAAGCAACGTTATCACCAACAGTGTGCGTAACGGTTTCTATGTTTCAAATATAAGCTCGTATTTGATATTGTAAAAAAATCTCTGAGAATTAATCTTTAAGGGGCATGGAAGATACATCCTTGCGTTTTGCCACTCTCAAAAGCTAGGTAGACTTAGGATAAAATACCATAATCAAAATGAAGTTAATCCTGATTTATTAAAATATTAGAACAGTGTGAAATAATCAGAAAAAGTATAAAATAAAGTCAAAGCAACAGGGAAGGGTAATGTCAAGGCATTTTCTCTCAAAATATAAAAACATTACCACGATTTGAATTGTTTGTATGAAATGCTTGTTTGAAAATTTAAAGTAGTTTCACCTGTTGCATCAGCAATATTATTAGACTTTTCGTGTTGGTGCTTGGTATTCGGCCCTGGAGCGCTCTGGTCCACAATCAAAGTCAAGGCCAAAGTCGAAAATTAAGTGAAATTTTATTCAGCGTAGAAGAATAGTGTTTTGATAAACTATTTCATAAAAAATATTACAATTCGACTGAGTTCTCTGAGTTCTGATTACATTATTCATTATTCTTTTTGGGGGGGGCTTTGTTACCGTGAATAAAAACTGATTTTAATGATTATTTTTGATATGAGAGGACATAGCGTCTTGCTGTTCATATTTTTATAGTAACTGGATCAAGTAATCAGTTTATTCTTTTTTAAGTATTGATTTTTGATTGATAAAGCTTTTAGACCCGGTTCGTCATCATGGCTATCAATGATATTTTGGTTTTGTGTGCTGTACAGGGTCTATAAAAAGCTGTATTTATTAACGGACGAAACTATTACAGATTGCAATAAATGATTATAAATATGATTATTTTAAAAACGCTTATTTGGTAAAATATTGGCTTCAACTCTGTAGGTATAGAAAAATCAATAATACTAAGGATAATACAAGACGTATTTCGGTAATACGATGTAATTATGCTATAGTTCCTCCATATTTTTTCGGGCCTTGACATTGCGCTTTTAGCTATTCCAAAACCACGGTTAAGCTCATTAGCACAATTAACATCCATAGTTAGAAACGGAGAAGCGGAGACGGAATGCGAAGCAAGCACAGGTGAAAAACCAGCTGTAATTTTTTTGAATTATTTCATTTTTGTATTTTTTTTGTAATTTGTGTTCCCCTGCTACAAACATTTATTGTTTTCTATCCTTAGCTTTATAGATGGGTAACTGGGATATTATATTTAAATACGTCCGTGTCATCTGCATAACTCATATTATGTTGCACCCAACACGACCACGCCAACGTTCGCCAACTTCTCAGGCCTAGAACGCTCGCCTCTTGATTTACTACACACAAATTAAATATTTTTGGTGACGAAATACACCCTTGCCGCACGTTTCATCTCGTGTATATTGGTTCAGAATCCTGGTGAGAGAACTCGTGAAAGTTATCTTACATAATATTTACCATCCAAAAAAGGATAATTAATAAACTCTAATCAAATATCGCAGATGATGTGTGTAAGCCTTTAGTTAGTAAATACGTTGAACTCTTTGGTTTTACTCTCATTCTTCAGATCCGGGTCAAGATTGTTCGGGGTGCTTTCCAGAGACAGAGCCGGCTTATTCACTATGGGTTTATTTATCTACTAACAAAGCTAGTTAGCTTTCTTAGTAGGTAAACAAATTGACTAGACTATTGATTATTCAGAGCAATACCTTACTGGCATAGGTTATAAGTGATAGGTTATAGTGATATTGTACAGCAATTGGACAGTCTAGATTGTTTCAGATTTCGTGTATAATTCCTACCGTGATAACCGCTATATTGTCAAGTCAGCATTATCCTCCAACATTTTTATTATTAGTGATTCTATGAGCTGAAGACCTCGCAAATTTTTTAAATGACTGAAATATATTTGATGACCCAGTTGGCGCAGTGGACAGGTGTCCGCCCTCTGCGCCGTGGGTACTGGGTTTGATTCCCGGCAGGAGCACAAATTCCTTCCCAAGGGATATTTGTGCTTCTGGTTCTGGGTGTAATATGTGTGTGATGTTAATGTTTCCGGCACCCACGATACAAGTCTTTGAACTTAGCACTTATATAATTATTGAACCTTCTCACAAAATTTCACGAGAATTGATTGAGTAACACGACTTTTAGAGGAGAACAACCGGAATTCCGGACATTCGAAAGTAATTTTGCCCAAGCTGAGACACAGACGGCTCTGTCTCGTTTCGCGCTCGCTCTTTCAAAAATACGATAATTACTACATTTAAATCATTGTTTTATACTACTAGTCAATATACGTATTAAGTAAACTACCAATCCGCGTTCAATGTCCTCTAAATAATTCAGATCCAGTATATTTCAAAAATATCACAATGGCACGTACACGAATAGATTACAGTTATCGTAGCACAAAATATGAAACTGTCTAACCAAATGCTAACAAGGCGGATGTGTCCGACCGGATCTCGACACATTTGGTGCGTTTGTTTTAATTGACGAAATTAATTCACTGAGTACACATAATTTATTATACTTAGCTAACTGTTATAAAGCTGCATTAAACATTCAAAATGTTAAAGCAAATCGTGAAATTATTCATTCCATCTTGAGCCGAAGAACTGAGGTAAAAATCTGTTTCTTATGAAGTATTTCATCATCAGCCTGTTTTAGCCCACTGCTGGGCATATGCCTCCTTTTGGATTCGCCCTTGTTTCTAGCCCTCTTCGTACCTCACAAATAATTAAGCGAAGAATAAGGTTAAGAAAGAAAAAAAAAGAAGTTGTTCTACATGTTTATATAATGTATCCGGAGATGGGCGTTGCCATCTGCGACACAGTTTAATACTTCTGCGGGTGGCATGGTACTCTGTATTTTAAATTGTTAATATATGTGTTTTTGTACGAAATAAAGACTTTTAAAAAAATAAATAAACGCAAGCAAAGCAAAAAAAACCGACTTCACCGCTTTATCTATACGAATATGTGGATTTAAAAGATAGGTCTAAGTTTATATTATTTATGTAGGTATATTATATATCTAATATTTATAATGATGATGAGGTACACCACCGTCCCTGTTTGTAATATTTTTTATCATTTCCATTTGGTTGTCTGGAAGAAATCGCTTTGAACGATAAGACCGCCCTTTGTGCTCCTATGATTTGTTAAATTTAAGATCTCTTAAAGTGTCTCTCCTAAAGTGTTCTTTTTATGGTGTGCAAATAAAGAATTTACTATCTATCTATGTATACGGCAATTTAAATAGAGCTAGTTTTATCGCCTTTTCGCTGTTTCACATTCAATAATTGTTAAAAGCGTGAATCATCAGCGCTCTCTCAACTAACTTGTGCTCTAACAAAAGAGGTCTTATTACATAAATGTAGATGTGCGCTTTTTATATTTAAAAATAAATATTTTACAAGAGTAGGCCAAGATTTTTTTTAAATATTTATACGTTTAAAATGACACCTATAAATAAGTTTTTTTTTTTGCATCATTGCTTTTATTTTGGAATTTTTATAATTATAAATAGGATTACAATAATGCATGGTAAATTCAAAACGCAATATGCTAAATTGCTTCGTGACGTCACGCCAGTTACCGTGCTTTTCATGTCAATGACCATAACTTCACTCTGACTTCAAATGCTTGCCTATTCTGTATAAAAAAACGTCACAAAAAGAACATCAAAATAGCCTTGTATAAAATTGCCCAATAGAGATCGTATTTTTATAAGAAAAATACATAACATTTTATATCAAAATAAATAAATTTTGATATAAAATGTTTGTTTTTTTCTATTGAATTTTGTACCGGCAATGTGAAAAAAAACTGTATGTAACGCATAGGACGTTAAGACAATTCTTTTGCTAACAGTACTAAAATTTCCATGGAGCCATGTCGACTAAAAATATAATTTTAATTTTTGTTCGGTGGAGCCCAGTGGATACAAAGTATGGACATTCAATCGTTTGAGAACAATAGCCGTGGAGCTCAGTGGCATAACCCAATAATACGACTAATACTTTTGCCAATTACCTATTGACGGATTAGTAAATTAACAGCCAATTGTATGTTTCCATTTTTTTACAGGTACCTGACAGTCTAACTTGTGACCATATTGCACCAGGTGGTATGTGATGAGGTGGTCGAGGGTGGTTAACACGCTAGGCCTAGAATGAGCAAGATAGCCTTTACATTGACCACTCGTTAGCCCCGAACTGAGATCAGGCCCCTTATTAAATTAAGCTTATTAGTGAAAAACTTTTAAGGTTATACAAAAAAAAAATGATTTTTGTAAGTATTTGTTGTTGAAACAACAGTACAAACTGCTGCTCTTCTCCGAGTTATTGTAGAAAGTGAAATCAGTAATGAAATCTATAAACAAGGAACATACCTAAGCTTAAGCAGTGCAAGCTCCTTATTCAGAGACCTACGAAAACGTAAACAGAGTTCAAAATCAAATGCAGGCAAAGTATATAGTCATGGTTTACGGGACAATGATATTCTTTGCTTTACATATACTACTAAGCGCTTGACCGTGCAGACTCATACGGAGATACAGCAGAAATAGAGCCGAAAAGCAAAAAGTTAGTTGGTTACTAATTGGAATCTAAACACCTCGTTTACAAAGAAATTGAACCACGAAGAGTATTCGCAACATGCTAGAAGCAATGAATGCGTGTAGAGACGCTCTACTTCATGCAACGCCTGCATACCTGCATGTCGCGCATGATTCGAGACCAAGGATGATTTTTAAACGCATCGCTTATTTTTCTTTGTCCTTTTAAATTCAAAATCGCATAGCCCCAAAGAGCCATTCATGTGAATGACTACTGCCAGATTCGAAAATTACAGCTATCTCGAAGAACCGTATAATTCTACAGCTAACGCAGTAAGGAAGCTTTTGAGGGGTCTTTAGCGGACTCATAAAAGACAGCCTTGTTTCGTCATCTCAGTCTATTTGAAATCTAACAACAATCAAACAACAAAAAGCTTTAAAATAAAAATTGTCACATTGTTGACCAAAGTTTAATGAAACTGGTAGAAGGTTCACTAAACTTCTGACCAGCTTGAAATACTTATCAGAAAACGCTTTGACGCTCACCAAATTAAAAATCGTGAATGTCAAACAGGTCGTCCTCACCCAAAATGGAATGAATGCATATTAGCCGGATACAGGCTACGCATGCAAAGTTGTCCTTTCAAAATTGATCATACGATTCCAAGTCACGTAAGTTGGCACTTCAAGATCCCAGCCGAGACGGAGGATTCTTTGTTGGTCAGCTTGAAATGGTTTACTAAGATTTCGTTGCATAAAAAGTTTTATGCTTTTCAGTTTTAATGTTCGCATTACCACTAACTGTACAAACCTACTGGTTGTAGTCATAGTTTAGCTGAGGTTTAGCTCTTTACAAATAATAAAATCTGTGACCAATTCGTAATGTTTATTAATTTACCAAATATGATTACAAGGTAAAATCACGTTTGTGGACAGATGAGCACTCGTGATTTATTCCTTACCGCCGCGCGTTGGTCCCAGTTGTTCGCCGTTAGACAGCAGTCGTTATTAAATCACGTAAGTCTGCCACTGATGATGCTCACGGTTCACACAACGAGCAAAAAAGCAAGCAATCCAAGTATATGCTTAGCTAATTATTTCATTGACATAATTAATTTTACAAACATAAATTACCCCTGAATAATTTGACGTAACATTGCAAAAGATTATAAAAGTGTATAAGTCTTATAATATATTGCTGTAGTCTGTCGATAGCATTATTGTTACAGCATGATTGATAAGCGGCAATAAAAAATATCGAAAGGAAAATGTAGGTATTCACTTGAGTACTTGTAGAGGAAACTGATACAGGATATATAATTATTACACAATTAGCGTTCAATAACAATGACTTACATAAGATTATTATAATAATTGTATAATTGGTATCATCTACAACGTCTAGCTAGAGAATAAAAGTAACGAAACAATTCATATTATCTGGATCAGTGTTTTAGGTAGACTGAAAGAACACTTATACGCGCTAGTTACTATGTACATAGTTAAGATCTAGATTGCTAGAAAACTAGATAGTGGAAACGGGATTATGAGAGTAGTAAGACCTGATGAAGCGTAGACGCGAATAACAGCTTTCCAAACATATATAATGCGCCCGCGCCGCGCCGAGTGTATCGTTCGCACGAGAACACGGAACATCCGAGGCTGGATTTGACAACTGACACCAATTTATGATCACTTACTAATAAACACGGAATAGAGAATAATTGAAAATCATAAATATGGAACGTGCAAATGCTAGGTATTGACACAATAATACAATGCGCTGGCATCAATACCAGAAATGATCGGCTATCAAAAAGAATGGAGTCATTCCACGAAGGATAATAGCTACCCATGATTATAAGACAGTAGTACAAAGACCACCAAGTTACAGGGCTTAAATATTTGTGGCGCGAAAGATGACAATGCGCGGAACGTATGCAAAACTGAATATACCAATAAGCTGTTGCTAGTTTTTATTACCAAGCCATGACCAAAGATGGTGTACGTACAACTGTAGAATAACTCTCGTGTGCGAAAAAGCCGGTTTTTGAACTACCGCTAATTTTTGAGACAATGTAGTGAAACGAAGCAACTATACTAAGAGACGAGAGGATCCTGTGAAGACTTAATCATAATACATATAACGTTTTTAATATTGTAACCAAAAAGACATATCTTTGCGTGGAGCACTTGGTCTGAATCTTGATAAAGATGAGATGACAAAAAAATAAAATCGACAAAGTGAGTCACTGAGACGATCATTGTATATCAGGTTTAAATAAATAGGTCGATTTGGGTACCACAACGACAAATTAGTCGTAAATGTAAATTATTGTAAAGCTTTAATGTCGACACCACGTACCTAACTATCGAACACACATATACCTACCCCAGAGAGATGAGCTTTCTTCGCATTCCGGGCATTGCGTGTCCCACTCGTTGCGGCCACGGTGGATCCGTCGTTGCACTCCACTTCTCACGAGGCCTGCGTCCGATCACCTAAAGATATAGCACGCACACTTATGCGAACAGGCTCGACGTATACCAACACCCAACTGCTACTGGATGCGTCCTACTCCTAATTTTACAATAGTAAATAGAAAATTATGCAACATCGTGCAGAAACACACCGATTTCGGGTATCTTTATTAATTATATTGAAATAGTAGCTTATTTATTAATTATATTGAAATAGGAAGTAATATCTAGGATATATGGATAACAAGTGAGGGTCACTTGTTATTAATATCTTTTCCCTTAAATGTGTTAAGTCTATATTTTTTTCGCAAAAAACAAACAAAGGTTGAGAATAATAGCTATAAGAGTCCTTCCAGGATACCAATGTTGAAAGTAGTGTCCTTTGGCACAAATGAAGAAATTAATTTAAAACCAATCACTTCAAATTCCGTGTTAAATTATTGGAACACAAATAATAATAACATGATGTTCATTACAGGCAAGAAGTGCGGCAGCTCCCGCTAAAAAAAAGTTTGCCTTTAAAACATTTCAGGGACGTCTTGTATATCAGCGCAGGCGCACGTAAGGATTATATATAAATATAAATCAATGTTGATGGTGAGCAAAGCATTTCTTTTATTTAACATGCATTAATTGCATATTTCACAATTTATTCTTGTCGTAGATGTTCAGTAAGATGAAAGAATTGATAATTTTTATCTACTGTTTGTTTTTAATCTAGGTAGAGTTATTATATGTACGAATGTAAGAGGCACCGCGGGGCTCGCTGGTATTTGGCACAAAGCCAAGGGATCTTAGGGCGCGTCATAAGGCAGTAACTGACCTTACACTATGCACACCTTCGTTGCACATAAGGGCCGCGTCCGCACCTGGCGACGCGATGGCCTGGGCTTCGTTTTTGTAAAGCTATCTGTCTCGCCGGCAGTTTATTTTAATGCCGCTTGCGCAGATGGCGCGAGCGCAGGGGTCGGATACAAGCATGGCGTTATTATTATTGTGCACCCAAATGCGAGGTAGGCAGGGTGCACATAGGCTCGTTTCAATCTCTAGAGCTCGAGTTGTAAACAAACCGAGTGAGGGCAATGGCTGCCTGCCACTCCCCGCGCTCTGCCGCACTAAAGCAACGGCGGGCGACGCCATTCAACCGGGAAGTTCACGATTTATTTTTAGCGTTCCAAGAACGGTTCTTTTCGATAATACTCATTAGAACCGGCATTAATACATCTAATATATGAAGGTGTTCCTATATATACGAACAAATAATTAAGTAAACATATAGTTATTGATAGGACCTACCTATTTAATGAAAAAATAAACGTGCCTTTTTTATACCTATGTGCTTTTTATAAGGTTTTTGTACTGCTAACTATAAAATACGAAAAATTATAACTCCGCGAGTTGAAATCAAAAGTTGGCGTAGGTAACTGTTTCCCCAGAAAACTAAATTTTACAAGATAACTGGTAGGTATCCTGAGGCTATGGCGCTATTATATATCTAACAAAATTACTAAGGTACGTACGTACATTGGATTCTCAGTAGTGTAATAGATAAATTTTATCTCGTAGATATTTTTGCAAGCTCAAATAACAAGGTGGGTACAGATAACTAACAATATCAGATGAATTACCGATAAATAAGTATCATGTTCAAGAAATATAATCATTAGGATGTGCTCATTATGACCAGACTAATTAATGGCTTCATTATCTTCAGTAAATGTGGGCAAACAATTTATATCCAGTTTCGCAAAAATACTTCTGTCAACTTTAAGAACGGCGGGCGAGGGGTGAAGATGAGCTGGTTGCATGAGTAAGGGTCAATATCCGCCACATTATAACAGCTACCCGCGTGTCGTCCAAACGCGGAATGCCGATGCCGAGCTTCCGGCAACGCCTCAAATAGGTCTTCATCGCCTTCGCCGTTGACATTGAAATTAACATGAGCCCGTCACCGTTGAAAGACATTCTGGAGCCAAGATAGCGTTGCCACTTCTAGAATTTGTTGTCTTTCTTAGGCAGCGTAGGCTGCGGTGGCAAAGGCGGACGGGCGCGCGAGTCAATGACCCAAGGGCGAGGACGGCGCGGGAGGGTGCGCGCGCATACAGCCGCGCCCCGCCTTTATTTATTACGCTACGCGCGGCGCGTTCGCGGTCGGCGCCGGCAACGCGCGGCGGCGGCGGGGCGGAGGCCGCATTCCGGGCGGCCGGCGCGGCGCCGCTGTCCGGCGTGTGTGCTGCGAAAATAACACGCTGACGACCGACGTCAATGATCCAGTCACACTTTAAAATAAACTAACAGAAACTTACTCAGATTCAGGAATCAGACGGAAGCACGTGCCACTAACCTCGTGCAACCACCACTCTAGCCATGGAGTCTCTCAGGTCACACGCACCTCAATCACTGTCCATCATTATGATAATTAATAGTCAGTATAATGAAAATCGCGAGAAACGCGGGCGCATCCCAGAGTCTGTACTTAAAGTTAACACAGTTTCACATGGCGCGCGCGAACTATCAACGGGAGCTACGAAGCACGCGTCGGTTGCGATGGCAGTATGACGCATTAGTGAACGCGCGGCGCGATCGTATAGACTACAGAGTGCGCGAACAAAAGGGGCGATGAAAAGGACGCGGGGAGTGGGGCAGAAGCGCCCCCCGCAGTGACTCCGTGCTGCCCTCTGTGTCGGGCTCATCGACCGCGCTCGCCCTCAACGCGGCACGACGACGCGGGTTGGACTGCTCTGTTAGCTTATGCTACTCTCACTGTACCGCAACAGGCAGGACGCGTGTGGGAACTGTGCTGACACCACCCGGTCCCCATAGCGAATCCACCCGTACACATTTGTAAAATAGCATTTAACTTCAAGGTGCTATTAAAACCACCATAGGTATAACCACCAATATGAATGTTTGTATTAATAACGGGATTTCTACCATGTAACATGTTTCTTTTTAGCTTCCAATAATCGAAACAATCGAAATACATTGTAAATATCTCGTTATGAATATAAACATAATAGGCAGAGTAACCATGGTAGCTTAAGAACTCATAGAATACCTAGCCACTAACATAAGAACAACGATTTATTAAGTTCAATTAGTAAAGCAATAAAATTACAAATATTACCAAACAGTCTAAGGACAAACCTTACGCATCAAGATAAGTCTACGCCCAAAGGTTGTACCAATGTAAAAAAAACATTTAAGTCTAGTTGCTAAAAGCCAGGACATTACAAATATGATCAAGTTGAAATCATTTTTTTTTATTGCATAAACCTAGCAGTCCTAGCAGACCTAGCAGTCTAAGGGGAAACACTATATACATCAATATAAGCCTACGCCCTGAGGTAAAATGTGAGTCGCTCCTTATCACTTCGCCATTAGGTCGATATACGCAGCGCATGTCCGTATAAACACCGTCATACGTGTTTCAGAAATTATATATTATGAAAAACGTAGTTCAGTCATTCAACCATTTCTCCTTGGCTGAGCACTTAGAGCATCTTGTTTGTTGCTTAAAATACTACGGCACCCGTCAGTTACCTAGCTTAAAGATCTAAGGTTCTGTTCTTCTGGATTAATTATTATAGGAATTATTAAGGTTGTTTCCTGGGTGGGTGAACCGTTTCTATCTTCATGGGGGTGAAGGTTTGGCTTCGATGTTAGTTTCTCCAACATGTATCACACGGTACTTGGAGTAACAGGTGCAGTAGCGGGGCTTGCGGTAACGTACGACGCGGCGGCGGCGCGGCGTGGCCCTCTATCGGCTAACGGGCCTGACGGAGAGACGTGTGAATCCATTATCCACACATGAGATATGCGATTAGCGATGTTTACCTACCCAAAATAAGTCCTACGCCCGAACGAAATATCTTAATATTGAAACGCGAACTTAATTTGCACCTAAACTATGAGAAATCGCTAGGCGAAGCACGATGAGTTAAAACCTATTTCAAAAATACTAAGTAATAATAGTGAAACTACTTAGCTAGGTACTTTTCAATACAACTTAGGCCAATGTAAAGTATAGTCTCAAAATTCACTTTTCATTAAACTTTATTCATCACTTATCATCAGGAGATAGTAGTCAAAAGATAGCCAGTGAGCGATAAAAAAGTAAATTTACATCTGGTTCTGGCGTGCCGCAGGGATAAATTTTAGGGCCTCTGCTATTTTAAATTTTTATACAATACTAACCGTGCCCCGCGGCTGCGACCGCTATTATCAAGTTAAAAAGTAGCCTATGTGTTAATCCAGGCTATAATCTGTGTACATTCCAAATTTCATCCAAATCCGTTCAACCGTTAAAGCGTGAAGAGGTAACCAACATACAATACAATACAATACAATAATTCTTTATCGCACACCAAAGAAAAGTAAAATTGTAGAACTTAACAGTTAAAACATACTTACACACAAACTTTCAGATTTATTAATATTAGTAGGATATCAATATTTTACCAAATAAAGAAAAACTATTAGGTTAATTGGTAATAATTTTTGGATAATAATATAACTGATATATTGTTGTATTTGTTGTTTAATTGGAGGATATAAAATATATTATGTGCAAGTTTTAGTTTTAAATATGAAGCCGTTTGTTGAGATAGACCCCTAGACAAAATAGGGCTTAATACAATGATTTTCATGTAAGTACCAAATAATTATTTACAACATAGATAAATAAAAAACGGTTTTGTACTCTAATAGCAAAGTTCATTTCAACGATACCGCACACAGGCAGAAAAAAAATTATTTTTCTCCCCACTCACGTGTACTGGTTCCCTCCCCTCCCTAATATTTTACCTATTAATATAACATATTTTCTGAGAATTTCAAATTCTTCACTTGTATGGTTTAGATGCTAAATGCCTATGACAGACGGACGGACAGACAAAGGCTGAACCAACCAAGCCAACATAGAAATCTTAATCAAATATTTATAGGTGTTCGACTTAGTGCTGATAATAATGTGATTAATAAAAATGAGGTGAAACAGGAAGATTTACCTAGACATTATAGAGAGCCTAACTAAATGGCAAAATGTTCATAAATTATAAAAATATATAGAAATGTTATTAACACATCATGTTATTAATACATTAATGTCAATAACACATCTCTCGAGGTCATAAATTGGTGTATTTTGTATTTTTTTGGGAAATTTGTGTTTCTGGTTCTATCTAGGTTTGGTGTGAATTCTGTGTGTGTGATGTGAAAATTTACGGACCCACGACACAAGTCATTGAACTTAGTGTAGGGCTGTGTATGTGAAAGCGTTGATACGTATTTTATTTATTATATTCTACCCCGGCGACGCCAGCCGGGTTATTTTTGAACTTTAAATTGCTCGCTGGCGTGTTTGCGCGTTCTCATTCAAAGCAGCGGGTTCGAATCCCGATAATAACACAATTTTTCCCCCACGGGAAATTTGTGTTCCTGGATCTGAGTATGATGTGAATGTGTGTAATTTGGATGTTTACGGCCCCAGGACACAACTTAGTGTGGGGCTGTGAATGTGAAAGTGTTTTTGTGTATATTTTAAGACAAGTTTTCTCCGCACGGGAAGTATGTGTTTCTTGTTCTAGGTATGATGTGAATGTTGTGCATGTGGGGCTGGGAGTGTGAAAGCATTAATGAATATATTTTTTTTACCTGGGCGGCGCCGGGCGGGACTGCTAGTGTATAAATAAGTGGAATGTATGAATATAAAACCTGTAGATGTTTTTTGGCACAGAAATTTAATTTCAGTACTTTTGACCTGGTACTAATACAGCATTCGATCTTATTTTGTTTTCAACCGACTTAAAAAAAGAAGTTTCTTAATTCGACTGTACATTTTTATTTTTATTTTTGTATTTATGTTACGCGGTATATCCGTCGATTATGACGATATTGATATTTTTTTTTATGTTTGGTAGATTATACTTTAGAGATGGCCACCATATAAATTTTATAGAAATGGATCAAGCCAAAACAAAAATATAAGCGATGCAGTCGGTTTTTTTTAATTTATTAAGTTTGATTTTTTAGCAGAACGTTTTTATTGTTGACTGTAAACTTTATTCTTCAATAATTACCAAGATATTTAAAGTAAACATGATAAATTAGTAGTTCTCCTACACTTTACGAAGTCGAAAATTTATTGAAGAAAATTTCTCATAACTTTTAGACCAAAAAAGGAGGTACTCAATTCGACTGTATTTTTTTTATGTTTGTTACCTCATAACGTCTTTCCACGTAAACCGAATTTGAAAAAAAAAAATTGTATGGAATCTTTTTTTCAGTCGTTTTTGAGTTATTGTCAATAATGCGTGTTTAAAACATTTAATCTGATCAAGGTTCCTAAGATAATGCGGCGAAGTCGGTATTTTTATAAGCTTTGCTTAAGTTTAAATTATTAATTATATTTTTTCCGAAACACGGCTTTGTGTTTAGAAGTTATGCTAGTAGTATACCTCTTTTCAAAGAAAGGTGATAAGTCTACACGCGCTGTAATAAAATTAATAAAAAATTGCCCCCTTCTTCTTAGCGTGTCGATGGCAACACTTACACCTTTTTTGCCCAATACTCGGCGACTCAAACAGCATTCGGCCTAGCTTCGTACAAGTCTTCTAGTGTGCAAGAACTTTGGCTTGCTGAGCATGATAATAAATGAGCCATAGTTTGCGGTGACGCTCCACATTCACATTGGTTTGTGCTTGGGTCGATGTAGCCCCACCTGGACAGATTGTTTTTTGATCTGCCCACCTGAGTACGCAGCCTGTTGAACGCCTTCCAGGTTGGCCAGGGAAGTTTGTGTCCTGGAGGTAGTTTTTCTGCCGGTAGGACAAACGTCGAGAGGGATAATTTCTCGACCCACAAACTGTCTCTTGCTTTGGGGGCGCCATCTTTACAGGCAGTCAGGGATTCAAGAAAACTATTTCTGCTATTTAGCCTTTTGGTGACTGGCCTTTGGTCATGTAGCGGGTGTCTGGAATCGGTTTCTTGTTTCCGCTATTCTACTGCACTGGCTATTTCTCTGCAGACTGCTGGGGGAGCAATGCCTGCCAGTGGATACAGCATCTTTATCGGAGTCGGTTTCAAACATCCTGTTATTTTTCTACACGTGTCATTAAGAGCTGTATCCACTTTTTTGGCATGGGCTGATCGATGCCAAACAGGGCATATTCGCCCGCAGAGAAACATAGCGCTAACCCTGTAGTGCGCAGGATTGCCCCCTAATATAGGTATTTATACTTTTAATTATATCGGTTCAATCATTATTTTATGGTTTTGGGCCTTTGCTTTACATATTGTGTGAAACATTGAAGTATTAAAATAGATTGGTTTATAATATAATAAATTCTGACAGACGGATAGACGTACGGACGGATAAAGTACTGGACACACGAGTTAATTAATAGTCAAAAGACGAAATATACCAATACTTATTTATATATACAATTATTTGATGTATCATATAATAATATATTACTTGTTTATTTATACATTGATTGTATTTATGTCATAGTATAAGGAATGATATTTATTAAGTTAGGTATTCCATACACCAATTTATTATACACCGTCTATTACATTCTATAAATTCATCCATCCAAGGTTGCCTGGTAGAGATCGCTATTAGCGGGAAGGCCTGTTGTGACACTTTATGTATAAGCTTGTCTGTTATATCTCATCTTATGAAGTGAAAGAAAGAAAGAAAAATAATTTATTTCGACACGTAGCAAAAAAAATAATATAATAATTAATTCATTATATAATATTTATATATTATACATATATTATGCATGCCGAAATGGCTATTACTTTATTTCTATAATTTCTAAAGAGTTGGTGACTAGATGACAGATGGTGTTAGAATTAAGGACCAAATGTAAGGAGTGGGATTTGGCGATACCCGGACCGACGACGATGACGATAGCGGACTGTAGAAATGACGAAATGCCGACCTAGGTAGTAGTCATAATTATGTCCTTACACTTGGGTTGCTAGTCTTGTTTCTTTACCTACGGAAACTAATACCATATATATATTTTTACTTTGGTCCATAGTTCTACGTATTCTCTAAAAATTTGAAGCTATTGGTGCCGATTCTGTTGTCCAGAAATAGACTAAACTAGCCTAAAATTAGTTTTAGTCCTGCTTTAGTCCAAAACCTATTCAGAAAATGCAAGATTAGACTAAAATTAAGTTTGACAGGACTAAGTTAGTTTAGTTACTCTATTTAGTGAAAATGACCAAATTCTTATTCTGATGTACATGTTTTACGTCAAATTAAGACTAAAAATAAAAAAATTTAACTCAAATTAGTCTGCATGAAAAGGATCTGGATTATTTTTAATGTGATCTTATACTTGAAAGAATAGCGTTTAGGTATTCTTTGACTAAAATTAGTTCATTTTTAGTTTAGTTTAGGTTAGTTCGGTGCTTAAAATTAGTTTATTTTTAGTTTAGTTTAGGTTAGTTCGGTTTATTTTTAGTTTAGTTTAGCTTTTTTTTATTCAAGATAGGCAAACTTTTGACCACTATCTCACCTGATGGTAAGCGACGATGTGGTCGACGATGGAGCAAGCTTGCCTAAAAGATTCTCATATATAGCGACTCCCATATATAGCTTGTATGGTTTATACGCTAAATGCCTGACAGACGGACGGACGAATGAAGACGTGCAGATAAAGTGCTGAACCGTCCAAATCAACTTAAAAAACATAAATAAACCATAAATACAATTCTAAAGATATCCAAAAAGGAATTATTTAGATTAAGTTAAACACTTTATATTTTTTTTACTTGTGGAAGAGTACAGAGTCACCTGTGCACTTTTCATTTCGTACGAACTATGCCTGTTACACCGGTAATTTTTTCCAAATGGTTACCCGCTGCAGACCTACAGAGGCCACAAGACGTGAGACCCGAATCTCATTCGGGGGCGTAGCTACTCGTGCGTTCCTTACCGTGTAAAAAACCTGTTCATTGAATGTCAGAGACAAAGCGTTTTTGTCTGCAGGCATGCCGAAGAGCTTAAATGCTGCTGCCAATTGAAATACACTTTATTTGTTATGTTTGTGATCTGAAAACTGCAATTTTAAAAGATAGAAGAACCAAAGTCGTCATGTCACTGGTCACACACTTTAGAAGAAAAGAAAGTTTGTACTACCGTCTTCCTGGATGTAGCACAAGCATTTGATAAGGTATGGCATAAAGGTCTCATACACAAACTAAGAATTTTACTTCCGAAACAGTTTGCAGATATCTTAGAGTATTATCTCACACAGAGAATGTTCAGAGTAAGACAAGACGATGCATACTCAGAGCTAAAGGAAATAAAAGCTGGAGTACCACAGGGAAGTGTACTAGGTCTGGTCCTGTACTTATTATACACTTGTGATATTCCAGTTTTGGAGAAAAGCGTTATAGCAACTTTTGCGGATGACACAGCTATCATGGCAACAGGAGTCACACAAGAGGATGCAGTAAAAAAAGTCAAAACAGCCATCAATACCATTTGCGCTTGGACAAAGAAATGGAGGATAAAACTTAACGACACAAAATCTATACATATAGATTTCACCAACAAAAGACCAAACTATCACCCAGTGTATATAAATGGTCGAGCAATACCGTACGAAAATACAGCCAAATACCTAGGCATGACACTAGACGTTAAGCTTCGCTGGAAAGCACATGTCAAAAAGAAACGCGATGAGCTAGAGCTTCGCTACAGGAAAATGAATTGGCTACTTGGGAAGTTTTCTTCATTGTCAGTCTACAATAAATTACTTTTGTACAAGCAAGTCCTCATGCCAATATGGACGTACGGTATTCAGCTGTGGGGCTGTACCAAACATAGCAACATCCAGATGATACAAAGATTCCAAAACAAAGTACTGAGGGGCATTGTTAATGCACCATGGTACATTAGAAATGACGATCTTCATCGGGACCTAAAAGTGGAACTCGTCGCTAGTGTTATAAAAAGACTCGCCGAAGCTCATGAACAAAGACTTCATCACCATGTGAATGTTGAGGCAATCCAGCTCCTCGACAACACAGATTTAGTGAGAAGACTCAAAAGAACTAAACCTTTTGAGCTAGTGTAGTGATGTGACAGTGTAATATAGTGAGTGCTATTAACAAAGAACACAAGAACAAAGTGTCTTCCCGATAATAGAGACAGTAAGAAAAGTGTTATTGGACACATTCTTAATATACTACTCTACTTAGCAGTTTAGGTCAAAAATAAATTACCTATTAGTCTTAAGGCTAGATTGTAATTCCAATGGTGTTCCAAAAGTAATTGGAAACTCATTACAAGAAAAAAAAAAAAAAAATATCACTGGTACCATTGAATAGTACCATTAACGATACAAGTGACACCACTTTATATTCAACTAGCTGCGCCCCGCGGTTGCACCCGCGTGGTGATGTAAAATTGCGATAATGATGATAGAAAGTATTTTATTTTTCGTCAAATTTTCAATGTTTTTATATTATTCTGATATTCGAGAATCGCGCACTCGGTTGTTTATAGTCATATATATTCAAATATTTTGTCAAAGAGATGTAGAGTAAAAGACAAAGTTTATCTACTTCAAATACCAGATGCGATAAAAGTATTTATTTTGATATAAGGATCAATTTGTTACTACCAAATGTGCGTTAAAAATAAAATGTAAATTTTTATTATATTTATGGTTCACTATTTTGGCGATAATTGCTTACACATAAAAGATAGATATATATGCTGTCGCGGGCTATTTTGTAGGACTATTTAAAATACTACATTATATTCGAGTAACTCCATTCAAATAAACTCTTAATTATTGTTGATAGATAGATAATACTTTATTAATCCACTTCATCAGATGAGATAAAACAGACAAGCTTATACATAAAGTGTCACAACAGGCTGCCTTTCCGCTAATAGCGATCTCTACCAGGCAACCTTTGGATGGATGAAACTATAGAATGTAATTTATAAATTATAGGTAATGTGCTATTTTGATGTGTAAGCTATATTATTGTAAATGTTTATCAAATCCATTCAGTAGTTTTTGCGTGAAAGAGTAACAAACATACATCCATACATTCATACAAACTTTCGCGTTTATAATATTAGGAAGTACTATTAATTATTAATGAGTTTTAATATTTCATATGTACAGATGTAGTGCAAATAAGTTAATAAATAAAACATTATGTCATGGTATACTGTTTTTAAACTGCATGTTGGCTTATTGGGTGAGCGTTCGCCTTCTAGGTAGGGATATCGGGTTCGTTTCCTGGCGGGAACACAAGTTTTCTCCCCAAGGAATTTTTTTGTTTCTTGTTCTGGTTGTAATATTGTCAATGTTTCCGGCACCCACGACACAAGTCATCGAACTTAGTGTGGGGCTGTGAGTGTGAAAGCGTTTATGTACTTACCATTAAATAAAATATTAATGCCAGACTCCTACGGGTTTACTTATTAAATACCATTCGATAGTACCATTAATGGTACTAGTGTGTAGTTTTTCGATGAAGTTACGATTGTGTTAAATAGTAGCTCGCTCAAAATAAACGAGGACGTTGATCCCTCATTGTATAGCAGTCATAACATATTGACAGTCGATTTATCTTGGGTTTTTGGAAGATTTTGGAAATAAAAATGGATCGTGTTTCTGGCATTGAAATTAAATGACGGTCCAAGTCACAGATCACAGAAACTAACGGATCTAATTGCACTAGTACTTTTAATTTGTTAGATAATATAAGTACGTAATTACCTAAGTGGACGTCATAAGTAGAAATGTATTTTATTTGGGTATGTAAACAATAAAATTGTGTCCTTAAAATATATTAATATATATATTCTTTTTTATTTACAAAATCCACAGACCTTAAAAACAGAATTTGATTAATTAAACTTATGACTAAGGCCAATAACGGATTAAATATGTATATTGCATAGTAAGTACTTACCTCTAGTAAGTCTTTATAATGCATAGTAAGTGCTTACCTCTAGTAAGTCTTTATAATGCATAGTAAGTACTTACCTCTAGTAAGTTTGTATAATGCATAGTAAGTTCTTACCTTTAGTAAGTCTGTATAATGCATAGTGAGTACTTACCTCTAGTAAGTCTCTATAATGCATAGTAAGTACTCACCTCTGTAAAAAAAAATATTACATTAGTTAGCATCTATTTCTATACAGGGTATTTTTTTTTAAAAACCAGAAGCTTTCAGAACCTGTAGGTTTCATCTGGTCGTCAAACTACGATTATTCGAATTGATGCGACGTCGATACGACAGTCGATCGGTTGAAAATAAGTTCATACGACGCGACGCGACGGTTCAAAAGAAAAGAAAATCGTTCGAGTTCGACGTCGATGTAAAGATAGATAGATAGATAACTCTTTATTGTACACCAGAAATAGAGGAAAATACATTAAAAACATTAAAACGAACTTAGGCTAGTACAATGGGCGGTGTTATCGCTTGAAGCGAACACTTCCAGACAACCTTTGGATGGATAGTTACGCAAACTTTATAATAATGGATTAAGATACTAAACAAAATAATTACTATTCATATACTAAAATAAATAAATACATACATAACATATCATATACATTCTATACATATTATAACAACAATAGAATAAATACATAAACAAAAATATACATAAAATAGATATAACATAAATACATACATATAAACTTGCTTAATGTGCTGATATTTATATTTGAATACCGCTTTGAGCTTATTAATGTTTCTTGACTCTCTCTTTGAAAACACATAGTGATGGCGAGTGCCGGATACTGACTGGTAAACTGTTCCAAAGGCGAACAGCCTGCAACGTGAACGATTCATCGTAAAAAGAAATAGTGTGAGAAGGCATTTTTAACTGCAAAGTATCAGTGGATCTCAATGAAAGAGAATTTTGTGTAGAAAGAAAAATATATACATTCTGTAATCAATAGTTGTTTCTCTACGTACTAAGGCAAGTGTACCCACCAAATGTCAAGCCTTTACGACCATCGGTTTAGGCTGTGCGTTGTCTCTAAGTAAGTAAGTCTAATGGTAGGCCTTATAACACTCACACTCACTGTAACCTCAACTACCACCTACACAAAATAGGGGTCACAGATAGCCCTTTGTGTAGGGGATGTATGGAGGAAAACGAAACCGTAATACACGTAATAGCTCCAGTGCGCTGTCACTGAATAAATTAGAGGCAACACTGGAATGTTAGAGCAACATTCCACAAAACCTTAAGACACACCTAAAGACTTACAGAAATTAAATACAACAACGTCACCACCAGAACAATTTTGCCAGCACTCCAAAACCACACTCCGCTATTTTAAGGAGCTGGGGTGGATGGGGTAGTTCCTGGCAAGGAGAAATGTACAATACACCCCAAGCGGGACGTCAGTGCAGGCCTTAACGCCCCCATATTGAATAAGAATAAGTCAGTCATTCAGTAAGTCAGGACAAATATTATTATAGTATTAGTTAATATTGTAATAACGGTCACCAACTTGGGTCATCGCAAAGTCTGGTCATTGTTTTTATTTGTCCTATGGCTTCGCAATGAAGTATACCTACGTCGCACCTACATGATTTACAGGTTTTTTATAAATATAAGGCTATAATCTAAGGCTAGGGTTGATCCCTATCAGAATCTCACTTGTTGGTAAGTGATGATGTGGTCGAGGAAAACCAGTTTCGTCTTCCCACACGACGGCTTAACACATACACGGAGGCCTATCGAGTTTTTTTTTATCTAGGTCAGGTACTTCTAACAAAGTTCCCTAATCTAATTACAATCTAGCCAACACAGTTTTAAAATAAGGCTTACCATTAATTTAACTTTAACTGCTATATTGCTATGACAAAAATTGTTTCCAGTTCTTCACTGTTGAACTGACACTGTTTAGTGCTTGACGATAGATTCTCTTTTGTAATGAGGTCAACCACGACTGTACACCAGAGTACCTCCTCTTTTTTGTGAAGTCGGTAGAAAATGAATAAAGTTTCACAAGTAATAGCGGTAGGACAACTTTATTAGCAAATTTTCATTGCATTTATTGAATAGGTATCAAGCATTTATTGATTAGGCAAGCACGTTAAAACTGCGGCCGCAAAATCGTTTTACTCCAAGTGAGATAGCGGACAAAATATCTCCTTTATGTCACCTTGTGGATATAGTTTCATGCTAGTCTACCACACACTGAAGTAAAAGGTCCTAGAAGAATGTAAGTACTCGAAGGTTTCGAAAACGATTACCTTTTAAATAACAAGAAATGTCTCTAGGCAGTCTGAGTGTAAGAGATAGAGTGCACACGCACGCCCACGCAGGGCGCGCAGAAATAGACGCGTGCGCAGCCCGTGACTCAGCGCAAACAATGGCCGATACACGCTTCTGACAGCTTTCGCCGCAATCACACACGATGGAACATAAATTTAAACATCGTAAATTATGCCGTTATGTATCATATAAGTAAATATTGGCTAAAACGAAGATATTGTTTCAAGTACAGTTACATAAATATCTCAGCTGTAGAATGTTTCATAAGTACACTTGTGTGTGTAATTTACTTGTAAATTATATCTCTATCACTACCTTTCGGATGCCTGCAGGTGGCCTGAAAAATCTTACTAGTTTAAGTAGTCTTAGCAGTTTTCCCAAAATATCACGCATATAAACAGCACAAGAGGTTATTTAACATTTATATAATTTATCACTAAATTTATCTATATAATATATCGTCATTGGTAAGTAGTGCACAATCTTGCAGTGAGTGGTTTAGAATCGACAACTGATCAGTTAAAAAAAATATATATAATGTATTTTAAATTAAAAAACAATAATTATTAAAAAATTTGTTACCATTAATTAGGAAGAATAAGGTTTTTCAATATTTTCTTGTTTTTATTCTGCTCGGTTGTCGAATCTAAACCACCCCTGCAGGATTGTGCACTACTTACAAATTACAGTATCCTACTATCCTACTAATATTATAAATCCGAAAGTTTGTGTGTAAGTGTGTAAGTATGTTTGTTCCCTCTTCACGCTTTAACGGCTGAACGGATTTGGATGAAATTTGGAATAAACATAGATTATACCTAGGATTAACACATAGGCTACTTTTTAACTTGATAATAGCGGGCGAAGCCGCGGGGCACGGCTAGTACACAATAATTTAAACGCAAGCAAAGCTTAATAAAACCGACTTCACAGCTTCTATTTCAGTTTTGGCTTGACCGATTTCGATAGAAAATTTATATGGGACCACCTCTGAAGTATACTCTACCAAACAAAAAGACATCTCATTAAAATCGAATCATAATTGGCGGAGATATCGCGTTTGCTTGCGTTTCAATTATTAAATATTTGTAGAAGTCCAAGGAAGCTTTTAAAAGATAAGAAAATATAAATAAATTGCAAGGAAAGTAGTAAAAACAACTATTTTATTTACCTATATAAACTGTTCGTACCTGTCAAAGATTAATTCAATTAATTTGTGAACTTCTTCTTCTTCTTTAATTAATTTGTGAATGCACTATAAATATTTGACCACGGACAAATGTGACATAATATGTGTATTTGAAGTACGCGGAAATTTATTAACTATACCAAGGAGAAGACGAGGTTTAAAGTTTTCTTCCGAATTTGTTTTTTTTTTTTTACATAGACATCATCAGGCAACTTTTATTGGCGGTACGAAGTTCGTTTAAAATAATTTAAACCCAAGCAAGCTTAAAAACCGACTTCACCGCTTTATCTTCGGAACTCATGATCAGATTATATTCATAATATACGCATTATTTAAGATAAATCAAAAATACTACTGGTCACATCTTGATCAAATTTAAATAGGACCAAATGAAAAGTACCAGCTTTTAAATAAAAAAAGAATTATCAAAATCGATTCATCTGGAAAGAAGCATATATAAGGTAGCACACATAAACTAGTCGTGCGCGCCGAACTGAGATCTCGCACCTAGATTTTACCTCATCGAGAAAAACTTTTGAGGTTACTTGCTTATAACTTTTTTTCTATATAATAAATTATGTTCAAGTACAGTATATAACGTAATTTGTTGTTCAAGTACAGTATATAACGGATATTATAAGTAAGTTTCAGCGATCACTGTGAAGTCGTTTTTGAGATAGACCCCGGGACAAAATAGGTCTAAAAACAGTGACTTTGGTGGCCTTCCAAATCGTTAATTTCCAATATCTATAGATTTTTTTTAAACCGGCTTCTCACTCTAATAAAGTAAAAAAATATTTTGCTCCCCACTTACATGTATAGGAGCCCCCTTAATGTTTTAATTTATATAATTTTCAATGTTATTTCTGGCTTTGGGCCGTAGTTTTACATATTCTATGACAATTTGAAGTCATTCACTTACATGGTTTAGAGTTTAGACGCTAGATGCCTCTGACAGTCGGACGGACAGACGGATTATGGACAAAGTGCTGAACGACCCAAGTCAAGTAAGAGATCTCGGTTCGATCGATCAAAATAAAAATAGAAATCAGAATCACCTCCTTTTTTTGGTGTCGTTTAAAAATACAAGAACCCAGACTATTAATCTCAAGGAAAACAACTCAGGCGACACTACCACCTGCCAGTCTGTGTACATTATAAGAAGCCCAAGCAGCGCACGTTGAGATCTAGAGTTAAGAATAAACAATGTATTTTTTGTTATAATATTTTAATTGGTTCTAATCACTCGAATAAAAATTATAAAATAAATTTATCGGGCAAAAAAGACCACGGTTCCTTTTTGAGGTGGTCCCATTCGCCCGTCTACTCTTACAAGTACGTATGCAGACTTGCTATCTAGTAGAAGATTTTCTCCGCCAGTAGAGTGCGAATGAATTTTTAGCAGAATCTGTTCAGCATTATGATAATGAATAGTCGATTATAAGATAAATAAATATATTTCTGGTTTTTAAGTTTGAATGATAATATTTACCAAGACCGGTGTAAGTCCGTAGACCAATTATAAGAGTTCAATTATAATATTAGTAAGATTTAATTCGTGAAACGTATATCTATTTCATTAAATAAAGTATGAAGAAATATATAATTTTACTGACACAAAGCAACTGTACCCAAAAACAAAAAGGATAGACCAAAAATAATACAATACAAACAAACAAACAAATTTCTTTCATTCCACTGATTCCAACGTTCATATGTAATAATGGTGGATTATTCGCCGTCAATACTTAGTAAACGTGCATGAGTGTAGGAAAATCACACTAAACTGAAAAACGTGATTTTCGCTTTCGGTCCAAAACTCCAATAGAAGTTCTGACTTGACTATGTCGACTGGACTTTTACTTCACTTTGACTGTGATTGGTGACCAAAACAGGGTTTATAAAATACCTTAATAGAATTTAGAGAATTATTAAACTTTCTATAAAACTCTGAAAAGTTAGGGTTTAAAATATATGGAAAGTCCTTGCTATATAAATTAAAAGCAGTTATTGCCCTATAATTAAAGGATCATAAGTCTACTTGTCTTAGACTATTTATAGACGATTTCTTTTATATCCGTCCAACCGCTTCATAAATACATTTTCGGATTTATAATATTATTATGTATGTATAATATTTTGTATAATCTTTCTAATCTTTTAACTATTCAAGACAAATATATGTTCACGTGTCCGAAATATCGTTATATGCTTCAAACAACAGACACATTAATGATGGAAAAATAATTTACGGTAAATAAAGACCGGTTTCTACTAAACACATTTATATGGAAATGAAGAGACGAAGCTGCACCACATTTACCGAAGTTTGTTGTAACTTCTTCTAGACTTGATTATTTTATTAAAACTTGTTAAGCAGCGCAGAGCAGGAGTTAAGTTCGGTACAAGTCGCGCTAGCACAGTCACGCACACATAGATGCAGGTGTGCAGGCGATCCTAAAGCTATTTAGGACTTGAAATTCAATTATGAATTTAAACTGGTTCTTGGTAGTAACAGTGTTAATAAAAAAAATATGATCACTAAAAATTACGAGCTCCGTTGGTAGTAATAAAAATGTATGAATAAAAAAGTATGAAATATAAAATTATGAAGATTGATTATTATGAACACAAATCGGTAGTAAGGCAAAGAATAGGATTTAGACTAGACTTTAGATTTGGACCCCTGCAAGTTGCGAGTGAATAGTTATCTTCCAGGCAAGCATGCTTCATAGTCGACCACATTTTCGCTTACCATCAGACGGCAAATAGCCGTTACCTATAATGTTGAAATACAAGGTTATTTGTTAAATATCAGACAGCCCTCAGGCCTTCAGATCATTTAGTTCTACGACTTTCTTCTGAATGCTATACTTTTCGTAGGTAATAATTAAGATGGGGTATACTATGCAACTATAATTAAAAGTTATTTAAACTACACTGTCTCGCAAAGAACGGGATCGCCGTGACGCTTCTCATATTATGCACACCAACGCGTTTTAACACTTGACACCATATACTAACATAGAAGATAAATAACATACTTTATTATTTATTTGAAAAATAATAAAACAGAATTTGCGAGAGCCCGCACCACTAAATAAGACAGCCTCAAATGCTTGGAATGAGGTCTCGAAAGCTTTTTGGTACTTTACAAATTACCTTGTATATATAGAAGGGAGTGGGGGGTTACTAACGTTAGAGTATAATCCTACTAATATTATAAATCCGAAAGTTTGTGTGTAAGTATGTTTGTTCTCGCCTCACGCTTTAACGGCTGAACGGATTTGGATGAAATTTGGAATGTACATAGATTATACCTAGGATTAACACATAGGCTACTTTTTAACTTGATAATAGCGGGCGAAGCCGCGGGGCACGGCTAGTTTACTCATAATTCATCCCGAATCATGTACGGATCGGTTTTAAATACAAGAAGGGGCATCAAGCTACCATACAGCGCGCCATAGAGAGGTTACTCAAATAGCTCTCGAGTGGAGTGCTTGGCAAACATGTCGAGCAGTCCATACTAATGCGATGTTAATCATTAGATAGACGCCGGAAACATATTAATTTAAGTACGGCACTTTTGCACGACGACCGCGCGACTATGGTAATCAATCAATAACGGTCTAGGTCTCCATCGAAGTCAATGTAGAGGGTCAACATCAGTATGCCCAAGCGAAGGTAGTAATGACATACGGCATACCACAGGTAGACCGTACCTACTTACTAACGTGTCACATTAGTGTAAAAGCAGAAGCTGAGACGCGTCCATTGCCAATCTGATACATGTGTCTTATATGTGTATCTTATATGTGTTATAAGTAGGCTCGATTAAACATAAATATAAACGCGTTCGCACTAACACTTGAATGACTTGTGTCGTGGGTGCCGGAAACATTCACATCGCATACACAATTGCAACCAGAACCAGAAACACAAATTTTCCTTGGAGAGAAAACTTGTGTTCCTGCCGGTAATCGAAACCCCTGCTTAGAACGCGAATGCGCATCCAACAAAGCCAACGCGAGCAGTTCAATTCAGTGATTGATCCTCTACAACTATCACTCAAAAATATATTGTATTTTTTTGAAACAAGATAGATAACCCCACTATTCTAATGTCCATGACACTAATAAGTCTGAGTTCCTAACCGTCTGCCATGACATGGCGTACGCGGCGTTTATTTGCAACTTCGCTGTCCGTACGCAAACTACGCAGTTTGCTCCAAGAACTTGACTTGAGGCCTCAAGTTCATACAAGCATTAATCGCTAAAGAATCAGATGTAAATATTTTCGATGCGGTTTTGTTTCCAGTAAATGAGATGTATAATTGGTTTTTTTAAGTACCAACCTCATTAGAGGATACTTAGTAATGTTTGTACAATTGGTTAGTTAATTACCCCTATTACAATTTTACGTAATTTAACGTTCCTCTGTATACGATGATTTAAATAAAAAAATATATTGTAATTTCATAGAGGTTGATGTGCGTCTTAGCATTGCAGTATATGGAACCAGCAACTATTTACGAAATATGATGATGATAATGGCGTCTGAGATAAAAAATCAACTTTACAAATAGTGCGCCAAAGCACCAACAGTATCCCACACGATAAAGTATAGCCAATAAATCTGTTAACCCTATAAAGTTTATTTGCTTATTAAACCTTACACAGAGAAAAATAATTGGGACAACTTAACTAAAGTTCTCAGTATATTTTTTAGTCAAAGTTACAGTGACGACGTTCTTTTTACAAAATTAGCTAGTAATTACCAAATAATTTTCAGATTGTTACTAAATAATTATATTTGTCACATATAGCACTAGAACATGTTTCCCAGTGTATTGATTATGTAGTGGTTGTGTAAAGAAAATATTACAATAATAATAACTTTATTGCAATTTGTATCTATAACTTGTATGTTTTGCATAAGTAGAATACATTACGATGCAGCTGTACGATGTAGAGCGAATTTTAAGAAGGTTGACCCTGGTTGTGTTTTATACAATGCAACTGCTGGCCAAAATCTTTTTATCTGCGCGAATTAAGTACTAGAATAAATTAATAAAAACATTAAAAATGCCTTAAGCATTTTGAAAAGCAGCGACAAGCGTGTCGGCGTGTTTCATGTTAACACAATACAATTTTGGTGACGATCATAAAGAATCATCTAGGTACATGTATAAGTGTACCTGCTCACGGACCTAGTGAGTAAGAAAAACAAGTTGATAACAAGATGGCACGAATGCGGTCAAGCAGTAACAGGAATGGCCTGCCTGTGAATATTTTTGCACCGAGCATCGGTCGGACTTATCCAGCGACATTCTCAAACGCGCAGCGCACAAACAGCTATTACCATATTGAGCGTATACTCTCAGAAAAGAGCTGCACCGGGTTCCAGATTGGTCGGTTTATTAATGTGATTGCAATACTTTGACAAGACAACATCTTCCGCAGCTTTACCTTCAGGTGAGACAGTGGTCAAACGATAAGTCTATCTATACTTCTATACTAATATTATAAAGAGGTAAAGTTTGTTTGTTTGTTTGTTTGTTTGTTTGTTTGTTTGTTTGTTTGTATGTAAAAGGTAATCTCTGAAACTACTGATCCGATTCTGAAAATTCTTTCACCAATAGATAGCTACACTATCACTGAGTGTCATAGGCTATGTTTTGTCGGGATAGAAGTTAGTTATCAGTTCGAAATAATAATATTCGTAAGACAAGTCGGAGAAAAATTTGCTAACTTTCCGCTTTATCGGCGTACGCTGACTAAACGGTAAGACATAGTTGAATACAATGTATGGCAAAAATGTTGGCCTTCATGAGTTTTACAAAAAAGTCCGCGACAGCATATATCTAACATGTATGTATAGCTCAGAAAAAATACTTTTCTTTGTTAAAAATCTGAAAAAAAGCGGCCTATGTTTAGTTGGCTTTTTTAGACATTCAGTATTAATCCTTATCAAAATAAACTATTTCTTCGTCTTACGTAGTTCATGTAGATACATTTTGCTTTTTACTGCATATGATTTGGATAAATAGTCTATGAGAAATCGTGAAATTAGTTTCACGGGAGCCCGCCCGTGAACGGGACGGGTCAGAAATGTACCGCCATCGCCACGTACTACGAATTCCTGCACATTAAAAAATAGCGGCTTCTATTTCGTTGGCTTTTTTTAAGTATTTAATATTAATCCTTATCAAAAAAACCTATTTCATCGGCTTACGTAGTTGCTCTTTACTGCACATAATTTGGACCTATAGTCTAGGAGAAATCGTTAAGTTTATTTGAGGGTGAAAACGGTGGATCACAGAATGGAACAGTTACTGCGTAATCCGGCATACGTCTATGTTTTGAACCGACTAACATAAGAAGGAGGATATAAATTCGACTGTTTTTTTTTGTTTAGTCTTATCATTAAACTTTGAACTGCCCGCTAGCGTAGTTAGGTGGGCGTTTGCCTTTAAAGCACCGGGTTTGATGCCCGGTGGGAACACAGGTGTTTTCCCACGGGAATTTGTGTTTCTGGTTTTGAGTATGTTGTGAATGTTGTGTGAATCTTGGATGTTTACTGCCCCTTGATACAAGTCATTGAACTTAGTGTGGGGTTGTGAATGTGAAAGCGTTTATGGGTATGTTTTTTAATATTTACTACCCGGCCGACGCCGGGCGGGTCGTTCCTGAACTTTGAATTGCTCGCTGGCGTAGATGGGTGCGCGTTCGCCTTCAAAGCAGCGGGTTCGATTACCGGTGGTAATTTACCTAGAAAATTTCTCTCCTCGAGAAATTTGTGTTCCTGGTTTTGAGTATGTTGTGAATACTTTGTTAATCTTGGATGTTTACGGCCCCCGATACAAGTCATTGAACTTAGGGTGGGGCTGTTGAATGTGGAAGTGTGTTTCTTTGCATATTTTTTAACCGGGCGACGCCGGGCGGGTCATCTTTTGAACTATCTACTTGCGTAAATGGGTACGCGTTTGCCTTCAAAGCAGCGGGATCGATTCGCGGTGGTAACAGAAGTTTTCTCCCTACGGAAAATTTGTGTTCCTGGTTTTTAATATGTTGTGAATCTTGGATGTTTACGGCCCCACGCTACAAGTCTCTGAACTTAGTGTGGGGCTGTGAATGTGGAAGTGTTTATGTGTAGATTTTTTAACCGGGCGACGCAGAGTGGGGAATCTTTGAACTTTGAACTACCCACTGGCGTAGATGAGTGCGCGTTCGTCTTTAAAGCAGCGGGTTCGAATCTCGGTGGGAACACAATAACAAAAGTTTATTCCCCACGGGCAGTTTATATTTCTGGTTCTGGGTATGACATGAATGTTGTGTGTGTGGTGTTAATTGTTTACGGCCCCACGACACAACTTATAGTACTTTTACAGTGAGGCTGTGAGTGAGAAAGCGTTTATACGTAAGCTTTTGTTTACCCGGGCAACGCCGGGCGGGTCAGCTAGTCAGATATATTCTTATCCTTCATCCAAGTAGGCTAGGCTGGCACAACAACTCACTTGAGACTCCTTCTTATGATCAACCTACAGCTTGACGCCTGCCAAGATGGGAATGCTTTTGTATTCATGTTGATTGCTGCACCACAAGGGCAGATGAGGCTCGGGCGGCAAGATGCTCTTTTTCCCTTGAAAATAATGTATATATTTTATTTGCAAACATAGTAAAAACTTTTTAGAAGAGCATAGGAATTGCTATACTTTTTTCATAAGTAGGTTTATATTGAAAATAGGTCTTAGTACCATCTTACCAGTATAATAGAATGAGATGAATATAAAGTGAGCACACAATGCGGTAATGACTTTAAAAAAGTAGACTAATCGGCCCCGAAAGGCTTAAAAAAAGGCACGGCAAAAGATAATCGCCCCCATTTGTTTATATTATAAGCAATCACAACACTAAAAGTATCGGAAATACATTTGCGAGAATACCTACATAGTAAATTAATGATATCTATTAATTTCACCGCGCTGCGCTCTGATTACCAAGTGCATTCATCATAATTAATCTATGTAGCAAGATTTCTTCTATCATCATAATTCGTACAGAAAGAAGCCAATCATCCTGAACAACATTATATAGATAAAGTAATAGTGCCTTTGTTATTTCCCTTATGATGAAGCTAAACGGCCTAAGTGTTAAATATGTTTACAATGTTGGTAAAGAAAGAGCAAAACAATTCGCTAGAAAGAGACAGATAAATCAAGCGTGGGAAATCTCTCAGGGCATCAAGTTTTTATGGTGCCGCTAGGGCTTTACCAATTCATATAAGTAGCATGAAAAAGTCGTTCGCGCAGATACATACAAGGTTTTCGTAAAACCGGCAAAAATAACGGTCTTTTGTTCCACCCACCGAATGGAACTCTCAAACTTAATATTCTTATTTGTTGAACAAGTCGGTGATTACTTACGATTACTGAATTAGAACACAATTAGAATCAAGACCAATCAAAGGATTCTAGAATTGAATTACCTACTAACTTGAGTGATTCTTTTCTAATATATTAGTACCCGGATGACCGAGCTTTCCTCGGCTGAAAACACGGATAAACGTTTCCTAAAATTGAAACCTAGCTAGGTCGATTTATCGCCCCCGAAACTCTCTGCATACAAAATTTCATGAAAATCATTGGAGCCGTTTCCGAGATCCTGATTACACATATATATACAAGAATTGCTCGTTTAAAGGTATTAGATAATCCTCAAACCACAAGATAATATGCATTTTGTGGTTACTTTGCCAACGCGGAGAGAAGACATCTTTTCATCTTCAAAGGAAGAACTTAAAACAATTCAAATGATACAATCCATCTGCTTCCTGTCTTGCTATTTGCTTACGTTTGGGTGCAAGGTGCTATGTTGCCCATTGTAGCTGATAGTGTGGTACTACTGTTGACCAGCTCGCTCACCACGACCTCTTTTGCCAGAAAAGTGCTGGCCGAATTTTCCGCCACGCCTGTCTCAACCATATCACCCGCCGGACTTTTACCAGTTCCAACGTTCCAGCCAATCTCGAACCGAATGGTGGTTCTTTTCAACGTGTGCCATAATTTACCAGTTTAATATTGTGCCAGCAAAACTTTATACTGTCTTTTAACACGCCTTATAATAAACTAGCTGACACGCCCGGCGTCGCCCGAGTAAACAAAAGCATACACATAAACGCTTTCACACTCACAGCCCCACACTAAAAGTACCATGACTTGCATCGTGGGGCCGTAAACATTAACACCACACACACAACATGCACGTCATAACCAAAACCAGAAACACAAACTTCCCGTGGGGAGGAAGCTTGTGTTCCCACCGAGATTCGAACCTGCTACGCAAACGTGCATTTCAAAGTTCAATGATAAGTTGTATATGATAATTTATATTCTCTGTCTTTTGTAAGTCGGTTAAAAATGTAGAAGTATGCCGGATTACGTAGTAACTGTTACTCATTCTGTGACCCATCGTTTTCACCGTCAAATAAAATTACGAATTCTCGCAGTATGCACGAATTGTATGCAGTAAAAGGCACATCGTATCTACGTGAACTACGTAAGACGATGAAATAGTTTACTTTGATAAGGATTAATATTGAATGCCTCAAGAAGCCAACAAAACAGACAAATTAACAAAGAAAGTATTTTTTCTGAGTTAAATATACATGTTAGATATATGCTGTCGCGGACTTTTTTCAGATACCTTTTAGATACAAACAAACAAACTTTACCTCTTTATAATATTGGTATTGATTAGTATAGATAATTTGTATTAGCTTCAGTTATATATAAGTAACAGACTAAGTTAGTAGGCCCGGTAAACTTCTAATTTGTAAGTTGATTTGTTTTAAGAAGACTAGTGACATTTAGTGACATGCGCTTATTTATTTTTCATGGCCATGGAGGACTATGCTGTCCTTCAGTCGAAATATTAAACACAAAACTAACAAATTCTATATTTCATACAGTCCTAGTCAAGAGTCACAGTCAAAGTAAAGTAAAAGAGTCAAGGTTGAGTCACAGTCAAGTCATGCCCTAGTAAAGTGGTAGAGACTTTACTATAACTTTTATTGGGGTTTAGGAGCGAATATGAAAATTACGTTTTCAACTTTGTATGATTTTCCTACACGTATGTACGTTTACTGAGTATTAACGGTTAATAATCCACCATTATTACACATGAAAACTAAATAACACAGGTTGGAAAATTATACAAAATCAACAAAGCTATTTTTTCACTTTCGCGGCAAAACTCCCCATGTGCTTATTCTACTAAGAGTTGCCTCTACCAGGGCGCCCCAGGGCGCTCCGACTTTTTATTTATATATTTCTTAAATATTTTTAACCGATATCTAAAAAGGAGGAGGTTCTCAATTCAAATATATGTTTTTTTTGTATGTATATTACGCGATCATTCCGCCAATTATGAATCGATTTTTAAGATTCTTTTTTTTGTTTGGTAAATCATGGTCCCATAAAATTTTATCGAAATCGATTTTGCGCTTTTTGAGAAAATCAACAAAATATGAAGGTGTGGTTCTATATATATAAATAGGAACGTATGGTGAAGTCGGCTTTTTGACTTTGCTTGCGTTTAAATTATCTTAACTATCTTAAATATCATAACTATCTAACTACATTAATAGATTTTCGCCCATCTCGGTTCGCTATTTCATTGTTATCAAACACACGAAGTTTTCAGAGAAACATGTAGATCGTATGTATATATTCTTCATTGGATAGTTCATAGAACCGCACTATTTGCGGATTGTGGCATGAAGCCAACAGTACAACTTTCACGATTCTCCGTGCGTTGATCGAACTCCTAGGATTAAATATAAATGGACGTCTGCTTCCTTGTTTACTACATTATAAAATATGTATTTTTAAAAGCAGACTTAATCGTCACTACGCACATCCGAAACTGTTCGTTCTGATCTGTATTGTTTTTAATTTTATTCCCCAAAATAGAGGTTCACAATATAACTATAAGAAAATTGCTTTTTAACCAACTTCAAATAAAGGAAGGTCGAATTATGTGTGTCACCTCCGAACATTTTTTTAGGTGAATCGATTTTCATGATTCTTTTTTTATTTAAAAGCTGGTCCTTTTCATGTTGTCCCATTTAAATGATCAAGATTTACCAGTAGTTTTAAAGTTATCCTCAATAATGCGTATTTAATCTGATCAAGGGTTCCGAAGTAAGGCGGTGAAGTCAGATTTTCAAGCTTTGCTTGCGTTTAAATTATTATGAGATCAATTAAAAATTATACCCTTTCACACAAAAACAAAAATCGTCTGTCAAATTGACTAATGTCTTTTGTTTGGAAATAAGTTCAATATTTTACTGAAGCGAGGTTTAATTATTGGCACACTAATAACATTCGAATGCATAACAAAATAATACGAGTTGTCTAGTTACACTTTCAAAACCCTGTTAGAAACAAAGACAGTTCAGGGAAAGTAATCATATGCACGATAGTAATAATTACACAAATAATTTGGCAACAAAACTAGCTCGCTCGATAGTTTGACTATTCTATCTACTACTATACTAACTGCAGACATACATACCTACTACTATATAGGTGGAGTAGTAGAACATGTATCGCGCTAGACAAAAGCACCGTTACTGGGTCATCCCTCATGCATGACTCAGATGAAATAACTGCGTTACACTGAGAATGCTCCTGGAATCAATGAGACTAATCCGCTTTCAATAGAGATTTTTATAAAATAAAATTTCAGTAGAATAATGCCTTTCTTAAATACTAAAACAGGCATTAATCTACTGAAATATTCAAATAAATAATTTGACTACAAATCATAGGTACTCAGAAGTTAGGTAACTAGACGTCCATCGGTCGTGAATAATTAATACATTTTGCTATACAAATGATGATAGTCGAGTATAAATGAGAGTTTTGAAGTAATATAAAACGTATAAAAAGATATGTTGTAATACCAAACATTAAGGTTTCGATTGACGAAAATTGTAAAAATCACAAATTTCGAGTTTCACAACTGGACATACGTGTCCAGATCAGCATATCCAGTTGATACTTAGCCAAATGATTATCTGTGGTATTTAAAAACTGATTATTATGATTATTTTTTGCGGTAACCATAGATATTTTTCTCCACAATCAATTGTTAGATTTAAGAGTCATCTGTCTACAAGTTAAATTTTTTGATGCTTTTTTACCGTTTTTCTTAACTTAAGTATTTTTACCACTTTTTGGTATGTTTTAAGTTCCTTCATATTATCGGCGAGCATGAACTTTTGATTGGATCAATTTGAACTGTTTTAGAAAAAATAAAATGTTATTGCTATTATTTACATTATTTATATGTAATTGTTTAGTTTATTTGACTCTCAAATTATTTCTAGGTATAACAGTTTACTCTTTTATTAATCACAACAAAACAAGGCACAGGCGACGCGATGGAAAGTTTAAGGACAACGAAGATCAGCGACCCGCAATCTTTTAAAAAAGAACTAGGATGCCATGATCGCAAGGCAGTTGACCTTGTTAAGTGTTTACATCGAGAAGCTTCGGTCGCGAGCGCGTCACGGCCGCACGATGCACCCGAGCTGTGCGACACAAACAACCTACATACACTGCTACGACATGGCAAAGCTGGGCTACGTTCAGTGCCTACGCTCTGGTTACAACTTTTCACCCTAGCCCGTACGGATGCTCGGTTAGTGCCAGTTAAAACGCTCTAGCGCGTTCAGTGCCTCGTTTAATCACAACCATACAACCATCTTGAGATAAGGTTGTAAAACACCCTGACGCCTGTCAATGTCAAATTTATATGAGAATTACCACGAAAAGATCGACGTGAAGTCAAACTGAAAGGTTGAAGATGAAATTTGTTGGATGAAATTGATTGTCAAATCTAGATTATTATACTATTCATTATTCCATGGTGCGATGTCGTTCGGAGCCTTCAAGCGTGGATAAAAAATAACCGAACAACCGAAGTTGTAGACATTGAACGCAGCCCTGCTCTCTCTATCTATATAGTGATTCAAAATATGCAGTATGCGAGCCACTTGCCTGTGTCCGGTTAGGCGCGACGCGTTCCAGCTCTGGATGGCACTGAACTCCATGAGCGCCTATTGTCTTTATGAGAAGCTATCAGTTAGGGCGTCCACTTAATATCATTAACGCTAAACGAGTACCTACTCATTAACCATTGTCTATGGAAGTCACTATAGAGTCAAAATTACAGTACAATCCTCATACCCATGTCCTCTCGGGTCACTTGGGCGTAAAATTATGCAATTTACTGATGGGGCCACGGCTAAACTGGCGTCCTCAGCACAGTTTTAATTATTTGATGAATTACGGTTAGTATACCTACTACTGCTATGGTGATCTGTCAATGTTGATCTAATTCCAAACTAATTAATTAATATTTAACTCAATTAATTCTGATCAAAATAGTTATTTGGCTCAACGTATTAGCATTGCATTTCAGAGAGGCAATGCCGCCGCCAGCATGATTGGAACGCTACCCGGAACCTGGTACCCTGGTAGTGGGTTTGAGCACTTGAATTACCTATAAGCTCTTTGGCTTGTAGGTAACTTAGGTCTTTGCTGTATAGATGCATATAGTTTTAAGAAATACAGGCATTTGGGCCGTAGATATAGGAAAATAAAATATTCTTAATTAGCGTTGATATATTTACATTATTGTAAAACGCCCGGCTTCGCAAGGGTGCAATTTTTATAGATTTTTCAAAAAAATATTTTATTCATACCTGACAATTACGAGCACTACATTAATTAAACGCAAGCAAAGCTTAAAAAACCCGACTTCACCGCTTTATCATCGGAACTTTGATCAGATTTAATGTATAAACACGCATTATTGACTATAACTCAAAAACTAGAGATCAGACCTTGATCAAATTTCAATGGGACTATATAAAAAGCACCAGCTTTCAAATAAAAAAAGAATCATTAAAATCGGCTCACAACGAAAGAAGTTATGAGGTAACTTTTGAAGTCAGGTAAACAAGAACATCGTCAAAGTACGCATTATTCGTCACAAAATAGGCATTATTGCGATATTTCAAGATTTTGTGATCAGATCTTGATCAAATTTGAATGGGACCAATTAGAAAGCAACATCTTTCAAACTAAATAAAAATTCGAATTCGGCTCTATGAAAATTAGTATACAGCGGGTTTCGGGGCCGATAAATCGATCTAGCTAAGTTTCATTTTTAGAAAAGATCGTTTTAACCGGGCAAAGCTCCAGGTCAGGGTCATCCAGGTGGAAACGGCTCACCTGAGCGAGGTTTTTGTACACACAAAACAAGGGAAGAATGTGTTGCGAGGGATGTGTGCTAAAAATGTGTTGCGAGGTATGTTTGCTAGAGATGTATTGCGAGGGATGTGTGCTAGAGACGGACGCGAGCGAAAAGAAAGAAGTCGGTAAACGGTGTTATGGATCGGTGGAAAAAATACTTCTACATACATGTAATACATCTTATTCTTATTCTTATTCAATATGGGGGCGTTAAGGCCTGCACTGACGTCCCGCTTGGGGTGTATTGTGCATTTCCCCCTGCCAGGAACTACCCCATCCACCCCAGCTCCTTAAAATAACGGAGTGTGGTTTTTGGGTGCTGGCATAACTGTTCCAGTGATGAGGTTGTTGTATTTGTAATTGAATTCTGTGAGTCTTCAGGTGAGTCTTTATGTTTTTTGGAATGTTGCTCTAGCATTCCAGTGTTGACTCTAATTTCTTCAGTGACAGCACACTGAGCTATTACGTGTTCTACGGTTTCGTTTTCCTCCATACATCCCCTACACAAAGGGCTATCTGTGACCCCTATTTTGTGTAGGTGGTAGTTGAGGTTACAGTGACCTGTTATAAGGCCTACCATTAGACGAAGATCTTGACGTTGTAACTTTAACAAGTTGTTTGTAATTTTCCTGTTTAGAGACGGAAAGGCGGCTTTTGTGTGTATGCAGTCCGTCCTCTTGTCCCACAGTTTTTGGTGTTCTTTTTCCGTATGACGGCGTAGTAGCTCTCTTACTTCCATTGTAGATGGTTGGCAGAGCTCTGCCACGCCGTCAGTTACTGGCTTCCTTGCTCCTTCTTTAGCTAGATTATCTGCCTTAGTGTTCCCTGGACATGCACTATGGCTTTTGATCCATTTTACTTCTACATCAAACTTGTCTGAGAGTGTCTGTAGTGTCTTGTGACATTCCGCTACTACCTTTGACCTAGTGGTGGGTCTTCTGAGCGCATATATAATAGCTGCACTATCAGTGATAAACTCGAGGGTTGTACCCTCTTGTCTGCGTTCAGCTATTTGTAATATTTCTTTAGCAGCGAGTAGTAAGCCCGTTGCTTCTGCTTGAAAGACTGTAGTGGTCTTGTTCAGAGATGTTGATTTCAGTAGTCCAAGTTCCGGCGAATGATAGCCGCAACCTACACCATGTTTGTTTTTGGCTCCATCTGTGTAAATTTTTCCAGAGGATTGGGTTGATGGAGCACTGTCTTCAGAAAGTAATTTATACTTTTTACTATCAAGATGTGTAGTAATTGTTCGATCAGTTCCCTTGAATGCTTCTGGAATGATAGTAATCGCTTTTTCCAGTATTCTGCAATGGTTTGTGACCGGACTTGTGTCTTTCCACTGATTTGTGGACTTTATTCTCAACGCTGATGCCATCGCTTCTTGTTGTATATGCAGATGCAGGGGAGATAAACCCAGAATGACATCTAGCGCTGCTGATGGAGTGGTTTTCATGCATCCACTGATAAGGGAGCATGCCAGTCTTTGTATTTGTTGTAACTTGGTGATTGTTGTCACTAAGTTCGTGCGTGGCCACCATACGACACAGCCATATGTGAGAACTGGTCGCACTATGACGGTGTACAGCCAGCGGCATAGTTTTGGCTTTAAGCCCCAGTCCTTACCAACGGCTCTGGTGCTTTGCCATAGAATATTTATTGCTTTTGTGGTTATGTGATCTATGTGTTTTCCCCACAAAAGTTTGCTGTCTAGCCATATACCTAGATATTTTACTTCCTTGCTAAGGGATAGTTTTGTGCCAAACAGTGTTGGTAGTTTTAGCTGCGCTAGTTTAGTCTTTCTAGTAAACAGTACCATTTCAGTCTTTTGGGGATTTACCGCTAGACTATGTTTTTCACACCATCTCTCAACCACCCGAAGCGCTCTCTGCATCTTTTCGCAGAGGGTTGCCTCAAATAATCCCGAGATCATTATTGCTAAGTCGTCTGCGTATCCTATAGTGATAACGCCGTCTTTATTTAATAGTGTGATAAGTTCATTAACTACTACTACCCACAGTAAGGGTGACAGCACTCCTCCTTGTGGGCAGCCTCTTGTCACGAGGCAGCGCGAAGAGTTTGAACTTTCTATACTGGCTGCTCTATTCGAGAGCATGGTTGTGATCCATTTGTTCACTCTCTCATCTATGCCTTGATTTTTCAACCCATTTTCGATGCTTGGAAAGGTCGTTTTGTCAAAGGCCCCTTCGATGTCTATGAAGGTGACCAGACACGACTGCTTGTTTTCGAGTGCTGCTTCTATCTTGTGGACAACCTGGTGCAGAGCAGTCTCTGTAGATTTGCCTGACTGATAGGTATGTTGATTCTTATGTACCGGATTTTCATTCAACGGTCCACCTCTTATGTATTTATCACAAAGTCGTTCCAAAGTTTTTAGCAGAAATGAACTAAGACTTATCGGTCTGAATGACTTTGGGTTTGTATAGTCGGTTTTACCTGGTTTGGGTAGAAATACGACTTTGACTTCCCTCCATGGCTTTGGAATGTACTTCCATGCCAAACATGACCTGAAAATTGCCATTAGGGAGGTTTTTGTTTTATTTAGGCTCCATTGCAAAAGAGCTGGGAAGATTTCATCAATTCCCGCGGCCTTGTATGGTTGAAATGTACTTATCGCCCATGTTAGGGCTTCTTCCGTGATTACGGAACTTGCAAAGGCCCAGTCTGCATTTGTAGGCTCATGAAGTATGTTCAAATCCCATGTTTCGTTGTCACTTATATGACAGTCTGGGAAGTGGGTTTTAAGAAGGAGTTCAAATTGTTCCTGGTCAGATGCAGTATATGTACCATCTGACTTTTTCAGTGTGCCCAGCTTTACCTGAGTGTCACTGGATAAAAGTTTTCTCAGCCTCGCAGTCTCACTTTCCGATTGGATAGAGTTGCTATATTTTTTCCACGAATTGTTTCGATTTTTTTCAATTGTCACCTTTAGTCGATGTCTGGTTTTTTTGTATTCTTCCCAGTCTACCTTTTGGTTTGTGTTCATGGCTCTGTTGAAGTGATGCCTTGTTTTCTTTCTCAGTGTAGTGAGTTCTTTATTCCACCATTTGTCTTTCTTGTGAGAAATCCCGCTTTTTTCTGTTTTCAGAGGACATGCTGTTTTGTAGCTGCATTTTAGAGCATTAACTATGTAGTCCACTGTTTCTTCTATTTCTTGTGGATTAAGCTGAGCGCTCATTTCCACTTGTTGTATTTCTGACAATCTTTTCTCTAGCGTTTCCCTGAATATCTCTCTATCAGTTTTCTTCGGGTTTCTGTAGGTGCGCGGTTTGTGCTCTCCTACAGTTAAACTAAACCTCACTCTCCTGTGGTCCGCACAGGAGATCTCTTCAGTTGCAACGTGCCAGTCGTTTATGGTTTTGGCTATTTCTGTAGTAGCTAAAGTTATGTCGATAATCGTTTTGGCCCAAGATGTTACAAAAGTAGGTTCTGAGCCGCGATTTAGTATGTTGAGATTGTGTCTCAGTGTAAAGTCTAGGAAGTCTCTTCCTCTTTCGTTTGTGTCTGGGCAGCCCCAGATTGTACAATGCGCGTTTGAGTCACAACCCAACACACATTCTAATTTATTTGCTGTGCAGAATTGTACTAACTCGTCCAAAGCTGGAGGTGGCGCCTCGACCACAATGTCCATGTACACCGAGGCCAAGACAATGGTGTTGAAAATTCCCTGGAGTCCAGTCTCCAGCTTGACTACAGTAAGATCATCGGTACATAAGTGTGTTACCAATGAAGCTTTATAGAAATTCGGTACATATATAAAAGTCCGCGTTTTGTTATGCAGTGGCGGGACGAAAACATTGCCCCGTAAGGCACTGAAACCACCCACCTTTCCACGATTCAAGTAGGGTTCCTGGACCAGTGCAATAGTGTTTGGTTGCTCTTCCAGAGTTCTTCGCAAGGCAGCGAAACCAGTGACGCTGTGTTGGATATTGGCTTGTATAATTTTTACATTACCTATTTCTGGCATCTGCGTGATACTCTTCGCATTTGAGGAGTTATGTTGATTTATGGAGTTAGTTGGTTTGCCGTATGGATCCATTATAAATGTTACTTAAATTACTTACAAGCTAAGTTTCTATGATAGGGGGATGGTCATTAGGCAGACCATCCGCCTTGTGCGTGAGAGGGAGTGGAGCGGGAGGGTTCGGCCTGGTCTGCGTCCATGGGCGCCGCCGGCGAGTAGATATTGAGTCCCATAATGTCACCCGTAATATCTGCCTCACCGTCGTCGTCCTCGCCCCCCAACAGCCGTTCCACCTCCTCACTCGACCACCCCTCGTTCCCGGCGGGAGCTGCGTCGCCGGCGCCAGGGGCCGCCGGCACCGCCTCGCTAGCGATAACGTGGCTCGTGCCGGCCTCCCCCTGCGCCGGCGCCACCGCGCCTCCGGGTCTGTACTTTCTTACTTTCACGAAGACGCTCGCCGTGCCGTAGTGCAGGCGAAACCCTTCGTGTTCTAGTAGATGTATGTCCTCGGTTGGTATACCTACCTTGAGGACATGATTATATGTTCCCGCCATCTGGCAAACCTCGTGTGTGAAGATCTGCCATCTCTCCACACCTACTCCCGGGTTTGATCGGACGAGGAACTTTTTAATGGCGTCCGTCCTTCTCGCCATGTCGTCTCTTTCACGGCTGAAGTCTGGGACGAACATCATGCCCGTGTAGTATCGGGACACCTTACTCTCCGGGACGACTATGAGCCCATCCGAGCCGCTCCACAGGAGAGGCAATTGAGCCACCGTGGCGGTAAGCCAGGATAGCGCAGCGTCATCCCGTGGTACATACCTCACCCCGCCGCGGTGAAGTCTCGGCATAGCGTAGAACCGCGGCAGAGCGTCATCGTCGTCAAAAGTATCGAAGAATGCCTTTTGCAGCACGCTGTCGATCGTCATTTGTACTTGGGCCGCCTGGAGTTCATTCATCGGTACTCGGTTCCGGTCCATCACGATCACCGTATACGACGATCGAACCGCCTTCGCGTACGATGAAGGCTCCGAGCCACCCTCTGCACTATCTCTATTTTCCACGGGTTGGGGGGGTTTCGCATACGTTTCCGTCGATACTGCGACAGCGTGTCCTCCTTGTAGGCGCACCTTTTTATCGGCAGCTATGCAGCCAGTCGGTGACACCTGATCGGAGCTGCGCTGTCGCTTCGCGCCTCGTGCTGCTTCATCCCCTTGCCCCGTGCTTTCTGTCATGTTTGGTATTGCAGCCGTTTGGGTATCGGTCACAACACCGCCTACGTCGCCAGCTCGCCCCTTCTGTCCTTTGCCTAAACCTTTTCCCTTAATAGGATAGGGTTTCGGCGCCAGTGCAGTCGGTTGGTGTGTCGTTTCCGGGTTGACCGTTCTTCCAACGGCTGCATCTTCCTTTTGTGCGCGATTGGGAAGTGGTTTCGCGCTAGCCTTAGCCGGGTCCGGCCCCCGCTGTCGCGGCGCCCCCCCTCGTTGTGGGGCAGGCCCCGCGACAGCGGCGGCGGCGTCGGGCGGGAGGGCGCGCGCCATGCATGCTACGACGGGCGGCGCAAGCGCCGACAGGCCGGGCAGCTGCATCACGCCCTCCCGCTGCATCTGAAGGAGTTGCTCCTTAAGTGCGGCATAGCGTTTCTTCCGTTCCCTCTGTTCCGTCCTGCGGTTTTTGCCGCGGTTTATATTTTGGCGGGTCACGGTCGGCCCTACGGACTCTCCGCTCCCCTGCCCGTTACCTTCCTTATCCGATACCAACACAGCGCCGGGAGGTTCCGCCGCTGCCTCGCTGTGTCGTCTCTGCTGCGCTCTCTTCCGCTGGTCGTAGCGCGCTGGTCTCTTCTGCACTGGTCCAGGCGGTGCACTCGCCATCGCGTTCGCTGCGCTCGTCGGTCCAGTAGCAGCCGCATCCAGCGGAGCCTGGGACTCCACTCCGCTGTTGCCTTCGGTAGCCAATTTCTCACCCCCTGGCCCGGATACCAGTGGGCGCCGGGTGCTGGCCGGGTCGCATGGCAAACACACATTTTTATTTTCGCTCGACATATTTCAATTTAGTTTTTTTTCAAGTAGCTGTGGAACAAAAGATGTTTAGTAAGTGGGCACAGAGCAATAGTAGAAGCAGTTGCCCAAGCTGCCCCCCCTCGAAATTTCGTGTGTTGGCGAAGAAAGTAGACACCGCATTAAAGCATGCCATGGCTTCTCCCCCCCCCAAACACACCGGCTACGAGCAGCCGCAGGGGGAGTGCTGGGCCCGGCACACTAACTGATGAATTAAAATGCCGCGCCCACCACCCCCCCTCCCCTCTTTATCCGGGCTTGGTACCGGCGCCATAATTAGCTATTTTATGCTGTAGTGTGAGATGCAAACAGTGATGAAATAGAAGCAAGTGAAAGCAAAGCAGCACGTGTGAAATCCAATAACCAACTATGGTGGCGAGATTTGGGAGATATAGTCGCAGAGGTTTCCCCTTGCCTACTGCGCCAGGTTGTTTGGAGACTATTTAGTTCATCCAGGCCCCCGCAGCCTCTTCTGACCGGGTCAGGATTCGGGTTATCAACCGCCGCCCGATGCTCGGCGTTGTCAAAACTCGTTTAGCACCACCCGGAGGACACGTGCAGGGTATTCGAAGGTATCTCCTGCGGACGCGAGTGACTCCATCCCTGTAATACATGTAAGCAGCAGGCAATGGCGCTCCTGCCTCGCCGTACCCCGTTCCCTTATCTAAAAAGCGCCCGCTACACATCCTCTCACCGCTCAGCTACCTCACACATCGCATGTGGAAACACAGTCTTAGCGCGGTAACGGTTTCTGTATCACAGATTCTTTAACAGTTACTGCGTAATCCAGCACATTATGTGTGTAACTTAGATACGTCTATAGATAATATGGAGATTCTCAAGTAGACTGATTAGTTCTTTTTTATTTGCTTAGCTATTTATAACTTATCCACCGGGCGACAAGCGACGCTAGGCGGATCAGCTAGTACTAATTATATATTTTTTTTCTGCATAATAGGCAAGCATTTGACCACTATCTCACCTGATGGAAAGTGACGATGCGGCCGAAGATGTAACATGCTTGCCTAGAAGATACCTATTCACTCTTGACTTGAAGACTCCCAGATTACAACCCTCGAGGAACAATGACGCAGGCAATGAATTCCACTCCTTCGCTGTACAGATGATGAACGTAGAAGCAAAACGCTTCGAGCGAACTGGAGGTATGTCAACCATAAATGAATGACGTTTGACAGTTTGTCTGGTTGTTAGATGGTAAAATGGGCATGGTGGAATTAACTCGTGTAATTCCTGCGCACACTCTCCAAAATGCAAACGATAGAATACCGATAGACTTGCGACCATACGTCTGTGACCGAGGCTCTGCAATCTGTAAGTATTAATGCAAGTCAGTAAGTATCTTGTCACAGCATCTTTTTTACGGTCTATTATATTGGTCAGTTCCAATGGAAGACCAACGCATGGTTTACACCAGTATTATGCTAAGCCAGAACCGTTTTGCAATATTAAGCAGCTGCACAGCTTTATATCACAAAAACATTACATTGATTACATTGCAGTTAGTAATATAGTAATAACTATGCTACTCCAGCGGGTAATACGATACTGTACTGATGAGTTTGTGTTCGGAAACTATCAGTTCCTTCTTTAATTAGGCATCTAACAAGGTTTCCTTGCGCTGTTCATTACTGCAGAATGATAAAAACTTTGATATCTTTAATTAAACCGAGACTGCAAGTTATCATCTCAATAACTTATCATAACTATATATATAAATTGTCGGTATCATGAAAGCACGTGAAAAAAATCTGTTATCTCGGAACATATATCGAAATTGAATAATAATAAATAGAATTGCAAAATAATGAATAATGTGATAGAATTTAGCAAGTATTTAGCTCGAATATGAGAAATACTACCTTTGATCCCAAAAATCAGCGCAGTTCCTGTGTTCCTGTAGGGTAAGTTTATTAAGTTGTATGAAATGATATATATCTGTAAATAGCGATAGCTGAGAATATCGATGATATTTGGTAGTATGACTCTAGAATAAGACAAAATAGGAATAAGAAAAAAGGACTGACATTCGGGATAGTTAGGGTAACTTGGAATAACGTTTATCTGAAGTTGTTAGTCGAATTTTGATAAAATTTGGTAAGTTTGATTTTGGCACATAAACACTAATATTATATAGCGAAAATTTGGGTGTAAGCATGTTTGTTTCCTCTTCACGTTTCAAAGGCTTAACCGATTTGAATGAAATTTTAAATGGACATAGCTTATGCCCAAGATTCGCACAAAGGCTACTTTATGTCCCGGTAAATAAATTGGTTCTTGTAAGAAATCACTAACAATTAGCTGCAGTGAGATTGGGTTAATTTGTTATGTTGTTATAAATGACTCTACAACTGCTGCTCGAAAAAAAAAACCAGCATCAAGGATGATTATTAACTTTTTTTTTACTATTTTATACTTTATCCTTATAATGAAGCAGTAAAGTTTGTTTGTTTGTTTTTTCTTTTTTTTTTTATTCAAGAATGGCAAACGTTTGGCCGCCATCTCACCTGATGGTAAGTGACGATGCAAGGTCAAAGGTAATTTTTAAAACTACTGATCCAATCCTGTAAATAGTACACACTATACAGTGAGCCGGAAAACTTATGTGTATAAGATCGTCTACGTTATGAACCGACTTACATAAAAAGGAGTATATAAAGTCAACTTTTTATGTTTAGCCGGTTATAACTTATCTTTGAACTTTGAGCTACCTGCTGGCATAGTTTGGTGCGTGTAAGCATTCAAAGCAGCGGGTTCGATTCTCGATGGGAACTCAAATTTTCTCCCCACGGAAAGTTTGTGTTTCTGGTTCTGGGTGTAATGAGAATTTTGTGTGTGTGATGCTAGTATTTACGGCCCCATGACACATATCTATTGAATTTAGTATGGGGCTGTGAGTGTGTCTGAAAGCGTTAATGTGTATGTATTCTATGTTTATTTACCCGGGCGGGTCACCTACTCATGAATAGAGCGGCATGAAATGCTTACATAAACATTATGTTTCTTGGGAGTCATCGGTGATGGACTATCGGGTGCTGAATAATTGTTTCCAGTTCACATTTAGTAATTTACCCGATCTCTATCTAAAATAGAGAAAGATCTTGCAAAGAAATAGAAACTTAAATCCACGATAGATATTTTATTGAGAACATCTTCTAAATGAGGAAAGTCTGGAAGGTAAACTTGAGAAGTCGATGCAATCTACGACTCCATTCGTTTAGAGTGCCAAGTTACGCCGATAGTATTTTAGTAGTTTTTAATTTGGCTTCGCAAACTTGTGCATTTAGCCAGTGTCAAGTAACAATGTACTTCAAGTGTATTTTAAATTAAAAGTCCCAGTCACAAATCACAGTCAAAGCCAAGTAAAAGAGTCAAGGTCCAGTTGGAGTTTTGTAGCGAAGGCGAAAATTACGTTTTTCAACTTTGTATGATTTGCCTACACTTATGCACGTTTACTAAGTATTAACGGTTAATAGTCCACCATTATTACACATTAACACTCCAAGAAAGATTTTGGAAAATTATACAAAATCAACAATGTCATTTTTTTACTTTCGTGGCAAAAATATATTTTAGTAGTTAGAAGTGAGCGGCGAAACGACAATCAATGTAGAAATTATACGCGACGTGTGCAAGGGTCATCAATGAGCTGAATCAGGAAGGTAATGAGCTGGGCGGACCGAAGGAGTACCAGGAACATACTTAAACAGATAATGCGTGAAGATTATGACGTAGTCCATGAGACTAATATTGAGTGATCTAGGGTTAAACAGCGAATGCGTGCAGATCATGTGGTCCGTGAGACTAATATTTAGTGATCTAGGGTTAAATATGTAATTATCACAGTAATAAGTAAAGTATTCGATTTATATTATTTTGAGGGTGCTTGATATGGGTATTTACATTCGTAAATTAAGTTGCAATTATTGGCAGTTTACCAACAATAACAGCGTGTAAGCCAGCCCTATTAATTGTAGGCAGAATTTTTGCAAAACAGTGTGACGTGTACCAAAAAAAAACAAAAAGCCTAAAACAAAACCGACGACCCAGTTGGTACAGTGGACAGGTTTCCGCCCTCTGCGCCATGGGTCCTGGGTTCGATAATTCGATTCCCGGCAGGAGCAAAAAATCCAACCCTAGGGATATTTGGATTTTTAATACACACGGATTTAGATGGTTCTTTTTTTATTACAAAGGGTGTTGTATCTAGTTGGTCCTACATTTTTTATTTAGTATGTATACATGATTCCAGTGTTAGTGACGGTGAAGTTATTATTCTATTTTTGTTTTCTATGACAACAAACGCTGTTACAAAATTTTAGAAACGTATAATTAAAATGTTCACTACCCCGATTTCAGGGGAAGGTAGGTGCTATTACTAGAAGTTCCGCTGTCTTTACATTTAAGGCATCTTCACAATATGTATTCTAGCGACTATTCTAGTGAATATGTATAATAGCTATTGATTAAAAAAACGATTCATTTATCCTACATTGATAAAGAAATCTTCATTTTTCGGGAGTCATAGCTATGTACTATTAAGATTTAATTTGCGATAAGTTATATAGCGTTGTGTCGTTGTGTACGAGTATATGTTACTTTAGACAAGCCCGAAGGACGATGACGTCGATCCAAGCCGCAACGGAAAGAAACGGAGAAAGCGGAATCACTCAAGTGCGATAGAGCCAACAAAGAAGCGATCGCGGAATGCGGCGCGCTTAATTTTTGTAACGGACTTCGGATCGAAAAGCGCGCGTCGAAGCCAAGAGGACCGTGTAGTACCGTGGAAGGGACAGCGGGGGGCAGGGTCGAGTGTAGTACGACGGCCCGCGTTTCTCGTAAAGGAAGCGACCCTGGCGCGGTCATTGCTCGCTGCGACCGCATTCCTATCCCGCGCTCCCCGCACCGAACCGGCGGCGCCGGCGCATCAATGAACGGCTAGCGCGCAACTGCGTTCAGCGTTACTTCGCTCAGACTCGCCTTCTCATTCCCTTGACTTTGTGCTTTATTATTATTTATTATTATCACTTAAATTCTTAACAGCGCTCTTGCGCCTGCGCCAAGTGTCTTCAGGGCTTTACCCGCCAATATGTAATACGATCTGAGATATCTACCCAAAATTAACATAGTAAATGTGAATTAATATATAATAATAATAAAAAAAACTAAGTACTTGAAATTATTCACCTGTACCTCCGTAAATTTGATTCAGGTATTGATAAAATGTTGATGAGATAGATAGAAATGTTATGCATTCGATTGAAAAAGAATTTGTTTGATTTGGTTCAGTATGCCGGAGCATGAACATACCAAACAAAAGTATGAAAGTAATACATATTTACTACAAATACAGAACCCGTCTCATTTTCAAGTCGATGATAAGAAATAAAGATAACAAATACATTTAACAATGCTTATTTTTATTATTTGGAACCCTAGATTAAGGATGACTTTTTTAATGATAAAAAACAATAGAAACAAAGTCACACAGCTTTTCAGTAACAAGAACTCAAAGGGTCTTGAAGAGGCGGCCGAATACAATTTAACATTTAAAGGTTTACGTTACGGTGCCTTCGAAAGCGTCCACCGTAGGTAGTCCAACCGCTTTGCACTTCGTATCAAGGCGCGCGGTCAACGCTCGGCAAACTGCCGGACTTACAGGTTGGACATGGGGCAATGGAATCCGCGGGGGACAAAAAAGAAATGCGCCTGCGCCGCCTGCCGTGCTCGCTTCTTGACTACTAAACATCACACGATCGCCTGGGTCTCACAGTCCCGGTTCATCGGCGGCGCTCATAAAGATATCAAACTGTATATATCCGCAGCGACTTCACATTTCTATTGAACTGCAATGACATACTTAACAATCCATTAATTGTAAATTTCATATAAAATCTTACATTTATTGATGAACAATTGATAAATGTTGTAAATAAAAAAATCTAATGGCGATCGCGAACTAGAAACCCTGCGCTATTTAGGTATGGCCTTCCATTGTTTACGATCCAGTGCGCTAGACAAACGACTAACATAACAACGGAGAATCGCAAAGAGCCGTTGGTTGCAAACGGCCAACACAACTGTTTTTGTGGTTTCCTATGGTAGCTGGAGTTGGCTGACCATATTAGCACTTTGCACTATCCTTACACTTTTGAATGTAAGTGTTCGGGTTGCGGGGATCGACTCCGGCGAACGAGGTTCGAGCGGCAAGCTTGTTTGTTCTCTGTTCCACCTTTTGACGTTTGTTCCTCATGGTACGAGCATATATTTATGTTCTGCAGTTAGGAGCGCGGCATTTGATCGATGAGGATGATATCAGACAAATGGAAAGCTAGGATTCCTTGCGCCTTTCAGTTAGCTGCGGGAATATTTTATACTAGTGCTAGCTGAAAGAGTTTATGAACGAAAAAGTTATATTCGTCTTGAGTACATATACTGCTTATGTACAATTTGATATATTTAAGTACCTATTTTTTTGTATATATAATCAAATGTACTAAATAACATTGAGTATAAATAAAAGGCATCCAATCCCGAGTGATGGTTCGCCTCATGCAAAGCAAGAATGCAGCGTACCGTTTGTTCATTCTGAGAAATCTCTTTTGTCGGCGTTTTCTCGAATTAGTTACCAGTTTTTTTGGCGTATGGAATTTTTTCCACTTCAAGTATCGAACTTGCTAGGCAGACTACTAACTACTGGTGATAAATGTATGAGTACCTTTTTGAGAGCACTTAAAAGAGGTTTGATAAACCTTCTATACTTACCTCAATGTATTTTGTCTTTTTGAAGCGTGATATTAAAGCATCAGTAAAATCGAAAGTTGATTTCAAGTAAATGTTGGTTCATGTTTATCTTTTTATTAATAGTTAATCATGACCATAGTCTCATTTATTATAGAAAGTCATGAATGGGGGAAGCAAACTATCTGATATCATCTCAGATATTAATTCTCATTTATATATTCATTCTTAGATGTTCTTCTCGAGATGGCTGTAATTTAGCGAATCTGGCAGTAGAATCATTAACTTTCATGAGTGCTTCTTTGGGGCCCATGTGAATAAACGATTTTGATTTTGATTTGAATAATAACAAACACATCCACTTAAATGTAATAAATGTTCGAAAGGAAACATTTCTTGGAGCGGGGTTCGATCCCTCAGCCATAGTGTGTCATGTCCTATTGCTCTGGGTTACCCAATCCTTGCTTCAACTGATAAAATTCTTGTCAAATGCCTCTCAAGTGCTGCATCTTTATTGGCCGCATCTGTTAGCTTCTGTAGTACAAGAATTAGGACAAGGAGAACATGACAATAAGTGGGATGATATTGTTTAATCAGGGACTCCACATATGCACTTATTGAAATAATGGTTTATGTAGGTACCCCGTTCTGCCGAGTTGTGTCTACAGCGGCTAACCTAGGTTCGCAGGCGGTTTAAGGATATTAGCCAGTGCAGCTTATTACCAGGTGATAAAGACTCAGCCGTTTATACATTGTTAGGAGGTACGGGCGCTTGGCTTGCTCTAATTTGAGTCTCTTTTTTCTGAGGGTGGATTTGTTAAGAGCTGTAGCATGGGACAGGCATGTCTTTGGATAACGGCTTTGGGGTCTAATTTGCTGATCCTTTTGTTTTAGAGGGATGTCGACAATCAGTTCTCTGTTTTAGTTCTTCTAAGATACAACAAACCTCTATCCAAACTTCATTACCTTATGATTAACATCTTATATTTGTGACGCCATCTACAGAAATAGTTTAGCACTATCGTATCGGGTGAGAATAGTGATAATTTTCTTTTTATAAAATTTACTACTTAAGTTCTGCCTAGTCCTAGTCCTGCCAATAGAAACAAATATAGGATCACACTTACCTCACTGATACCTTATAATTAACATGATACCTAATAAAAATTATATTTATTCGACTTCGCAAAAAAGGAGGAGGTTCTCAATTCGACTGCATTTTTATATGGGTGCTACCTCATAACTTCTCTCCGGGTGAACCGACTTAGATTTTTTTTTATTTGATTGGTGGTGCGCTTTCCATGTGGTCCCATTTAAATTTGATCAGGATCTGACCAGCTGATTTTGAGTTATCCTCAATAATACGTTTTTCATTTACTGAATCTGACTAAAGGTTCCGAAGCTAAAGCTGTGAAGTCAGTTTTTTCAAGCATTGCATGCGTTTAAATTATATTCTATTCTATTTGTAAACACACAAATCCGATTCTTTTCATAGGATAATTTATTTTAATTCACTGTTTTAGTGTTTTGCCGCGAAAGTGAAAAATGGCGTTGTTAATTTTGTATAATTTTCTAAAACCTGTGATTCTAAGTAGTGAGTGTAAATGTGTAACAATGGTGGATTATTAACTGTTAATACTTAGTAAGCGTGCATAATTGTATGCAAATCTTATAATTTAAAAATGTCATGTCTTCTCTGTAGTTGTGAACAGTAAGTTAAACGAGTGTTAAAGTGCAAATATAAGCAATATCTCCATTGCTATGTTATCTATACATACTAATATTGTAAAGAGGTAAAGTTTGTGAGTTTGTGCAGTTGTAGGGGGTAATCTCTGAATCTACTGTACCGATTTTGAAAATTCAATGTCAATAGAAAGCAACGTTATTTGCGAGTGTCATAGGCTAAATTAGACAATATATTAGACGCAAGCTAGATCTAATATAGACAATATATTAGACGCAAGCTTAAAAAAACCGACTTCACCGCTTTATCTTTAGAAACTTGATCACATTAAATTAATTAAATACGTATCATTGAGGATATATAAAAAACAAAAGGTCAGATCTTGATCAAATTTAAATGGAACCACACGGGAAGCACCAAATTTCAAATAATAAAAGAATCATCTAAACCGGTCCACCTGGAAAAAGTTCTAAGGTAACACACATAAAAAAAATACAGTCAAATTGAGAACCTCCTCCTTTTTTGAAGTCGCTTAAAAAGACGATGAATTTCTCGTATTTATTTATATAATTTAGCAGTACTAAACGTAGTTTGTAAGTACTTATTGTTCGGAGTACACATTCATAAATACTTAGATTCAGATTTCAGAAAAGATAATTAATAAATATGATCTGACTATCGGAAAGCCTTCGACCACTACGTTTGTTTGAATAGACTTCTAAAGTCTGTGACTATAGAAGTCACAGACTATAGAAGTCTCCGATCGATTCAGTCCGACGGTTAGGGCGGTAAATCCGTTACTAAATAGCGATGGTATTTGTAGCCTTCATTTTCAAGAACGGGCTGGACAAGTACGGTTAGCAACAAAAGTTGCAAAATATGTCCAGATCATTAAAACAGAGAAATATAAAAGTTCAAAGGCTTGTATCGTGTCTGCTAGAAACATTTACATATCACATACACAATCACACCTAGAACCAGAAGCACAAATCTAACTTGGGAAGGAAAATTGTGTTCCTGCCGAAAATCGAACCTAGGACGGCGCGGGCAGACACTTGCCCGCGCCAACTAACCTCGTTGGCGCGGTGGACAAGTCTCTGACCTCTGTTAATATGGATAAAAATGTTATGAAATTTAAGTATACATTATTTAAAAGCTCCGCATGTTTAGCGCTTATATTTAAGAGCTTACAGCACTTTATCTCATTAAAATATATCTACATTAAATAACATGAGTGTTCAGCTAAAGTGCTGGTGCATAGCTGAGTAGGTTCCTGCAATAGCGGGAGAGGTATTTTCGGTAGTTGAGCGGTGCGGTAAGCGCTTGCTGACATAACGTGAATAGTTTGCGACTCCCACCCTTTCCACACCGCTTCACTCAGTTATGCTCTACCCCTATACTTTTGTTGCTGACTGTACAAGGTACCTTACAAGATCGGAATCTCAATGGACGTTTTGAGTGGCTTCCCAGATCAGGCGTCTATCTCGGAAACTCTAAGCGGGCGTCAATGCCGTCAATGGTTTAATATTTTTTAACCAATTGCACTCGTTTATAAAATTCTTCCATCCGTTACTCCTTGCTCAATTGAATTTGTAAGATGAGAAACGACTGAGATGATATCCAATAAAGTCGGCCACAACAACCTGTTGGATTATATTTTGTGCTGATTTAGATACGATGTGGCTATATGTATTTTAAAATTGGAAACAGCTGACACTACAAAACTTGAGCACGAGAAACGGAAGCTCGCTCGTGCCGTGTGCCGGTTTGAATCAATCAAATGTGTATATATTATAGAGCATATTGTTAAAACAAAACAACCCGACCGACTAAATAACCGTTTAGTTTCTTATTCCTCAATGTGAAAAACAGTTGAAGACAGTACTTTGTTGGACCCTGGCTGTAGGTCTGTGTAGATGTGTGTTTCCAATCAAATGTATTTCATAGTAATAAATCACACCTTACTACATAAGGATGTTTCAATACGTTCGAAGTAAATAAATATTTCTTAATATAACGTGGTAATGTCTCAATTATAAATAAAATAAATATATTGGGATAAAAACCCTAAAAGAAAATCTTAGATGACCTGTCGAGCATAATCTATTAGTTTTCTTTTTTCATATGCCCTATATTATGCGTAGGGAGATATATAGAAAAGCGAGATTAGACTTGTAGTAAAAATAAATAGAGAAATATAGAGAATATAATAGAGAATACATTAATTAGCCGAGCGGCGCGAGGTCTCTAAGTTGACTTGGGTGGTTTAGAATTTTGTCTGTCCGTTAGGCAATTAGCTGATGCTACAATGAGTAACTTTGGCAGCTTTTATCTTATAAATGGAAACTTCGACTTCCGCGCAAAAAATTAAAACCCATGTACTATTTATCAATTTTAACGCGGGCTAAGCCACGGGGATCTAATTGTATGCAAAAAATCATGTTTATGGGATATTACCACAACTGAGTATAAAAAGTGACTATTGGCAGGCAAAATCCTAAACCTATTCCTTATCTTCTACAATCTAAACAAAAACAACAACAGGCGCGTGTTTTCAGCTGAACACTTGAGACATCGATGTCAAACAGCTCTTGACACGTTTGCGACGTGAGTGCTAATCGTTGAAGGCTACCCCCTCACAAAATCGTTCGACTGTGCTTCCGGACGGAAGTCATTGACCTAGCAACATCGGAAATAGATACGTCCTCTATCTATTCCGGTGAGCCCTTCCGTGCATGATCCATCTGATTTCACATCTTGTGTATACATAATCAAAATCGTTTAATCACATGTGCCCCAAAGAGACACTCATGAAAGTTAATGACTCTACTGCCTGATTCGCAAAATTACAGCCATCTCGAGAAGAACCCGACAAGAAACTCGGCAGCGCATTTTTTCATTTATTTTATTTTAATCATTCTTAAACACTAATACATGAATTATATTGACCTAGGTATATCTATATTATTTAGTCGCTAAAAAGCGCTTGTGCAGTTTGCCTCCATGCATCCTTTTCATTAATGTAGATAATAGTTTTATAATAAGCTTTCATAATTAATGCTCGTTTTATTACTGATTTGAACTTTGCCAGTGATAATTCAGTTATTCAGTTTTAGAAATTTTATGGTAAAATCTAACCGCATTTGTAAAAGGTTTATTCATTTTGCTTAATCTAAATGCGCGCACTGTGATTAATATCACAATTGAATGAAGATAGTTTCAGCATCAAACTATGAAAATATGCAAAGTAAATCCGCCTCACCGTCGCTACATCAGTCAACGATCTAATTTTACGGATCGAATAAGATATAAGAATGGTCCTAATATTGAACCTTGAGGCACGCCAATTTTAACTGTAGACCCGTCAGATATCACACCATTAACGCCTACTTTTTGTTGCCTACCTGATAAATATGAATTTAACAAATCAAGATCAGTCCCACGTATACCGTAATGGATTAATTGGCTAATAAGCGATTGTGGTCCACGCAGTTGAACGCTTTGGAGAGATCACAAAATACTCTAATTGCAACCTGCCATCCCTCCCGAGCCTCTCATAGCATCATAATTATCCTACTAATAATGTTATCAACAGTAACAACAAAAAGTATGCGTGGACAGAGCCGATTCTGAACATTGAAAATGTTAAATGAAAACTAGGTTCTAGATATCAGTCTCAAATAAAAATATCAAACGTTGGCACATAATAATTTATTTTCAGCCTGTGAAAGTTTAACAAATTTCTCAAAATTTCTGGGCATAGGTCTTCTTTGTGCTGGTTTTGAGCTTATTGCACTTGATTAAACTACCCTTCCGCTGAAGGTGTGGTCGTTTTGGTTTGCCTTCTATGCTGCGGGTGTCGGGTTCTGTTCCCATTATGATGATATGATTTACATATTTTCTCCTTAAGCGAAACGTTTAGTGTTTTTGGCTATGCGGGTATCGTGGGTGTGTTGAATGTGCTGGACACCCGCGATTAAAGTCTTAAGGATATAAGGCCTAACAATAGCAGCCACGAGATATCTCACGCGTGAGAGAAAATCCTCTCAATGTCGATTCTTTACGCATTTTGTCTAAAATGGACGCTACGATAGACAAATGTTGCCATATTTATGTTTCTTTAAAAACTTCAAACTATACATAACCTCTTTTTATGTTCCTTGCGCTAGAAAGGACAAGTTTCTCGTCACCTTAAAAAAAAAACAAATTTTCTCCTGCAAAAACGGTACTATTAAGACTAACTATGACTAATGGTGGTTACGAGGTTGCTGTTATCCTGGTTGTCTTTTTTAATAAACTTATTGCAACATTTCCCTTTAATAAACTTATTGCAACATTATTTAATCATAAGGTATCATAATAAAGAAAAAATAAACAAATAATCTTATGGTATCGTTACATTCATATCAATGTACCGGGTGTAAGATTAGGTAGGCTAGTTTTAAAAAAGCAATATGGCGTCCCGCGGGTACTCCAAAGGGATGAACTAAAAGTTGACAAAATCAATCAAAATGTTCTTGAACAATAAACTGGTACAAAAGAAAAAAATTATACCATAACGAACTTGGGACCTCTTTGAACAATGAAGAGTGCAATCAAATTAATAAAAATTATAAAGCCTTTTTAACGCCTTTATGTTAAATGTACAAACATTTATCTAATTATTTACTAAAAAATTAGGGTACCCATATTTGGGTGACGGCCTTCTTCATTTCTTTCCACGTCCTTTCGTTCTGGGCAAGAAGTGCCACCACTTCGACGATATCGTCACGCCATCTTTCCTCTGGGACGCGTTCCGTCCCGCGGGCACCAGTGGACAACGCATTCACTCCAACGGCTTTCGGTAGACCTGGCCATGTGTCCCGCCCATTTCCACTTGAGCCTACAAAGCATCAAAACTGCGTTTGTCACTTTAGTGGCTTCTCTGATTTCACAGTTTCTGACTTTGTTTATTCGTTTTAGACCCAGGATTGAACGCTCTGTCGCCCTTTGGAAATAGGCAATTTTTTTAATTAGACTTTTGTAAGAGCCCACGTTTGACAGCCGTAGAGTAAAGATGGTAGTATTGTGTTGTCTATTAGTATTCTTTATATATATTGGTATGTGGCTTTTGAAGACTTCTTTGTAGGACCAATACTTCTTCCAGGATATCTTTTTTCTTCCGTGAATTTCTTTAGTTGTGGCGTCTTGAAATTATATTGTCTGCCCGAGGTAAATATATTCGTGTACATATTCAATATTTCCGTTTTCTAGTTTCACAATCTTCTGTTCACCGTGTGTTATAATTTTGGTTTTCAAAAGATTCATGTAGAGTCCTATCTTTTTGCTTCCAGATTCTAGCATGTTTAACATACTCGTATGTTGGATATCATCCTGATTTTCTGCTAAAATAACGATATAATCTGCGAAAGGTAAGTGAGTCAACTGTTCACCATTGATATTGATGCAGTAATCTTGCCATTCAAACTTTCGGAACATCGATTCTAAGATGGCTGTAAAAGTTTTGGTAAAATTGGGTCTCCTTGTTTTACCCCACGTTTAATTTCGAAGTGAGGGCTGAGGGCTTCAGTTTTAATTTTCGTATAGTAATTTTTTAAATACCTTTTAATATATTAATATATTTTGTTTATATGCCTTGTTCTCCAAGACTTTCTCAAAGGTACTTTTGTGAGATCAAGTCGAAAGCTTTTATGTATACATGATTTTGTTGTATTCGTTACATCTTTCTATGCATTGCGTAAGTGTAAATATATGATCTCTATATGGCTCTATCATTGGAATTACGGTATCTGATGAAACGCCGTGATCCCCAGGTTACTGGTTTTTTTTTAACCGACATATACCGTGTCCAACCTCGTTTATTTGTAAACTAGGAATTTCTTCCGTTTCTTCATCGTTTTGTTGTAGGTACTAGGCTGGAATATAATTTAGTATAAAAATTGGTTGCTGTACCTAAAATATAGTTTCTGTTAGTTGCAGTTGTCCTGATCGAGTAATGATGGCTTTCTCCTCTTTTTCTGGCTATTCTTGAGCTATTTAATATTTTTGAGTAATTTTCTTGTCTTTTTTTCTGTTTCTTTGTTCTACGAAGTATTCTTTTGAATTTTTCTCTTTCTTCAATAAATATTTCTCTTTCTTCAATCAATATATCAGCATTCATGAGTTTGGGTTTAATATGTTTTGAATAATCTGCAGTATCTTCCGGGCGTGGGAATAATGCAGGGTTAGATTTAACAAACATGGTAGTTTCCAAAATGTTCACGAGCGACGGAATCGTTAGTATTCGGTTTATTTTTGGTTCTTATACGTAAAATTGTTTCAAAAGCGTAGGACGGAGGTTCAGGTATAAAATCCTGGGACCTGCTTCCAATGATATACTTGATTTGAATTATGGCCAACGACATAGGCCTGCTTAGCCTTAAAGGATTAAAAGCCAAATCGACAGTATCAGAGTAATTCACTTTACTTACATAAAACAGTTGATACACACCCTTTACCTATGACCTATTGCTAACGTCTTTTCCCATAGACCGTTTTCATTATTGACTTTATTATTTATTTAAATTTTACAGTATAGTTTCGTTTCTACTAGTGGCTGATGGCAAAATGTGTTGACATTCATAAGTGTTCTATTGTATGTACCTTTATTTTTTTTTATTTTTTTTTTATGTTGAATAGGCAAGCATTTGACCACTATCTCACCTTATCTTATTATAGTAGCCACTATGACTCATCATTAGGATCGCGGACTTCTGACGTCTGATCTGATATATATATATTTTCGAATTACTCTGAGTGAGCACTGACCCGTGTTAATCGATTATAACAAGATCCTGTCATTAGAGAATGCTCTGATGAGCAGTTGCTATGAAACGAGTGCCTATTTGGAGCGCATGTGAATAAACGATTTTGATTTTGATTTTGAAACGAATCAGTATCCGAAAAATACGGGTCGCATAGGTAGGGTTCTGCGAAACTCGTTACTTTAAGCACGATCGTATAATATACGATCGTGCTTACGTTATAATATTAGTACATCTAACTCTTCTTTGACCGAACGTTACGGCGAACTGTAGGTTTTATTCGCCAATTATGCCAGTTAAATGCGTGGTGTCGATAGTACGAAAAATGCTGACTGCTAAATCCCAACAGAAGTTCTTACGATATGCGTCATTTAAGTAGAAACATCGCCCCTGGAAATTATAGATACCTAATATGTGTCACTGTCTACATAAGTCACTATCTATATCTACCCTAGCACTAAGTAGTCAAGCAAAGCTAGAAATGCCTATTAGGGGAAAGCTCTGTTTACGAATATGATATGTCACGCCGCCCCGGGGAAAAGGGCAAATTGAGAACCCTAGGTTTACGAGTTATCAGCGGTTAGTATTGGGTGGAATGCGTCTGTTCGAAGCTGACGGATACGCTGCGATACAGTACGTATTGGCGTCTTGTAAATGGTGTCGTGATTTTTCGCGAGTAGGTGGCTCGCCTGATCTTTGCGACGGCATAGCAATGCACATCCGGGGCGGTCGATACGGGCGCCGACTTGCGCGGTACCGAGGCGTCCCTCACCACCCCGCACCCGCAACGGCCCCCTTACGTCTTTGAATCCCCTCCGCGGCGATCCACATCGATTCGCACGCTTGATATAAGTACCTACTTAATGATTAAAATGTTGTTGCGATAACTTATCGTCTAGCGCCGTTTGGAACGATTCAACTTTACAGGCGTAGCTGATATTATTGATTACAGTGCAATTAAAAATAATGTCCATAGCGGCAAAATTATCACCTACGTTGTATATTTTTAATAGGTAGGTACAAGACAACGGAACTTGAACCTGTAGGCCGATTTTACACTCAAAATTTTCAAGTTGAAAATTTTTAGATGAGAACAATACTAGTTTATCAATTGGATTCATTAAACATAACCCGCTTTCACACTCACACCCACACTAAATTCAATGACTTGTGTCGTGGGTGCCTGAAACATTCAAATCACACACCCACAATCACAACCAGAACCAGATACACTTCAGAACTTAACTTTCATTGGGGAGAATACTTGTTCCCGCCGGAAATCAAACCCGATACCCCTGCTTAGAAGGCGAACGCTCACCCTAACTAAGCCAACACTGAGTTCATTTTTGAAGAAATTAGCATTAGGTACCTAAATTAATTAAATTAGTGTAAGGAGTAAAACCATAGTATGGCCCAAGAGGCGTTTCTAATTAGCTAAAACCTCTCTATTCGTACAATACATATATGATGTAATAATTAACATGTTGTTATTCAAATAAGTTTAATATCCTCTTTGTTTTTAAGTAACTAATTATCCGACGTCGAATCTGGGTAGGAATTTACTCCAAAATATACATCGCTATGAAATTAATTATAATTAAGAGCAGTAAAAACTAATAGACTGCAATAAAATTTATTCGAACACAGGATCAAAAACCGTACAAAAATAATATAAACGGAAGCAAAGCTTAAAAAACCGACTTCACCGCTTTATCTTCGGAACCCTTAATCAAATTAAATTAATGAATTACGCATTCCTGAGGACAACTCAAAAACTACTGGTACATGGGAAATACTGACTTTCAAATAAAAAAAAAACATCAAAATTCGGTTCACCTAGAAAGAAGTTATGAGGTAAATAAAAATGAATAAAAAAATACAGTCGAAAGGATAAGGTTCTCATCCTTTATTTTTAAGTCGGTTAATGTTACGTCACACAATAATTTTATTGTATTAAATTGCATATGACAGAACATAGCATGCAGCTATATACATAAATAGAGAGAAAGATAGAAATAAATAACCAACTCTAGAAGATGGTACCCCGAGGGGTATAATCTGGGAGTCTTCAAGTCAAGAGTGAATAGGTATCTTCTAGGCAAGCATGTTACATCTTCGGCCGCATCGTCACTTTCCATCAGGTGAGATAATGGTCAAATGCTTGCCTTTGTTGCATAAAAAAAAAAAAAGTTCGGTAGAAAATCAAATATCCACCATACCTATAAATGCCCTATTTCACTCCTTGTAATTGAATATGTATTGTTCCACATATGCGGACGCTATCATAGTAATTAAATATACTCGGAATCAAACGATATTGGTAATTAAATTCATCTCCTTGTGCAATGCAGAGGGGTGATGAGAAAGCGATTGATCTGATTGCTCTTTGATTAATTGGTATGGATTACCTGATTGAAATGCGACAGGTGGTTTGACTAATTGCATAATTGTTTGTTTTGATTGTACTAATTGATTGGTTTATTAAGGGAATGGTATTGAGTAGGTACTTTCTAATATTGACAATATTATGTAGGTATCTTGTTAATAATTTCAGAAAATTTATCTTTTTACCTTTCTACCATCGGGCGACATTGATTTATGGTAGATATTCAATCAGTGAGCTCGAAGCGTTTTGCTTCCACATTCATTATGCGTACCGCAAAAGAATGGAACTCTTTACCCGAGTCTATGTTTCCCGATGGGTACAATCCATGAGTTTTCAAGTCACGTGTGAATAGGTATCTTCTAGACAATGAATAGGTATTTAATGAGCAAGTGTGCTCCACCTTATTAGACTAAACCATCGCTTTCCATCAGGTGTGATTGTAGTCAAACGTTTGCGTAGTCATTTATGAAAAATGTGCACCATTGTCGACTGCATCTTCACTTTCCATCAGATTAGATTGTGGTCACACGTTTCCCCATATTTTTTTAAGAAAAATTAAGGTATTATCCGTATTAACGACAGCCAACAAATAACAGAAAGTAGAAGATAATTTGTATTGTATAATTTTCAAGTGAAAAAAATACTAATCGGTTTCTTTTCCAATATAATAATACTTGGGCTATGTTGATATGAACTAATAAAAAGAACAGGATTTCAATAATTGAAACGCAAACAAAGCTTAAAAAGACAGACTTCATCGCTTATATTTCGGTTTAGCTTGACCGATTTCGATAAAAAGTAATTGGACCAAATCTGAAGTATACTCTACCAAACAAAAAAAGAATCATCAAAATCGATTCATAATTGGCGAAGATATCGCGTAACATACATATAAAAAACATAAAGTCGAATTGAGAACCTCCTTTCTTGAAGTCGGTTGAAAAGTGGGCAAAGATCCACAATCCTACTAATATTATAAATACGAAAGTTTGTGTGTAAGTGTGTAAGTATGTTTGTTCCCTCTTCACGCTTTAACGGGTGAACGGATTTGGATGAAATTTGGAATGTACATAGATTATACCTAGGATTAACACATAGGCTACTTTTTAACTTGATAATAGCGGGCGAAGCCGCGGGGCACGGCTAGTTTGTTATAAATGGCTCGAATAATAGACAAAATTAGAAAGGGGGCAAGAGGCGAAAAGACCATATGGACATCAAAATGTAATAGTCCATTGGAAACAAATTGAAAACTCATTTGTAAGTCAGGCGCGCTGCTTAAATTAAAAGTTATAAAGTAGCCAGCTTTGTGTAAGCAATCCCAGTTAGTAATTGATCGAGCGAAGCGAGATCTCTGAGTTGACTTGGATCTTTCAACACTATGTCCGTCCGTCCGTCTGTCAGAGGCATCTAGCGTCTAAATAATAAAAGAGAATGACTTTATATTCTCACAGACTATGTAAAACTAAAAAAATATATAAATGAAAATATTAAGGGGGCTCCCATACATGTAAGTTGTTAAATATTTTTTATTTTTTTATCTACCGTTGGGGTATATATAAATATAAGAGAGCAGAAAAGCTTGCAACATCCAGTAGCCAGCAGAACGATAAACGCTACTTATTTGAGCATAATATGACAAGATAAGTATATAATTACCTAGTCCACACTGTCATGTTTTGTAATTTTTTTTCGATCTGTATCCCTGTATACAAAGCAGACAATAATTCGTTAAATGGATCCTGATGGATCATGGATACAACAAATTCATAATTAGCTCAGGCGAACTTTAAACTGCCCGCTGGCGTAGTTAGGTGCGCGTTTGCCTTCAAAGCTACGGGTTTGAATCCCGGTGGGAACACAACTTTTCTCCCCACGGGAAGTTTGTGTTTCTGGTTCTAGGTATGACGTGAATGTTGTGTGGTGTCACAGTCTTACTTATAAAAATGTCGCATAGCAATGCTTGGCCACCTCTTAGTTAAGCAGCTAAATAATAGAAATTTACATGATCTCCATAGATTATAACCAAAATATTCAACTAAATGTGAAATTATACGAATACAGCTATCAAAAATGTGGTTTTATTAATCTATTGAAATGAAAATGAAAGACAGGTGACATTCAACAGTTGTCGAAGTAAACAATTTGGAGCCGCACGTTAATAGTTTTGACACATTTATTATTGAAAGATATCATGTTCCGCCATCTTGCCTCTAAGCAGGTTTAAACTAGGCAATGGCGGTGTTTAATTTTGACAACTATTTAAGCACTGCTTAGCGATATTTTAGCGCTAAATCACGTTTATGAGTGAAATTTTTGTTAAACTGTAGATAAGCAATTGATTAAAAATTAAGAGGAGTTTATAAGTAAGACTGTAATGTTTACGACCCCAGGACACAAGTCATCGTATTTTTATTGTGGGGTTGTGAGTGTGAAAGCATTTATATATATGTTTTTTGAAGTGAAAGCTTCTTTAGGCGCGTTGAGCACTTTTTTAGTGAACAAAAATCATTGAACTCGCGTCATCGTCACCGAACGCTTTCTAATAGCTCGACGATACAATTCAAAAGTTACTTAGTTTTCACTTCTATCGGCAGTCCCCAAAGACTGCCCCGCATGTTTCTTTTTTCCCGGGCGAAGCCGCGCCGGGCTGATCAGCTAGTATTGTATATAAAGACATAAACAGACGTAGGTATTAAAAATACTTTACAATTCGAGTTTCTACTGTAAAAATGAAAGCCGGAATACCTACTAGTAAGTACTATAGAGGCTTGTATTGTGATTGTAGGTAACTGAAGTCTTTTGCTGTATAGTAGATGTATATAGTTCTGAATTCGTTTTAGGAAATATAGGTAATTTACCAATAGAAATGAAACAGCAGTAAAATTCGCGTCGATGTCGTTCTGTTAGCATTTAACCTTTTATTGCATTAATCCACTCTTACAACGCAGGTTAGAACCCGCGCATGAAACAAACAAACAAATAAACAAACAAACGCATTCACACTCACAGCCCCACACTAAGTTCAAAGACTTGTATCGTGGGTGCCGGAAACATTCACATCACACACACATTACACCCAGAACCAGAAGCACAAATATCCCTTGGGAAGGAATTTGTGCTCCTGCCGGGAATCGAACCCAGGACCCACGGCGCAGAGGGCAGACACCTGTCCACTGCGCCATCTGATCGTCACAATCCACTCTTACAACGCGGGTTAGGACCCGCGAGAGCGGATTTATGCAACAGAAAACACCAGCATGAGTGACAGGTGTTTCAACTTGCCTACAATAGATGTACTATAAAATAAAAATAGCATTTATAATAAAACAACATTTTTCAATACAAGCTTTTACGATCAATCGGCTATCATAATTAAATGTACACGCAATTTCGTGTCTGTGCTGTTGACCGTTAAAGAGTTCATTTATCTGGAGCTAATACTGGATGTCAATTCAGACAATGCTTACCATAAAAATGCTGTACCTGGATGACCGAGTTTTCCTCGGATAAAACGACGTTTTCTAAAAATAGAAACCTAGCTACCAGCTAGATCGATTTTCTCGCCCCCTGTAACCCCCCGCATATTAAATTACATGAAAATCGTCGGAGCCGTTTCCGAGATTCGGATTATATATGTACATATATAGAAGAATTGCTCGTTTAGATAGACAGATATATTATTTTAGTCATTGATACTAAACCAACTAGTAAAAAAGGAAGTGGTTCTAATTCAGCTTACAAGATAACCTATCATACAAAAATATAATAAAAGCTGATAAAAATAATATATATACTTATATAAAAACGCTTTCACACTCACAGCCCCACACTACGTTCGATGACTTGTATCGTGGGTGCCTGAAACATACATAGTATATTAATCTTGTAGTAGTAGTAAACTAGAAAACAATCACAACCATAAGCTCATAAAAAATATTCTTGATATAAATGAAACGGCTTGACTCACGATTTAAGGTCGACTCTTGCGATCTAGGTTTCGCAGACCTTAAGGAGTCTAAAGAGTCGACTTTAAATCGTGAGTCAAGCCTTTTCATTTATATAAAGTACTAGCCGTGCCCCGCGGCTTCGCCCGCTATTATCAAGTTAAAAAGTAGCCTATGTGTCAATCCTAGGTATAATCTATGTACATTCCAAATTTCATCCAAATCCGTTAAGCCGTTAAAGCGTGAAGAGGGAACAAACATACTTAAACACTTACACACAAACTTTCGGATTTATAATATTAGTAGGATAATGTGTCAAACTCACGAAAACTTTTTATTATTATATACACATATATGAAACATTTTTTAAAAGTTGGAATTCGCATGGCATTATAATGATATTATTTATCATTGATGTAGAATTTAGATACTAATGTTTTACTTGCTGTTTGTTCGTTTGAAATGGCCATTTAATATTTAATAGGAATAAATTCTTCTACAAAGACTAAATGGTTATATTATCTTTGTTCTTCGATATGTCATCTTAATTTGAAGTGTAAATGGAAATGTTGCTAGTTTTAGCTATTAACAATTATCTAGTTAGGGGCCATCCATAAATTACGTCACACGTTAAGGGGGAGGAAGGGGGTCGACGAAGTGTGACATTGTGTGACAAGGGGCGGGGAGGGGTACCAAATAATGTGACATCACATTTTTTTCAGAATATACTATTTTATATCTAAGTATCACAACACTAAATTAAAACTACATACCTTCTAAATAACATAATAATGATGACCTCATTAAATAATTTATAACTAAACGCAAGCAAAGCTTAAAAAAACCGACTTCACCGCATTATCTTAGGAACCTTGGTCAGATTTAATATGATAAACACGCATTATTGACGATAACTCAAAAACTAGTGATCGGATCTTGATCAAATCTAAATGGGATCAATGGGAAAGCAACAGATTTCAAACAAAAAAAATTCAAAATCCGCCACAAATTTTCATATTTTTTTTAAATGTAATATCGCTAAATATGTGACGTCACACTAGGTAGAGAGGGGGTCTCACCAATGTGACCAACTGTGACAAGGACGGGGGAGGGGTCAAAAAATCATGAAATAACGTGTGACGTAATTTAAGAATGGCCTCTTACATATTTTGTTAATATTTTTCGTGTTAGTACCTTTTCCAAGGTGTTTAAATAAGTGATAGCCTATGTTGGCCTAGGTGCTCTAATTCTCACGTTTTTGACTTATTTTGTAAAAAGACCGTTTGGTTATCCAAATATATATTAAAAAACCAATAACACAAATTTACTTGGGGAGAAAACTTGTGTTCCAGCTGGGAATCAAACCCGATAGAAGGCTAACACGCACCCAACTAGGCCATCGGCCAGTTATATTATAATAAGTAACGTTCCATAAAAACTGTAACATTACTGGATTTTTCTGTAGTTCTAGAAACAAAGCCACATTAATATTCGATACATTGTCCTGCTCTAACACACGTTGTTAGAGTGGAATATCACTAGCCGACCGCGATACGTGAGAGCGAGTATGGAGTTTAAACTTGCTTACGATCGAAAAGTAGTATAATAGTCAATGAGCTATACCTACTACGATAAGAGACGTTATGAATGAACGCCCGTACTACAAACGTAAGCGTATATCAACCGTTGTTGATTACGTGTTACCTAGACTAAAATGGGACTGAGTTTATCAACCGCAAGCCTTATAATTACAACCAATACGTTCAATGTCGGGCGTCATTGTGTTTTTAGTATCTATGTTTATTTCTAGTGTGATTATTATTGAATGTCATGGCAAAATCCAATGCTCAATTTTTCAAGTTCGCATAATACCGGAGTCAAGAAAAATAACATTATTTGCTAAACAGACTAAAAAATATGGTCATTGAAATCACCATATTTTTGTAGTACTTTCGCGGTTCTTCTCCGCAAATATAATTAAACGCAAGTAAAGCTTAAAAAAGCCGACTACACCGCTTCATCATCGGAACCTTGATCAGATTTAATGTATAAACACGCATTATTGACTAACTCAAAAACTAGAAACCAGACCTTGATCAAATTTCATTGGGACCACATGAAAAGCACCAGCTTTCAAATAAAAAAGAATCATCAAAATCGGCTCACAACGAAAGAAGTTATGAGGTAATTTTTGAAGTCGGGTAAACGAGAACATCGTCAAAGTACGCATTATTCGTCACAAAATAGGCACTTATGACGATATTTCATGATATACTGATCAGATCTTGATCAAATTTAAAAAAAAGAGCATTACGTATGTAACATAAACCTTTCACGCTCACAGCCTTACACTAAGTTCGATGACTCGTGTCGTGGATGCCGAAAACATTCACATTACACATACAATCATAACCAGAACCAGAAACACAAATTTTCCTTGGGTATAAATCTTGTATTCCCGTCGGGAGTCGAACCTGATACCCGTGCATAGAAGCCTAACTAAGCGAGCAGTTCATATTCAGAATATATAGGTATCATAATAATTAAACGCAAGCAAAGCTTAAAAAAACCGACTTCACCGCTTTATCATCGAAACCTTGATCGACCAGCTTTCAAATAAAAAAAGAATCATCAAAATCGGCTCACAACGAAAGAAGTTCTGAGGTAACTTTTGAAGTCGGGTAAACCAGAACATCGTCAAAGTACGCATTATTCGTCACAAAATAGACATTATTGACGATATTTCAAGAACTACTGATAAGATCTTGATCAAATTTTAATGGGACCAATTAGTAAGCAACATCTTTCAAACTAAAAAAAAGTTTTCGAAATCGGCTCACGTGGATAGAAATTATGAGGTAAAACACATAAAAAAAATAATATATATAATACAGTCGACTTGAGTACCTCCTCCTTTTTTGGGAAGTCGGTAAATAGAAGGTTCTAATTCGACTGTATTTTTTTTGTATGTATGTTACGTGATATCTCCGCCAATCATGAATCCGCCGATATTATCTATGATTTATCTATCTGAAACCTAAATATATTTTATGCAATAGATATGGAGGAGCAGGGTCTTCTGACACAGGTATTTTTGTACTTACTAGAAGGTCCTACCTTAAGACCTACCTTAAGTTAAGCAAATCTTGGGTACAGAAATCAATCATTTTTATTTTTAGGGTTCCGTAACCAACGGGTAAAACGGGACCCTATTACTAAGACTCGGCTGTCCGTCCGTCTGTCACCAGGCTGTATCTCATGAACTGTGATAGTGAGACAGTTGAAATTTTCACAGATGATGTATTTCTGTTGCCACTATAACAACAAATATTTAAAAAAAGACGTGTGGCACTCGGGGACTGCCGCGGTAAAGCTATTGCATAGCATTTTTTATTTTTCAGTTTCATTTTTCTTCACAAAAAGTTTCCGGTCACGTTGATAGCGAACTCTGTACCGATGCATACGATTCAGTATCCAGTACCAATCGGCTACCGAGTCTTCTAACTATAACTTCGAAATAAGCATATAGATCTTGACGTTTACTTTAAAAACGTAAACGTCAAAACCTATACGCTTATTTCGAAGTTATAGTTAGAAGACTCAGTAGCCGATTGGTATTGGATACTGAATCGAATGCATCGGTACGGAGTTCGCATCTCAACGTGACCGAAAACTTTTTGTGAAGTCGCTAGAGTGGGGGGCGTTAGGTTTTTTCGTTACGGAATTTCTGGATTAGGTCTCCACGCTCAAGGCCCGCGATAGAAGCTATGCAATAGCTTAAAAACAGAATAAAATAAATATTTAAAGGGGCTCTCATACAACAAACGTAACTGTTTTGCTCAATTTTGATAACGGCAACAGGTATAGACGCTTAAGTTATATATTCACTTAAAAATAAATAATTAAAATAAAACAAATATTTAAGGGGGTTCCCATACAACAGACATGATTTTTTTGCCATGGTGCGGAACCCTTCGTGCGCGAGTCGGACTCGCACTTGGCCGGTTGTTGACTTTAAAAGACGGATATAGATTTTAATTTATTGGAAAACGAAAATGTTCCAACCTTTTTGCACACTATGACCCTTCACTAGGCTGATGTACCACGCACCCTTCTATTTCATACTCTCTCTCTTCTGTGCGTGAAACCTATACTAGTATACTGCCGTTCACTCAGGAGGTAATTTGCTTCACTTTGTATTTTATCACTATATCACCAGTATATAAGCCAGTCAAAACGTATACGGACAAACCTATATACTCGTATCTCAAGGTTTCGCCACCAGGAAGCATTAGTATTTGGTTTGAATGAACAGAATGAACAGTTCGCGGGAAGCGGGCGTTTCCGCTATGCGAATAGAATTCGACCACGCACGCCATCTAGGCCTGTGTGGAGAAACTTTAACATGATATGCCGGACTAAGCAGTAATAATACAAATAATGTTTTTTTCAGTAACAAATTATACATAGACAATTTCAAGCGACCAGGGATTCCTTTTAATCAAATAATGCCCGTATTACGATTCCCTGCTCTTCCTTAACATAGAAAAAAAATAATTTGGTTTTGTAGTGACTGCGTAGGTATGATTGAATGTGTGTGTATACGTTACGTGCGCGTGTGTGTATTTGTATGAGTGTTGGATTATGAATGAAGCTGAAGCAGAAATTCGGTCTCCTTATAGCTAAGGGATGTTAATAATACAGCCACTTAATAATACAGTAACTCGTACTAATTATTTTTTATATATAGAATAGAGATTAATAAACCCGTTACAGGCGACGGGTTAATCAATCAGTAACCCGTCGTAAACATTTATTTTCTACGCATTTAACGCGCTGATAAGCATCTAACGAATTGTCTAAGCTATTAGTCCAAAATAATAGCAGTAAAAGGCAAATTGTACTTACATCAAATACGTAAGACGATGAAATAGGTTTTTATTTGTTGATGATTAATATTGAATGCATCAAAAGCCAACTAAACATTAAATAACTTACATATATAAACAAAACGCATTCATACACTCACAGCCCCACACTAAGTTCAAAGAATTGTATCGTGGGTGCCGGAAACATTCACATGACAAACCAGACCCAGAACCAGAAGCACAAATATCCCTTGGGAAGGAATTTGTGCTCCTGCCGGGAATCGAACCCAGGACCCACGGCGCAGAGGGCGGGCACCTGTCCACTGCGCCAACTGGGTCGTCAACTGGGTCGTAAACAGATTATAGACTATTGCACACGACTGTACTTATAAGTAGTCAGAACACGAGAACGTGCAAGTACTTCATGCTTCACCCAGGTGGAGCACGAGTCGGTACCCATTTTTTCAGATTTTTAACAAAAGGAAGTAATTAGGGCTGTCACACTAAGAATACTTTTTCACTGAGGTCATCTGAAACCCTTCAGTTAAAAATGCCTCAACACACCACCTCTTTTTATGATGCATCTTTCACTGTTCTTTGGAACAGCTTACCTGTCATTTAAACAAAATGTAAATAAATTCTACTTGTCTAATAATAATGAAATATAAAATAAATAACTTATGAATATCGGTAGAATATCTTATTATTAGGTATTACCTAATACAAAAAGTCATTGGTCGGTAGTGTGCCCAAAAGGCTGGCTGCGTTACCTCGTTGCACAGCGAGACTTAATTGCTGTGCAAAATACAAACCGGCATTTTGGTCACGTGTCGACTCTTTCAGTCTCCCAGCCAAATCTTTATAAATATATAAGTAGATATATATATTTACACATATTTATATCCTACTAATATTATAAATCCGAAAGTTTGTATGAAAATTGGGAAGTGTGTAAGTATCTTTGTTCCCTCTTCACGCTTTAACGGCTGAACGGATTTGGATGAAATTGAATGTAGATAGATTATACCTAACGGACTAACACATAGGCTACTTTTTAACTTGTTAATAGCGGGGAAGCCGTGGGGAACGGCTAGTATATGTATATATTTATGTAATTGTAAAAGTAGGTATACAATATAATATAACTATTATATGCTATATATTTATTTATTACATATTTAGGTATCTATAACTTTATTTTTATGTACATAGTTTTTTAGACGTTCTGTACACCACAGTCTCAACATTATTTTGCTATCACCTCTCCATCCAAACGTTGTCCGGAAGAAATCTCTTTAAGCGATAAGATCGGTAAATTATTTATAATTTTATTTTTCGTTATTTTTAATGCAATTAATTAGTACAATATTTTAATTCCATTCTAGGTCATGAAATGGACCAGTCTTGACGACTTGTTCCTTCCCGATGAGTCATGGTCATAGCCAAGTAATTAATTCGATTACATAATCAGTTATAATCAAAGTAATAAATAATAAAATATATTGCATGTATTATTTACACATTTATTGATATGATAAAATAAATTACATCGAATAAACAAGATAATAATCACAAAATAAAATCACATTATTTCATTGTGGTAAAGTACAATTTAGTAAAATACTTAAATTCTAATTTTTTTATGTAAACATTAATACTAAATGATTATATCACTACAACTACACACTTTAAAATTCTTTGGTAATTTATAATATTACAATTACAAAACAACTACAAAATTGAAATGTAATACCATAGTTATGCGAAATGCAGGTTCCTTACTTCTAAGTGTACATTTAGTCTCTTTCGACGTCTGTCTCTTTCACGAGAATATAAACATTTACACTACAAATCAGGGATGTTATGGATATATAATTTCGGATCCGGATATAGATATTGGTAAAATATAATATCGGTTTCGGTTACGGTTATGGATATTAAATTATTTCGGATTATCCGATAGTTTCGGTTACGGATATTATTTTTTTAAGGAACTGTAAAATGAAATACAAATAAGATTATATTCGACTTTAATTGTACCTTGTAGGTTAGCGGGAGAGGTGTCGCATTCCAGCGGAGTGCACAGTTAATTCGTATGAGTGTAGTATTTAGTTAGACTCCGCCCTATCCGAAACTATCCAAAACTTTTATTTCGGATTCGGTTACGGTTACGGATATTTTTTTATTTTGGATATCCGATAGTTTCGGTTACGGATATGGATATCCCTAACAACACTAAGGAAAATGTTCGAAAATTGTTAATTTGTAGTACAAATAAACAATTTTAGATCATTTTCCTTTGTGCAGTTAGGTTCTTCATAAAACATTCTGTTATCGAGAAGTAACGTATTTATTAGTTTATTATTAAACGCAAGCAAAGCTTAAAAAACCGACTTCACCGCTTTATCTTCGGAACTTTGATCTGATTAGATGTACTAAACACGCATTATTGAAGATATTGAAAGAGATCACATCTTTATCAAATTTAAATGGGACCAATTGGACAAAATAAAAAAAAATCAAAATTGGTTCATGTGGAACGAAGTTATGAGGAAACACACATTAAAAAAAATAGAGTCGACTTAAGTACCTCCTCCTTTTTTGTGAAGTCGGTATGAAATACGGGCCACATACATTGCTGTGACTTAGAAGCTTGATTTTTACTCAGCTGAAATGGACTATATATAAGAAAAAAAAATCGCTTGTATGATTTATAAACATCTCGTGTCGCGGCGTTTGGTCGCAGACCTCCGAAACGGCTCGACCGATTTTAATGCATATTTTTTTAATAATTGATTGGTATGCGAATAGGTCGTAATGTATTTTCCTCCTACCCAACACCCTCCTTTTGAATTGCTATTTTTGTATGAACAATATCCAAAAAGGTTTTAAGTATGGTATTAAAGTAATATGCAACCATAAACGTGAAAGAGACAAAACACAATCTAAACGTGGCATAGCAACGCATGCCGGGTATAGCTAGTATTTTATGAATGTTCACTACAAAAAGCGGTGGTACAATAATATTTGTTAAAAGCCTTACTTACAATAAATATCGAATAATATCATATTTACCTCTTGTTTTGACGCCAATATATGTCGCGAGTAATAATAATGTTAATTTAAATTATACAATTATCTTATTACTATAGAAAGATAATTACTTATAGTATGATTTAATTTAAATATAAAATAAATTCAAATAATTAAACTTATTAACTTAGAAATAAGCTAGTAGCGTGTAGAGCACTAGTAGACGGTAGTAATAATTGAATTAAAACAAAACAATCGTTTGTAAACCTATAAAATAATATACCATAAAAATCCTAGTACCTATGTGTCAAATACATTAATACGAAAAATTTACTCTCAAATAAACTTAGATGTAGAGCGAATTTGCTACATACAGTCTGTAAATCCATTCCGCTTTATGCGCCATTGTTAACAAAAGAAAAGTATATATTATACTGCAAAAATATGAAAACTGTAAAAAATATTTGTCGTTACTAAATACGACTAGTTTTTAGCGTTTTAAAATATTTTAATAGGGTCTTAACTATGTAACACATAGGTACTAAGTTGAAAGCTGGAACAGTCGATACTCCAGTTAATTATTCATCGGCCACCGGCGGTGGTGATGGTGACGGTGACTCTCTCAAACGTGGCAACAAATCTGCAAAATTGTTTCTAATATCAGCAACTCGTTTTAGCATTTCGTTGTGATTCTCCAATCTCCTAGCATCTAGACGGCGCCTCTCCCGCTCTTCTTCGAGAAAATTTTGTTCCTCCAGATCAATCTGACGTAACTCATTGACCAAATGCGCGAGCGTATTTCTTTTATATGGAGTTGGCCGACGTGGTTGAGACCTCCTCAAGCGCCTTGGCATATTCGCAGCAATCGTCGGACTTGTTGAGCGTTGCCACCGTCGTCGCCGAACTCTTTGTGATGAAGCCGCGGTGGGCAATGCCTCTGGAGTCAACGGACTCGATGTATCCGCAGGGAGAGCCAATGGCGATGGGATTGGAAGTGGAAGAAGCTCTCCAGAGGCTGGTGGCAGTGTATTGCCGGCCAATGTTGTTATCTCTGTAAAAAAAAACAAATACACTAAGTTGAGTGCGATGTAATAAAATCTTTTCGTAACTATTACGTTGCAGACTTGGATGTATTGAAAAAATATTTAGACAGGTAAAAGAAAGAAAGAAAGAAATAATGTTCAGAACACTCCCTTAACGGTACCTTCTTTGGATTCTGTTAATTGGCCAGAATCCGTAATGAGCTCCGTCATCATATTTTCTTCCGGCGCAGAGGACGCCGAATCCATTTGGAATATACTGCTGCAGGTGCTGGTAGATGGTAGAACTGAAACCCTCTCCAATGGTAGTGCCTGAAAAACATTAAACAAGCAAATTTAAAGCTTTACGTTTATAAAAACAGAACTTGCAAAGCAAATACTATCGTTTATACCGTAAAAGGGCACAAGTAACATAATTGTACAGTGCGACCAGGATCCTGTGACACTTTGACTGACATTTCCAGGGACGTGTTGATGTTGCATCAGACAAAGAGGTTGTTGGCTCATACAAAGAGGTAGGTTTCCAGCTTATAAAATCTCCCACTATAGAGAACACAAAAGTTTACAATCAAGTGGATTTTGTCTAATTTTGACGGAATGGAAAATTAAGAATGGCATCAAACATACAAACAACGACAAAAACTACAACGTATCCAACTGTGCCAGGGAGCAGTTCAGCGAGCATTTGTAACAATCTATTTAATCTTATATTATATTTATTAGGATACTTATTCGAAATAATACGAATATGAAGTTGTTTAAGAAGTCTGTCATTAAACATGTGTTGCCTGTTTCAATTTCTAGTTTATTAAGCCGTAAATGCTCTTAACCTATATTGACAAGTAAAAAATGTTGTCAGGCATCCTCAGATTCTCATCCGGTAATCCTGTATACAGCCATAGACGGACTGATAGTTTTGTCAAAAAGTAACACTTCACAAGATAGCTGCGATAGTTCCAAATCTGACTGAGTGCCAAGAGATCCTTGTCGCACTATTATCTTGATATGCAGAAGTTTTTTTTTTATTTATTCATTCAGAGTTGTGCGGAACTTTAAAAAAAGCTGCCTATTACAGAGTCTAGACTTTTGACATAATAATATAACAATTCGGAAATATCCAAATCGGTACAGTCGTTACGGAAATACTTAATTTCAAATGTACACACTCACAGAGACAAACTTTCGGATTTGTAATTAGTGGAATCTAGAAGGGACAATAAATTAATAATTATTGTTACTAGTACCTTTGCTATTTAAATATTTCAGCCTATGTGACGATCTATAAGTAAGCAAAGTTTGAACTTTTAAAATTCTGCGCTGGGCATAGCGAATTATCGTCAATTCATTATGCCCAACGGGTTTGCCCGCTTTAACTAAGTTAAAAATTTTAAAGCAAGCAAAGCTTAAAAAAACCTACTTCACCGCTTTATCTTCAGAACCCTTGATCAAATTAAGTGAATTAAATACGCATTATTGAGGATAACTTAAAAATTACTGGTCAGATCTTGACCAAATTTAAATGGGACCAAAAGGAAAGCACCAGCTTTCAAACAAAAAATAATAATAAGTTTCGGTTCACATATGAAAGATGCTATGAGGTAAAACACACAAAAAAAGGTCGAATTGAGAACCTCCCTCTTTTCTGTGAAGTCGGTTAAAAAGCAGCTTATGAGTTAACTCTGTGTATAAGCTATGCACATTGCAAATACGAAAATTCCCGAATTGAAATCCTTTCTGCTGTTACGGGCGTGAAGAGAATACAAACATATGTTTACACACTTACTGACACTCATACTTTCGCATTTATACGATTAGTGTGAAGTTTGAATTAACCTTTTGGACGCCAAAGTCGACTATTTATGACACCCTGTACACCAAAACAACGACATGACCACAAACGCCTGTAACAAAACACAAATACTATTGTCACGATACTGTTGGCGCAGTGGGGCAAGTATCTGCCCTCAGTGCCGTGGACATACAAAATACAAATACAAAATATTTTATTTACCAAAAGAGACCAGTAAATAACTACTTACATAGGTATAAAATAGATTGTTGCTATATAACGCTTACTGTAGACTCCCGCACTAGGGCATGCCTGTCTCGCGGGATACCGAAGTCTATTACCAGGAATAGTATGTTTATATTGAGTTTACTACAGTATACAAATAATTTGAAATCAAAATACTACTAGATTGATTTAAAACATATTGAAAATGTGTGTAGATAGATAAACTCTTTATTGAATACCTTAACTGTGACAAAACAGAACAGAAAATAAGTGTAACAACAGGCGGTCTTATCGCTAAAATCGATCTTTTCCAGACAACCTTTGCATGGAGAGGAATTACGCAATGAAGTTGGACGTCGGTGTTTTAACATAACAATATTTTGAAAAGTACAGGAATCGAATCAAAAATAGTAATGATAATATACTTTTTAATTATAAATAATGATAAATAACAAATTAATACATCCTACTATCCTACTTCCTACTAATACTATAAATCCGAAAGTTTGTGTGTGCAAGTGTGTAAGTATGTTTGTTCCCTCTTCACGCTTTAACAACTAAACGGATTTGGTTGTAATTCTGAATGTATATAGCTTATACCTAGGATTAACACATAGGCTACTTTTTAACTTGATAACAGCGGGCAAAGCCGCGGGACACGGCTAGTTATTATATATACCTAAGTACAATTACAATACAATACAAATACTCTTTATTGCACACCAAGAAAAATAACAATTAACAATAGAAAAAATAGCAATATAGCAGTACAATCGGCGGCCTTATCGCTAAGCAGCGATCTCTTCCAGGCAACCTTATTATGACCTAATTTAAATACATATTCATACAAATAATAATATAATACATAAACTACATAATATAAGTACATAAATATTAGTACCAATGTCATAAATAAGGAATAGCTTTAATAGGACAAATTACAAGATAGTTAAATTATTTTTTTGCAAGATAGTTAATATATAGTTAAGTAAGCTTTGGCGTGTTTTTATAATATGGGCAGCGACTGAGCTCGCTCTATTTCTATGGGATGTGGATTCCACAGTCGAACGGCTTCAACAGTGAATGAGTTGCCATAAAACGAGCTGGTGTGTAGTGGCATTTTGAGCTTGAGTTTCTCCGACGAACTCAACCCTAGCGAGTTAGAAAGGTCAAAAAACTTAAAACGTTCTTGAAGGTAACGAGATGAGGAAGGGTTGAAGAGTGTATTGTAAAGGAGAGCATTGTGAGTATTTCTTCGAGCGCGAATGGGAAGCCACTTGAGCTCGGAGCGAAATTCAGAAATGTGGTCATATTAGTGCAAGCCAAATAATATAAACCTGATAGATACATTTTGAAGTCGCTCAAGTTTGTTTTGCTGACCCTCCTTAAGATCTGTATAACAGGCATCAGCATAGTCAAGAATAGGACGAAGGAAAAAGAGATTGTGCAAGCGTAAATTTAGTTGCCGTAGGAAGAAAGTGTATAAAAGTGTATATGTATTAGATTATTTTGATATGTGTATATACAAGTGATTTAGACTGCGTAGAGTAGACTGTTTAGACTGCGTTATTTTGATATGTTGTGTATAAGATGTAAGAAAGGTTTTGAGTGAATGAAAGTATGTGAGTTGTGGATATTATAGCTATGTGATCTATGACAATTTTAAGTGTATTATCTCCGGACGATGACGAGAGACTCGGTCGCATCATAATCTAATGACTCAGGAGTTTCTGTTTAGATTCCCGGCAGGAGCACAATTTCATTCCCTTAGGAAAATTGGCATTTCTGGTTCTGGGTGCGATTGTATGTGTAATATGTAAATGATTCCGGAGACCACAAACGCCGCTATCTCTCGTCACATGACATCAAACAATTTCACGATCGGGAGTAGTGTTGAGCTATTTTATTTGATTAAATTAAATAAAAAAGCACAGCTGTTTATCTTATAGATAATCTCTGAGATGCAGTGTACGCGTACAAAAGTGGTAAGTAAAGTGAGATTAATAAAATATCAACTTTTTTTTTGCCTATGTTCTGGCAAACAATAAGAAAGTCATTTCAAAAGACTATGTTTTGGAATCCAACCACTTTTTTCAGAGGATGGTAGAAAATAAAAATCAATCTGTTTCAAATCTAGAACATAAATACTAACCACATGATATCGTTACTATAATGGATGAGAAACCTTTTAATTTTAATTAATGCAACACGAATGAACCAAAATAATCAAGGAATATATAAGCTTTTTAAATTCGAATACAATCAAAATATAAATTTGCCAAAGCAAAAACGCTAACTACAAATGTTTCTTACGGCCCTATAGTACTTCTATGAATCCAACCCTATCGAAATTTGGAAGATAGTAAAAAAATAACCACGATTTCACGCAATTGGCAAAAAACATTACCAAAAAAGATATTGGACTCTCATTGTTTTATACAATTTGGATATAAAACACATAAACAAAACTATTACCTAATTGTCATAATCGAATTATTACACACAACATCCTTAAAAACCCTTGCTGTTCCTGGAGAAATGGATTTTATATTATATCGCAGAAAAACCCCAAATAATACAAAATAATAGTAAAATATACTGTAATTAAATTTACATATTTAATCATAGTAGACATTTAGTTAGATTACTTTACTAGCATACACTTCTCATGAAAAAAATCGAAACACCCGTGAAGTTTGGTTTTGAATGAGTCTTATGATTATTCAGGCGGAATTTAAATAAAAAAGTAGCTTTTCAGTAAAAAAGAGGCTTTTAGGCAGTTTCGGCTACACAATCGTACCAGGATCTGGTAGACATCGAGTCACGTCTCAACGAGATGACCGATATATTGTGTCAGTTTCTCTAACAAATCGTCGATTTAACTCTATCCAACTGCAGCAGCGGCTCCGTATAGTTCGAGGATTGACTGTGAGTGATTCGATCATAAGAAGATTGGCGTGACTTAAAACCTCATAAACCAGCTAATGGCTCAAAATTGACGGTAGACCACGCCTTAACTTAAAACGCCACGAAGAGCGCGCCTTAACTTTGCACGTGAGCACTTAAATTGGTCATACCTTCAATGGAGCAAAGTTCTCTTTTCTGACGAATGTAAGATCATGCTGTATGGTAATGACGGAAGAAAGAAGGTGTATCGAAGAGTCCCTCTCTTCTAGCACATGAGAATCTATACATTTAGAAAATAAATGCCTGGTTATGAATTAATGCATTCACGCCATACAACGTTTCGCGAAATGGCCTGTGCTTGGCATACAGGACACGGTGATAAGCTTGTGCCTTGGTGTTCGAAAGGTTAAATGAACATTTTGCTGTTAGAGTATTGTTTTAAATCTATAATAGAGATTTATTATTTTGCTTACCTAATACTTTTAACAACCTTAGCGATTCAAAACATAAATGTCGCTCCACAAGTCCTTCAACTGTAGGTATATACTCCAATTGGCACCAAGCATAAGTACATGCTTCTGAATCCAAGTATACCTGACACTTCAGATATCTATATATATTATAGCACTATGGCTAATAACGTCAATAATTATCATAACAATGCAACGTCCGTCGTAATAACGTCCATGGTAAGTGATCATAGAACCTGAAACTTTAGAATTGCCGTCCCACACAAATGGTTCAATTCAGTTTTATACATACATACAGATAATTTAACATTCTTCCAAGTTAAAAATAAATTAATAGTATGGCTCCCCGATTACGAACATTGAAAATGACAAACTTAGTCTCAAATCAATATACAGAATGAACAAAAACGATGTGTTAATTAAATGTAACTATTGAAATTCATAATAATACGTACTTATAAGAACCTTTGTTTGTCCAAATTTCCAGCTTTCCAGCTGCGTCGCTCTAAAATCTATTTTAAGATTTTAGATTTCTAAGTAATTCTAGTAATCATGAAGGTTTAAAATTCTAAAAGTCCGATATACGAAAGAATGTTTGCCCAAGCTGAGACGGAAATTAATCGCTCGCGCTTTGCGCTCGCTCGGAATGACTAGCTTGTACAATATTGTAAATTTTGTGTACTTACTTGTTTAATAAATAAAATAAAAAAAGCCTTTATTTGTTCTTATTTAATGCATTAGATACTATTTGCACTACTTGCTAATTAACTTTAATCTATATCAAGAACCCCCAGGTAGGTGCCCAAATTTCCTTGTTTTGGGCTGTTTGGCACCAATTTGGGTCTGCAATTTTTTTGATTCCGCCCTCCCTTAATGTAGGCGGTCTTCCTCTTCCTCTTTTTGCCTTGTTCTTACTTCTAATTATAACTTAATGTCATATGGATCATTGATCATTTTGTCGGATAGAAATTCGTCAACAAATACTTAGTATGCTTTGTTAGTAGTCTTGGACTTGCTTGTGAAACATCTATGAGTATATGCTCTTGTAATGGTATCTGGGAGTTGATTATAGAATTTAGCACTTATAAAATCTATTTAGGACTTAGACTTTTGATTATGTTTGATTTTATTTACAAAGAAATGGAATCTATTTAAATCAATATAACATATACATTCTATAAATAAACGATTTCATCATCTTATGTATTTAATTTAGATACAATTCGCCTTTTACTGCATATAATTAATTTGGGCAAATAGTCTAGAACACTCTAGAAGATTTTGTGAGGTAAGTCATAGCGCGGTAAATCTCTCTGATTTACAATGCTCGCACCTATTTACTGTGTATTAGAGTACACATTTTTTATTTTGATTTTGACTTATCTCTACGCGTTCTTGAGATTTGATAGACAGACAGATGGACAACGAAGTGATCCATAAGAGTTCATATTTGCAATTGAGGTAACCTTAAAGGCTAAAATTAACCAAGTTTCTTGGAATTCTGTTCCTTTAAACATAAATTTGTTGCAATAAAGGAACAAGCTAAAAGTAAAAACGTTATTGCAATCTGAAGCTACAAAGCTTGTTTGCCATTTTTTTTAAACATATTGTAACAAAGCAAAGAACTAACCGCAAAATATGGTTATTCCATATGTCCCACCATAATGTACAGAGCTATTAGCTACATAATAAAGGACTTGATGTAATTGCAGGTATAATTGTTACTGTATGTAATGGAGGACTTCATGCAGGACCGCACTCGATATTGTAAAAAGACCGTATATGCAGAATATAGAAAATGACTCAAAAAGAGCAATTATAAAACCCTTTAATTAAACGGAAAAAACAATTAATAATGTAACAGATGGAACAGTTAACAAACATGAGGTTGTGCGAAACCGTTTGGGGCGCAAACAGAACCCTATTCCTAAACAGCACCTCAGCAGTTATTGCGAGCACTAGCTATAACACTAGGACTGGTGGGTTTAAAAATGTCTAATTTGCCTGTGTATAATTACCATACATAATAATATGTTACATTACAATGTGATCACAAATGCTAACGACAGTTTTATGTATTTCATTGATGGGTGAAGCCACTGGCTCCTGAAACACAGTTTGACTAGTTTGGGAGCCTATGGATTCAATAAATAATTGTACCTACAAAAATGTCGATAAAGCAAATTTGAAGTTTAAAGTTTGTTTGACATTTAAGTTTCAGTCTCATTTAAAGGGCTCACTTTTTTATTCAAGACTAGCTGCGCCCCGCGGCTTTGCCCGCATAAGTCCCGGACCAGCCAGAATTCGGGGTTAAAAAGTAGCCTATGTCCTTTCTCAGGCTCTAGACATTAGTAAGGATAGGCAAACGTTTGACCACTATCTCACCTATTGATTGTCTCACCTCTATCTCACCTATTACCTGATGAGTACAATATGGGAGTCTTCAAGTCACGAGTGAATGTATTTTCTAGGCAAATTTGCATCGTCGACCGTATTGTCACTTAACATCAGGTCAGATAGTGGTAAAATCTTTGCATATATTAGATTTAGATTCGGATTCTTTAGCTACCTTAATAATAACACTAATCTATATCTTATTCTAGGCATGTCACATTAAAATGTAATAGTCCACATCAGGTAAATAACAATTGTATCTATATTACAATAAATACATTAGACGAAAGGTAATATAAAAAAAGCATTAGAAATTGATTAACAGTGCTAATATAATAGAAGTAATTTAGTCCTTATTAAAATTATTATTACTTTAGTGCATGTCCATAACTAAGGCTATGGAAATAATTGTTTAAAAAATTAATTATTTTTTCTTTCAAATTGTGGCAGTGCGCATTGGTAAGTTGGAATTGTCAGTGCAACTTATTAAACATATTTATCTTGTAAAAGATACTCTGCGTCTGAACTTTAGCTCATCTCTCATGAATAAAAAAGAGTACATATCTCACCAGTTGGTAAGTGAAAGTACAAATAAAGCTTCTCTTAATACACATTGGATCAATTTTATATCACATTGAAGTTGTAATAAACCCGAAAGAGAAATGAAGTGTGTTTAATAATTATTATTGATCGGTCAAAGCGAGATCTCTAAGTTGACTTGGATCGTTCAGCGCTTTGTCCGTCCGTCTGTCAGAGTCATCTAGCGTCTAAACCATAAAAGCAAACAACTTCAAATTCTCAGAAAATATTTAAATCTGTGGCTCAAAGCCAGAAATGGCAATTAAATATATATATCTGAAAATATTAAGGGGGCATCCATACACGTATGGGGAGTTTTTTTTTTTAACGGAAAAAGGCTTGGCAAGTAGAGTACGAAACCGGTTGAATCTAAGTTGAAAAATAGCAAAAGGCCACCAGTCACTGTTTTTAGAATTATTTTGTCTTGAGTATAGACGGAGATAGACATCTCAAAAACGGCTACACATTTAAAGTTGAAACTTATGTATAATATCCGTTGTATCCTGTACTTAAACAACAAATATTATAATCAAACAATTATTACATAGAAAAAAGTTAATCATTTAATCTCAAAATATTTTCTTTATAAGGAAACATGTAGGTGCGAGATCTCAGTTTGACGCGAACGGCTAGTATAATAATAATAAGTAATTTGTTCCAGGCAATAAACCCATATCCAGAACTACACTTTATCTTCTCTTCACGCCGCAACAGCACAACGGAATTGAAAGAATGTTTTCACGAAATAAGCTTAGACTCTGAATTTAAAAATAAGCTAACAGCGAAGGAGTGGAATTCATTGCCTGCGTCATTGTTCCTCGAGGGGTTATAATCTGGGAGTCTTCAAGTCAAGAGTGAATAGGTATCTTCTAGGCAAGCATGTTACATCCTTGCCGCATCGTCACTTTCCGTCAGGTGAGATAGTGGTCAAATGCTTGCCTATTATGCATAAAAAAAAGCTAGTTAGTCCCGATTAGCACACCATGAGCGAAATTTTGTGTGTGGTACGAATAAGATTGTATTTGAAACGATGTAATTCAAGGTAGGCAAACTTTTTACCACCATCTCACCTGATGGTACGCGATGATGTGGTCGAAGATGGAGCAAGCTTGCCTAGCAGATACTTATTCACACGCAACTTGAAGACGCCTATATTGTACTTATCAGGAAACACCGACTCGGGCATGGATTTTCATCCCTTTACGGTTCACACAATTAATGTGGAAGCAAAAAATTCGTCTGCATTTTTGGAATATCTACCATATAGCGGTGTGGCTTAGCAGTTTGTCTGCTAAGCAAATTTAGTAGTGTAGATAGTCATTAATCAGACATTTTGCGACTGTGTATTCCCGCTTAAAGTACTTCATCTTGTTTAAACTATAAACTTATTCATTCCACGGTACTATAAATAAAAATGCAAAAATTTTGATGTTTAATTGTTACTTAACTACTGAACCGACTTGGCTAAAATTGGAAACATAGATAGATAGCAATTTTGAATAACACATAGGATAGTATTTAACTTAAAATTAAAAAATTTAATAATGCGGACGAAACCGCGGGCCACAGCTCAATATATTCATGTCTGAAACGCGGTATACTTGGAAATGTTGAAATGTTTCAGATAAAAAGTTGTATCTAGATAGAATAGACTCTGGAATGAAACATAGGCCTTTTTATCCCATCAAGCACATGTTAGACGATTCCAATAAAACAATCTATGCCAGTACAATATACAAAAATATACAACGAAGACTAGCCGCGGTACAATATACAAAAATATACAACGAAGACTTTCCAACTTGGCAATGTCGCCAGCATGATGGGAACGCTACCACTGGTAGTGGGCTTGAGCACTTGAGTTACCTATAAGATCGATGTCTTGTAGGTAACTTAGTACTTTGCTGTACATAGTTTTAGTTTAGTTTTAGGAAATATAGGCAATTGGCCCGTAGATTTAGAAGGATGAAAAAAAAAAACTTCACTCATAAAAAAAAAAAAAGACTCCATCTGCTCCAGTAGCGGTGGTGGTCTGTCTAATATCAATGTGGTACATAGTAATAAAGTTAGGTAATTTATAGATATAATGATATTGTATGGCTCATCCAATCACATCATATATGGTATCATCATTTTTGCATTAGTATTGCCCTGCAAAGCATTAATTCAATAAATCTACTTCAATAAATATTAATTTCTTGACTCAGATAACAAAAATTTATAATTTATTAAAACAACAACCATAAGTGGTTACATTAATGGTTTGTATTAAAATAAAACACTCTTCAATGTATGGACTGTCGTCACTTCAGTTTTTTTTTAAGAATCTCGCCAATCTCACCATCTCATCAAACCAATCTATCAGCTGAATTATCATTTCTAGGGGATGTTAATGCCCACCATCAGAAGGGGAGTATGGTCAGACCGCTGACCATGCTGGGAGAGTGCACAAAGACATGCTCAAGTAAACAAGTAAGCCTTGTCACCCAGCTGGTTCATAGAGGCAATGACGATACTTGATTTTGATGGTCACACAGTCAGTTTGGACCTTCTGCTGACAACAGACCCAGACTACTCAGTGTCAGTTTTATCACTGCTTGGTAGCTCCGTCCGTTGTCTAGAACAGTCAGTATCAAATATGTCCTAAGACCAAGTACTGAGTATTTCAAGTTAAATATAAACATTAAATTATTAAGTTCTTAATAAACCAATTATTAAATAGATAGAAACTAGTTCATCAGTTAAGTAATACTAAGTTATAAACCTACAAAAAGGTGGGAGAAGCTATAGACTCTAGAAATAGTTTTTAACTAGTTCAATGTCTAGGGATTCAACATTAACATACTAACATTTTTAGTATTTGTATATAATATAAATATCAATAAAATTAAACAAATTGTGTAAAATAACAACATTATATTGCACTGCCATATATACAGCAACAATTTGGATATTTCTCTTTTAAAAACTCATTAACCGTGTAAAAAGACTCGCAGTTGACCATATTTAGGAATCTTTGCAAAATCTGTGGATTTAGTTTGAGTAAATAAATAAGAAAGTGCAACAATCCTTCTTGATAAAGTATTATAAAGCAAGGATTCACATAAGTACAGTGTTTTCTAAATATCACAAGGTAAGGCACATGCATATTAGGATAATTGTGTGTGCATTTAACACTAGAGAGTGCCTGCGCACTCTACTATTGTTGAAGAGGGCCAGTCAACTGCTAGCCACGAGTTCTTTTTTTGACTTACTCCCTCCCCGCTCTTTAGGGTAAGACCTGCTTACGAAATTGCGCAACAGGAAGTAAACAGTGATACTTCTCCATCCCGAGATGATGTACCACTCTCAGAAATTGCGCAAGCCCAAAAATCAATATGTATAAAAAATGTGTAATAGTTAAGTGTCCCGATCATCATGCTGTGTTGTGTACCAAATGTAATAAATACAACAAATATAACAGGGTAGTTTTATAATTTCTTTATAAACTGATCTAAACATAGTAAATATTAAATAATTGAAACACAAGCAAAGCTTAAAAACAACCGACTTCATCGCTTATATTTCTGTTTTGGCTTAACCGATTTCAATAAAATTTATATGGGACCATCTCTGAAGTATATACTACCGAACAAAAAAAAAACATCAAAATCGATTCATAATTGGTGGACACATCGCGTAACATACAAAAAAAACATACTGTCCAATTAAGGACCATTTTTGAAGTCGGTTGAAAATATTAATTTATTTTGTTTTATTTCTTTTTCAATAAATTAATATAGTTCTTATTACGTTGAATTTTCAATCCAATCTATATTTTAAAGAAAATATAGATTTTCTTTTATACCATGGTAGAGCATGCAAGTAAGCATGTAAAAGGGCTCGTGCTTTCTAGTGTTAAAGATAAGAGTTTAATTTCATACATACTGTAGTAAAACATACTGAAATACTACAGAAATAACATATTAGACACAAATGATAAAACACATGTACAAATACATTGGTAATATAAATGTAACTACTTACTTACCTTACTCTGCAACGTCACCTAGAACAAAAACATAAATGATTTTCATATTAAAAGAACTTATCAGAATATCAATTAAGTATTTCAGTGATCATGCACAAACGAGTGCATCAGGGATGCGTACGATGCGGGGCAGCACCAACAGTTACTTGTAATTATGTGCATTGAGGTTGGATTTGGAGTATCCAATAATGCAGCATTGGACAAAAATGGATGTTGAGCACTCTGGATCTATGCTTCAATTATAAGGTAAGATAATAATGACAATGATGTTTGCTTATTTGATTTGTAATGATTAATCTATGTTTTTATTATTAATATTACAATTTGATTTACATTATAAACTAGCGATCTGCCCTGGCTTCGCGCTGGTGCAACTTCCGTTTCCCTTGTAAGCCATGCCCTACTTTACCAAATCCGAGTGACGTATAAGAAAATGATTTTTTACACCAAAAAATAAAAAAAATGTGACGTTCTTAAAAAGTATCCTATGTCCGTCTCCTGGTTCTAAGCTACCTCCCCACCAATTTTTAGCTTAATCGGTTCAGCCGTTCTTGAGTTATAAATGGTGTAACTAACACGACTTTCTTTTATATATATAGATATTATTACAATTTGATTTTAGTTACATTTACATTATAAACTAGCAATCTGCCCTGGCTTCGCACTGGTGCAACTTCCGTTTCCGTTGATAAAAAAATGTTACATACAAGCCATGCCCTGACAATTACAAACAACAAAAAACCAATCAGCCAAATTGGTCGAGCCCTTCTCGAGTTTTAGTGAGACTAATAAACGTTAATTCATTCTTATATATATATAGATTATAACATATAAAGTGATTTTCTTTTTATGTATATGATAATTGATTTTAATTATTTTTATGAATTGTAATTACCGGCCTTTGTCTAAACTAAAAAAAAATTTTACAAAGAAATTACCTGTATGCCAGCATACAGTTCTAATTATGGTTATAATATTATAAGAATTGCCTGCTGTATAGTAGCATGTCTGCCTACTTAACAGCATGTATCAGGTTCAGTTCCTGATGGGAACACAATTTTCCCTAAATAAATTTGCATTTATAGTATTCTAGTGTGTTACGTGCATGTTTCCGGAACTTACAAGCTCAGTGTGGGGTGTGAATTTTGAAGTTAAATGTTTATTTATTTACAGTAGAACGCCGATTATCCGAATCAATTGGGACTGGGGTCAATTCAGATAATCAGACATAGACTGGTAATAAAAAAAAACGAACTGTCACACATAGAATAAACTTTATTAAGTTTAACAAACGAAACATGTAGTGTCTTGCCTCTGGCTTTCAACCATAACAATTGAAATATATCTGGACTCCAACGAATTCTAACTTGTTACAACAAAACAAAACATAAATTACTTGGTTTTAATTTTTTATATTACTAAAAAACAATATTTACGCCGATGCGGTTAATCGGCGTTCTACTGTAATTAAAAATTTTATGACAAAACAATCTAGTTATTTTTGAACCTACCTACCCACTTATGTTTATGACGGATCTAGATATTTTCGTCACATTATATTGTACCTATATAATATATTTTATAGTGATAATTCTTTACAGCCAGGACAATATAAGGACCGAGACGAATATGTATAAAACACGAAATGTCTAGTTGTATACCAATCGATGAAACGAAATAAAGGGTGTGGATAATGATGATGAATTTAAAGAGACTATACCTTGAGTTTACATACATTCAAACCACATGCTACTCAATTTCATACAAAATTAATCAATAAATGAATATTCAATCTTTGGGAAAGAAAATTGGCCATGAAAGGGTTTTCTCAGCTTATCAAGTGGAATTAGTATGTATTGTAAACTAATTTCTTTAGCATTGTTAGCATAACAATAATTTAGGTACTTACTGCACACGAAAGTGTAATGTAATCACTATGTTTTGCATACGATTGTTTGAAACAATTTGAAGTATTCTGTACTAATAAATTCAAATCTCAAGGCTGTCCCTCTTTAATCATAGAATATGATATCCGGCGAAAAATCGAAGATTTTGACAATGACATTTTATATATTTTTAAATTTATCTCATGACCATGGATACAAAGTCTTTCAGTTAACAGGACATACATTTAACGGTGCTGCCATATAGTGAACTAGCTGACACGCCCGGGCGGGCGTCGTCGCGTCGCGTCGCGCGTGGTCGCGTCGTCGGTCGCCCGGATAAAAAAAGTACATAAACGCTTTCACACTTACAGCTCTACATTAAGTCCAATGACTTGTGTCGTGGGGCTGTAAACATCAAAACAACACGCACAACGTTCACATCACAACAGAAATGACAACACAAATTTCCCGAGAGGAGAAAATTTGTGTTCTCACCGGGAATCGAACCCGCTGATATGATACGAACGCGCACCCAACTACGCCAGTGGTCAGTTCAAAGTTCAAAGACGTCGCACCCGGGCGTTCGCGTTTCCTGGGTTAAAAACATAAAAAATATACACATAAACGCTTTCACACTCTCAGCCCCACACTGAACTCAATGACTTGTGTCGTTGGTCCTTAAGTTATATGATCACACACACAATATCCACATCAAAGAAAGAAAGTATCAATATTCTTGACTATCCAGGATTTAAATAATATGAACTGATTACCCAAAATAATACAAATTTTTACCTTTAACGATATTTTTCCAACAGTGACAGCACCAATCATTGATATTTGTTTTTTTTTCGATATTTTTATTGGGAAACAAAAAGGGTGACCACGATATTATTTACAACACGAACTATCTGTCCAATATATTAATTCTGTATTTAGATTTCCAAAGAATTATGTTTTAAAACAGAATGAATACTAATGAATACAAAATGCACAATTGTGTGACAAAGAGGTAAAATGCCTCGCCTAAAAGATAAAAAAGTCCTTCTTGACATACAGGCAGACAAATATCAAAATAAAAGGCAGACAAATGGACAATGAAGTGATCATGTAGGGGTTCCTTTATTCTGATTTTAGGTATGCAACCCAAACCATTTATTAATATTTTAAACTTGGTGTATGTTTAGCCTAAAAATGCCTCAGAAATAATCTCAAATATTATATTGCCATCACCAACGCAACGTCTCAAAACATATTATTATCGCTACGGTGTTACACCAAAATTGAAGCGATTAAACAAATTACTTAAATTAGGGATAGTTCCTCTTACATTTTCGTTCATCTCCTGACAGACATTGACCGAGCGAAGCGAAGTTTTTATTTAATAGGGTATTTTTTCCGTCCGTCCGTCTAACGTTAAGGTGTTTTCAATTTCTCCCACAGTATGTGAAGCTTTAGCCCAAAGACAAAAATGCAAAAAAAATAATTAAAATATTATTTAGAGACCCATACCTTCAGTGTAGGGCATCTTTTTTTTAAACAACAAATACTATAATCAAACGACTATTAATAAGAAAGAAGTTTTCATGTTGTATTGGGGACAAATAGTCAAAACATATTCTGTTTTTCAAGTGTTTGTCGGGCAATGGTCGCGAGGTTTCAGTTTCGGGGCGAATCACTAGTAAATAAATTTAACCCGAAATAGTAAGTAAGTCAAACAATACTAAAATATTCTTGACAATTAATGTGAAATGGCAAACTATCCATGATTTTGCCAATAATATTGAGGTTACAGTACATATTAGAGAGTGACAAAGGACTAACTAAGGTGCCTTTCGCTCTGACCGTTCTATCTCTTGGGATCGTTTCGTCCCTTTGGGTAATCCGTTTATGGTCTCAATCTACGCTCATGCCGAATGGACTTTAGTCAGTTACTCGCCAATTTTTCTGTGCAGGCAACAATACAATTCCGGCATTCCGCCAATCCGCCATTTGATAGACAAATTTGAGATTACGACTCCTTGCTCCTTGCATGCATTTCTGAATGAAGCCGACTTGTGTTTTGACGTAAAATAATTTAATTCTATGGTTTTTCTTGTACAATTTTGCTAATATTATTTATTTGGGAGTATATTTTCTTTAATATATTCATCATGACGTGGGGATTTGTTACTTGCGGTCCGAACGAGGCACTTGTTGTTTCAGGTGAGTTTATCAACAGTCAAACAATAATTTGTTACATAAATTATGTTTATACAGTTTTTCTTACTTTGTGTCTCATAAATATGAATAAGTCTAGCGTAAAATATAGCTAATGCGATAAATCTGTATGTGTATTTTGACATGTAAATAAGCCACTGATTAATCCATCCAATTATTATTGAGTATTCTCGCGACTGTTTTGAATGATATAGAGAAGAAAATGGTATCAGTACATTAATGTTTAAATCGTAAAAGGGGACCTGAAAGAATTGGACCGTAATAGGTTGTTATATGTGTTGATTATTAGGTATGTAATATGACTCAATATCATCACTGTGACATGTTCAGAATTGTATGAAAAGTTAAATAAACTAATATTTATTTACTATATGCCCATTACGTCTCATTTGAGCAAAGGCTTGCCCATACGTTAACTAAGCTTTTAATCTCAAGCTAAATCTAAAGACTTATAAAAGTTTGTGCTGTTAATATCCATAGAAGAACCATGAACTGTAGTGTGTAACTTGCACCTTTTTGACTAATTGTAGTAGGTATTGATGTGAATAAAGATAAACAAGTAGATTAATTTGCATTATGGCAGTCATAATGTAAAACTATTGTATTTCTCTAATGATGTGTCAAAATTATTAGCAACTAGCCGTGCCCCGTGGCTTCACTCGTGTTTGTCTAATTAAATTGTAGCCTATGTGTTAATCCTAGGTATAAATTTTGTTCTTATCAAATTTCATGCAAATCTTTCAGCTTACAGCATGAAGAGAAAACAAACATACTTGCACAATACAGTACATACGTTTTTTTTGTGTTTGATAGGCAAGCATTTGACTTAAGCTTCTCACGCCAATGAGTTTTATTGCTCATCAGTCGATGGACTCAAGAGCTTCAAGCTAATACTTGGCTGATCCATCCCAAAAGAGGCCTCTGTACTCCATACAAAAGAGTACTCCATACAGATCGGACTTGAGCTAGATATAAATTGAGAAGCTGAAGCTGCCTATCCTTTGCGAAGATACCCATTTTCTTAGCGGCCAGCTGACCTTTGGCTTCAATGAAGGTACTGAAGTTAAGATTAGACGACAAGGAAAAGCCAAGAAGCTTATTTTCTACTAGGAGTTTATTTCGCACCGGTATTGGAACATCTCAAATGGTGAGAGATAGAAAGAAAAGTCTCCGTTTAGCGGAGAAAAGACACACCTGTGTTTTAATTGAACTAAATTGGCATCCCACAAGCGGCCACAGCCAACAAGCTTAAATTTAATTGGTCTGTTATCTCCTCTCTTAGTGACTGGACTTGTACTCAATTTTGACAAAAATGCAGATACTGTAATTTTTCCTTATGATGGTAGTGTTGACTGGTCCAGGCGAAACCCATATTGCTGGTCACTCGGAAGGTTATTTGCATCAAGATAGCCTAGGAGCTTTTTGTTCAGTACATGTTCTATTGTCTTACAGATAATGGATGTGACTGAGATGGGCCTATAATTAGCATTGTGGCACAACTTACCTTTTTGGGCACAGGCTGCACGTTGGCCATCTTCCATTCTTTCAAGACAAGATTGCATAGCGCTTAACATACATCAATTTGTGGTGTGAGCCAATGACCCATCAAGCTTCAGCAATTGAGGCAGTGAGGGACGGCAGAAGTTCGCTTCAACCGACTAAGCCAGGGACTAAAATGATTTATATGCGAAGCAAGTTTATCCACTTTCTTTTTGCATATGTCCTTTTATTTTTGCGGATTCGAGCATTAGCTCAAGCGGTGTTGGCCTCACATGCTACCACATTGGGCCCCAAACTAAGAGTGAGCTTTGCTGGACAGAGGTACATTTGAGAATGGAATAAAGTATTCCATACCTAGACGCAGGACATCCACCACAGAATCTGCGTATGCAGAATTAGAATTAGAAGAAAAGCAAGCAGCCATAGGTAAGATGCTTAAAACAAACTCATCTCATCCCAATCTCCTGACTTGTATCATTTGGGTCTGATGTCAGCAGAAGATCCAAGCAGTTGGCTATGTGGCTATCAACATCCAGTATTCTTGTTGCCTCTTGGATCAGCTGGGTGAGATTGTGCCTCAAGGCTTACTTGCGCATCTCCCTCCCAGCATGGTCAGTAATCTGGTATGGGAATATCCACTCCTGGTGGTGGGCATTAAAATCCCCCAGAAATACTAATTCGGCAGAAGGATACTCTGATGCGTCACGTCGGCCGCCTCACTGAGGTGTGTTATGAACCTGTTTGTCTCCGCATCTCCTTAACCCAAATTATGGAGAAGCTGGGGTCTTCAAGGTTCTGGAGACGCCGATAGCAGATGTCGTACACGTAGACACCTGAGCAAGGCTTGAATGAATGCTCAAGGGAGTGTAGCCTGGATACGCTAAGTATGATGCGTCAGCTGGACATCTCATCTGCCTCTCCGTGAGAAACAGAAGCGTGGTTTTTCTGTCTAAACCTTGAATTTTAGAGAAGTGCACTTGCAAGGAGAGGACGTGCTTCCACTGTCTAATCATATTCTTTTTAAATCTGTTCCTCATGTTGTGTGTATTATGGTAGGAGGTTAGAGGTGGGTCGCGGTGCTACTCGTTGACTCATGACATAAGAAAAATTCACTACACCAGTGGGGAACCAAACCAGAGACCGCGGGGACACCGGAGCCCACCAAGAATGTCTCCCCCCACTTCTTCCTCTGAACGGCTGCCCTGGAAATCGTGGTGAACACAAATCTTTATGAATCCTTGGCGCCATGGTTTTGTCCCTGAGTTAGAGCCTCCCAATCCTTGACTGGTTGTTCAGGACTTTCAGATTTATAATTTAAGTGTGATTAATTTATCGTGTTTTAAAACTTAGGTGCTCTATACCGGGTGATTACACATTTGTATTATATTATATATACAGGGGGTCACAATACTCCTGTATCCTTTACTTGTATTGAAAACATGATAACTAACTTTGTTGAAACTTGGACAAATGAAGATGCTACAAAGAGGATGAATAGACACAAAACATTTTTTTAAATTTAAGGAATAGGAAACATTTTTGATACGTAGCTGATAATCGACCTCATGAATTATATGTACTCTATTTAGTTGGATTAAACTGCCCTTTGGCTTAGTTGTGTGTGTATTCACCTTTTAAGCAGAGGTGTGATTTACAGCAGAATACAAGTTTAATCTGCAAGTGAAATTTGTGTTTTTGGTTCTTGTTGTGATTGTGTGTGTGTGATTTGAATGTTTCCTGCACTTATGACACAAGTCAACATACTTGATGCGGGGCTGTGAGTGTGAAAGCGTTTATTTATTTATAATTTTATTATCTCAAATATATTGTCTGTACGTATTGCAGTTAATGGCAAAAAAGGTTTACCATAAACTGCCTAAAAATATTAAGGCATTAAATAGATTTTTTTTATTTATTTTGGTCGTCGCTCTTGAATAACTGTTTTTATAGGTTGAATGAAGTTACAATAACTTGACCCTATCGAATAATAATGAAATTGTTATTATTACTTAAAAAATACTTTTGTATGTCTGCCGATTTACGGATGTTCTCCTCTACAGGTCGCATTTCCGATAACCGATTCTCGTGAAATTTTGTAAGCAGGCTCGATAATTTTATAGAATTTTTACGTCGATTCAGTTTGTGGATTTTTTTTTAATGGTGGAGATATGGGGGTAGTGGGTTTCGTAAAAGTAATAAAAAAACATATTTCAGCCATTTCGAAAAATACGCGAGTTCTTCAGCTCGTTTAGCCATTTCGAAAAATACTCGAGTTCTTCAGCTCGTTTAGCCATTTCGAAAAATACGCGAGTTCTTCAGCTCGTTCAGCCATTTCGGAAAATAGGCGAGTTCTTAAGCTCGCAGAGCTACCATTTTATATGATGATCAAATTGAATTATGATTAATTGTTTTTATTTTAATTAATTATTTAGAGTAATTGGCGTGACAGTAATTTTAACTCAAATTTTAATGTAACTTTATGTTTTCAATTAAATAACAGAAACATTTTTATGACGTTTTACACCCATGATAAACAATAGTAACTTATTAATACTCGTATCAAGTCATTCACAGCTTGTATCGAGTCACAAACTATGCAATAAATTTTTATGACTATGATAAGTATGGGTAACAATGACATAATGCATAATCTTGGGCTGTTGTTTTGAAGGTTTTATGGATTATAAATCTGGTTTATGGTATGAGTATGATATAATTATTATTTTATGCACTTATTGAGCTGATACATGCATATTGTTAGTGTAAATGTTCATCAAGTCAGGTACTAAATCTGTTCTCTGATGATGTTTTAACCACGGAGTCTGGTAGTTTATTCCACTGAGTCACTGTGATTCTAAGATTGATTGCACACGGTGGCCTGGTGAGTCTCCATGAATGTCCTTTTAAGTGTGTGATACGATTTCTTGTGTATAAATCTATAAATTAATGTTGAAATCCCATTTAATATGATAAAGTTTCAAATAATCTACCCTTATCTGTATTCTTTTAATATGCCAAAAATCTATTTTTTATGTAGCCCTACATCGTACTTCTTTAATCATTCCTATGTCTTTCTTGAAGTTTCAATTGCTGGTCTGTTAAGGGTCTTACAGTTATAGCAAGCCACTTAAAAAAATATATCTATTCATCATCATCATCATCATCATCATCATTAGCCTGTATCGACCCACTGCAGGGTATAAGCCTCCTCATCCTTGTGCCACTTACCTCTGTCTTACCGCTGATCGCATCCAGGTCTTTCCTGCGATCACCACTATATCGTCGACACATCGATCTATTGCCATGCACTAAAAGCTGTCCTTGAGTGCTATTTGCCATTACAGGCTCAGCTTTAACCACCTTCAATCTCATCATCACCTACCAACCGAGAAGACTGCAGTTGAATGGCCTGTTGGCAAAGTTAGTTACATGACTGCCTTCTACGCTCTGAGTACCGGGTTAAATTCCCGCTGTGAACACTAAATCTTGACAAAGGAAAGTTTTTGGTTGTAATTGTGTGTGTGTGTGACGTATGCGTCTGGATACCCGCTGTAGAATAGTCCTATGGCACGGTGTCCGTGGATGGAACTCCCGTACCATATAGTAGTAGTAGATTTTAGGTAGCACTGACTCGATCAGAAGCAATGTGGATTGCAAGAGGATTATTATGCAAGATAGTAAAGAAAGATAAACTGAATAAGAATGAAGAATGTTTTAGATAGAAAGAAAACTATTTAATTTAGAAAAGTAAGTAAGTTAACAAGTTTATAAGCGTACGAAATAAAACTACGGAGCAAATATAATGTAAACAATAGCGCGGGCGAGTCGCGAGCGATGTGTCCATGTGTGCGCGGCGCACGAGCCGGCCGCGGTCGGAGATCCGCGGGGGCGACGCGACGGTGGGGGCGGGTGATGAACCGGCCATCTAAGGAGCTGGCCCAAGCGTCATAGGCGGAAGCGTTTTAATGAAGCGTGGCGGGGTACGCCACATGTTCCCCCTGGCCAGACCGTGACTACGGTCGATAAAAATCGGGGAACCGGACTCTTCTGCCGCTTCGGGTCCTTCTTTCTTTGTCGACTTGCGGCTCCGCTTCAGGTGGTTTGGTGGGTGCCGTAGAAGTATTTTGCTTGTCTTCGGTAGTTATTGGAGGCACCGCTTCTTTGGCTACGTACGCGGGTTTCAACCTGTCAACAGTGACGTTTGTCTTTTTTCCTTTAACGTCAAGCGTGAAGAACTTAGGCTTTCTGTCCAAAACAAGATAGGGTCCGGCGTACGGCGGTTCTAATGAGCCACGCACGTGATCTTGACGCAGAAAGACGTGCGAAGAATGTTCCAAGTCACGTGGGACGTAGAATGGAGATGTTGTGTGCCAAGCCGTCGGTCTGGGTGTCAACTTCCGGATATGAGCTCGGAGACGAGTTGCGTACTGGGAGATGTCATCGGAACTCAAGTCATCCTTCGGTGACAGGAACTGACCAGGTAAGCGTAGGGGTTCACCGTAAACCAACTCCGCAGCTGACGTCTGTAGGTCTTCCTTCCAGGCGCTGCGTATGCCAAGGAGTACAAGGGGAAGGGCTTCAGTCCACTGCGAGGTAGTATGACACATTATGGCTGCCTTCAGTTGACGATGTAGTCGCTCGATGATTCCATTTGCCGCCGGATGATAAGCAGTGGTGCGGAAGTGGCGCGCACCAACCAGAGCGGTAAGTGATTGGAAGAGCTGACTCGTGAACTGACGTCCACGGTCGGTCGTCACTCGGGAAAAACAGCCGAATCTGGAGATCCATCCAGAAACTAGAGCAGCAGCACAGGTTTCCGCAGTAATGTCCTTGAGTGGAATTGCCTCAGGCCATCGCGTGAATCTGTCAATGACGGTGAGGCAGTACCTGAAATCAGATGACAAAGGTAACGGTCCTATGATGTCGAGGTTTATATGGGAGAACCTCGAGGAAGGGGTGAGGAAAGAGGAAAGGGGAGATTTAGTGTGTCGGGAAACTTTTGATTTTTGGCATTGCAAGCATTGCCTAGCCCACTCTCTACAATCTTTACGAATCCCCGGCCACACAAATCTTTGAGCGACCAGTCGTACAGTAGCTGAACTTCCAGGATGATGAAGTCTATGTAGCACGTCAAAAATTTGTCTGCGAAGCTGTGGAGTTATGAAAGGTCGAGGTTGTCCAAGAGAAGTGTCGCAGTAAATTGGAATGTCGCTGTCAACTGACTTCAACTTCTTCAGTTTCAAGCTGGAACCTCGAAGTATCAAATCTTGCAGTTCTGGATCTGTCTCCTGATAGCGTGCAAGAGCTTGGTAATCGATTGCAGTAATCTCATCTACGCGAGACAGGGCATCTGCGACGACGTTTTTCTTTCCGGGAAGATAGCGTAAGTCTGTAGTAAACTGGCTGATAAAATCTAAGTGCCGAAACTGTCGAGGAGAACACTTTTCTTTGCTCAAGGAGAACGCGAAGGTCAGAGGCTTGTGATCGGTGTACACCGCAAAAGTCCTAGCTTCCACCATATGCCTGAAGTATTTGATGGCTTCGTACACAGCAAAAAGTTCTCTATCGTAGGGACTGTACTTGGCCTGCGCACTGGAAAGCTTGTGCGAGTAGAAGGCTAATGGTTCCCAGTCTTCACCTTTGCGTTGTTGCAGCACGGCACCGATGGCAGATTCAGATGCATCGGTAACGATTGCTAGTTCAGCAGACGCATCTGGATGAGCAAGAAGAGTAGCCTGAGATAGCGAGGTCTTGCATTCTTCAAATATCTGCAGAAGGTCTGGAGTCATCTCGACAGGGTGAGAACCTTTTACTTTCGGTCCAGATAGGATGGCGTTCAACGGCGCTTGGAGTCGAGCTGCGTTGGGAATGAAGCGTCGGTAAAAATTCAACATGCCTAGGAAACGGCGAAGCTCCTTCACAGTCTTCGGGACAGGATAGTTCTGGATAGCGTGGACTTTGGTTTCCAATGGTTGAGTACCAGCAGCTGAAACGTGATATCCTAGAAAATCTACTTCAGACTTGCCTAGAACACACTTGGAAGTGTTAATCAGAACACCATACTGCTTGAGACGGTTGAACAGCTGACGCAGGTGGTTCTTGTGGTCTTCTATCGAGCTAGAAAAGACCAGAATATCGTCGATGTACCCGTACGTAAAATCAAGTCCTAAGAGTACTTCATCGATGAACCTTTGAAAGGTTTGTGCAGCATTTCGAAGACCGTACGTCATAAACTCGAACTCGAACATACCAAATGGTGTAGTGAGTGCGGTCTTCGGTATGTCTTCAGGATTTACGCGCAGCTGATTATAGGCCTTAACTAGATCAAGCGTAGAGAAGATGGAACATCCTGAGAGCTGATGGGAGAAGTCCTGGATGTGGCGGATGGGGTACCGGTCCGGTATAGTCCTGGAGTTGAGTGCGCGGTAGTCACCGCAGGGTCTCCATCCGTCATCCTTCTTCCTTACAAGGTGCAGGGCAGAAGACCAGGGACTCTCAGAACGTCGAGCTACACCACTGGCCATCATATCTTCAAACTCCTTCTTGGCTACTTGCAAGCGGACAGGATCGAGACGTCTAGGCTTACAAGACACTGGTGGGCCTGGTGTAGTCCTGATATAGTGGAGCGTGTTGTGCTTCGGAGTGGAAGGTACGCCTGCTGGTCTCGTGATCTCCGGGAACTCACGCAAAAGGTCGTGAAAGTCCGACTCACCTGTGACAACTTTTACTGATGAAATGTCGTCAGGCGGGCTGGATCGTTGAGCATTCACGGAGAGAGAGGTAAGTCCATCAATAAGGCGATGATTTTTGCAGTCTACTAGTAGTCCAAAGTATTTCAGGAAGTCTATACCGATGATGGGTCTTGAAACATCAGCGATGGTAAAGCTCCATGTAAAATCTCGTCGTAGTCCAAAGTTAAGCTTAAGCTTCGTAAGACCGTAAGTATGTATTACCGTATTGTTCGCAGCAGTGAGGTCATACTTTGACTTGGTACAGGGCATCTTGACAGCTGATCGCGGGTAAACGCACAAGTCTGAGCCAGTGTCCACAAGGAACTGCATTTTCGTGACGCGATCTGTGACGAATAGACGGCCTGTAGAAGAGGGACAGTCGTTGGCCGCTACTTGCGACTGCCCTGGCAGTTTTCCGACACAAAACTGCAAGGCTGCTTACATTTTTGCGCTTTAACTCCGTAGGTGAAGTGATAAAAACAGTGTGGGTGATCGGTGGGTGGTTGTCGGGGTCTCGAGCGTGAGCGGTAACGATTACCTTGCCTATTCCGGCTCTGTGAGCGTGATCGTCCATTTGCTACCTGTTCTGCTAGCTTTGCTACTTGCCTTGTGAGTTCACAAACTTGCCGAGCCAGGTCTTCATGGGACGATGATGCAGGATCGTTAGGTGGAGCTCTGGAGGTGCTTGCTAACTGAGGTGTCGAAGGGGCAATTTCATGTACCTTATCTGCTAAATCAGCTAGCTTCTCTACTGGCAAGTCTACCTGTGATGCGATTACCGTCTGAATGCTGGCAGGAAGGCGACTCGACCAGATGGTACGCAGGAAATCTTCTGGCACTGCTGGACCTGCTAGGCTCTGTAGGTGACGAAGGAACTGGGACGGCTTCCTATCTCCTAGCTCCTCGTGCATGAGCAGTTGCTTAACGCGCTTCTCCTGCGATGCTGAAAGTCGTCTGATTAGTTCAGTTTTCAACTTTAGGTATTTATCCGTCAGTGGGGGGTTAGTAATAACGTCCTTGACTTCAGCGGCATATTGATGGTCTAATTGAGCAACTAGGTAGCAAAATTTTGTTTCGTCTGTAGTTATTTTAGACAGAACGAACTGACTTTCCACTTGAGCAAACCACAACGCTGGCTCTTCTGGCCAAAATGGCGGAACTCTAACTCCAACTCGGAGAACTTCCGGCGCAATGATTGGCAAGTTATCATTATCGTTATTATTAGATGCCATGAGGTAATAAAAAATCGCTCACCGCTTATGTCTTTGTACCACATCCAATATTCACCACACAATATTTCTCCAGAATGTTCTAGAAGTGCAATCCCAGGATGGCGCGATGTCCAAAAACACTTGGGTCACCAGATATGGCACGGTGTCCGTGGATGGAACTCCCGTACCATATAGTAGTAGTAGATTTTAGGTAGCACTGACTCGATCAGAAGCAATGTGGATTGCAAGAGGATTATTATGCAAGATAGTAAAGAAAGATAAACTGAATAAGAATGAAGAATGTTTTAGATAGAAAGAAAACTATTTAATTTAGAAAAGTAAGTAAGTTAACAAGTTTATAAGCGTACGAAATAAAACTACGGAGCAAATATAATGTAAACAATAGCGCGGGCGAGTCGCGAGCGATGTGTCCATGTGTGCGCGGCGCACGAGCCGGCCGCGGTCGGAGATCCGCGGGGGCGACGCGACGGTGGGGGCGGGTGATGAACCGGCCATCTAAGGAGCTGGCCCAAGCGTCATAGGCGGAAGCGTTTTAATGAAGCGTGGCGGGGTACGCCACAGTCCTGTACTTTCTTCAATTCTGAATACTATCAGTCCAAGTCAGTCTCTCATCTAAGAAGCAGTGTGGATTTCCTTGATGAACCAAATAACCAACTACACGATTTATGCTATATCTAAGTGACTGTAAAGTTTGCAGTGAGCAGTGTACTGCGATATATTTTAAGTAATTGTTATGCACTGAATAATCACAACCTCTCTCTGGATAGGCAAGTAATTGACCACTATCTCACCTGATGGAAAGTGACGATGCGGTTGAAGATGGAACATGTTTGCCTAGAAGATACCTATTCACCCTAGACTTAAAGACGTCTAGATTGTAACGTTCATGGACCAAAGACGCAGACAATGAGTTCCATTCTTTCACTGTACAGACGACAAACGTAGAAGGGAATCTTTTCATCATATAAATGTGCGAGAAAGAGAACTCAATAGTAGTTCACCTCTGTGAACACTTAAGTGCGTGCTAAGGTTCATTTAGGTGTGCACTTGATTTACTTATAGCTTATTTAGGCGGCGCGGCGTAAGCGGCAGTCTGACCACTTATCCAACTCGATGGTGGTGGGGCAGTGGGCACAGAGTGTCTCTTATCTATGCTATTATTATAATAATTTTAGTCTTTATTGGTAAATTTAAATACGGTAGCCCTCGTTGCTCAGTCTGCAAAGATTCTGATATAAGATATGTTTTATCTTTTATGTTCAGAATATTATCAGCAAATCATAAGTAAAAATGGCAAGATAGCTCTTTACAAATGCTTAATCTTGTATTTATTTTTGTAAAGTTTTTATCTGATTATGACAATGTTCTGTGGAGGAGGCACTTCAGCCCCCCGATTACCTATCTTTGTTGCAAACGATTTCAATACTACATTGACAAAACTCCTAAGAAATAAGGTTCATTTTTGCTTAATTTTAATTGAAACCGCGTGCAACAAAGATACCTAATAGGGGGTCAGGTGTTGTTCTTAGTTCTGCTTGCTTCTTTTAAACCGGATAGATTCGTTTACCTCTAAAATCAGCTATACCGTGCCCTGAGGCTTCGCTCGCGTTTATCAAGTTAAAAAGTAGCCTATGTGTTAATGCTAGGTATGTACTATTCGTTCAGTCGATACAGCGTGAAGAGAAAACGAACATACTTACACACTTATTTTCGGATTAATAATATTAGTGATAACAACATTGATATTCTACTTAACTAAGTAGGTGAGTAAAGTGATTTCGTAGAAGCGCAGTTACAATTATATTATAATGTATACTATATTATATTCTTGGTCAAATAGAACAGACAATGGCTTCCATTGTAACCTTGCTGTGACCTTTTGATGCTAGAACACGTCAGGGTGTGGCCACAGTAATTAGTTTTATTTGCTGAAGACGAAGTGGCATAGTAGTAAAAATAGTCCACCAGGAGCAGTGTTGCTAGATCAATAAGTGCTTTTCAAATTAATTGGGTCTAGTGATTTCAACTAGTGACGTCAGAATAATTATATAATAGATACTAGATGCTGCAAGTCTTGTAGTTGCTTATAGTATGTTTCCCACAATATGGCGGAGGCTTTCGACGCGGTACTTTGTTCGAAAGAAGTCATTCGCAACGTTTTTATGTTATACTAAATGCTTTTATTCTAGTATACGTGTGTGGTAAAAATAGTTATGGATTATATTCAAAGAAACGTCGTTGAGATTCAACTAAAAATAAAACAGACGTATGTATGAGAGATTCGAGAGCGATTGTTTGATTGAAAATTTCTATAACAGCTGGATAGACTTTAGATATTTAGTACGTAAATAGTTATTATATGTTTTGTCTCAGAATACAGAAAGAACTATTCTGAGTGTTTAGTCTAGAGTTCTAAACCTTGTTAAACGAAATAATGTACTTTTATCATGACAAACACGCTAGACTGTGGGTCATAACTATAAATAGCTTTTTTCAATTTAAGTACTTGTTGTGAACTTAATAAGTCATACTTTACATTACATCACAATCTAATAGTTAATTATTGAAGGGCAAAATATCGCGTGAGGCGGGACTTAAACGCCGCCTTAATGGCTGAAGGAATAAATATTGACACATTGGTACTTTTTAAACAACGATTCCCTAACATAACATACTAACCAGAAGTTCGTAGGATACGTACATTATTTGCGAACATATGTATGTATATCGTAAAATCTTTAATCTATTGCGTTGTTGTATGAAATGACAGTCGCAGTATTTTTAGAATAACTTACTCATACCTTAGGTTTATTATCAGTATCACCACAGAATAATCAAGAGATTGTTTAAAGCTATATTTTTATATTGCCAATGCTGTTTGATGAAATTTAAAATATAGATAGCTTAGGTTCAGGAATAACACATAGGCTACTTTTAACTTAATTAACGCGGGCGAAGCTGCAGGGCACGGCTAGACTTTAATACGTAAAGATTCACGATCCTTCTAACATAAAATATATGAAATGTTTGTTACAAGATTTACACTATCTACATTACAAATTTAATCCATACTTGCACGCGCTTTTCTTAGGCATAAATATGGGAGTCTTATGCCCAGCAGTGGGACTAAAAAGGCTGTGGATTATGATGATGCGCACAAGCTCAAACTTTTGTTATTATTAGCAGGGATGATAGTAGTATATTGTATTTTATATGGTAGGTATACTTATGGTAAACTAACTGGGATATACGGTTTGAAGGTCACCAAACACGAATGTTTCCAATACAATACAATAACTCTTTATTGATACCAAAAGATACACACAACTTACAGAGAATCTTATAAAGATAGGTGCAATGGGCGGTCTTATTGCTAAGAGCGATCTCTTCCAGACAACCTTTGTTGAATGTTTGTTTTTGTTTGTTATTTACTATTTAATCAGATTTATACCGACTTCAAAAAAGGAGGAGGTATTTTTTATGTATGTTTACCGATTTCTTCCCTATTTGTGGACCGATTCTCAACACTATTTTTTTGTTTAGATTGTACTTCAGAGGTGGTCCCATATAAATTTTATCGAATTCGATCATGCCACGCTCAAGCTTTGCTTACGTTTAAATTATTAAGTCTCAAGAGGTTTTATAGGTTTCTTTGAATTTAAAAGTCTGAGGTGCTCTTCATTGATCTGTAAAATCGAAGTTTTCACATAAAACTGTGCCTATATAAATTCAAACTATTTCGTGGTTGTATGTGTGTGAATATTGTTATGTACAAAACGAGTTGTATGCGGCTGGATGGATTCAAAATAAATTTTGTCTGTCAAATTCATGGAATATGTAACTTTTTATTTGACAAAAAGAAACCGTTCTATCACTTAAATTTACAACATGACTACTACTAATGTTTACCGCTACGCGGGCTAAACCACGGGCTACCGCTAGTTACTCAATATATCTTTAACCCGGTTTAATAGAACTCTAGCGCAAGCATCAGGTGAGATAGTGGTCAAAAGTTTGCCTATCACGAATAATAAAAAAATAATAAATAAAGCAAATTTTGATTATATTGATTCGTATATCCGAGTAAAGCGGGGCGCGCGAGCCAGTCATAATTCAGTCAGCTATACCAAGTTCTTAATTATAAATGACTCACTGAGCCTGGCCCTGAGTTATTAATGATAAAATATGTAATAGAAGGTATAAAAATGTTATCCGATATAGGTACCTATCGGTCAGTATTAATCAGGTTATTATGTTACTGTTTCTTCTGAAGTTCTTTACATTATTATTATGATATTAATTGATTATACAAAGTAGAGAAAAAGAAACACCGACTTGCATTCCTAACGAATAATACTTTATCTCTAGAATTATACTTTATTTAAAAACAGACATATGTACACATTTTGTTGGTGTAAGAAGGTATAATATACTCGTAGTTATATAACCCGACTCAATAAAGAAAGGGATTGGCGACAACTTACAATGCATCTCACTTCCCCAAGGGATTAACGACGCAGTGGGAACGAAACACCATGTCATAGACATCGTTGCAGGATAGTGAGTCTCGGTATTTTATCGGATACATATCGGAGATTGTGCTATGGAATTACACGATCTAACTTCACCAAACCCATTACATCATAGTACCACTAGACAGACTGCATTGCGACACTGGTATATGGTGGATATTCCTCAAATGTAATTCCTCAGGCATTTTGACGCATTCAATATTAATCCCTATCAAAATAAACTATTTCATCGTCTTACGTAGTTCACGTAGCTACAATTTGCCATTTACTTACTGCATATAATTTGGACCTATGGTCAAGCAGAAATCGTGATATTTATTTAAGGGTGAAAACGTGGGTCACAGGTGGGAACACAAGCTTTCTCCCCACGGGAATTTTGTGTTTCTGGTTCTGGGTATGACGTAAATGTGTGTGTGGTGTTATTGTTTACATCTCCACGACACAAGTCATAGTACTTTTAGGGTGGGGCTGTAAGTCTGAAAGCGTTTATGTGTATGTATTTGTTAACCGGGCGACGCCGGTCGGGCCAGCTAGTAAGATATATAGAAACGTCGATTTTACATGTACGAAAATATATCAGTCGCGTGGGCGTCCTTAAGGCTGCGTCCTGCCACGCTGGTTTAACGTAGTGCAAGGACGCTGCGCGGGCGCGGTTGCCTGTAGTACAGCGGTGCCCGTGTTCGCGCGCCGCCGTTCTGTTCAAGCCGAATGCGTCCTGTGCGGCAAAGCAATAAGATTAGATCATTCCTACATAGTTAATATCCGACATGAAATGATGACCACGAAAGTGTATGAACTACTTATAGAGAGCCCCGGATGTTACGGTTTAGGGTACAAATGTACCGCGGTGGTGACCCATATTCAAACAAAAAGCATGTTTTGTTGTTGTAAAACAGAACTTCTAGCTAGATTGAAAATAGCCTTGCCTCTAATCCATCACTATGTATGTTGGTGTACTGTACACACTGGTGAATTACTGAAAACGTTGAAATAGGTATGTAGGCTAGCGAATTGAACCGATGAGGTCACCTTGCTGAGAACGCCAGTACTTGTTTATGTGGGTGTTACGTTTCCTAATAAATGTTAGGGACCGAAAATAACGAATAGGTGCGGTGGACTTGCTAACTAATTGACCTGCTAAGGATAGCTTGACTAATTTAATTGACAAAAAAAATACGTGCCCAAAATTTTTAGACTGACGGAGTAATTAGAATTTTGTTTTTTTACCCAGGCCAAATTTTTATTTGTTTATATTTCAGTTTACACTCGTTTCTGTTTTGTCCTGATACCATTTTTACCATTGATGGTAAAATGATTCACTGTAGCACCTTTTTTATATTGCTGTACGTCCATCGTCGAGATAGTGAGCTATTTGAAATAGGAATAACAAAGGTACATTATTATCTACTTTTATATCGGATAAGCAAGCGTTTGACTCACCATTTCAACCGTTGCTCACGCTATTGTTTAGTATAATATTTGTTATATTTGGTATATAATATACTAGCTGACCCGTCCAGCGTCGTCGCCCGGCTAAAAAAACAATACACATTACAGCCCCATACTAAAAGTAGGTATTAATACTTGTGTCGTGGGGCCGTAAACATTGCCCAGACCCAGAAACACAAACTTCCCGTGGGAAGAAAACTTGTGTCCCCACCGGCATTCCAACCCACCGTTTCTTGAAGAAGAACGCGCACCAATTGCAGGCATTTCAAAGATGAACCGCCTGGCGTCGCCTGGATAAAAATATACATGAAAATACATTCACAGTCCCACACTAAGTTCGATGAGTTGTCATCATACTCAGAACCAGGAACACAAAATTTGTATTACCACCGGGATTCTAAGCCGCTGCTTTGAAGGAGAACGCGCACCCACACGCCAGGAGATATATTCATAGGCGGCAGGCGTCTTATAAATGCCTGTTACATATATTCATTGTGCATTATACAGGCATGTTAAATTGGCCTTGATCCCCAGAGGTGTACTAACCTGGTGGATCGCGGCCTTGAATCACGTATGTTTCAAATTAGCGAAATATTTTATGTTTCGACAGATATCAAGATATCTACTATATTATAAAGAAGTAAAGTTTGTTTGCTTGTATGTAAAATGTAATCTCTGAAACTACTGATCTGATTCTGAAAATTCTTTCAGTAATAGATAGCTACACTATCCCTGGGTGTCGTAGGCTATGTTTTGTTGGGATAAAAGTTAGTTATCAGTTTGAAATAATAATATTTGTAATACAAGTCGGAGAAAAATTTGCTAACTGGCCGCTTTATCGGCGTACGCTGACTAAACAGTTAGACTTATGTGAATAGAATGTATGGCAAAAATTTTGGCCTTCATAAGTTTTACAAAAAAGTCCGCGACACATTTATCTCAGAAAAAATACTTTTCTTCGTTAAAAATCTAAAAAAAAAAATAGCAGATTCTGTTTTGTGGGCTTTTTTAAGCATTCAATATTAATCCTTATCAAAACTATTTCATCGTTTTACGTAGTTCTCGTAGATACAATTTGCCGTTTACTGCATAATATAATTTGTACCTATGTTCTAGGAGTAATCGTGATATTTATTTTGTTATACTTACGGCCACACGATACAAGTCATTGAACTTATAGTGGGGCTGTCAATGTGGAAGTGTTTATAGGTATATAATTTTTAACCGGGCAACCGACGACGCCGGGAACTTTGAACTACTTGTCGTTGATGAGTGCGCGTTCGTCTTCAAACCAGCGGGTTCGAATCTCGGTAGGAACACAAGCTTCCTCTCCACGGGATATCTGTGTTTTTGGTTCTGGGTATGACGAGAATATTGTGTGTGTGGTGTTAATGTTTACGGCTCTACTACACAAGTTATAGTACTTTTAGTATGGGACTGTGAGTGTGAAGCGTTTGTGTATTTATTTACCCGGGCGACGCCGGGCGGGTCAGCTAGTTCCTTATACATATGTGGCCTTAAATTGTAATTGGGGTAACTATACATATAGGAAAACTGGTAATTTACTCGTAAAGAAATGAGGCCTTAATGCACATAATTCTGTTTTTAAATTGAGAAATAGATTTCATAAAAATATAAAGAATTAAGAATTTTAAAAGAATCATATACATTATAATAATAATAAAAATATACATTATATCGTGTCTTTAACATTACGTATGACATAGCCTGTGCCTTAGTGACCCAATAAGCATCCTTTATAACCCATTGTATTGTCTCTCATTTTCAGGATGTTGTTACTCGAAGCCGCTTTTGGTGCCAGGCGGGCGGGCGTTTGTGTGGCCGGCCATCCAACACGTCCAGCGGATATCCTTGAATACTATGACGCTGCAAGTCGAGTCCCCCACAGTCTACACCAGCCAAGGAGTTCCTATATCTGTTACGGGTATAGCACAGGTAAGAATTACATACGGCTAAAGTTTGACGGGAGTGCAAAAGTGCCTATAGCTGCGCCTTGTATTATATATAGCATGTTTTTTTTCATTTATGAACAAAATATATATGAATAACCACACAGTCTACAAAAGGTAACCCATGGATATAAAAATAACTAAAATTTTCAATTTAAGAACCTTTTTTATCTTGCATATATGTATTATGCATGCTCGCTCTCTCAATCAGAATCAGTCTCCCTGTTCGGATGTTCGACAGAAAGGTGCTATTCTCCTATGACAAAAATAATTGATACATAATTATATACATACAGACAAACGTATCATGGACACAACTTGCGTTTTGATCAATTCAGTTTGTCTGTATGGTTATAATTATGTATCAATTGTTTTTATCAAGTAAAAACCCACAATTACCGATTGTAAAACAATGAAATTTTAAGTTTTTTAGGATTTTCAAAATGGCCCTTTTTAAAACGAACTGAAAAGTCACTTAAAGATTTAATGGCAGCTTTAAAACTACTAAAATGGCCTTGAAAATAGCAAAACTTCCTATATTGTGTAAATTGAGTATCGACTTTTATTTTGTTTTATCCATTCTTTTTTTTTAATTTGAATTTGATGTTCCTAAAAGCACCTAAAGTGTAAACTCTAATATACCATTTTGTTATAATTATTTTAACAAGTTTTAAAATTTAGACAAATGGCTTTTTACACCACTAAAATCTGCCCTGAAATTAGCAAAACTTCTTAAATTGCGGAAATTTAATAAACATTTATCGTATGGTTCATTCTTTTAAAAAAATGGAATTAGACCTTTCTTAAAACACCTTAAGTGTTACCTTTAAAATACCATTTCGTTTTAAGTATTTTAACGAGTTCTAAAATTCTAACGAATGCCTTCAAAATCGAGCCCAATAAATTACTAAAATTATAACCTAGAAGTGCAAAAGGCATGACATGCAATATTGCGTTCGTACAACTCAAAATAGCGTGTCAACTGAACTCCAATGTTGCTGGCTCGGCGACGACGACGCGACGTCCAATTAAAAACCTATTGTATATATGATGATGTCCATTATAATAATAACACCCATCGTTCCGGATACTAGCACATCATCAGAGATAGTTCTATATGTTTCACGTAATCGTATGTCATAAATACAAATAGTCAGAGCATAGACTTTGAAGTTAGATCTCACGGTTTGTTTTTAATTCTAGGTCAAAATCCAAGGCCAAAACGCCGAGATGCTGCTCTCAGCTTGCGAGCAGTTCCTCGGCAAGTCAGAACATGAGATCCAACACATAGCCCTCGTGACCCTCGAAGGTCACCAGCGAGCTATCATGGGCTCCATGACCGTGGAGGAGATATACAAGGACAGGAAGATCTTCTCCAAAAAGGTAAGGCCTCATTTTGAGTACATTTACGAATTTGGAACCGTTTTCGAAGTACCACCTGCAATATTCACTCTTTATAATAGCTGGCGGAGCTCATGTCTCTCGATCGGCTTTTAGGGTTACGATATTTATCAATTATTACAGTGTTATCATTTGTAACTCACTACATGCTACTGTTCCTTCTAGTTCCAGTTGAAGCGTTCGCTTTCTATGCAGGGGTATTAGGTTCTGTGTCCAGCGGGAACACAAGTTTTCTCTAAATGGAAAACTGTATTCTGGTTCTGGTTGTGAGTGTTTACTTGATGTGATTTTTTCCGGCACCCTCGACACAAGTCTTTTAACTTAGTGTGGGGCTGTGAGTGTGAAAGCTTTTATGTCATGTTAGTTCCTGCAGGTTTTTTAATGCGTGCGAAAATTCTATCGGTGTCCTATATCTTGATATGAATTACTGAAAATAAGGGTCCTTCCATTAATAGGCAGGTTTTTTATCGTTGCTTTGGTACTCCTGAATTTGCAGTTAACTGTAAGCGGTTGTATACTGTTATAATTAATTAGGCCGTTTGTTAGTCTAGCACTGAATAGTAAAACCAGACCGACTTCTTGGTCAAATGGAAAGAAGGATGAAAGTGCTGAATATCTGTGCTCAGTAACTTAAATAAAACTGGATGTTTGTCCAGTCATCAGCTAATGATGACGCTTGAAAATATATCTTAGGTCTTAATGGCGGAAACATTATTGATTGTTACTTCTTGGAGTCTTCAAGACTAGCTCCAGCTCCGTAGAGGTGTAAGGTTGGCTAAAAGAATGTCTGTTTGTGGTCACGAGGTTACTAGATGGCCGAATGAGGCCCCTCATAAGGTATCCTACCTGACACTGTCCCCAAACAAAATAGCCTCTACAGATTATTAGTAGCTTGAGCATTTCTGCTACAGATGGAAGCTTACTTAAGATAGCTATTACCTAATGAACAGTCCTAATGTAATAATCCTACTACTCTCAACTCCTACTACTCAACCAATTCAAATATCAGGAAACCGTATTACTCGTCCGCTTACAACAGTGGTTGGCCCATAACGTCTACATTCTAAAAAATATGGTTCAAACCACGTTACATATTAGTATATTAGATAGTGGATCTAATATGCTATTATACATCGAGTTCTTACTCTAAAATGAGTGTGAAATTAGTTTAAGAGAGCCGTTAATGCGCTCTATTATATATCTTATATATATGTGGTGCTAAGACAAAACACTCGCAAGATGAAGCTGATGGTAAGCGTAATGTATGATGTGTTCAATATACTGTTTTCAGGTGTTCGAAGTTGCCTCAAGCGATCTAATCACGATGGGCATCACAGTTGTTTCCTACACGCTGAAAGATATACGGGATGAAGAGGTGCGTACTTATTACTTGTGCTTGTATGAGGATATTCTTTTGTTATTATGTAATGTTATCGGAGGTTAGTTTGCGTCGACTGGAACATCGATATGTAGTTATCTAAACTTTATCTAGCTTGGATGTGAAATGTTTATTAAAAATGCCCAAGTAAGCACACCAATTAATTTTAGATCACCCTTTTTTCAATTCTCTCATATGCATGTTATTTAAATATTGGTAATGCTTTTCAGCTATAAAATTATACTCTATTATTTTTTATTAAGATTTTTAACATAAAAAAGTGATAAAAATGCACGAAACATGTGTAAAATAGCACAACACACGCTATTGGCTAGACTGATTCGTGACGTCAGTTTAGGTGTTATTGTTATCAATGATTGGTCGACTTTACGAAAGCCATCGGGTCCTACGTTGACGTTACAAGAAAAACGTCAAGATGGCCGCGTTTAAAATTGCACGAACCTGATTGCGTTTTCAAATATTTATTTTGAAAATGCAATATTTTATGAAATTTTTACCGGTAATTTACTAACGTCGATAGGGTTATCGAATAAAATTGAGTTATATATGCAGGTTCTCTATTAATTATACTTATACGTACATCTTTATATGCACTTTTCACAATACCTTCTGTCTCAGCGAGAAGCGCATTGCATTGCCACGCGAGGCTTTTATTCAGTTCATAAAAAAAATAGAAAAGGCACTAAACATTACATAAAAATCTGTTCTAGGCCTAGTTTGATTTTAATCCTCGAGTTAATCATCACTTACCATCAGAGGTAGTGGTCGAAACGCTAGTCTATCGGTGATTAATAAAAATCTGTTTAGTTTTTCCAGTGGCATTTTGGCAGTGATATCTTGCCAAAATTTATTACAAAAGCATAATTGTTTTTGAAACATTTCACATTCAAGTTAGACTTTTACTGTAAATTAGTTCCATATACTTTTTTATAACTAATTATTTCGTTGAATGGTAAGAGTATGACGATGAGATTTTGCTGGTTGGTACTGATTGGTATCTTTGGCTTGTAAAGTGACTAAATTGTATCATATTTTAACTGTCATCATTATAAGACTTATGTTGGATTATGTTTTACTGGAGGCAAAATTATTGTGTAAGTCAACGGCTGAAATCCTAACCTAGCTAGCGCGGAAGCAGGTAGATATCGCGCAAATGCAAATCAGAATAGCGTGATCAATTTACGATAGCTTATACGCAGTAAATTCTATATTTAGGCTTCGATATGGAGGCCTATACGATATGGCATATACGATTTTCCATTTTCATGATTAAAAAATCATGAGTTTCCAGCAGGGACATTGATAACGAGATTAGAGTGAAAAATAACTCCTTTTTTAAATATTGTAGACAGCTAATTGAACCATAGCTCACTAACCTTAATTTCTAATGTTGTGTGACGTTATTACTAACTGTTCATACACTGGACGATATTTATTTCATCAACTTTATATGTGACTCATTACAACATAATCTGACTGTCTTATCAAATCAAATAACGAAACAATCTAGAGAGCAAAGCTTTGCACATAACTATATGCTTTCCACTTACAGCTCTTTTTTAGCCCCTGCACAAATATTTCGTAATGCAATGTTTTTGGAAAGTCAGTTGTAATTCTCTCGGGCAAAAAGTTCCAGTACGTATAATAAATGCCGATGCAGCGTGGCTGATTGTCTGGTTCTCCGATGGTAAAAAAGGAAAGGGGGAATTAGATCATGCAATTCCGTGGCACACTCTCCGAAATGTATCCTATAAAGGACCGATAGACTTGCGACGATGTTCAAGGCTTTAAAGCTTCGCATCAGTCAGCTCTTTGCAGTTTATTAGTCTCTTAGCTCTGCTTTCAATAGTCTCAAGTGCCTCAAGCAGTACTCCATACACGATTGGACCTGTGTTTGGTACAAGTTCAGCAACTGTCCTGGCGTGAAATACTGTCTCACCTTGGCAATAATTCAAAGTTTTTTGCGGCCGATTGGTCATTGGACTCAATATATGTGCCGAAATTGAAAGTTCACGTCAAGGTGTTGCCAAGCAGCTCAAGACTATGAGTTACTGGTATGGATACATCTCGGAAAGAATAGACTAGAGATTTGTTGCTATTATTTCTTAAAATAAACACGATATCGATATTAAACTTTCATCTCTCTAATTTACCACTAGCCACATTTGTAATAATTTCAATTATAATTCGTAATGCTAAAACACCACTTTTCGTGTAGTTTAATTTCGAATGGTTTATAATAATTATTGTTACTTAATTATATGCGTTTACGTTATTAAGTCTTAAAACTGCTCAGTAATTGTGTGTTTTTTAGAATGGCAGCTCAAAGCAGAAAACATTTCAAAAATATGTTTATATGCGACAGTAATATTCAATTTTAATCAATTACAAAATGGCGTTTATTGCGTTACTTATATTAAGTATGACGAATGGTTCCCTGACATTTCTAAAGTACTGTACAACTTTTTATGAATATGTCGCTTCGTTTACATGTGTGCGACTGACTACAACGGTTTTCATACAAAACTTTCTTGGCAGCCATTCTAATTGTACGTAAAAAAAACCCTCGTCTGTGAGCATGCGCATCAGATGTATAGCTCTCAACAACTGTGCTTTAATCTGCATACCCAAATGTCCCGGGCTGAAGCAGGTTATCGATATGCAACAGGAACAATGTTGCAGAGAGAAGCGACCTTTGAGGGAATCCAGCATTGATAGCTAATATATTGGACGAGCAGCCATCAATGACGACTCGAATCGATCGATGCCTCGGAAAGTCCGATATCCACACAAAGAGACTAATGGGTAGACCGTATATCTTGCTTAAAAGGTTATAATGCCAATTCCTGTCAGAAGCCTTCGAGGTGTCAAAATAGACGGTAAGCGCTTCTCCGTGTTTCTCGATGACTTCACTCTAGATGTATGTGGCATACGCTAGAAGTTTCCCGGTTGACCGATTTCGGCGAAAACCGTATTGAAGGACACTAAGGAGATTATTAGCGTCCGGTCGCCAAGGGGCTGCCTTTCGCGAGTGGCTGGTTCGCTACTTGGGCCTTCTACTGACTGCGTTCGGCCAGCGGTGCACCGTGCCAACCACAGCGACAGCGGTGACCCGCCTTGCTAGGAATGGCTTCACCGGCCATCGCACTTTAACTTGGGAAGCCACTATGAAGGCACGACTTATGCCGGTGGGTGGTCATAAGCCTCCCAACTGTCGCCGATTAGCACTACCCGGGGACCACGTGTAGGGAATTATTAGAAGGGATATCCACCTAAGGACGTGGGCCCGCAATAAGTCACTATAGGTAGACTGGTTAAATGAGTCCTCACCCGCGGGGCAAAGGGGCGCGGAGGGAGAACGAGGACTGTGAGAGGAGCGGTTCTTGTCCCGTTATTGGCCTGCCCGCTCCTCTGTGCCCCACGGCCGAGGACTCATTTAACCGATTTGTCTATAAGTGATGCTAATTAAGAGTATATAGCTCTTTTAGTACTAAATTTAGCTCTATTTTAACATTGGCAGCTGTAAAAAAAATATTTAACTTATTTTCCATACCATTTTGGCTCTTGTGTTAATAATTTCGTATACAAACCAAAAATAACCACTATTTATGCCACTGGCCTGTCAGTTGACTTTTACATATTTATGCATCATTAGTGATGACTGCAACTCCACAAGCGCGGGCTTAAGGTAGTGATCCAGGGTTAAATAATAATAAATAACAGAGATTATCAAATTCTTCCAACTAGTTTTCCTACTCTGTCTTCTAAATACTGTACGGTAGTAGACATATCTTGTAATGGTGACAGTGTAATTTTGTTCCTACTAACATTTTAGTGTACATTTTTTATCTTTCAATATGGCTTCAGGAAGCTAAGGTATGTGGACAGTTGAGCTCAGTGTGATTACAGTTTGTGCTGCATACCTTATTTAAAGATGCTGATGCATGCTAGCCTGTGCTTACGGACATGTTTATACTTGTCTATGAACCTTGTAGATTGTATATGTATTATTGGCTTGTCTTAATGCATGATGCAAATGTACGGCCTCTGTTTGTAAGCGTAGATACTTAGTATTTGTGTCTCTTAGTTGTTTGCTTGTGTAAACTAGTAGGCGTTAGTGTCACATTTTTTTTCAGATAATCCGAACATCAACAGCGCTGAACATATATAATAGGACTAAAAAACGGAACTGGCGAGTTTAATGTGTCCTTCATTCTTCAAGTGATACTTTAGTTTATAACACTACATAATCACTTAATAGCAGGTAGTAGTCAACAGCTAGCTCATCTGATGTTATAAAAAAACCTTCCAAGCACTGGCCGTATCTACCTCACGATCGCCAATCATAACTAATCATGGAGGAGCTATGAGGGTGGAACGCAAGCATAATAGTGTAATAATATAAGTTGGCGCAACCATCATCGGTGCTTGCAAATCATGGCTGGAACGTGTAGAGAGGCTATTGCGTTGTTTATCGGATAAGTTTTATTTAGACTTTGATAGCAACAAGAGAAAGAAAGGTAGCTATCGCAATTATATACTGATGACTGTATGGTCTCTTCTTGCGCAATGAGAAATATTAGTCACTGTTTTTTTGCCAGAGAGCTCTGTGTGTTGTTATTTATAATGGGGAAGATAATTAAACACTTTTCCGCTAGAGGGACCTATTACTTGTTACAAATAATGGGGAAGATTAGCCAAAACTTTCAGCCAGAGGGCTCTGTGTGTTGTTATTTATAAAGGGGAAGATAATTCAAAGCTTTTCCGCTAGAGGGACCTATTACTTGTTACAAATAATGGGGAAGATTAGCCAAAACTTTCAGCCAGAGGTCTCTGTGTGTTGTTATTTATAAAGGGGAAGATAATTCAAAGCTTTTCCGCTAGAGGGACCTATTACTTGTTACAAATAATGGGGAAGATTAGCCAAAACTTTCAGCTAGAGGACTCTGTGTGTTGTTACTTGTCACAAGTAGTGGGGAAAATAAGCACCAAAAGTACACCGTGTTTAACCGGAATGTTGAGATTTACACCAGTGTTTCTTTTTCTTTAGTGTTTTTATCTTCAATAGTAACATTGTTTTTATTTACTGCCATATTTCATCAGCATCCATCCACTTTATTTATCTTTATTACTAATATTATACATCCGAAAGTTTGTGTGTAAGTATGTTTGTTCCCACTTCACGCTTTAACGCCTGAACGGATTTGGATGAAATTTGGAACGTATATAGCAAACCTAGGATTAATACATAGGCTACTTTTTAACTTGATAATAGCGGGAGCCGCGGAACACGGCTAGTATCTTTATAATAAGAGAATATATATATATTTATATATACCTGGCAGGAAATAATTCACATCGAGCTAAAGAAGGAGACAATCGGCTACTTTTAGCTCCGTAGAGCGTCGTCTCTGTCACACACTACATAATGTAATGTTTTGTCGTTCTCGTCATATCGTTCAAGTTAGTTAGAGCGCGGGACATGTGCATTATTGACCGCCGTGTTCTGTATATCATTGTCATATATATATATAAATATATATTGCAATCACCCTCACGCTTTTCACACACACGAGCTTTTGTAATACATATAAGGATTATAATAAGTATCTTCTTGATTGAAGGCACACATTGTGTTTTGTCGAATAGTTTAAGTAATTACCACCCGGCAGAGTCCAGGAATTAAAGTACGATTGGATATATTGTTAAGCTGTATGTTTTTATGTGAGACTTAGGTGCAAATAGTACTAGGTGGTCAAAAAGGTTCATTTAATTAATTATTCTAGAAAGCTTTGATAATTAATAATCTTGAATCAGAGGTACATCACATTTATAACGCCTCTCCGAAGAGCTCATAGGATTCTGGATTGAGCTTAATCAGCACCCGAAATGTGGTTTACTTACAAAACCATAGTAGTATTAAAGCAGTGAGATAGCGGTCAAACGCTTGTCTATATTTTGTTGTGTATTGTTGAACTGCTCGTCGGTTTAGTTGGGTAGCGTTCGCCTTCTAAGCAGGGATATCAGGTTCGATTCCCGGCTGGAACACAAGTTTTCTCCCCAAGGAAAATTTGTGTTCTGGTCAGGTTGAGTTTGTGTGTGTGATGTGAATGTTTCCGGCACCCATGACACAAGTCATCGAACTTAGTGTGGGGCTGTGAGTGTGAAAGCGTTGATGTTTATTGTATATCGGTAATAATTTCCCCTAGGGCTACCTGAAAGCGCTCGGCATGGCGCGTACCGCCGAAGTGAAGAGAGACGCGCGCATTGGCGAGGCCGAGGCACAAGCGGAGGCGAAAATAAAGGAGGCCATGGCCGAGGAACAGAGAATGGCGGCGAAGTTCCTTAACGACACGGAAATCGCCAAGGCACAGAGGGACTTCGAACTCAAAAAGGCTGCATACGACGTGGAAGTACAAACCAAGAAGGTATGAATCTAATACGAAACTGTTACTGACCCATGGCTGTATCAACTTTTCCTTCGCACTTTACGTTGAACTGCCCGTTAGCTTAGTTGGTTTCACGTTTCAAGCAGCGGTATCGGGTTCGATTCCCGGCGGGAACACAAGTTTTCTCCCCATGGAAAATTTGTGTTTCTGGTTCTGGTTGTGATTGTGTGTGTGATGTGAATGTTTCCGGCACCCACGACACAAGTCATCGAACTTAGTGTGGGGCTGTGAGTGTGAAAGCGTTTATGTTTATGTTTTATGTTTATGAACTTAGCGTGAGTGACGCGTTTATGTTATGTTTTGGATAATTTTAGACTTTATTTCAATTCTTTTAAAGATGAATCTTGATTAAACAATTTCAATATCTGTTGTAGGGCTGTATGCCTAGCGTCTTTACCACCCTCGAACACATAATCACTCGCCAACATGTGGGATACTGATTAAACACCGGCCGAACATAAAATAAACTGACTTTAGGATTCGATTATCGTGAGGTGTCTAAATGGCTTGAAATATGTGAATAACATGTACTTATTTCCAGCAAAACATTGGCCTCTATTAGCTTAACAAATAAGTAACAACCACGTCATTTATCTGAATTAAATATTTGAATCACAGTGCCCGCCTCAAGAAGTTCGTGCAGCTCATACATTAAACATACGAATCTGTTAACTGATGATCGGTATCTCATGCATTATATAGCAGAATCTCATGCATTATATAGCAGAATATTTGTTGTTCTTGGTATTGGGGCAAATCACGTCACCATTTGATTTTCTAAAGCATGAATGCCCAATTGTATTACTTCTTTATCATTTCAAGTAATATAACTTTTTAGTAACATTAATATTATAGTAGTGATATTGGTAATGAGATAATTCCGCGTTAATAGCATGTTGTATATAAATGGTATCTTTGGAACGAGTTTTAATAGTTATATTTTTAATAGCTGCACGGATTTATATAAAATATCTTCTATTTTTACCCCCGAGTTGGTGACCCCGTAATAGAATTTAGCTAGATTTCATCCACAAACACACATGATTAATGCGAGCAAAGCCGCGAGACACAGGAATAATATATTGGTCAATCCAAACAGGCGGAAGCGGAAATGGCTTACGAACTACAAGCTGCGAAAACGAAGCAACGTATCAAAGAGGAACAGATGCAAATCGCTGTGGTGGAGCGTACGCAAGAGATCGCGGTACAGAAGTGGGAGGTGCAGCGACGAGAGAAGGAACTAGAAGCGACCGTGCGCAGGTAAGAGGATAAAATGTACTAGAAAAATTAAAATATTGTAGAATATGAATAAGAATTCAATCTATACTAATCTATACTGATAATAATATTATAAAGAGGTAAAGTTTGTTTGTTTGTTTGTATATAAAAGGTAATCTCTGAAACTACTGACTCGATTCTGAAAATTCTTTCATTAATATAGCACTATCCCTGAGTGTCATAGACTACTGAGATACAAATTAGTTATCAGTTCGAAATAATTATATTCGTAAGACAAGTCGGAGAAAAATTTGCTAACGGGCCGCTTTATCGGCGCACGCTGACTAAACAGTTAGACATAGGTGAATACAATGTATGGAAAATTTTTGGCCTTCATGAGTTTTACAAAAAAGTCCGCGACATCATATATCTAACATGTATAAAAGCAGCTTCTGTTTTGTTGCCTTTTTTAAGCATTAAATATTAATCCTTATCAAAATAAACTATTTCAACGTCTTACGTAGTTCACGTAGATACAATTTGCCGTTTACTGCATATAATTTGGACCTATAGTATAGGAGAAATAGTGATATATTTATTTAAGGGTGAAAATGGTAGGTCACAGAATGAGTAACATTTACTGCATAATCCGGCATACTTCTACGTTATGAACCAACTTACATAAGAAAGAGGATTTAATATCGACTTTTTGTTTTGTTGGTTATAACTTATCATTTAACTTTGAACTGCCTGCTAGCTTAGTTAGGCGCGCGTTTGCCTTTAAAGCACCGGGTTTGATTCCCGGTGGGAACACAAGATTTCCCCCCACGGGTTTGTGTTTTTGGTTTTGAAGTAAGTGAATGTTGTGTGAATCTTGGATGTTTACGGCCCCACGATACAAATCATTGAACTGCCGGCCGACTCCGGGCGGGTCTGCCGTAGATAGGTGCGCGTTCGCCTTCAAAACCGCGGATTCGATTCCCCACTTCACAAGTCATAGTACTTTTAGTGTGGGGCTGTAAGTGTGAAGCGTTTTTGTGTATGCCGACGCCGGGCGGGTCAGCTAGTTTATTGTATAAGCGTGTTGCCTCACAAATCTCAAGTGTGAATGCTGGCACGGGCGGAAGGCCCGACGTCGAGCTGTCGGGTACCTGCCATTATACATACAAATATTTATTAAAAAAATTGGGCAGGTGCCTTAAAATAATACATTACGTATTATAAAAATTGTTATGTTAAAACATGACGTCCAACTTTGTTGCGTAATTCCTCTCCATCCAAAGGTTGTCTGGAAGAGATCGCATTTAGCGATAAGTCCGCCTATTGTTACACTTATTTTGTAAGTCATTATAATTAAGAGATTATATTAATACAGATATAAAGAGTTTTTCTATCTATCTATCCATCTATAAAAAACAAGTTAAGCTAGTTGTATATCTAGATGTTCGATGCAAAAGATGTTATTCTTTCCAGGCCCGCCGAAGCAGAGAAGTTCAAACTCGAGAAACTGGCCGAAGCGCACAAGCTTAAGACGGTTCTGGAAGCGGAGGCGGAAGCGGAAGCGGTCAAAGTTCGCGGAGAGGTACACACTTGTTACGTATACCTGTGAGACTTGAGCCCCCTCCTTAGCTAAGGTAGAAGCGAAGCGTTCTCTATCGCTATTTTCGTGACTATCAGCTAGCCCAGGGGTCGGGAACCTTTTGAGTCGGAAGAGTCAAAAATTACAATTTACAAAATTCCATAGTTTTATAGAGCTACAAAAATTTTTCTTGTCTACAATAAATAATAATTTAATAATTGTCTATAATAATCCTTAATGCCAACAATAATACCTGTTGTACTACGAGTATCGTATAGAAAACGCTATGCACGCGTTATACCTAGTTATATCATCCCATAATTTACTTGTTTCCACTGTATAAATGTACTTTTTTGCTACCTTTGAAGGGTTGTTAATGGCTCGATAGAAATAGTGTCTAATCCTCGTTAATCGATTCAGAACGTTTTTTTAAATGTTTTTTTTAATAAATACACATCCAAAGAGCCGCATGTGGCTCGCGAGCCGCAGGTTCCCGACCCCTATGCTAGCCGAAACAGATATTAAGTCTTCTGTGCTACGATATAAAATTGCTTTTTCAAATTTATGTAATACTTAGCGGCTCGGCTGAACTTATAGAATAGCCAATAGACCTTAAGTCTTATATGTTACGGTTTCGAATTGCTAATCTAAGTGTGACGAACGCGAAAATAGAGAACGCCTACGTTTGTAACTTGGCTAGGAGATAGGTTCGTCAAACTCTTGTATAGCGTCGTTCACGCACAAATATAGCCATCTTGCTCGCCCGTAGATTTAAAACCGCATTTGTGCAAGTGCTACGGCAATATATTTATGCGAGAGCGATAGACAAGAAACAGATGGAAAATTTTACTACTTCGCGACAACAGCTATGGTAATCATGTCCCAGATAAACATCAACGTTCATTCCTATTTATATTATGAATTTGAAAGTTGGTGTGTAAATGTATAAGTATGTTTGTTCCCTCTTCACGCTTTAACGGCTGAACGGATTTGGATCAAATATGGAATGTACATAGCGTATTCTCAGGATGTTGATCCTGAGAATACGTAGGCAACTTTTTAACTTGATAATAGCGGGCGAAACCGCGGGGCACTGCTTGTATAACATAAGAAATAGGGGAGTTTTGGCGCGAAAGCAAAATAATTTTGTATTATTTTCCAATACTTGTGATTCTTCGATTGTTCACAATATGTAATAATCGTGGATTTATTAAATGTGAATAGTTCGTGAACGTGTATTCATAGGGAAATCGTATAAAGTTGAATAACGTGATTTACTCTTAGCTTCTAAACTCTAATAGGAGTTTACTCTACTAGTAAAGTTTCTACCTGTTTACTAGGGCATGACTTGACTGTGACTGGACATTCAACTTTGTATGATTTGCCTATACTCATGTGACTTCACGAACTATTCACGGTTAATAAACCATTATAACACAACACGGTATATCTAGATAACGGCTGCACAACACTTGCAGAATCCCAAGTTTTTATGAAAATAATAAAAAATCAACAATGCCACTTTTACTTTTTGCAGCCGGACTGCAATATTTGAGTTTTGAACTAAATATAACATTATTGTACTTGAATACTGCCTGGAGTCTATCCACTTTGACCACTATTTTATGACGTGTATGAGAATAAAATCAACATGGTTACTTACTGCAATCTCATAAGATAAGGCTATTTGACACGGTTTGTGACGTGCCGATTATGCAGTCTCGTTCCATTTGATTTCATGCTAATTCGCTTCATCTGTTATTAAACCTATAAATTGCTTGCAGTGCCTCGCGGTTTTACTCGCGGTTAAAAATATGTGTTAATTCGGCGTGTAATTTATTTCTATTCCAAATCTCATCCATTTCCGTCCAATCTTTTTAGCGTTAAGGAGTAACAAACATGCAAGAACGTACTACCTAACACGCACACACACTCAAACACACTCAAACACACACGCACACACACACACACACATACACAAAAGCACATAGCCGATGTACTGCATCGATAGTACATCATATCGACGGTATGCTGCATAAACGGTACACTATATTGATACTACGCTACTTCGACAGTACACTATATCGACGCTACAAAGACAGTACACCTTATCGACGGTATGTTGCATTGACAGCACACCATATCGACATTACTCTATATCGATGGTACGCTGCATGGACAGTAAACAACATCGACGGTACGATTCATCGATAGTACACCATATTGACGGTTATTTGTTATTTTAGCGACAGATATCTAGCGTCTAAACTCTAAACCATATAAGTGAATGACTTCAAATTCTTATAGGATATGATATAAAACTACGGCTCAAGATATGACATTTAAAATTAAATAAATGAAAATATTAAGGGGGCTCCCATACATTTAAGTGGGGAGCAAAATATTTTAAATTTTTTATCTACCCTTGTGGGGTATTGTTGAAATGGGCTTGCAAGGTAGAGTACCGGTTTAAAAAAAATCTATGTTGGATAATAACGATTTGGTAGGCCACCAAAGTCACTGTTTTTAGACCTATTTTGTCCCGGGGTCTACCTCAAAAACGGCTTCACACTGAACGCTGAAACTTGCAAATAAGTTATATCCTGTACTTGAACAACAAATACAGAAATCAAACAATTATTATTATATAGAAAAAAAGTTATATGCAAGTTACCTCAAAAGATTTTCTCAATGAGGTAAAATGTAGAAGGGAGATCTCAGTTCGGCGCGAACGACTAGTTTTATACTAAAAGTTTCATTTATTTTTGTCTATACAGGCTGAAGCGTACGCGATCAAGGCGAAAGCAGTGGCTGACGCAGAACAAATGGCCAAGAAAGCGGAGGCTTGGAAAGAGTACGGATCGGCTGCGATGACCGACATGATGCTCGACACGCTGCCCAAGGTATGTTTCTGTTGCAATAAAGGACCATAGTCTTATATACACGGATGCTTGTGCACATGACAAAGAGATTCCACCACCTTCACAAGATCCATATATGAACTTTATCAAAATATAATAAATAATTGCCTATAGCACACAGGATAACGTAGCTTCCTACTAGTGGAAGAATTTCCAGAACCGGACCAGCATTCCAGATATTACCTCCCACAAAGAAACACCCTAACAACAATAAATTTAACGTTACACTGAGAAAAATGTCTCAAACATTGTAGCGCTATATATGACAACTATAATTATTTACCAACAATCACAAAATTATTTAGTAACAACTTGCTTATTTTGTAAAAAGAACGCACTCACTGTAATTTTGAATAGACTATATGTTTCTGAGAACTTTATGTAGTTGTCCAAAATGTTTTTCTCTGTGTAATATTGAGATTTGTGGTATTGTCAACAGGTTGCGGCAGAAGTCGCGGCGCCTCTATCCCAAGCACGTAAAGTGACGATGGTGTCCTGCGGCGGTGGCGAGGTCGGCGCCGCCAAACTGACCGGGGAAGTACTCAGCATCGTGCAATGCATCCCGGAACTCGTCAAGGGGGTCACGGGAGTCGATATATCTAAGGTAAAGGCAGCGGCAGACTTATGACTAACGACTGGGTCTCGCTGACGATTGGTAAGATTATGCCAATGATTGGCTAGGTCGCGTTAACGATTGGTTATATTTCGTCAACGATTGGCTAGGTCTCGTTAACGATTGTCTAGATTTTGTCAACGATTGGCTAGGTCTCGTCAATGATTTGCTAGGTCTTGTTAACGATTGGCTAGATTTTGTCAACGATTGGCTGGTCTCGCCAACGATTGGCTAGATTTTGTCAACGATTGGCTAGGTCTCGCCAACGATTGGCAAAATTTAGTCAAGGAATGACTAGGTCTCATCAACTATTGGCCGGGTTTCGTCAACGATTGGCTTAGTCTCGTCAACCAGTTTTAACTTTGAACAAATTTAAATGCTTTGAAACAGCCAATCTTAGACTAAACCTAGCCAATCATTGACGAAACTTAACCAGTCGCATTCGAGTGCTAGAGAACCAGGCCGTAGGACTAAAAAAATCCGCATAAGTACAAATTAAATTAGCATACCAACGGTTCCATATCACCACGCCAAAGCAAGAGTTGAATAAACCACCTAGCTCTGGTAACTGGCGTCTGTTTTTAAAGTGAGACTTCTTATGGGAGGGCTATGAAATTCTGACCCGCAACCTTTTTGTGTGACAAAAATGGTGGGGGTAAACAGTGTGATGAATACTAAAAATGTTTCCTGTAATAAAAAGTTCACTTCTATCGTGTGTCTTTACGACACCCTGTTTTTTTTACATATAATTTTTATACCAATACCTTTAGCATGGGCTTAAAAGAAATATGGACGGAACCTTATCCAATCAAGGGTGAAGCATGCCAATGTTATGCAATGCAATGTCCGAGTGTGCGTGCTCTCGCTGCAAACTGTCACAGTCAACTAAATAGTTAAGGTTTTTTTTAAACTTGGCTCCGCAATCTTTATGCATTTAGCCTAGTGTCAAGTAATAAAATAAATCAAGCGTATTTACATATTGTTTTCATAATAGATGTTTTAGTCTCAAGGCACAGTCTAAGACCTAATGTTCATACAATGCATATCAATAAATAAATATGTCAAGTATAAGGGTCATGTTCCAGTCATAGTCATACTCTAGTAAAGTGGTAGAGATATTCCTAGAACTTGTATTGAAGTTTTTCAACTTATATGTGCTTACACTCATGCACGCTCATTAAGTATTAACGGTTAATAATCCACCATCATTACAGCACTAAGAATCAGAAGTACAAAATCTATAACGCCATTTTTTTCACTTTCGCTGCTATACTCTGCTATTGGCGCCGATGGTGCATTGGCGTCGATTGTCGGACCTTTCCTGTGTTTCAGTGCATGGAAATTTGTAGGACCTTACTTGCGCTTCACCCGTATTGGATGCGGCAGTACGTCCATACTTCTTTTATGTCCGTGACTTTTATTATATTTGTTCAAAATATAACAAAAAATATTAACTTTAAAGGTAGCGAACAAATCTTAACCGTATTTTCGTTTCTATTTCTAATTCAATGAAGCTCTAGTGTGATCCAGTCAATATATTTCTTACCCAAATACCCCCCATTTTTTATATTTATCGATTAACTTGTGCTATAAATATACAACTAAATTATTATTATTAAATTTACTTACATTTAGGTATTTGTGCTTAAAATTCCGCGTTACAATAAATCAAGCGTGGCAAATGTATTTTATTCGCTGCGTAACATGAAGGTTGGAGTCATCGGTTGCTAGGCGTTAGGGGGCGGAGAGGGGGAGGGGGGGTAATACATATCGATATAGTCACCCAGTATCTCCTAGTTGGCGCAGTGGGCAAGTCTGAGCCCTATGCGATGCGGATTCTGCGTTCGATACCCAGCACAATTTTCAAGGATATTCGTGCTTCTGGCCCTGGGTGTGATTGCGTGTGTGATGTAAATGTTTCTGGGACCCACGATACAAGCTTTTGAAATTAGTGTGGGGCTTTGTGAATGTGTTTGTTTGTATGTTCAGCAATATTTAGTGGTATCAAAGTTATACTGGTTATAATGAAATTTTAGTTAAAATCCGATTTTGGGCTGTCTATATAGTAGGCAGTTTATTAGGTCTACGATGCTGTTTTTTTTTTCTCCAAATAGCTCTTTTTTATGCTCGATAGGCAAGCATTTGAACCAGTATCTCACCTTTACATTCCTTTTGTATCGCCATCCGCAATAAGTCGTTGCTTTAAAAAATATCAAGCATAAGAAACACACTATATACGCGTAATATAACGCCTTTATTTATTTTGTATATTGTAAATGCGACTGCTTTTTTTTTTAATGCAAACATTTGATCACAAAATCACCTGATAGAAAGTGATGATGCGACCGAAGATGTAGCATGCTTGTAAGTATGTGTAGGTTTCTTTGCTTCCTCTTCACTCAATGGATTTGGATAAATTTTGGAATGTGTATAACTTATAACCAAGATTAACACATTGGGTATTTTTAAGCTTAATTAACTCGAAAGCAGCCGCAGGGTGTATATAGTGTTTTAAATAAATTATTCAAATCTAATTCTAATTCCATCATTCGATACGTACTCGATAGTTAGGTGATAATTTTAGAGGTTAAATAAGTCTCAGGAAAGTACACAGAATTGAATTTAATGATTGAAAGAAACAAATGATTTGATAAATAACTTTAAAGCAAAGATGTTGTAGCTAAAGTAATAGGATGGATAACTGACAAACTTACAGTGCCGAATATCAAACATGCATGGAATCTTATCACAACTGACTTAGAGCGTATTTACAATGTCAAATCGTTTTATCAATTGCATAAAGAACCAACCGTGGTTGCGGTCCCGACGAAATCGGGTGAAAGGTACGAAAAGACCCCTGTGTCCCTCTCGCACAGAGCGACTAGTTTTAAAAAAGTTTCCCATTGGTAGAAATTGTAGTCTGTAGTAATAATAAGATCTTATCTGTCGTAATTATTTGTTTAATCGAAACCTTACAGAATATGTTTTTAAATGCTCTACCTACTATCAAACTATTCTCAATAAACCTTTTTTTATTCTTAATAGTATTAGATTTTATGATATTATTTTTGATATTTGGGTATACAAGCCAAGTTACACAACTACATCCGCCATTTATAAAAATATTTTGTAAAAACAAAATAAAGTTATCCTGCTATCATACTTCCTACTAATTTTCAAGGCAAAAGTTTGTGAGTGTGTTTGTAGTTTGTTCCTTCTTGAAGCTCAATTATGATTATATTAATGAATACGTTTGTGAATATGGAATATGCATACATTTTTATTCGATTGTTGCCGTAAATACATTGCCGGAAAGAAAATTTTTCTTCATAACAATACATCTCATATCGAAATAAATAGGCATTGGAAAATGCAATCAGGTTTTTTTTTATTCAAGTAGGCAAACTTTTGACCACTATATCACCTGATGGTAAGCGACGATGTGGTCGACGATGGAGCAAGCTTGCCTAGAAGATACCTATTCACTCGTCGCGACTTGAAGACTCCCATATTGTACTCATCAGGAAACACTCAGGTAAGGAGTTCTATTCCTTTGCGGTTCGCACAATGAATGTGGAGGCAAAACGCTTAGTGCGCATTTGCGGAATGTCCACCATATAGCGGTGTCGCTTAGCATTTTGTCTGCTTGTGTATCTCTCCAATATGTTCCGATAAAAAACCAAGAGACTAGCTGCTACCATGTGGCGTGGCGATGACCCAAGCTCTGAAGCTTTGAATTAGTCAGCTGCTCGCTACCAATGTGTCTCTTGGGTCTCCACTCAATGGTGTCAAGAGTCTCAAGCTGGTACTTAGCTGAACCGTCCCAAAGATGAGAACAGTACTCCATACATGATCGGACTTGTGCTTGATACAAATTGAGCAACTGTCCCGGTGTGAAGTATCGTCTCACCTTTGCAAGGATTCCCAGCTTTTTTGCAGCTATTAGGGCTTTTGACTCGATGGAAGTACCAAAATTGAGCTTTGAAGTTAGAGTCAAACCGAGTAACTCGAGATGGTCAGTTACTGGTAGGGATATTTAGGAAAGTTGGAGTCAGTTTAAATTGACTCCGTATATCGGAGAAAAAAAGTTTAGCAAATTTAAACACAGCGATTTGAAAAAACAAATAGAATTTAAGGAAAGTTGACGAATCAGTGACCACAAAAATGTGTAAATTAGTCACGATCAGCTTAGCCAATAGCGAGCGTTTTCCATCCATTTTAATTATTAAAACTCCTAACAAAAAGCAATTAAAGAAGAAAATCATATTATGGGAGTAATTTAGAAAAATAAATATTTAAAAAAAATACTTGACCTGTATGTAAATTGTATGCTTATTTCCTATTGATAATTTATAACGTTGTTATATTTTTCTTATATAACTATTATAGGCCAAAATGTATGGCATATGTTTTATTCTTAAAATGTTGTGTTAGCGTTGGCTTAAAGAATTTAGTAATTTTTAATTTTGCATTGGGTCACACTTTTTGACAACAATTTGTACACAACAATTTATGACAGTTAGGTGTCATAAAAGTTAGGGTTTACCTTCATTGGATTTTTTATGGATATATTGATGATCTAGTCGTGCCACCCCGCAGCTTTGTCTGCGTTTGTCAAGTTAATTAGCAGCCTATTTGTTAATCCTAGGCATAAGCTGCGTACATACCAAATTTATCCAAATTTATTCAGCCGTTGCCGCGTGAAGAGAAAAAAGAGTTACTTAAATAATGCCCCAATTACACGCAAACTTTCGGATGAATAAATTAGTTTAATATAAGTATATAATAATAATATTTACCAAGATTCTGACATATCAATGTAGTAATAATATCTGTCATCGATTATCTTTATTCTAGGATATAAATTTAAACATGGGTTGTAAATGTATCTAGAAGCTTATTACAACAATTAATAGCACATATCTCCGCCATTTTGGAAAATATCGAATCTGCTCACAAAATATCACGAGAATCGGTTGAGAAATGCGACCTGTACAGGAGAACAACCGGAAATCCGGACCTACAAAAGCAATTTTGCCCAAGCTGAAATGAAATCGCTTCGTTCCCGCTTTGCGCTCGTTCGGTCAATTAAACCGAAAGTAATTTAGTCTTTCATAATAGTTAATAGCTGACCCAACCGGCGTTCGCCTGGGTATAAAAACAAACACATATACGCATATATTTTTATAGTCGGATAAGCGGACAAAGCCGCGGATAGATACTAGTAAATATATATAATGTTAATTAAATTTAAATGCATTTTGAAACATCGGCGTGGATTTTAATTACGCTTATTATTATTAAAAATATTATTATGTCATTCATAAAGATATACTATATTATCTTTATGAATGACATAATAATATTTTTATTAGATATCATATTGTAGCATGATTACACAGTTAAATATCATTCAAGTAGAACATAATTCAAATGGCTCAAAAGGTTATCCCACAAATCTTAAAATCAGGGTTACCCTAAAGAAAAGGGACACAGAGGTTCTTTGTGACCTCTCACTAGGACACAGATTTTCGGCGGAGTCGTCCCTCCTATTACAAACCGTAGGTTTGTTTCCTATCTCGATGCTTTAAAGTAAACAGTTCTCGGAAATATGATGACAAGTCAAATGTCAAACTTTATATCATATTGGCCTATGACATTTTATTAACAAACAAAGAAGTATGGCAATTTCTCGGCACAAAAAATATGTATCTCAACTCTCAAGATATCGGCTAAGTGCGTGACCACGCGTTTACAGGGGTATATATACCCCTATATATAGGTATCGGGTTCGATTCCCGATGGGAGCACAAGTTTTCTCCCCAAGGGAATTTAGTGTTTTGGGTGTGATAGTATGTCTAATGTGAATGATTCCGGCACCCATAACCCAAGTAATTGAACTTAGGGGCCGTGATTGTGAAATCGTTTTAAAAAATAAACATTTTGTCACCAGTTGCATTCCAGTAGTTGATTCCCGATGGGAACACAAGTTTTCTCCCCAAGGGAATTTAGTGTTTTGGGTGTGATAGTATGTCTAATGTTGTGATAGTATGTCTAATGTGAATGATTCCGGCACCCATAACCCAAGTAATTGAACTTAGGGGCCGTGATTGTGAAATCGTTTTAAAAAATAAACATTTTGTCACCAGTTGCTTCATAGTAAAATTTCAGGCCTACTCGTCGAGTGTGAAATGTTAAACAAAAAGTAAGTAGTTTCTGTATTAGTAAACATCGCACAGTTGAATTAATTAATTATTACTCTTTATCAAGTAGTTTAAAAACACTAACTTCAAACTTGTTAACTTGTTTTACTTCGTCGGTCGTATTTTGTGAATTTTCGAAGGCCCACCGGCGCGTTGGGCAAGTCTCTGACCTCTGCTGTGGGTCCTGGATTCTATTCCCGACGGGAGCACAATTTTCATCCCAAGGGATTTGTGTTTCTGTTTATGAGTGCGATCGTGTCTCAGTGTGTGTTTGAGATATGTAAGTGAACCCACGATACAAGTCTTTAAACGTAGTGTGGGGGTGTGAGTCTGAATGCCATTGTGTATGTTTTTGTTTTTTTGATGGCGGTGTACTTATTAAATACATACTTAACTTACTTACCCGCCTCAAATTCGTTTGAGTTCAAACATTTTATACTTATCTCTCTTTCACTCCCTTACTTGCGCCTGCTTCCTCTACCCTTACTCTGTAAGCATTAGTAAGACTCTTTCCCTCCCCGCTGTTTGTAAAATCACAGTTTTGTAATCTATGACCTCCATATGCTCTACCCCAGATTTTAAAAGGATATCTTTAACATCGAGCTCCCTATCTTTAATTTATAAGTATATCAAACTGTTTTCTATTTTTATATAAGATTGTACTAGTTTCACTCGACGTATGCCTTTTTTAATTTACACCGGTTTTTTCGTTTATTTAGCTTTAACCTTATATCGTAAATAAATAGTAACAGTTAGAAAACTTAGTTTAATGTTCGTAGTTTAGTCAAAATTTTTATAAATTTCTTACGTTTTTAGCAGTTTATAAAAAAATTGACGTATTTTACTTTGCTAAACACGCCTTTATGTGCTACGGCATATGATGACAATCGGGTTTGGATCGCAGCCTGTACTTAACACGGACTTAGCTTAGTTGCAGTTTTATATAGATACTAGCTGCTCCCCGCGGTTTTACCCGCGTAAGTCCCGCGGGAAATCCGGGATAAAAAGCTAGCTAGCCTGTGTTAATCCTGGATGTTAGCTACCTCCATGCCAAATTTCAACAAAATTGGTTCAGTTGTTTGAGCGTGTGATATCAATTTGTTATCCAATGGCTGCCTATATGGTTTCCAACAACATTGTGTTCTTGGCAATTGCCATAAAAAGAATAAACGCGAACATATTCGTAAAGTGTATCGTGATTTTTAATAATCCATTCGTTTCCTCTCAAGCCGATTCTATATACCTCAAGAAATTGTATACAATTGCAGCTGAACAAACTTGTTAAATATAATTATGAAATACATCTGTATAAAATGCATTTGCCACACACAAACATTGACATTAAAACAATAGCGACAATAGTCATATCAATAATATTTGTAACTAATATTGACAATACATTACTATGCACTAAATCATGTCGCGTCGACAGTACGTTTATGAACAGATTTATAATGTCTTACATTGTCATGTTATCAATTATCAAACTTATCACATTAATTGGATGTGGTGAAGGAACACTTGTTTATTCGTTTGTTTTATTGTGTGTTATATTTATGTCACTAACTTGTTCTTTGTGTATGTGTTATCTTTAATGTTCTCACCGTCAGTATGCTTTATCTGTGGTAGTGCAATTGACATGACTAGCGGTTTCTATGACGTATTTTTTAATATATTTATATTCGTATGTATGTATAAGTAGGTAGATAAGCGATTCGGCAGCGTGCTTTATCACCTACTTACTTGTGGTTCCCGATAAGGCGTAATTAGTCTATTGTGGTATTACCAAAAAATTTTGTGGATAAAGCCGATGTGTGGTTACACATTGAATTACTCGTTGGCGTGGTTGGATGCGCGTTTGACTTCTAAGCAGCTGGGTTCAATACCCAGTGGGAACACAATATTTCTTCCCAAGAGAATTTTGAGTTTCTGTTCGATGTGATTGTATGTTTGATGTGAATGTTGCCGGCACCCACGACACAAGTCATCAAACTTAGTTTGGGGTTCTAAAATCGGTTATGGTTGTGTTTATGTAACAGTATATCAAACTTACCTTTAGGCTATGACAAGGTTAGTTAAACGTGTATAATTTGTCTTATTACCCGCAATATTTTTAAACGTGGAACAATTAACCTCGAACACTAAAGCTGGAGTTATCCGGCGTGAGTTAATCAATCCGAAGTTAGATTTGGTCCGTACTGAAATAGGCTATACCTAGTTATATCCGGCCGTTATCGCTACCATGTCCTGTAATCGGACCTATTACCTTTCGCGATCGATTTCAATTCTAAAACGTCATCAATTAAGAAAAAGGGTTACGTTTTGCTTAATACAAATATGTACCGATCGCAACAAAGTAAGAGGATAATCAGTCCCCGAAGAGGAAATAATAACAATAAATCAAAGCGTTTATTTTCTCTGTATAACACAATGACGCCACAATTATTTCACTGACAAAAGATACTGGTGCCTGGAGGAAAGTTCAAAAAGAACCTCTGATACGGGTCTCCAGGGCTCTCCTGCGGTTGAACACACCATATATATCGTTAGCTACTAATATCGGTAAAAGAGTATTAATTATTTATTTGAACCTAGTTAATTATCATCTGTGAATAAATAGTCCCATCTAAGTTTGACGAACTGCCACCGGCAGCACCTACTTATAGCCGGCTAAAACTAGGTATAACCACAGCCGTGACATTTACAATGCGCGTCACACAAATATAACTTATCAACCGTAGCAATTAATTGTATTATTAAAACAGAAGCGTGTTTTAATGCAAAGATCAGAGATCCTTTTTCTTTATTGTTGCTACTTGCATTATAATTACTCCGCTATTTAATAGTGCTGGATATTGCAGCGGTAGATCGATTTCTAATGATTGCCTGGATAGCTACTACTTAGGAGTTTACCGTTCTCAATTATGAAAATCCGTTGCTAATCGTTGAACGATGTTCCTGCAGCCGTTTTACAAGCTTTTATTTAATTTCATATGTCCCGTTGTCTATCTATTTGTAGGTAAATCTTGCAAGCTAAATTAAACCCACTTCTGATTGGACTCAAACTTAGTATACTTTCGGCGTGTATTTTCGGTGACAATATGTGTACCATGGAGTTGGTCTGATGATGGCCCATTGGAACTTGTAAAATATTCTAGATAAACCCAAGTCTGAGCTCGTTTGATTCGTTTTGACAATTTCTCTGGTTATATACCTTTTATTTTATTTACTACTAGTAATATGTTAATATTAATAAATTGATTACAAAAAAACAGCTCTGATTACAAAGGGAACTGGCCGCGGCTGTCGGAACAATTCATCCTAGTCCTGCTTTTGCAAAGGGGTGGTACCTCGCAAGAAGCCCTATCACCTCATTTATTGATAGTGTTTTATTGCATTGGCGTTGTAGATTATGATTAGGCGGAAGGTACTTTATTTCCATCCCACATATGGGATTTTTTGGGAATATTACGTTCCATAGGGTCCCATATTTGCAACCTATTTTCCAATCAGACTACCCTAAGGCTATCCTTGAAAGCCGATTTCTGTGCTTGAGCCCGTTGCTATCCTAGCCTTAATTAATCACCCTCGACCAGTTTATCACTTAGATGCTAGATGGGTGTTGGGTAGAAGCATCAAGCATCTTAAAATGTAACGAGGTTGCTCGGAAGATTCATGTTTTATCTATATTTGACAACACACCGATTGACTAGAAAACGAACACGCAGGTATTGGGCAATCTACACCTTTGCTTTTCCAAATACGTGCAAGGAAAACGCTTCATGAAGAACATGAGGCAATAGCCCATGTATGTATGAGGTGACAAGATGTCACCTCATACATGGACAAGTGCTGATCTCCAGACTTGTCCTATTTTCTGGTAGATAGCATGCTAGGATCTTGACCTTTAATCGAGTCTTATCAGCTTAACACAACATGCAAGCCATCTTCGAGAGCTCTATGTAATTGATACGAATAATACGTAAACTATTTGCTAGGATTATCGTATTAGTTATCAGAAGTGAATGGTTTATAAACACAATTTATTACATATACGATGGTTGTGAAAAAATAAAAAAGAGATCACATTGCACTAGCCAAAAAGATCTTTGAACTTTTTACCCATAGGACATGGCCCCATATTTTTAAATATAAGAAGTTTTTAAGGTAACTTGGTCACGTTCATTAGAATTAATATTTGATACGGGATATTTAAAATATTGCTAAAATATCGTGTTATTTGTTTATGGTAATCTTAGTCTTAACTTAAACATGTTATGTTTTAAATGCTGCTACCTATTGTTGTTATACGTACACTTGTTTCTTAGCCAGGTATCAAACAAACCAATGATTAATAATAATAATAATGTAATCAATATAATATATCTCGGATATTTGACTACTATCTTACCTGATGGTAAGTTATGAGGTGATCGAAGATGGCTAACATACTAGGTTGTGAAAGACTGGTTTTCGAAGACAGCTGCCGAAACATCGTTTTTAGTAATTATGGCCAGAGATAAATAAAGGTTTCCACCTTTATGTATGATAGCAAGCCAGGCAAGCACGAGAAAATGCTCTACCTCCTTTGATTTCATTACTATATCACTCTAAAGCCCGTTGTAAGATTTGAAGCCGCGATCCCTGATTAAAAGGTTTACTTATGATGACGGTGCCGTCACGGCTTTAATTCAATATATTTTGTTAGTTCTAAATTTTCATAACGAAATAAGTTACGAAGGTGGATCAATAAATCTTTGACTTTTTACATAAAAAATCTGTTTTCATTTTTGGTATAAATTCACTTGAGCTCTAAAATTAATCCTTTCCAAAAAATACGATTTCGTTAAATACTGTATTTTTCCTCATTCGACGGAAATTTCTCGCCGAGCATTTTCTTTAGGTTTGGAAACAGGAAAAAGTCCCTGTTAAGTCCAGAGAATATGGCAGAGGTGTTTAGTTCGTATCTCAAATCGTTTAATTTGGAAATTTTAATAAATAAAACATGAAAAATGTATTGGAAATTCAAAACAGCAAAACGCTATTGGCTAAGACTGATTCGTGACGTCAGAGTCTGCGGGTTTGATGTCTATAATCTTTTTACTTTTCTTTACGATAGCCATTAGGTGGTGGACTGGTGGACTCTTACGTCACAGAAAGAACCTCAAAATCGTCGGGTTTATAATGGCCTGAACCTCATTGCATTTTATGATATTTATACATATTGTTTGGTTAGTGCTATAGTTTTTCGCAAAATACTTAATGAGTACACGAATTATGCGTGCAGAGTGAAAAGTTGGAAAGGTCCAAGGGGGTTCAGGGAAAATCCCGCATTTTTTTTTCATAGACAAAATAAACGACGGAAGTCAAACTAGACTGACTGTATTATTTTGAAGAATACTCGTTAACCATTGCTTATTTTTTCGGCTTTTACTTTGTCGGCATAAGCACTTTTTCGGCGGAAATGGTAAAAATTACAGACATATTGACCCACCTCCGTATTTTATAACATTGTACCTGGATGACAGAGCTTTGCTCGTTAAAACGACGTTTTCTAAAAATGAAACTTAGCTAGATCGATTTATCGCCCCCGAAATCCCCTTCATACTAAATTTCATGAAAATCGCTAGATCCGTTTCTGAGATACAGAATATATGTATATGTATACAAAAATTGCTCGTTTAAAGGTATGATGAAGATGTACTGAAAATGTAATCCTTCTAGTTATCGATTGACTTATGTTGCACGTGGGCGTACGTTTTAAAAACAACGGTGGACACCCAGGTGCGCATATAGATTTAAAATCCTTTCGTTAATTTTATGGTATCAGCAGAATACGGTAGTCATGTCATTTGCGATATAATAACATCGTGTGCAGTGAAAGCTCTAGAACGGATTAGATCGGACTATACCTAGCTTAATTGTTAAAAATAATTTAAATTATGAACGACTTCACTGTGAACGTGAGCGAATTCACCGAGAGTGAAAGTGCGTACTATGTGAATGCAAGCTTGTTCGAGGTGAATGCGTGCTCGTACAATGTGTTTGTCAGTGTGATCGTTATGAATATCAGTGGGTTCATTCTAAATATCAATGCGATTTACGTGAAACTAAGCGTGTCGATTGTAAATATCAGAGTGCTCATTGCGGAAGATGACTCTTTATTTGTGAATGGCAGTGAATTTACTTTCGATTACAGTGCGTTCAATATGAATGTCATTGTGCACGATTCTAACCCGAATTTGTTAAGTCCTTAAAAGCTTTGCATAGTTTTTTTTATCCCTTTGTAATTGAAGTCGAGTGTGGCCTCAGCTAATTGGGAGGCCAGAACGTAGCACAGATTGTGAGTGGTCAGAGAAACCACCGAAATTATTGTACATATTATTATGTAAAATAGATGCAAAAGTCTCCGCTAGTGCCAGTATGAACTCCATGGCGGAAGGACGACTTTATAATTTGCACATATAAAATGCTGACATATAGAATCTGTTTATGTAAAGTTAAGCGACTAAATAAAAGCTACGCAAAGTTCTAAACTCAAGGAGCGATCGATAGTACCGTTCTCGGGTTTTCATTGTCGCATTCACGCGTTGCTTACTAACCACGGGGTGGCAGGCTGTGACGGTGGTGGCACCGCCTACGTTGCCGACGCCTACCGCCCGCGGAGACTCGGCGAAGAAGCCGCGATAACTGCCACCGACTAGACAACTTCAACGAACAGGTAACCTCCAGATTCCCCATTACCCACTTCTATTCCAATTTGAAACCAAAAATCACTAGATAGAAGGTTCATTATTGCCGAAGTTAAAAACTCCGAAGATGGACTCCTAAGGTGGGTAGTTCATTAGTTAACGATTTGATGACCCTGTTAACTCAGAGGGCAAGTCTTAGCTTTCTACGCCGCGCGACCTGGGTTTCATTCCTGGCGGAGCTCAATTTCCTTGCCATGGGACATGTGCTTCTGGTTCTGGGTGTGATTGTGTGCTTTGAACTTAGTATAGGGTGAACTCGGAATGTGTTTGTTTGTTAGAGCAAAACAGTCAAAGGTAGCTTGCATGCTTGTTGGTGGTAGCTTGTAATTAGAATCTACAACGAAGGTAAGTCTTACCTATTCGCCAATTGACTATCATTAAATTTGGTAATTACTTGGCGCTTAGGCAAATATATTTCTTTTTCGCGCTGTTGTAAAACATGATGGCCTATTCCCTATTATTTTTACAATCTAGTAATGATTAAGATCACTAAATTAAATTTAACTTATTTCTATAGATTTAAAATATCAAAGAATGTGTCACATTACCACATCTTATTGTTTCCGTTAAGGCGAAGACACTTTGTTTACGGTTTAGTTTTCTTGAGTCTTCTCACTTTGCGGGGTGACGAAGTAGGGTGGGATGTACATAACGCATCGAATGAACCTTTAAATGTATAAATTGTAGCCTTTAAACTTGATATAGGATGTTTTTGTCAAGTTCCTTTTAGATATAAGACACACGCCAACTCTACTGTTTCTACTCGCTGTTTCTAGGATTTCTTGTAATTCACTTTGATGTTTTAGTTATCCGTTTGAATATCATCATTTTCATTTTGTCGGCTTAAGTGTAGCAATTTTTGCGCCAGCTTCAGTTTTCTTTAGCCTTTCATCGAATGACATCATGATTTTTAGTTTGTCAACCAACTGTTTACTGTACCTTAGTAGTAGTGTTTGTAGTTGTTTGAGCGTAGGATTGGTTTTTATTCGTTTTGCAGTGTTGTTTCACTTTTTTTTATAGATGTTTGATGGTGCATCTTAAACTTGAAAAGTTGTGTTACGCTGGCATACTATGTTACTGACGAGAATTAGCATTCGATCTCGCTCTTCTTGTTCATCACAGTATCGTTTATGCAATAGTAGATTAGTTTCTGTTTAAATGTACAAGCAATTTTGACTCTTCACGGCGTTCATTGTATTTCGAACTAATTATCAAAGTGAATGTACTTCGCTTTAACAATAATATTTACACGTCGTCACGCCATACCCTGTTGTTATGATACCTAGAGCATCGAGGAAGCACTAGTGAGCACGTTGCGACGCGACTGTTTGTTATGATGCGTCAGCAGTTTACAACGCTGCACTTTGGTGATGCAGACAACTGATCTCGAAATCGAATGATCCAGTAGTTTAATAAGGGGATGCCAGGTTTTTCGCATGCCTTATGCGATCACCTGGAAACTACCAAGAAAGCGAGCTACTTACCTATATGATGCTAAGTTGTTTTTATCGCTGATAGGCTAGCGTTTGATTTTGATTTACCTCACCTGTTGGTAAGTGATAATGTGGTAGAGGTAGTAAACACGCTAGTAAAAGTCTTGTTCCCCCAGCTTCAAGCTGTACTAGTTTAGTTATCCAAGTACCATGCATGCCGTTGTTAAGAAGACATTGGAGCAACCAGGAAGATTTCGACTAACATAATAATATGACATTGTTAAGATAATAATATAATGTGTAAGTACTTATACATTATCTGCTATAGAATTACATCAAGTAGTGTTGTTATTGCAGCTTTGTTTCTGGAGTAGTAATGTATCTGTAGTGTATATATCTGTAGTGGTCCTTTGTATTTCGTTTGTGGTATTTTAATATTTAAGTTTGTAGTCTTGTAGCCAGTAGTTTTTTATAGTACGTTTTCTGTGCACTGCACTCTCTCGTAAACCGTTGTGTATTTGTGAGTGTTAGAAAATATGTTTTACATGAGCTGTCTCTGAAACGGCTGTACATATTTTGATGCTTTTTTTTTAGTTCCGCTATCTTGTGAATTTAGCCAGTGTTCAAGTAATAAAATATTTCAAGTACAATATTACATAATAGAAGTCACAAGTCACAGAATTCAAGTAAAAGTTCAAAAATCAAGTTTATCAACTTTGTATGATTTGCCTACATTTACCCAAATCACGTTCACTAAGTAGGCATTGCCGGTTTATAGATACACCTTTATTACACATAAACATTCAAAGAATGGCAAGTTTTGGAAAATTAACATTGCCATTTTTTTACTTTTGCGGCAAATGTCGAAATGTATGTTAATAGTCCTGAAGCCACGGGGCATAGCTAGTATTTAACATGAGCACTCCTGGTAATGTACTGTTCGATAAAATGGACGATTTTTGAGTGATATCCGTCCCTCGCACAATGAATAATTACCTCTTTATTAATAATATTATGAGACTGAAAGGGGTGGCAGTCACTTTGTGTTTCTTTTCTTAATATAAACACATCTTATCTGTCAATTGATACGTCATCTATACTAATATTATAAAGAGGTAAAGTTTGTTTGTTTGTATGTAAAAGGTAATCTCTGAAACTACTGATCCGATTCTGAAAATTCTAACTAATAGATAGCTACACTTTCACTGAGTTTCATTGGCTATGTTTTGTTGGGATAAAAGTTAGTTATCAGTTGGAAACAATAATATTCGTAAGACAAGTCGGAGCAAAATTAGCTAACTTTCCGCTTTATCGGCGTACGCTGACTGAATAGTTAGACATAGGTAAATTCAATGTATGGAAAAAATGTTGGCCTTTATGTTTTACAAAAACGTCCGCGACAGAATATATCTAACATGTATATTTAGCTCAGAAAAAATACATATTTTGGTTATCTGAAAAAAAAATGGCCTGTGTTTAGTTGGATTTTTAAGACATTCATTATTAATCCTTGTCAAAATAAACTATTTCATCGGCTTACGTAGTTCAAGTAGATACAATTTGCTCTTTACTGCATATAATTTGGACCTTTAGTCTGGAAGAAACGGTTATGTTTATTTGAGGGTGAAAATGGTGGGTCGCAGAATGAGTAACAGTTACTACGAAATCCGGCATACTTCAATGTTTTAAACCGACTTACATAAGAAGGAGGATACAAATTCGAAAACCGGGTGGGTAATCATTGAACTTTGAACTACCCACTGGCGTAGATGGGTGCGCGTTTGTCTTCAAAGCAGCGGGTTCGAAACTCGGTGGGAACACAATAACACAAGTCTGGTTCTGAGAATGACGTGAACGTTGTGTGTGGTGTTAATGTTTACGGCCCCACGACACTAGTTATAGTACTTTTAGTATGGGACCGTGAGTGTAAAAGCGTTTGTGTAAGCTTTTGTTTACTCGGGCGACGCCGGGCGGGTCAGCTAGTCATAAATACACTAGGCAACAAAATCATAACGTGTAACAAACACATTATTATAATTTGAGCAGACCTTGTATTATTAATATTATGTGAAAATCAATAATAGATTTATTTCTATTTTGATTGAATTATGTAGTAATATAAAAAGAACAAGGTGTTAGTAATTTAATAAGACGCGTGTCGATTTGCGCATACCTAAACTACAATATTAAAATGTAGCGTATTAACTTTTTTTATTTAGTCAATTTTGTGTTTTGTTTTTTATTTTTATATTTTTTATATTAAATGTTTATCGCCTCGTAACTTAAAACTATGTTGCTAATTAATATAAGCTAATTGACTTGAATGTTGGTTCGTTTGCAATCATATTTACGAAAGCATGACTGATGACGTTATCTGTGACTGCGCGGTTACTATGACTTCAATAAAACAAGCACTGGATTTTCTAAGTAATTGGACTCGTACCTGAAAAAATAAATTATGAACGTTTTTGAAATTCATTACAATGGTAGTACCAAATTTTGTATTATTGAAACTAGGCTTATGTAAATAAATGTATCGTAATTAGTAACTACTTTATAAGAGCTGCTGCCTGACGTAGGTTTTATAAAAAACCTGTTTTACAAGTGACCAGGCTCCCGCAGTAAGAACAGTTTACATAATGATAGGTATATACCACATATATATACCGTTATATATATAATACATTGTTTTCCATTGCAGGGCGTCCGCGCGCTGTAAGCCAACCCCCGCCCGGCGAGAACAACTGGATTTCTTTGGCGATTCCCCATTTTAAGAAACGTATACCTACCGATTGTTTGTTACTTATATTAATGAAGTGACTACCTAAGTGCCACTTTAAATATAGGTATTCTCGTAGGAAAACTTAATAAACATCCTATTCTAAATGCATATTCTAAGTACAATTTTCAACGACTAAGTGTTTACTGTTTCAGAATTACTATATTTTTCTTAGAGATAAATATAATAGTTATTGTCTTATTGTATTGATGCTACCAGTGCGTCACTGTACGGCCAGTTTTCTACTTCTATATATAAAGCTTTGCAATTATATACTTACATATACTGTTTAGCTGCCATGTAGCTGCCCAAGATTTACTTTACTTTATTGCTACTTTCGGCACTAAACTTGAACATTTGTTTTGATGAGTCGAGTTGTTTGTACCAAATTTAATACTTTGTGACAGGACGTTATAAGCAATATAGGTTAAATTTAATTTGTAGTCACAAAATAGAATTAGACGATATGCGCTAAGCTCATATCGACAGCTGGACTGGCTAGCGAGCTAATTAAGTAGTTAGTAGACGGTCTTATGCGGAATCGAAGACTTTGTACGATTTGCTGCCACTCTTTTTCTGATTATCTGTGACCGCGGGCCACTGATGTGCTACAGAGTATTCGTAACGACTACGTATTGTATTGTTATGGGCTCATTTATTGGAGTGTTGTTGTGGGCCTGGCGGCACATCGGGGCCCACTGACTGTTCCCGGCATCTGAGTAGTTCAACTTATGCTGTAATCGATGTACTACTGTTGTCTAGCGTAAATCTACATTATATGACCAATCGCCTACGTCTTTTTTCAATGTAGAAAAATTACAAAGGACTGTTATACAAGAAATTAATAAGGAACCTATATTTTTTTATTTAGCTAATCTGTCGTTAGGGTATATGAAAATATTTGGTGTTCAAAAAGTACAGTTTAGAAATTCTAATAATTAAATTTAATGTATGCGATGTAGACATTATTGATGTCCATTTCTAAAAGAATTATATGTAAAGTAGTTTTTCATGGATCTGTGTGTGAGTGTCACACATTTATGTGTCAAAAGTGTATCATTTGTACTTTGGTCCTAGCAAAGTTTCGACGCGTGATCTTATGTAATTTTTCTATTTAGAACTATGATAAGATTATAGTTCTATCACATCGCTGGAGACGGAAAGCTGTTAGATTTTGTATTTATATCACATCCACTTTTGTCTGGTACTGTATATTACATAAGTTCTAAGTGTGCACACAAACTATTTAGATTCAATAGTTAAGGAATCTACGAGAAAAACTACGGACAAACAAGGGAAGACAAATTATTATTACCATGAATCTCTGTGTTCGTGATCTTTTGTATTTATTTGTTTTAACCCGAAAAGAAATTATTTTAATATATTTTTGTATTTTTTTTGGCAAATTATTACACCTAAGTACGCATTTACCTCACTCGTCGCTTTTGGTGCCATACGTTTTTACGTTACCGGATTATTTTGTTATTTTTATTACCTATTTGAATGGAATAGGATAAAGATAATGTAAGTTTACTATTATAAGAGAGATATTTTATTAATTTATTTTGCCTAATATGTTAGGACAACAGAGAGATCGCTTTTTAAGCACAATTATTTTAAATATTGTATTTTTGTACCATCAATCGCATGTTATCTTATTTTTTTTAAGGTTTAAATGTTATTATTTAATTAACTTCCACCCCACTATGTTGTTAGGCATGCTAGTAGGTAAACAAATAAGTCTGCCAGGTTTAATTCCGGTTCTAATTATCTTTATTTTGTATTAAAACTGCCAAAGAATGCGAACTTTCGTTTGAAATTTAAACATATAAGGGAATTATACTTAATTGTGTAAGTGGTTTGCGATAAACATAGAGAGTTGTGAAATGGTTATTTACATGCCAGTATAGTTACGCCGTGCCATAGTATGTACGAGTAATTAATGAATCATTCATATGTGCGGTGGAATATAATTAACAACAACATTTGTTCGATTTTTGAGGAAATATGTAGGTTTGAAACAACATCTGTTAATATTAAGAAACTGATGCACTAAGAGTGGCACAAGTATTTCTTTATTATGTGTGAATCACATTTTTCAATTACGTATGTATGTGTATTGACGTGATTTTTATTAATGTATTCAATAAAACTAAAAAAATATTATTGTTGTTTTCTTTTATAGGTTTTTATCAAGAAAATCCCAGCGACAGCGTAATTTAAATTGAAACCCATTTTTAAAGAGAGTAATACAGGTTTCGTTCTTCAACATACGTGAAGCGTTTACGTTAAACGCTTCCACGCTAAAAAGATATTCTTCATGACCAAGAGCGACGGTAAGTATAAATTGCACTATTACGCAATACTGAGTTACTCCTCAAAGTGCCACCTCTAGGTCATTCAACTAGTAATGGCTGCTGGGGGAGTGATGTGCTGTAAGTATATAAGTTCTATTAGTCTATTGAACTACTACAGGGGTAGTGCCGTGAACAGTTAACGTTTCCGGCACCCACGATTCAAGTCTTCGAATTTAGTGTGGGCTGTGAGTGTGAAACAATTTTTTTATAAACAAACTCCTCTCGCACCACATTAACGCAGGAACCTACTCAGTTATTTCTGTTATCACCGAAACGTCAATAATCGATTTGTTAAAACTATTAGTCATTGAGAATTTCAGTTGGTCTTCCGTGTCCATATTTTTGTTTATTCAAGGTAGGCCAACGTCGACCACCATCTCACCCTATGCTTAGCGACGATGGAGCAAGTTTGCCTAGAAGATGCCTATTCTCTCGCGACTTGAAGACTCCCAAAAACTTGCAAAAGATTGTACTTATCAGAAAACACAGACTCCGGCAATGTCCATTCATTTGCGGTTCCCATTATGAATTTGGAAGCAAAACCATTAGTCCGCATTTGTGGAATGTCTACCATATAACTATGTCGATTAGTAGTCTGGATGTCCGATAATAGAATCCTTATTCTCAAGGTGGGGGAATTAGATCATTTAATTCCGTGGCAAACCCCCGAAATGTATCCTAGAAAAAATGCCGAGACTCGCTACCTTGTGACGATGCCCTACGTTTTAAATTTTGCATCAGTCAACTATTCGCTGCTAATAAGTCTCTTGGCTCTCGCTCAATGGTGTCAAGAGCTACAAGTTGGTTCTTAATAGTTAATACTATTTGAGCAACTAGAAGAACTGTCTCACCTTTGCAAGGATTCCAAGCTTTTACCAGCCATAAATTTGGGCTTTTGACTCTAAATGTTAGTAAACGCCGAAATTGGGTTTTGAAGTGATAGTCATACCAAGTAACAGTTACTGTATGGATACATCTGGAAAAGTTGGAGCCTGTTTGAATGGACGTTGTTTTGAGGAGAATAAACACACTTGTTTCTTAGTGACATCAGGTAAACTTGCCCAGGTCGCTATTAAACATATTTCCTATATTCTGAAAGTATTAACTCCACAATAACGTCCACAAAATATATCTATATCAATTTTAAATTGATACAGATCAGGTACCCACGCTTTTTCTACCGATCTCTTGGTTTAAGGGTGTTATTCTAAACACATTTAGTGCGTCAAGGTATGAAACATCCCATTTCATTCGCTGACATGAAGGAGCTCACTTTGGATCCGGGTCTAAGCGTTACATTCCCAGACGGGTTGATGATAAAAACCCTCATTGAGATATACCTAGTGTAGGGAAACTATTCATCAAGAAAAAATATACGAAAAATGTAACGAATGTAAAATTCTATCTAAACAACAATATGGCTACCTACATAAAAAATAAATCAATGTCGTTGCAAATTTAACTGAATATGTAATAAAAATTGCGAAATTTCTAGACTTTGCTTAGGCATTTGACACTATGTCCATTACAATTATTTGCAAAAAGTTGCAGGTAAAGACTCCAACTTTCAGAACTGTTACTATTAAAAGATTACCTTTCTGATCTCTACTAGCATGTAGACCTGGATAATACCATAATCATTATGCTTGAATCTATAACATTTTGTGTTCCGCAAGGGAGTATTCTTGGGCCAACTATCTTTCTCATATACATTTATTTGCGTCGTTGTACACCGATGACACAATTTTACTGTTTAGAGATAAATTGGGACTCGGATAAAACAAAACATATGACTTTGACTCTACAATCTACTAATAACTACGAGCTAAAAACTAAATATTTAGGTTCACCCATGAGACTTAATGTGCAAATAATCTCTTCGATTTTTTTATGACACACAAATAAGTAAATAAAAAACATTAAACTAATTGCAACAAAAAAAAACAATCGAACGGAATTCATTTTTTATGCTGGATAAGTCTTGACCACTATCTTACCTGATGAAACGTGATCCGTTCCAACCAAACATTTCTAGTGTGTAGCAGCCATTAAAGTGACCAATAACCCTACATAAGGAATAAGGAAATTATATGCAATTAAAAAGTATTATTTACGAAGGAATTACATTTATTTATAATAAGCTTATAATGAACCATAGAAACATTGATTATTATGGCGAATTTATTAATGAGATCAGCTTGGAATTGTAGTCGAGAAAAGTGCGATAAAATAATATGGCATGTTAACTTAGTAGGTATCCTTAAACCGAGTCGGTTACTCAACTACATATATTATTATATAATCCACAAAGATCATAATAACTAAAATTAATAAAAAAATATCGAGACCGAGTTGAGCGATCGACTAATTTAAAATATGTATGTATTCCTCTACTTTAATAAAAACCACAACACTAATTTTATTAATATTCGCCTTTCAAAATGCCTTTGGAATGGTAGGATCTTCGGGAAACATTATTTTCTTTCGTTTTACTTATAGTCATGGTAACGGAATAGTATAACATAATCTATGATTAAATATGAATATATATTGAAGCCCTGTATACTTAATGGCATATACTTAAACTAGATTATTAATTAACACTGGGATATCAAGTTTGCATAAACAGATAGTTTGAGTAATCTTAACAAATCCATGATAAAATCCCTCGAGAAAATAGTCAAAAATGCTGCGGAGGTATGCTGGCAGTAGCTATAGACTTCCGGAACTAAGGGAATACATTAAAATATGAGAAAACATATTTACAGAAATAGACATAGAATAATTGAATTTATAGTCTATGTACAAAACAGAAGTGTAACTTTTATAAATTGTGACTATAGGGCTGTCGCTCTATATATCCGTCAATGTCAGGAGAATAGTTGAAAGCAATTTAAATTAATAGATATGTCCGGTGTCTCCAAGTTACAGTAGTATAAAGTTAGCTAACACACAATTCACAATATTGCTTTAAGTTTCTAGACTTTCTCTACGTTGCTGTATGACAAATGTATCCCTCATCACTGTTCTTGACAAGATATCTACAGTTATAATAACTCGTTAAACTATATTCGATTAAGGGCTTCGTTTTAAGTGAAGTACAAAGTGTTTACACATTACAATTAATATAACACATTTGATGAGGCCAAGCGGAGCAGCATTGCTTTACGTTGTTGCACCAATTTTACGTTGTTGTCCGATTTTAGGATTTGTTCAACACTGCTATGGAGTCATGTACCTGCGAACAAAAACGGGTGTCATATCAAAGGTAAATCTTGGTAACCTGAACGCTAGAAAAAAAGTGACTTGTATTTACATTACCATAGAATTTGTAAAAATACACGGAACATGGTAACCGAAAATGCGGATACCACTCCACTAATAACCGTATGGCTACTTGTTTAACAACGGTGTAGCTAACGACTCATTATTTAGTTTAGAGAAGACTCTTGAGTCTTCTCGAGACCATGGCCAATGCAACGGCCAAAACGTCAAGGTAAATAAAATTAGTTTTAAGCGCGATTAATTCCCGAGATATTACTAAAACTGTGTTCGAATCGCGAAAGTTTAAAAATTACAATGACTCATTACTTTTTGCCATATTTAATAAAGCTTGTCCAAAAAAGTGGTAAGAGCATACAATTAGCATTACAATTCATTTTACTGAATATAGAAATTCAATTATGTGTGGAGTGGTATTAGCTGATTCGGCTTTAGTCCCATGCCATGTGAATTATATCCATATTTTTTACTAAATCGATATTTACAGACAATTACAAATCAATATAATGATTATTAGGTAACATCATCGTCGGTATACTGTACCACTTAAAAAGTGAACTCATAAAACGATGTCATTAAGATTTAGCGTGAGTTTATTAGGTATCCACTATTAATGCCAAATTCTAACATGGAATTTTTTTTATTCCAGATAGGCCAGAAATTTACTACTATCTTACCTGACGGAGTGAAGATGCGGCCGAAGATGTAGCATGCTTACCTAGAAGATACCTGTTCACTCTAGACTTGAAGACTCCCAGATTATACCGATATCATAAGTATCGCCACTCATCGGTCAATCATTCAAAAGTAACAGTGGAAAAAGGAAAATTGTTATCACAGTGACATAAACATTGGTAGGAACATAGACTTTAAAAGCGTTTTTTATTTTCTAATAGTCATCAATAAAAAGCAATTAACAGTTAAAAAGAAAGAAGAAATACGCTGTGAGTATTTTGCTAGGATTTTCTCGAAATGGCTGTAAAGCGTACCCCTGTGAAATAGTTTTTAGTTCGGTAGAAACAAATGCAATAAGCAGTATGATGAATTGATGATCGATGCAGTAAACCTGAACCCGAGTACTCTAACATGATCCTATGATAGATGGCCTGATAATAATATAGTAAGCATTGGTAAGCGAAACATTCTCAACGATCTATTGTTTGCATGACTTAGTTCCAGGACAAAAATACACCTGCATAAAAATAGCTCATTGAATTGAACGGTGTAGCAGTTGTACCTACCGCCTCAATAATGATATCTTAGCTACCATCTTCGACTGTCTTCACTTATCATCAGGTGAGATACCTAATGGTCAAACGCTAATTGTAATCAATATTCAAAATATATATTTTATAAAGCCCAAGTCCGATCTTGAATGGAACAGCCGAGTATCAGTTTGATGCTCTTGACTCCATCGATCGACGAGCAAAGCGACTCGTTGGTGATGACAAGCTCAATTACTTAGTTGAGTTCACGTTGCAGAGCCTCAGTAATAACGTAAGATAGGTTTAACGGCGTTCTTTCGTTTGCTTTTAGAATTAGACCAGTTCATTCCCTTATGCCCTATATAGATAGGACCTTTGTCAGTTCGCCTTGTGATCCGAAGATAGCATCGGACCACAAGACGAACTGACAAACGTCATCCATTTATGTATTATTTATCTCATATCCGCTCTAAGCGTTTTGCATCTACATTTAACATCCGTACTGTTAAGGATTGGAATTCACTACCCACGTCTTTGTTCCCGGAACAGTATAATTTGGGAGTCTTGTGTCGGGCGAATATGTATCTTCTAGATCGTAGATGGAAAACGAGATGCTATCTTCTAGATAGCATCTCGTTTTCCATCAGGTGATGTAAGAGCTAAATATTCGCCTTTTAGGCATATAAAAAACGCTAGCCTATCAGAGATAATAAATAACATTTCGTCCATAAAAAAAATAGAACATTAAAATGAGGAGATAAACAGTCTCAAGAGCAACTTTCGCAGTATTAATCTGTAAGTTAAATATTAATGTGCAAAAAAAATATGGAAAAAATCTGAAGCGTACATATTCATTCGATACGTGTAGCTTACGTAATAATAACTCGCCGAATAACTTTCTTAGCGTCACAGTTACGTATAAAAAATACCTGTTATTTACTTAATACGAGCTACATAGGTGTAGAGCCGTTTAACTACGGTTTGACTAAATAAGTGGAAGGGCATTTAGTTTAGAGCTTTATTGTCGTGGTTCCATCTCATAGTCCTAATGGGGAACACATTGAAATGTAACAAAAATAATAAATAATATTCCTTCACACTCATCTCAATGAAACAGCGTTTATTCTCGTTCTGTACCAAGCTAGTCTGCAGGAAAATAGAACGATATTTCCTGTTATTAAAGCCCCTAGCTAGACAACGAAGCGCATTTGATGACATTTACAAGTGTGTGTAGATTGTGGACAGAGTAGCGTCTAACATAAATAACGTGTGTATGTTACTAAACAATAATCACTGACGTATGTCCGTAACTAAACAATAACTACTAACGTGATACATTATCACTTACCAAAGGCAGGTGAAAAATCAAATGCTAGCTGCAAGCATAGGTACTTGCGAAAGAAGTAAATTAAGATGTTGAGCTAGAAGTACATTCAAGATAAAAGTTAACGTGTTTAGATTGACTAATAAATACCTAGGTTTTTTAGACCCCCCTCAGTAATAGACTAAGCTTGTAAAGGTTGAGTCACCGCAATAGGGAATAAGCATGAGATTTAAATATAGGTTAAGTTTTTTTTATCTTTATAGCTATAGAGTTACATTTAATTATAACACCATTTCCTCATTAAAATGATTTTTAATTAAGAAATTTAATGAATAAAAATGCATCGGAAATTGATGTCACAGAAAGAACGTCAAAATGTATTCGAAATTGAAATTGCAACAATGAAATTTGAAATTCAAACATGATCGGATTTTTAAATATTTATTTTCGTATAAAATGCATTGTTTTTATAAAGTACATTTATTTTTCTCAATATATTGACGAAAACAATCGAATAAAAGCAAAAAAATATGCATATTACCTATTTGATTGGCGAAGAGTCTCCGGCCGAGACGGACCTGCAATAAGGTGGGCTATGTGTGTGAAAATCAACTGCTTTACATACCAAAATTATCTAACATCATCCTTTTTGACACTGAGAGCCGATGCTTAGCGATAGCAAATTATCAGTTGACCATGTCTTAGACTGCACGTACCTACTTTAAGAAAAGCCAATCGACGTTTAACGATAAGTTGAATTTACTATTCGAATACCACTGTCATCGATATATTAGAATGGCTGTGCCGCGCAACTGCGCCTGCGTTACTGATAATTAAAAATCAGGATAAAAAGTACCCTTTATCCTCCATGACTGAACTATCTCTCTACCAAACTTATTGCGAACGGTCGCTTGGCCGGATAAGCCGTTTAAAGTTTAGAAACATAGAGTGATACATGGACAGAGTTACCTGCTTTTGTTTGGATACATATATCTTTTGTGTGATTACGAACCAGACGTCATTGTAAATTAATATATCATAACTATACTGTATGGTAGGTATCTGTTATTCGCAAATCTAGTTATTTGTAAATCTATGTTTATTTTACTCTGACATAAGATTTATTTTTATTTTGTTTTTTCGTTTTGCTGTTCATGAGGTTCCCCTCATTACCAACTACGGTCACAATGAGTACATGTTGAGGATACGAAACAATAAAGTGTCAAAAGCATTTCCTTCTAAGTGTGGTGCCCTTGTGGTTTTTTATTTTGGTCTGAACCGAAGTTAATAGCTTCTTAATTCGACATGTAGATCGTAATTCACCTATAATTAAAACAGCAGTAACTAATTATTTCTGCGAATAGTAAATTTTCTATGGCTGTTTTGATTGTCTTGATTATTAATGCGCGTATTTTTTCATTGCGCTGCACGCGATTCATAAGTGATTGTTTTTATCATCGAAACAAAAAATAACATGTTAATGTCATTAGGTGCACCGATTTCAAGATTTTAATCTAAGATACATTTTGATACGGGTTATATCTTACCACTAGCTAGTAAGTACCGTCCACGTCTAATCCAATACAATTAAATAATCAACATAATTAGGTGAGGGATTCTGATGTACCTACATCTAATATGATAACAGTCATAAGTAATTCAATTTTGTTCCAAAAGGTACACCAAAAACATAGCTGCTTCATGCTAGAAAATGAAAAATTAAAGGTGAGGCTCGAGGAGGCAGAAGCAACTTCATACAATAATGACTCTTGCCAAATCATCAAGTGAACAATGACAGGTAGGTACATGATGGATATAATGCAACAAGGACGATTGGACGAGGAGGAGACTGTGACTAAATTACGAGAACTTGTGACATGTGACTTAAACGATCCCATTGTGGTCATAGGCCGGTGTACCAAGATATTGCTTGAAGCTAGAAACTAGAGCAGAGCCAAACACGGAGAAGTACCGAATATAAATGTATAGTGAGTCAACGGAGTTCTCGGATGCGGTAAAACAACTTGGATGGTAAAACGCTTTCGACGCGGGAAAGGACGTCATCACCCCCACAGTAAATAAGGCAGCAAAAGATTTTCGAGAGAGCGAACCGAATAGGAGATCTGGTTAAAACTAAGGTGCGCCCCATGGGTACAGTCTTGGTCAATTGTTTCAGAAAGTCGAACCAGCCAAGCCGCCTTATGGTTGACGAAGCTCTCACTGACATTCGGCGCCATAGTAATCAACAGTAGATAATGGCTTCTCAGCTGTCTGGTGCTGGCAAACATTTCCTTATCAGAGACATCAATCAGTAGCCTAGTATTGATAGGAAGAACCTATTCGAAATAAGGTACAACCGCCTGAATCTGGTAGCCAACATCAACTTCGATTTAATATGCACGCATCGGAACACAATGGACACCGTGTATAAGGAAGATATGCTCCGGTATGTAGGTACCTACTCCTCGGTGCTCTCGCTACTAAAGAACATACAGGCTAGTGATATAGAAATAAATAAATAATAATAGAATAAAAACTGATTAAAACCTTTAAAACAATGAATTTAAACAACACCAATTCTAGTCGCATGTACTTCTTCGTAAGTCCCTTTTCTATTTTAAGGCGGATCCCCTAATAATTTAGAAAAACGAGACATGTATTTTATTAATCTGTGGTTACGTGTATTTCGTAACTCCTGCGAATGAGAATATTAATGAGATAATGTTAATGAGAAAGCATCCGCGTGTTGAATCACATTATTTAGATTTACAGAACTGTGGAACTTAAAAACAACGTAAAACTTATAGATTACAATATCCTCTAACTGGGTTAAAAACGAAAGTAATGTCAACATCAATAGTAGATACATGGAATCAGTATAGTTTTCCTTTGCCATGCAGTTTCACTCAGATTTGGAGACATTTGAAACAAATACCACGGAAATGTAAATACTAATGCAACACGTTAAAATTAAAAATGAGAGAGTGGGGTATCGCCGCGAAAGAGAAAAGTAGCTTTTTCGAGTTTGCATTATTTCCCAGTATTAATATTGTGATAAATAATAATTGTTGTTTGTTCGTCAACGTGCAGGAGTGATGGCAAATGTTACAATGTGGTAGATACCCAATAGAATTACCAGTGGGCTTAAGTACATGCACGTGCACTTAATTAGCACGTGCCTTCTAAGCAGGGATATCGGGTTCAATTCCAAATTTGAACACAAGTTTTCCCCCAAAAAGAATTGCGTTTTTGGTTCAGGGTGTGATTGTGAGTGTGATGTGAATGCTTGTGGCTCCCACGACACAAACCATCGGAACTTAGGGGCCAGTGTGAAAGCATCTATATTTATACGTGTATTGTCGTTTTCGCTTCAACACTCTATTACAGAAACATCAAGTTTCTACCACAAATACTAGATTAGATTAGACTTGACTATGACTGGACCATGACTCTACTCGATTTCTACCGTAACTAGGACCACTTCGTTTTAAATATATATACTTGACACTGGTTATGGCTAGAAAAGATAAAGCTTTTTGGGTCGAAAACGGAATAAAATACTTTCGGGTGGAAATTCTAGGTCGAAAGTGAAAGTACCGTTTGTCAGTAGCATATAAAGGTGCCTATTGGATAATACCTTAAATGATAAATAAACGCAAGGTCAGGCGGGACAATCATTGATTTTTCATGGTTTTAAAAAATTATTAAACGCAAGCAAAGCTTAAAAAAACCGACTTCACCGCTTTATCTTCGGAACCTTGATCAGATTCAACGTATTAAAATTTTCAAAATTTATTGACAATAACTCAAAAACTAGTTATCAGATCTTGACCAAATTTAAATGGGACACCTGGAAAGCACCAGCTTTTAAATAAAAAAAGAATCATCAAAATCGGCTCACAACGAAAAAAGTTGTGTGGTAACTTTTGAAGTCGGGTAAACCAGAACATCGTCAAAGTACGCATTATTCGTCACAAAATAGACATTATTATCGTTATTTCAAGTACTACTGATCAGATCTTGATCAAATTTAAATGGGACCAATTAGAAAGCAACATCTTTCAAACTAAAAAAATATTTCGAAATCGGCTCACGTGGAGAAAAGTTATGAGGTAACATAGATAAAAAAAAAGAGGTGTCACTCGGGGACTGCCGCGGTAAAGCTATTGCATAGCATTTTTATCAACTTATGCAATTATAGTTATTTATTTATTTTATTTATGCAGTATTTTTTTTCCTGCCACCTAGAGGCGAGTTGCTGAACTAAACAGACAAGCGTGATATTTCAAAAAGTCATTAAAAGTTCTGCTATTCATCGATAGATGGCAAAACTAAAAAGTATCACCGCTGTGCCGGTCGGAGTGGGGGGTGTTAGGTTATTTTCGTTACTGAATTTCTGCATTCGGTCTCCACGCTCAAGGCCCGCGATAGAAGCTATGCAATAGCTTAAAAAAAATACAGTCGACTTGAGTACCTCCTCCTTTTTTGGGAAGTCGGTAAAAATACAATCGACTTGAGTACTTCCTCCTTTTTTGTGAAGTCGGTAAAAATATGAAAATGCACCTAAATAAGAAATGAGCTGAAGATGTTCTTCGTCTAGTAAATATACGTATATAAATAACCTCATATAAAATGTAGGAACAAATTTGATGTGATCTGATATTTTTTTCTATTATATTTTTAATTTTATGCATATTCTCAAAAGAATGTGCTCTTACTAATGCCCGGTAAAACGGTTACTTAGTAACGCGTTTTGGAAGACCATTTGAAGGTATCGTTAAATTATCGTTCGTCAATAAAGTATAGTGTTATTCGTATCGTTAATAGTCACATTTGTCTTTATATAGGTACTCGATTCCTTCCTGCACTCAGCCGGTGTGCCGATAGATCCTAGATCTACAGACACCATAAACTCTTCTAGATTCTCACTTCAGTATAACTATATTTTCCTCCTTACCAAAACAACATGCATTTTACACACAAGATAACGCAGTTCTAACTGGCAAAAGACTCGGCGAATGCTACGACGGGTTTTCGATGCCTGGTAACATCGTGACGAAATATGGAGGTAGAGCAAATTTAATGTTAGCCTGGCTAAGCTACCCTTTTCTACCGAAATGCAGTCGTGGTTTACTCTTAAACAGCAAAAATAGTTCATCGTAAGACAACGTACGTCAGATGCAGGCGAACCGAAAAATCCTTTTAAATCTTTACTTGGACTGCCATACGCCAAGCAAGCAAGCAGCAAAAATCTGTGGCCTAACTTTAAAAAGAGTGTAATTAGCTATCCTTCATAGCTAATTACACTCTACGCCTAGCTTGTTTACTAAGCTCGACCACGTCATCACTTACCAACAGTCGAAGTAGTTGTCAAGCGCTGGCATATATAAAAAAAATGTTTGTGCTTGGCTTATGCAAATATTAGTTTGTAAATGATTACAATGAGTATTATATAATTCATGAATTATGTATAAATGAAGTTATAATATTATAATTAATATACTAAAAAATACACCGTTGGACTGAAGCAACCACACCAGTTATACTTCATTAATTTTTCGTGCTTATAATTGGTATTACGCTTAGCTGATATTATTGATGTTATTTTTAGCTAAAAAGAACATTACAAATACCCACCACCACAGTAAAATAATCAAACAACTGACCTTATCCTGGTTTATGTCCTACTTTGACTTAAGATTTATTTGTTGACACTGTGTATAAAGGAAAAAGGTGGTATGAAGACTCGCAGCCAAAGGGTCCCGTACAAAACATCCCATAAACGTTACTTGTCTATAATTATGTCTCACAAGCAAGACATTTAATCCGGACAGAATACTTCACGGAATCTGAAAATCGGGATCTCCCAGGCCCCAAGTGAATACAGAGACATATATAAGAGAGCTCGAATCATTCAAATATGCGTTATTTTGTTAATAATTTCACATGATCTTTGATTATTTTTTTTTGGTTTCGCTAATCATCTCTACTTGAAACCTCAAGCTGTTTCTCAGAAAATGGCATTTAATTCACTAATAAACCAAATATTGATTCTAAAAAGGTTCCTACATCTATTGAGGTACGGAACCCTGAGAATATCGTTGTTGAGGTGTATTTATAAATGAGTTAATGAAAACAACTTGTTTTATCTATGATTACATGTATTTCACTGATCTTTCACATTGTATATAAACATCGTTATATGTATAATTATTAGTTTACTTTGTAGTTAAGTAATAAAAAATACAATTATATTTTGCATGGTAACAGTGAACTACAGAAACGCTCTATCACATAAACATTTATAAAAGTTAACTGGTATAAAATGTATAAACAACATATATGCATGCATACTATTATAAGATTGATGAATCTAACATAGCAGACTTATTCATAGACAACGGAAATTTCAATTTAGCTGAATATTTTCTGTTATATATTGTTACGTCATTGGATATGGTCTTCATTTCGATCGTGTATCTCATCTAAGAGTTAACAAAATGATAGCTTATGATCTTTAAATTAATATTTTTGTTAAGCTCATAGAATTGCACTACAGATTTGAATTGAAAGAATTGAAGGTGAAAACATGACAGAGGTAAGTATAACTGTAACGAAACAAGTGTAGTCTGGTAATAAATAACATAAGTGTCTAGGATTTTACGCCTACAAAGAACTATCTTGTATTGCTCAGATTGTTATTAATTAATATATTCTGAATAAGCAATTATTTGGCCCCCATCTCACCGATGGAAGGTGATGATTAAATCTCAATAAGATATTTTACAGATATACTGAACGATACTCGTAATCGTATATCTCATTACTCATATTATTATGGAGTTTTTATTATACGAATAAAGAGGTTAGTATTTTATTCGTCCGTTGATCAATAAATATTTTTACAATAATGTTTAGTAATGTTTTTGTACCTTTCCTTAAAGTTCTATTTATTAAGTATTACCTAAATGTAGGTTCAGTATATAGCTAATTATTATGTAATTGACGATTATGTGTCAACGAAAAAAAAATTGCGATCATTTCAACCGTAAGAAGTTAACTATTGGATATATGTCTCCCCCATATATTTCCAGAGAAAACGGTTGAAAGAGGCCTACATCCTGCGGCCTTCATTATATCATCTGTCCACCTTATGGGCGAACTTCTGACACTGCGCTTGTTAGTCCGTTCGAGAACTTTTCAGCCCCATCGGCTATCAGTTCTGCATACTATGTACCATGCCCATTGCTACTTCAACTTGTTATCCGATGTCAGTGACTTTCATTCGTCTAAGGATCTCATTTCCGATTCGATCTCGTAGAGAAACCCTGAGCATGGCTCTTTCCATAGCTCGTTGTGCGACTTTCGAGTTTACTTATAGAGCCTAAAGACTGTTAGAGGCCACGTTTCAGTGCCATACATCATAACTGGTAACACACTGGTCAGAGACATTCGTCTTGGGGCATTAAGGTAGTATTTTGGACGAAAAGACGTTACGAAGTAACTCGAACGCAAAGCAGACAAAAAAATATCAATGCAAAAATAAAAGAATAAAAATACTATGTAATAAATACAATTAACTACTTATTACTATAAAATGTGCGTTTAAATTTATTTGGAAATAGTTCTTGGTCCACTCGAGCATAGGACACCAAGAAACTGTGAGGTGAAATCATTGACATTTGGTTAATATTTTTATTTGACTTAAAATTTTACAGAAATAAAAGCATAAAAAGGAGATTTGTCCCGATTTTTAGACGAGGCGGTCACGATTATTTCCTTATGTTAGAGAAGAAGCCAGCCATGATCTACTTAAACTCAATTCGTTGTAGGTGGACTTTTTAGTAGATTAGATTGTGTATAAACTATCTTGTCGACATTATCGTAATCACAGTAAAAAATAATAAAGAAAAAATTTCGGCCCGTTACATAGATTTATGTAATGTATTTTGTTGAAAAACTTATGTAACCTTACAGGTCCACTAAAAGGTGAGGGAAATTATACTAACTACTTGGTCAGATAAAAGTTATTTTGACTTTAATTACATGTAATCTCTCACATATCTAACTTCTGTCACCACCCATTAAATTAATAAATAGAAGCATCAAACATTGTCGACAGAAAACAACAAATCAACAAAGTAAGCATATTGTTATCTTATAATTAATAATTTATACCCCTATTATAATTATAAGTATCCATATCGTGTCCATTTATAAATGTTTATTGTCAATATAAATAACGATGCGCTGATAATTAATAGAACACTATTATTAAATGTTTAACCATTCTTGGAATCTTATTATATTACATTTATTATTATATTAACCTGACTTCGTCGAGAAAAAAAATATAAACATATTATTTACAATCTACATTACGATATCAGCACAGTGAAAATTATTTTAGTATGATTAATAAACACGCCTATGTCAGTTCATAAAATTTTATTATTATGTTATAAAACTGCATTTATTTATTCACACCTACTTATACATTTGTGACATTTTATACTCTTTTTACACTACAATATAATTAATGTTACCCGTCTATTAAAAAATACTTGCCGTGCCCCGCGGCTTCGCCCGCTATTACCAATTTAAAAAGTAGCCTATGTATTAATTCTAGGCATAAGCTATGTACATTCCAAATTTAATCCAAATCCACTTAGCAGTTAAAGCGTGAAGAGGGAACAAATACTTACACACTTGCACACAAACTTTCGGATTTATAATATTAGTAGGATTAATCAGTGTCTGGCAGACACTCAAAATATGGAATATGGGAGACAGAGGTAAGCTCGGCAAATTTTTTTTTCGCTAATCCACGACTAACAGATCGTCGATTTTAAGACTACAACCCTAATCCAATAGAATCAGCAAGATTGTATTTTGTACCGCCATACACAAACAAACTATCGCTCGTTTCATACCTGTTCATCTCATAGATTATTTAATTTTTTTCATTAGCTTTGCGATGTTTATATTTTAACATCAATTCCGACAAAATACTAGTCTGCTTATTCTGTTTTATTTGTGACACTATCTCACCTGATGGTAAGTGACGATGTGATCGAAGCTGGTAAACACACTAGACCTGGAATACGCAGGCTCTCAAGCTTGGTAGCAAGCCAGGCGAGCAACTCACAAAATGCTCTACCACCCGTATATTTAAAACAAAAATTATCTTTACAAGACACACTTTTTAGGTATTCATATATAACATATGTTTCATAATACATAGCACCGACATTTATTGATTTTTCCTCACATATATTTTGCTATTATTACATGTTTTAAGTTAATAAATATTAATTATAGCAGTCGAACAAATTTAGTCAACAAAATTATCATCAGTAAATAGCTGCAGCGATTCATAGTTATAAAATCTTAAAGCAAAACAAATACAAAAGGAAGTAAGCGTAAAATGGTTATTCCGAAACCTCAGTAATTAATTTGTCTACTATGAAATACTCTAGTCAATTTCTCTTTGCGTATCTCGTTGCAAATCAATTTCGTAAAACATTCGTGAATTTCATAAATCAGCAAAGCATCGTAATTTTCAAAAGGAATAACTCAATTGCACATTGTGCGGTAGCATGATTCCATTTGTTACTATGAAAAAAAAAGAGAATTTCATTTTTACGACATAGCACTAATTGTTTGGCACCAGTGCGCGAAGCACGAACATATCACCGAACATCATTGCTATCTGTTAATATGAAGACGGTATATATTCAAAGATATGAATATAATATTTATTCGCTTTGAAAGAGAACCGACAATAATACAACAATGCTGTTATGTAGGCGGGTAGGGCAGTCTTCGTATTCTCTTCCCAAAGTCGGACAAATCCAATGCATTACTTCATCGCTCCAATGTGCAATGTCCGGAACATTATATGCTATTATTACCCCGTGCCGTTAGGCTATTATTCAATCAGCTATTGTTAAAGCTGTTAATCCGTAACTTGATTTCCGAGTTGATAAAAACAATGGTCATTAATTTAATGCACGCAAATATCTATAACAATATGATCACGACAGCGCTACGCCCACAATACAAGTATTTGTTTTCGATTGCGTCAATATTAACATCGCGGCCGTTTCGTTTTTGATTTCGTAACTTACATTAATGTATAATTAATAAGTGATTTTCTTTTTGCAACATATTTCAAATCAGATTTTTGGAAATGATGACCAACAAAATGATTAACTTTATTAAATTATTTATATTTGTAATATTTTTTTCATTGATATACCTACATGTATGAAGGACACCTAGCTTAAAATTAAATATATATACCATAATTATATATATTCTATGTAATCGCGAAAGTTGACTTTATATATATATCTTTACTTAATTTGCACTGATTTGCTTATATTTGAAGACAATATTTTATTTGTTTATAGAACCATTATTTATAAAGATTATTTATCTCTACATAACCATCTAAAAGAAGTTCATACCGCAAATACGTATAACAATTCATTATTATTAGGTTCTTTTTGTGTAATATAAATGTATTTTCTTTCTTTCTTATATTTACAAACTAAAAAACCGAAACTTATTTTAATGTGGTTTTTGCTGGAATAACTATGAAGATTGAGAACTATTGAGGGTCAAATATATAAAAATTTGGCGGATGGGATTTAGATAAGACGATCTTTAGAGATTTCTAAGATTATTAAATATGCTAACTGAAATTGTTATTGATTATAGTCAAATCTTTTAATAACTAGCTTCTGTAAAATATTTTTTATATAATTAAACGCAAGCAAAGAAACCGACTTCACCGCTTATCTTCGGAACCTTGATCAGATTTTATGTATTAAACACGCATTATTGACGATAACCCAAAAACTAGTGATCAGATCTTGATCAAATTTAAATGGGACCGGGTGCAATTTTAGTAATACTCAAGTCACACATCTAACTACATGTATGGAGTCTAACAGGATCTTCTGCATTCGTGGCAGCACCATTATTATTGAGTTATTATGAATTATAACAAAGGTCAAGGTCACGCGCCACAGATGTAATCGTAGGGTTGGGAAAAAAATATTTTTTAATTTTTGTACGGAACAAATATCTCCGATGTCAAAAGTATTTGAAAAATATTTTTTTTAATTTTTGTACGGAAAAAAATATGTCCGATTTCAACTTTCGTTCTCTGGCACGATACACATACACACCACCAAGTATTACTACACCTTTTTATTACAGGTTGTATATATATTTCTCGATTCTTGGAACTTTATTGAATCACTAGCCGTGCCCCGCGGTTTCGCCCGCGTTTATTAAGTTAAAAAGTAGTCAATGTGTTATTCCGGAACCTAAACTATCTACATTCTAAATTTCATCAAAATCGGTTAATTTGTTACGGAGATACGTGGTAACAAACATTCACATACACAAACGTTCGTATTTATAATATTAGTAGGATAGGATAACGGTTACACCGTATTTGACAGAGCAAAGCAAGGTCTCTAAGTTGACTTTGGTGATTCAGCACTTTGTCCGTCCGTCTGTCGGAGGTCTATACCAAAAAAACCGAATAGCTCCTCAGATAATATGTTAAGCATTTTATATTTTTTTAAGCTAACATGATTGCATTCATTGATAATTATTTTTGTACATTTTGACTGAGTGCTCGAGATTTACCGCCACCAACGCCATGATAACGAGCTAGTCTTTGAGAGTGGATCTTGACTGTTGGTTATTAGCAAACAAATCTATCGACAATAAAATTTTCTTCACTAATTTTTCGCTGCTACGACTACATGGTAAATATCCCGGATCAAACATAATTATTAATATGTTAAGTTGTTGACCAAAGCTAACAATTTAAACGCAAGCAAAGCTTAAAAAATCTTCGCCCCTTAAATTTAGTTTTTTTCCGATTTTCTCAATAAGCTCTAAATCAATTTCAATAAAATTTATATGGGACCACGTCTGACGAAGAATCTACAAAAAAAAAATCAAAATCGATTCATAATTGGCGGAATGATCGCATAACATACATACAAAAAAAACATACAGTCGAATTGAGAACAAGTCGGTTAAAAATGGCAACTAAAATTATATAAATTACAATATTAAGTGGTCACACATACACGGGGTACCTGGGGTATCTTTGAAAAGAGCTTTGCGAGTAGAGTACGTAACCGTTTATGTTCAACAATATCAATACAGTATAATATAAAATCACTGTTTTTAGACCCATTGTTTCCCGGGGTCTAAATAAAAATCGGTTAAACATTTAAAGCTGACACTTACGTATAATATACGTATATCCTTTACATTAAATTCAAAATTCAAAAAATTATTATTAAGAAAAAAGTTATAAGCAATTAAATAAACCAACATAAATATAGATACCATTTGACAACTGCTGAACAACTTGTTCAGGAACCAACACGTAAATGATGTAATTAATGATAATTATCATTGATTATTTATTATGTCTGTAGTTTTTTGTAGAGAGCATGAATGTATGATTGGAATAGATAGTGAGACCAATTGTTAATAATAATAACACTTTTACTCATATGTGGTAGGTATTTCGTGTCTATGAGTTTCTCTACAAGAAAAAAATATAATAATGATTTCAGTGAAATCAATAGGTAACCAGCCTCATGGATCTACTTATAAAATGTTAGCTTATATCAAGATATTATACAGCTATTCTACTTTATATATAAAAATATAACAAATATATTAAATATTTCAATTCTATGAACACATGTTAATAATATTAATAATTATTGTTAGACACATTAAACAGCACCTCAAAGAACATTACATTACATGTTATTTTAATGGAAGAGTTATTTGGAGCTTGTTTCAGAGTTGAGAACAATTAAAACATTTTGCTAAATTCATTTAGGTGTGGTAAGCAATTAAATCAGAAGTAAATTTGCAAATGTTAAAATCCTCAACTCATAACATAAATAGAAGTATAAAAATATTAGATATCGAATATCAAGTAATCAGTAAGTCTCAAGAATCAAATGCAATGTTTGTGGAACCAATTACAGTCAGTCTGGTCAAATTATAAAACATTCTTTGTGACTTTAACAATTATCTATACATTTAAAAATAAACAAATAATATTACCATCATATCAAAGGGATTAATGTATGTAATGTTACCAAGGAGTAAATGGGCTAGATGCCTGAAAAAAAATTTTATCGTCATTTACATACTCAAAAAAAATTTTACACATTTTTTTCTTTAGTCAATTAAAAAATTACAAAGATATTGCGTCGAAATTCCACCTGACATGATGCTTCAGTACATACGCGTGACGCTACAATATTAAGTTAAAGTTGTAATATTCGACAATAGGGATGATGCCTAGGTAAAAAAAAATCTAGTTATATTTGACATGTATTTTTTTATGCAACAAATCAATACAATTTGACAGAGATAAAGAGCGTCGAAGTTTGGTAGTGGGGACTCATGATGTCACTTTTTACTGAGGCGTGACATTAGGAGTCCCTACTATCTAACTTTGACACTCTCTATCTCTGTCAACTTGTATGATTTGTTACATAAATAATTAATGAAAACCGACTTTACCACTTTATCTTCGGAACCTTGATCAGATTTAATGTATTAAAAACACCCATTATAATTCAAAAACTAGAGATCAGATCTTGATTAAATTTCAATGCGACCACATGTAAAGTACCACCTTTCAAATAAAAAAATAATCATCAAAATCGGCTCACAACGAAAGAAGTTATAAGATAACTTTTGAAGTCGGTTAAAAACAAGATCATCATCAATGTATTCCACAGAATACGCATTATTGACGATATTTCAAGAGCTACTGATCAGATATTGATCAAATGTAAATGGGACCAATTGGAAAGCAACATCTTTGAAACTAAATAAAATTTTCGAAATCAGTTCACGTGGAAAGAAGTTATGAGGACACATAAAATACAGTTGACTTAAGTACCTCATCCTTTTTGTTAAGCCGGTAAAAAATATATGTCCAATATTTTTTGATAATCTAACTAGATATTTTTTTACCTAGGCATCATTCCGATAGTTGAATATTAAACGTTAACTAAATATTGTACCTTTAATTCTCCTGATAACATGTAAACAATGAAGAGGCAGGCATGCACACACATGTAGTTAAAAAGACATAGCATGCCAACATGCATCCACAGTAGTAATACCCATAAGTAATTGATTCCACACATGAAACAACATGTTTAAAAATGCATTTAAAACCAGTAATTGAATTATCCCAAGTACTTAGGTAACACATGTGCATTGCCAATCAATGTACTATTCAACTTTGATTTTGATGCTATACTTTACCCCTGCCATGCCTGTAGACCCTTCTTCTGTAGAAACGTTTAGTTAGAAAATATCTGATGACTATAATAAGAATAATAAAAGATAATAAGTACAGGAGACTTAGCATTCCGATGTCCATTTCGGAGAGAGGAGACGGAGCAGAAAGGGCGACTCTGGCTTGTCTTGTGTCTCGGATGTTCTCAGCGCCATATATTCTCTGAAGATACTGGTAGACTGCGGACAGGTTCCAAGCTCCTCTTGCTTGCCTGCATTCTGGACATCTACTTATACTCGGGAACTGAATTTTGGGAAAGCGAGGGTCTTCAGTGACATCACCAGCGAGTCTCAAGTTGACTTCATTGTGAGATATCCACAGCCAAAGTACTGCCTTGTCATTTTCTTTGACATCGAATATGTAATTTCTATCTGCCATTGCTTGAAAATGTTGGGCGCAATCAGTGCATCCAAAGAAATGTTTTACATAGCCATGCATTGCTTTTAAAACTTTGGGACCTTCCTTGCCGGACTTCCTAGCAGCATTGACAGTCATAGTGTGGAATAGGGTCCACAGGCCACATGTGTATCCCCTGTATTTGGGGAGACTGCCTCTGCAACCGATGTACTCTAAATCAGATGTAAAAACAGGTGCATGTGACACTTCTAATCTCTTCACAGTATCATATAGTTCACTGCCATCCCAGCTAGCTTTAGTTGCAAGGGTATTCCTTAAGTCATTAAGATAATCTCGGAGATTGCCCTTAGCAGGGAATGAAATAATAAGAACATCTAAATAATCCATAAGAGCTTGCAGTGCCTCTCTGGTCAAAACTTTGTGTCTAGTGATTTCAGTGTGCAAGCTTGTTTTCAAGGTTTTCTCTAAATCGCTGTAATAAACAATATCGGAACTAGTCTCCAGCGTTTTTTCTACGGTCTCAATCAATACACCTTCTAATTCATTCGAGTCTCTTTTAGGGAAGGCATAATTTTTATTTAGGAGGAATTGATTAATGGCTTTTAATATGTTTACCTTCGCTCGATCATTAGGAGTTAGATTTGTGGGTTCGAATGTGGAACTAACAGCAACTACACCTGGAAACTTATCTATGCCTGCTGATACAGCTAATTCACTTGTATCATACACTCTTTTCAGTGCAATATCTTTGTAGTCGTTGATGTCGAGAGCCAGTTCAGATCCAACAGTAGAGTTCTCATTCTCAAAAATCAAAAAAGTGTATAAAATATTTGTTGGTGATTTTGCCAAAGCATTCTCATAAGTACTATAGGATGCTATTCCGAAGGATGGAGCCATTGCCAGACGGCCAAGAGCTTTCTCAGACTGTAACTTTTGAACTAATGTGGCTTTTAAAGTATCAGCTGCAGGTGGTATTTTTTCACCAACATTACCATTTCCTTTAACATAGTTTTCATGCAAATACCGGAGCGTTGGGTATGCCATAACTTCAAACTGCCTGCAGAACTCATTGTTTTCCTCAATAGAGCAGTCAATGACAGCAAGTGTTATGACATTTTTCCACTGTGCCAGATCATAGGCTAACTGTTTAAAATTTGGAGCGAATCCTCTACAGTGCCCGCAGTAACTGTTATAAAATTGAACAAGCAATGCATGGGGTTGGCCGTAAACTTTTCTCTCAAAATTACGATAAGTTAGTATAACAACATGTTCCGACTTACTGTACAGTCCTTGTTGGTCAACTTCTTCCTCTATAACAGCTCCATTTACAATCGACAGCAAAACAGCAGTGATACACATACATGAGTACCACAACTTATTCATGTTTGCTACTTTGGATATTCCTCACGGACACAGATGAGACGCACAGCCTGCGTTCATGTGCACTAGCCGAAAGAGTTCAATTTATTTTCATTTTTACGAGTGCGATCAATAAACACGTCTAATTCGCCGCGATTCTTTGAAGAAACGAAGTAACCAAAGAGCATATAACTAGGAAGAAACCAATCAACCAATCGGTGTAGAAGCGAGACTCGTTTGAACTGAGCGAATTGCGAATTTCGATACGATTGCGTTTCATGAAGTTTCATCAACATGACAATTGACACTCACAGAATACTACCTAATGGGAGAAGAGTTGACAAGCCGGCCCAAAGAATGTAATCACCTCTCGTTGTTATTGTTCCGAGAATAAATTTTAAGTCATGCTCAGACACGAGCGGTATATGTTGGCTTTTGTGTCTGCAGGAAATACTGACACCGACTAACAGAAAGACAGAAATACTGACTCATCTGACAAAAAAAAATTATATTAGTAAATATTCGTCCAGGGGAGAGCTGTAGGTCTCACTTCATTCGCCTCAAATTTTGATTCTAGCTAGTACCTATATATATATTCTTGAAGCTGCATTATTGGTTTTTAGGGGGTCCATGTCTTGTCAACTCATTGCTCTCATCTTTGTTCCCCGAACAATATAATTTGGGAGCCTTCAAGTCAAGAGTGAATAGGTACCTTCAAGGCAAGCATGCTACATCTTCGGCCGCATCATCGCTTTCCATCAGGTGAGATTGTGGTCAAACGCTTGCCTATAGTAAATAAAAAAAAAATTGGTAAAAACATCCTTTTACGAATATGGAACAAACGCTCGCCGTCCAAACTAAATAGTTGCACCTGAACCAAAATTGGAACTACTTACATATATAAAAAAGGTTATCATAATATGGTATTAAAAATATTAAATAAAATTCCATTCTCCAAATTATACTAAATTCCGAGTAAAATTAAAATCACATTTATTAATCAATGTTACTATAATAATATCGTAAAAGAGTTTGTTGCAGAAAATATTGTTTTATTATTACAATATTTAACACAATTAATGTAAATTCCCGCCTAATTCACTATTAATGAATACTTAGTTAAGTATATAATAGATTAATTAATTAAAGATGTGAATGTTTCAACTTACCTGTAATCATTGCTACGCCCTTCCAGGGCGCATGTAAATTATTATAATTATTTATAGACAAGCAGCAGAAAGCTGTTATGTCTATATCACACAGTGTTTAAAGTCATAACTTTTCCAACAAAGATGGTTTTTCATTCGCCACCAATTTTTATTGTCAAGCATGTTTTTAAATCCATTTATTGTGACAGCACAAACAAAATCTTTTGATAATCTGTTCCATTTGTGAACCATTCTGTTGCTCAAGTAATGAAAAGCAGTGTTTGTGTTTGATGGCGCACAGATGAGTAACGACTGCTGTCTTCGTGAAAGTCTTTAATCTGTCCTTATATTAACCTGTACGGGTTATGGATGTCCGGCAAGTTGTATTGGCTGTTCCTGAATTTGTAGGTTTTAATTAGATAGTATCTAAGCCTTCTGTCCTGAAGTATAGTGAGGTTAATTAACTGTTATTGTATTTTTTTACATGTATCAATATATAAATAAATATCATTTTATACGTTGACGTGTTCGCCCCATGCCCTTTAATTTCGTTATCAAGGTCGTATAATATGAAGGACCTCAAAATTATTCTGTCAAGTAGGTATGTAGTATTTCCTACCTCCATGGCTTGAGGCCTTGAACACCAAAATTAAATGTCTAAAATCGTGCGTATCAGCGCGTATGATTACTCTTATCTTACCTATGTGATGTTTCTAGTGATATCGATGATATTGGATTTAGTTTATGAAATAATTAACAACAAAAACCTACTATGTACAAATAATTATAAATACATTTAAGGCTAACGAAGGGGGAATAAAGCAAATAGCAGTCAAAAATGTTGTTAACCGCTTGCCGAAGGAAAAGTGCCCAAAACACTGGCTGCGTTTCCACCTTGAATAGGTTGACGTGATGCTAATTTAGTTTATGCCATTTTACCTATGGTACATTTATCCTCTATGATTTGTGCCAAAGAGAATCGTATTTCTTATTCAAACTCAGTAATATGTCATTGTCAACTATCAAATACTTGTTGTAGTGTGCTATACATTCAAATGCCTTGTGTACGTATAGCACACTAACACAGTTTCAACATGACACCCTAGTACCTATCTCTGTTGCAAAAGGTTTCAATACTAAGACTTGTCAAAAATCCTAAGAAATAAGGTTCATTTTTGCTTAATTCAAATAGAAACCGCGTGCAACAAAGATACGTAATAGAGGGGCAGTTGCTAAGGCCCCTATAGTAGAGATAAAAGACCGGTAGAAAGGCTCATATTATACTGTAACATAGTAAGAATAAGTTAAACAAAACCGAAACTCAGTCCACATATAGACAAAAAGTTAAACTCATTCAAAGTAAGCACGCAACATGCAACTGTCTCTGCTCTAATGTTGCTAGTCATGGATAAATTCCCTGGAGATTGCATTGTATGGGTGGCGGTGGTGGTGGTGGGTAGGAGAGTGTCTGTTGGAAGGTAAAATGCTCCACGATAGGTGGGAAATTATACAGTTTTATTTATGAGATGAATGAATCAATTATTTACAGGTATTTTATAACATTATCTATAATATCTCTTGTGAAAACAAGCAGCAGAGATAAAACTCCATTTAGAAGACCGTAAGAAGACTTCGTGTATGTTCGGGTGGCGGTTCCAACCCCATGTCGAACAGCCAAATAACAGCACTGCACTAGCAGGACTTGTTCAGGCTGACAAGGTTAATGGGCCGTATAATATCTATTCGCTAAGGAAGAGCGCATTGCAGTGCAGTCCCACGCGGATCCTTGTTATTCAAAGTTCTGGGTGGCACTAATTGTATAAAGGCGGGCGCGTTGCTTACCGTTAGGCAGACATTTGACTACTATCTCACCTGATGACAAGTGATGATGCGGTTGAAGATATAGCATGTTTGCCTAGAATATGCCTATTAATTCTTGACTTGAAGACTACTAGACTTGTAGCCCTCTTCGAGGAACAAAGACGTCAATGAATTCTACTCCTACGCAGTACAGATGATAAACGTAGAAATAAAACGCTTTGAGTGATTGCACGCCAACGCCTGTTGTCACCTTAGACTTAACAGAGGATATAAATATTGTAGAATAAAATTATATGAAAAATAAAAAAAACAGCCTTACCAGGAAAGACATTGATCTCAATGATTGGAATGATGTCCCAAGAAGTTTCTGGTATTCTACCAATTACCCTAAATTTAGTTTTTTTTTAGATTATTTTGTTGAAACTTGTTTCCTGTCCTGGCATTTATTTTTTTCACGTAGTGTAAATCTCGGGTAGAGCATATCCTTTTCTATGGTGTAAATAAGACGTAGTACTCTCTGTGGTCTGTATACTCTCTGTGGTCTGTGTAAATAAGGATGGCCAAAGAGAATACAAACGATTTTGTGCCAAGATTTTCCAAAGTATATGTTGATAATTTTCTCTGTGATCCAATATTTTATAATTTTATAACCCAACTCTAGATCGTTCATATTTTTGTCAATTTCGCTGCATAATTCACAGCCCATGTAGATCTTTGCCTAAAATATACTGATTGCCTTGCACCTACCATTCTGCGCCTAAGTCCGGCACGACCTGATTGTAATCCAACAATAGGTCTTTGTAAAACCTTGGTGGCTGGCGCTATCTCACGGTAAGAGTTTATTTCTATAAATCTCTTCTACAATTATTTCAGAATACCTTAAATAAATACTGTCGTGCGTGGAAGCCTGATGAAACCCAATTGCGACATAGGTAAAAAGAAACAAACAAAACGGACTATAGGTACCTTGCTTTATAAAAAATCAGCAATGTAAGCATATTCTTTGTATAGTACTGTGGAAATGCTGTTCTGTTATGTTTTGCATATGTAATGTTTCTTTCAAAAAGTAAATTTTGGCAAAGCCAATTTATAACAAAAGCAATCAATTAGAAAACATTATTGCTCCTCACTACACAATTGATTTCATTTTTTTTTATTTGTAACAAGACCATGTTTATAAGTTTTTTGAATACTATGTGAATATATGTATTTTTTTTTTTAATTTATGTTCCTCCTCATGTGCGACTATGATTGTGACTGTTGGTATGTTTAGGTATTACTTTTTATCGGTATCTGGGTAGGAAAATAGTGCACTATTTTCCTTCTCAAGAGACATCTGTGCAGTTGGTTCTGGGTGTGCTTGTGTGTGTGAAACTTAGTGTAGGGCTGCGAGTGTGAAAGAGCTTGTTTGATGTCTAATATTTATAACAATTATCTCTTGTTTAAAATATAGAAGGGTAGTTTAGGTAATATCTTCATCATGCGACTTCATCATGCAAAAAGACTATTTTTATTTACATGGTCATTTTTTTTGGCTTGGTGTCAGGTCTCAGTCTTCTCGAGACCATGGCCAACTTGACCAAAACGTCAAGGTAAATAAAAATAGTTTTTTAGCGCGATTAAGTCCTGAGATTTTACCTAAACTATGTGTTTGAATCGCGAAAGTTTAGACAAGAACGGTGCCACGCAACTTAGTTAACGACTATAAATGTTTGTTTCAACAAATGTGTATTTCGTTTGTTTTGAGTTTCTGATATTTCGGCACTGTTGCAAGCATCGTGTAGTAACTGGAGTAGTTAAAAACTTATGTCACCAGCTAAAGTTATCTTTCATAAAACACCTATAACCTATTAATACTTCCATCAGGTGAGATAATAGTTACATGATTATAATAACACTTGTACAAATAAGAGAGAATTATAGTTTTTTTATGTTTACCTGTTTTTTACTATATAGCCGTTTTATAGCTTTTAATTATGAATTTGAATACTTAAAAATGCATAGAGAGTTAAAATAGATAAAGCACACTTTTGGATTATATTTATTCACAAAATCATAACGCCTTTTTCCTCATTACTAAAGTGACAGTCTTATCAACTTCACAGCAGTCATTGTGCTAAATGTACATTAAATATGCACTATTTGTCTGGAACACATACAAACTTATCAGATCAAATAGTGTTTATTTACTTTTACACTATTCACAAATATCTGATAGTGCAGTGTTGTTCTCGGCCTAGTTGCGGAAAAGAGCCCGCGCACCAAGTACCAAGTAGTGCAGTGTTCATGTCTAATAATAGCTGGAGTGGTTGTCAACATTACAAAATGTAGGTCACAACTCAAGCATTATGGATCTAAGTACCACTTCGATATTAGTGAATTATTTTTGAATTCAGTTAGAATAGAATAGAAAATTCTTTATTGTACACCAAATACAGTTAGTTATAGAGGTAATCTTAAAAAACTAAAGTACAATGGGTGGACTTATCGCCAAAAGCGACCTCTTCCAGTCAACCTCTTAGATTGTTAAGTTGTATACAGACTGGTGAAATGTATCATTCTGTCTTTTATTGCCTTTAGCTGCAAGTGTGGATGTGTTGCTCTCTCTTTCCGTGTATTTCTTCCGTCATTGACTTTCACTGCAATTTCTGACCACGCTTTTAATAGTTTTCTAGGGCTTATGTTTGTAGCGTGTGTAGCGCAATGCGACCAAACTATAAGAAATTGTTACAAAGTATGTTACCTTCCAACCTTTCATGATACATTGCAATGTGTAGTTGTGTACGCCAAATTTTTCATTGCATTGATACATTTCATGTTACCATTTACCAGTCTTTATGCACCGTTATAGGTCCAAGTGAATGCCTGACCCTAGTTCAATTCAATTAAGATAAGTTCAAAATAGAGCTTCTTCAATATTGACATATTGTTTTAACTGATAGATAGTCGGTATCAATTGGTTCCAGTAAAGACTTGTAATATTCATACAATTGATCGACAACCCAGTTGGCGCAGTGGACAGGTGTCTGCCCTCTGCGCCGTGGGTCCTGGGTTCGATTCCCAGCAGCAGTACAAATTCCTTCCCAAGGGTTATTTGTGCTTCTGGTTCTGGGCGTAATGTGTGTGTGATGTGAATGTTTCCGGCACCCACGATACAAGTCTTTGAACTTAGTGTGGGGATGTGAGTGTAAATGCGTTTAATGTTTTGTTTTGTTTGATCTTTTTAAATGTATGATTCACAAGTTAATGCACAAGCTGATGAGATACAACTCCAGTTACAAATCCAGCACAAAGGCTGTGTCCGATTGGGCCAATGGCTACTTATTTCGATTTAATGCGTCAAAAACACAGGCATGTCTCTTCTGCGCCAAACAGAAACCATTCCATCTATCTCAGACCTTCCAAGATGTATCAATACCTATGGCAAACAAGCTTAAGCTTTTCTTGGAGATACCTTATTGTCAAATCTTAATTTTGGCACATACGTAGAAGCTAGAGCACAACTGGCCACTAAGAAACTGGATATCCTAACTAAGGTCAGGCAGTACTTCACTCCGGGGCAGCTTCTTAACCTTTATCAAGCCCAAGTCCGATTGAGTATGGAGTACTGCAGTCACCTCTGGGATATATCCACCAAGTACCAGTTAGAAGCTCTTGAATCTATTGACCAGCGAGTCTCCAAGCGACATAAGCTAATCGGGTCTAGGTTGCAAAGTCTCGGTCACCGATATAAGGGCAAGCTTATCGGTATTCTATCACTTACATTTTGGAGAGTGTGCACATGAAATACATGAGTTAATTCCCCCATGCCCTTTTTACCATCTAACAACATGACAAATTATCAAACGTCATCCATTGATGGTCAACATACTCCAGTTCGCTCTAAGCGTTTTGCTTCTGCTTTCATTATGCATACAGTGAAGGAGTGCAACTCATTGCCTGCGTCTTTGTTCCCCTAACAGTATAATCTGGGAGTCTTCAAGTCTCAAGTGAATAGGTATCTATAAGGCAAGCATGTCACATCTTCGGCCGCATCATCACCCTTCATCAGGTGAGATAGTGGTCAAATGCTTGCGTATTCCGAATAAAAATAAAAGTCATCATAGAATATAAATATTTCAGTAATATTATTTCAGATGTCTACTCGTCAAATACGAAGGCTGCGTGAGCAGATGCGACTCGCAGCACTGAAAGATAATCCAGAACCAGAAGCGCCACAGGAAGAATTCCAGCCACACTACGTTGGCGCGGCGGGCCCAGCATATGCAGCGGTAATGACCAGATGTATTGCTTAAACCTATTCGAATGATTGTCATCATTTAGTTTATTTTTCACCTAATGATAGGACTCTATTGTTAAATCCGCCTATAGCTATTCAACCAGGAAGAAGAAGTTGCATATATTTCTGTATTTCACATTGAGTGAGATTTTTGAGAGGTGATAGAGCATTTTGTGAGTTGCTCGCCTGGCTTGCTACCAAAGTAGCAAGCCAGGCGAGCCATCAAGTTGAAAGTCTGCCGCCAAGCCAAATACGGTGTTCCGGCAGTTATCCTTGTGAGCCTGCGTATTCCAGGTCTAGTGTGTTTACCAGCTTCGATCACATCGTCACTTACCATCAGGTGAGATAGTGGTCAAACACTAGTCTGTCACAAATAAAAAAAAAAAAAATGTTTTCAGTAACATTATGAAAATTAAGAGTTATAATTTTTTTCTTATATCAGTTAAGAATTTGGCTGCTATTTCACCTGGTGGTGATGCAGCCGATGATCTAACATCATACCTTATGTCGATGACTGAGGATCAGCAATTTAACTAGCTTGTCATTACTAATGAGTCGCATTGCTCTCTGATAAATCTGATAGTCAGATCATCAAGCTGATACTTGTGGTTACAGTACTGCATACAAGATTGGACCTAGGCTTAATGTAAAATAGGAAGCTGTCCAGGTGTGAAGTAGTGCCTGAACTTTGCTAGGATGCCAAGTTTCTTAGAATCTAGCTTAGCTGTAGATTAGTTGAAGTTAAGGTTGGACGGCATAGTGATGCCAAGCAGCTCGAGACGGTTAAAGCTATCGGTAGCTATAATGCCGTTTAATGGTACACAGATATTTCATTTGGTATATGGCAGAATTATGTGCTGTTTGTTTTTTAGGTATAATGCGAATGATTTGAATAATATTTTATTCCTTTTGTTTTGGTGTTGCGAATTAAGTTTGCTTGCGTTTCTACTTTTATAAATACCTAAGACAACAAGCAGAACGTCATGTTGTACCACCCTGATGAATCCACTCCTTTTCTTTTTTTTGTTTGGTAGAACATACTTTGGAGGTGGTCCCATATACATTTTTAACCGATTTTCCAAAAACGGAGGAGGTACTCAAGTCGACTGTATATGTGTGTTACCTCATAACTTCCTTCCACGTGAACCGATTTCAATTTTTTTTTTAGTTTGAAAGACGTTGCTTTCCAATTGGTCCCATTAAAATTTGATCAAGATCTGATCAGTACTTTTTGAAATATCGTCAATAATGCGTATTCTGTGGACTACATTGACGATGCTCTCGTTTTTGACCAGCTTCAAAAGTTACCTCATAACTTCTTTCGTTGTAAACCGATTTTGATGATTATTTTTTCATTTGAAAGCTGGTGCTTTTCATGTGATCCGGTTTATATTTGATCAAGATCTGATCTCTACTTTCTAGTTTTAATACATTAAATCTGAACAAGGTCTTGAAGATAAAGCGGTGAAGTTGGTTTTTTTAAGTCTTGCTTGCGTTTAATTTTATCAAAATCGGTCTAGCCAAAACCGAAATATAAGCGATGAAGTCGGTTTTTCTACCGACTTCACAAAAAAGGAGGAGGTACTTAAGTCGACTGTATTTTTTTGTGTTACTTCGACTGTATTTTTTTAACTTCTTACCACGTGAACCGATTTTGAAAATTTTCCCCTTTCCCCACATGGTCCCATTTAAATTTTGATCAAGATCTGATCAGTAGTTCTTGAAATATCGTCAATAATGCGTGTTTAACATCTAGTCTAATCAAAGTTCCGAAGTCGTTCTTTTTAAGCTTTGCTTGCGTTTAATTATTATAAATATAAAGCCTTTAACAACTATATCACTTATTCATGAGTGATGCAGTCGAGGGTGGTAAACGAATGGCCTCTAGAATTTGAACTGGCTCACAAGTGTAGTATTGGCTGCTTGCCTCTAACTATCAAGTCTAATTGACAAATCCCGCTGGACATGTATAGATGAGATTTGATTCGGTATTAACTCAAATCATTGATTACCTGAAAACACGGTTTTATGCCGTTTATCGCGGGAAGCACAGCGGCACATATATTATAGCAAATAACATTATCTTATAAATAGTTTAGCTATATGCGCTGGCGTTGCCCGTGCAAAATATTGTGTTACCATTTTCTGTTGTCGGCTGCGTGCGAATATCTTAAGTTACAACTCTTGTACCTATTACTTGCATTGCATTAAATCTTTAAGTATATATCTATATCCCGATTCTTTCAATACAAAGGAGAATATAGTTCAAATGTTATCGGTCCACGACGATAATTTAATCGTAAAATATTTATTTCTTCTGCTATTTTATTAGCACGGCAGACTCGTTCGCAGTACTTATATAACCCGATTTAATAAAGTTCCGATATTGACGACAGCCAACATTGCGTCTCACTCACACAAGCCAATGACGTCAATGGTGTGAGTGAGATGCCATGTTAGCTTCCGTTAATATCAGAAGATTTTTACTAAATCGGGTTTTATAGGTTTTGATTTAAATCAGAAATTAATTCTGTTGCTGCGCGCTCCTTTCGCTCGCGTCAGAAAAGTTTCTAAAAAAATAAAATATTCGCCTTTATGAAAATGTTATTGGTGCGGTGCCTAGATCACGCCACTAGTTACTTATACAAGCCATAAATGAACGAATGTATAAGATATATAACACATCCATTTACCTCATTACTTATACGTTTCATGAATTCATGTATAAGCGCTTTCACACTCACAGCCTGACAATAAGTTCCATGACTGACATGTCTTACATGACATACTTGACGTGACTTACATGACTTGTGTCATGGGTGGCCCCACACAGAATCAGAAACACAAATTTGTTTTGAGAAGACACCTTGTGCTTACACCGGAAATTAAAGCCGATACCTGTTTCTAAGAAGGCAGACGCGCAGCTAACTTCGCCATCGTGCAGTTAATAATTCAACACCTGCTTACATTCATGGTCATGACTTGTGCTTAAATCAATATCATAATCCTTTTTTACCGACTTATCTCCACGTGAGCTGATTTCGAATTTTTTTTAGTTTGAAAGATGTTGCTATCTAATTGGTCCCATTTAGATTTGATCAAGATCTGATCAGTGGTTTTTGTAATATCGTCAATAAAGCCTATTTTGTACGCCTACTTTGACGATGTTCTCGTTTACCCGACTTCAAAAGTTACCTCATAACTTCTTTCGTTGTGAGCCGATTTTGATGATTATATTTTATTTGAAAGCTGGTGCTTTTTATGTGGTCCCATTGAAATTTGATCAAGCTCTGATCTCTAGTTTTTGAGTTATAGTCAATAATGCGTGTTTATATATTAAATCTGATCAAGGTTCCGATGATAAAGCGGTGAAGTCCGTTTTTTTAAGCTTTGCTTGCGTTTAATTATTATATCTTAAGACTAGCTGAGCGAGACGAAGCAAAACATTTAAACATTTTTTTTTGTTTGTTTTTATGTCAGATAAAAATGCTGTTAGAAAATAATATAGCAGTCCCATAATAGGTACAAATTACGGGCCAATTGCCTTTACTTCCTAAGACTAAACTAAAAGTATATACATCTCATACAACAAAGACCCAAGTCACCTACAAGTCATCGAGCTTAAAGGTAACTCAAGTGTTCAAGCCCACTACCAGTGGGTAGCGGTCCCATCATGCTGGCGGCATTGTCTCTCTGAATTAAGGACATTAATTGGCCTCTAATTTTTATTTAGTCGATATTCTCGACGTAGACGTAGTTTTAGTAAATATGACACTCTTATATGTAACAAAAAATCACAAAATTTTCCTTCACATTGTTCAAGATAAATAATATGTATTCATGCGATAGATTTGATGGCATTGTAGTCCAAGCCATGATTATAATTTCAGACGATTTCGTAACTACCATTTTACATATTCTTGGGCGTCATGTGAACATTTGCGTGACATTTATGTAGCTGATACTGCCCCTGGGTGACTGAGACAATCGAAATGAATAATACGTATACGATAATGAGTAAGACGTAGGGTCGTCGACTTGATAAATCAAAATAAGTGCTTTCACACTTATCTTGCCACACACTAAGTTCGATAACTTGTATCGTGGCATTCATTTTTACACAAACAATCACTACCAGCAACACAAATCTTCTTTGGGGATAAACTTAGAACACAAGATATCTCCAGAAGTGAACGAACCCAGTGACCGTGATGGGATGGAGTAGTACTTAAAACATGAGCGATGAATGGAGTGATCATATCATAACACGTCTGTTTCGCCTTTCTTTAACAAATGGGCAAGTTCCAAAAATTTTGGGAGCAATATATCCTGCAGTGTCGTTCCAATTACAGGTCAATCTGTCACCCATACTTTTCAAAACAAAACGTTTTCTGAACGTCTGGGTCCTGTTATATCCGAATGCTCAAATATGGTTTATGTCAAAATCGACCCGGGAATCTTTATCCACACGCATCTGTAGAGTGATATCCCGAAGGATTTCTACAGGGTTTGGTATGACAGCCTGATAAGCAAGCTCTATCATACGGCCTGCCCAGTAGTTTATGTGTGGATGTCGAAGTTATTAAAGGACCGGTCAAATCGTAGTAATTGAAGAGTCCAGATCAATTGGCAATGAATGCCGGGGTCGGTTCTCTCCTCTACGCATTTCTTGCTGCACAAACATTAATAATATACTAAATTCGACTTATTTAGGTATGCAGAAGCCAGAAGAAAATTTCAGACAGAAACGCACGAGCTAGATTGACTAAATCAAGTTCCAAAGAGAGGTTGAGCGTCTGAACTTATACTTTGGGGCAGTCTCCGATTGGGACGATGCCAATCAGGTCAAGTTTAATGCCACAAGACACAGGCATGCTTATTCTCCGCCAAATGGAGACAAATTAAACTGATACTCATATTGTAACTGATCTTCTCGAGTTACTGCTTAACTCTATATATCGAGCACAAGTCGGTGGCGTGTATGGAATATTGTTTTCATGTGTAGGATTTTTCCGCCAGATACAAAAATACTCATTACCAGCTTACTTAGGCAAGGCCTGAGAGTGTGCCACGGAATTACAAATCGAATTCCCCCATCCCTATTCGATAAATAGGACCACCCGACTGCGTTGCTACACCGTCACATTATAGTAGATATTCATAAAATTAGCTCAAAGCATCTTTCTTCTACGTTCATAGCCCGCCTTTTCCTTTCATTAGCCTTTTTTCAGATTTAACTAGGAAAAGTATTTTATCTAGGCTAAATAAAAATGTGCGACATATGCTGCAGTTTTATGTGAAGATGATAGAAGCCAATATTTGTGCCAAACATTTACATTCTATTCACATAATGTCAATCTTTTTAGACAGCGTAAGCGACAAGCTAGCATCTAAACAATTTCCGCGAAGGTCACAACTGCGCTCCTCTCCCTGAAACTTAAGGTGTTACGTCTCACATGCTCAGCAATTACACTAGCGCGCAATTTTAAACGGAAACATGTCGTGTCATGCTGGCGTAGGCTGCTTTGGCAAATGAATAGTACCGACGCAGGCGAAGTCGCGATAAGTCTTCAGCATGTTTGATGTTGAAGACTTATATTATGGAATTTCATCTTTCCTCCACGGGAGATGTTTATTTTCCTGTAGCTCTGGAGAGTTTTACCTCCCAATCGGAGATCTTATACCGAGGCGTCAAGAGAGTTAGGCAAAACTTATCGGGAAACATTAAACTAACACCTAAATCTCGATAAGGAAATGAAAATATCTGTTTTGTTTCTCTTCAGCTCGGTGTTAGCTCGGATTCTAACGATGGCGATAACTCCGCTAAAGAAATGAATCACTCAAGCGACAGCGATGACGCGAAAATTGTGGTCAAGAAAAACAATAGAAATAACAAAAAGAAGAAAAACAAGAAGAAAAGGAACAACTCGACGCAAGACGTAAGATCTCTTTAAACTAATTACTATTGTACATGTACGAAGCTAGGCCAAATGATGTTTGCGTCGCCGAGTCTGGCACCAAAACGGTGTTAGTGTTGCCATCGACACGCTAAAAACAAAGAAAGAGGAAAAAAGAAGAAAAACTAATTCAATAACTTCATTTTTTTACTTTGAACCCTTTAAAACTTTGATTTTTAATTTGAATGAAAAGGTAGAACTGTCCGCCTGGTCGATCGTAACTGATTGACAAGGTTAAGCAATGTTCTCCACTGGCTTGCATGACCCCACAAGTCTGAGGGGTGGCCTTGGTGAGCAAGGTCACCCCTACATGGGCGCAGTGGCCCGGTTCGTACCCGGGCCTACCGCCGGGGCAAGATAGTGACTGCTAGCGCGACCCTATCTTGCCCCACCTCGGCGAGGGACTGCTCTCGTGGGGGTTTTAGTGGGTTCGAGACCCACATACCCCTATCCTTCACCCATGGGAAGGAAGGGAAATGCTAGGAAATTTCCCCCACACAAAAAAATAAATAAAAAAGTGCTTGGATGGGTGACCGTTTAGTGGGGGATTTTCAACTGAGTGTCACCGTGCTTTCGAGGGCACGCAAAGCCGGTAGTCGGTCCCGGTCGTTAGTCGTAAGACAACAGTCGCTAAGCCATGTCAAATGCTTTCAGGCGGCCTAAAAAATCCTGACACTAGTATTGCCCACTAGTCTATACTAGCAAACAAGCAATGCGGAGATTTTTTCTTATTATCCTGTAGCATATATTTAATCATGCTATGACATCTTTAGGACGGAGACGTGGAAAGAGCACTGGCGGAAGTGAACGAGCTGTTGGGTGAACCAGAGGCTGCAAAACCTGTTCCCGTGCCGGGACCGCCATCCAGCGAGAACCTTCTGAGGATCAACTATAAACATCTCAACGGCAACGACGAGATGACTCGTTTGTTCGGTCGCGATGAAGACGAGGGCCCTAGGTACGGAATAGACACTTACAGCCCCACAATAAGCTAGATGAATTGTATCGTGGTTGCTGGAAATACATCACACCTAGAACCAGAAACACTAATTTCCCTTGGGGAGAAAACTTGTGTTCCCACCGGTGTCCGCTACTTAGTATGCAGACTCGCAACTAACTACGTCAACAGGCAGTTCAATATATCTGACCTCGGCCATGTCATAAGCCATAAGAGTACTTAAACGCAAGATAGAGACATTTTAATAAAAACAATGTAGATTTTACATATATAAGTAATACAATAAATTATTTATCTATATTTAAATTATCACTTATACTGCCCGTTGGCTCAGTTGGGTGAGCGATCGCCTTCTAAGCAGGGGTATCGGGTTCGATTCCCGGCGGGAACACAAGTGTTCTCCCCAAGGGAAATTTGTGTTTCAGGAACTGGTGGTAATTGTGTGTGTGTGATGTGAATGTTTCCGGCACCCACGACATACAAGTCATCGAACTTAGTGTGGGGCTGTGAGTGTAAAAGCATTTTATTTTTACTTATTTTTTTCTTTTCTGTTCATTATTTCGTCGCTTATATTTTATTTTATTTGTATGTTTATTTTTATTATATATAATTATTTGGTATGTATTATATATTTTATTAAATTATAAGTATCGATATATATATGTATATAATAATTTATGTATATTTATTATTTTAACTAATCTTCTAAGTTTCTTTTGTCCCTCTCCCTCTTTATATACAAGTGACAACGTAGCTAAACGGATATCATGAATTAGATAATTGAAACGCAAGCAAAGTTTAAAAAATTGTTTCGGGTAGACCGATTTCGACAAAATTTATATGGGACCACCTCTAAAGTATACTCTACAAAACAAAAAATAAATCATCAAAATTGATTCATAATTGGCGGAGATATCGCGTAACATACATACAAAAAAAACATACATACAAAGAAAACCTCCTTTTTTGAAGTCGGTTGATAAGTAAAAAGTAATTAATCTATATACAAGGTAACTTTGAATTAGCGCTCCATACTCCACAGGGGGGTAGGGTATCGACAATGCAAAACAAAAAAAAAAACTTTTTAAAAATTTTTCGGCTGTCAATGTGACTCGGCAGTTCATAGGTTATGAATGACCATGACTCTTCGAACTAAGTGTAGGTAATGCTGTGAGTGTAAAAGTGATTGTTTTGTTTTGAAAAAAACTGATTAAGTCTTGTTCACTTATTAAAATTGATCATTGAAAGCGCAGTGTACAATAATACTAGGCTCGACTGTACGCGGAAGGGCATTAACCCGACACTCGCCCCGACGCGCACGCATTGATGATTGATTGTGGTGCCGCGCAGCGTCACCTGCGTAACATATTGGTGCATGCGAACAATAACAGCTGTTTTAGTTGTATTGTTTTTTATTTTTGAGTTTACGTGTTGGATAATTGGTTGTATTCGTAGCTCGGAACTTTTCAAACATATAAAAAAAAAAAAAATGATTTTTTTAAATATTATTTTTGTTTTGCATTTTCGATACCCGAGCGCTAATTCAAAGTAACCTTGTATATAAAAATTTCGTGTCACAGTGTTTGTTACCGTACTCCTCCGAAACTGCTGAACCGATTTTGATGAAATGTTATATTCACACTGGGTAGGTCTGAGTATAGGTTGTTATCTATTTTTCATCCCTCTAAGTGATAAGGGTGGCACAACCCAAAAAACATTTTTAATTTTTTGTGCAGATTTTTTTTTATGATGAGGCAATAAAAATACATACATCTCTAAATTTTCACCTTTCTACGATCAACCCCTATTTTACACAGTTCTTGAAATAGCTTCAATGATGGACTACATTGACGATGTTCTCGTTTTTTACCGACTTCAAAAGTTACCTCATAACTTCTTTCGTTGTGAGCCGATTTTGATAATTATTTTTTTATTTGAAAGCTGGTGCTTTTTATGTGGTCCCATTGAAATTTGATCAAGGTCTGATCTCCAGTTTTTGAGTTATAGTCAATAATGCGTGTTTATATATTAAATCTGATCAAGGTTTCGATGATAAAGCGGTGAAGTCGGTTTTTTTTAAGCTTTGCTTCCGTTGAATTAATATATCTTAAGACTAGCTGAGCGAGACGAAGCAAATCATTAAAACATTTTTTTTGTTTGTTTTTATGTCAGATAAAAATGCAGTTAGAAAATAATATAGCAGTCCCATAATAGGTACAAATTACGGGCCAGTTACCTTTACTTCCTAAGACTAAACTAAAATTATATACATCTCATACAACAAAGACCCAAGTCACCTACAATTAATTTTAGGCTTTTCATGTGGCCCCATTAAAATTTGATCAAGATCTGATCAGTAGTTTTTGAAATATGGTCGTTAATGCGTATTCTGTGGACTACATTGTCGATGTTCTCGTTTTTCACCGACTTCAAAAGTTACCTCATAACTTCTTTCGTTATGAACCGATTTTGATGACTATTTTTTATTTGAAAGCTGGTGCTTTGCATGTAGTCTCATTGAAATTTGATCAAGATCTGATTTCTAGTTTTTGAGTTATTGTCAATAATGCGTGTGCAATACATTAAATCTGATCAAGGTTCCGAAGATAAAGCGGTGAAGTCGGTTTTTTAGGCTTTTCTTGCTTTTAATTATTTAAGCTTAGCTTGCGTTTCATTATTTACAAATGATATAATGTATATGGCAAGACAACGTTTGCCGGGTCAGCTAGTGTATATATATTATTCTGTTTTCAGGAAACGCCCTCAACATGACAATCAGCGTCATCAAAAGCGTCAAATTATACTTTCAAAGGAGAAGTACAGTTTCAACGTGCGAGGTGAGTACTGTTTAGTATAATCCGCGCGCGATGAGAATAGCATGCGACCTTTTGGAATTGACACGCGCGCGGTTCTCCGGCCAGCCGTAGCGTCGGCAAACTCGCGTCTGCCAGCCGTAGCGTCGGCAAACTCGCGTCTGCCAGCCGTAGCGTCGGCAAACTCGCGTCTGCCAGCCGTAGCGTCGGCAAACTCGCGCCTGTCACACAGTTGGCTATTGATAACGAATATATTTTGATCTTTTCCACCGACTTCACAAAAAAGAAGGAGGTACTCAAGTCGACTGTATTTTTTAATTTTTTATTTGTGTTACCTCATATCTGGATTCCACATGTACTGATTTTAATTTTTTGTATTGCTTGCATATATTTATTGATGAAGTTATAGGCGCTCACAAACGTGAAGAAGATTACTATGGTTGTGAGCCCATAGAATTTGATGGCATTGAGTATTCAATTTAGATCCAGAGTTGTCTTACGATGTTACGATGAGGATTAATTAAATGGTTTAAGAATAAACATATTTATAAATAGCTAATATTAAAGTAATATTTATATTTTCTTGTGTTTTATATAGGGCTGATCAGTTGAGACCAATCTATACTAATATTATAAAGAGTTAAACTTTGTTTGTTTCATTGTATGAAACTACTATATCTCTGAAACTATGCCGTGCCCCGCGGCTTCACCCGCTATTATCAAATTATAAAGTAGCCTATGTGTTAATCCTAGGTATAAGTATAAGCTATGTACATTCCAAATTTCATCCAAATCCGTTTAGCCGTTAAAACGTGATGAGGGAACAAACATACTTACTCACTTACACACAAACTTTCGGATTTATAATATTAGTAGGATAAAATAATATGGGGTGATACTAGTGCCAATAACTTATTTCTCCATGTGTCGATTTATTTGCGGGCATAGTTCGTGTTGCAGTATTAAATTATTAAATAAATAGAGCAGGTTTCATCATCTGACGCCAGTTGGACCAAAGTCCATACAAAAATGTCCGATCTCCTTTGCCACTGCTGCTGGACAAATAACATTTTTTTTTTAATTTGCATAGGCAAGCGTTTCTCTCATCTTCTATCTCACCATGTTATTTTAAAGTTTCTTTTTGTTATTTTTAGGTATCAGGATGTTACTCGTGGGAACTATCGACGGCATCAGGTATTATAGATTGGAGCACTCCTTCGCATACCAGACCCGTTTGTACCCGTTGATCAGAGCGTTGCAGAAGCACTATGAAAACTACGTAAGAGAACAGGACTGGGTCTATGAGGTGTATCAACCTATCACCGTGGAAGCCCTTATTATGGCAAGTAGTGTATTCCGATTTCAATTTCTTGGTAGAGTCTTATCAGCTGTAGACAGTAGAAATCGTAATCGATGGATTTGATAGGCGGTGATACCTCATGATGAAAGATGCCCTACCAATACACTTAGTATCACCTTATTGCGTGTCAATCCTGAGTTTGACACTGTTCGCTTAACCGCTCTTTGATCACAATTTTTATTCCCACATTTTTGTCTTAGTTCATCCAGGCTTTTTTTCTTTTATGATTAGTTACTATTTTAATCTCCGGTGATTAATCTCTTAAAAAATTAAAGAATAAATCATATAAAAATACATCCACTTTCTCTTAACACAAACATATACACACAGGAAAACTCCCTATTACTATACTTGTATGTGTTGATTCCAGGCGGGAACACATGTTTTCTCCGCAAGGAAAATTGTGTTTCTGGTTCTGGTTGTGATTGTGTGTGTGATGTGAATGTTTCCGGCACCCACGACACAAGTCATCGAACTTAGTGTCGGGCTGTGAGTGTGATAGCGTTTAAGTTTATGTTTATCTTTGGCAACATTATCGCTTTCCATCCGGTGAGATTGTAGACAAATGCTCGACTATCGAGAATAAACTAAAATTCGTTTTAAGCAGTTGAGTTCTTTTTTTATTTTATGACTCGTTTTTTTTAGTTTTTTTCTTGTTTGTCTCTTATAATAATAAAGAAATTATTATATTTTTCAGAACATGGATCTATATTTCCAATTGGACGAGGTAACCCTTGCTGCGGAGAGTTTGGAGCAAATCATATACTTTTTGCAAACTATCTTCCACCATACATTTAGCTACTTTGATGTGAGTATACACTTATTATTTTATGGACTACTAGCCGTGCGCCGCGGCTTCGCCCGCTATTATAAAGTTAAAAAGTAGCCTATGTGTTAATCCTAAGTTTAATCTATGTACATTCCAAATTTCATCCAAATCCGTTCAGCCATTAAAGCGTGAAGAGGGAACAAACATACTTACACATTTACACACATACTTACACACATACTTACACACAAACTTTCGTATTTATAATATTAGCAGGGTAGGATAGTGATAAATTTACTAAGGTAAAATTATCACTTGAGGCGGAGATAGAACCCACGGCTTTAAGGTGTCACGCCCTATTGCTCTAACCGCTGAGCTACTCGAGCCCTGCCTGAAGCGACGTAATTACACTTTCTTTATTATGAACGTCTAACAAGGACGACTTTTTAAATTTATCACTACAGCTCTGCCTAGCATGGCTAATGCTATATAAACAAAATCAATGCTCTATGTACAATTACATATAAGGCATACCACGGGCCCAACATGTGTGATAGGTTTAGGCGCAAAATTAGAAAGTCCAAAAGAGGCTGTAGAGTCATTAACTTAAATAAACGGACCTATTTTAATAAACGATTTATACATAATTTATATTTCACCATACGAGGCAAATGCTGGCTCGAGTATAGATAGATAGATAGATAGATGAACTCTTTATTGTACACTAATTAAAAAGTAAAATAACAGCAAACAATTTAATTAAAAATAACTTAGGCGTTCTTATCGCTTAAAGCTATCTCTTCCAGACTACCTTTGGATGGAGAGGAGATAGCAAAACAATTTTGGGAGTATATATTTGGAGTATATATACACAGAAAACCGCGATTTCCATTCTGCTGAAATACATCGACATTCTGACCAACAAGTCTTGGCACCGCACTGCTCGTGACTAATGATCAACAGGGTTCAAGTTGATCACACCTAGAGATAGCCAAGCTAATGATCAACTGGGGCTAAGTTGATCATACCGTTCTAGAGATAGACAAGGTAATGATCAACTGAGATTAAGTTGACCATTATCTCGGCTATCTCTATATCGATGAGATGGCAAGCTTAGTTGGTCAGAATAAATAGTAATAGCAAATAAATAGTAATAGTAGCAATCATAGTTTGATTACTTATCTCTGATCGCTATTGTTTCACCACTAAACATAAAATAAACATAAACGCTTTCACTCTCACAGCCCCACACTAAGTTCGATGACATGTGTCGTGGGTGCCGGAAATATTCACATCACACACACAATCACAACTAGACCCAGAAACACAAATTTTCCTTGGGGAGATAACTTGTTTTCCCGCCGGGAATCGAACCCGATACTCTGCTTAGAAGGCGAACGCTCAATCAACTTAGTCAAAGGGCAGTTCAAAAACTAGGTCACATGTTGGTCAATTATGTGGTGAAAGCTAATCAACATTGATAAGTGATTAAGATCAAATGTTTCCACTCATCGAGCTCGATTCTTGCAATCCCACACATCCAATATACATGATGACAGACTGGCAGGGGAAGCTTCAAGCGATGAAATCTTATATAACATCCTACCCTCCTATTCTAATTACATACCTGCAATCAAAGCTGAGTGTTGCTTATAGTGTTGCCTTATTCTAAGATCTCGAATTAAAGGGATTTGGTACCGAACGATTTAGCCACAACCCGTGACTATCTCATGGATCAATAATGAACATCTCAAAAGACAGACTGTCATAGCTTTGAGGCTTTGTTCTGGATACATTGCATGTAATATGTTTTCATTTTTAATGAGTAAAGCTCCCTCACCAATGTGAAATTTCTGCAATCGATGAAAATTGATGATGCATACCACAATTTGATGGAATGTGTCCGCAACGAAGCTATAAGAAATCAACTACATTTAATTCAAATGGGCTGTAACGCATTCTGGCCGAGCCTTTATCGGACTCGGCCAGAATCCTTACTAATATTATAAATGATAGTCTAGAGCTTGGGAAAGAACATAAGCTTCTTTTTATTCCGGAATTCCCGCGGGTCCGGCACTTATGCGAGTAAGCCGCGGGGCGTAGCTAGTGCTTTGTAAATTAGTTAAGAGGATAATATAGTTGCTTGTGTTAAATTTCAAATTGTAAATTCTACCAGCATATTCGTCGAGACAAAACAGCCCTGCATAAAGATTTTAATATTTTTTTTATATAAACCCCTTATATTATATTCATACAGGGCAAATGCCGGCTCGAGTACAAGTACACAGAGAACCGCGTCTTCCACATCGCCCTGCTCAAATACATCCACATTCTAAGCAACAAGGCTTGCCACCGTACGGCTCTAGAGATAGCCAAACTAATGATCAACCTGGACCCCAGCGATCCACTGGGGGTCATTTTCATTGTGGACACATTGGCCCTGCGAGCTCGGGAACACCAGTGGTTGGCTGATATATTTGTGCACTGGGCGACGGAGAGGGGCGCTGGATGCCTCTTCCATTTGAGATACTCCTACGCTCTGGCGTTGTATCACTTGTATTTAAAGAAACGCGATGATGGTTAGTATTTAGATTAATATTAGTATTTATTATAGTATCTATTATAGACTTAGCTATAAATATAACATGAATAAACACTAGCAAACGCATTCATTCTACACTTGTCATTTAAATTTAGAACTAAGAAAACAAAGAATCTTAAATATATTATTCTCGTGTAACAATGTTAGTTACCTTACTCCTCCGAAACGGCTTTACTGATTGTTACCAAATTTTATATGCATATTCAGTAGGTCTGAGAATCGGCTACTATCTATTTTTCATACCCCTAAGTGATAAGGGTTGTTCATCCTTAACATTTTTTTTTTTTTGGACAAAATGTTTTGTTTTTATTTTATTATGATTCAGAATTGAAAAATACATACAACCCTTAATTTTCACCCTTCTACAATCAACCCTTATTTTTTTATGGACCTACAAAAATATTTCCTAGAAATAATATATATCGCAAAACAACGTTTGCCGGGTCAGCTAGTTTTCATATAAAGGTATTCACCCCCATTTAACTCTCTTCGGGGTAGAATTGCCTAAAATCCATTCTCATTACACCTTCACATACTAAAACAAATGTACCCTCCAAATTATGCTACATCTTCGGCCGCATCATCACTTTCTATCAGGTGAGATTGTAGCCAAATGCTTGCAGGATGCTTAAAATATAATTCAAGTCTACGACCAGCGATTTAGGCTGTGCTTTGATTCTTAGTCAGTCAGTCAGTGAATCAGTATGTCAAGTCACATATTCTTATAGTATTAGATGTATTATTCGCTTACATCTCACTGTGACACATGCCGTACCCACACACAGTTTTCTGTGTGTGTGTGTGTGCACCACGCACACAAACACACACAGAAAAACGGACTCATGTGATTTTTTTTTTAAACAATAGGGATTGTTTCGTCAACATCTGGCACACAATGTTCATTATGTAACATAAGATATGTAACCCTATTTTCAACCGACTTCAAAAAAGGAGGTTCTCAATTCGACGGTATATTTTTGTATGTATGTACTTACACATTTACACACAAAACTTTCGCATTTATAATATTAACGCGATTAATGTCATTAGCACTGATACATATAGTTATTGTGGTTCTGCTTGTAATGCAGGATATAGTTTTTTTTTTATGAACGATAGGAAAGCATTTGACCAATATCTCACATGCTGTAAAGTAACGATGCGGCTGAATATGTATTTATTCTAATGTTTTAATTATCTGCAATACATAAAATGTTACACACTTATAAAATAAGACGTCGTCCTCTCCTCTAATATTGTTGTTGCCCACAGGGTCTCTAATAAACTGTAAACTTATAAAATCATAATATGCTCACTATTAGAGATGTCCACACACACATAAACATTTGAATTTGATGTAGCATGCTTGCCTCGAAGATACAACAACAACAAAAAAACTTAACCGGGGGTGCCGGAAACATTCACATCACACACACATTACACCCAGAACCAGAAGCAAAAATATACCTAGGGAAGAAATTTATGCTCCTGCCGGGAATCGAACCCAGGACCCACGGCGCATAGAGCGGACACCTGTCCACTGCGGCAACTGGGTCATTACCTCGTATACCTTTTCAATTTTGATTGAAAACCCAGATTATACCGTTCGGCTTACAAAGACGAGGGCAATTAATTCGGCAGTACGATTGATAATGCAGAAGCAAAAAGTTTTATCATTCAAATACTTGCCTATATAGAATTTAAATAATTAAACGCAAGCAAAGCTTAAAAAAACCGTCTTCACCGCTTTCTTTCTTCTATAGAATAGAATAGAATATTATTTTATTGCATTAACTGTGTACATAAGATGGAAAATAAAAGTATAAAGGAACAACAGTTTACCCATTTCGGGTGTACAATAAGGCGTGTACGACAACAAAGTTAGTACGCCACGATAAAATATTATGACAATCGCAATCATCATCAGACATCCCTTTTACTACTAATTGCTTTTAAAATATAACATGTGCGTAACAATCAGCGTAAGTTTATATACCTATATAGTAATTATGATGCAAAGTACTCGTTTAAGGTGTAAATGCACTTGCTTATTAACCAAGATTTGAGTTTTTTGTTAAAAACTTGAACACTCAAAGTTTTAAGTTCTAATGGCAAATGATTATATATCTTGATCGCAGTAAAATAGGAGCTTCTATGGTATAAAGTATTGTTTGCTTGAGGCATGTAAATATTTTGTTTGTACTTTGAGCGGAGTATATGTGAACGCTGAGATTTAATCTCAAAAAAAAAAAACTATTGTTCTCTTTGACAAATATACACATTTGATGAATGTATATGGATGTTAGGGTCAGGAACTTATAGTCTTTGAAATGATTGCGAACAGTTTCAGTGCTATCTAAATTAAAATACAACGTTTACAATTTTTTTGTAAAAGTTGATTGGATCTCTGCTGAATTTCCCCAAAATATTATTCCATAACTAAGAAGAACTTCGGAACTTTCGGAACTTCTAAACTTCGGAACCCAGATTTAATGTATTAAACACGCATTATTGACTATAACTCAAAAAATAGAATAGAGATCAGATCTTGATCAGATTTCAATGGGACCACATGAAAAGCACCAGCTTTCAAATAAAAAAACTAATCATCAAAATCTACTCGCAACGAATGAGGTAACTTTTGAAGTTGGTTACACGAGAACATCGTCAAAGTAGTCCACAAAATAGGCATTATTGACGATATTTCAAGAACTACCAATTAGAAAGCAACATCTTTCAAACTAAAAAAAAACACGTGGCTCACGTGGAGAGAAGTTATGAAGTAACATACATAAAAAAATACAGTATACTTGAGTACCTCCTCCTTTTTTGGGGAAGTCGGTAAAGAATATACTAATAATGCCCCCTTTTTTCAGATTCACTGTTTAAGGCAGAGAAGTTCCTAACGACCGCAATAATGAGATACCCCAATGTCCTTGCACTGCTTATGAAGTTCTGCAAAGTGGAAAACTCACAGTACATCAACCACGAGATGTGCACCATGGCGGACCAAACGTAAGTATTTGTTAATCTGAAATATATAACTATATTCAATCCTCTGTTACTGTCCGTCTAAAGGTTGTCTGGAAGAGATCGCTTTAAGCGATAAGACCGACCATTGTACAACCACGATGATTGTAATATTTTATTTAATTTTGTCATCCTACTAATATTATAAATGCGAAAGTTTGTGTGTAAGTGTGTAAGTATGTTTGTTCCCTCTTCACGCTTTAACGGCTCAACGGATTTGGATGAAATTTGGAATGTACATAGATTATACATAGGATTAACTCATAGGCTACTTTTTAACTTGATTATAGCGGGCGAAGCCGCGGGGCACGGCTAGTTATTTATATTTGTTGGTGTGCAATAAAGTGTTTTGGATTGTTTTGTATTGTATTGTTTATGAATATGAAAGTTATAAGCGTGACGCCTACCATCACGCGATTGATTTTCTATTTTTATTTATATAATATATATAGATTTCTTTTATTTTTTGCACTAAAATCGTATTCACTGAAGATCTTTTTGTTGCTATAGGCATGCATTTGACCACTATCTCACCTGATGGAAAATGAAGATGCGGCCGAAGATGTAACATGGTTGCCTAGAAGATACCTATTCTCTCTAGACTTGGAGACACCCAGATTGTACCGTTCGGGAAACAAAGACGCAGGCAATGAGTTCCACTCCCTCGCCGTACGCATGATAAACTTAGAAGCGAAACGCTTCGAGTATATACTCGTACGTCTATACTTCAATGCGGATGAAATCGCGGCATCAGTTTGTAATCAATAAATTCCTTTTTGCAGTACATCCGACGATCTCAAGAGCCTAATGGGCCTGTATGCCAAGTTTGTGTGGCCCAAATGGCGTGAACAGAACATCATGACTTGGGTGACCAAAGTCGCTCTAGAAGTCATAAAAGGCTACGACAACGATGAGGAAGTAAAGGTATGGACAAAGTATATAAGTGGTACTCTCGTATTTTTCATCTTGTAACGCCATTTTTTTAAATCTCCAAAAACTGAATCTGAATCTACTTACATAATTTCGCGAGAATCGGTTGAGTAATGTAACCTGTAGAGGAGAACAGCCAGACAACTGGACATACAAATGCATTTTTAACCGACTTCAAAAAAATATGGAGGTTCTCAATTCGTCAGTATTTTTTATGTGCGTTATCTCATAACTTCTTTCGTTTTGAGCCGACTTTGATGGTTATTTTTTTTGCATAAACGTAGTCTCTGAAACAGAGACGCGAGGTCGAGTATTAATAAAATTACCTGTAAAAATATTTCGAGCCGCTAAGAAATAGTCGTATTCAATAACGAAAAATAAATACAGTGTTCGTATTTGGACAATATTTACTTGAGGATATCATCTTATTAAATGGAAAGCAGAAATATAATTGGTAAAAGTTTTATCGATAAGAAATTCGGTGTTTTCAAACCTAAAAAGATAAAAAAAGACTTTAGACGTGATAACGTCTTATAAATCGATGAATACCAGCTGCACGCACGAAAAAGTGTCACGTTCCGCCTGAGCTTGAGCGTGCAAGCGAGAGCGCGGAACAAGCGATAGAGAGGCACGATCGAACTAAGCGTTGTCTTGACGTTGTCACGTAAAATTATCCGTCCGTAAACCGACTTTATAGACAACTATATTTTACAAGTATTTATTTAGTTTAATCTGTCCCGTTGTCTGTCGGTCTGTAATCAAATTCTGCGAGCTATATAAGTAGTCGAGACCCACTTCCCGATGTCCGTATTAGAGTGACAATACAATGATATGATACCATGGAGCTGGTTTGATGATAGAGACGGAAGATGGCCGTAGGAACTTGTGAAACAAGATAAATCCATAGAATTTGGACTCGTCTTGACAGGTTCTTTGGTTTCATATCTTTTTAGTCCAATTTTTGTGTTCCAACTAGTGATAAAGGCATGATTTAAAAAATCTTTTTACAGTAATACATGTTTTAGTGTTGTGCACATGTTATAGGCGTTTATTATAGTTCACTGTTTCTAATTTACAGAAACATGTCATTCAGAAAGCAAAGGAACGCGCGGGTTTGTTCAAGAAGCATCCGCTAGAAATCAAACGTCATCTCCAAGTCATCAGCGCTATGTCTAATTTGTTGGTCGATGGTGTGAGTATAACTCTCTTATATTTATTATAACACATACGCTGAACGATAGTCAGAATACTGTACTAATAAATACTGAATTTTGAATTGCCCGTTGTCTCAGTGAGGTGCGCGTTCGCCTTGGGGTATCGGATTCGATTCCCAGTGTCACACCAAGTTTTCTCCCCAAGAAATTTGTTTCTGGTCCTGGGTGTGATTCAGTGCGAGATGTAAATGTTTCCGGCACCCAAGCCACAAGTCAACGAACTTAGTATGGGGCTGTGAGCGGGGGGCTGCGGGAAAGCGTTTTTTGTTTTCCATGGTTATCTATTATTTTTTTAGTTTTTAGTCACATCCACATTTTTTTGGATACAATCAATGTTGTAGATTGTGCCGGTTTCTCTACTAATTTTTGACATGGGCTCAACATGCCCCAAATCCATGGATTTTTTGGTGAGTACTCTGGCATGAGCACACTAAAGCAGTGAGCACCATTGACTTCCATATACTGTAATGACCGATCAGTGGTTTGAACTGAGAGTCTGTGGAGATGGAAGTGTTCAAATCGTTATCATTATGTTACAAGGCGGTGCCACCAACTGAGAAGACCATTTCGTGCAACCCATACCCGGACCAAGGGAGCAACATCATCGACGAGTGGGCTTACTACCGCGGCTGGGGCGACGGGTACGAAGGCGATGATGCTCAGAGCGCACTCAGGATGTTCATCGACTCGCTAGTACCCGAGGGTTTGCAAGAAAACCGCGACTGATCCGAAAGAGCCGTGTTGCTGTTACAGTTTTCGGTGTTGCTACGTAATTGTAATGCTTTTGTCATACACTAATGTTACCACTTGGCTACCACTGCCGAAACATCTACATTATTGAGAACAGTTCTACACGGAAATCTACAAAACATGTTAAGAATGGTTCAAATACAGATCTCCCCACTTGAAGTTGCCAGATTTTTTTGTTGATTCAAATTAACTATTGCAACTCGTGTCTAACGTAATGTCTACATTTACTTATTGGTGATCTAAATTTACTTTAGCAACACCGTTTACAACTACCTACTATTATACACAAATGTACGTTGCAAAATTGACTTAAAATACTTTTTGTAGATTAAAATTAACTATTTCAACTCTGTCTACTGTAATAAATACATTTACTTTTAGTTGATTCAAATTAATTATTGAAAATTGTCTTCTGTAATACATAAGTGTACTTTTTGTAGATTCAAATTAACTATTGCAACACTGGCTCTACTATAAATTTACTTTTAGTTGATTCAAATGAATTATTAAAAATTGTTTTATGTAATACATAAGTGTACTTTTTGTATATTCAAGTTAACTATTGCAACACTGGCTCTACTATATTATATAAATGTACTTTTTGTACATTCAAATTAATGATTGCAATACAGTATACTGCAATATATTAATGTTTTTTATTGGATTTAAATTACCCTATGGCAACTCTATCTACTCTAATACATAAATGTACTTTCTGTAGATTGAAATTAACGATAAATTTATACTGTAATATTTAAATAATATTTCAGTAATATATAATCCAAGTTAATGTATGTAGGTTTATAAAATTAGTAAGAAATAGATATAATTATGTCATAGGTATCGGATTTGTTTATTGCATTACATTAGTAATGAGAACACCAAATTTATTCTTAGTTATATTATTAAGCATAAAATTTCCAATATATAACGTGTATGCTTAAAGTAACTGTAATATGTCATACTGAGTGAAATGCATGAATCTGATTTCTTAAATTTAATTACTTATAAATATACACACGACATTATATATGTATATGTATGTATTTATATAGGTTTTTCAAATCAATGACCATCAAACCTACCGAAGAATAGATTACTTCTCCATTCTCACTTCATTCATTCATAAATAAATAAATAAATTCGTCTTAGTACGGCGAAATGTACAAAAAATTTTAAGAAACACTCGCGATTTTCGTGGATCATATTCGCCTTTAAAGTATGTATTTGTTATCTATTTGAAATGTAAATTTTTGTTAAAATTATGTATAATATGTCTATAATTTTGTTAAGTTATACCTCTAAGGATTAGATAAGAAAATGAAGGGTATGAATGACGTGAAGCAAGTAGACTTGTTATATGTAAAAGTAGGATGTGATCGCTTATATATTTTTTTTTGCAATAATCATTAAAATATGTATCTAAAAAATCACCCCTTGTTTTATTTCATATTGTTTTTTTTTATTCTTACTGGAAAATTGATTGTACTATCTACGAGCCAATTGCCTATATTTCCTAAACCTAAACTAAAACTATACACAGCAAAGAACTAAGTTACCTAGAGTGAATGGGTACCTTCTAGGCAAGCATGTTCCATCTTTGGCCGCATCGTCACTTTCCATCAGGTGAGATAGCGGTCAAATGCTTGCCTATCTAGTATAAAAAAAAAAAAAACCTACTAGACATCAAGCTTATAGGTAACTCACATTGTTGAATGTTCAAGTTTGAAATATCGTTGGATCGTTCTTGTTTAATTTAGAATTTTCTATGGAAAATGTAGTATTATTTTGTTATGAGATAACCATCGAGATAGGAAACAAACCTATGGTTTGTCTACAACATCCTTGGAGATAACAAACGGTAGCAGCGTATAGACACAAAAAAAAATTCTTTGACAGTAAAGGGTTTAGTTTTTAGTTCGGTACTGAACTAGTGCAACTTTGACAGTAACGCGATCGCCGAGTAAGGCACTCAGATATTCTATAATAATCCTACTAATATTATAAATGCAAAAGTCTGTGTGTGTGAATGTTTGTTACCACGTAACTCCGTAACGAATAAACCGATGTTGATGAATTTTGAATGTAGGTAGTTTAGGTTCCGGAATAACACATAGGTTACTTTTAACTTAATTAATGCGGGCGGAGCCGCGGAGCACGGAAGCCGTTTGGAAGATACGATACGCGGGAGTAATAGTATTTTGTGATACGAGGTAATAAAGAAATTTACAAATGTACATACGAGATACGCGCGAAAAACATAACCCTTCCTTGGCAGTCGGGTATAAATGTTTTTTTCCTATCTCGAAGGTATTTTCAACTAACTTCAACTTCTCCTTTAAATGGCGACTATAGGGAGAGGACTATTTTGAAGGAAGGATAGCCAAAGCTTTTCCGTCAGATGGCTCTGCTTGTTACTTTTGCTATATTTTCACCCTCGTACATAGACGTATGATATCTCGGATAGAGTATATTCCTTTCTATGTATTGAATTACTCCGTCTCGGAATAATAGACTTAGTATAATAGTACCCCGTACACGGAGAAAAGAACCCTTGAGTGAATATAGAGTTGACAGCTTGTGTCTCCATTTAAGTTACAAAAGCATCACAAAAGATGGCGTTACGTGATACCAAATGAAAAAGTAGCTGTTAATGACGCAAGAAACAATTACCAACAAACAATTAGCGTGCTTTACTTGCAGTGGTAGAACGACTCGAATCGATCGCTTGCGAAAATTGGAATTTGTTTTAGTTTTTACCGACTTCACAAAAAAGGAGGAGGTACTCAAGTTGAAATTTTTTTGTTTTTTGTTTTAAGTTTGTTACCCAAGTGTTAGTTACCTCATAACTTAGTACCACGTGAACCGATATTGAAAAACAATTTTGTTGTAACATGCTGCTTTCCAATTGGTTCCATTTAAATTTGATCAAGATCTGACTAGTAGTTTTTGAGTTATCCTCAATAATGCCTATTCTGTGGACTACATTGACGTTGTTCTCGACTTCATAAGTTACCTCATAACTTCTTTCTTTGTGCGCCGATTTTGATGATTATTTTTTTATTTGAAAGCTGGTGCTTTCCATGTAGTCCCATTAAAATGGTTAAGATCTGGTCACTAGTTTTTGAGTTATTGTCAATAATGCATGTTTAATACGCTAAATCTGATCAAGGTTCCGAAGATAAAGCGGTGAAGTCGAATTTTTTAAGCTTTGCTTGCGTTTAATTATTTCCAAGATACAGTTAAACCTTTGACCACTAACTCACCTCATGGTAAGTGACGGTAATGCGATCGACTATGCAGCACGCCTAGCAAATGCCCACGATCTAAGTCACGACTGCACTCGTGACTTAAAGAGTTTGTGTTTTTTGATAAATACAATAAGGGAGTTATTGTATTTATCAAAAAACACAAACTCTATTAATTAATAATTTATTATTAATGCCGTAGAAGAAAAATATTATTGCGTTCCTCTAATTTTACGTGTTTTTACATTCTCTATGATAGCATAGACCAATAATGATAGTGGCTGTGACAGATTTTGTCATTTAAAGTAAATACAATAAATTTTATCATTATCATGGAATAGTATTTACTCACAAATGATTATGTACACCTGCATGTGAAAACAGGATCTTCTGAATATATTTGTACATTAATAAACACAATAAGACAAGAATACAAGGCAACTTTAATCAAGTTTAAAATGATCAGTGGTCATCCAACTTCTATATTTTGTATTATTGCTACTGAATTTTGTGAAAGATTTTCATTTTGTGGCTTGAGAAGTAAGTGTCTGCACCTGTACCTAACAATCAAAGTTCAGGACTCTCGTTACTGGACTCTAACTGTTCTTCAGTTCAGTGTTAGATGATAGTTTTTTTATGCTATAGTCAGATAGTAGACTAGCAAGCCACCTGATGGTAAGAATGGTAAGAACTTTTTATTACAAGGTTCCGTATGGGACTGTAAATGCGCCCGTATGGGCGCTACACTCTCTGGGAATCATCATAATATGCTCAGTATTTGCACTGCTAACTCGCTCTATCGTCTGGAACCAGTATATTCGGCGTTTTTGGAAAAACTTGCTGATAGCTACTGTGCTTGGCGGATTTGCAAGTCAACAACCAGGTGCCAACCTGGTTGTTAACTGAGTTTTATCTTTCCACCTGTGTTCCGCGTGGCTAGCTTTTTTTAATGCAGTATAGGCAAGCATTTGACCACTATCTCACCTTATGGAAAGTGATGATGCGGACGAAGATGATATATATGATTATTATAAATATAATGATTATTTTACTTCAGGCGTTCCCCAATCCGCTATCTGCGTACGCGCCGATTACTTCAGGCACGCCTTCTAGAATATTATGCAGACCCGATTGACCTTGATTCAGTAAGCGATTGAGTGGGAATCGAATGATAACCATTTTTGAAGTGAAAACTTCTTTAGCGGCGTTGTGCACTTTTTGGGGATGGGTAAAAAATGTTAAACTCGCGACAGGACACGTGAAAAGTCATAAGATGGAGGGAGGAGAGTAAGTAATATCCCCCTCTTTCTACCGCGCTGCGAAATGTATGCCTGCTCCTGCTGTTTACAACGTTAATGTTCAAGTTTTCATTTCTGCCGGCACTCCCGGAGTGCAACCCGTTGTGCAATCCGTTGTTTTTTATCTCAGGTTTCTATTTTAAACAATCTGTTTTTTGTTTAGCTATACTGTCCTTATACTTGAGGAATGTCTTATGCTTGCACGAGAATGCTGCGACGGTGGTATACCACATTTTCATCATGCTGTGCTATACGATGCCACTGGTGGGAGCCATTCTGGCAGATAACTTCATTGGGAGATATAGGTAAGCTACGAGAACATTTATAAGTGAGGCTCTTGATTTGAAACAGTAGTATTCAGGCAATATTGCAGTTTATTCATTTGCGAGGAAATGATAGTAATTTGTTTTACAGTGCTGAAAAATTGTAGAAGAATTAGAACTTTCAATGAGACTTTTATTACAAACCAAACATTAAAAAAAAACTAAAGATTTTACAAACGAAATGTGGCAAAATACGTACTTTTTACGTGCCTATCAAATTTCGCCTTTCTTGCTATCATAGAAAATGAAATCGTGGAAATATTCATATATCATATTGCCAAATTTAATAATTCGAGGTCTACGGGAAGTACCCTGTAGATTTTGAATTATTTGCGTAATTACTGGCCATTTTTGCTGTATTTTTATTAAACTCAGTGAGTTGACTCAGAAGCTCGACTTTTTACAGCTTCAAGGGGTTTTGTTGGTGGTCGGTTCCCTTGGTTCCTTTAGGATAATAAATTTCAAAGTGATACCTCCTACCTTCCCTGAAAAAAGGTCTTGACAGGTAGACAGACAGACATTGCAGTGATCCTATAAGGGCTTCTTTTTTCCTTTTGAGGTACTTATCTCTATAAGTACCTCAAAAGGAAAAAAGAAGCCCTATCAATTTAACAAGCAATTTTTTAATATACTTATTTGTAACCCAATCGTTTGACAAAGCTGAAATGTCTACTCCAATAAGTGAATCCGACGGTCTCGCGCACCAACCGTACGGACTTGTATGTAGATACATCGTCCATCACGGGAATTGAGTCCCGGAGCTTTTCGGCAGTTATTTAGCTCATAAATTCTTTCCACGTGAAGCGATTATACATTTTTTTGTTTGAATGATGTTGCTTTCCAATTGGTCCCATTTAAATTTGATCAAGATCTGATCAGTAATTCTTGAAATATCGTTAATAATGCGTGTTTAGTACATCTAATCTGATCAAAGTTCCTAAGATAAAGCGTTGAAGTCAGGTTTCTTTGCTTGCGTTTATATTATTTTTAAGTCTACTAAGAGAAGATACCTCGTTTTCTTTTCAGTATCTATTTATTTTAAGTTAATTTTGCAACGGGTTGTTTTGATTTTTAAATTTACAGTTTCTTTGTTTTTATACGCTGTATAAAATGTTGAATTTAACTTTGACTTCTTTAAGGAGATTTTAAGTATATATCGACAGGTGATATTACCTCAGCCACCCCGGTAGAACCACAAGAAAATTTAATAAAATGCTATTGCTTTGCAGGGTGATATTATATTTCTCGATTATATACCTAGTTGGAACTATACTGACATGCTGCTCAGCGATACCACCACTCATGCTGCCTCCAACGTAAGTTTTTTATATTTATATATTAATCTTACTTATTAATAAATTACGAATACCTACTTACTATTAATAAATACCTCTCATAAATTATACAATTCCACCGCTGGTTTTTTTTTTCAATATGTCCCCATCATTCAATAAACTCGTTTCAGCCTGTCTTTTGTGAAATTAATCTGGTATCGGAAGGAACTTGTTGCTGAAATATTTAAAAGTCCTCCTAGTAAAAACATCCTAAATAATTAGGGCTGCATTTTATTTAATTTAAATTAAAACGGGAATTATAGGTACACATAGTCTATTACTAGTCGACTATTTTTTAGCCTTCATTCGGAAGCCTTCTTTTGGATGAGTGACGTCGCGTACCAAATCGCACAATACAATTCAAAATGCGCGAGGGTTTAAAAAAAGCAGAAAAACAATTTTTAGTTTTTAGAAATTTATCACGTGTAATTTTTTTGCGAACCTGGTACTTATAATTATTAGTAACAGATGCATAAATGTTACAGCCCTTTAACGACTCAAAAATCCTTACCTTACGTCTAAAGTATCAACTCGGAAAGGGATCGTCACCGTATCAACTCGAGCCGTTCTGTATGTTCTATATGAAACTCCCTACTGAAATACACACTAATCGGATTCGTAATGTAATCGCCTCGCCTCGGGACAAGTTCACGAACCACGTTGCGATGCGTGGTCAACTTGCTTACGTCTCTCCGTACCCGAGCTTACGTCTCTCCGTACCCGAGCTTACGTCTTTCCTTACCTGAGATTATGTTTCTTCGTCCACTCCTCTTACCCCTCCCGTCAACCAGCGGTCGGCTCCAGCCTCGCCTAGCCGTAAAAGAGTCGACGCGTCTACTCGTCGAACGTCGCGACGACGTTCCGGAGGTGCTGATCCGCTTGTGACGATCCCTTTCCCAATTCATACGTGTGCTATACATATAAACTTGAGAGTTGACTGATATTACGAAGTAAGAGTATAAATAAACTCAAAAACTATCTCTGAGTATCTCGGTTTAATCAAACTTAGTGAGCAGGCTCTCTAAAAAATTACGATATGTCGCAATGATTTCTTGAGTCGATTACTTATTTTATCAATGTGTAACTTAAATATACAGGGTATTTTGTCAAATACCAGAATTAACTTGCATCATTTGCGTTGGCTAAGTTAGGCAAGTGTTTGACTTCTAAGCAGGGGGGTATCGGGTTCGATTCCCGGCGGGAACACGAGTTTTATCCTCAAGGAAAACTTGTGTTTCTGATTCTGGTTGTGATTGTTTGTGTGATGTGAATGTTTCCTGGCACTCAAGTCGTCGAACTTAGTGTGGGGCTGTGAGAGAAAAAACGTTTATTAACTATGTTTGTTTGGGTGGAAGCTTGGAACTCAACTTTGAAGCAGATATCTTCAACCGATTGAGCTGAAATGTTATATGCATGGTTAGCTATGTGACGTCATTCTAAATCCAACATGGCGTAACGCTGAAAATGGCGGACAAGTTATTTTTAATGCACTCCTACAATATGGGTAATAAATGAAAGCTTGCTGAGAATAACTCGAAAAATAAAGTGACGTCACTCTAAGTCTAATAAGGCGGACTTCTACATGCTTGTTCTTACAAAAGTTTTTAAGTAGTCGCTTATTCATAAATTATATATTCTCGTTTTTTATTTTGTCTGCTAGTTATTATTGTAAAGCTTAGTGAAGAAATATGATTTCTTTACGTAACTTCGCAATTTAGAAAAAAAAAATACGAATTGACAAACAAAAATCACTATATTATTATTATTAGGTATCAAACCTGCTAACAAAATTTCAAGAGAATATGTTAAGAATTGCGACCTAAAGAGGAGAACAGCCGGACATTCGGATATACAAAAGCATTAATGCCCATGCTAAAACAGAGACGCTTCGCTCGCGCTTCGCTCGCGCTTCGCACTCTTTAGGTCAAATAAATCAATCGCATTAAAACTTACTTATAATAATACAAGTAATGTGCGCCTACATTTTTCAGTAGCAAAAAACTAGGTAGTTCTTAGTTCGTGGCGAACCGCTAGTTGAGTGTTAGTGCTTCCAGTAACAACTTCCTGCTAATTAAGGTAATCAAGGATGTGAATACACATAACATAATTATCTTTATATATATAATCCATCTGTACGTGTGTTTGTCACCTTACTCATCCTAAATGTTTCTTGGATGGTTTGAAAATACAATTGGACCCGGTAGGTGGCGCTGCAATGGCGCTGATTTTCTGGGCAGGGTGAAGTATGCCGGGTCCGCTAGTAGATATATATACTTTTAGGCAATATTATATAATATATTGGTCCGTATTTAGTTCTTATTGAAAAAATAACAAAAATATTTAAAGGTAATATTAACGCTTATAATAAAATCTTATAATATATTCCTTTGCTAGAATAGCTTTTACAAATTCAACGGTAGTGCGGCTCTCAATCCACTTAGAGCCGTCTGTACCGTGCCTTAATCTTTTAAAAGTGTTGATGTTGAGAAAAATCACAAACGAAATGTTACGCTTTAGAATATTTGTGAAAAGCGGAAAACAGTGTTCATCCGACAAAGAAATAAACACCATTTGGCTCTCTTTGTTGCCGTAGCAGGACGTACTACACAGTTATTACATTGAGTAACTTCATGAAACGTTTTTCTGTTACTTTAAAAACTCGCATCAGAGAATTAAAACTTTTTTATATTTAATTTTTTTTTAATTCAAGTTTTTCCAGTTGTAAATACAATAATTAAACGCAAGCATAGCTTTAAAAACCGACTTTGCCGCTTTATCTTCGGAACCTTGATCCTAATAATGCGTGTTCCCTTTACCCTTCACGCTTTAACGGCTGAACGGATTTGGATGAAATTTGGAATGTAAGGACATAGATTATACCTAGAATTAACACATAGGCTATTTTTTAACTGGATAATAGCGGGCGAAGCCGCGGGGCACGGCTAGTAACAAAAATATAAAGGTATTATTAGGTGGGCAACACAGACTTAGTGAGAAGACTCAAAAGAACTAAACCTTTTGAGCTAGTTTAGTGATGTGACAGTGTAATATAGTGAGAGCTATTAACAAAGAACACAAGAACAAAGTGTCTTCTTGGTAATAGAAACAGTAAGAAAAGTGTTATTGGACACATTCTTAATATATTACTCTACTTAGCAGTTTAGGTCAAAATTAAATTACCTATTAGTCTTATGGCTAGATCGTAATTCCAATGGTGTACCAAACGTAATTGGTAGATCATAAATAAAAAAATAAAAAATTAGGTGGGCAAAATAAACTCTACACTTTTATTTTGCCAACCATATTTAAAACAAATTTTAGGATCTCAAAATATAATTTTTATTTTAAAATGTCTTGGACCCCGGTGGAAAACAATGTATGAAGATAAATTTTCTCGAGTTAATGTAATAGGTATCTTCTAGGCAAGCTTGCTCCATCGTCCACCACATCGTCGCTTACCATCAGGTGAGATTGTGGTCAAAAGATTGCCTATCTTGAAAAAAAAGTGGACAATGGTTTGGACCCAGTTGGGAATAATATGCCACAGGTATGGGCATGTAAATAGGTATGTTTCCATTTAATTATATTTCTGTTACAGTAGCACATCAATGATCGGGCTGGCTTTGATCGCCACGGGGACCGGTGGCATCAAACCCTGCGTAGCAGCATTCGGCGGAGATCAGGTTAGCGTATTCAAGTCTACGTGAGATTAAATGACATTGTGTCGGTGATTGCCGACGGGCGGCGTCCCGCAATAAAAGCCTTTCTGTGAGGGCGTTGCGGCGGCACACAATAAATAAATAGGTATTTGTACAAGAAAAGAGCCAAGTCAGTTTATGCTGCGATCGCAAAATTCACAGCTAAAACTTAATGGACTTTTGAACATTAAATTTTTGACCTTAACAACAAGAAAAAAAATACACAGTAATATTATGAAGATTAAAGTTTTTGAGTGTTTGTAAGTTTGTTGCTTCTTCACGCTCAAACGGCTGGACCAATTTTGATGAAATTTGGTGTGGAGGTAGACTCCATGGAATAATACATAGTTAACGCCTGCGGGTCTGGGACTTACGTGGGCAAAACCGCGGGGCGCAGCTAGTCAGTCATATCCTTTGATATAATTTTTATCCTAAAACTGACTGTAGGTATCCGACATGCAATGCCCCGTAGAGAAAAGTGTTTTACCTGTTTCATGTTTATGTTCGCCTAATACTTTACTAAATCCGACATACGTAATTAGTGCCGGCCTAAGGCTAGGTTTATGATGGTGTGAGGTCAAATTATGGCACCCTCCTTGCATGTCTTTTTTTTGTGGAGAGAAATGCCAGTTCCCTTCCTTCCCAGGGGTGAAAGAAAAGGGTGTATGGGGCTCAAATCCACTAAACTCCCCCTCCCCCCCGTGAGTATTCCCTCGCCGAGGTGGTGCAAGATAGGTCGCCAGCAGTCACTATTTTTTATACTCGATAGGTAAGCATTTGAACACTTTCTCTCCTGATCGAAATGGTGATGTGGCCGAAGATGCAGCATGTTTGCCTAGAAGATTCCTATTCAATCTTTACTTGGAGACTCCTAGATTATACCGTTCGGGGAACAAAGATGCGGGCAATGACATCCACTCTTTTGCAGTACGGATGACAAACGTAGAAGCAAGTGGCTGGCTGTCTATCTTGATATAGCCAACGCGTTGAACAGCCTCCCAGAACAGAACAATACTGGAGGCGCTTTCACGTATCTGACCATGCATCTGCAGAGGATGTTGGCAGACTAATTCCAGGATCGCGATGTTCTAATCCAGGGAGTCAGCTACCTCCATAGCAAATTCCATCAAAATTCGTACAGTCGTTTGAGCGTGAAGAAGTAACAGACATACAAACTCACAAGCATTATAATATTAGTGTGATATATATAGAAGTAATAAATATATTTCCACGAATGTCTTTGCATTAATCGCAAAATTTGCAAAACCGCTTTGCTGTGAATGTATGCACATAAAATTAACATGGACAGGTATGGTGCATATTGCTCCAAGCTTATTAAAATTACTTTAATTACTAGATCTATTTTAAATACTAGTGCCCCGCGGCTATGCCCATGTTACGCCCAATAATGGGCAGGTATACGTCAATGCGAGCACCTTTTTTAACCACAGCCAATTATCGTCCTTACACTTTTGCACATAAAGGTGTATATTGCGTAAATGACATCGTGGCGGTTACGCAAAGTCACGCGTGGCAATCTTTGAATTTTTATGGATTTATTAAAATTTCGTAAATAAAATAAAATATATACTATATTTTCAACCGAATCGCTTTCCATCAGGCGAGATAGTGGTATTTGACTGCTGTCTCAACTTATCCAGCGTTAAAAAAATCCTTGATTATTTAACATACACAATATTCTAGAATAGTAAAATTAGGAAGGTAAAGAGAATAGGTAAAAGAGTTAATAGGTACTTAGCTTTTTCTATCCGCGTTTTCTGTTAACTACAAGAGAAGTTGTTAACTTTGATTTCTGAATACAAAAACAAAAATAGCACCTGCTGAACAGCTGGAACAAGCGGATTAAATTAAACAACACTCGAATTCATTGACAATTAAACATTTAACAAACAACAAGTTTTAGTAGTTGCTACGAGTTGGAAATAGTCGCTGTATTAACTCCAGCTTATTCATAATATGAGTATTAAATGTGCTGTACATTTATGTAAATGAAAATTAAGGTCTTAGGTTTCTGCTGGTTAAAATGGTTGCGCGTTCGCCTTTCAAGCAGCGGGTAACGGGTTTGGAAAAAGTTTTCTGGTTCAAGGGATTTCTGTTAGGAACAATTTGTGTTCTGGTTCTGGGAGTGATCGTGCATGTAGGGTAGGTAGGAGGGTCCTGCCCACCTACTTACCTAGTTATATGCTGAGTCGGAACCTCGTTCGTGACATCACGCGGCGTTATATTGTTTATTTTTGTATTTTGTTATGACCTTTGTCTTAATGTTTTATGTAAATAATGTAACGTCGCAAACAAACGCATTCACACTCACAGCCCCACACTAAGTTCAAAGACTTGTATCGTGGGTGCTGGAAACATTTACATATCACACACAAATACACCCAGAACCAGAAGCACAAATATCCCTTGGGAAGGAATTTGTGCTCCTGCCGGGAATCGAACCCAGGACCCACGGTGCAGAGGGCGGAGACCTGTCCACTGCGCTAGCTGGGTCGTCCTCGAATAAATGTATTTTCTTTCTTTCATGTGATGTGCGTTGAACCAAATAGTTTTTTTTTACGTTATTGAGTGACTAGACTAGCAAGCCGCTCGTTCGATGGTAAGCGTCACGCATACCATAAGAACATTTTAATCACGTAACAGCATTTTCCATATATTTAATTTTTCTATAGACGATGCACTGTTCACGGGCTCGGAGCTCGAACGTAACCGGTTCTGACAACTGCCGTAATTTACACATATTATGCAGCATATACATGCAGTGTAATTTTCTTGCCTTTTAATATGTCAGTACCTGGTTGGCCGAGTTTTCCTTTTTTTTTGGTAAATTGTGTTTTATGGAAATTATATTTAAATACGAATACTTACTGATGAAATATGAAAAACAGATTTTCTCACTAAAAAAGAAAATTAAAAAAAAAACGGAAAAAAATAATCAGCTGGACACGAACCAGGGTCTTCTGATTTCGGGGCCGCCCGATTTCCCACCGAGCTATTATAACCTTGTAGACGGTGGCAAAAATTACCTTTGTATTCTAATGATATTGTAACAGATTTTCATTGCCTGAAAACACGGATAATTTTTTTTTATGTGATATAGGTACTTGTATTTTCATGTTAACCCGATACTAAATGAAGGCGAAAGCTTACCCATGTAAGCCAACGTCACTTTCATTAAAACTCATTTGTAATTGCATAGTGCAATAAAGTTAGGTATGAGTTTATTGTGACCGACCGCATGCCTGCTGTCAACCCTCCATGGCAATGATTTTGGGAATCAACGGAGCCACTTCTTTGATCGGCAGAGACGTAACGTAACAAACTGTCAAACGTCATCCATTTATGATTGACATACCTTCAGTTCGCTCGCAGCAGTTTGCTTCTACGTTCATCATCCGTACAGCGAAGGAGTGGAACTCATTGCCCTCGTCTTTGTTCCCCGAGGGGTATAATCTGGGAGTCTTCAAATCAAGAGTGAATAGGAATCTTCTAGGCAAGCATGTCTCATCTTCGGTCGCATTATCACTTTCCATCAGGTGAGATAGTGGTCAAATGCTTGCCTATTTAGCATAAAAAAGGAGAGGTTGGCTTACTTTATACTGGCCTTAGATAGAAAGCCTGCTCGCATTCATATGGTCCACTATCAACTGTACTCTCATTTCCGGGGCGTTTCTCTCCCGATACGCAACGGCAACGGTCTAAGCCGAGGCTCGCACCTCCTAGGTGGCGGTAGTTGACTACTCCTCTCTCCTTCCCGCCCGGTGGCGCTGCATAGGGTCACCGGGCCACAGCCAGCAGCATGTAGACCGTCAGAAAAAAGGTAGAAAGCCAGTATCTCCGATGGTAAAACAATCGGCATTATTTTGTATATCAAACATATTAAAAGCAGAGTGTCCTTTGAGTTTCAGCCCCGCTTATCTGACTTATCTACATAATCATTTGCATTTTCGTACTTGAGCAGTTCGGTGTAGCTGTAGACCCGGTAGCTATAAATGTGCATGCTAATGCGACTTTGTTTCAAGTGTAAGTCGGTTCTAATCACGGAATGCGCAAATATATATATATTGTATATATATACAAGCCATGCCCCGCGGCTTCGCCTGCGTAAATTAAGTTAAAAAGTAGCCTATGTATTATTCCAGAACCTAAACTATCTACATTCAAAATTTCATCAAAATCGGTTTATTCGTTACGGAGATACGTGGTAACAAACATTCACTCACATACACACAAAATTTCGGATTTATAATATTAGTAGGACATTTCGATGTAAGTAACGTAAGTACTTCTTGGCTAACGGCAACTTTAGTATCGCTAATACCAAGCGATACCTATATATTTTTAATGTAACATAAATGGTATATTTTTAATCTAACATAAATGGATATGAAATGAAAGAGCTTTAAAATGCCTTTTCAAAAATATGCAACACATGTGATAAAATATAACGTAAATTAAGTTAATAGGAGCCAAATTTGTACCTATAAGTACGATTAGGAGCCGGGTTTAAGTCTTTAAACTTAAGTTATAAAATATTTCCTTTTACAGTTTAGACTGCCCCAAGAAAACCAACGTCTACAGCGGTTCTTCTCTACGTTCTACTGTACGGTGAACCTTGGAGGCTTCATGGGGATGGTAATCACTCCAGCTCTGAGGAGGAGCGTCATGTGTTTCGGTGATGACACATGCTACGCACTTGGGTTTGGCTTCCCGGCGTTGCTAGTGCTTATATCTATTGGTTAGTGTAAATTGAGTTTCCTTACCAGCCCACCTAGCCAAAAATCAAAACGCTTTATTCTATAAAAAAAAACGCTTTCCAAATGTAACAGACTATAAAACCTGTGTACAAAGGTTTTGAATTGCTTGTCTATGAGTGTGATACCAACTATATTTTATTAATAAATAGAAATTGTTAGTTTTTATTCTCATTATTTACTTCTATCTGCATTATATAATTATATATTATTTTGGTTAATTGTTTTTATTTTTAGTTTTTTATTTGTCATAAATATTTTATATGTGTATATAACAAGTATTCCTGTATGTATTATAGTTATTTTTTATGTAAGTATATTATATGTTATAGGTATTATCGTTTTTGTTTTATTTATTTAGATTTATTATTGGATAAATATTTGTTTAATAAGTTTACTCACATTTACATATCACCCGCAGGTTTGCCTGAAAATCAGCGTCGAGTTTTGTGCTTGACTTTGGTGCTGAGGCAAACCCATTTCGGCATGCATAATATATGTATAATATATAAATATTATATCATTAATTATTAGTTCATAAGTGTTTCACTGTTATTGTTATTTGTAATATTATTTTTTTTTGCTACGTGTCGAAATATTTTTTTTTTTCTTTCTTTCTTTTTACATACCAACTAAAATATCTTGACAGCTAAACAGAAAGTCAAGATATTTTAAAACATAAAAATTTGAAGGTCTGTTCATTTAGAAAGTGACGGAAGGAAGTGCGCGCGCCTGCGACGCTTCCCTTCACGCTGCCGACGTTTTTATATAGGCTCTAGTCACTAGTGCAACAAAATATACAGGACGGTCGTATTTGTACAGTTACAATGTTCGACACGGAAAACTAGACTAGGACGCAGCAGCAGCGGCTGAGGCGCGCGACCTGGCCGCTTTGAATATCAAGCCCCTTATTTTTAGGGTACCGTACCTTATAATTTGAACCAGTTAAGTACGACTCGAAATTGCAAACTAACATATAAACGTTATGTTAATATACCTACATAAATTTCAATATTTTCCTTTACGTCTTTATTTATTTATTTATTCATATGCATTACATGTACATTAGGTCATAAGACTAAACTTAGAAACTAAAGACATTCACCCTGTAATGTAGGGTATAAGCAAGTATGTTATCTATATATCTATCTAATATAATATTGGAGTTGAGATCATTTAGAGTTACTATCTTCTAATTTCACATAGTATATACAAGTTATTTATTTTAGGTTTTATTTAGCTATGAGATTGTAACGTTTTATCTTCAAAATATTCATTAATGTTGTAGTAGCATTTGTTTATCAGTAATTTACGCAGTTTTGATTGGAAAGATTTATCATTAGATTCGGTTTTTATATTTTGGGGAATATTATTATAAATTCTAATAAGCATGTATTCTGGTCCTTTTCTATATAACTCAATTTTGGGTTCTGGCAACAACAATTTGTATTTTCTTCGTGGGTTTGGATCAGGCATAAAAAAATTATGATACTTTTTTACAAATATTGCTGCTTCAAGAATGTAGATGCACGGTAGTGTTAGAATATTCTGTTGAATGAAATGGGGTCTGCAGCTGTCGCGTTGTCTAATGTTGACTATTATTCGTAAACATTTTTTTTGCATGATGAGAAGTTGCTCAACGTCGGTGCTGTTGCCCCATAAAATTACTCCGTATCGTAGCCAAGCATATGCATAGGCGTAATAGGCTGAAATTGCTGTAGTTTTATTGCTGTTAATTTTGAGGATTGACAATGCATACACAAATTGGGAGAGTTTAGCTTTAGTTTTGGCAATATGGCTTTTCCAGTTGAGGTTTGAATCTATTCTGATCCCTAAAAGTGTATAATCTTTTACTTCTTCTATTTTGAGGCTATTAATTAATGAAGTTAGTTCTAGAGGATTTTTTTGATACGGGAAAAATTGTATGAGTTTTGTTTTTTTATTATTGATTTCTAGATTGTGTCTCAATAACCAGGTTTTAATGTTAGAGAAGGTGTTCTGAATATGAGTAAGAGTGTTTGTTTGTAGTGTGGATTTAAACAGAAGAGAAACATCGTCGGTAAATAATATGCAGTTTGTGTCTGTAACTTTTGGTAAGTTGTTAATGTATATTAAAAATAATACACATCCTAAAACACGTCCTTGTGGAATGGAGTTGTTTATTATCTGTACGGTTGATCGAATTGTTTCTAATTTGTTGCTATCTTGGTTGAAGTAATCAATTTGAACAAACTGTTTTCTGTCCATCAAATAAGATTTCAGCCAGTTTAGTGCCTTTCCTCTGATCCCGATATTATTTAGTTTATTAATGAGTATGCTATGTGAAACTTTATCGTATGCTTTGGTCATGTCGAGAAGTAACCCGATAGAGTGGGATTTATCCCTTAGATGGCTAAGAATTTCTTGAATGTATTTGTAGAGCGCTAAGGTGGTTGACGACTTTTTGCGGAAACCATACTGGTTGTCGCTAAGGAGTTCGAATTTCTCAAGAAAGCTATAAATGCGGTCTGACATTGCTCGCTCAAATACTTTCGACATGACTGGGAGCAAAGCTATCGGCCTATAATTACAAACGTCAGTGTTATTACCGTTTTTCTTTAGGATAGGCCTAATTTTGGCTATTTTAAGTCTTTCCGGGAAACATTCCTCTTCAATGGATTGATTTATAAGTTTTGTGATTGGTGGAGCTAAGCTAAGATAACAATGTTTAATTAGTATAGAAGGGATATCATCTACTCCACAGCTAAATTTGTTATTAAGTTTGCTAATAATTTTCAATACCTCAGTTTCTGTAACTGTTGATAAATACATAGTGTTCGGAACTATGCTATCGGCTTCATTAAAGGGATTAAAGATTGCTGGAGTGCTTTGATTTTTTGACTCGCTTATTGAAGCAAAATATTCATTAAATGTATTTGCTACCATAGATGGATTTTCAACGATAGTGTTATCTTTCAGAATTTTAATGTTTTTGGTCTTTTTACATGAATTGTTGTTTGTTGATTCTTTTATTATCGTCCACATAGTTTTGATTGTATTTTTTGAATGTTTCATTTTTTTGATGTTAGTTAATTTTTTGGAGGCCTTTACACATTTTTTTAGGTTATTTCTGTATTTTTGGTAATGGGCTTTGAGTATTTTATCATCACAATCGTTTATAAGTTTTTTAAGTATTCTTTTGTGTCGGCATGATATTTTTAAACCTTTAGTAACCCAGGTATTTCTGTGTTTTGTTTTTGTTTTGAAAATTTTATGGGGTATATGTTTGTTTAATAAACATTTGATAGTATCATCAAATTTATTGTAGTTGTCGTTTATGCTAAGTTCAGTATTTATTATTTTTTCCCAGTCGACGTGAGTGAGGGCTTTATTTAAATTTTCTAGGTTCCTGACCGTGAAGCTTCTTTTTAATACAGTGGATACACATTTCGTTTGGTTTTTTTCGGATTTGAATGTATAATGTAAGGCTTTATGATCGGATATTCCGTAATCTTTAACTTTTGCTGTGGAATCTATTAAGTGGTTTGTAAATAATAAATCTATACAAGTTGCTGTTTTATATGTGTCCCGAGTGGACTCTGTTATTCTTTGGTATAAGTTATATTCAAGCATAGTGTTTATTAGTCGTCGATAATTATTTGAATTTTTATTTTTATCCAAGTTAAAGTCACCGCCTATAATCAAGTGTTTATTTATTTTTAATGCTCTTAGTTTTATCATTAATTTATTCAAAAATGTAAAAAACGTTTCAATCTCACGATCCGCTCTATATACATTTACTATAATTGTATTTTGCTCTGGTAATTCTATAGCACAACACTCCACTATATGTTCTATTGAAAGCTCTTGCAAGTCAACCCGTTCCGTGAAATCAATGCCATCTCTGAGTAGAATTGCTACACCTCCACCTCTACGTGTTTTACGATAGAAAGCTGCAGCAAAGACGTAGTTTGATATATTTATCAGGTTTTTTTGTTCCTCCGTAATCCATGTTTCAGTCAAGCAAACTGCTTCGATCTTTTTGTTTTCCTCTTCTTCTTCTATTATTGCACTTTCTAGTAAGTGAACTTTATTTTTTATGCTCTGTGTGTTTTGAAATATAACTGTGAATTCAGAAACGAAATGTCTTCTTGACAGTTGTGTTGTTAATATTTTGTGTGCTGTTAGGGTTTGTACAATATTCAACCTGTGGAGTGGGGTTAAAAGTTTTTGCACCTTGTGGCTGGCATTCTTTGGTATCATTTTTTATCTGTTTTTTATTTTCTATAGTATCCTTATATTCCTTGCCGTTAACATAAAGTCGATTTTTGCGGATGACAGCATGCTTCCCTTTTTCTCTTTCTGCGATCATTGTTTTCCTTAATATTTTTCGTTGTAAAATTTCGCTTTTTTCTAAGTGTTCTGATATTGCTAAACCAGTGTTTCTAAACATGTGTTTATTTTGTAGCAAGTAACTAGTCATCCTCTTGCTTATTAGTTCTATTTCCAAAGGGCGTATAAATCCTCGTTTGCCAATTCGAGTTATTTCTTCTATATATCCAGTTAAGTCTACGTTTTGTATATCTTTAAAAATTACTATTAAACGTTTGTGAAGCTCTGAAACATTTTCTCCGTATTCTTCTAATCCGTATAGGATTATTTTTTTGCTCTTGTCGAAGGTCACAGTAGGCGGGGGAGATTTAGTGCTAGCACTGAGTTTTAAAATGTGTTTTTTAATTTCTTCATTTTCACGTTCTAATGTTTGAATTTTGCCGTTTATTTTTTCAATCTCTGATTTATGGGTAATTTGGGTTTTGTTTATTTCTTGTTTTTGAATGTTTAATTCCTGCTTAAGAATTTGTATGGAAGAGTGTATTTCTTCTTGAATAGAGGCCTTCATTTCTGATATTTTAGTCAAGATATGTTCCGTGTTTCGTTTGAGTTTTTGGTCCAGCAGCAGGCTAATTTGCTCCATAGTGACAGCATGTTTAGAAGATTGTGAGATTGTCTGCGTCTGGGGGCCACATGTATTGCCTAATATGGTGCAGTCTTCTAGGACTTGCTCGTCGATTGACGCTTGCGATTCATTAGGTGTTGAGAAATGTAAAGGGGTGTCATTATTTTTGTTGCGAAAGGTAAGGTTCATACACTCAGGGCATGTCCAGTTTCTTTCCAAATCTTGGACATGAGCTCGAAAATAGTCTTTCGTTACATCTACACAGGTATGGTGAAAATGAAGTTTGCATTGAATGCAGCTCAACACTTCTGCTACTGCTATATGTTTGGTACATATTACACAGTTCCGCATTTTTATTTCATGAATTTTTATTTTATGCTACTACTAGCGCCGCTTTTTCGCGGTAGTTGTATTCTGAACTATTTAAATTTCCAAAGTATCTTGGTTTGGACTTGTATAGCCCTCTCTGGGCTTGGTATGGAACTATATTATATAAGATTTTTTAGTTCAAACTAGTACTGCCATCTTTGGATTTAGTACAAAAACATTATTATATTTGGTTCAATTTGGTAGTACTGCTACTGAGAGTTTCACAGTACAGCGCACATTTTATAGGTGGCGTTGTAATATTTTAGTTTACGGATTTTTAACTTTATAGGTTATGAAGTATATAGTTTTTCCATTATTTAAAACTAATTCCACACATTTAGGGTTATTTTGCACTATATCTTTCGCGTGTACCTATTTGTTGCTTATTGTTTTCACACTTTTACACTTTAACTTAAGTAACTGTAGTTACATGTCACAATGTTTATTTCACTTTTGATACCGAGTAGAAGAAAGTTTTGATTTATTCATATGTTTCCGTCGGTTAAATATGTATTTAACTTTGCATATTGTATAGTCAGCGATATTATTTAGCAATTTAAACTATTTTTATTTCGAATTTTACCGCGGAGCAAATGTTTTGCTTACACTGTCATGGCGCGCATATTTCGCGCGTCTTCTCGAATCAATGTATAAAACAAACCAAAACGTAAAAAATATCATGTTTCGCTCCCAAATGTTAAGTCAATCAGATAAATGGGCTGCCTGAATGTACAGCAATGTTTTATTTTTACCAGTGCGCGTCCACAACTAGGGCATATAATGGTGCTAAAGGGGATTACCAATGGTAAACATTTTAGGTATTTACTATAGGTTTTTTTTGGATTTGAACCGGTTGTAACCTTTAAGATAAATAAAAATAATTAAACGCAAGCAAAGCTTAAAAAAAACTGACTTCACCGCTTTTCTTCGGAACTTTGATCAGATTAGATGTACTGAACGCGCATTATTGACGATATTTCAAGAATTGCTGGTCAGATCTTGATCAAATTGAAATGGGACCAATTGGAAAGCAACATCTTTCAAACAAATTTTTTTCTAAATCGGTTCACGTGGAACGAAGATATGAGGTAAAAAAGATAAAAAAAAAATACACACGACTTGAGTACCTCCTCCTTTTTTGTGAAGTCGGTAGAAAATCAATTAATAGACTAGACTGATAATACCTAAATACAATCTATACATTAATCATACTTTTACTTTAGACGCTCTCAATGAATATACTTTATTTATTCAGGCATTCTCAACAAACTCCCACCTGTAACAGACAACGTAGATATTCAATCAAAATACCTGACTTAAGGGGCAGGTTTACGTCAATGCGAGCACCTTTTTTTGCAACAGCCAATTATCCCCCTTACACTTTTGCACATAAAAGTGAATATTGCGTGAATTACATCGTGGCGGTTACACACGTGGCAATCTATGATTTTATACGATTTTGTTCAAAGTTAGTGAAAACGCGACTCAAAAAAAAAAAGCTGAAGGCATCAAACGTCTAGTAAATATACGTATATGAAATAACTTTCACAGTGTTTTGATATAAAATGGCGGAACGAAATGGTTGCAAAAATACAAATTTATGTCATTTGCATGAGATTTTATATTGGTTTCCTATAAAATTATGAATATTCTAAGAAGAAGGCATCATTTACCGTTCATCATTCACACAAATTACGATGTTTTTTTTAATTTATCTGGTTTTATTATGAATGCCGAGAAAAACGGTTACAAAACCACGTCACCTTAAAATGAAGGGGCAGCGTATACCTACGTCATACGAGCACCTTTTTTAACAACAGCCAATTATCCCCCTTACACTTTTGCATATAAAGGTGTATATTGCATGATTTACATAGTACTATCGGCCCAGTTCGTTGTTCAGTTTTAATTTCCGCTCTATCGAACATTGTAATAAAATTAAATTGGAAATGCTCTTAAATGAAATATGCTGGGATAAACATCCGACGAAACGTTACTTTAGGTCTGTTTGTTTTCTTACTAGGGAAATTATGTTGTAGACTATATTGTTATGGGATTTGCATGTTTTTATATATTTTCAATTGGTTAGTTAAGGTAATACATTGGCAAATAATTGAATCGCAAGCAAAGCTTAAAATTCCGTCTTAATCGCTTATATTTCGGTTTTTGTATGACCGATTTCGATAAAATTTCTAACACCTCCGAAGACACTCTACCAAACAAAAAAAGACATCAAAATCTATTAATAAATAATTGGCGAATAATTGCGTAACATAAATAAACATACAGTCGAATTGAGAACCTTCTTTTTTTGAAGTCGGTTCAAACGGGGAGTGAAATATATTATCACAACAGATTTTTGTACTTGTTGTGAAAACGCATTTACACCACATTGTATTATGTGGAAACGTCTTCGTCACATCACACACACAATCACACCCAGAACCAGAAGCACAAATAGTGAAGGAAAATTGTATCTGCCGATAATTATGTATATATGAGTACTATGAGTAGTTAAATGTATGTATAAATATATATATTTTTTGGTATTTTTTGGTATCTTAAATTAGACTATTTTTTATACAATACTATATAAAAATTAAAGTTTTAATTGTAAAATAAAAACAACTTTTTACCGAAGATGTGCACTACCATATCAAAATATCATCGATACACCCAGGTTAACTGGAAGAAAATGCTTTGTAGCACTAAGTTCGCCTATGTAACTACAATACTGTTTGTGCAATAAAGAATTTTCTATCTATCTATCTATCTATAATTGAACCCAGGACCATTGACACAGAGGGATAGACTTGTACATTGCACCACAGGGTCAGTAAAAATGATATTATAGTGCATTCTCGTTATTGTGAAGCGCTGACTGATCCAATTTTACCTTCAAATGCAGCCTATGCCTGAACGCGGATGTGGAATGCACGTAATATCGAAAGGCCTTTGTAAGGAAACAGCCAAACGTAACAGATTTAGACCAGTTGTCAAAGGTCTAGTCAACTCTCATCGGAATTCGGATATATCCAGCTCCGAATTTTGACTGCTCTCTGTATACGTTTATAGATTAGTTCGTATGGAGAGAATTTGTAAATAGAAAAGAATAGAAAATTCTTTGTTGTACACCAAATAAAGTTAGTTACAGAGGTAATCTGAAAAAAATAAAGTACTACGGGCGGACTTATTGCTAAAAACGATCCATTCCAGACCTTTGGATGGGGAGAGGGATAATTTTTATTAATGAGGTCGGTAGTGTAAAAACAATCATAGACATAAATACAACTTAGATAACTATCTATGTATATTTATATATAAATACTAGCTGACCCGGCAAACGTTGTTTTGCCATATACATTATTTCTAGGAAATATTTTTTTAGTTCCATAAAAAAATATGGGTTGATTGTAGAAGGGCAAAAATTAAGGGTTGTATGTATTTTTCAATTCTGAATCATAATAAAATAAAAACAAAACATTTTCCAAAAATTAAAAAAAAAATGTTAAGGGTGAACAACCCTTATCACTTAGGGGTATGAAAAATAGATAGTAGCCGATTCTCAGACCTACTGAATATGTATATAAAATTTGGTAAAAATCAGTAAAGCCGTTTCGGAGGAGGTAAGGTAACTAACATTGTGACACGACAATTTTATATGTAAGATAAACAATATTTTACATAAACTTACTTTAAACAATAAATAGTTAATAGTGTTGGACACCAATTTATCGTTAGATAGTAAATGTAGATAAAACGTTTTAACCTTACAAACAAACGCATTCACACCCACAGCCCTACGCTAAGTTCAAAGACTTGTATCGTGGGCGCCGGAAACATTTACATCACACCCAGAACCAGAAGCACAAATTTTAATATCCCTTAGGAAGGAATTTGTGCTCCTGCCGGCAATCGAACCCAGGACCCCCGGCGCAGAGGGCGGAGACCTTTCCACAGCGCTAACAGGGTCGACAACCTTAGTTTGGAAGACGGCTAAGGAAGTAGCTTGACTGATTTTGAGAGGAAGTCCATTCTATAAACGCACTGCCTTTACAGAACAGGATGGGTCATAAAAACCGGTTTCATGGTTTTTATCTCCAATCTGAGGTTTTCTGAAGATAAAAATATATAAAAGGTTATTGTTATTTTGTGATAGTATATTTATACTGGGTGATTTGTAAAATAAACCCTGATTGAATTTTTTAAACATTTATTTATTTATTTAATAGTTTAGCACAAAACAGTGTACAAGGAATAGCTTAATGCTATGAAGCATTATCTACCAGCTTTCCTGGGCGTGTAAGAAAAGTGTTTGGGCGTGCAGCTAAAAGATACGCGTACATAAAATAAATAAAAAAATGAGATTTTAGAATAAATAAACTAGATCAAATAATTTTAAAAATGAATAATTAATAAAAAAATATATATATTTAAGCAAATACAATATACTACTTACATATGTATGTATAACTAACACATAAACATTCGCGATCTTCAATCATGTTTATATGAGAAAACTGGGCCTTTTCTAGCTTTTATTTTCCAAATAGCATTATTTTGACTAACCTCGACGTTTTGGCAGGGTTGCTCCGGCCGTGGTCACGAGAGATTATTTTTCTAGCCCTTTGGTCATTTAGTTGTACGAGTTTCTTCTAAATACTATTGTTTTCGTTATAAATAAAATTGTTAGTAGTTATTATTAAGACTAAATTAAACTGTCTCGCAAAGAACGGAATCGCCAAGCCGCCGCGCCGCGCCGCCTTGCCTTGTAATCTGCTCGCCAACAACGTCAGTTGACATTAATTTGACGCCTAAAGCTGAACAGAGACAACAAATATTCTATTTTGAAATTTATTTGAAAATTCGAAAACATCATTTTCAATAGATTTACCAATAAAGACGTTAGTCTCTAGGATTAAAATGATGTAATATCTGATATTTTACAAATACCCTGTATGTTGACAGTTAGTTAATGAAATTATATAATGCGTCATCTAAAGGCTCACCCCTCTGCCCCGCTTCTCGCCGTACCTGTTATTGCTACACGCTGCACGCATTTTGTTCGCGCGGATGGCGTGCGGAATGCGGGCGTCAAATGCGTGTCCAACTTGTAAGACACATTGCTACAATATCAGAATATGTGTAAAGAAATAATCTTTACACATATTCTGATATTGTAGCAATGTTCGAAAAATATAGTGTAAAGTACATGATTATAGAGTTTGCGACGTTGAAAATGATTTGTTACTATATTTACTAAGAATGTTTAGCATCGAAATCAAAATACTTAAAAAAGTACCCAAATATAGCCGCCAAATACGCACAATAGTTATGATTGGAACTAAATTTCTATATTTATTTTTATCCTTGTTCATATATAAATAGATATATATTTTTAAACATTCAAAACACTTAATTTTTATTTTCAATCTAGCTATTTACGGGCCATTGCCTATATTTCCTAAAACTAAACTAAAATTATATTTATTTTAATCCACGTTAATGTATTTATTTTGAACCTTGTTCACCTTTTTATATTTATCCTTGTTTACATATTGCTTTTATCCTTGTTCCAGTAATATTCGTGGCCGGCAAGCCATGGTACAGAATCAAGCAGCCGCGAGATAACATAACTATAAAGTTCGTGGCGTGCGCCTGGGTGAGTCTGTGATATAGGTATAATTAATTGACCGACTGGTCGACGCAAAGGGCGGTAATGTGTTAAATAGGCTATGCACTGAACTTGACAGTAATCAAAACCCAACGTGGCAACCGCCAGACGCCATAAAGTAAGTATAGTAATTGATTTTTATATTCGTAGCTCAAAGCTTAATAAATAAACCAAGAATTTTGCCGCGAAAGTGAAAAATGGTACTGTTGTACAATGGCGTTATTGTCATTATTGAATATTACTTTCGAAAACTTGTGAATCTTCGTGTGTTAATGCGTAGTAATGGTGGATTATTAACCACTAGACGTGCCCTGCGGCATCGCCCGCTATTATCAAGTTAAGAAGTAGCCTATGTGTTAATCCTAGGTATAATCTATGAACATTCCAAATTTCATTCAAATCCGTTCAGCCGTTAAAGCATGAAGAGGGATAAAACATATTTACACACACACACTTACACACAAACTTCCACACAAACTTTTGGATTTACAATATTAGTAGGATTAATAGTTCGTGAACGAGCGTGATTGTATGCAAATCATACAAAGTTGAAAAACGTGCCTTAAGCTTTCTCTCCAAAACCCTGACAGAAGTTCTAGTAAAGATTTTAACATATTACTAGGACCTTAGCGGAATATGAGGTTGACCTGCACAACACTACTAACGTTCAAAGACTGCTCCTATTCAATTTTTATAAATTTATGTTATAAGTTAGTGGACATTTTTTAAAATGTAATTTTGCGATTTCGTCTGTAATTTTGCGAATCTGGCAGTAGAATCATTAACTTTCATGAGTGCTTCTTTGGGGCCCATGTGAATAAATTATTTTGATTTTGATTTTGAATGGCTCTCAATACTTACGAGTGTATTTATGTTTTCAACCGACTTTAAAAAAGGAGGTTCTCAACTCGACTGTATGTTTCTTTCTTTTATTTTATCGAAATCGATCAAGCCAAAACCGAAATATAAGCGATGAAGTCGGTTTTTTAAAGCTTTGCTTGCGTTTTAATTATGTAACTAGCTATAAGTTTTCTTACGATTAATGAATAAATGACTTGACTATGACTGGACCATGACTTTTACTTGAATTTGACTATTACTGGTGACTAAGACTAAAGAAAATTATTAATTTGAAATATGTATTATTACTTGACACTGGCTAAATGGACTAAGTTTTCAAATCCAAAATTAATAAATTTCCCGCACTGTCCTGAATCCACGTGTGAACAGGACAGGTGCGACTGTAGGAGGGCTTAAGCAGCTTTCATTTCGACTTATATCACAATGTATTTATATTCTCTCTAAAACACACAGTAAGCGTCGCATACATTTTCTTTAACCGCCAAGCAGTAGTGAGCAAACATAACTGTGTTTCGGATTGAAAGGCAATGTTTCCAGTAAAATGAAAGGGTTTAAAGAGATTTAATATCTAACATCTCAGGGTGACGAAGGGTTCTTTGCCGAGCAAGATTTTGACCAACCTTTGGGTGGCAATTAACTGTAAATACAGTAATGGGCAAGGGTGACGCTTACCATTATTTATGTTAATATATTGACAAAAATGAATGTAATAAAAAAACATTACAATTCATATAAAAAAAATACAATCACGTCCGAAAATTTTAAGCGCGGCCGTTTTGACGTTCTCTTTGTGACGTCAGAGTCCAACACACAAAGGCTGCCATGTAGGAAAGTTGACCGGTCATTGACATCAAACAGGCGTCACAAGCCAGTCTAGCCAATAGCGTGTTTTTTGCTGTTTTGAATTTCCCATGCACCATATTGTATTTGAGAATTTTGTTATCTAACAAAACCTTTTTCATAATTTAGGCTCTTGTCTCACCGCCGGCGAGCAAGCGATTAGCTATCAACTATTTCCTCGCTCAAGAAACGAACAAAAGAATTCCGTGTCAATAAAAGATACATTATTACATAGTTGATCGCTGGCGTTCACACAGCGAGAACTATCTCTCCACTATTTTGTCGCAGCGACAACAACTATAAAAGAAACTCGATAAGCGATGCTCGCTTGGCAGAACTCACGCCGCCGAGAGACGAACCATCGATCATTTCTGTACCAGTGCGGATCTGAGTGCGGGCGAGTAATTCCCCCCGCCCTCGGTCAATCTTTTTCTAGCCTGGGTTATGGTAGGGCGTGTCAGCTATAGGAACTACATACTCGCTTGCTGCTGCTCGCCATCTCATATATAGTTTCTAGCTCATCGCTGGAGGTGAGACACGTGCCTAGTCTATGGAGTGCACCCTTGATGTCGATCTCCTTTGTCTCCGGAGATTTTGCAGATGATAGCGTCTTCATTAGTCGAATCCATCTTTAGCAATATGTAGTCAACGGTAGGGAGTAAGTTTCTTCATTAATTACCTTAAAATGTAGTCTACATAAGTTTCCAATCCGACTTGCGTTTGCAACGTGTGACAGTGAACAGACGTCAGTAGACAGACTTTCGTCAGTTGGAATTTGCTTGCGGAAGCTTACTTTTTGGTCAGGGATATAGGTATGGACCAATGTCCATGACACGAGTTGCTCACTTTTATGTCTTTATGAATAAGGATACAGATGGTTTACTACTCGTGTCATGGACATGGTCAAAATTTACTATTTACAGCATAAGTCTTAAACCAATGAGCTTAAGGCATAAGGCAATGAGCATAAGGCATAAGGCTTAAGAAATGTCCAAAATAAACTCAAGAAAACATAATTTTCATTAAAAAATCTATTAAAATTCTTTTAATTTCGTGGAAAGGGTTAAGTGGCGGATTCAAAAACTAGACCGACATAGCCATTTCGAGTGTGATAGGAGATGTAATCATGTAATAAAACGGGCATTTATAAAGAAAGCTTATTATAAAACTAATGACTACTTTAATGGCAAGGATGCACGGAGGCAAACTGCACAAGTGCTTTCTGGCGACTACATAGTATATGTACATAGATACCTTAGTGTAGGTTAAGATAATTAATGAATTACTGATGTAAGCTTATAGGAAAAAAATACGCAACTGAGTTTTTCTCGTAATGGCAGTGATTTTAGAAATCTGTCGATTAGTCATTAACTTTCATGAGTGCGATTTTGGGGCATTTAATGGAATCTGAGTGGGATGGAAAAAAGGGGGTAAAAAGAACATACACATAAATGCTTTCACACTTACAGTCCCACAATAAAAGTACTATGACATGTGTCGTGGAGCTGTAAAAATTAGCACCACATTCGTGTTTCACATCATATTCAGAACCAGAAATACATACTTCTCGTGGGGAGAAAATTTGTGCTTCCACCGGGATTCAAACCCATTGCTTTGAAGGAGAACGCACAACTATCTACGCCAGCGGGCAGTTCAAAGTTCAAAGACGTCCCGCCCGGCGTCGCCTGGTTAAAAATATACGTAAACACTCACATTCACAGCCCCACACTACGTTCAATGACTTGTGATGTGGTGCCGTAAACATCCAAGTTACACACATTCACATCATACTTAGAAAAGGGAACACAAATTTACCGTGGGGACAAAACTTGTGTTATCATCGGGATTCGAGGTTGATTTTTCAAAATTAGATTCCAGAACCTATACTATCTACATTCCAAATCTCATCAAAATTGGTTTAGTAGTTACTGAGATACGTGGTAACAAACATTCACACACACACAAACTTTCTGATTTATTATATTAGTAGGATAAAACTATTGTCTATATTAATGACAAGGACGCATGGAGGCAAATTACTGCACAAGCGCTTTCTGGCGACTACAAAATACAGATAAACCTAGGTTAATATCATTCCTGTATTAATTATAGAGTGTTTAAAAAAAAATGCGACGCTGAGTTTCTTGCCAGGTTCTTCTCGAGATGGCGGCAATTTTACGAATCTGGCAGTAGAGTCATTCTTTCATGAGTGCCTCTTTGGTGCTAATGTGAATAAACGATGTTGAATTTTGATTGTTATCGACTTCCCAAAAAAGGAGGAGGTACTCAAGTCGACTGTACTTTTTTTTTTGGGTGTTACCTCATAACTTCTCTCCACGTGAGTCAATTTCGATTTTTTTTTTATTTGATAGATGTTGCTTTCTAATTGGCCCCATTTAAATTTAATCAAGATCTGATCAGTAGTTCATAGAAATATCGTCAATAATGCCTATTTTGTGGACTACTTTGACGATGTTCTCGTTTAACCGACTTCAAAAAATTACCTCACAACTTCTTTCATTGTGAGCCGATGTTGATGATTCTGTTTTTATTTGATAGCTGGTGCTTTTCAAATTTAACCAACATCTGATTTCTAGTTTTTAAGTTATAGTCAATAATGCGTGTTTACATTTACATGCGTAATACATGAAATCTGATCAAAATTCCGAAGATAAAGCGGTGGAGTCGGTTTTTTTTAAGCTTTGCTTGCGTTTAATTATTCCTTACTCGATTTATAGGCTAAAATTTTGATGTTGGATAACTGCCTCATTTTCTCTGCGTTTAATGCGAACTTTAACGCTTCAGTATAAGCCTCTAATGATCTAATGTGGTAACAGACGCAGACTTCCGCAACTCAGCACGCTGGTAATTCCCGCCGAGCGACAGACAGAGCGTATTAAATAAACACCGTTTTCAATATAGTACCTCGTGAAAAGTGCCTTCCATTATCATCATATTAAATATATTTCAAGCTGCAACCTACAAAGTTATCAAAAGAGTTCCAGTCGTGTTGCAGTCTGGTTATAGTCTACGATTCTACGTGGCGGTCAAGTCGATGTTATTTATTTTAAAATGGGATGTTGGTCTTTGGTAGGATTTATTTTATATCTAGGCCACGCGGACGGGATAACGATTGCACTTGATCACGTTATTAGCGAAATTCAAAAAGTATTACTTGATAGTTGTTAAAATAATAGTTTTCAAAACCAGTCCCTGATTTATATAATAATAGATATATGTTACATATTACATATAAATTTATCAAGATAATGTAGGCTGTATAGGTTAAACGTAACTTGTTTTTTGGACAGCTTATTATAAAAACTTGATACAGGCTGTATTATTATATTTATTTTTAATTATCTGGGCTTTGCCCATTACAAACGTTCTAATAAAAAAATCACAGTAAAAAAGTGCATCGTACAAATCTTGTAAGTTTTTTATTACATAACGTACTTAAAATTGCTCATATCGTTTGGGGAATAAGATTGTGTAATTCTGTTGCACACTTTCCTAAATTTGTCCGATTAAATACCGAGAGACTCGCCACCATGCGACGATGCCCTAAACTCTGGAAGTTTTGCATAAGTCAACTGGTCGCTGCTAACAAGTCTCTTGGCTCTTAGCTGAAAGACGTCCTTAAATTCAATTTTGAATTTGAATAGCCTTAAGGTGGAATTTAGCGGACTGTGACGATACCGCAACAACCCTGCAGTAATCGGATGTTACTTTCAGCATGCCATCATGAAGAGCATACGATATGACCCGAAGATGGACGGCGAGGCGAGAGCACATTGGCTCGACTATTCCATAAACAAGTACGGAGAGAAACTCGTCGCCGACATGAAGGTGGTCTTCTCCATATTGTATCTATATCTGCCCGTGCCGATTTTCTGGTCGCTGTTTGACCAACAGGTAAGTAATTGTCAAAATGTTTATTAAGAGGCAGGTATACGTCAGTGCGAGCGCCTTTATTAGCCATAGCCAATTATCCCACTTACACATTTGACATAAGGGTGCATATTGAGTAAATTATATCATGGCGCAAGCTCACGCGAGTCAATCTTTGATTTTTTATTTTTGTTCATATTTCGTGAAAACGCGCCACAAAAAAAACATGTTAAAGAAATCATTCGTCTAAAAAATATACGTATATAAAATAACTGTCACAGTGTTATGATATAAAACGGCGAAACAGAATGGTTACAAAAATACAAATTGATGTTATTTGGATGAATTTTCCTTTATATATTTGAACGTTATGATTCTACGAAGAAGGCAAAATTGATCATATCGCAATGATTCCGACGAATGTTTTTATTTAACTGGTTGAGCTAGCGAACCGAGATCTATATCTAAGTTGGCTTGGGTGATTCGGCACTTTGTCCGTCCGTCTTGTCTGTTCGTCTGTCAGAGGCATCTAGTGCTTAAACCATTTAAGTGTATAACTTCAAATTTTCAGAGAATATGTAAACCATAGTATGGCCTAAACTCAGAAATGTAAAATTGATATATATGAATTATGAAAATAGTAGTAGTGGGAACCAAAATAAAATTGTTTTTTTTTTATGTTTGATAGGCCACTATCTCACCTGATGGAAAGCGATGATGTAGCCGAAGATGTAGCATGCCTGCCTAGAAGATACCTATTCACTCTTGACTTGAAGACTGCCAGATTATACCGCTCAGGAAACAAAGACGCATTTTTTTGTTTATTTATATATAAATAAACAAAAAAATGCGTCTTTGTTTGCCTTGCGGGGTAACGTTGACAAAAGCTCTGCAAGTAAAGTACGAAACCGGTTTTAAAAAATCCACGTTGGAAAATTACAACTTCTTATGCCACCTAAGTCACCGTTCTTAGGCCTATTTTGTCCCGGGGTATATCTCAAAAACAGCTTCTCATTTAACGCTGAAACTAACGTATAATATCCATTATATTTTGTACTTGAACAACAAATTCAGAAATTAAACAATTATTAAATAGAAAAAAGTTATGAGCAATTAACCTCAAAAGCGTTTTTCTATTAGGCAAAATATAGGCGCGAGATCTCAGTTAGAGGCGAACGACTAATATTTCCACATGCATATGAAGTATAGCAATTAGCTTTCTCGGAAAATGTCTTTAAAATTAAATTCTGTGTTTTCAATATTTTTTTATTTTTTTAAGTATACCTAAACATTATTATTTAAAGGAATACAACCACGCAATAGTTGTGTATTTTAATAACCCTATGATAGATCGTAGAAATAACTTATTTATAATTGATATTCAGATTTTTTTTGTTAACGATACTTGACAACTGTCATTTTCGTGTTAGTTTGACAAGGTTCCATGCCATTCTCATCGCGCGCGGATTGTTTCGCCCCTTAAGCGAATGTGAACAACAACAATTCCAAAATCGAAATTGTTCATCTTGTCATACACAGAAAATCCCTAACGGATATGATTATTATAGGCATAAGCCAAACTAACGAATAGTCTAACAAGGCAGCCTCACACAGATTAACACTTATGAACCTTATAGCAGAAATTATAAGGTACCTAATTGTTTGAAGAATTCGAAAATCATTATCTGAATCTAAAACAGCATAACAATTTTCAGTACCTAGTGAGGCAGAATCTGAAATGTGATCGGTGCGGATGTCTTTGTGTGTATTGGTTTAGTTAGTTTTGCTAATGATGTGCTAGCGTCCTTAATTATGTGTGCTATTTTTACCACAGACTATCTAATATCTTTAAACGAGCAATTCTTGTATATATGTGTATTCAGGATCTCGGAAACGGCTCCAACGATTTTCATGAAAGTTACGGATTAGGGGTTTTTCGGCCCAAGGAATCGATTTATCAACGCTCCAGGTCCGAGAAATGCTCGGTTCCCAAACTGCATTTAAAAAACCGAGATTAAGAAACTATCAGCGCCATCTATTACGCCATGACCGATGTAAAAAACTGTTTCTACTCGACACTAGATGGAGCTTTCTGAGGCTACAAATTCAGACACATTCTACCAAAAACAAAAAACTGAGCAAAGCTCGGTCATCCGGATATTGAATAATACAATACAAATTTGTTATTCTATAACAAGTATACAAAGGTGTTTAATTAAAAATGGAATGATGTACCTATAATTATACGCTATTATCAAGTTAAAAAATAGCCTATGTTTTAAACGTAGGTATAAACTATGTACTTTCCAAATTTCATCCAAATCCGTTAAAGCGTGAAGAGGGAACAAACATACCTACAAACTTACACACAAATTTTCGGATTTATAATATTAGTAGGACAGCTGCGCCTCGAGGCGCTATCCCGCTTTGTCGGGATAAAAAGTAGCCCGTGTCAGCTTTTTCCATTCCAAATTTCATTAAAATTGGTCCAGCCGTATGATCGTGAAAATGTAACAAACATATATTACAAACACACTTGCCAACTTTCGCCTTTATATGCCTTTATATTGTATGAAGTGGGATATAATAATTGGAGGTCTTATCGCGTATAGTAATTTCATCAATACTTCCGTGTTTTTACAAATAAAGGAGGACCATGTTGGCGCAGTTTTTTATTTACGAGTATGATAGGTAAAAATTTGACAACTATTTCACCTAATGTTAAGTGATGTTGCGGTCGACTATGGAGTCTTAACATTCTACGCCGAAGGTCCTGGGTTCGATTGCGGTATGGAGCATAATTTTCCTATTCACAAAGGATATTAATAATGCTTCAGTTTTAAATGTTAAAAGTAATTAAATGTAATGTAGTAATTAAATGTAATTTTTACCTGCGTTCACGATTCTTTGGTTTCGAAGTCTTTGGTTTTAGTGTGGGGCTGTGAGTGTGAAAACGATTATGATTATGCTTATAAGAATAAGAATTATTTTATTTCTTGAAACTTATTAATATTAACACATGCAATAACAACAATGTTATTTTTGTGTAGTATGGGAGCCCAGGATCCCACACTAGGATAAGCCCTGTGTCGTAGGGTAGTCTCTTCCGTCCACTGTTATATATATAATACTTATGTTATCGAAACTTTAGGTATTTACCTAACTTTTCTCTTCTAAACGGAGAATTTTGACATCTGTAACACAGTTTAAAATGTGGCCGAGTTCTGGGCCTCAGCTATTTAACGGTTCGCCATCGACATGCTAAGAAGTTTAAAATAATTAAACGCAACCAAAGCTTAAAACAACCGACTTTACCGCTTTATCTTCGGAACATATTAGATTAGATATACTAAACACGATTATTGACGATATCTCAAGAACTTCTAATCAGATCTTGATCAAATTTTAATGGGATCAATTGGAAAGCAATGACTTTCAAGCAAAAAAAAATTTCGAAATCGGTTCACGTGGAAAGAAGATATGAGGTAACACATAAAAAATAATGCAGTCGACTTGAGTACCTCCTCCTTTTCTGTGAAGTCGGTAAAAAACTCAGTGGGCAAAATTTCTACAGACTTCACAAAAAAAGGAGGAGGTACTAAATTCGACTGTATTTATTTTTATTTCACCTTATAACTTCTTTCCACTTCTTTGATTGTGAATTTTTTATTTTGTTTGAAAGCTGTTGCTTTTCCATTGGTCACATTTAAATTTGATCAAGAATCGAGAAAGAAGATCAATAGTTTTTGAGATAGGCGTGTTTAATACATTAAATCTGATCAAGGTTCTGAAGATAAAGCGGTGAAGTCGGTTTTTTAAGCTTTGCTTGCGTTTAATTATTGTATTTCTCAACCGATTGTCGTAAAATTTATTCATATTCATGTATTTATTGCAATGTATACCTAATAGTAATATACAGGTGGATTTTTTAGAGTACAGTTCTATATAGACGTGGTGGGGCACCGTTAAAATCTTAGAAGAGCTGCTAGGTTTTGTTAACAGATAAGAAAGAAACATAAATCCTACACAAAAAATATTATATTATTGTTAAATTTCGTGAACAGGTACGAATATTTTCTTCGACTAATTTCATAAATCAATTTGTGTTTTTATTCCTAAATGGTGGATATTCGGGTGTTGAAAACCTAAATCATATTTCAGCCATTTCGAAAGGTACTCGATGTCTCCAGCTTTCCGAGCCATTAGCACTATTGATACCTCCTGAATAACTTTGTGCGATGCTTTGATAAGATAGCATTATACAATTCACACAAGTTCTTAGAACTCGGCGGCAACCCGCCGACTTAATCCGGTAATGGTTGGAATGGTTGGGGGAAGCTCAGGCTTTCTCGGAAGCAGGAGCGTTCTACTTTCAGGAGTCTTAGGAACATGCTGTTGGAACCCTATCAAGTAAATTTAAGCGGCTTAGAATATGTAAGTCTCCTAAGAGTTTATTATAAACTGTAAGAAAATTCTAAGCAACGTAACACGTAGTTTTATAAGTGGTTTCATACCTTCTGAGGCTAATAATTAAATAATTATTACGGATTTAATCGGCTTAGCAGATAAATAATAATATAATCGGCTTAGAATATGTAAGTCTCCTAAGAGTTTATTATAAACTGTGAGAGAATTCTAAGCAACGTAACACGTAATTTTATAAGTGGTTTCATATCTTCTGAGGCTAATAATTAAATAACTATTACGGATTTAATCGGCTTAGAAGATTATTAACAAAAAATTAAGCGGCTTAGAATATGTAAGTCTGCAAAGAGTTTATTATAAACTACGAGAATTCTAAGCAACGTAACACGTAGTTTTATAAGTGGTTTCATACCTTCTGAGGCTAATAATTAAATAACTGTTACGGATTTAATCGGTTTAGAAGATTATTAATTAAAAAAAATATGCGGCTCAGAATATGTAAGTCTCCTAAGAGTGTATTATAAACTGTGGGAGAGCAACATAACACAAGGTTTTATAAGTGGTATAATCCTGTCTTTTACAAAATAGGAACACAGGACAGAGATAGCATACATTTTAGTGCTGACAAGTTAGTCAGAACTTAGATGTCTATGCAAGCTTAGTCGAGTATGTAATTGGTGTTGACTAAAAACACGCGCCTTTCTGCTTCTGCTGTTCATATTTTAATTGATTAACTAGCTTGGCAGCACTAAAATGTATGCTATCTCTGTCTTGTGTTTCTATTTTGTAAGAGACAGGGATAGTTTAAATTTAATTTAGTAAGTGTACATCAGAATCGAGGCCAATACCTTCTGAAGCTAATTATTAACTATTACGGAATAATCTGGTAAGCCGATTAAGGCTTAGCAGATTATTAATAAAATTGCAAGTTGCGGATCCCGGACCTTATGGAATATTTTTCGGCGATCTCCCAGTTTTACCATTTAGTGTCCCTATTAATGAAAAATCTTATGCTAGTCCAATTTGGCATTATCTTCCATGTATTACCAGCGGTTCTACTACCTACATATGATTCCTAGGCCCGCTTATAATGTTTACAATGAGGCTCGCTGGCGGCACCCATGGTCTGCTTAACTCAGAGGGTTCTGTATGTTCTTTTAGCAGTAATATTACTATTAAGTTAATAACGATGGTTTTTATTAATCAACTACCACCACTTAGTTTCGGTTTTGTTCGCCTCTCACGTATACATTTACAAAGAAAACCGCAAAGCACTATCTGACATCCTACTAATATTTTAAATCTGAAAGTTTGTGTGTAAGTTAAGTTTACACTTAAGCTAGGTTTCTACCGACTTCACAAAAAAGGAGGAGGTACTCAAGTCGACGGAATTTTATTTTTTTATGTATGTTACCTCATAGCTTCTTTCCACGTGAACCGATTTTGAAATTGTTTTTTGTTTGAAAGATGTTGCTTTCCAATTGGTCCCATTTAAATTTGATCAGGGTCTGATCAGTAGTTCTTAAAATATCTTCAATAATGCGTGTTTAGTACATCTAATCTGATCAAAGTTCCGAAGATAAAGCGCTGAAGTCAGTTTCTTAAAGCTTTGCTTGCGTTTAATTATATTAAATTAATAAATGAATATGATATAAAGAAAAAAGTGTGTAAGTATGTTTGTTCCCTCATCGTGCTTTAAAGGCTAAACGGATTTGAATGAAATTTGGAATGTACATAGCTTATACCTAGGATTAACACATAGGCTACTTTTTATTTTGATAATAGCGGGCGAAGCCGCGGGGCAATGCTAGTATTGAGTATATAATTCTATAAAACTGTCCACGCAAAATTAATTTGCTAGCCAGTAAAATTGAGTACAGTTAATTAGGGGCAAATGTAATGGACATTTTGCTAACCGCTACATTACTGCGTATGTGTGTGTGTTCATGCGGTCACTTTGTTGTATAGTTGAGCGAAGCGAGGATCCTATTTTGACTTGGATGGTTCAGCACTTTGTCCGTCCGTCTGTTTGTCTATCAGTAGAGACAATTAGCGTCGAAACCGAGCGAATAACTTCAAATTCACAGAGAATATGTATAGCTGTGCGTAAAGTAGAGTGCGAAAATACAATTTGGTAGGACACCAAAGTCGCTGTTTTTAGAACAACTAGTGATAGCCGTTTTTTTATTTTTGGCAATTAGGCTCAATTTTTAGCAGTGTGGACATGAAATTTTGTAGACGCATTAAATTGTGATAACCCATTCTAAGTGTCCCCATGTCATGGCTTCTGCACTCAAGATTGGCTTGTAATAGTTTTTTAAAATGTGTATTTTAATTAACATAGGTTTGCCGCAAACTTGACGGCTACGTTTTTGCACTTGAACGACTACGGCAAACATTGGTACGCCGTTAAAGCGGCTTTCACGGATATGTGGCATACCTTATTAGCTTTGGGATCATAATATTGGGTAACTCTTCACTTTCTATCAGGTGAGATAGTGGACAAATGCTTGCCTATCTAGCATTAAAAAAAACTCGGTCGACTTTGAGAGAGTCTTCAAGATGCAAAAGCGTTGTGTGAGAGTAATAAATTGAGCATGGTTTATGGATTCTTGCAAACCACTTTTTAAGGCTTGTATATTCTTCCTCTACCTTGTATTTAGATAAAAGAATTATGCCTCTTCAAAAATCAGGACTTTTTTATATAAAAAAGCTCCACTGGTTATCTAATATAGTTATCTAAGAGGAATAAGGAATCCACACCAAGCAAAATAGGGAAAAGTTCAAGATGATTTTGTATAAATCTCCTTGCCATAAATATATTTATGTGCATACAAATTTATAATTATCTACCAAATTATATGAGGGTGCTTGTGCCAATGAGTTTAAAGAAAAAATATCCGACTGGCTCGTAAATAAATGTTTTTATAATATAAACATTGAATACTTGGAATCTAGTAGGAATTAATGTAGTTATAATCATGCTTTTATTAATTTGAAATTGTAAAATTGTATCTGCATGCAGGCAGCATACTGTTACTATAAACTTTATTAGTAATTGTAAAATTGTATTCTTTTTTTCTTTTTATTTTGGCTTCGCAATCTTGTGCATTTAATCAGTGTCAAGTATTAATATATTTCGAGTGTATTTTATATTAAAAGCCCACAAGTCACAGCATAAGTTAAGTAAAACAGTCAAGGTCCAGTCATAGTCAAGTCATGCCCTAGTAAAGTGGTAGAAACTTTACTTCTATTGGAGTTTTGCAGCAAAGGTGAAAATCACGTTTTTCAACTTTGTATAATTTGCCTACACTTATGCACGTTTACTAAGTATTAACGGGTAATAATCCACAATTATTACACATTAACATTCAAAGTATCACAGGTTTTGGAAAATTATACAAAATCAACAACGCCATCTTTTCACTTTCACGGAAAAACCCTAAATTGTATTCTTGCTAATAAACTATTTGATTTGATATATTCCCTGGGATCCTCACGTCTACAGTCTCTTGATGACGTAAATAATAAACGCTTTATAAAAAGCTTTTCCGAATCAGAGCTCTGTGTATTTATTGTTACGTATCAGAATGAGAAAGCTTTTATTTAAGAATGAGAAATATTTTATTTAAGAATGAGAAAGGTTTTGTTTACCCATTCATAAGAGTTCCATACTGACTTTAAAGATTTAGGTATGCCGTAGGTGCCAAAAAACACAAGTCACACCCAGAAGCACAAAATTACCTTGAAGAACAAAATAGTGTACTTCCGGGAATCAAATCCAAGAATCGAGGCGTAGAAAGCACAGCCTGGCCCTCTACGCCAACAGGGCCGTCATCTGGATTACCCAAAGCTTTTACATCTTTGATAATGTTATGCATTTTCGCAAAAATATTGATAATTATACATTTATAGATGAGCTTTCATCCGTGTTAAAATAATAAAAACGTGAAAATTTGCTATTTCCTTTCATTTTTCAACCGACTTAAAAAATAGAGGTTCTTAATTCTACTGTATCTGTAATTTATTTTGATTTTTTTTTGTTTGGTAGGTTATACTTCAGAAGTGGTCCCATATCAATTTTATCGAAATCGATCTAGCCAAAACCAAAATATAAGCGTTTAAGTCGGTTTTCTAAGCTTTGCTTGCGTTTAATTATGGTAATACATTTCTTTGCATAGATTGATCCTTGTCAGCAACAAAATCCATTGGTTCAATAATACAGTGTCTTTATTTTTTTGAAAATCGATTTCCATCAATAGCATAAGATAAAAAAAAACTAAATATAAGTTACTGTTTTCTTATAAATCGAGGGCATGACTCTTTTTCACTTCTTTTCTCTAGCTCTCGTGGTATCGGACTTGGCCATCACCGCCCCTCTCAAAAAACCACCCTAATAAGTACCTAGGTTAATATCATTCCTAATTTAAAAGAGTTTAAAAAAAATAAATATAAATGCGCCGCCGTGTTTTTACCAGGTTCTTCTCAAGATCGCTGTAATTTGTCGAATCTGGCAGTTGAGTCATTAACTTTCATGATTTAGGACTCATGAGTATAAACGATTTTGAGTTTTGAATTTTCAAAGGACATACAGACAGTTTTTATTTCCATAGGGTTCCCGCTGGACTTTCCAAGCGTCGCGTCTACGCAGTGAGGTATTCGGCATCACTCTCATGCCGGATCAGCTGCAAGTGATGAACCCTGCAATGGTGCTGCTGTTGATGCCCGTGTGTCCCGGTGGCATGTGGCCCCTGCTGCCAGACCTGATGCCGCTCCAGAAGATGTTCATCGGTGGCGTATTGGCCGCACTCTCTTTTCTTGCAGCTGGGATTCTGCAGATTGGGATAGAGGTACTAACAAATGTATTTTTTCCGGGTTTTCAAGACTGCGGGACACGTTTTAGACTACGCATCCAGCGTAGTCTAAAACTACGCGTCCTAGCCAAAACTACCCCAGTGGCAAAGCTATCAATTTTAATTTTAATTCGCGGTTTTGTATATCGTTGGTTATATTTAGTATCACTTTGAAGTACATAAAGAAACTATTAGATTCCTAATCGAAAAGCGTAAGCTAAGGCTAATTAGCAATTATGCACCAAATCAACTCATAATTTATTTTTGAAAATTTTATATCTACGGGCCAATTATTGCCTAAATTTCCTAAAACTAAATACAAACAGCAAGTGTATATCTGAACTGCAAGTTACCTCACATATTAAATACATTCTGATAGATTACGGTGAATGTGCACAGGAACTGCACAACTGGTTTTTTTTTTTTCACCTTGTTCCCTCTTCACCTTTTTCCCAATTTATGTCCCGACGTTCAGCGTCGCTTCACCTATTTCTGGTTGAAATACCGTTCATTCGCACGAAACGCTTCGCGTTTTCATTCATTTATAGAACAAGAAAAAAAATGGAACGCTTTGTCGTCATCTGTATTTCCCGAAAGGTTCCATTTGTGTGTGTTCAAAAGAAAACTGGATAGGTATTTACTGAACAAGCTTGATCCACCTTAGACTACATCGTCACTTTCCATCAGGTGTGATTGTAGTCAATCGTTTGCTTAGTCAGTTAAAAAAAATTGAATCGGCTCTAACAGACGGGAAGCTTCATACTGAAATCTATGACGTTGAAACTCAATCAACGTTTTCACTCTAACCACGAAATCATTATGTGCCCCGACGGCGGACCTATTCAATACACGAGTGAACCCAGTGGCGGATCCAGGATTGTGGTGTGGGAGGGGCTTGATCCCGCTGAGGGTAGGTTTTTTTGCTGCTGCTTCACCGCCCGCGGTTGCGTTCGTGCTTGGTTTGAGCCCCTTAGCTTATTTGATCTGCTATTGACTGAACCTGACTTTAGCATAATATCTATGCCCGTCTGCTGAAATTGCCGTTAGGATAATGGATGTTTTTCGCTGGTTGACTTGATGCCGATTAAATGCTTTGTGAGTAGTAAACATGCATCGCCTTGTTATAGATTCTGAGACCACAATTTCTAAAAATATTCTATTACAATCCGCGCGCGATGGGAATGGGATGCGACCTTTTGAAACTGAGACGCGCGCGGTCCGACGTCCAGCCGTAGCGTCCGCAAACTCGTGTCGAAGCTCGCATATACTAGTTGTGTTTCCGGTGTTCTAACGCATTGAAAATGATGACACAGTTGATTATGGATAACGAATCTAGTGATTCGGAAATTATATAGTCAAGAGATCTTTTTGATGAAGTTATGGGTTTGCTTAAAATTATATTTAATAAAATAATATACATGAACATTAATACTAAAAAGATTTCAACCATGAAATATTTTTGGGTATTTTCATAACCCTATGATAGATCGTAGAAATAACTTATTTATAATTAATATTCAGAAGTTCTTTGCTAACGCTACTTGAGAACTGTCATTTTCGATTTACTTTGTCAAGGTTCGATCCCATACTCATCGAACGCGCATTAAATGTTCATGAAAGCAGTGTATGTGTCGTGTGTATAACATGTATTTTATAATTTAAACGCAAGCAAACCTCAAAAATCCGACTTCACCGCTTGATTTACGGAACCCTATATCAGATTGAATGAGCATTATTGGGGATAAATAAAAAACTATCAGATCTTGATTACATTCAAATAGAACCACATGCACCGGCTTTCAAATAAAAAAAGAACCATCAAAATCGACCTTTCATTTTTCACCTTCACTTAGAAGAAAGTCGTTAAAAAAATACAGTCTAATTGAGAACTTCCTCCTTTTTTTGAAGTCGGTTAAAAAGCTGTCTTAGTGTAAGAACAAAGCAATCATTGTAGAGTTTTCTTGTTGGATTACGAAAAGGTGTGTCCGTCATAACTAAATATTTAAAAAGCTCTTTTTGCTATTTCTAGACGAAGTTTTGTAAGCTTGCAGTAAACTGCTACCCCATGCCTTAATACAGCTCTACAAAACAGACTGCGCTGAAGCTAAATAAACTGTTGATGCCTGAAGTATTAAAAAGAAACATGAAATAAATATTTTTTTGGTCAATTGTCATTGCATTTGACCCTATCTCACCTGATGGAAAGTGAAGATACGGCTTAAGATGTAGCATGCTTGCCTAGAAGATACCTATTCACCCTTGACTCCCAGATTATACTGATTATACCGTATAGACTCCCAGATTATACCGTTCGGGGAACAAAGACGCGGGTAATGTGTTCCACTCCTTCGCAGTACGGATAATAAATGTAGAAGTGAAACGCTTAGAGCGAACCGGAGGTATGTCGACCATATATGGATGACGTTTAATAGGTTGTCTAACGTTTAATCCAATCTTTATCTTTACAAATACAATCGTGACTTTGAGAATACGTGGTATGAATGCCTGGATTTGACTATTTCAGCACAGGATTTTTTTTATTTCATTGAGAGACGATACGAGCAACTCGCTTGCATGATGGTAAGCGTCACGCTTGCACATTACAGCTCAGAGCCACCCAGAGCTTAGAACTTATATATTATGTCTAAAAACGCGGCAAGGCATTGCGCTCCTCACCCTAAGATATCCGATGTTAAATCATTTTTTTTCTTTATTTTTATTTAACCGCTGTCTCACCTGATGGAAAGTGATGATGCGGCCAAAGATATGACACGCTGGCCTAGAAGATACCTATTCACTCTTGACTTGAAGACTCCCAGATCCCTCTCGGGGAACAATGTCTATCCATTATCACTCCAAGATATTTAAAAGTAGAGCAACGTGTTGAAGACAAGAACACGGTGCAAGTGGAAATTGCTCACAAGTGTGCGCCCTCATGTTAACTAATTCAGACTGCGGCTGCAAATTACATTAAAATATAACATCAGGCGAAATGCGAACCGCTGCGAAATTCAACGAATAGGGTAAATAATGGAATTGAAATTTCCATTGCACATCAGTTTCCAGTGGATAGCAGATTGTTGTCCGTTCTACAAGTTTCGTTTATCACTGCAAACGTGTACGTGCATACTTTCCACTGGACACCAAACAGGACTGTAATTGGCACTTAACGCCATCGGGTTGTGGAGGGCTGTAATGGATTTTCATACTACCGTCAGTAATGGATTTTCATAATTGCAATCTACTTTCGTTTACGTTTATTTTGTACTCTTTGGTTTGGTGTTAATTGTAGATAATTTTATAATGCATGCAGTTGACCACCACACTTGATTGAAAATTACGATGCGGGCGAATATGGAACATGCTTGCCTAGAAGGTAACTATTTACTCTAGACTTGAATACACTCAGATTGTACCGTTCAGGGAACACAAACGAAGACAATGAGTTCCACAGGACTTCCACTCCTTCGCTGTACGGAGGACAGAAACGAAACGCTTCCAGCGAACTGGAGGTATTAGTATGTCAACCATAAATGGATGACGTGATGGATAAGAATAATTTGATCAAGGAAAATTTCATATATTTGTTTCTTCGTTAAATTTTTTTTGGTATAGAAATAGCCTATTTACGAAAATTAAGTTAAAGCAGAGTGGAGAAATATCTTGTAGAGCGAAGGAAAGCGGAGAAGGGTGGAGTAGAGCGAAGTAGTGCAAAGTAAAGCGGGGTAGGTCGGTTGGGAGCAGAGAAGTAAAGCGGAGAAGGGTGGAGTAGAGCGGGGTAGTGCGAAGTAAATCAGAGTAGGTCGGGTTAGACCAGAAAAGTAAAGAGAAGAAGAGTGAAGTAGAGCGGAGTAGTGCGAAGTAAAGCGGAGTAGGTCGGTTGGGAGCAGAGAAGTAAAGCGGAGAAGGATGAAGTAAAGCGGAGTAGTGCGAAATGAAGCGGAGTATAGGTTGGTTGGGAGCAGAGAAGAGCGGTGTAAAATTGAGAGGAACGGATAAGCGTAGAGGGAAATAGAATCGAGTAGAGCGAAGTAGAGCGGAGTCCAGCGGAAATACATGGCTTATTCTCAGGGTTAACACACTGGCTGCTTTATAACTGCACTAATGCAGGTTTTAAATTAGTTTTAGTATAAATTATTTAGCATTTATGCTTGACATACCTCCGGTTCGCTCGAAACGTTTTGCTTCTACGTTCATCATCCATACAGCGAAGAAGTGGAACCCATTGCCTGCGTCATAGTTCCCCGAAGTGTATAATCTGGGAGTCTTCGATTCAAGAGTGAATAAGTATCTTTCAAGGCAAGCATGTCACATCTTCCCGCATCATCACTTTCCATCAAGTGAGATAGTAGTCAAATGCTTGGCTATTTAGCATAAAACAAAAATATGTATTATAATTCCAGAGGTCAACACTCCAAGTACCGAGGCATCATCAAACCGGATTGATGTTATTGAACACGCTGGCATGTCCAGTAGACGTAGCGGTGCTGGGGCAGGGCGTGGCGCCGGTGGAGCAGCACGGCACTGCTCTTCTAACGTCTCTGCCGCACCAGCTGCTCCAACTCACTTCTAGCTGCCCCTTCAACTGCGCAGGAAGAAACATGACGCAGTACGTGGTCAAGGATGAAATGAACACTGTGGCTGGAACGGTCGGTACTTACAATTTATCCAGCAAGCTGCCAATAAATGGATTTCGGGCCCGCGTTTATAAATGTCCACGGAAAAGAGATGACAAACCGAAAAATAAGCGTCAATTCCGTTTCTCTAAAACCTTAAGGCGAAATAGTGCGACAGTAAAGCTGCGTACGCTGATAATTGTAGCAAGCAAAAGTAAGCTGTATATTTACGATTAAAGTCTGAATTGTTTTGGTTTGTTTATAATTATTTACATTAATTGGTACACCTATTTCGTGAAGTTTTCATTAGACCCGAGGTCAATTTTGTTTGTAGGTCCATGTTGTTTAAACCTGTAATACCTAGATTAAATCTTCTATTATTAGAGTATAACTTGAATTGAATAGATTCACTTTTATGAATGGACAATGACTTTTTTATCTAAAAACATATTTCAATAAAATTATATACAAACAAAAACAAAACAAACAAACTAATTCACACTCACACGCCCCACACTAAGTTCTAATACTTGTATCTTGGGTGTCAGAAACATTTAAATATCATAATCACGCCCAGAAACATACATACAAAAAAACACACAAATACGCCGAATTTTTGCCTGTATTTTTTATGTGTTACCTCATAACTTCTTTATGGGTGTACCGATTTTAATGAATCTTTTTTATTAGAAAGCTGGTGCTTTCCGTGCAGACCCATTTAAATTTGATCAAGGGTAATAGAACTTTTGTGTTACAGGAAAACATTCTTATTATTCATCACAGTGTTTACCTTTACTTTTAATCACACAAAAAGAATGCGGATCAGAATTTCTTAAAAATCGGATCGTTCTCAATTCGACTGTATTTTTTTTAATGTTTGTTACCTCATATCTTCCTTCGTTGTGAGTCGATTTTGATGCAATTTTTTTTTTATTTCAAAGCTGGTGCTTTCCATGTGGTCCCATTTAAATTTGATCAAGGTGTGATTAGTAGTTTTTGAGTTATCCTCAATAATGCGTATTCTGTGGACTACATTGATGATGTTCTCGTTTTTAACCGACTTCAAAAGTTACCTCATAACTTCTTTCGTTGTGAGCCGATTTTGATGATTTTTTTATTTGAAAACTGGTGCTTTTCATGGTCCCACTTAAATTTGATCAAGATTAGATCACTAGTTTTTGAGTTATATTCAATAATACGTGTTTAATACATTAAGTATGATCAAGGTTCCGAAGATAAAACGGTGAAGTCGGTTTTTTTAAGCTTTGCTTGCGTTTTATTATAGTAAAACCTTTTTCAAAAGTTTCACATCAATAAATATCAACAGGAAAACGAATTATTGTTTATAATCATCCACTAATATTTGTTTTTCAGTTTATGACAGTGGTGATCGGCCAGACGTCGTTAGACCAGCTGTTTATGTATTTCATGGACCCAAATCCGTATGCAAAATCGTTGACTGGGAAACCAAAGCTCAAGTTAGTTTCCTACCGAATTCACAAAAAAGAAGGAGGTACTCAAGTCGACTGTATTTTTTTTATGTATGTTACTTCATAATTTCGTTCCACGTGAACTGATATAACATTTTTTTTTTGTTTGAAATTTGATTAAGATCTGATCAGTAGTTCTTGAGATATCGCCAATAATGCGTGTTTAGTACATCTAATGTGATCAAAGTTCCGAAGATAAAGCGGTGAAGTCGGGTTTTCTTAAAGCTTTGCTTGCGTTTAATTATATTTAAAAGTATGAATAACATTCTAACAGAAAATGTTCCAGAAAATGTTGATGTTGAACTCGTAAGTAGTTCCTCCACTCGGGGAATTCTGAGAGAGTTACGGACTAGTGAAATTCAATGCGTTTTGTAAAATATTTTGCTGATTCTTTGGTTCAAACTGTTACAGTTAGAATGACAAAATGGTTAGCAAATATTCCAGGTATATTATTATTTTTCTCTTTTCTACCGACTTCTCAAAAAAGGAGGAGGTATTCAATTCGACTGTATTAAATTTTTATGTGTGTGAAGATTTTTTTTGTTTGAACGCTAGTGCTTTCCCATTGCTCCCATTTAAATTTGGTCAAGATCTGATCAGTAGTTTTTAAGTTATCGCCAATAACGTGCGTTTAATACATTGAATGTGATCAAGGTTCCGAAGATATAGCTGTGAAGTCGGTTTTTTTAAGCTTTGCTTGCGTTTAATTATCTAGGAGATATTCAGCATGTTACCTATTTTTATTCAAAATCAAAATCGTTTATTCACATGGGCCCCAAAGAGGCACTCATGAAAGTTAATGATTCTATTGCCAGATTCGGCAAAATTACAGCCATCTCGAGAAGAACCTGGCAAAAAACTCGGCAGCGCATTTTTGTTTACAATTTTTTTTAAAAACATTCTTAATATTAAATCTAGCCTGTATTTGGTCGAGTAATTTTAATTCATAATATATTCTTATTATAATCAGGGTGACCCGTTTTCTCGGCGCGCGTTCACTCTTGTACTAGTTGGCTAGTTATTAGTTCATTAGTTAATTAGGTCATCAGTTCATTAGTTTGTTTGTTCGTTTATTCATTTAAAAAAGGCATCACCTGAAAAGCTTATTAAAAAATACAGGGTGGTGTACATCGGGAATACGGGACCGGATAAGAACGTGTCTATAACCGTGGAGACAGAGAAGAGACTGAGCGACATTTACTATGTGTCGGATTCTCCGATAGACCACATTGGCGAGTCTGCGTATATGTGCCTGGCGCCTGGACGGTTAGCTTCTTTAACAATCTTGTTTGATTGCATAGTAGAGTAGAGAAATAGCCTGTGGACTTTTAATTCCTGGTAGGAGCATAATTTTGTTCTCCAAGGGGCCTTCCCTTGGAGAACAAATCTAGAGCCAGAAGATTGGATTTGGTGTTTTGTGAATGGTACGGTTCCCGCGACTTTTCCTTCAACTAAGAGCAGGGCTGCAAGAGTAGAAAGTTAACTGTTTGTGCAGTGAAACCATTAATAAGCCAATATGCTAAAAAAACGTAAACCTTATTTGATTGACATACCTCTAGTTCACTCGAAGCGTTTCGCTTTACGTTCATCATCCATACCGCGAAGGCGTCAAACTCATTGCCCGCGTCTTTGTACCCCGATCCCCGAACGATATAATCTGAGTCTTAAAGTCATGAGTGAACATGTATCTTCAAGGCAAGCATACTACATCTTCGGCTGTATCATCACTTTTCATCAGGTGACATAGTATCAAATACATTCATATCGAGCATAAAAAATCCCGACTGCGAAAAAGGTGAATTTATTTTTTACTTTTTGTATGGAATAGTAGGTAGTCCTAGTTTCCGGATTTTACAGAAGGCCTTAAGGCATCCAAGGGTCTCTAGAACGCCACAAAGACACAAACATACGTACATAGGCTGATAGACAGGTTACCCTCATCTGCGTCGCGCAAGGTAATAAATGTCATACGTTTAACGGACACAAAGCTCAAATTCGAATACTCGCTTTGTGAAAGCCGGTCTCATTCAAATCACGCACAATTTTACCTAAGGGAGGAAAATTGGGCTTCCGCCGGAATCGGATCCCGAAAAGGAGAGGTGGGTAGCCATTATCCAACATAAGTAGCCTACAAATGATAGCCTACAAATGGTAGCGCTACAAATGATACACAATATGCACTTCAAATGATATGTTTTTTTAGTTGAGAGACGAGACGAGGAAGTCGCTCGCCTGATGGTGAGCGTCATGCTTACCCGTTACGGTTCGGTGCCACCCAGAGTTTTTTTAAACTTATATATTTCGTACTCCTGCACGTCAAAGCAGTGCGCTCGTCTACTGAATTATAGATATACTAGCCGTGCCCCGCGAGTTCGCCTGCTATTATCAAGTTAAAAAGTAGCCTATGTGTTGATCCTATGTATAATCTATGTACATTCTAAATTTCATCCAAATCCGGTCAGCCGTTAAAGCGTGAAGAGGGATCACACATACTTACACACTTACACTCAAACTTTCGGATTTATAATATTAGTAGGATTAAATCTCCTTAAGCCATGTAAACTGGAGACATTTCCTCCTTCAATCCAAAATACAGTAGGTAGTGTTTCCACACTACTGATTGGCGGTTGAATGTTTGATAATCATGAGGTGTTGCCCCAGGCGGACTCTGCAAAAGAGTCCTAAAACTACGGTTTAAGAATTTATTTCTATTAAGAATTACAAATTCACTTACAGAGAAACACAATTTTAATTAGTGTCGGTAAGCAAAGTACAACTAAGATAAATTTAAAAGTAATTACTTAAGAAACATTATTTTGTATGTGTAAAATTAAATTGTTAGTACCCATATTCAGATTTAATATATTATTTTAAAAAATTACAAAAACAGTTATTATTATAAATGCGAACCTTTCAGGAATTATATTGGTGAAGGATACCTACGAAAAATATTTAAACAGCTATTAGACTTGTGTTAATAAGTGAAATTTGAAGATAATATTTTTTTAGTTAAACTTAGTTTTATTTTCAAATAATGTACCTAATGGTGTTTTACCTGAAGATAAGATCTACACTTTAAACAGTGAGATAACATCACTTCCGGAACCTACGTCACGAGAAATGAAGAATATGTTCATTTAAAAACATCGGAAATGTTCCGCTTTCAGCTCTTTCGAGTTCCAGACGCCAAGCAATCGAGTAGGTTTGAGATTTTAATATGTATCGGAACAGTATGAGACGCCGCGCACCAGCTGAAAGCCAAAAGCTGAAAAGAAGAAGTTGGTAAATTTAGTTCTTTGCAATTTCAAGTTACATAAAAAAACTATCTGCGTTCCAAAATAAAAAATGTTACTTAATAAGCCTGTTTGAGAAGATTACACTTACTGGACAGTTTGTGTCATGGTAACAGGATGGTTTACATATTGCTAACCAATGTAATGTAACACACTGAATAAATACAGTACACTATGAATATACAATAACCATTGAATGTATAAATAGAAACTTCTACGGATGTGGGTTATAATAAACTTCCACTAGTACTTCAGATGCTGTAACGTCTATGGTGATCTGAAAATTAAAAGCACTTTGCTTAGAGTATATAAACGCTAAATTTAAACATAAACGCTTTCACACTCACAGCACCACACTAAGTTCGATGACTCGTATCGTGGGTGCCGGATACATTCACATCACACACACAATCACAACCATAACTAGAAATACACATTTTCTTGGGGAGAAAACTTGTGTTCCCGGCGGGAATCGAACCCGATACCTCTGCTTAGAAGGCGAACGCCAGCCAATTGAGCCAACGAGCAATTCTATATAGTGCCATCAAACAAGTCCTACTATAACTGTCAGCAATCGTTTCAAGGTATGAAACTACTACCAAGACAGGGCATATTAAAAGAAAATCGTTATTTCAGTCAGGTAGCCTGCAAATTAACTGCAAGTGAAGCAGATACTTTCCGTTACTAACTAGACCGAAACCGTAAAGTTTAATATGCTTACCAGGTATTATCAGACTCTACCAATTTGCTTTTAGATTCGAGTGAATAGTTTTGAGCCGTATTCACTTCTTATCCCCGGGCAAATACGTGGAGTTTAGGCTGAGATTCCATTTGATAATAAATGAGTTAGGACAGAATGGTCAGAATGGACTCCTCATAGTCCACCCGATCGAGGTTGGGACATGAATAGCTTCCTCAACTTGTCTGTCAAGGAAAATCGGTCTCTGGTTGGCATCAGAAATATGAAACGAAATGCAATTTTTGGCTATTATAACTGAGACTGTTACACAAAGCAAGTCAACGGTCCAGAATTATTTACAAGTGTATGTAAAAAAATGTGGAATTCTGACACACTCGAACAAGGCTAGGACTTGAATACTATATATATATAGCTTACCGCAGCTTAGTCCAGCAAAGAAAAACGATCTTTGGTTGGAGTCAGACAAGACTTCTGATACTTTATCACTCACTCGAACGAGGTTAGGACATTAATCGCTTCCGCAGGTTAGTCCCTCAAGAAAAAACGATCGAAGAGTTTATAGCAGGAACATCTAGTTTTTCTAAGGATAATGTGCCTAAACATTTTAGAAATAATAAGTGTGTAAACAAACGTTATAACAGTTCGGTTTTGGTTTTGTTTATGTGTATTCTTTCCAAATTGTATAAAACTACGAGAATCCAATAATTACTTACATATATTTATTTTTTAAGTAAGATGTTCGCTAATTTAGTGAGAGCGTATTCTAGTTTTTATACCTTCCAAACAAATAGGGTTGGATTCATAAAAGTCATTATAAGAATCATTGTGTTTTAGACTAAGAAGCTGAAAAAACTTTTTAGTTGCTTAGGCGCGAATTACAAAATATAATTTTATCTTATTTTAGTAAAAAAAAACGAATATGCATTGATTATTTTGGATTCGAGTTGCACTAACTAGACTTAAACCTAAAATTGTTGGTAAATTTAGCCTAACAATTAAAATTATTTTTTTTTTGCTTACATATGGTCGTTGTGCTGAAGAGTATGCTCTGTGGCAGAACCTCTTATAATTGTTATTTGCCAGCGAACTATGTATACTTTTTGATAATTAGCTACAAATATATACATATTATATACATTGTATACTTTTTTTTTACATATCAACATTAAAGTGATTCTGCGCCAGACTACGACATCATGAAATCACCTCCTTATGGTAATTAGTTATTATTTTATTCTTGAAAATTCGTAATTTTACTAGGCTATAGTTGAATCTCAAAAATATCATAATCATAAACAAAAATCATCGAACTTAGTGTGATGACTTTGTTTGTGGCTGCCGGAAACATTCACATCACACACACAATCACAACCAGAACCAGAAACACAAATTTTCCTTGAGGAGAAAACTTGTGTTCCCGCCGGGAATCGAACCCGATACCCCTGCTAAGAAGGCGAATGCGCCCCCTACTAAGCCAACAGGCAGTTCAAAAACACCAATAACACCATTTTAACGCTTTATCGGCAAAACGCTACAGATTGTACAATATTAAAATGTGCTAAGTAGGGATACTGCTAAGCATTATATGCGATTATTAAAGCTTTATTCAGCGGTGATCAAACAAGTCGTTCGCCTGTAAACGTCACGTCGATAGTTCTCTTCCAGTTGGAAGAGCACGGATGCCATTGAAATTACTTATCATATTAAACATAGACATGATGTCGCCGTGTAGCTGTTTTACCATAGATGCATTAATTAAGAAGTGCCACGCAGGACATTTATTTATTTAATTATTTATTTACTACTTTATTGCACAAGAATAGTGTAGATACAAAGGATGACTTAGTGACTTAAGCTTTCTCTGCCAGTCATCCAGCGGTGAATTTGAAAAGACACGACGTTACGTTTCACCCTAATTGGGGTATGTTTCACACAGAACATTGCCCGGGTATTTAAAATTACGTATCTCTTAATAACTGAAATATTTATAATAAACTTTAAAAATCACTTATACATTAAAAATCTGCTTACATCCCCATTTACCGAAATATATATAATTTAAACGCTATGACCGCTTATATTTTGGTTTTGACTTGATCGATTTCGATAAAATTTATATATATATATATATATATATATATATAAATATGTATTTTACCACCTCTGAAGTATAATCTACCAACAACAAATTTGAGAATCGGTCCACAAATGAGGGAGAAATCGGTGAACATACATAAAAAAATACATACAGTCGAACATAGAACCTCCTCCTTTTTTAAAGTCGGTTAAAAATAAATAATCTAGGATGAAAAACCTAGCTGGGCGTGCGAGAAAAATTAAGTTTAAAGCAGCGTCGTACTGTCAAGTGATGACAGTTTGTTTACAATCCCGCAGCGAAATAATTTATTTAGAAAGCAATCCCGCCATCAAGCAAATTAGGTTGGTACAAGTATTAACGAAACAAATTTCGATATCCGGGATAAAAACCTCTATGTTCATCCAGGATGTCAGCTACATCTCTACCAAATTTCATCAAAATTGGTCGTGCAGTTTGAAAAAGGGCATTAAAAAAAATAAAAAAAACAAACGCATTCACACTCACAGCCCCACACTAAGTTCAAAGACTTGTATCGTGGGTTCCGGAAACATTCACATCACACACATTACACCCAGAACCAGAAACACAAATATCCCTTGGGAAGGAATTTGTGCTCCTGCTGGGAATCGAACCCAGGACCCACGGCGCAGAGGGCGGACACCTGTCCACTGCGCCAACTGGGTCGTCGTTTGCGTGAAGAAGTAACAAACATACAGACACACTCACAACCATTCGTCTTTAAAATATTAGTGTGATTTTTACGCTCACATTTTTTCAATCTATCACTTTCGCGGCAAAACTACATAAAAGTTACGCAATACAAAAATGAGAATAAGAATATTGGAGTTTGCGTGTATACTTAGTTTATGAGATACTAGCCGTGCTCTGCAGCTTCGCCCGCGTTTATCAAGTTAAAAAGTTGCCTATTTATAAATCCTACTTAATGTGATTAGCAATGGTGCTAATTCTGTTGAGCATCGAACTAACCTAAACTAAACTAAAAATAATCTAATTTTAGTCAAAGAATACCTAAACGCTATTCTGATTTTACGTTGAACTTAATTTAAAAGTTGAAATGACAGGACTAAAATTGATTTGACAGCAACCAAATTGAATTGTATTCACAAGAGCCGCAATCACATATTCCTCCATTATAGACTTTGTAGGTCAGTATTTGCTTCATTAATTGCACGTATTATTCTTTTAAGTATAAGATCACATTAAAAATATTGACGTAAAACATGTACATCAGAATAAGAATTTGGTCATTTTCACTAAATAGAGTAACTAAACTAACTTAGTCCTGTCAAACTTAATTTTATATCTAATCTTGCATTTTCTGAATAGGTTTTGGACTAAAGCAGGACTAAAACTAATTTTAGGCTAGTTTAGTCTAATTCTGGACAACAGAATCGGCACCAATGGGTCGCAAACTAGGCGAGGTCTGTATCTTAGTGATCCTTGTTTTATCGAAATGAATTTATGAATTTAGAGAACGTAAAATTATTAAACAAAAATAAATATTATTATTATAAAATCCTCATACAAATGCTGAATTTATTTTTACTAACAAGCAGCCATTGTTCCGAACATCTGTCCGAGTTGTTTACGCTCGTAGTCGCTACAGTGGTTGCGACCCAGAAACAAACGCAAGTGGTCGGGGCGAATATTGTTTTATGCCATCTCTGAGTAAAAAGTATTTATTTATGTGTTTACTATTTTCTATAATCAAAAATGAGTCACTATTATAAAATTAGCTGCTAATATATCACATCATACTAATATTATAAAGGCAAAAGTTTGTAAGGGTGTTTTTAGTTTTGTTACTTCTTCACGCTCTAACGGCTGGACCAATTTTGATGAAATTTGATATGGAGGTAGCTGACCCTGGATTAACGCATAGGCTATAGGATTTTTTCCCGATATTTTCGCGAGTCCGGGTTCTCCGGGTAAAACCGCAGGGCGCCGCTAAATGTTTATGATTAAAATTTGAATGAAATTATTTTATGTCAATGCAACATTCAAACGCACTGACTATTATAGAAGATTTTTGACGTTTTTGACTATTACAAGGTTTTTCAGAAATTAATCGACGGACAACTCCACAATCTTTGTGCATTGTCTATTTTGGAAATATTTCAAGTATTTTTTTATAAATCTAGTCCTATAGTCAAAGACTCATAGTGCATTATAGTCATGCCTTAGTAAAATATTAGAAACTTTATTAGAACTGTCAAAATAGACGATTTTCATGCATTAGAATTGCGATATCGCACCTCGATAGCTAAGTGATTTGAAGCCCTGATACCAAAATATAGCAGCAAGTTTCTCCCCCAAGACGCAGGGCTAGTATTATAAAATACTATATGCATAGTGAAGATGTGTGTTTTCTGTGTAACTCTTATATGTATATACTGATGGATTTTAAGCATTAGAGCAATAAGTTGTTTTTAACATCTATGCCGTTTTTGCTAACGAATTTCAAAGAATAATCATAAATAGCTTTAGTAAATAGAAAAATAAACAATCTGGTCACAGAAATAGAAAAAGGTATTATTTAAATCTCATTATTTTTGTGTAGGTATTTTCCCAACCAACGAAGACAATTAGGTATAGAATGGAAAACAATTATTTTTTGTTAGACTACGGTTGAAGGTATATCGATTAACATCGGAAATAAAATTGATTTGTTTGTAGGCTTCAGACTTCGAATCTTATTTGTATCATATGATAATTTGTATTCAGGCGATACATTGAGCCAAAAAGACATAACGCGTATTTTTAGCAAAAAATACATAATGATTATAGAAGCAAAAAAAAATTATGATCATCGAATCTGATCAAGAAATGTTCTCAGGGCAGAATTCCGAAACAAGATTTCGAATAATTTAATTTTGAATAAAAGATGGAAAAAGCTTTGGCAATTTTTTTCATGAAATTTAGTACAAATTATGCGAAAGACAGTAAACTTATAAAGGGCCAAGTTGATTCTTTTTTAAAATAAGTCATTTAATTTTTATTTAAAAATGATATTGTTAATGTTCATTCAATTTAAGCGGCGTATCCGACCTCTCATTGCCTTTTCTTAGTTCGATGCAAAATGACATAAGGTCTGATAAGACCGTCTTAAGTTTTATAAATAGGCTTATATTCATAGAACTTATTGTAATGATAAAATCAACCAAAACTTTTGCGTATTAAATAAAAATATTTTCTAATATTTTCAACCATTCAAATTATAGAATATGTTTTTATCATTCAACTTATAAGTATAACCATAACTGATTTCAACCATTATTGCCATCTTTAGCGAGTTCGCCTTCAAAGCAGCTGGTTTGATTCCCAGTGCGCCGCGGAGCACCAGGCGCCCCTTTTCAAAGCAGTCTCCTTACTATAGCATACCTAATACGGACGACATAGCGAAAATTCCAGTCTAGCACATCTATCGAAAATATCTTATATGATTTTCAGATATTTTCCACATGATTTCACATACTTGTATACGAATACCTGCTTACCTGAATACCCATCGCATCGACTCTCAAGCACGCTGCGTCAATATTAAGTATTTTTAATATTCCTATCCTCCTTTTCATATTTAATTTAAAACTTTTTATATTGCAACAAGCATTTTTCATAAATGTTCGAATAAAGAAGAAGCATTTGACCACAATCTCACCTGACGGAAAGTGATGATACGGCCGAAGATGCATCATGCTTGCCTAGAAGGTACCTATTCACTCTTGACTTGAAGACTCTCAGATTATATCGTTCGGGGAACAAAGACGAGGGCAATAAGTTCCACTCCTTCGCAGTACGGATGATAAACGTAGAAGCGAAACGCTTTGAGCGAACTGGAGGTATGTCAACCATATATGGATGACGTTTGTCTCTTTGTCTCGTTGTTAGATGGTAAAACGGGCATGGTGATCTGTAAATGGTACAGGCAAAATAACTACGAAGTTTTAATTTGATTAAAAGACAAAACCACGGTATATTGTAACATAAACGGAATAAAAAAATTCGGACAACTAGACTATGTCTCAGTAACATATTTTCTAGTCAAAATTACTGTAACTTTTATATCTATATATATAAAAAACAATTGTTATGTGTTAGTTTCGCAGAAACTCACCGACTTGGCCAAGGCTTTTTTTGTTGTAGTTCGTAATTGTCGGGGCAAAGTGTGTATGTAGAAAAAAAATGCACCCGCGCGAAGTTGGGGCGGATCGCTAGTAGAAAATTACTTTGTGATTGTTACTTTAGGCAGACTGGATGATGAGACCTAGATGAGACCTAGTCCGCGGGGCACAGGGGCGCGGGGGCAGGACGACAACGGGAACAGTGAAATAATTATATTTGTCACATGTAGCTCCAGAAAGTTAGTAACAGCAACGAGAAATTTTTCTCGGTGTACTGGACACTATTCTACGACTATGTACAAAATGTAGATGTGTCAAAGTTAATTTTAGTGAATTCATATAAAAAAAGCTGTATTGATCTGTAAATATAATTCTATTTTGTGACATTGGACGCCCGAGATGGGTCAACTGTATTAACATTATCTGCAATAACATCTCGCGAATAATACAGTTATGCACTACAGTTTTGTCAGTAAAGAATTATCTTATCTACCCTTAAAACTGCCCGTTGGCTTAGTTGGGTGAGCTTTCGTCTTCTAAACAGGGCTATCGGGTTCGATTACCGGCAGGAACACAAGTTTTCTCCCCAAGGACAATTTGTATTTCTGGTTCAGAGTATTTATGTGTGGGATGTAAATGTTTCCGGCACCCACGGCACAAGCCATCGAACTAAGTTTGGGGCTGTGATTGCGAAAGCTTTTATGTTTGTTTGTTTATATATATTTAAAAAATTTTTTAGCTTTACTTGCTGTCTGTTCTTAATAATTTTCTTGTGGAGCGCAGTGGAATAAATGTACTGGCTTATATTACTTTAATTAAAAGTCAGATAAAGTGCTCGTGGAGCGTTGTCCACTATTTCGTGGAGTGCAGTAGCATAACCCATTTATGTTTATGTTTATCTACTTGAGCATTATCTTGTTTAGGTTCACATGGCGCGTACAGAGCAGCGACGGTAGGATCGCCGGCTCAGGTGCAGGGCAGCTACGAGCTGGTGGAGTGTACGTGCTGTCTGTCCGCGAGCGCCAGGGATGCTTGGACTCAGTCGTGCTCCACGCGCCCAACCCTCCCAACGAGCTGCACTTGGCCTGGATCGTGCCGCAGTATCTGCTGGTCTCTGTCGCTGAGATTATGTTTGCTGTGTCGGGACTGGAGTTCTCTTTTACTCAGGTATGTCATAATGAAGGAGAACTTGGTCGCTGAAGACGAGATCATTAAAGATAAATATAAAACATTTTACTCAGGTATATTTTAATTAAGGAAAACTTGGTAGATGAAGCCAAGTTTATATATATATAATTATGTATATAAGGTATAAATAGTTTTTTTCTGTCTGATAAAATCATTTTGAATTCTTTAAAACTTAAATACATTATATATTACATTAAACTAAAAACCATATTAAAATAACCAACAAAAACTATAACTAGATATATATAAATATAAAACAATGTCGGGTTTGTTTCAACACATAACTCCAGAACGGGTGGACCAATTTTAATGATCTTTGATTTATTGGATTTATTTCCGCCCCGAATATCTAATGAAATCTCGGCAAAATATAGGAAAAAGGAAACTCACTTACATTTTGTTACGGAATTTTGGTTTTGATGATATTTCGAAAATTAACGCGAGCGAAGCCGCGGGGAACAAAAGTTTATTTATAAAACATGCGTTCGCATATAAGTGAAATGCTTACATGCAGGTCGTTGGGAAATTTTGCTAGCGTCGATACATGTTTTGCCATTATGTATAGGTGTACAAATATGGTGTTGGCCATAGTAACCAAATACAAAAATTAAACATATTAATGATCACAGACATAGTCCAATAAAATAATTCATGATAAATTTATAATGTACTAGCCGTGCCCTGCGGCTTCGCCCGCTATTATTATGTTGAAAAGTAGCCTATGTGTTAATCCTAGGTATAATCTATGTACATTCCAAATTTCATGCAAATCCGTTCAGCCGTTAAAGCGTGAAGAACAAACATACTTACACACTTACACACAAACTTTCGGATTTATAATATTAGTAGGATTAAACTCAGGAAGACGTTAATAACAAAGTTGTAATTTATTTATTGCACAGAATGTAGGTACGATACAAGATGTCAAAGTAGTTATACGTTCCATACGAACTACTTACTACCATATTAGTGTGCATTGTCACAAAAATATGTTTGTCAATTGCCATTTTTGGTATAGGGCTCTGAGAATTTTGAAGTGATTCACGAATGGACAGACAAAGTGATAAACCACTCTAACCCACATAAGGGAATTTAAGTCACCTTAGATATAGAGGCGTTTGAAATGAAATGAAATGAGTATATTCCACACAAAATAGAGCATACATATCATTGAAGGTAATTAAATTGAAATTTCCATGCTGGAAACTGCGAAAAAGTCACAAATATGCACACAAAGTATCCTATGTATTAAAACGATATCGACATAAATTCGATAGATTCACAAGCCCTCAATTTCCCGATACTGTGTTAACATGGTGTCAACCGTGATAACGCAACAATATTCACTACGTTAATTAAATGAAATGTGAGCCGTAATTATCCAAACCATTCAGGCGACTGTCTACTATTTTCAGTTGAAAATGTGGTGATATTAAAAGCGTCCTAATTGAGGGAAGCTGAATTTATAAAACAGTCCATAAAACCGGCCTCTGGTTTTATTAATTTAAATAAAAAAAAACATTTGTATTTTAAATGTATGATAATAATTATATAACTTAGAATTTTGAAGTAAGTAAATATGAATTAATTGCTTGCCATGTCATAGTAAGTACCTGCATGACAGAGCTTTGCTTGTTATAACGACGTTTTCAAAAAAAAAAACCTAGTATCGATTTATCGCCTCGAAACTCCCCACTATCTAAATTTTATGAAAATCGTGGGAGCCGTTTCCGAGATTCAGGTTATATATTTATATACAAGAATTGCTCGTTTAAAGGTGTTACATAATCAAATAGATTTCTACTTTTTTATCATTTTCTACTCTGAAATTCATCAGGTGTGATTGTGGGCGAACGATTGCTTAGTCTGTTGTAAAAAAATGACTGCTTGTTTGTTTTTTCACAAACAACGGAATGCAGCATAAACCACATTACTATATTGAGCATTATTTTGATATATTCCTTTCGAATAGATACTAAAAACTAATACCAATGGTATTTCTTTATTGTCGTAAAACATTTTCTATTCCTAACAATTTCTAAATATTTAAGTTACGTACAAAATCTATACCCGACGAATATCAAAACATAACTTTTCGTACAGTCACAAAAACATTTGTCGGATAATTTGCCTTCCACTTCTTGGAAAACTCCGGAGGATTGATATTTAAAAATAGAAATGGTGGTTGGCGCTGTTGAGAGCTGGTTACCATTATACTGATAAAAGAGAAAATAAATATGGATGGAAAATAAATATGGCAAAATTTCCAATGAAAAAACATAGCTCAGATTTATGTGTTACTAAAGAATAAAAAGGGCCGACATGCGGCCTAGTTGCGGACCAAATACTAAAGAATAAAAAAGAAGAAACACACTAACATTATTCGAATTTTTGAAACAAAAATATTCTGAATCAACTTTTTTATATGCATTGCAAAAGCATTTTTCTAACCGACTCCATCTCATACCATTTAACTTGTTTTGAGATTCGTCACGAAGTTATATATAGGCTTGTTTTTTATTTTTGATCCTATCTCCCTCTTTAAAGAAACAAAACAAACGCTTTTACACTCACAGCCCCCACACTAAGTTCAAAGACTTGTATCGTGGATGCCGGAAACATTCACATCACACACACATTACACTTAGAACTAGAAGCACAAATATCCCTTGAGAAGGAATTTGTGCTCCTGCCGGGAATCGAACCCAGGACCCACGGCGCAGAGGGCGGACACCTTTCCACTGATCCTTATTGATACGTTCGATTCCACTTATATTCACCCGTGGACGTATGGATGCTTTTAAATTACATTTTACAAGCTTTTATTTGACTTGCAATGTATGTATGTAACTATTTTGGTTCGGGTGGAATCTTGCAACTCAAAATTTAAGGAGATACCTTCAATCGATTGAGTTGAAATTTTATATTCACGTTTAGTTTGGAGGGCAATTGTTAGCTGTTTGACGTCATTCTAAATCCAACATGGCGGAACACCCAAAATGACGAACTAGTATTTTTAATGCACTCCTACAATATATGTATCAATTGAAAGAGCTGCTGAGAATAACTCGAAAAATAAAATCTCTAAATCCAATAAAACGGACTTCTAAAAGCTTGTTTTCAAAAAAGTTTTTCAAAGATATTATTTTCTATGATCCACCGATGGTTTCAGGTCAATTTCCGGAATCACGAGACGTGACCGAACGACAACGAAACAAACTCAGGAAAAGAAACGATAAATGGAGAAAACAAACAAAAGTCGGTCAAACAAATAAATTGCGGGAAATATATAACAAACGTAATAGAAATGTATTGCGACATCAACAAATAATAATTTATTTATATATCAAAATTAAATGAACGCAACGAATTAATCAAATTGCGAAAAATCAAATGAATGCAGTTTTATAATCCGCGATGAGAATCGGATGTGACCTTTTGGAACTGACACGCGTCCGGTCCGCCGGCCAACCGTAGCGTCAGCAAACTCGCGTCGAAGCTGGCATAATAATATGCTAGTTGTGTCTTCGGTGTTCTAACGCATTAAAATGATGACTCAGTTGACTATGGATAACGGAACTAGTGATTCGGGAATTATATTATCCACCTAGATATCGTTTTTACGAAATTATGAGTTCTCAAAAATACAAATAATAAAATAATATACCTATTATAATATGCATTATTATTAAAAGGATTAGGTACAACCATGAAACTTTTTATGTATTTTTATAACCCTATGATTGATCGTAGAAATAACTTATTTGTAATTAATATTCAGAACATTTTTGCTTACGCTACTTGAGAAGTGTTGAAGTATAATTTATTTTGACAGTATCCATCCCATTCTCATCGCGCGCTGATTTTATTTATAGACATCACTTTGATGTTGAATGAAAAGTATTTTCACCCTATATATTCAATTGGGAGTTTAGTACGAAAAGAGAGCAATTCCAATCAAATCCACTAAACCCATTGATGGATTTGACTCCTTATTTTGTTCCATTCTAATCCATCAAAGGATTTAATTCATTTTTTTCCACTATAAACTTTTAAAGGATAAGTTTTTAATTCATTGCTCGTCATCGTTGCCACTTATACTGATTGAAATATTTTAGGCGCCCAAGAGCATGAAGACGATCACCATCGCTGCGTGGTACGTGTCCGTCGCGTTCGGCAACCTCATTGTGATTCTGGTCGCCCAGACCAAGATTTTCGAGTCTAGGGTAAGGAATTATTTTTTGAACTAGGTGATACAATTTAAGTAATGCTCGCGCGATTGCCCTAGTTTTGGACGTGTTGGTCGGTCAGACCCGTTGTACTTCTTAAGTATAAAACAAAGTCGCTTTCTGCATCTGTCTGTTAATCGGCTAACTCCTCCTTAACCACGCAACGGATTTAAATGTGGTTGTCACCATCAGATAGATAATATTTCACGGAAGGTTAATATGTATAATAAAACCTAATCAAGTTTATATATAGTACCCGGATGACCGAGCTTTGCTCGGTTGAAAACACAGATGAAACGACGTTTTCTAAAATTGAAACCTAGCTAGATAGATTTATTGCCCCCGAAACAGGGGGCATACAAAATTTCATGAAAATCGTTGGAGCCGTTTCCGAGATCCTGATAATTGCTCGTTTAAAGGTAATAGATGTAAGTAGAAAAAAGCAATGTTTTGCAAACAAGTCGTGGAAAATTAAATGTACATGGCTTACGTACTCGTAGGCTAAATCTTAAGATATACATAATAATGATGAGCTAGAGAATTGTAGTTCTTCTAAAACCCTAAAGAAAACTCTGCAATAGCATATCTGTATCTACCTATTTTATAGTAACCATTACTTTAACTTTTTTTGTCTAAATTACAACCCGTTCGAAGCCAGGGCGGGTCGCTAGTTAGGTATAGGTGGTGGTGAACACGGTGCTGTCGCTCTTGTTGTAAGACAAGTCACCGACTGATTTTATATTGACGGACAAGGCACTGCGCGACGTCAAACGCGGCTTACGCAAACCTTTAAAATAAAATCTAATTACTATTATAATTGCAAGTAGCGAGGTTTGAATCCGCGGCCTAGTTCTTCAATATTTTATTACATTTTAAACTATAGCATGATTATATTTTATCGGTTTGTGGTCCCCGGGTTTGCTGCTTTAGCTGACGTACAATACACAAATCTGTAGGTCTATTCTGAGGTCTGTTCCGGGCATTAATTATAATTATCTTTACATCGACGTCGAAAGTGTCGATTTTCTTCTCTTATGAACTATCGAATCAATTGAAACCACTCGATTGTCGTATTGACGTCGCATCAATTCGAACAATGGTAGTTTCACGACCAGTAGGTCTATTCTGGTCGTTAAACAACGATTGACCGAATTAAACGTCGATTCGACAGTCGATCGGTTGAAATTTCAGTCGATTCGATGGTCATAATAAAATAAAATCTTTTGATTTCGAAGTCGCGTCGATAATCGATGCCCGGAATAGCCCCCCACTGGTCTGTTTATAACAGCGCCCTTAGTAACTCTGGCATTCTCCTATATAACATGAAGTTTGAAGCGGATTCCAAACAGATTGAAACATCCACCTCCTTACTGGCGGAAACCACTAGTAGGTATGTGAAATGTGTACAGTTGATCGAAGTTATAATCCATCCAACTAATAGTACTAATGCATGCTTTCAACATAGGTACGATTTGAATTTCGAATTTCCATGTTGTACGAGCGCGGAGATAATCTACATTTTCAGCGAGCTGTAAAACGTTGCTTCAGTGAGGTAGTATTGTAACTCAATGCCTTGCTTTCAAATATTATTTAATTAAATATGTTTTGTTTTGTTTTTGTATTTTAGTTCTATGCAGTTATAGAAAATATAGGTAGTTCTGTGAAGCTACTGTATATCCTCCTGATACTCGTTTATTAAACACTAACTGACCCGCCCGGTGTCGCCCGGGTAAACAAAAGCATACACAAACGCTTTCACACTCACAGCCCACACTGAAAGTACTATGAGTTGTGTCGTGGGGCCATAAACATCCAAGATTCACACAACATTTACGAAGTACTCAAAACCAGGAACACAAATTTTACCGTGGGAAAAAAACGGGATTCAAATCCGGTGCTTTAAAGGCAAATGCCCACCATCAAGCCAGCGGGCCGTTCAAATTTCAATGATAAGTTTTAAGCGATAAACGATAAATAACAGTCTAATGTATATCCTCCTTCTTATATAAGTCGGTTACAAACGTAGAAAATTGCCAGATTACGAAGTAACTGTTACTCTTCTGTGACCCATTGTTTTCATTCTGAATTAAATTTTACGATTTCTCCTAGACTATAGGTCCAAATTAAATTCAGTAAAGGGCAAATTTTATCTACGTGAACCACGTAAGACGATAAAATAGATTTTATTTTGATAAGGGACCTGCTATATTTTCAGATTTTTAACAAAGAAAAGTATTTTTTCTGAGCTAAATATACACGTTAGATATATGCTCTCGCGGACATTTTTGTAAAACTCATGAATACCAATATAATATTTTTGCCATACATTGTATTCACCTATGTTTAACTGTTTAGTCAGCGTACGCCGATAAAGCGGCCAGTGAGCAAATTTTTCTCCGACTTATCTTTCGAATATTATCTTCCGCGTCTTTGTTTCCTGAGCGGTATAATCTGGCACTCTTCAAGTCAAGAGTGAATAGGTATCTTCTAGGCAGGCATGCTACATCTTCGGCCACATCATCGCTTTCCATCAGGTGAGATAGTGGTCAAATGATAGCCTATCAAAGAAAAAAAAAAATTTCACACTGGTGACTAACTTTTATCCCAACAAAACATAGCCTATGACACTCAGGGATAGTGTATCTATCTATTAGTGAAAGAATGTTCATAATCGGATTAGTAGTTTCAGAGGTTACCTTTAACATACAAACAAACAAACTTTACCTCTTTATAATATTAGTATAGATTTAATGTTTTGACAAATTTAATGGAAATGCAAAAAAAATCTTCTCAGTAAACAGAGGGGCGTTCACATTTAAAATGGTCCTACTCTACCAGCCTATATTTCAATAATTCTTAATCAATAGTCTAAATCTAGTAACCACTACATTCACTTACCCAACAAACAAATTTTGACTGGCGTTCCCTATTTTAATAGATCTAAACTCAGCACTGTCACATTCACAGAACACTGACGGGTACGTATCTATTTAGAACTCCATTAATCTCTGAAGCTTGGCTTACGTTACGTTTGCGACTCGTGGTAGAGTCAATTAAACGGAGATCAATCAGTATCCATCAATACATTGATGTGTTAGTTTACAAGGACCATTACTGACATGCAGTCTGATACTTGGAGATAACTTTGACGGTTCCACATAGACTGTAGTTCGGTGAAAGTATAAACAGTAAGGTTGTATATTTTATCAACGGGTCTGACGGGTAAATCAAACTTGTTGAATTGTTTAGAAATTATCTCTATAGACTATTATCTCTTCCTCGAATTCGATTTTATTATTACACTAATATTATAAATGCGAAAGTTTGTGAGTGTATTTGTATGTTTGTTACTTCTTTACGGTCACACGGCTTGACCAATTTTTATGAATTTTGGTACACTAAAGATATTGACTACTAAAAGTGAGTTTAAAAAAAAACTTTACATGTATTCTACCATCCGTTTTACCATCTAACAACAAGACAAACTGTCAAACGTCATCTATACATGGTTGACATACCTCCAGTTCGCTCAAGCGTTTCGCTTCTACGTTTATCATCCGTACTGCGAAGGAGTGGAACTCATTGCCCTCGTCTTTGTTCCCCGAACAGTATAATCTGGGAAACTTCAAGTCAAGAGTGAATAGGTACCTTCTAGGCAAGCATGCTACATCTTCGGCCGCATCATCGCTTTCCATCAGGTGAGATTGTGGTCAAATGCTTGCCTATCGTACATAAAAAAAAAATCTAATCTGCATTTATATTCATATATTTTAGTTTGTTTTTTATTTTATTTTTGTAGTCACTTGTTTAAACAAATTCATCAGAACACTTCTCTTAGATTATAATATAAATTTTATCTATTACAACTTTAGGCGCTAGAATGAGCAAGTAGAACTCGGGAAGTCTTAAAGTTTCTGTTTCTAGTTCAAAACAAAAGCGTGTGTTAAAGCCTTGATCAAGATTGACACTTAGCTTCGTATACAGAAACCACTTTAATTTCAAACTCAAACTGGTTCACATCAAAACTGTACTGTTTAAACATTGCGTTTGTGTACGCTCAATAGACATTTGTCCTCTATCACACTTGATGGAAAGCGACGATGCGGCCAAAGATGTAGTATGCTTGGGTAGAAGATACCTATTCATTCTTGACTTGAAGAATCCCAGAATATACCGTTATATAGTTTTTTGTATTCAGTATAGGCAAACATTTGACCACTATCTCACCTGATGGTAAGTGATGATACGATCATCGATGGAGCATGTTAGCCTAAAATATACCTGGTCACTCGTGATTTAAAGACTCACGCATTATATTTATCGGGCATCATAGATTATAATTATTATCTATGATAAAGAAATGAAATTTATAAAGATTTGGCTGGGAGACTGAAAGAGTCGACACGTGACCAAAATGCCCGTTTGTATTTTGCACAGCAATTAAGTCTCGCTGTGCAACGAGGTAACGCAGCTAGCATTTTGGGCACACTGCCGACCAATGACTTTTTGTATTAGGTAAGTAGTTTAGTTAAATCTGTATTTTGATTAATCCTGAATATAAGTATCTAATTAAGAGATGTTCATAATGATAATATATATTTATCTATGTTACCATAAATTATGTTAATATAGACTCAAAAACTGTCTGCTGAACTGTCATCCCCTAAGTTGTGTAGTGAGTTTGATATTTGTGACCTATATGTTTTTCACCTAAAAATCCACTCTAAATGTTTTAAGCCAGCCTCGGATATTTTTTTTGTAACAAACGAATTTCAGGCTTTACATCTCATATCTTGAAGTGATCGGTGTATGTACTTAAAAAAAATACGCTTCAAGTTATGTATTCGTGATCAATACAGCTTTTATATAGCTACTGAAAACAAATTCCAAATAAAATTTAATTACCGTTGTCTTAAAAGTCTCCCCATTGTTTTATTGTGAAGAAGAACCCAATCGATAGAATCTAAGGGAGCTAATTAAAAAACTTGATAACCAAGAAGACAAAAGACACGAATGCATATGTAATGTTTATTTTAATTACTGAGTAGTCGACAATCCCAGTAGAATAAAAAAATATAACCGGGATATTAATAAAAAAACTTTTGAAATATATTTCATGGACTAATTTCTTTGTATTGCCTATTTTTTTTAAATACTATTACTCACAATTTTTTTTTTTCAATAGGTATCTTGCATACGTGATACATAGAGTTTTTTTTTTTCAAATTTCATTTTAAAAATATAAATAAAAAAATAAGTTTAATAAAAGCCCTAAGGCCCTGTAGCCTTAGGGCTTTTATTAAACAAATATAAACGCTTTCACACTTACAGACCCAGACTAAGTTCGATGATTGCGTCGTGGGTGCCGGAAACATTGACATCACACATACAAGAACCTGAAACACAAATTTCCCTTAGGGCGAAAACTTGAGTCAGTGTCCACATTATGTTAATGTTACATACTAAAGTTATTACAGGATTTATACAGTGTAGATATTTTTATTTGTGAGTCTTCCCGCGATCATGGAGCCTTCATTTGATATTTATTTTTGTATTTTCTATTTTAAAAACTTTTATGTTAAGTCAATATTTACTTACGATAATCAGTTATATCCTGTAATATAAAAAAAAATCTAAAAAGAAACAGATAAAAATGAAAAAGTTATGAACAATTAACCTCAAAAGTTTTTTTTTTCACGAGCAAATATGTAGGCGAGGTGTCTCAGTTCGAGGCAAACTACAAGGTTTTTGTCTTTGTTATCAAACTTATTAAGTTTTCCGTATGTTCTCGACTGCAAGTTCTCATAGACCTCATGTCACTTCGCAAGGAGAACATGTATTCAAATATTTTTTTTGTAAATCGCAAGTCGTCATTTTCGCCAATGTCGCCTACTGCGAATAATATCAGTAAATGTCTATGATGCTCCTTTTAGCCTGATACTTCTACTACGTTGCATAATTTACTAATAAATTCAATTTCTGACTCGAGTAAGGTAAATTCAAAAGCCCGCTTAGAACTTCCGCAGCTGAACAATATGTGTGTCGTAGTTGGGAATTACCGACTGTGTATGTTTGCGAGGCATTCGGATTTCAAATTGTACAGGAATTACAGGGTTCCTATAAAGCAGAGTTGAACCGCAATGTTGCGCAGCTGTGTTTGATAGCAATTCGGCGCTTTGTTGCAAGCAAATAAAAGCTAGACAGACGTCCCGTAGTTTAAATTGATAAATTCATATTTTATTAATAATATAATGATTAAATTTGAGCGTGTTTTGACATAATAAATGTTTTATTATAATCCTTGGATTTGAACTAAGTAGTACAAATTGAAATCATCGATCGTTAACATCGCTTAGCTTTTTTACTCTGATAGGCTATCGAACTCACCAAATGCTAAGGAATGATAGACAGTTAATATTTTCAACCGACTTCAAAAAAGGAGGTTGTCAATGCGACTATGTTTTTTTTGTATGTGTGTTACGCCTCCGCCAATTATTGAATCGATTTTGATGTTTTTTTTTTGTTTGGTAGAGTATACATCTGAGGTGTTCCCATATAAATTTTATCGAAATAGGTCAAGCCAAAAACGAAATATAAGCTGAAGTAGGTTTTTTAAACTTTGCTTGCGTTTTAATTATATTGAGCCACATCATAAAACGAGAAAAAGAGTAACAAACACGTTTATTCATAAAGTGTCACAACAGGCAATTTTATCACTAATAGCTGACAACTAATCTCTACTAGGCAACTTTCGGACGGAGAAAAAACAAACAAGGTGCTGAGTCACCCACGTCCGTAGGAGGGTACCCCTTAAGTCTGACTCCCTACACGTGGTCCCTGAGTGGTGCTAATCAGGTGACATTTGAGAGGTGGTAGAGCATTTTGTGAGTTGCTCGCCTGGCTTGCTACCAAAGTAGCTTACCACCATCAAGTTGAAAGTCTGCCGCCAAGCCAAATATGGTGTTCCGACAGTTATCCTTGAGAGCCTGCGTATTCCAGGTCTAGTGTGTTTACCAGCTTCGATCACATCGTCACTTACCATCAGGTGAGATAGTGGTCTAAAGCTAGCCTGTCAAAAAAAAAAAAAAGAGGTAATAGAATTTTATTAATGAGCTCTGAACTCTATATAGAATTACCCTTAAACGAAATAATTGTACATAGAAATTACTGTTGATAGGTACAAAGAAAACATTTTAAGACGCTACCTTTTTTTATCGACAGCTCGGTTCGCTGAATGAATGTTTAAAATAATAAATGTTTCACCGATACCGAGATTTGAAGATAAAGCGATTAGCTGAAAGCTCCACTGAGCGAATTAGGCTTTTATCGATAGAATTTAGTAGTAGGCAGGTACATGACTGTGAATAAAAGTTCTATATATAGATCGGAGCTTTTAATTAATGGATGTATTGAATACCTTACTTATTTAATTAAACATAAAAAAAGAATACATTATTATACTTGCCGTGCCCCACTATAATCAAGTTAAAAAGTAGCCTATGTGTTAATCCTAGGTATAGCCTATGTACATTCTTAATTTCGTCCAAATTCGTTCAGCCGTTAAAGCGTGAAGAGGGAACAAACATACTTACACACAAACTTTCGGATTTATAATATTAAGTAGGATGATACATGAAATAATTACATATTAAAATAAATATAAAACAAAAAGAAAAAGATCCTTACCACAGATCTAAATCATACACTGACTACCTAAGCTCGGGTATCCTGCGCAGAGTTACGAGGAGGCCCGACCTCTGATGAACTGGGAAAAAAGGGGCAAGAAGAAGAAAAATAATCAAATAAACATAAAACTGTATATAAAGATAAGTGAAAATGATGTCACACAATAAAAATATATAATTAATAATCAGCGAGCATCCTACGGTGAGGTCGAAAAACAGGTCCGATTTCATGTTCCTATAGGTGCAGTGTGATCCGATTAAGTATCCGAATGCTTTCACGATTTATAATATAATATCGTAAAAGCATTGCGTGAACATCCTGACATGTCGATCGCTGAAATCCCATATTCAACAGATTGCCGGATCGGTTGGCCGACCTGGATAATAAGCTCAGGTGCCGCCGTTGCTTTGACGCAAATATTATTGATCTACCATCAATAATATTTGCATCAAAGCAGCGGCAAGTATTTGTGCCGATTATAGATAGAACTAGCTGCGCCCGCGTAAGTCCCGAGCCCGCGGGAACTTTGGGATAAAAGTAGCCTGTGTGTTAATATAATGTGTCAGCTACCTATATACCTAATTCATCGAAATTGGTCCAGCCGTTTTAGCGTTAAAAAGTAACAAATTTACAAACGCACTCATAAACTTTCGCTTTTATAATATTCGTGTGATAGTGTGATATAGTAATGTTTTGAAGTTGCAGAAATCAGACACGAACACGGAAAATAAGCATAGGTAGGTACGTACGTACCTATGCTTACTTTAGGAGGCAGATCAGATAGTTAAATCAAATCACAGTCGGGAGGAAAATGTTGCTTATTTCATCTGTCTTCTTTACATTATAATTCTTCAAATAATTCTTGATACTTTTCATAGCATTAAAAATGCATGAATTTTGCTTTCGCATGCGAACCCACTGTAGCCCTAATATAGGACTACAAGGATATCTTAGTCAACTAATATCATTCAATATAAACGCTGAAATACTTTCATACTCACAGCCCCACACTAAATTCGATGACTTGTATCGTGGGTGCTTGAAACATTAACATCACAACACAATCACAACCAGAACCAGATACACAATTTTTCCTTGGGGAGAAAACTTGTGTTTCAGCCGGGAATCGAACTTGATACCTCCCCTGCTAGCAGGGGTACTGCTTAGAAGGCGAACGCCACCAAACTACTTTTTTTTGTGTGTAATGTAGTATATGTAGTGTGTGTGTATATGTAGTGCAGTGGACGTATCGTGCCAACTTCAACGTATTCTCCTGAACCTAAGTTTTCATTTACTTAGTTGACCGATAAAACTTAGATCCGACGACTTTAATGTAAGTACATTAGGGTCGTTGCAATCTAACTAAGAATACAGAACAGAATAAGTAAAGCTACCAATCTACATTAAGTGACTTTGTAAGGTGCAGACCACCCGTATTTTTAGAAATGACAAATATGTTTTTTTACACGTTTTCACACGTGGAGATACGCATGCGTGCCTTGAAAAAAATCCAAACACTTAATCAACAAAAAAAACAAACCTACTGACAAAATTTTACGAGAATCGGTTGACATAATAATATGCGACCTGTAGAGGAGAATTGATGGACATCCGCCGGACATACGAAGGCATTTTTGCCCAAACGGAGACGATTCGCGCTCGGTCAGTCAACTATACAATTGTTATAAAAATAAGCAAAAAGTCAACCTCTTAAAGGTTGTCTTTTACGCTCATAATATCAGCTAAATTATTGTGATTATAACTATGTATTTTTTATTAATTATTACATTTATATAATTTTATAAATGAAAATGTTAACAATATAATAAAATACTAAAAGAGACTGTGGTTTTTGCCGCGAACAATAAGAAAAATTTTAGGTTGGCTTTATATTTAAATTTAGAACCGACTAGCGATCCGTCCCGGCTTCGCCCGGGGTCAATTTCCGTCGGATTAAAAAATTTTTTACATACAAACCTTGCCCTAATAATTACGAACACAACAATAAAAGAATTAGCCAAATGGGTCGAGCCGTTCTGTGTCGGCGCAGTGACAGGTCTCCGCCGTCTACGCCGTGGGTCCTGAGTTCGGTTCCCGGCAGGAGCACAAATTCCTTCCCAAGGGATATGTGCTTCTAGTTCTGGATGTAATGTGTGTGTGATGTGAATATTTCCGGCACCCACGATGTTAGTCTTTGATCTTAGTGCGGGGATGTGATTGTGAATGCGGTTTTTTTGTGAGACTAACAAACGTCGATTAATATATATATATATATATAAAGTAGATTCTAAAATTCCGCTGTCCAACGTGAATTTGCGTGCAAATTCAGCCGGAAGTTTAGTTATAATTATATGTTTATATTATGTATATAATTATATGTTTATATACTGACCTGCCCATTAGGTTAGTGGATCGGTTTCGTTTCCCGGCAGGAACACAAGATTTCTCCCCAAGGAAAATTTGTATTTCTGGTTCTGGTTGTGATGTGAATGTTTCTGGCACCCACGACACAAGTTATCGAACTTAGTGTGGGGCGGTGAGTGTGAAAGCTTTTTATGTATACATAACTAATTGAAACATAATTGATTATTTGACCCAGGCTACGGAATACTTCGTTTACGCCGCCGTGCTGGCAGTGGCTATGATTGTCTTCCTTCGAATGGCTCAGGGCTACGAACCAAGAAGTATTGAAGGCGATGGCTCGTCTACCGAGAGTCGTCCTCTCCTTCATCACCGATCCAGGGTAAGCTCTAAATCTATTCGTTATAAAGTAAAGTTACTAATCATCTTCCCAAATAGATCTTCGCCGCAGGAATACGCTGGATGCAGGCCGCTAACAACTGTTCTTTTTGGAGATCTCTAGCCTATATCCAGCAGTCTTCATGCGGCTAAGATGATGATGATGAAACATCTTCCCGTATAGGCTCGTAACTTTAACCACTATATGTTAATTCTGCAATATTATTAATAGTTAATCTTATTCCAAAAGGCCTCTTACTGTTGGCTACGGCTCCGCTAATGCCTAACAAATGTCCGGGCGTTGACGCGTGAGTTTAAATAAATACATGAATTTCTGTAAGTTATTTGCTGAGATTTTGGTCAGATGCTGGCTTAGTCAACTAAATATGAATAACTAAACAAACAAACAAACGCATTCACACTCACACTTCAGACTTATACAAGGTTCCGTACCTTAAACGGAACCATTTTGTAAGTTACCGTGAATTTTGGACAATTTGCGAATCGGACGATCCGGGTATTGGACATTCCAGGAATTGGTCATTCCGCGTATTGGACATTTCGCGTATTGGACAATCAGCGTATTGGACATTCCGCGTATTGGACATTCCAGGAATTTGACATTCCGCGAATTGGACGTTCCGCGATCACTTGACATTTGGCGAATTGGACATTCCGCGACTAAACGGGACTTCTAAATGCTTTTTTAAAAACGTTTTTAAAGATACTTATTATTATATAGTATAATCGAGTATAGGAAGGTTAGAGGTATTAACCTTTAACCCTCCTATACTCGCGCGTTGGTTTGTGGGACCGAGAGATCATCTTTTCGTGTATATTTATTTTCTCAGAAACGCTAGAAAGTCAAGTCATTTGCACGAGCAATTTTTGTACACATGTACGTATATAACGATTTTCATGATATTTAGTACGCAGGGGGTTTTGGGGGCGATAATTCAATCTAGCTAGATCTCATTATTAGAAAACGTGGTTTTATCAGTATTTTCAGGCAATGAAATAATTTTACAATATCATTAGAATACCAAGGTAAATTTCGACACCATCCACAAGGTTGCAATAGCTCAGGTGGGTAATCGGGCGGTCCCGAAACCAGAAGACCCCTGTTCGAGTCCCGGTTTTTACCTTGTTTTTTACTAAGTTCCAAATTTTTTTATGTAAATAACCAGTTCATATTTTCTTATTATTATATCGGTAAGATCTAAAAATATAATTCATATTTCATCAGTAAGTAATTCGTATCAAAAAACACGATTTACCAAAGAAAAAACCGAGCGAAACTCGGTCATCTAGGTATTAATCTTTAACAGGACAAAAATGTCTATAATAGTTTGACTTCACAAGAAAGATAAATCTAACAGCGTATAATAATAAATAGCATACAATAGTTTGTAACTTACATATAATATTCATAGCAAAACATCATCGGTTAAACTTGCTGTTTGAAAATACGTAGTAGCTTTTGGATAGAAACCTTAACAAAGGGGAAACATAACATGTTTTGGATTCACAGAAATAATGATATCCACATCAGAATAACCATAAAATAAACATTGAATTTCGTATGAATCGTAATAACATTATTCCCCGTGTTTCCTACGCAATTCTACACTGAGCTTATTAGATTAGAGAATTTATTTTGACGTGATAACGTCTTATAAATCGATGAACACCGGCTGCACGCACGAAAAAGTGTCACGTTCCGCCTGAGCCTGTGCGTGTAAGCGAGAGAGGCACGACCAGCCTAAGCGTTCGTCTTGTGACGTTATCACGCAAAATTATCGTCCGTAAACCGACTTTGCAGACAACCAATTTTTTTAATATTTATCAAATTTTGTACTTCATAGAACTAGTCCTAGTCAAGAATATTCCATCTTCGGCCGCATCGTCACTTTCCATCAGGTAAGATAGCGGTCAAATGCTTGCCTATCTATACTAATATTATATTATAAGAGGTAAAGTTTGTTTGTTTGTTTGTTTGTTTGTTTGTTTGTATGTAAAAGGTAATCTCTGAAACTACTGATCCGATTCTGAAAATTCTTTCACCAATAGATAGCTACACTATCACTGAGTGTCATAGGCTATGTTTTGTCGGGATAGAAGTTAGTTATCAGTTCGAAATAATAATATTCGTAAGACAAGTCGGAGAAAAATTTGCTAACTTTCCGCTTTATCGGCGTACGCTGACTAAACGGTAAGACATAGTTGAATACAATGTATGGCAAAAATGTTGGCCTTCATGAGTTTTACAAAAAAGTCCGCGACAGCATATATCTAACATGTATGTATAGCTCAGAAAAAATACTTTTCTTTGTTAAAAATCTGAAAAAAAAGCGGCCTCTGTTTAGTTGGCTTTTTGAGACATTCAGTATTAATCCTTATCAAAATAAAATATTTCATCGTCTTGCGTAGTTCATGTAGATACATTTTGCTTTTTACTGCATATGATTTGGATAAATAGTCTATGAGAAATCGTGAAATTAGTTTCACGGGTGTCCGCCCGTGAACGGGACGGGTCAGAAATGTACCGACACGTACTACGAATTCCTGCACATTAAAAAATAGCGGCTTCTATTTCGTTGGCTTTTTTTAAGTATTTGATATTAATCCTTATCAAAAAAACCTATTTCATCGGCTTACGTAGTTCACGTAGATACAATTTGCTCTTCACTGCACATAATTTGGACCTATAGTCTAGGAGAAATCGTTAAGTTTATTTGAGGGTGAAAACGGTGGATCACAGAATGGAACAGTTACTGCGTAATCCGGCATACGTCTATGTTTTAAACCGACTAACATAAGAAGGAGGATATAAATTCGACTGTTTTTTTTTTGTTTAGTCTTATCATTGAACTTTGAACTACCCGCTGGCGTAGTTAGGTGGGCGTTTGCCTTTAAAGCACCGGGTTTGATGCCCGGTGGGAACACAGGTGTTTTCCCACGGGAATTTGTGTTTCTGGTTTTGAGTATGTTGTGAATGTTGTGTGAATCTTGGATGTTTACAGCCCCATGATACAAGTCATTGAACTTAGTGTGGGGTTGTGAATGTGAAAGCGTTTATGGGTATGTTTTTTAATATTTACTACCTGGCCGACGCCGGGCGGGTCGTTCCTGAACTTTGAACTGCTCGCTGGCGTAGATGGGTGCGCGTTCGCCTTCAAAGCAGCGGGTTCGATTACCGGTGGTAATTTACCTAGAAAATTTCTCTCCACGAGAAATTTGTGTTCCTGGTTTTGAGTATGTTGTGAATGCTTTGTGAATGCTTTGTGAATCTTGGATGTTTACGGCCCCCCGATACAAGTCATTGAACTTAGTGTGGGGCTGTGAATGTGGAAGTGTTTATTTGTATATTTTTAACCGGGCGACGCCGGGTGGGTCATCTTTTGAACAATCTACTCGCGTAAATGGGTGCGCGTTTACCTTCAAAGCAGCGGGATCGATTTGCGGTGGTAACAGAAGTTTTCTCCCTACACGAAATTTGTGTTCCTGGTTTTTAATATGTTGTGAATCTTGGATGTTTACGGCACCACGCTACAAGTCACTGAACTTAGTGAATGTGGAAGTGTTTATGTGTAGATTTTTTAACCGGGCGACGCAGGGTGGGGAATCTTTGAACTTTGAACTACCCACTGGCGTAGATGAGTGCGCGTTCGTCTTTAAAGCAGCGGGTTCGAATCTCGATGGGAACACAATAACAAAAGTTTTTTCCCCACGGGCAGTTTATGTTTCTGGTTCTGGGTATGACGTGAATGTTGTGTATGTGTGGTGTTAATTGTTTACGGCCCCACGACACAACTTTTAGTACTTTTACAGTGGGGCTGTGAGTAAGAAAGCGTTTATGTGTAAGCTTTTGTTTACCCGGGCAACGCCGGGCGGGTCAGCTAGTCCAGTATAAAAAGACACTAGTCCCAATAATATTTAAGTAAAATAGACAGTCTTAATCAAGCTATGCCTTACTAAAGTAATGTAAAGTTTAATAGGACTTTTATTTTAGTTTTTAAGCGCAAACTAAATTCATGTTTTTCAATTTTGTATGATTTGCCTACACTCATGCACGTTTAATACTCGAATGATCAAGTCAATAAGTTATGTAAAAGAATACAAAATCGACAACGCAATTTTTCTCTTTCGCGGGGAAACTCTCCGGTGTTTTTTAATTATTTATATAGTGATTGACATAGTGATTGATTTATATAGTGATTGACAGTGCATCCCCACGGCTACGAAGCTCTAAAAATAAATCTTTCTACTACTTATGGCACGCCTTTGTTATAGCCTTCTATCAATTGCGAGCGCTAGAACGTATCGGATTTTATTTCAATTGCTTTTCTATCTACCAATACAGACAGAGGTTAATTAACCTCAATCAACGTACCTTGCTGAGCAATAGCATGAAATTCATCTGAGATACAAAATTGAGCGTTAAATTTCTATGAAATCATCATACCGGTATCTGCCACTGGATACAGCATTAATACAGTGCAATTAGACTAGATTGCAGGGGAGAGCAACATGACCATTGAGCAATTTCACTCTAATTAATTTTAGTCTACCGTTACTCGGCAAACGTATCTCGCACAAAACGGGCGCAACAAAAACGAACAGATTTTGATGCAGAAATCCGGCGAATAAAACGGATTTTCACAGGTCAGCATAAGATTTTTTGTTGTTTTTGAGAGACGAGACAAGCAATTGGCTCGCCTGATGCCATTACAGTTCAGTGCTACCCAGAGTTTTGAATTTATATACTTACTCAATTCAAACTCCTGCGTGGCAAAGCACTGCGTTTGTCACCCTGAGATATAAATGATAGTTAAAAAAAAGGTCCATTACTTGATAATATTTATAAAATAAAGTATAATTGCAGACATTGTTGTGTGTGTGCCCGTGTTGTGTAATAGGGTAGGTTAGTATTAGTAGGGCTCGGATAAATTAGAAGTAAAAAAATAGCAATATGATTTTTTTTTATTAAGAATTTAATTTAATAAACGATAATATTATTGATTCAAATGGTCATTCGAAATGAAAATATTAACCTAGATATATCTATATTTATTATGTACTTACTTAGTCGCTAAAAAGCGCTTGTGCAGTTTGCCTCCATGCATCCTTGTCATTAATGTAGATAATCGTTTTATAATAAGCTTTCTTAATTAATGTCCGTTTTATTACTGATTTAAACTTTCCTAGTGTTTTTCAGGAATTTTATTATAAAATCCATCCCCATTTGCCATAAAAGATTTATTCGTTTTGCTTCATCTTAATGCGCGCACTGTAATTTTATGCTTATCAGCAGACCCCCATAGTATGATTCCGTAACCTATCAAACTATAAAAATATGCAAAGTAAACCAGCTTTGCCCTCGCTACATCAACTGTCTAATTTTACGGATCGTCAAAGTAGCGGAACTCAAGCGACCTGCAAGCACATCAATTTGAGGACCCCACTGCAGTTATGAGTCCATATTCAGACCTAAGAAAACAGTTTTCTTTATAAGATCTAACTTGTTTTTGACAAGTGTAACATTTGCATCCATAGAAAAGAATATACTCTACCCGAGTTTGATACACCAAAGGAACATTAGGAAGGAAATCTTGATACATTTAACAATAAGTTATTCGCGCCAAACCATTTCAAGGCTAGACCTAATTCATAATTTAATTCATTTAATTCCACTTTTTTTAAATTAGTTTTAAAGATAATTGACGAGTCATCAACAAACAAGACTTATATTGAATTTTATTACCGCCATATCATAGTCAAAATCGGCTTACACGTATGGTCTGTAGGGAGCCACAAAGGAATCAAGATATATGCACACATACATTTAAATACATGGCTGATAAACACATTACGCTCCTTTGCGTCGCGCAGTCGTAGATTATAAAAAAATATACTTTGGACCATCGACACGATTGAGAAGAAGTCGAGTAAGAATAGCGTTGACCTTTTTGAATTTAAAAAACATTATTTGTTTGGTTGTAGGTGGTATCGGTCCACTCGCTTTCATCCACCTCGCGAGCGTCGACCGACGCTGTGAGCAGTGTAGCGTCTTGCCTCGGGCTGATGGAGTGCTCACGGCCTGTCGCCGTTTGGCCGCCGCGGGCCTACGTCCATCTCGGGACTCCAAGCTCCGGCGAACGGCACGCTACCACCCTGGCTCAATAGAACAGATTCATAGACAAAACAAACTCATCCATTCTCACAGCCCCATCCACAACCCTAGTGATATTTTGCCAGTTATTTGTCTACAAGTGAAGGTACAAGTCTTTATACTTAGTGGGGTTTGTGAGTATGAATGCTTGAAAAGAAAGACAGCGCATGACAATGAGTTGTAAGACTTCCTATCGGTGACGTTTTAACATACAGTTACAGTTATACAATTATTGATTTTTAGTTATCTGTTTTAGACTTGTACTAGTTTTACCATTATGTCACTCAATTAAGGATTAATACTATCAATCAAGAAAAACAAATATAAATCGTCACTCAATGGTAAAACTGCTGGTATCCATGGTAAACTTGACCTCTCTACTTTATTCATGATTTTATAGATATAGAATTTAAATCAGCAATAGTAAGCAATGGTAAAAACAATATTTGTCAATAGGTATACAAACTCATTCTATTATGTTTATTTTCTAACTAGCTTAGTCCCGCGGTTTCGCCCGCGATAATCAAGGTAAAAAGTACCCTATATATTAATTTTGGATATATACTATGTGCATTTCAAACTTCATCGAAATCGGAATACATTATTAAATTTATTTTAAAAGTTATAATATAGAATTTACAATCGCCGTAACACGAAAGACATTGGTCTCAATGATTGGAATGCTGCCCCAAGAGTTTACCTACTGGTATTTCACAAATTACCCTGTGGCTATGTAGGTTTATGTTATGTAGGAGGTACTCAATTCGACTTTAATTTTTTTATGTGAGTTACCTCATAACTTCGTTCCTCTTGAACCGATGTTGAAATTTTTTTTTTGTTTGATGGATGTTGCTTTCCATTTAAATTTAATCAAGATCTGATCAGTAGTTTACTACATGTAATCTGATCAAAGTTCCAAAGATAGAGCGGTGAAGTCGGTTTTTTTATGCTTTGCTTGCGATTTATTTTTTTGTTTGTATATTTAAAATGTATACGACTTCACTCACGGTCGTTTGCTCGCATTGTTATGAGACTATTATTTAAAATACTTAATAATAAATTCTTAGTTAATTATTGAAATTACATTTTTCGTAAGACAGCTACTTAGAGATATATTGTGTGTGTACGTACATGATCGAAGACTTGACTGTAAAACGATGCTAAGTAATTTGAAACGTAGGTCCGTAGTATTAATTTTGCTGTGACGTAAGTAGAGATCCAGCTATTTTTCAATTAATTTTTAATTGATTGTTCAATTAAAAATGCGGTTGAGGTACAGTTCAGTATTTTAGTAAGGTTCTCATGTTCTTATATTGATATGATGAAAAATATCTTATTTGTCTTGTACATTACAAATACAGTTTGTAGAGGTTAGGTAAATTATAATGTATTGTTCTTATAATATCTCTTTGTTATCTCATGATATATTAATTACATTGTAAATAATTTATAAGTAATTTATATAAGTAATATTTTTATTGGCAGATATTAGTTTTTAGCAGAAGTTAGTACCTTTATTTTTAGAAACTGTCGTTTTAGAGTAGTGTACCTACAAACATCTCGATTGTTATGTTAAAGATTTGTGTATTATTTGATTGTTATGTTATTACGATAGTACAATAAAAGTCATATTTTTAGATTCTCGATTTTTATTTTATATTCTAAATAAAATAATAGGACATGGTTAGAAGTAACATAGACAAAAGAACCAGCTTTTATCTTTTCCTCTCCCATGAAAACTTTATACCTTTTGAACTGGCATTGGTCGTAGTCCACCTGCTCAGTTACCTGGTTGGACCCGTGGGGACCTGCCCGTGGTGCACCCTTATGATAAATAAAACGTCTTTAATAATATATATGGCCCATGGTCCACCTAAAAAGTACATTTTTGAAACAACGCAAATTTTACAAAATATAATAAAATTTATAAAGCATCAATTTCGTAATTATGAATGGTCATTACGCTACTGACGTGCAACTGACACTGACAGCGGTTGCATCGGCCAATCACAATTACAGATAGGCCAGTCAAAAGTACCTCCCTTGGTGATAAATAGGGGCTATAAGATTTAAAGAAATAAAATAAGTGACGATCGTCTCGAATCCATTGACGTTGTGCAAACCACACAGGGTGACCATGCGGTGGACACGCATGAAATTGACTGCAGTTTGAATAATTTTAACCATTCTATGTATCAAACTAAGCCAAATTTATTATTATTTTTAACAGAACTCGTACATAAACTTGCAAATTGGCAGTAACAAACTATATTTTTTTGATGAAATAAACATATGGTAGGCCTTAAGGGTTACATACGGTTAAACGATTTTTAAAACGTTTTCAATTTATGTACAATCTAACAACTAATCAAAACTTTAATAGATACAATTTAGTTACTATATTCCCCGAAAAAGTAGTCGTATGTGTAATCATAGTGGGATGTACCGATCCTGAGTTATAATTAGATTATGCTATGCACTTTTCAAATGTAATTCAATTTCAGCCGTTACGGCGTGAAGAATAAACCAACATAAGTACATATACACACTTACTTCTTTTTATCTCTGATAGGCTAGCGTTTGATCACTATCTCATCTGATAGTTAGTGATGATTTCGCATTTCTAATACTAATATATCACGTTAATATACTATGTATATTTTCTAAATAATTGAAACGCAAGCAAAGCTTAAAAAGAGCGATTCGTCGCTTGTATTTCGGTTTTGGGTTGACCGATTTCGATAAAATATATATGGGACCACCACTGAAGTGTATTCTACCAAACAAAAAAAAACATCAAAATCGATTCATAATTGGCGGAGATATCGTATAAAACACATACAAAAAATATAAAAAAACATACAGTCAAATTAAAATTCTTCGGCCGCATTATCACTTTCCATCAGGTGAAATAGTGGTCAAATGCTTGCCTATTCAACATAAAAAAAAAAATTGAGAACCTCCTTAAAATGATAGAAAATTTTAAACATACTTCGGTTGTCTTACTTCACCCAAAAGTACGAGTTGATCCTTTAAAACTAATGACAAAAGAACCAACACGTATTTTTTTACACATTAATACTCGCAGCCCCATCCTTAATTCAAAGACAACAATATTTACATACCACACACACTCAAGCACACTCAGAACGAGAAAGCACAAATGTCCCTTGGGAAGGCATGTTGTGCTCTTGCCTAGAATCAAAACCAAAACCCACGATGGAAAGAGACCAATTATGCACCAAATAGTTCGTCAATCAATCGCATGTGTTCACAATGTCCCATCTCCCATTCAAACACAAGCACGTTTTCTCATTTATGCATTGTAGTTTGTGTGTTTACATAATGTGTGCAAACCGTGCGAAACAGTCTATCTCGACGGTAAATCAAATAACAATATGTCACAGGTTGACACACCTGGCTGTGATCAAACGGGAATGAATCGATTCACGATTTATAAGGAATTGGTTATAAATTCTATAACTCACCAACAGGTCTGCGTTTACATGCCTACCTCAAATGGGGTAGGAAAGCTTTGATGTGTCAAGAACTATGTTGGATTACTTGAGTGTTACACCCAGTTGCTTGCACAGATGGCGATTGGTATCACAGAACCATGTGAGTTCTGTTATAATATATATATATATATATATATACATATTCTCTATGTTGAATTGGATGAATCAGAACTTCCGTCCGTTTGTCAAAAGGCCATTGACAAACGGACGGACAAAGTGTAAACCATACAAACGAATAGCTTCAAATTCTTAGTGAATGTGTAAAGCTATGTCCCAAAGCCAGAAATAGAGATTAAAATCATGAAAAAATATTTTTATTTGGACGAAAACTTAACTAATTTGTAACACTCCATGTACTTATAACTGGCTATAGTAATAGTAGGAACACTATTGTGTTTGAGACACAATAGTGTTTCTACTATTACTATACACAGCATCTTATATTATAACTTGGCTCATACAGGTGGTTCATAAATAAACTAAGCTGATCAAGTATTTGTTGTTTGAACTCCTAACTAGGTTGCCCTGTGTGTAAAACCGTAATTATAATTATAAATGAAAGTATTAATAGGGCGTGTATGTACACGTAACTGGGGAGCAAAATATTTTGTTTTTCTTCTGCCCGTGTGGGGTGTCGTTGAAAAGAATTTTGCAATTAGAGTACGAAACCGTTTTTAAAAACAATCTATGTTGGAAAACAACAATTTGGTATAACATCAATGTTACTTGATTTTTGTTTTTATAGTTTTAGCATTGCTAGGCAGATCTAAAGTAGTAAATAGAGAGATATATATATATATATATATATATATCATTAATATATCATTAGATAACAAAGAGATATTATAAAAACAATACTATTAATAATTTACCTAATCTCTACAAACTGTATTTGTAATGTACTAGACAAATAAGATATTTTTCATCATAACAATATAAGAACATGAGAACCTTACTGAAATACTGAACTGTACTTCAACCGCATTTTTAATTGCACAATCAATTAAAAATTAATTGAAAAATAGCTGGATCTCTACTTACGTCACAGCAAAATTAATACTACGGACCTACGTTTCAAATTACTTAGCATCGTTTTTCAGTCAAGTCTTCGATCATGTACGTACACACACACAATATATCTCTAAGTAGCTCTCTTACGAAGAATGTAATTTCAATAATCAACTATTAGGCAAAATGTAGGTGAGATCACAGTTCAAGGCCAACAATTAGTTTATTCTGTTAATTAATTTCAACATTTTCGCTGGCATTGCTCAATTTTCAAAGCTCATATTATTTCATTCATAAATACCCCGACATCGTCTTTATCAAACTGCTACTCCGATTTTCATTAACTACGAACCATGACCTGAACAAACAACAAACTTCATTGCAATCGGCGTCTCTATTTAAAGGCTAAGAAGCCACAGATGAAAAAAGATGTCAAAGCAACGCCGCGCCGTCGAGAGAGTGCAAATAAAATTACGAATCTTGAATTAATTTGAGCAGAAATTTCAATAAAATTAGTAGGCTCCTAGATTTAGATCTATTCCATACTAATATAGCGTCGGCTAGACGGCTGTTGACGACAGTATAGCCATATAAATAATTTTACATAGTTTTTTTTCTTTTAATTTTGGCTTCGCAATCTTGTGCATTTAGCCAGTGTCAAGTTATGCAGTGCCAGTTTAATGTGTATTCCATATTAAAAGTCCTAGACACAAGTGATAGTCAAAGTCAAGGTACAGTCAAGTCATGCCTTAGTAAAGTGGTAGAATTTTACTAGAACTTCTAGTGGAGTTTAGGAGCGAAGGCGAAAATAAAGTCAACTTTGTATGATTTGCCTACACTTGTGCACGTTTACCAAGTATTAACGGTTAATAATCCACCATTATTATACAATAACACTCGAAGAATCACAGGTTTTAGAAGATGATACAAAATCAACAACACCATTTTTTCACATCTCGGCAAAACTCCGTTTGACATGGTTACATTATAACAATTATTATTTATTTAACTGTGTTCATAGCTGTTCATAAGCTTGATTTGTATTGTTAAATATTTTTCTAACCGTGAGGAGCTTTAATTGGCTCATTGTAATTATGCTTAACCTGAAAATTGTTAGATTTGTAAGCCGTTGGTCTTCCTCAATATAAATTAAATTAAAACTCTATCTATCTTTCATTGAATGGAAAATCGTAGTTACATTTCGTGCTAAGCCGTAACATTTAGGTCCGTAGAGCTGACGTTAGGTCAATGGGATTGGTAACCTCATTAGTCAGTGTTCCTGTTAGCAACGTTACGCTACGAAGTAGCATACTAATAAAGGTTCGTAGGCCGTAGCCGCAATTCGTAGCGTTACCTTGTAGATGCCACGAGCATGGTAATCTAATGTTTCATTCTTTTTTTGTTCTGTTAATACTTCATTCGTTATCCTTCTTTCATGCCCATTTTTATACTTAATACATGCTGTGCTAGGCATGCGTTGCAATGCCACGATTAGAAAGTGTTTTACCTCTTTCACGTTTATGGTCGCCTAGTACTTTAACACTATACTAAAATCTTTATAAATATTGGTTATTCTAAAATCGCGATCAAAAATTGGGGGGGTGGAGGGTGAAAAAATACTTATGTAAAAAACTAGTTATAGTGACATAACTACAATAGTTGGATATGTGGTCGCACATAGATTTTTGTAGATAGTGATATATTCTATTATATTGTAGAAATTTTTTTTGTTCTATCATTAATAATTTCCGCAGCGCATGCGATGAAAGACATTTTATAACCAATATTTTTACACCTTGGGTTTTTGTAGGAATTTCTAAGGATCTCAAATAGTAGCCGTGCCCCACGTCTTCGCCCGCTATTATCAAGTTAAAATGAAATGTACATTTCAAATTTCATTAAAAAAAAATGCGAAGAGGAAACAAACATACATTTTTATTTTTTTCTTTTTATTTTGGCTTCGCAGTCTTGTGCATTTAGCCAGTGTCAAGTAATAATATATTTCAAATGTATTTCATATTAAAAGTCCTAGTCACAAGTCTCAGTCGAAGTCAAGTAAAAGAGTCAAGGTCCAGTCATAGTCAAGTCATGCCCTAGTAAGGTGGCAGAAACTTTACTAGAACTTCTATTGGAGATTTGGAGCGAAGGCGAAAATCGGGTTTTTCAACTTTGTATGATTTGCCTACACTTATGCACGTTTACTAAGTATTAACGGTTAATAATCCACCATTATTACACATTAACACTCGAAGAATCACAGGTTTTGGAAAATTATACAAAATCAACAACGCCATTTTTTCACTTTCGCGGCAAAACTCTCAACAAACATACTTACACACAAACTATAGGATTTATAATATTAGTAGGATGATAACTGACAAATAAAATATAAAATATACCTATGCACCTTGATAATAATATGCCGAATGACCTAAGTACATAAATATAAATACCAATGTAATAAATAAATTAAATTATTTATTTAAGAGGTAGAGGCGATTTAAAGCGTTGTATAAATATGGGCAGCGACTGAGTCCACTTTATTTCTATAGTAAGCGCATTCCACGGTCGAACGGCTTCAATAGTGAATGAGCTGTCATATCTAGGTCAATCATCATAGTATAATTTTATGTAATTTGGAATGTATTTGCGTAATTGTTTTTTTAGGGATCAGAAAAGCTATTTTGCATTTTTTAAGGTTCCATACCTCAAAAGGAAAAAACGGAACCCCTTAAAGGATCACTTTGTTATCCGTCTGTCTGTCTGTCAAGACCCTTTTTCTCAGGAACGCGTGGAGGTATCAAGCTGAAATTCACATCAAATACTTAAGTTTACTGTCCCTTTGAGCTGTGAAAAAATCAAACTTCTAAGCCAACGCAATCAAAAGATACAGCCGTTTATACTGCAAATTGTCGACACTCGCAAGGGAATCAAAATCTACAGGGTGCTTTCCGTGAACTCAAAATCTTAAAATTTGGTACGAAGCAACGTCTTATAGTACAGATAAAGGAAAAATTGCGAAGAGTATACATTTTTAGTTACATTCTATAATAATTTCATTTATCAATAAAATACCATAACTTTTACTTATATACCTACAGGTTTGTACGGAACTCTCGGTGCGCGAGTCCAACTCGCACTTGGCGTTTTTTTATGTACGATAGGCAAGCGTTTGACCACAATCTCACCTGATGGAAAGAGATGATGCGGCCGAGTATACTGTTATCATTTACTTGTTGACTATACAGTGAGTAGTATTTGAACTAGGATCTGTTATATCTGGCGACACTCACGGCTTTCCGCCCCTTAAGTACACGTCATGATTAGGGTTAGAAAAAACAATGAGTTTAATGCTCACTCTTACTATTATAAGTATCTGTATTGAGTTACTCCGTGATCTGACGTGGGCAGTGCTGAAATAAGGCAAAAGAAAAACAAACGACATGTAAATTATCTTATTATACAAAACTGTATCAATAAACAGTTGCTGTTTCACATCAATCGTCTCCTACATAAATGGAATCTCTCATTTTCCCACTCAAGCTCAATATTTCATACAGCCCATCGTTAGCGACAATATCGTTTGTGTTAAAACCAATAGATTCAAGAGTAGCACTTCCGATGTGGGGTTCCGCACGCGAATTTGTTGTGTAGGTGAAAAACTTTGATGGTTTTGTCGTTGAATCAATGTATTCTTTTATATATTTGTACATATTCTGCTTGTCTTCGTGGTACCTGCCATTCATTATAAAATCACGGACGTCATATTTTGTGCCTGAAAATAAAGTAGATTCAGTTCAGACCATTTTTTTCGTGTGTGTTCAGGTTTATTCAAATATGGTTTAAATTCACCGTTCGATCCGATAAATAATGTTTTTTAAATTGGCTTTTTTAAGGGTATGGGTTTCGATTCCCGGCGGAAACACAAGTTTTCTTCCCCAAGGAAAATTTGTATTTCTGGTTCTGGTTGTGATGTGAATGTTGCCCGCACCCACGATACAAGTCATTCGAAGTTAGAGTGGGGCTTGAGTGTTTAAGTTCATTTATTTGTTTAAAGGGTCCGTTTGTATGACATAGCTTAGCGCGCTTGAGGCCCGTGGTGTTCCTTACACAATGGGTTCGAAGTTTAAAACTTATATTATTACTTAGCTTGCGCGCTTGAGGCCCGTGGTGTTCCTCAAACAATGGGTTCGAAGTTTAAAACTTATATTATTACTTAGCTTATCGCGCTTGAGGCCCGTGGTGTTCCTTAAGCAATGGGTTCGAAGTTTAAAACTTATATTATTACTTAGCTTAGCGCGCTTGAGGCCCGTGGTGTTCCTTAAACAATGGGTTCGAAGTTTAAAACTTATATTATTACATACCAATTAATTTAACTAATTCATAGTCTATTTGCAGGGCTGTGAGATGTTTGTCTTTTCGAATCATTAGTTTGGGTGCATTGATTCTGGTTTTCATTATCCATTCAACGAATTGTGCAGCTTTATTGGCATCAAACAATTCTGTGAGATTGTTCATTGATATTTTGCTCATTCGCGTAACGTTATCAGTAATCCATCTGTAAAGAAAGGGACATTTTTATTCTATACCTACGATGATATCCGTATTTTTATCTCGTTCTTCATATCGATTTCGTATCACTGAGATTCACCTCAATGTAACAACTGTTTCACACATCGACTGATTTCGCTACTATAGATACTAAATGCGTTTCGAGAAGTATCTAATAAATACCTACATACATAGGTTCCTACGACTCCCACTGAAACTATGTATTGTTATATACACGCGAAACACGCACACACGGACAATCGCAATTTGTCACATGGTTATGTCCGTATATTAAATGGTCCATGGTTAAAACCAAAATTCACACATTCTCTTTGGTGTCTCAGCTTCGCTTGTTCAATTACGTCTTAGGTACATACGTAGAGATAAGAATTTCAGTATTAGAAAATAGCAGAAGGCTCAGTTTCAAGTTGCTGCATTGAAGAAAGTTTTCTGGATTGCCTTTACGTAACTTGACCATACGTCAGCTTTAGAACGGTATGTGGATACCTACGATCTCAGTGTTCACAACTGCATCCTGGAGTACCCGGGAAAATCTACGGGACGCTAAATTGTTTAAACGGACTACTTTTAGTCCGTAAAAACGGGACTTAGCGGGAATTAAGCGTTTCTAAAAAGAAACAACCATTTGCATCAACAATGTTCATTAGTAAATTAGCTATTTGCAGTCATTGTCGAGTAGCTGTTGGCTATTCTAACAGCAATTTAAAGCTTAGTGATAGATTTTTCAACTTGAGAATATATACCGTTAAATAGTAGATTTTCTGTTTTTTTTTCATTTAATAGTATACAAAAATGTGATAGTATAGCATTTAAAAACCACAAAGGTTTGTAATATAATACTACAACTAGTCTACATTGTACCTAAATAATAAGAAGTAAGTGCACATGTACGTCATCATCAGCATTCAAGTTGTTGCAAATAATAAGACTTTAGTTTAAATTTAATGTTACGTGGTGTGATTTGTTTACACAAATCCGGTGGTAAGTCGTTAATTAATCGAGGAACCAAGTACAATGATGTTCGCTCGCCGTAGGCATTGTTTGCGCCAACCATACAAAGCCGGTTTTGAAAGATGGCGCAAGTGTATACAGGATGCTTGATTTCTTTATTTAAGTCATCGTTAAAAAGTGTGTCATTATGCATATTTAAATTGTGTATGGATGGGTAATTTAGCTAGCCAGGCAAGCACGACAAAATGCACTGAAATGAAGGCACGTTTAGTACATATAGTATATCTATATACTTACATATAGACACATTACAGCTTTATATCACCTATACTTCTAGAATTATTATCTGAGTGAAGCGAGGTTTCAAGGTTTAGTTATATAGCGTGTTTATATTCAACTCACGGAATATAAAATCGTACATCAGTATAGACGAGTGGAAGGTCATGGCTGTACCCGCAGCCGAAGCCCCAGGACAGAAGACCTAAGAGCCGCGCTTTGTTCACCATCACAGCCCCAGGGACGCCAAGACAGGGGGAAACCTTATCCTGTTCCCTGGCTAAGCCGACGCACAACATGCCGCGGGAAAGATTCAAGTCGTGCTGGAAACAATCAAGTAAACACCAAGTTCACACACTCCCCCATAACTTCAATGCCAATTTGGTGGCTTTTTTATTCTGGATAGGCAAACATTTGACCACTATCGCACCTTATGGAAAGTGACGATGCGGCCGAAGATGGGACATGCTTGCCTTGAAGGAACCTATTCATTCTATACAAATGCAAGTGAATTCGCACTGTAGCTGCAACTTTAATTGTTGGCGTTAAAAATATTCTTACCTTTTAAGCTATTGCATAGCTTCTATCGCGGGCCTTGAGCGTGGAGACCGAATCCAGAAATTCCGTAACGAAAATAACCTAACACCCCCCACACCGACCGGCACAGCGGTGATACTTTTTAGTTTTGCCATCTTTCGATGAATAGCAGATCTTTTAATGACTTTTTTTGAAATATCACGCTTGTCTCTTTAGTTCAGCAACTCGCCTCTAGGTGGCAGGAAAAAAAATACTGCATAAATAAAATAAATAAATAATTATAATTGCATAAGTTGATAAAAAATGCTATGCAATAGCTTAACCGCGGCAGTCCCCGAGTGCCACACGTCTTTTTTTTACTAATGCGCTTTTCCCTTATAATTATATCATACCAGTAGTTCGCCCCCAACTGAGACCTTGCCCTCATTTTGCCTCATAGAAAAATACTTTTGAGGTGAATAACTTGTAATTTTTTTTAATAGCAATTAGTTGATTTTTGCAAATAAATCCGAAAGTTTGTGTGTAAGTTGTATGTTGTACAATTAAATTAATAATTAAAATATGTATGGACCTACTTATTCTCACTTTATATACTCGATCATTTTAGAAAAAATTTTAATAATTATCTTGCCATCAGCAAATGGTTCAGAAAATTTTCAAAGTTTGTCAACTACCCTATTAAGTTTTTGTACCTACCTAGTTTATTTATTTTCCGTCTAACCACTTACAAATCGATGAATGTTGTAAACACCTAAGAACTGATGTCACGAATCTAGCTAAAGCGTGCGTTTTGCTATTTTTAATTTGCCTTGACAAAACACCCAAATTCAAAAGCATTTAAATAGGAAAATTAGAACTATACAAATTACATGTCCAAAATGGACTCATATTCTAAAGCTATAAAATTTTTAAAGAAAATTCTTGATCTATTAGAGTTATATGTCATCCATATTCCCTATCACACTAATATTATGAATGCGAAAGTTTGTGATTGTGTTTGTATGTTTGTTACAACACATCACAATATTAATAAAATGTACATAGGCTACAGCCTATGTACATTTTATTAATATTTATAATACATTATATCCCGGAATTCCCGCGAGTTCGACACTTGCACGGGTAAAACCGCTAGGCGCAGCTAGTTGTAAATAATTCTAACCGATAGTTAAGGCGAACATAGTTTCAAACAATTTGTTGAACATTTAAGAACTTTTTTCTTACATCTGTGTAGGCTTGACAATAATTACTTTTAATCCCCACGGGAAACGTCACAGTCCTCAACATGGGATCCATTTTCTCATTAGGGTAGTACTTTGAAGTTCGATCCAGGCATAACTCTGTACCCTAAGTAAACAAAATTGCATAATGAGTACATGCATGGCAACTGGACGGTGGACTCTAGAAAACTGGAAGTTTGAGTTAGCTTTAGACCACTATCATGGCCAGTGACAAAGATTATGACCATATTAGTCATTTCAAAGTTGGGTAATCTGGCTCGGGCTTATATTTTCCAGTTCCAAGGGAATGTTGTCTTTTGTATTTGAATTTAAATATTTTAATGTCCCTTTCCATTCCCGAGATAATACATATTGTTTATATTTCTTTTAACTTATCATGAATCTCGGTACCAATAAGACATTTTTCAAACCCCAAACTTATATGTCACAACGTACGCCAGAAATATGCAGTAACCATGAAAAAAAGACACAAGAAAGCAAAGCTCGCATTTCGTTTACTTTGACGACATATTTTTCCAGTTATTTTGTTTCAAAAACCTAACTACAGAACCTATTTTGATGAGGTTTCTATATAGGACCAATCTCAATGTCAACATTTCGGTTATAGGTTTTTGACCAAATTAAGTTAAAATCTTTGGGTAGCACTGAACTGTGATAGGCAAGCGTGACGCTTACTATCAAACGATCTCAATTAACAAAAAACAGAAAGTAAATATCCAATCAAACAAAAAAGAATTTTACAAATCGGTTCATAAATGACAAAGGTAACAAACATAACAAGTTAAAAAGTATTCCGGGATTTCTAGGATATAAATTAATAATCGAATTATCATTGTGTAACAACGGCTGTGCCTGGTTGATAACTGTACCATATTATCACAGCGACCCCAGCCGGTAACAAAAGCTGTTCCCTTCAACGCTGCATTTGGTACGGACAGTTGTATCCATTTCACACTGGTTCTGTGGTAAAAATTGTAAATAATCATACATCTTGATTGTTAAAGCTTTGGAGATAACACATAAACCTATATAAATAAAATTATGTGTAATCTTACTATGTATAAAGTTATTCGGAATCGATCAATAAAGCTACCATTGCAGCACTATACCGGAAAATCTTGCATTGCAATTAAACTAATAAGAACGATGATAGTATAATTGTACCAATTATTTTGAAACTACAAACTGTAGGTTTGTCTCCTGCCTCGATGGATAGTACCTTTTTAATAGTTTCGTGGATGCGTATTAGAATAGTGTAATGGAAACGTGTATACGTCAAATAATTTCAGTTTGACATATATTTCGGCCACAAGTAGATTCATTTTAGAATACTCACACCTCTTGATGATGTGAGTGAGTTATTTATAAGAAACTTCCTTTCTTATAAGAATATCTGAATAATCTTCCTTTCTTATATCTAACCTAAAATTTAAGAAAAGGCTTCTAGAAGTTGACTACACAATACATTGTGTCACAAGTGCCAGCACGCTTATGGTCAGTTTAAATTAAAATATCCGGATGACCGAGCTATGCTCGGTTTTTTGTTTTTGGTAGAATGTATTTGAATTTGTGCCTCAGGAAGCTCCATCTAGTGTCGAGTAGAAATAGTTTTTTACATCGGTCATGGCATAATAAATGGCGCGGATAGTTTCTTAACCCCGGTTTTTCAAATGCAGTTTGGGAAACGAGCATTTCTCGGACCTGGAACGTTGATAAATCGATTCCTTGGGCCGAAAAACCCCTAATCTGTAACTTTCATGAAAATCGTTGGAGCCGTTTCCGAGATCCAGATTACACATATATTTATATATACAAGAATTGCTCGTTTAAAGAAATATAATCTTTAAACGAGCAATTCGCATATGCACCATCGGCGCGTATCTAATCTAATAATATTAGATACGCGCCGATTGGTACATATGGGAGCATAATCATTTTGAACCCTTTGTCTGTTGGTATTGTTAGCAGCGTGCATAAATTTGAACCGTATATCTCTTGGTGACCTTCGCAGCATGAGTAAATTTAAACCGTATGTCTATTGGTAAGGTTTGAAGCGTGAATACATTTGAACCGTATATCTATTGGTAACGTTTGAAGCGTGAGTAAATTTGAACCGTATGTCTTATGGTTACGTGCGCAGCGTGAGTAAATTTTACAAACTTGTATAGTTTTCCCGTAGTAGAGTTCAGAAGTGGTCTGAAAATGGATCAAATAGAGCTTACTTTGCATGTACGTCTTCATAAATCCGCAACATGGCGATGTCATTTATCAAGGTGTAAGGATCAAAATCTTCGTGAATGACGACAACCAGTACTGATCTCATCCTGGTGCCACGATCCGAATAATTTTCTCCAAGTACTATACTTAAATCCGTCACTGGAACACTAAATAACAGATAAGAAGTTATACATTAATGGATCATGCATTAATTACCACTAGAAAATACAAATGAAACAAAATGCTAAAGTAAACTGCCCCTGGATTAATTGGTTGCCTGCCTTCTAACAACGCTGCGTCGTAGTACCTAATAGGGAATATATATCATCATTGGTAAGAAGTGCACAATCTTGCAGGGGTAATTTAGATTCGACAACTAAGCAGAAAAAAAAAATTTTTTCTAACTCAAAATTCAATTCAAAAATTTTAAAATCGTTTATTCACATAAAGAGGCACTCATAAACGTTAATGATTATACTGCTACTTACTGGTAAGTAAGATGTGGCGCAGAAAATTTAATTGTAACTGTCAAGTAGCGTCGCGAATCAGTAGCGTGCGTTTTGCTATTTTGAATTTTCTACGCATATTTATCACTTATTATTCACTGAGCTGAACTGCCCGTTGGCTTAGTCAGGTGAGCGCTCGTCTTCTATGGAAAATTTGTGTTTCTAGTTCTGGGTGTGATTGTGTGTGTGTGATGTAATTGTTTCCGGCAACCACGACACAAGTCATCGAATTTAGTGAATGGCTGTTAGTGTGAAAGCGTAAAAAACCTAATTAAAAAGCATTTAAAGAGTATCATAATGTTTTTTGTGTAATTCTATAGCTATAAAGATATAAAAAAGAAGTTTGACCTGTATTCAAAATATTATGCATATTACCTTGGATCATGCATAAAATACATATAAAAATTATATAAGTATGTGATAATATGTATATGTTTTATGTTTATATGTAATTCCCGATGGGACCACAAATATCACCAAGGGAAATTTGTGTATCCGGGTTGTAATTATATGTTTGTGATGTGTGTCTCCCGCACCTGCGATACAGATTTTCGAAGTAAGTGCGGGGCTGTGAAAGTAGAAGCGTTAAGAAAGCTTTTAAAAAATCTAAAATTGTTTTTGTTTTAAATTACTTGAGCGTTTCTACAAAAGAATATTTATTATAAATGGATATGCTCTTGAATTACCAATGAAGTCTACCCACTCTGAAAGGTCAGGTAGGATCTACTTATTTAGTAAAACTGTTTTATGAAAATCTTTTTTCTCTATTTTAACATAACGATACAGATTGTTTGAATTTATCGTTAAGAAATAACGGTTTTACACTCACAGCCCCGCACTAGCTTGTGTTCCCGCAGGGGTATCGGATTCGATTCCCGGCGGGAACACAAGTTTTCTCCCCAGATAGTTTGTGTTTTTTGTTCTGGATGTGATTGTGAGTGATGTGAATGTTTCCGGCACCCACGACACAAGTCATCGAGCTTAGTGTGGGGCTGTGAGTGTAATTGTTTATATTTATAAGTTCAGTGACAGTATAAGTTGAGTTGTGGGTGCCGGAAACATTCACATCACATACACAATTACACCCAATACCAGAACACACATTCGTTTGGGGTGAAAACTGCTGTTTCAATCGAACCCGATAACGTCGGGACGTGCACCTCATTAAGCCAAGGGTCAGTTTTTATTTATATGCCGAATTTTAATGAAATTAATACAAGAAGAAACATTGAGCATCGTAGTGTAAGCTCCTGGGGATCAAAAGTAAACTATTGTTTTGGTATTTACTTATGTCATTATACAGAGATATTCAGAGCCCGCGTTTTAGGTCCAAGATCAAACGAATTAATTCTACCAAGCCCTTTTTACCCTCTAACAACAAGGCAAACTGTCAAATGCCATCAATTTATGGTTGACATACCTGCCAAAAGCGTTTCGCTTCTACATTCATTGTCCGTACCGCGAAGGAGTGAAACTCATTACCTGCATCTTTGTTCCCCGATTGGTATAATATATAGGGAGTCTTCACATCAAGAGTGAATAAGTGTCATGTTACATCTTCGGCTGCAACGTCACTATTCGTCACGTGAGTTAGTGGTCAAATGCTGGCTTAAACATCATAAAAATGACAAAACAGTAAAGTTTTGTAAGGAAGTTAAAGTTTGTGCTCTATGGCTCCATAGATTTAGTATTTGGTATTAATTTCACCTTAAGCATTTCTGAGAAAAAGGATTTTCCGACAGACTTACAGACAAAAGATAAACAAAACATGTGATGTCACAGGATTATATACTCGTATATATTCAGTACTGGCCTGAGTTTAACAAAGAATATATTTTTAGGGTTCCGTTCCTCAAAAGAAAAAAAGGAACCCTTATAGGATCACTTTGTTGTCCGTCTGTCTGTCTGTCAAGACCCTTTTTCTCAGGAACGCCTGCAGGTATCAAGCTGAAATTTATATAAAATACTCAGGTCTACAGTCCCGTAGAGCTGTGAAAAAATCAAACTTATAAGCCAACGCAATCAAAAGTTACAGCCGTTCATGCTGCAAATTTTACACACTCGCAAGGGCATCAAAACCTACAGGGTACTTCCCGTGAACTCAGAATCTAGAAATTTGGTACGAAGCAACGTCTTATAGCACGGATAAAAAACCCGACTACGTAAAAGGTAAACTTATTTTTTATTTTGCTTGCGTTTAATTATAAACATATTTAAAAACCTTGAATTGACACTCGTACTGATGATTTTTGTGTGTTTTTTTTTTTGGTTACTTTATAGAAAACGACGGAAACCGTTTTTTTACAACCGGTGACGGACGGATTCAAAATTACCCTGTATTTAACAATCGGTTAATCAGTTTGGACGCTGTTACTGAACAAACGAACATACACACGGTGCTAAATTCATAACCCTCCTTTTTGCTTTGTCGTAGTCGGGTAAAAAACACATTGATAAAAATTACTTTTTCAAGGGATGCGCCACTGTCAACACTACATTTGTAGTCAATAAAACCCCCGTAAGATAATGGGAGACCCTCCGACGGATGCTGACCATGTAGGGGTGCTCGCGTATAAACACGCGCTGGCCTTTGAAAATCTGAAATAAGACATATTGAAGAACTTTAGATGGGGTGTTTAACGGATTCCTATGAATAAGTTATTGAATTAAAAGTATTTTAAGATGCTATGCAAATTTTTTGAGCCACTAAGTCGTATTCAATAACGACAAAAAATACACAAAATGAAATGAAATTGAATTAAATTGCACTGAACTAAACTGAACTGAATTAAATTAAATTAAATTAAATTAAATTTATTTACTAAAATAAGGTCTTACACTTATCGTAGTATTTATATATTGAGTTCTCCTATTTTGCCGTTACTCGGCATGTGAATTAGATCAAATGTTAATAATGTAGGCAACTAATTTGTTACTTACTTGCCTACATGTTGTAAGTACAATTCAACAAAATAATATGACGTAATTGTGGTGGCAACACACATAAAAAAAAATACTGCCGACACGTAGCACGGCTAATATATATATATATATATATATATATATATATATGTATATATATATATATATATATATACTATATGTTTTCCAATGTGAATAAACAAACAAATTCGTACAAATATTTAAGCTGAGTCGAAATATAAGTAACCCATTCGACGCACATATGGCAAATAAGCATCAATGCAGAATGCATTGCGCGAGTTCTGTTGACATGAAACTTTGCAACTGGCAAACATTCGGATCAACCCCTCATAAAGGGTGAACAAAGACGAGTTAAACTGCAACCTGTTATAAAGCTGCAGAACTTTTCTCAAATACACACATGTCTAACAAAAACTCTATGAAAAGGAGCGCACAAAGTAAATATGCCTACGAATGTCTAGTAACTCGAATGTTTGTAAAATTTTTGATAAATATTTCTTGAATTGCCCGTTTGCTTATTTGGTTGCGAGTTCGCAGCGAGTACTGGGTTTGATTCCCGGTAGAAAATCATTTATCTCCCCTTGGAAAATTTAAGCTTCTGTGGTTCTGGGTGTGACTGTATGTGTGGCGTGAATGTTTCCGGCATCCACAACACAAGTCATCGAACTTAGTGTGGGGCTGTGAATGTGGAAGCGTAAAAATAAACTAGAGAAAGATCATTGATATCAAAAACGCAGACGCTGACGTCACGAATCAGTCTAGGCAATAGCGTGCGTTTTGCTATTTTGAATTTCCTACGCATTTTTATAAATTAATTTACAAGCATTTAAGTAAAATAATATTATAGGGGTAATTTTATAGGTACCCAGAAAAATTTGAGAAAATTAATAATTGACCTATATTTAAATCGTATGCATATTCTTTATTATCTTTATAATTGCTCACGGACAATCACATATCAATAGAAACGTTTTTTTTAATGCTGGATAGGCAAGCTTTTGACCACTGTCTCTCCTGATGGAAAGACTATGAATTAAAATTAATTTTAATTTAACTAATTAGTGCACCTATACTAGCATTGTTCGACGTTGGTAGTAACTTTGTTTCGGCGTTTTGTAGCATATTCGGACAAGAATATTGGGTAACAAAGCGTAAATCGCGGTTACCTCCAACAATATCCATTTACCCGAGTTGGTAGTCATCTCGACGAAATATTCGACCATGTGGCCAATTTTTATAGTTGTTAACTCGGCCACTCATACAAAGTAGTCGAAAAAAAAAGTGGTGTAAATCAAAATATTAATGCAATTATGTAAACGTCATTAACTCCCCAACATGTTTATAAAGTTTTAGAATATTATTATTAATTTTATTTCTATTTCCCCATATTTATTAAGGCATTTTATTTACAAATAAGATTATGACGAAATTGCAGCATTATGTACAAACTTTTTTTTGATGTATGATAGGCAAACATTTGACCACAATCTCACCTGATGAAAAGCGATGATGCGGCCGAAGATGTAGCATGATTAACTAGAAGAAACGCGAAACTACATGTCATGTTGACTGTATGTCATTGATGGTACACTGAGGTGAAGTCGCGGGGCAAGGCTTGTACGTAAGTTTTTTTTTTACTATTATAGGTAGATAGCGTGTTCTCTGTTTATGTTACAGTCTAGTCAAGATTGGGCTAGTAAGTAACTTAAAGAACAACGGCGACTCAGTTGAATATATGTAAAAATAGTCCCTGTTTATTAATGTCATTATGATTATATGAAATCTAATTTTTTCGCTGATTATTTTATATGACTCGTATATACAGAATCCCACTCAAAACACTACCAAATAAAGTTGATAGCAGCGCCACCTACCAAGTCAAATTGTTAATATGAAATGGTTTAGATTTCTTGATGGCAAGAAACCCACTCAAAAACAACGAATGTCGAACGCAGCGTCACCTACAAGACCTCATATTCCCAATCCGTCAATTTTTATGCTAACAGTACTCAAATGTCCATGGAGCGATGTCGACTAAAAATGTAATTTTAATTTTCGTTCGGTGGAGCCTAGTGGATACAAAGTATGGACATCCAATCGTTTGAGAATAAACTTAACGTAGTTTCGTGAAATGATACTCAATACGCTGCATTCCATGGAAAATAATATACTCTACCCGAGCTGCATTCTGCATTACGAATGGTAAAATGGAAAGTTATCCAATTATAACAATCGTATCGATTCGGTATGTTACCGAAACGTTCTGAACTAGGGCTGCTTACAAAATTACACGAGAATCGGTAATTTTGCCCAAGTTGAAACAGTGTCTCCGTTCTCGTCTTCGCTCGCCCTTTGCGCTTGTTCGTTTTTATAAATAATAATATTCGAAGATCTTAGTAATTATTTTGGAAACTCAAAAATTTTACCTTCCTGTTCAAGAGCGGTATGTCTCCTGTTTTCGGGAAGCCAGAAGCGCGCAGTGCGCTTGTGTTAATTTCCTCATCAATCTCTAGTTGTAAGTACCCTGACGTTATCACCAGAAGAGCACACGCTGAAACATCGTGGTCTTAGTTCAAGAAAAGCTTAAACTGTCATGTACGATATTTAATTTTAACAGCTAGTTAGACCCTTATTCTTAAAAAGATAAAACATTTGTAAGGGGCAGGTATACGTTATTGCGAGCTCCTTTTTTAACCACAGCCAATTATCCCCCTCACACTATGCACATAAAGGTGTATATTGCGTAGATTACATCGTGACGGTTACGCAAGGTCACGCGTGGCAACCTTTGATTTATTAAGGCTTTATAAAAATTTGAGAAAACACACCTCAAAAAAAAGCTGAAGAAATCATTCGTCTAATAAATATGCGTATATGAAATAACTTTCACAGTGATTTGATATAAAATTGCGGAACGAAATGATTACGAAAATACAAATTGATGTTATTTGCATGAGATTTGATATCTTTTTCCTTTATATTTATAAACGTTATGAATATTCTAAAAAGAAGGCATCATTTATGGTATCACAGAAATTACGACGATTTTTTTATTTATCTGGTTTTATAATGAATGCTGAGTAAAACGGTTATAAAACACGCGTTTTAGATGAAATTCTAGTATTGCCACCTTCATCTTCTATAGTTAAAACTATAGTGAGTATATATAATTTATTTATCTATAAATTTATTGTATTCATGTTATATACGGCATAAAACAAGTCAAGTTTGGTTTCGAAGGATATTATTACGTCCTGGGAAAAGTCATGTTAGTCGTCTACTGTCACCGTTTTCTACTTATTCATGTGTTACTTTTATCATTACATTAATTAAGGACTAATGGATACAAGTATAAAATATTATTCTAATAGAAATTATTTACGGTTCGCATAACGTGTGGAATCAAAACCCTTTGTCCGCATTAGTAGACTGTCTTCCTTAGAGCGGAGTCGCTTAAAGCATTGATTTCTGTTAACATTCATGCTCCGAGGAAGTCTCAAAAGCACTCTAAAACCATTATCGGATCAAATAGTACTGTAGTCCTTTGTAGTTTACTTTGCATATAGGCTGGCAATAGTGTTAGGTAAGCTACGTCAGTCTCCGAAGTCGGTCACACGTAGCAATATTAAAATATATTTTTTAAACATGAACGCTTTCACACTCACTTTCCCACACTAAGTTCAATGACTTGTATCGTAGGTGCCGGAAACATTCACATCATACACACAATTTCATCTGGAACCAGAATTTACCTTGAGGAGAAAACTAGTGTTCCCACCGGCAATCGAACCCGATACCTCTGCTTAGAAGGCGGACGCCGACATAATTAAACCAAATACTACTAAGCTTATGATCAGGAGCTACATGAGCGCTAACCGGCCGGTATCGTTATTTCACCATTCCAGTTCCATTCATGATGAAAATCAACCCCAGACGACGCGACTGACGGTTAGCGTAACAATATTTCAAGCAAAGACTTGATACCCTATAGACTCCGATTGCATTATATTTCTGCCAATAGCCCGAGGTGTATCAAGTAGCTAATTTAGCCGAGGCGTATCAAGCCGCTGCTTAAGCCGAGGCAAATCATGCAGTAGTGTACTCGCAGGTGAGCTGGTGTTGAGTCTTACTATGCAGTAGACGCCAGCTCAAAAGGTCATAAAGAAATCAGTATAAACACCAAACAAAGAGTTCAAAACTGGTTCTAACTGTTTCAACGATTATTTAATCGAATCTGAATTATAAAACAAGATACCAAAATACGCCTGACAGACGGTCTATTAAAATTTCATAGCTAATGTTTAATTCAAGAGAAAGAAGAGCGTGAAAGTGACAAAAGTAATACACTTACTCCACGTTATCATTTCCATCATTATTTTTGGATATGTAAATTGTGAGCTGTTGAAAATAATCACGAATACGTTATTATATCCTCTACTTTTGACGTATGCATCAGGTTGGCTTAGATTTATTATGTACATTATTTAGATACGTAATTGGAAGTACGACTAAGTAATTTATATTTGACCTAAAGAAGTCTACTAGAGTAGTATACCTACTATGTATGTTTCCGGTAACACTTTTCTTACTGTCTCCAAGGGAAAACAAGTTGCTCTTATGTCTTTTGATAAACATAAAACATAAACGCTTTCACACTCACAGCCTCACACCCATCTCGATGACTTAAGTCGTGGGTGTCGGAAATATTCACATCACATACACAATCACAACCAGTACCAAACTTTTGCCAAAATATAGAAACATGTGTTGTAATTTATGGAAAAAATACTTTGATCAAAGATCACTAGAAAAGAGAATTTGGTATAAGTCAATTCAGTGTGAGCCTCCTCATGTGCCGTGGTTAAGTACTTTTAAGTTTTTACGCAAAATTTTGGTTACAGCGCATAGGCTAAGAACAGGTCATATGCCTCTCCGGAAGTTCGCATTTATGATGCGAAAAGCGTTTAGTCGCGGAATGTCCATTTCGCAAAATGTCCAGCGGTCGCGGTATGTCCAATTCGCGGAATGTCAAATTCCTGGAATGTCCAATACGCGAAATGTCCAATCCGCGGAATGTCCAATTCGCAAAATGTCCAGCGGTCGTGGAATGTCAAATTCCTGGAATATCCAATACGCGAAATGTCCAATACGCGGAATGTCCAATTCCTGGAATGTCCAATACCCGGATCGTCCTATTCGCAGAATGTAACATTCACGGTAACTTACAAAAAGGTTCTGTTTGAGGTATTGAACCTTGTATTAGTTTGTAGTTATTTATATTTTCTATATTTATTACCGCCGCGCGGTTATATCCACTGTGATGATAATGATGTTTATTTTTTCTTTTTCAATTGTGACTAAACCAGCGTTTGACCATTATCTCACCTGATGGAAAGCGACGACGTGGTCAAAGATGGATCACGCTTGCTCAGTAAATACCTATTCACTCTCGTCTTGAACAACCCCATACATACATTTTGAAAAACACAGTAGACGGCAGGGCGTTAAATTTTTTTGCAGTTCTTAAAATGAAGCGAAACGCTTTGTACGAATACTCTCAGGGAATTCTTTAAAGAAACAGGCATACTTACCATGCCTTCGCTTTACATCTTTGAAAATATTATGCATGTTCGCAAAAATATTAGTAAATATAAATTAAGAAGCGACGCACACAATCTTAATACTAGATATAAGCATAAAATTACAGTGCGCGCATTTAGATTAAGCAAAACGAATAAATCTTTTATGGCAAATGGGGTTAGATTTTACAACAGAATTCCTAAAATCGTAACTGAATTACCACTGGGAAAGTTCAAATCTGTAATAAAACGGGCATTAATTAAGAAAGCTTATTATAAGACCATAGACTATATTAATGACAAGGATTCATGGAGGCAAACTGCACAGGCTCTTTCTAGCGACTACCATAATAACACCTAGGTTAAGAAAATTATGTATTAGAAATTAAGAATGTTTTAAAAAAAAAAATTATGAAAAAAAATGCGCCGCCGAGTTTCTTGCCAGGTTCTTCTCGAGATGGCTGTAATTTTGCGAATCTGGCAATAGATTCATTAACTTTCATGAGTGCCTCTTTGGGGCCCATGTGAATAAACGATTTTGATTTTGATTTTGATTTTGAATGGTAAGCATTCTCATCATTAGACAATGCCGCATTGCCGTCAGCCAAGATGTTCGGTAAACGGTGATGCGGGAATTAGATCGTGCGATTCCTTTGAACACTCTCCGTAATGCAATAAAAAAAAAAAGATGGGCTTGCTACCTTTCGCCGATGATCGAGACTGTGCTTACTGGAATCGATACATCCGCGAAAGTTGGAAACAGTAGGAAGGGGTTGTTTTTAATAGAAAATAAACACGTCTGTGTTTTTGAGGCATTGGCTAATGGTTAAAATACCTACCATTCGTACATAGCGTTTCGCTTCCACTTACATTTTAAGAACTACAAAAAATGGAACGCCCTGCCGTCTACTGTGTTTTCCAAAATGTATATATGGGGTTGTTCAAGACGAGAGTGAATAGTTAGATATTTACTGAGCAAGCGTGATCCATCTTTGACCACATCGTCGCTTTCCATCAGGTGAGATTTTGGTCAAACGCTGGCTTAGTCAAATAAATATGAATAACTTCAAACTTATACAAGGTACCTTAAACGGAACCATTTTGTAAGTTACCGTGAATGTTGGACATTTTGCGAATCGGACGATCCGGGTATTGGACATTCCAGGAATTGGTCATTCCGCGTATTGGACATTCCGCGGATTAGACATTCCGCGTATTGGACATACCAGGAATTGGACATTCCGCGTATTGGACATTCCAGGAATTAGACATTCCGCGTTGGACGTTCCGCGACCACTGGACATTTTGCGAATTGGACATTCCGCGACTAAACGGTGAAAAGTTGCCTCTCCCAATTGTGTGCAATATGGAATTGTGGGTGATGTCATTTAATGGTTGAATGTACACGTGTCCAGAGTGCAAGTACCTTGAGCGGACCTACAACATAAGCAGTTACGATGTCGGCAGGTTCCACCAAATTTTGTCAGATCTGTTGAGCTGTTTTGTTTTGTGGGTCAGCTAAAGCTAATTTAGTTAGTTTTAGTTTCCAAGAATTACTTTATTTGCCCTAACGTAGGAAAATACAATAGGGCCGTTATATTGTTAAAATAAATTTCCTTAAAAACAAATTAAGAGGCCTGCGGAGGTTGATTTGCCCATACAATCGTAATACCGAAATTATTTTTAATTCAAGCATATTACCACCATAATGTGCTGTTATTCGGGATTAAAAACATATTAATCTAGGTTCCTGGATAGTTTTTATTTCAAAATAATTACCTAAAACGAAATATAAACCAATTGATTTTTACACATTATTACGACATAATTGTCGCATCTTTAACTTATTCGTTTTGTATTAAAAACTAACACATTTTTTTTGGCATTACAACAGGAACATAGATTATCATTTCAAGGTACTATTAATGCAAAAAACAATGACATAACATTACATTTTCATTCATAATTTTTGGTATTACGGCACCTATCATAATTGTTCGGTCGGTAGTGCTATCGCTTCAACTGGCACAGTTCGCCAGTTAAACAGAGACAGCCTATAGACTCGTTAAAAGCCTCCCCGGCCTCTTAATTAAAAAAAATAACCAGAACCACATTTTCCTCGGGGAGAAAACTTGTGTTTCCGGCGGGAATCGAACCCGATATATATGCTTAGAAGGCGAACGCTCAACCAACTAAGCCAATGAGCAGTATATTATACTAATACTTATATTATCCAAATCAAAAGGTTTACCTAGTTCTCTTGAGTCTTTTCACTAAGTCTGTGTATAGTCGAAGACCTGGATTGCCTCAACGTGAGCATGGTGATGGAGTTTGTTTATGAGTTTCGGCGACAGATTTTATAACACTAGCGACGAAATCTACTTTAAGATCCCGATGAAGAATGTTATTTTGGTGCATCAACAATGCCTCTCTGAGTACTTGGTTTTGAAATCGTCATAAAATCTAGATGTTGCTTTGTTTGTTACAGCCTCACAATACCGTGCGTCCATGTCGGCATGAGGACTTGCTTGTACAAAGTAATTTATCATAGACTGACAATGAAGAAAATTTGCCAAGTTTCTTGTGATGTATGACTGTGAAATTTTTTTGTACTATTGAAAAATTACGTTTAAAATTGGTCATAGTCTATATTCCCGCTGTTGGGATTCGGTATCTTCACTTTCTCTCTCTGTGAGAGATATCAAAGAGAGAGAATAATGTTCCACCTCCAGCCAAGTGTGTGTTAGCGGATTAAACTTATCTTCTGATATATTTGATTGTTATACATGATTATTATTTTTTGTGCCCGATAGGCAAGCATTTGACCACAATCTTACATGATGGAAAGTGATGATGCGCCCGAAGATGCAGCATGCTGATCTAGAAGATACCTATTCACTCTTGACCCAAAGACTCCCAGATACCGTTCGGGGACCAAGAGGACATAGCTGACTCTCGATGTTTTCGACTCGACAAAAAATATTACTTTTAGGTACTTCTCGGACTTTGGTAATTTCCTCAGAATCTATGAAATGTGTGTATAACAATATATGAAGTACTAGCTTCGCTCGCATTGAAGCCATTAAATAAGTATAATAAGTATCCTATGTTACTTCTAATACCTCCAAAAATATGTGTACAAAGTTTCATGATGATCGGTTAAGTAGTTTTCGCGTGAAAGCGTTACAAACAAACTTACATTCACATTTATAATATAAATGTAAATGTGAATGTAACTTTGTTTGTAACGCTTTCACGCGAAATCTACTTAATCGATATTTTTGGAGGTATTAGAAGCAACATAGGATTATTAGTAACATAAGATTAAGTAGGGATAAAAAAACATTGTTTTTATGCTGTAACATTTATTTGGCTTTACATTGGTACAATGTGTCTGTTAAAACGAACAATCTAATTCACATAAAACTATTTGGACAAAACTCTCTCCTCGTAGACAATATCGACGGTAATAATATTTATCATAGATATAGATCAGCATAGACTGAATTTAAATCTGCCATGGCAAAATACTTACCTACTCTCACGTCTCCACGGGCCTAATACTTGAAATCATTTGGATTTTATTATGATTTACCAAATATTATAAGATGATTTTATTTAGTATTATTTAATAAATATGATTAACATCGTTCTATGCTCATCATTTCTACAGGTATATACAAAATATATTAAAGTAAAGAGGGCTACGCTCGTTATTTTATTGTAGCTTGGCTTTGGTGTGATCACACATAATTATTAAGCATGTTCCAAATAGAGCCGCGGGTCCGCCAAAGTCGCGGAGTCAGTTAATGTTTAAGTATACATAGCATTTCAAATGATTTTGCCTCATTTAATTAACGCTGCAATAAATGTAGTGTGCAGACACCAAAACCAATGTATGTATGTAGATAAACCGACAATAAAATTAAATTAAGCGTGAATTACATTAAAAAAGTTATTACGAATCTGGGTACAATTTAAGGAAAGATTCGATTTAGAGGTTTAAAGTATCATATTTTATAACATAAATCATAAGAGACACTGTACGCAGCCCTACTGTTTTAAACACCAAGATTGTTTCATAAAATTTTAAAATACCTTACATACCTAATGCGGAAACTTAGCAAAATCGATTTTAATGTTAGTGAACCCAATTTAAGTAGAAAATTCAAAACATCTTATCCTTCCTTTTCAGTCAGTTCATTTGTATGTAAAATTGTGGTGTAGTTAACTTAATGAACATGAGTTAATTAAATATACTTTAAACATCTGGGTACATCCAGCAAACTTTAAAGTCAATATAAATCACCTGGTTGCATTAGGTATACCCAAAGCATAAATATATAGTATACCTGATGTATAAAGTATACTTTATAGTCAACTTTATTCACCTGGATGAATTAGGTAAACTTTACAAGAAGATAATGGAGAACCAATAATGATTACAAAGTAATATACAGTATTACTTTGTGATCATTATTGGTCCTCCTCTACAGAAGTGATGGTAAAAAAATCCAATCATTCTCTAACTAAAAATTTTACCCAATTCAGGTTCATATGGTTGACTATAAATTTTACTTAATGATCCCAGGTGATTAAATTTGACTACAACATTTTCTGAATTTACCCAGTATACAAAAAGTATTCATAACGCACCTGGGTAAATTAAGTTAACTTCACCGAAATGGTTTTCTAATAATGATAAGTCTCATTTTGTTATATGACTGAAATTCCAAGTATCAAAACCATTCGCACCTCGCACCTAACATTTAGCATCATGGTCTGCCACGCAAACTGATTATTTATCACACGTCCAATTTTCACTCAAGCAGTCTTTTCTCTGTAACGCTTATATTTATCTCGTAACGCTAAATGTTTGGCCATAGACCATGGCTCTTTATAGCGAATATCCACCTATGCATGCGGCTCCGCACTATCACTCAACATTCGAATTAATAAGTTATAGCAAATGCTTTGTTGCAACAGTTATAAACGATTATAGAGAACTTACTCGCATATGCATTTTTTAAACACATTTCTATGTTTGACGAACTTTTAGCTAACTCTGTGTAACTCTAACTAACTCGAACATTCTCTGAAGCTCAATTTGATCTATTGCCACTTCAGGCATTTAAATATTCCCTTCTCTGTTACCGCATACTCTAAACAATGTGTTTTCGACTTAGCCTGAATGATAAAAAGTTAAACATAATAGTTCTTTATATACAAATTATATTAAACAATACAATAAATAATAACTTATATTATACAGTCCAATCTAAAAAGCTTCCTTATAAATCTAACATCCATCATATTGTTAAAAACTCCAGTTTCTATTAAAAGTCAGTTTCGTCCAGACATAGTTTCGCATACCTACGCGGGTAGATAGAAATCTGGTAAGAACTGTTAAATTGGATAGAGGAATGATTATAATCAAGTGAGCCAATACATTACGGACACTAGTACCTAAGCATTAAAGTCCTTGTACTATGAGACATGTACGTTCATGTTTATATCGCACCGAGTAACCAGTTCGTAATTGTAGAAGTTCTTAGAGCCAACATTATGCTGGAACCGATTTGTACGAGGGATGTTTTGGTTCTAAGTAAGGTGCGTTAGGTCACTTGTAACCTCAATATGCCGCGTATCAGTCTCCCCTGATTTAATAACCCCTCTTAAGGATTTCACTTATCGCTGTTTTATCATATCTCTACGACATAAATATCTCCGCCATGTCTGAACTCAACCTATATAAGCATAGACAAGATATTCCTTTTACATATTATGAATATTACGCGGAAAAATATTGAATCCCTCTATTGTATACATCTTCGAACATTTACTTACTACATCGGTTAAATACTAACAGTAACACGTCAGTTAAATGTAAAACACGTAGAAAATTGTGTTGGTAAAATTTGAAAGCTGTAAAAATATCATTAAATAATTTAAATTTGCAGCGCGCGTAAATAAAATAGCATAATTTTTTTGATTGCTCATGACTGTCACACTTTATAGTCATTTAGTCTACAACAAAGGTATATTAGCTACTTTTACAAAAAATGGCCGGATAATAATGAAAAAGCTTTAGCAAATTAGAGCTAGTAGGTACCTACCACTAGGTGTCATAGCAAGTGACAGCTGTAAAACGCACCCGAGGTACCGAGGAAGTATGGAAGTGCATAGTACTTTGTTTACAAGTTTTCAGTGGTCAGTACCTATACTTAATTTGGCTTACGAGTTTAATGTGACCTAATAAAATAATATCCAACAGTGCTACAACATATAAATCAAGTGTGGTTACGTTATATGAATATTAATGAATTTATAACATCATAATTTTACTATTTACCTCCCGAACCTAAGATTTTGTTACAATTAAAAATGTAAACTCAAATAGGCATTATCGATTGAAATAATTAGCTTATGAAAAAAGTCAGACCTAAATACAACCCAAATCATCATTTATAGTGAGGGCATTGTTAAATAACAATATCATCGAAATAATAAAATCGACTAGTAAATTAATCATTCTGATGTTGACGAAAGAAAGGCGTGAGTTCCAAAAAGAGCACAATGATCGCGCATGAAACATAAGATGTTACATTAGAATTCAACAAAAATGTAAAGTGTACCACATACAATAAAAATGTACACCGAGTATATCGCTAATTTGTCAAACTACACAATACGAAATACATCGAGTTATGAATAAGGCGAAATAGAAACAAATTGACTGGATTTTAAACGTAAAATAATGTTATAATTAAACTCGATTTTCCTACATCTACAGCCCGTCGTAAATTATTTAATCTTTGGTTTGGATACATTATGGAGTTAAAACTAAATAACAGGCTCAGCATCCACGTTGCAGGAACATGCACTTTACTACGCTATTACAGCCGCTCGATGTCGCGACAACCTTGCTATTTCAAGAAATCTACTTGAAATGTATGGATTTTTTGTCAAAACGGTACTTTTTGTTATAATTGGACAATCTGAATAAGAATAAGCAATACCAGAGTGCATATTTGCAGTGGATGCTAGCCCTTAGGGTAGATCAGTAAATAATACGGGGATCTGCTGGAGGTACTTCCACACCTAGCTGCCAATTTGGTCTCGGATGACAACAATTTAGAGCAAGTAGAATGTTTGATGAACGTAGTGCTCAATAAGTTTAGGTCTTATAAACCTAAACTTATTTCCTGCTTTAAAAACCAATGTATTCATTGCGTTCTTATTTTGTATATAATACTCAGATCGATAGCCCCGCCCTACAAGTAAATTAGTGCAATGAATTGGAACAGGCTAGACTTTTTGGCTATGGTTGCTAGATATGGAAGTACTCTCAGTGATTTAGAAGCAACCCGGACGGCGGTAAACCTGCATCTGAGTGGTAGCTACAGCAATCCACTCGTTGTTGCCCGAGTTGAACCACGTCAGCCCTAACGTATACTTGCCATTGATGTTAACATGTTGACAATTTGCAAACCACCAGCCTCCTTCGTAGTTAGCAGCGCAATGAGTGTTCGAAATGTCGCGGTCGCGGTCTATAGCAGAGAATTCCATGTGGTTTTGATATTCGAAGGCGTCGCTCGCGTTACCATTAAACCCGTAGACAGATAAAACGTATCCATTGTCAGCGCTGCCAACATAGAAGGTATCGTAATGGGCGTACCATGCAGCTCCATATATATCGGTCATGTCGATGCGCATGGCGGAGCAGTTGTCCTTAGTAAGTTGATGCAAGGTTTCAAGCCCTAGCCAAAATTCGGAGGTTGGGTCACCGAAACCGTGAACGTATTCGGTAAACTTCCTGTTGAATTCTACGGATCCGTTGTAGCGGCGTTGGACGAGAGTGGTTCCGTTTACACACCAAGCGTCGACAGTAGAGGGGCCAGGGCGGATGAGGTAGGAGCCGGCGGGTCCTGCGATGCTGGAGCAATCTTTGGGAAGTTGAGCGACCAGGTCCTGGTACTCACGCTCTACGGGCTGCAGCTCCTTGACTTCACTCATCAGTTCGGGCAGCGAGATGAGCTCGTTGAGTTTGGGGTCTGCCACTTTGTCGTTGTTCACTTCACTCTGTGAAAGTACCCAGTCATTAATAACTAGCACTTGATCATTATCTCTAAATACAGTATTCAAATCTTATAGATTATGATATGTAAATTATTATTAATGTGTATTTTTATGTGAGTTCTTAAAAATAAACATCAAGACAACTAGTGTAAGTATCTTTAATGCCAAATTTTTCAATGATCACACCAATATTATAAATGCCTAAGTTTGTGTTCAAATGTCAAGTAAGTAAGTATGTTTGTTTTCCCTTCAAGCTGTAACGGGTTTAAATGAAATTTAGAATGTACATAACCGATAATCTGGATTAACACATTGTCTACTTTTTAACGCGGGTGAAGTCGCCGGACACTGCTATATTAAAATAATAATAACTCTCAAAGTCGACTTGAATCTTTTTAATTTGATCGTACAATTTCTAGTAAAGTGCTTACAATAAGCTTCGCACGTAGTAGAGTAAATACGGTTCGCATTAATGTAATATATTCGTGTGTTATCTAGAAGACATTACGCCGAGGAGTGAACAACAAACTTTGTATAGTCACAACTAAAGTTTATTTAGCTGACGTGACTCGCTTGAGTGCCAGTTACATAAAATAACATGACAACAGTCATTGTTATTGTTGTTTTAATTTACTGGAATATAAAGTATAATTAGTGAGCTTAAATCTGGGCTTGCGATCGGCTGGTGCTGTTTAAATAAGATTTCACAAATCCATCAAATCATAAAGCAATTTGGTTTTGTTTTAGTATTTTTTTATCCCTTATTAAAACGGTAGCGTTTGGCCACTATTTCATCTGATGGTAGGTGATAATGTGGTCGAAAATGGTGAACACAAATAGAATGCCTTCTTGTCTGTGCCTTGCCAATCTATCACCTAATTAGTTTTTCGCTGGCTGCATTGGCAACTAATTATAGTCTATTTGTTTCATATTCAAAATTACATTGAAAATAAATAAATGGCAGTACCCGACATTCGGCATAATTGATTCTTAGGACTTAAATATTGATATAAGAAGTAACCACTTCTGATTAATTTGCATTGTAATTCTGATATGTTTTTTTTTGTTTCATTTAACAAAGACATGTCGAAAATTCTTGTCTGTTATATACCGGTTACTTATATTAAATCGTTAAATTAATAAAACTCTTAAATTATAAGAAATTATACCAGACATGGAGTAGTAACTTTACAAGTGGGCACCAAGATCAGACTAACAACTAACGGCTCTCCCTAAATTGTAGAAATATTACAATTTGTTAATCTACGTGCCTAAAACCCTCTTAAATATATCCTTAAGCCCTAAATGACCTATAATATTGTATTTTTTTAATGCACTCTTTCGCTCTCTTTCGTTTCGCGAATTTAAGTATTTGCGAAGATAAGGAGAAAAAGTGGCGAAGAAACCGATCATTATTCTCGGCGTTTTGTGATGTCCTACTCTTAAATGTACTTAATGTCCTTAATGCCCTAATCTTAAATGTAAGAATTCGGTAAACAACCATTACCTTCAGGATGTGGTCGTTCAGACGGTAGAAGTGCTTTTTTGTCTGGGTGGTCAAGCCAATGACGGTATTGTTAATCTTCTTGAGATCTTCGCTTTCTTTCTCGACGCGGTCTTGAGTATTACTCATACTCACTGCAATTGCCTTTACCGACTGCCTTAGATTTTCCTGGTCTTCTTTTATATAGGAGAAATGCGCAGTATTCTGTTCCAAAAATAAAATAAACGTAAATAAACATGCAACCAAATTATCTAAGCATGCGCTGTGATGGTATTTCGCCTTTTTATAAAATCGATTGAACGTATCAAAATGGTTCAATCTATGTGCTATTATGACAAGCAAAAGGAAGTTCGTGGCACTTGATACACACTCTTAATTCAACAAGGATCGTAAAAGGATGTAATTATTATCATTTAAATTAATAAATCATTGTTCCTGTTATTTGTATCAGTGCAGGCATAGAAATTGGGGATGGCTTTTTTTAAATTCATAATATGTCTTTTTACTTTCTTATTAAATTGTATGGCATAAAACTATACCCATTTATAATATAAATGAGAAGTGCATAATTAATTATGTATTATGTGTGGAATACGGTCTGCTCTTTTATAACGATAAAGTAGTTAAAGCCACGGTGAATAACTAGTATGATTATGTAACAAGCAATATCGAAATTAAAAATATGAATGGCGAGTGATTTAGCGCATTGTAGTAGTAAAAAATTAAAGTAAAGAAAAGCTTTTGGGGTATGTTTCTACCTGTGCTTGGTTGACATCGAGCTTAGATATTTCCTTTCGAAAATCCGGAATAGTTTTGTCAATCTTGTTTTCGAGTCCTTCTAAATTTTCGCGGAGTTCCAGCATGGAAGCGTGGATCTTATTGATGTCTGATAAAGCCAGGGTGTTGTTGTTTAGACGTTCAATAAAAATCTTTGACTGAAGTTCCAATAGATTGATCTTAGCAGTTATAGCATTCCAATTCGGTTGTTCTAATCTATTGAGGCGACGTTGGTATTCCCCCAACTTGGTCTTTACGTTTTGTTGACTGGCATCCATCTTGTCCTGATTTTGGGCCAAGCGTGAGAGCTGAGCGTAAATCATCTTATCGTGACGATACTTATGATTTTTTTCCGGGAACAATGGGCCGGTAACGGTTCGAACCACACCCATTTCGGAAAAGTCGTTGACGGCTTCTTCTTGAGCTTCTATCTTCGTCTTTACCTAGAACAAAAAGGATAATGAGCGTGTTTGTTATTTATAAGATGCTTAGGCGTATATTAGCTACTATAGGTAAAATAGTAGCCTTTTTCACCACAGAATAAAAACATGAGTTAGGGGTAAGCGCCTCTTAAAACTATGAACAGGCAATTTAACTGAAATCGGAACTCCAGTTTTTTGGGTTCCATAGCCAAATGGCTAAAACGAGTCCTTTGTAGTTTCATCTGTCTGTATGGACAACGAAACTAAACATAATAATGTAAAATGAAACAAATAATTGAAACGATTTAAAAAGATAATATAGTCGCAGCCAGTGTCATCAATAACATTTCCATAAAAAACATTAGTATTTAAAGAGGATCGTAATCAAAACCGTCAGAGCAATTACAATTTTCATCTTCTGTTTTATGTACAAGTGTGTAGTATAATGATAATAAATATTCATATTTCACTAGACATAGAGATTAAGATGTGCACACCGATAATGTGCTACCTCCTTACAACGCGAATTAAACAAAAGTTATTCTAGATTCTGTATTCATGCTCCTTCAAGCATTTTAAAAATCACCATAATCCACTTTCCAAACACAAATATACAAGTGTGCGTAGGTACGAAAATTCACAGGAAACCGGTAAAAATGAAAAGGTTGACAGAAAGACACCGAATACTAATGAAGATGGTGCGATGCGAAGCGGAGCGTCAGGAATATTCATTCAAGTCTTGGATTTCAACAAACCACCAACGATTTCTCTAGAACTTTAAGTCAGGAGATTCAAAGCTCAGTTTTGCTTGGAGTGCTTTTGATGACTATAGTATGTATGCAAACGTGATGCAGCGACCGGCGCGCGAATATCAAACTCAGCGTAAGCTTGTATAAACTCAGGTAAAAAAATGTCCAATCATTAATATTCCGAATTCAAAATAAATAAACACACACATTCTTTGCTGCCTAATTTTCTTCTGTCGCGTGCCTGGGAACCAATTACTGAGAGTACTCCCTAACTGCCAGTAGTTTCTTCGAACAACCTAGAAAGAAAACACCTAACAAGAAAATAGGAAGCTACGAAAGGCATTAAATTTCAAAGCAGATTGTTTCTAGAGCAACGAAAATAAACCGACAAAGCAAAACGTTACAAGATGAAAATAGCTTTTTAATTACATCAATCTGAAAATTAATTATCTTGGAGCAATTGACTTTTGCGTCCTGCTTTTGTATCCGAGGAAATACGGACCAGGAAGAAATGTTATTGGTTGCAGTATACAGTACTTCCTCTATTTGTCTACCACATTAATTCATACAAATTGTTCCTTGACTCTACTTCTTACCATTGTACATGATAAGCTATAATCGTTGATCAGATCCAGAGTTTGAATATTCTTAGACAAGGCAATATAAAGTTCAGAAACAAAACCTTCAGAAACATTGACATTTTATTATCTAAAATATAATATTATAATATATATTATATATACACGAAAATTTATGTCATACTATTAAAGTATGATATAAATTTTCATCACGTGTTGCCAAGTACATGAAGGTATTATGTAACATGAGACTTTTTTTAAAGACTTTAACCTATTACTACTGCAAAACTGAAAGATATGATTTCGTAGTTCTTACAGGAAAAAATGCGTAATTTAACATCGGTACGTAGTGTTTTTTCAACAGTGCTTGCTAACAATGTTATTTGAAAATATCATGATATCGTAGCATGTGTTGCACTTTCTTATCACGACTTTCAGTAAACACGCGGCACGCCCACTTATATTATAACACTGTAAACGAGATGACGTTATTGACTATATAGTCTAAAGCGTTGCTAAATTAAGAACTACAGTCTCCTAAAACACAAATATAACAATACTATGCGACATCGACACTCTTTACTAATAGGGACGGTGAGCGCCGTTTCTTATTTCCGAGACAGTAAAATGAACATAAAAGGATTATTATTCTTGCTCTAACTAGGGTAAAGTGATAGTAACTGTTAAGTGAATACAAAAATTATAGTATAATAGAGAAAGTTTGTCGCAGAGATAGACTAGAGCTTAGGAAAGGACATAGGCTACTTTTTATCCCGGAATTCCTTCTGGTCCGGGACTTACGCAGGTAGTCTATCTATATAATATAGCAGAACTCAAGAGCAACGAGCATACCAAGTGGCTTACAACATTATGCCGGCGGAGGCTGTCTGCACTAAAATATATGAATGCTGTGCAAACGAATGCAATTTATTTAAATAGACTGGGCGCAGCCACCTGCTCAAAATCGCGCGATTGGTCGCAACAGGTTTGTCAAGAGAATCCTTGCGCGTCTCCATTCCACTTAAACGATTAGTTCTCTCTAGTGGCTCAAGTGTGAGTAACCAGTCAATTTGCCAGCTCAACAGGGAGGGCTTATTTTGTACCGACTTTAAACTAGTCGTTCGCGCCGAACTGACGCTGAGCCGAATGTCTCCCGCCTACATTCTGCCTCATAGAAAAACACTTTTGAGGATACGTGCTTATAACTTATTTTTTGTATAATAATTGATTGATTTCTGTATTTGTTGTTCAAGTACAGAATATAATGGATTTTACACGTAAGTTTCAGCGTTCAGTGTGAAGCCGTTTTAGAAATAGACCCGGGACAAAATAGGTCTAAAAACAGTGACTTTGGTGGCCTACCAAATTGTTATTTTTTAACATAGATTTTTTTTAAGCCGGTTCGTACTCTACTTGTCCAAGCCCTTTTTAACGATACCCCACGGGGGTAGATAAAAAAATGTTTTACTCTCCACTAACGTGTATGGGAGCCCCCTAAATATTTTAATTTATATTATTTTAAATATCATTTCTGGATTTGGACCGTAGTTTTACATATTCTACGAGAATTTGAAGTCATTCACTTATATGGTTTAGACGCTAGATGCCTCTGACAGACAGACGGACGAACGGACGGAAAGGGCTGAATGACCCTAAGTCAACTAAGAAATCTCGCTTCGCTCGATCAATTAAAATTTTGCCACGTTATCCACGAAACAACTCTTTTTATAGTTTTGTAAGAGTAGTAAAATAATACAAAATATCTTTAAAAAATACCGGTTCGCCACGAATATTTTTTATAAACTTTGTTCAATTTGAAAGATTAAAATAAAATGTTTATTTTCTAAAATATCCGATTCGATTTTTTTATGCTGGATAGCCATGCATTTGACCACTATTTCACCTGCATGATGAAAAGTGACGATGGGACATGCTTGCCTAGAAGGTACCTATTCACTCTAGACTTGGAAGACACCCAGATTGTACTGTTCAGGGAACAAAGACGATGGCAATGATTTCCACTCCTTCGCTCTACGGATGATAAACGTAGAAGCAAAACGCTTGGAGCGAACTGGAGGTATGTCAAGAATAAATGGATGACGTTTGATAGTTTTTCTTGTTGTTTGATAGTTAAAGGGAATGGAGGAATTATATCATGTAAGTCCTGAGCACACTCTCCGAAATGTAAGCGATAGAATACCAATAGGCTTGCTACCTTATGTCGGTGACAGAGACTTTGCAGTTTGGATTCAACTAGCTTACTATCGCCAATGAATCTTTTCGCTCGCCTGTTAATAGATTCAAGAACCTCTAGATTGTAAAAAGTAGTGGCCTGTTGAAAAGTGCTAATATAAAAAGAGATGAAGTAATTATTACTATTTATATTTATATCTCGTTTTTAAGACTCCATATAAAAATTCAAAATTGGATATACACATGAGCCCAAAAGAGTTACTTATCAAAGTTAATGACTCTAATTACTAGAATCGAAAAATTATTCGACCATAATGTATCATTTGGCAGTAAATCTAGCCTAATAATGTAATAGGTGTCCCCGTATATTGCTTTCGTTAATTTCGTTGAGAATTTTCAGAGAGCGCTGATTTCCCCGGAGGCTGTCAAAGTTTTATCGGCGCGCGGTGAGTGGCCATTCGATTTAGCTGATAACCTGAATCACTGTTATTGCTCTTTAGAATCAGTACGAAGTCTCTATGCCCAATGAATAATGCCCCTGTTTTATAGTACGGTGTTGCTCAAAATTAAGAATGACGCTGACCTATATCCCTCCTCTATATAGAGGCCAACAGCCTAGTTCAGAAATAAGAACCGCATTTTCTGTGAATGACAAGATGAATTAACAAATATTAATTTTAATTTAGAACCAGCCGATTCTAATCGAGTAGAGATTGTCTAAGCTGAAATGACGCGCCCCACCTTCGCATTTACGCACAAAAGCGTGGTCGGATTTATCACCCGACTAGTCGACCGTCTTGTACACGTGCACATCCATTGTTCACTGAACAATCGACACTCCCATACAGATGAAGTGTCGTCATTAATATTTGCACTCACACATCTAAATAAACTAATTAAGTAGTGGGGCGCGTCATTTCAGCTTGGACGAGCTCTAATATCTATCTATTATCTATTCAAACTAATATTATTATGAACCTACGGTGTCCCGTTGCTGGGCAAATAACTCGATACACTCTATCCACTGCTTGCGATCTTGTGCTACTAAGAACAGTTCTATCAAATATAAGTCAAGGTTGTCTCTATTCAAATTTTATTATATAATTTCAAGAGAGTATTTTATAATATCTGCTTCACTGGATTACTTGTGCCGAACTCACTCGAAATATTTGCTTACACCGATGATATCTTATTTATCAATTTAATTACAACACATGTTTTTATTTTTCATAAAATCAAATTTTGTTAGTATAATCCTAAAACTTAAAAAAAAAAAATCATAACGGGTCGGTAATGTTCCCAAAATGCTGACTGCGTCGGCTCGCTGAATAGACGGCCCGACATTCTGGTCACAAAGTCACAAGTCGATTCTCTTAATCGTCCATCCAATCGTTCATTGTATATTTTTAGTTTGAAGTGGTATATGATAACATTTATTCAGTACTGTTATAGGTATGCTACATTAAAACTTATTCTGAAATCAGTGAGCGGATACCTATAAGGTATAGAGTTTCTTCAAGTAAGTTTCGTAATTCAGAGTCAGTCAGCGTATTGCGCTTATTCAAAAAATACAAAATTATATTTGATTCCGTGTTTCAACCGAATTTTATACGAGCTTTTCAGTATTTTGCTATGCCAGCTAGTAAATAAAGGTATCAAATAAAATGCGAGAAATCTCAAAATTTGTACTGAATTTAAATTCAAATAGGTGAAACCATGATACACGAGTATTCAGACTATATTTAATTAATACGGGAGGTCGAGTTTGCACCGGGGTATGTTACATTTTCGGCGTTTATTTGCGATATGTTTTTTTGGATAAACGGAACGGACTATTTCACTATCGGTTGCCCAGTGCTCTATCGTTGCCCATTATAATAATACTGTACTGTACCATTTATAAACATTGAGAAAAATACTTTCTCACAGTTTAGTGGTCCCTTCTTCTCTTTTGCGTGTAAACTGATATACTTTGACTTTGAAAAAAGTCCATTAGATAAAATAAAATTCTATTAAAATAATAATCGTGTTAAATTAAAATGTCGTTCATATTAGTCGTTCATAAATTTATATGCTCATAAAATTATTGATTTCGACTTATGTTGATCGAACACCAAAGGAGTACGACATCGCACCCGAATTAAAACTGAAACAAAATTTCTATGTATTACGTGCACGTCCTAAGATAAGTCTCTCGAGGTGTTTGTTTTATAAATGTAGGTGTTTATTAATTTTTATAGAACCCAAACGATTATTAAAAATGAATACATGTATATGAAAAAAAATTGGCAATTTGCGAAGTAAGTTATGATTTTTATTTTATCATTTTGTGTTTTTCGAAAAAATAACTATTTAATGTAGCTATAAAAAACTATGTTTTATATCTTCAAGTATATATATTGTCCATACATAAAAACCTTTTTTATGTTTTTGAATACGACAACGTCTAAGCACTCAAAAAATTTGCATGTCGTCTTAAACGGTATTAGCCACAGCCCTAATGAACAATTAAATAAGCAATTAAATATAAAAAAGTTATAAATCTATCTGCTACATTCTTAAGTCCTGATATTCTAGCGAACCGACCTGTTGGTAAGTGATGAGGAGATCGCCGCAGATGACAAACACGATAGGCTTGGTGTGATCTCAACAAAGTATAATGGAAACGGGTCAAGTGACAGCAGTGGTGGATTCAGGATTGTCGTTTCGGGGGGAGGGAGGGGGGGGGGGGGTTAGACCCAGCTGAGGGTAGCGTGACAAATCTTGTGTCGTGATAATGATTGGTGCCGCTGCAGTAATTATTACGATCTGTCACGGAACAATTCCGATTATTTTAAAGGGGGCTTGAGCCCTTTAGCTCCCCCCTAGATCCGTTCCTGAGTGACAGTACGTGTTTCACCAGGTGCATTCGGAGCCATAACTACTCGCGCCAGTTTTGGAGCCAAGATGACTATTTCCATAATAGTATAGTTTGTAGTATATTATCGAAGCTTGTGAGCTACATTGTAATTATTGTAACGAGCAGATGGGCAGAAAGTATGGTTCTGCGCTTCGCACAAAACAAATAATAGTACATGAAACCGACCATACCAATATTCATTTCACTTTGTCTGTTTGAATACAAATAAAACTTTTATCGGTGTAATTAATCGAATACAATTGTATAGCTCTGAACATACCTGTGTAAGAAGTTTAAAAATAAATGCATGAAGCCTTTATTCGTCATAAGAAAGAACCACAGAAATATCGTTTAATTTGTTTTGATATAAGCGATGTTCGATCACCTTTTTTTATCCAAGTTAGGCAAACGTTTGATCACTATGTCACCTGACTATACACTTATTCACTTTAAGAAGAAATATGCAAGATAACAAATTTATTTTTTTACACCCCACAACAAGTTTATTGACTCGTGCCGTGGGTGCTGTAAACATTCACATCACACACACACACACAATATCACACGCAGAACCAGAAACATATTTTTTTCTTGTGGAGAAAACTTGTGTTTGCATAGGGAATTGAACCCGTTGTTTTGAAGGCGAACGCGTACCTAAGTAAACAATTAGTATTTGCTATTAATTTATTTATGTAACATATTGTAGCTGTCATACGTCCACCAGGATAAATTTAATACCTTTAAACGAGCAATTCTTGTAATCTGAATCTCGGAAACGGCTCTAACGATTTTCATGAAATTTAGTATGCAGTAGGTTTCGGGAGCGATAAATCGATCTAGCTAGGTTTCATTTTTAGAAAACGTAATTTTAACGAGCAAATCTCGGTCATCCAAGTCCTTAATAATTAATTGAAGTTAACTATCGAAGTTAAGCAAGAATAATTGAGAATACGGACAAATAACTAATAATGTTATTTTTAGGAGCCATAACATAAAATGTCATCCCAAAACCATGGCATCTCTTACTGAGAGCCATTTTAAAAACAAACGAAAAAAAATGTAGTCAATAAAAGACCGGCAATCATAACAAAAGAAATTTCTGATTATTCCGAGTTTAGTGGCCCTATTCAAACCTCTATAGACGAGGATGTGGCATCCGTTTGCGTCGCGCCGTTTTATTCTCATTTATAATATGCTTATGCCCAAACAAAAGTGAGTAAAACATCAATTGCACGTCTCACAACGTCACGGAAGCTGAACATGACCAGTTTTTACAGAAGCAGGTTTGGAACAGCTGTCCGACATATTTGGTAAGACCGTACTCTGTTTTATTTTTATAGATACGTGTACACATGTATACGTAATGATATCCCTTTATACAAAAAGTATGGCCGATAAATAACAACCTATATTTTACAACATCATAGTTGTATGATTGACATTATTGTAGATTTCTTTTGTCATAGATTATTAACTGTTAATAATTAAGTTCGTGAACGTGCATGAGTGTAGGCAAATCATAAAAAGTTGAAAACGTGTTTTTTTCATACCATGATTATTTTACTGGACTTTGACTGGTGCCTAAAATCAAACGTCACTTAGACGTTAAATTGTCAAAGTACAAATTTTTTTTTAACATTATTGTTAAGAAAAAAGTGATATGAGATTAACTTCAGAAGTTCTTCTCCATTAGGCAAAATGTTCTGTATTAGGCGCGAGATCTCAGTCGGAGCGGATCAAATATTAAAATTAATTTTAAGCGTTTAACCTATTACTCAAATTATTTTTTAAATGCATATTAAAATTAAGTTAATAACTAGACACTTATTCAAGATGGTTTGAATGATGCCCTGGGCAGAAAGAAGTAGAAAATATCGGCAACCACATTTTAAATTATGAGTGAAGAGACATGTCAAAAAATAATGTAATAATTTGAATCATTTAATTTTATTATATTAATTTATTCATGTAATGATTTTAATAATGTGACACAGCTAAAACTAGATAAGTGAGATATTTGAAAATGAGATTTTATATTTAATAATGTTAAATCATTAATGACATGCTTCTTCAATTACTTATTTTTTAACTATGGAATATAATTAGCAAACATTTCTTTGACGTTTATTTATTTACCAACTATATTATTATAAATTTTTCGTTAAAATTTCAAAATTATCATAAATTTGTATAAGTTAATCATATTGTTATTTAAGATGTACATATAAATTTATTGGATATTAATTGTAACAATATGACTTGCCCAGTGTAACACAATCTTTGTTATAAGGCGAATAAACAATTCTATTCTATCTATACTTATAATAAAACTGTTCGAGGTCAAATTCTGTACAATGAAGATATTTTGAAAATGTTTAATGGAGGACAGTCTACTATCGAAACGGAAGCAAAATATGTATTTAAAAAATTTTTTGTCTGTCTGTCTGTCCTCCTGTATCTTGAAGCACTATCACGCCAAAACTACTAAGTGGATTGTAATGAAATTTGGTGTGATTATAGTGTGTTCTCCGAATTATTACTTAGAATACTTTTAATTCTAAAGTTTTTATTAGTTTGGGTTTAACAGCTTTTTTCCTCAACTACAGTATATAACTTTGTAATTTCATGTAAATGTATGAAGTTACCAACTTTACTTTGCATTTGATGCAATCAATGCGATCATGTACATTGCAGATATTTCGAATATTTATTCTAACTTCGGTACGTACGTCATGGGTTTGTACTTTTTAAATTGCATAAATAAACACCTACAGCCATATTTGGTGCAACTCTGTGCTTTGTGTACAGCGTAGAATGGCAAAAGAGGGGCCTACCGCATGCACATATTCTTTTATGGCTGCAAGAAAAAATTCGTCCGAATGACGTCGATAGCATAATTAGCGCTGAATTTCCAAACCCCAGTGATGATCCGTCCTTGCATGCCATCGTAACGGCGCATATGGTGCATGGTCCATGTGGTACTCTTAATAATAACTCCCCCTGCATGCGAGATGGGCGTTGTACTAAGAGGTTCCCGAAAACACCTGTCCAGCAGACAGTGACTGGAGAGGATGGTTACCCATCCTACCGTCGCCGTTTGCCTTCGCAGGGAGGTTTCTCTGCGACCATGGCTGTACGTGGCCAAGAAATCTTGGTGGATAACCGATGGATTGTGCCGTATTCTCCAGTCCTGACAAAAACATTTGAAGCACATATAAACGTTGAGATGTGTAACAGTGTGAACTCGATAAAATACATTTGCAAATATGTCAATAAAAGAAGCGACCAAGCGACAATTGCTGCAGACAGCACCAACAGCCGAGATGAAGTTAGTCGCTACCAATCGGGTCGATACATTAGCTCTTCGGAAGCCGTTTGGCAGATTCTCAGCTTTCCAATACACGAGCGCTACCCACCTGTTTCACATCTCGACATTCATTTGGAGAGCCAACACAGAATTTATTTCAATGAAGATAGCGTCGAAGAGAGGCTACTCAATCCAAGACAAACAACTTTGTTGGCCACTATGCCAAACCGATGATTTTGCAAAAACACTATTATACGAAGAAGTGCCTGCCTATTACACGTATAATAAACAACAAGGCGAGTTCAATCGGCGTAGAAGAGGTGCAGCAGTGGAAGGTTTTCCCGGTGTGTTTAGGAACACAATTTGGGTAGAGTATACACTTTTTCACGTTGTATTACTTGCGGTTGCTTCTGCATACTGTTCGTAGCCCACTGAATGACGTCGGGCGTAGAACAACCTACCTATGTTGCCGCATGCCGGGAACTACATTTGCTGGATGATGATCAGCACAGGGATGCTACACTAGCTGAGGCTTGCATCAGCGACAGTCCACGACAATTGGGCCATCTGTTTTCCATGATGTTGTTGTTCTGTGGGCTTTCTGATGCCTTACAGCTTTGGCAGAAATACCAAAATGCGTTGGCAGAAGATTTCATTTGGAATGGTGCAAATCCCGGTACGTCTCACAATGAATGCCTTAAGAAAATTAAAGATATGGTTTTCTCAATCGGTGGGAATAGCCTCACAAGCTATGGTTTGCCAGAACCTGCACCTATTCCAGACCAAGTACAGCCTGCTAACCGGGAGTACTTTTCTGAGACCAACCATGACCCTGCAGAAATCGCGGCAACTATAAGACATGGACCGACTAACTGTTGAGCAACAGGCAGTTTTTCATCAAGTATGCAACAGCGCCGTGAACAATACAGGAGATATGTTTTTCTTGGATGCACCCGGGGGAACAGGTAAAACATTTCTAACCAAAATAATCTTGGCTCAGATGCGCAGCCAAGGCAAAATTGCCTTAGCTGTGGCGTCATCTGGCATAGCTGCTACATTGTTGCCAGGAGGAAAAACAGCCCACGCCATGTTCAAAATTCCTATACAATTGGAGACTTCTGAAACACCGGTGTGTGACATCTCACGCAATAGTGATAAAGCACAGGTTCTACGTGGGTGTTCTCTAATTGTATGGGATGAGTGTACAATGGCGCACCGCAAAGCAGTGGAGGCTGTAAACAGGACGGTACAGGACATAAGGCGAGACGACCGGCCCATGGGAGGTATCACAATGTTGTTTTGTGGAGATTTCAGACAAACACTGCCTGTAGTCCCACGCGGCACAAGAGCTGATGAAGTTAATGCATGTTTGAAATCGTCAAGTCTCTGGCCACAAATATATCGGCTTCATCTTAGCACCAACATGAAAGCTCAAATCGGCGGCAACAATAATGCTCAAGAGTTTTCCGATTTGTTGCTTAGTATTGGAAATGATACGTTTCCAAAAGAAGAAGGAAAAGTTAGACTAACTTATGTCAGATGGTTCCTTCTTCTGAAGAACTAATCCCGGCTGTCTATGGTGATATTGAACAAGTGATAAATCGTGAAAACTCTTGGCTTTGCGAGCGTGCCATACTCACGACTCGAAATGACCAGGCAGCAGCTTTGAATAATAAGATACTCAGTCGCGTCGCTGGTGAAGCCACCAACTACAATTCTATCAATAGGGTAGTAGAGCAAGATGATGCTACTACTTACCCAATAGAATTTTTAAATTCATTTCGGCCCCTGGGCTGCCATTGCACTCAATAAGTTTGAAAGTTGGAGTGCCAATTATCCTGTTGCGTAATTTAAGTCCGCCCAAATTATGCAATGGAACTTGACTGAAGGTAGTTAGGTTGCAACAAAACGTCATAGAGGCAGAAATTTTGACTAGATGTGGTACTGGGGAACAAGTTTTCATTCCCAGGATACCGCTTATACCGAACAACTATCCTTTCCGTTTCAAGCGGGTCCAGTTCCCCGTGAGTTTATGCTTTGCAATGACAATAAATAAAGCGCAAGGCCAGACTTTGCGCACTGCGGGCGTGGACCTCACCTCCAGCTGTTTCAGCCACGGACAACTGTATGTGGCACTGTCGAGGGTGAGTGAAGCAGAAAATATGTTTGTGTACTGTCCCGACGGTGTCACTCATAATATAGTGTACAGAGAAGCTTTGTAAATGAAGGTGTCATCGCCGTGACACAAATACAAATACTAAATTTATTTATTTAACAAACAAGATTAATACAATTATATAGAATTGCCCACGAACCCCGCACTAGGACAAGCCTGTACCGCGGTTGACACACACCTTCATTTACAAAGGCAACATAAAGGACATATACTTTCCAGATTCAGTGTAGGTAACTTGCTCGGTTGAAATAGTGAAAAACCAGCAAGGTTATCCGAAGGTGTAAACCGTCTCAAAGGAGTTCAATAAGTCAGAACACGCGTGCAACGCCGCGGGTACAGCTAGTTATAAATATATTTGAAGAGGTATATATAATCCACTTCCGTAAAACAACATTATTTTCCCGCTAAATCAGTACATTCATAGCAAAAATAGCTTCATAGCAAAATAAACATCAATAGAAAATAAGTCAAACAAAGTCGAAAGTTACCTTACTTTGAGTACACAGGACTTGCGTCTCATTCGATGGAATGTTCTTTCGAGAAATTCTTGTCAGAGTTATTTAATATTGTATGAGATTGTAGCCGGTGCCGGTGGCGTGGCAGCTTCTAGGTATATTATTTTGTTTAGCGTTGGTATCTCCAGTTTATTGAAGGTTTAATACACGGGGAATGTTATAATAAAAGTTCATTGTGAGTATGTAACGGTAAATGTTATTTGGCAGTTATCAAAAATTTGTGATAACTTGATACTGTTTTGACCATATGTTTTTTTAACTTGGCACTCTATCTGTACGTCGATCTTTCCGTTAGTCTGAGGTTATACACGTTCAGGTTTCTAATTAACATCTATGAAAAATATTCGGGGGTGGTTTAGTTAGACAATCATGGATTAAAATGTCACAACCCGATTTGACAGATTAACCAGAACTATTGCAAAAATATCTTCGTAGAATTAAATAGGTATAATAATTATATAATATAAAGCACAATTTAAAAATAACGAAAAAGCACCAGGACGACCGAGCTTTGCTCGGTTTTTTCCAACCGACTTCAAAAAAGGAGGTTTTCAATTCGACTGCATTTTTTTTTGTTGTATGTATGTTACGCGATATCTCCACCAATTATGAATTGATTTAGATGTTTTTTTTCTGATTAGCAGATTATACTTCAGAGTTAGTCACATATCAATTTTATCAAAATCGATCCAGCCAAAACCAAAATGTAAGCGTTGAAGTCGGTTTTCTTAAGCTTTGCTTGCGTTTAATTATTTTGGTAAATGACGTTTTCTAATAATGAAACCTAGCTAGATCGATTTATCGCCCCCGGAACCTCCGGAGCTTACTAAATTTCATGAAAATCGTTGGAGCCGTTTTTCCGAGATTCAGATTATATATATACATATATACAAGAATTGCTCGTTTAAAGGTATTAGATAACTTGAGATTGTTTTGATAATTACGGATTAAACATTTACAAATGGCTAGTTTTCGAACTAAATGTCATCGGTAGGTTTTAGTTCGTTCGACTAGGGATAGATCGAATTAAATGTTGCAGTTTGATCAACAACCTAGACACCAAAGTATTAAAGTCGAAACTTCGTTGCAGAAGTTTCAACCATTCTGTCCCGAAGTTCCGCGTCGAAATCTTTTATTCAGCTGGAAGTTTTTAAGAGTGTCGTTTATTCATGTTGTTTTCAATTATAGTTTAAAAAACCGTCATGTAGTAAATCATATAATAATTGATCGATCGATCGCGATATTTAAGTTGACTTTAGCACCTAAACAATACAAGAAAATTACTTAAAATTCTCAGAAAATATGTAGACTAGAGCAAAAATGGCAATTATAATAATACATTTAAGGGAACACTCCTTACACATAATTGGAGTACAAAACCATTTTTTTTCTAGCCGTGTGGAAATCTTTGAAGAGGGTTTTGCAAGTGGTGTACGAAACCATTTAAATAATCAATGTTAGAAAATAAAAATTTGGTAGGACATCAAAGTGAGTGACTTAAAACCTATTTGGTCCTAGGGTCCATCATAAAAACGGCTACATATTTATTTAAAGCAGTAACCTATGTATAACATCCGCTATAGCCTCTATTTTTTGTTTCCTCTTATTGAACAAAAAATGCCAAAATTAAGAAAAAAGTTATAAGCGTTCTCAAGCGTTTTTCTCTATTAGACAAAATGTAGGCGCGAGATCTCAATTCGACTAGTCAATTCAAAATCAAAATCGTTGATTCACATGGGCCCCAATGAGGCACTCATGAAAGTTAATGACTCTACTACCAGATTCGAAAATTAAAGCCATCTGGAACCTGACAAGAAACTCGGCGGCGCATTTTTCATAATTTTTTTTTAAACATTCATTATTCGGTGGCGTCATTGCAGTCCGGCATTGAATAACCATGAGCGGTTGCAAAGTTGCAACCTGCAATCTGCTACTAACACTAGTGATTTTACAAATAGTTGTTTGAGGGAGAGGAAGCGGTTCTTTCACTTGTTCAGTAAGCAGAAAATTATGGCTCTGTTGAGGTACTGTTTGCTTACAACATATGTCACTCACATCTCATAACTTATCCACATGGTATAAAGAAATCTCTACATAGTACGAAACAAAGTCGGCTTCCGCGTCTGTCGGTTTGTTTGTCCGCGAACTCTTCCTAAGCTACGCAACGGATTTGGCTGTGGTTTTACAGTCAGTTAGATAATTGTTCACGGTAGGTTTATATATATAATAAAACCTAAATACATTTATATGTAAGTAGAAAGAAATAATATTTTGCAACCAAGTCGCCGAAAAATAAATATAAATGGCTAATGTATGCTAAGCCTTAAGAGAAACATAAAAATGATGTACTAGAGAATTGTAGTTCTTCTATGATCCTGTTAATTAAATGCAAGCAAAGCTTAAAAACCGACTTCATCGCTTATATTTCGGTTTGGGCCTGACCGATTTCGATATCATTTATATGGACCACCTCTGAAGTATACTCTACCAAACAAACAAAAAAACATCAAAATCTATTCATAATTGGCGGAGATAACGCGTAACACACATACAAAAATAAACATACCGTCGAATTGAGAACCTCCCTTTTTGAAGTCGGTTGAAAAAAGTCTGCGATTGCATATCTGTGACTGTTACGGTTCACTTTCAGAGTAACCAATTTTATAAGATTATTAATTAAACATTGCGTTACCTACTTGCGACGCTGTTTACTGTTTATAAAAAAATTCTATAACTTCTCATTACACCCGCGCGAAGCCGAGGCGGGTCGCTAGTGAACTAACTATAAGACGTTAAGAGTTGAAACTAATTACCTGATTGTAGGAGTACTTACTTACGTTCGTACAAACCAAAAAACAACCTGATACGACCGGTCTACAAACAAAACAATTTCACCACCAAATAAAGCACGCTTGGAAATATAAGTTTTCAATTTGTGCATAAAATTGTACACGAAATTCGATAGTATTTGGTTGGTACAATTTACATATTGTATTCAATAATCCTTTATTTTTGGCATTCAGTGATTTCCCAGTCTGAAAACAAATGCGCATTGGTACTACTCTGAAAATTACATTTTTGTTGCTGTCTTTTATATATTACTTTTTATTTTATTTGAGATTTATAAAGATTTGGCTGGGAGACTGAAAGAGTCGACACGTGACCAAAATGCCGGTTTGTATTTTGCACAGCAATTAAGTCTCGCTGTGCAACGAGGTAACGCAGCCAGCATTTTGGGCACACTGCCGACCAATGACTTTTTATATTAGGTTAGTAGTTTTGTTAAATCTGTATTTTGATTAATCCTGAATATTAAATAAAATTGTATACTTTTTAATTTGATGAGGATATAAGTACCCTACCTCGTGGCCACTGACATAGTGAGCTGAAGAACATACTTGTGTTATTATAAGTATAAGTTTGTTGGTTTGTAGTAAGTTCATATCCTATTTTGTGAGATGATTAATGATAATCCCTACTATATAAAAAATATATGATAAATGCTAATTATTACAAGAGTATAAGTAGCTGCAACTAAAAGGGATAAGAATTGGCAAGCGATTTTCCATTTGCCAATCAAAAATTTTTTTTAATTTAACATAGGCAATCCTAAGACTATCTCACCTGATAGTAGGTACAATACTTACCTACGTTTGTATAAAAAATATTATAATATAATTTAACATATTTTATAATGTTTTTATACATGAAATATTTAATATCAAAATTTTTAACCTTTCTCTTTGCATTTATAATAAAAACAAGTCACACAAGATGTTTGTTAAGAAAATATAATTAAACGCAAGCAAAGTTTAAAAAATAAATATAGTCGAATTGAGAACCTCCTTTTTTGAAGTCGGTTAAAAAAACAGACTTTAACGCTTATATTTTGGTTTTGGCTGGATTGATTTCGAAAAAATGTATACGGGACTACCACTGAAGTATAATCTACCAAAAAAGAATCATCAAAATCGATTCATTATTGACGGAGACATCGCGTAACATACATACAAAAAAACATACAGTCGGATTGAGAACCTCCTTTCTGAAGTCGGTTGAATATAGCGGTGATAGTCTCGTAACCAAGTTACAGATGAAGATTATTCTGTCTGTTTTCTTAACACGGTATTTTCTTACCTGTTACCTGAACAGGCTTTTGTCAGTAAGTTTCATTGTACACCGTCAATGAAACTGCACACAATTTAGGTCGAATGTGTCCGACAGCATTTATGCATTGTATCTCGAATCGCCGTCAGTTCGCTTATAGTTAATACCTGCAGACCACCATTATAGGATTTCAATTTAATTAGTTTTATGACGGCGTGGACAGAAAAAATACGCGTTAAAAATGGCTCGTCTTTTTTCGGATATTTTCTTTTGTGCACTCTGTTATTTGAATAATATGATTTCATCCTTTGTTGACCGAGCGAGCAGCGTGAAGCGTCTGCGTTTAAGCTTGGGCCAAAATGCTTGTGTATGTCCGGCACATGTCCGGCTGTTCTGTCAAATTTCATTCCGCAGCTTCGCTCGCGTTGTTCAAGTTAAAAAGTAGCTTATGTGTTAATCTTAGATATAAGCTATGTACATTATAAATTTCATCCAAATCCGTTCAGCCGTTACAGTGTGAAGAGGGAACAAACAAATTTACCCACAAACTTTCGGATTTATAATATTACTATGATACGAGAAGCGTATTGATACTAATCCCCAAAGAGTAGGTACTTATTTATTATTGCTTAGGCAGCCAAACATATATATTGTTATTGTTCCTATAGTAATATTATTTCAATATCAATTTGTTGATCATACAGCTTTTCGACAAGCAAGGAACTCAGATGGCAAAAGGCGAGGCATACTGTGCCGGGTTCAATTCCCGGTGGGAACATTTTATACATTCTTTTCCTAAGGAAATTTTGTATTTCTGTCTCTGGTTGTGATTGTGTATGTCATGTATTTATTTCTGACAACCACGATACAAGTCTTCGAAACTTAGTGCGGGGTTGTGAGTGTGAACTTAGTGACTTAATCTAAACTGCTAATACTAAGTAATAATTGTATAAATAACTGTTAAAATAAAATAAAATAGGCGAGATAGCTGCAACGTTGTAAGGTAGGGAAACATTGGCCTCGATTCTGATGTCACACACTAAATTTAATTTAAACTATTCCTTCTTTTACAAAATAGGAACGCAAGACATTTTAGCAGTAGCATAGTAGCATACATTTTAGCGCTGTTAAGTTAGTCAGAACTTAGATGTCTATGCAAGCTTAGTCGAAAAACACGAAACACGCGCCTTTCTGCTTCTGCTGTTCATATTTTAATTGATAAACTAGCTTGACAGCACTAAAATGTATTCTATCTCTGTCTTGTGTTTTTATTTTGTAAGAGACAGGGATTGTTTAAATTTAATTTAGTGAGTGTACAACAGAATCGAGGCCATTTTAAACCTATAATTTTTTGCTATGTCCATTGAAGCCGTAAATCAGAGCATTTGATAAGCTCTGATTTACGGCCAGAGCTTAGATAAACAAAGTAATTACAAAATCCGATGAAATTTCCTTCTGTTCATATTATTTCTGACATGGCTTAGCTACAGCAATTATGGAACTCGGGTAATTAAATATAATTAAGGGTCTGCTTGTTTTCAACCGCCCTTTCAGTAATTGAACTGAAAGAAAATATAAATATTTTCGCATTCCTTTAAATATTCTATGCTTTTGAAAGAGGAATTTTGTTAATGGTTTAATTTAATGAAAACAATGTAAAAATGCCCAGGAGTATCTTTTTATTTCATTGAACACACCGTCGCACAAACATAAATAAAGTTCACCATCAAAGGATTCGGTTCTCCAGCGCCATGACATGCTCGTAAAACTGCTAAAGGTAAGCTACTAAAAGGAGGTTATTCGATGTTAATGGAGTGGAAGACCATTTGCTAGCCAAAAGGATTTCTGAATAATGTGCTTCGCCCGCGGCTTCGATTGAGAACTAAGGGTAACATGTTTACTGTCCCAAAGAGGCACTCATAAAAGCACTCTACTGCCAGATTCGCAAATTACAGTCAAAACCAGAAGTACACATTTTCCTTGGGGAGGAAAGTTTGGTTTCCCGCCGGGAATCGAACCCGATACCCCTGCTTCAAAGCGAACGCTTACCCTACTAAGCAAACGGGCAGTTCGATAGGATGCCGTTTATACCCTTACGGTACGAAACCGTATATATAAATACATCAACGTTTCATTGTAACTACGCGGCCTATACAAACGCTTCGAATAAAACCACATAAAGAGTTCAACTTTTAAAAACTTTTTACGAAGTTCCTATAGAATGTAGAGAACTGCTTTAAAACTATAAATGGACTTACATACTTCACCGAGTGTTTGTAAATGGTGCAAGCGGTATTTTATACTTTAAACTTTAAACTGGGAGTCTTCAAGTCAAGAGTGAAAAGGCATCTTCTAGGCAAGCATGCTACATCTTCGGCCGCATCATCGCTTTCCATCAGGTGAGATTGTGGCCAAATGTATGCCGATCGAGCCTATAAAAAAACTGTCTGAAAACTGGCTGAAGAACCATATTGTGCCAACGTTTATCCATATTAGATAACATTCCAAAATAGAATGATTTCACTAATATATATTAGTGAATATATTTTGAAATGTTTTTTTGCCAGTTTAATATGTTAAATATATTTTACAGAGAGTGATACAGTCGAAACATATTATACTGGCAACATGTTGCATTGCAACAGCATAATGGTGCAACTACAAAATATCAATGTCATTCTTAAAGATTTTATATTTTTAAACATAATGATTACAATAATAATGATTAACAAGATCTCTGAATGAGTACTGGCAGCATATTGTGTTGCCACAGCAACGAGGTGAAACTACAAAAGAAGTGTTACATTTCAAAAGAGTACAATTTACCTGGAAATGGGTCTCAATGAGGTATTTAAATTACTATTGTGAAGAGCGAAAGCCACACAAAAGCCAGAAAAAATTGACATGAGCGCGGCGGGACAGCAGTTGTTGACAAAGTGATTGGCCAGGTGGCCTTCTTGAGGCCTGAGCCTTCTTTAAGTTTAGAATGTTCTTTTTCTATTAAAAAAAAGTATTTCTTCCTTTACAACAATATTTTTTTTCACCGTAGCTTTTCTAATTTTACTGTGTCATTTTTGCCTGCAAAGAATTTTATCACTTTTGGTAGTAGAGCTTGAAAACTACTTTATTAATCTTTTTTTTTTGATAGGCAAGCATTTGACCACAATCTTACCTGATGGAAAGCGATAATGCAGCCAAATATGTAGCATAGCCTAGAAGATACCTATTCAATCTTGACTTGGAGACTCCCAGATTATACCGATCGGGGAACAAAGACGAAGGCAATCAGTTCCACTCCTTCGAAGTACAGATGATGAACGTAGAAGCAAAACGCTTTGAGCGAACTGAAGGTATATCAACCATAAACTTGTTTTCGTTAGGTCACATATCAACAGAGATGAAACAGTCAGAAAGTAAAGAAATATAAGAATAGCATGTTTTATAAAATGATGAGATTATCAACAAAAAAATAAAATATATTTGTATAAGATGGCAACAAAACAAATGTATGATTAAAATTCAAACGTTGTTATGTCGTCACGTGTTGCGGTTGCAACGGTCAACGAGAGTCGGTTACGATCACATACCGTGAAGAGGGTGGCCACCTGCTTCCATCGCCTTCCACAATGTGAACCTTATGTCCCTTTATTAGGATCTATCAAAATTGAAAGTTTTATACGTTACTGATTTTAAAGCCTACGGGAACTTTTAATGAGGGTAAGCTGATTTTATATGAAACTAGATGGGCCCGCGGCTTCGCTTGCCTCTTATATAATGGATAAAAGTAGGTAAGGTGTATTATAAGTTGTATATTGTAACTGTACACACTCACACACGATTACACACAAACGATATAGCTATCCTATATCAATGAAGCCTTAAGATTCAGGTATAAGACTGTGAAGACTTAAAATAAATCAACTAACTTCAAAATACACAAAGTCAATACACAAATGTTTCGTTTACTTGGATGACATATTTTTTGTTGTTTTGATTTACAAACCAAAGTACTAAACCGATTTGTTTAAATTTCTATGGGACCAATATGAAAGAAACTTTTAAATAATGTCTTTTAAAATATATGAAATAACCACACAGCTTATAATTATGTTTTTGTGAAATGATGACTATTGCATTCAGAAAAGATATTGTCATTTCCCAATTAAAAATGGATATGAATAGTGATTTTTTAATAATAAAAAAACCAATTACATGGTAATAATAATGTAAGAATGTATGTAGTTACATTTTCATATAATGCTAAACAGAGTGCGCACTATAACGGCTAATGACGTCAAAAATCGTCAAACAAATTCTATATTAACACTCAGCTTGAAAGGGACAGTGATCTCCAATCTAACCAAACAAAAAAAACGCTTAATCTTAGTATCATCCGATTAAAATTATTTGTTAACGTTAGTATTATTTATATGTAAGTTGTCAATAAAATGGTTGTTTACTTGTTTGTAACAAAGCAAACAGCTATCAACATCCGTTCTTATATCATTGTGTTCACATCGAATTATAATTCGAAGAAGGATGGAGCAGGCAGCACGGATGGAACAACAACGGATGGCATGTGCGGAAGGTGCGAAGGAAATGACATTCAGGGTGGGATGCGGAGTAATAAGTTATATCCTCCAAGATAGAATTGTTTCCTAGTTTCATACACGTGAATACATAAAACCTACTTATAAACATAAAAAACTCATTTAAATTAAAACACAAGCTAAGCATAAAAAACCCGACTTCACCGCTTTATCTTTCAAACCCTTAATCAGGTTATTTTACCATTTGAATTAATTCATATGTTATTTAATTCATTTGAATTAAATACGCATTATTGGGGATAACTCAAAAACTACTGGTTAGGTCTTGATAAAATTTTAATGTCACATAGGAAGCTCCAGTTTTCTAACAAAAAAAAAACACTGTAATCGGTTCACATAGAAAGAAGTTATGAGGTAACACACATATTTTTTTTTAAATACAGTTGAATTGAGAGTCTTCTGCTTTTTTATGAATTCGGTTAAAAAAACAGGCGAAACCACAAAGCGGTTAAGCTAGTTACTACAACTTGTAAAGTTCTTTTTAAGCTTTTAAATTAAAACATTCACTTTTCTTTTTTTTTGTGACCACAGCAGCATTCAGTTATGAAAAGCATGTTTTATGAAAAGTAGGTCAGTTTTTTATGTTATTATTGTAAAGTCGTTGTGCCCTGCGGTCTCGCCCATGTCAATTAAGTTAAAATGTAGCAGCATCGTCGCTTACCATCAGGTGAGATAGTAGTTAATAGTTTGCATATACGAAAATTTAAAAAAAAAATCTGTCATACAAACATTGTCCTATTTATAAACGCAAAAAAAAAACAGTGAAATCGGTCGAGCTGAGAAGGGTAATTGATTAGAAGTATGTGAAATTGTAAAATATTTATGTTTCCGGCACCAACGACACAAATCATCGAACTTAGTGTGGAGCTGTGAGTGTGAAAGCGTTTATGTTTATTCTGGAGAATGCGATAGCGAGAGTAACGGATCGACGCCATCTTTTTATAACTATATAAGTATGGGGTGACATAAATAATTATTTATCCTGATTATCATGATGGTCATTAAACTTCAATAACAGTTGACCAAGTTTTATTACTTGGTGTCGCCCTAAAAAGGTCGTCCGAATATTAAAGGAGAAAGTGATCGATTTTAAAGATAGTGACTATGGAAGTCGGTTTTTTTGGTTCAACAAAATGATATTGTGGTTTTTGCCCTCAACCACATCAACTCTTATAATTACGTTAGATCAATATTCAAAACAGAAGTAGGTATTAGTAATTAATTAGGTCGAACACCTCAGATCAATATTCAAAACAGAAGTATTGTAATGTATCTTGCAAGTTCTTTTTATGTATCGTAAACGCGGCCATATCCGCCAGACTCAGCTAGTTAAAATATTATAATATAATAATATTAAATTAAAGATAACTTCACAATTAGTAAGTTTACGTGATTAGGATCAATATCTCCCCATCCCTGTCATAGTAAATATGAAAAAAACAATAATTTAGAGACAGCTAAATTTAACTTAGTACTCAGTGCCCTAATTAGTAAATTATTAACATAACAACCTTGTCTTTAAAGGTAAATATAATCAAGTTCGGACAAAATATTCTGCTACAAAAAACTAACTTAGATAAGTGCCTACTTAGTCATGTTCAAAAATCTGAAGGCTATAAACATGTTGATTAACTTCGGAAGACTAGATACTAAAATACCAAGTGGTACACATAATAAGTAAAAAGTTAAGTAATAAATTAATGTATTTCTAGAAGATAACCACACTTAGGTTTAGTCGTTTCTTTTAGGAATACTATAGGTTCTGTGCATCTAGCCTGTGAATCAAACTAGGCATAGCTGTATTTAAAGTGCCCGATATCTAGCTTAAACTTAAACAGCTTAATTAAGATTAATTAAATTAAGTTGTTAATTTTCAACTATTTAGATAATATCACAGGACATAATCGCGTTCAAAATAATTTTATTTACCTCGACGTTTCAGCGAATTTGCACTGGCCATGGTTTCGAGAAGACTCCCGTCGCGTCAGTCGTCCTAACGCGATAAAGTCTAGTTGAAGGTTAGTTCAATTATTACTTTACTACTATTTTGCTTGCTCCATCGTCGACCAGGATATGATGGTCAAAAGTTTGCCTATCCCAAATAAAAAAAACTTTAAGAAGGAATTTATTAAGAATAAAGAAACTGAATATTAAAGATAAAGGAAAGGTAAAACAACGCACACGTAACTTCTCCTCGATGTGATACAGTAAAACAAAACAAACAAACTAACGCATTGACACTCACAGACACTAAGTTCAAAGACTTGTATCGTGGGAGCCGGAAACATTCACATCATACACACATTACACCCAGAACCAGAAGCACAATTATCCCTTGGGAAGGAATTTGTGCTCCTACCGGGAATCAAACCCAGGACCCACGGCGCATAGAGCGGAGACCTGTCCACTGCGCCAACTGGATCGTCAAAAATAAAATTAGACGTTAGGAAGCTTTTATAATTGTTCCTAATGCATTTGATACAACAAAGTATTGTTACTGGGATACAAGCAAAATTATTTTAACCATACATCTGATTTCGAATTGATGTTTACTTACATTTGTGCAAAATACAGGATAATCAATACAGTAACATGACTACTAACAGTGTTGTAAATGCCTGATTACCCTTTCAGTCGCAGTACACCCTGCGGCGTTTTAGTTAAATATCAAAAAGCTTTGCCGTCGTTCAGTTTAATAGCCGCTAAAGAGAAACAATGGCGTTGATTATCGTAATATATTCCATAACTTGTGATTCTCCGAGTGTAGAATAAAATTTGTTATAATTATAGTGTTAGTAGAATAAGGTTACATTTGTTTAGTGATTTGATACAATCAAATTTTTTTAAATTTTGTCAATATGTTTTTTAATTTCAAATAACGAGTAGTCATATAACGAGGATGGCGCCTATATCTAAGCAAGTGTTAGCATAAAAATACTTATTTGTTTGTGTGATTTAGTGCACAAACACATATGTAGGTGGATTTTAACCGTTTTGCTTCTACGTTCATCATCCGTACAGCGAAGGAGTGGAACTCATTGCCTGCGTCTATGTTCCCCGAACGGTATAATTTGGGAGTCTTCAAGTCTCGAGTGAATAGGCATCTTCTAGGCAAGCATGTCCCATCTTCGGCCGCATCATCACTTTCCATCAGGTGAGATAGTGGTCAAATGCTTGTTTATTCCAAATAAAAAAAAAATATTGAAGAGAGATTTGGGTGTAGAGTAAGGAACCGTCTTTAAAAAATCTATGTTGGAGAATAACAATTTGTTAGGGACACCAAAGACACTGTTAGACCTATCTTGTACCCTGGTCTATTAAATGCTGAAATTTACGTATAATTTCCATTTTATCCTGTAATCTAATAACAAATACAAAAGTCAAAATATTGTTAAGAAAAAAGTTATAAGCAATTATCCTTAAAAATCTCTTAAACATTACATTATACATTACAAAAAATATTAAATATATATTTATATAATAACATTATTAAAAGAATACAAAATAACAACTCAAATTCAAATTATTAAATAAATTTACAAATGCTATATTATTTCAGGACTCAACGTGATAAAAGCTAAAAACATTAGCTAGAAATTCAGTAACAAAACCAGAGGAGCTCATATCGAAATTATAATTAAAATATCAAAATAATAATTTACAGGAATATGATATTCTTAAAATAAACTCCGCACACCGTTTACAAACTCACCATCCAAAGTAAATTTTAATCAGCTTTGCTCAACTGTATGAAATTACATTACTATGTGTAAGGATTAAATTGCAACCTTTATATTGACTTGCTGTTTCATGCGCCGAGTCTGCACTAAGCTACTTGAGAAGAGATATAGTTAGCTACCTACGTAAACTACCTACAAGCATATTATGAACGTTTACACGGCAAATTTTAATGGGTTGTAACCTCAGAGGAAGAGGAGGGAAATTTGTGTTTCTGGTTCTCGGTTAAATAAGTTTTACTCTTTATGCCGTAAATAAATACTAATGGTTAGAAGACATAGCTTATTTCCCGTTATTTATTATATATTTATAATATTATGAGAAATTTACAGAAAATTATAGAAATTTACTCTGCTAAATCTCAGAAACTCGTGCCAGGACCGGCTCGGAAAATATTAGTTATTTGTTTTTTTTTATTTAATGAAATGTCTCACACTATTTATTGTGAATAGTGTGAAAAGCGAATGGGCAATATTAAGTATAAATTAAAAAAAAACCATTTCCATACATTTTTTTTTAAAGATCTCAGTTTCTAATATAAATTGCAGTAGGTAGATTAAAATGTAACTACATCTAAAATGTACTTAGTTACATAATTTAGTTGAGTTCAAGACAAATTAACACACCGGAGTTTTGCCGCGAAAGTGAAAAAATGGCGTTGTTGATTTTGTATATTTTTCTAAAACCTGTGAATCTTCGAGAGTTATTGTGGTGGATTGGAGACTGCGCCAACTGGGTCGTCAGTTTCTATAGTGAAAAATGTTTTGGAGGCATTTATGTGTTAAAGAACACTTACCTCCTTAGCGATAGCATCGAGTTGTTCTTTATATTCCTGTAGCATTAGCTCCATGTTCTTGTTGTCGTAGGTGAGACGCTCTACCACGTCGTCCAACTTATCCAGACGAGCCCCGAGGGTACGGCTCAGAATCGCCAAGTCAGCGTTCTCGGAGGTCACCTGTTTAACCTGGTGGAGAAACAAATAATTACAGAAAAGATAGAAAGTGCGTTAAGTATCCGTTGTCAGATCAGTTTGTCAGATTAATCTGATAACGTGCACAAGCGTGTCGTGTATAAATCTAACCAGTCCCCTGATTCAGAACATTTCGATAACTTACATAATTGATACGATTGGATAACTCCTTATTATCTTATTATTGGATATTGTATGATAACTAAATACTAACTAATACTACTAATATCTTTAAACAAGCAATTCTTGTATAAATATAATCTGAATCTCAGAAACGACTCCAACAATTTTCATGAAATTTAGTATGCCCCCTGCATACCACATTTCATGAAATTTTTTTCGTAGGCGATAAATCGATCTAGCTAGGTTTTATTTTGAGAAAACGTCGATTTTAGGGTCTATATTGTATAAGATGATTTCTTTGTTACATAACAGCAGAAACCTCCCGCGATACCATATCAACCAAAGAGACCAAACGTTTTTCTTGGTCCGACTATAGCAATTTTTTTTTTTTATGACAGATAGGTAAGCACTTTGCCGCTATCTCACCTGATGGAAAGTGACGATGCGGCCGAAGATGAAGCATGCTTACCTAGAAGGTACCTATTCACTCTAAACTTGAAGACTCCCAGATTATACTGATATTCTGTTTTATGATTTCTTAAATACATTTAAAATGTTATATTATTTATCTTCTTTGTTAAATGTTAGGCGTCACGTGTCACCTGGCGTTGGCATGCAATTATTACAAGCCGCGTCGTGGCGACGACGCCGTTATGTGCGGGCCGTGTAGTTTAAATTACTATTAATTATGGATTGTATAGAAACCATTATCATAATTATTACTAAAATAAAGCATTACAATGATTAAATTGGTTGTGATTGTGTGTGTGATGTGAATGTTTCCGGCACCCACGACTGAAGTCATTGAACTTAGTGTGGGGCTGTGAGTGTGAAAGCGTTTATATTTATATTTTTTTATATTTAAATAAATAAGCTCTCAAACCCTGATTCTTGTTCTTATCCTTATAAGAACAAGAATCAGGGTTTTCTTTTTATATATTTATTTGTGACAGGCTAGTGTTTGACAACTATCTCACCTGATGGTAAGTGACGATGTGATCGAAGCTGGTAAACACACTAGACCTGGAATACGCAGGCTCTCAAGGATAACTGCCGGAACACCATATTTGGCTTGGCGGCAGACTTTCAACTTGATGGTGGTAAGCTACTTTGGTAGCAAGCCAGGCGAGCAACTCACAAAATGCTCTACCACCTCTCAAATGTCACCTGATTAGCACCACCCGGGGACCACATGTAGGGTTTGAGAGCTTACTGGAATTTTTCAAATAACCCTGTATAATTAACCGACTTCAAAAGACGAGGAGGATCTATGTTCCACTGTGTGTATTTTTTTTATGTGGGTTCACCGATTTCTTCGGCATTTTAGGACCGATTCTCAAATTTCTTTTTTGTTTGGTAGATCTTATGATCTGTTGAGAACAATAATATATAATTTATTTTAGTTGCAACTGATCTTTTGATCAGATGGGAACAACAGTTAGGATCGGTTAATGTGAAAATCTGATACTATGATCCGTTGGGAAGTACCCAATTATACTTCAGAAGTGGTCCATATTATAAACTAGCCGTAAAAAGTAGCCTATGTGTTAATCCAAGGTATAATCTATGTACATTTCAAATTTCATCCAAATCCGTTCAGCCGTTAAAGCGTGAAGAGGAAACAAACATACTTACACACTTACACACAAACTTTTGGATTTATAATATTAGTAGCATTTTATCAATCAAGGCAAAACCAAAATATAAGCGGAGAAATCGGTTTTTTTAAGTTTTGCTTACGTTTAAATTATAGATTTGTGTGTCGAAACATTTTTATCAACGATTTCCGCTCGTTTGCTTTTCATAATTTAAAGTTAATCCGTCTTCGGTTTAATTAAATAGTTCGCTTTAATACGCATCTTACGTAAGGTTACGAAAATATGAACAAGATATAGCTGATTGCAGCTGACATATTATTATGTTGTAGCTTGGCATATTAACTTGGCATATATTTGGCTTCGCATGTATGCTTGGCATATTTTGCTAGATGCAGGTCCATCGTGAGAGATTTATTTTTGGTCGGGTCAAGTCGTATTTTTATTTCAACACCTTATTAAACTTTCGTTTAACGTTGGTTGGGGCTACTTCAGGTGTTTGACGATCCGGGACAAGACAGTGACTGCTAGCGCGACCCTATCTTGCCCCACCTTGGCGAGGGACTGCTCACGGGGGGGTTTTTAGTGGGTTCGAGCCCGCCATACCACTTTTCTTCTCCCCTGGGAAGGAAAGGAAGTGCTAGCATTTCCCCCCACAACCCAAAAAAAAAAGGTATTTGGCGATGATTCTTCATCGTACCCATGATGAGGGTGATTTTACCGCAAAAAGAAATGGGGTTGCCATTTTTGTATTTATATTCCAAAACTTTTCGAGTGTTCATGTGTAGTGGTGGATTATTAAATGTTAAAAGTACGTTGATATACATGAGTGCAGACAAATCATAAAAAAACAATTAATTCGATTTTCGTTTTCGTTCCTAAACCCGTACATTTATAGTTATTACCACTTTACTAGGGCATGAATTAGCTGGACCATCAGTCTTTTGCTTGACTTGACAGTGACAACGGCGAGGTTTTTTTTTTAATTTGTCTCCGAGAGTCCGCGACCTTGTTCATTTTGCCAGTGTCAAGTTATAACATATTTCAAGTATACCTATATGTCATATATCATAATATATAGTCACAGTCAAAGTCAAGTAATAGAGTTAAGGAACAACGAGTTGTTAGATGGCTGTTGATTTACCAACAAAGATTAATAAATCTACGGGCCAATTGCCTATATTTCATTAAACTAATTAATAATTAATTAAAAACTTGATCCTGAAAGAAACGGACATAGATCAATATCATGAACGCACGCACCATGCAAATGTCCGTGTATGCGCGGTTTGCACTGCTTCAATCTCGGATTATTGAATAGTTGATCAAGCGAAGCGAGATTTCTAATTTGAGTGGTTCGGGTATATATCCTACTAATATTATAAATGCGAAAGTTTGTGTGCATGTGAATGTTTGTTACTACGCTACGTATCTCCGTTACGAATAAACCGATTTTTATGAAATTTAGAATGTGGATAGTTTAGGTTCCGGAATAACACATACGCGAAGCCGCAGGGCACGGCTAGTGTGTTAATATAGGTCGCGTCTATAACAAGCGAAATGTGATGTCAATAAAAGACAAAAAATTTAAACAAGTAACACTGGAAATATTTGGTTACAGATACAGTTCCAGACAGGTCTGTATATTTAAAGGATATACCTACTTCATAAAAATAATGTAATAAAATTATGAGGCCACGGATTTCATAAAATAAATATTATAATTGATGAGAATGCCCATCGTTGCATAAAAATGTTATTCAAATATCTGTGGAAATGTTCTTCGCGGTAATGGCAATATCGAAAAATATGTCTATTTGTGGTAGTTTTGCGGCAAAAGTGAATAAATAGCGTTGTTGATTTTGTATAATTTCCCAAAACCTGTGATTTTTTAAATGTTAATGTGTAATTATGTTGGATTATTAACCGTTAATACTTATAACGTGAATAAGTGTAGGCAAATTACACAAAGTTGAAAAACGTGATTTTTTCCTTGGCTCCAAAACTCGAATAGAAGTTATAGTAAAGTCTCTACCATTTTACTAGGTCATGACTTGACTATGACTGGACCTTGACTCTTTTACTGTGACTAGGACGTCTATTATGAAATACAGATTTTGTCAGTTTTTGTCTAATATTTCGACTGAAGGACTATGCATCGATGGTCATGAAACAATTGAAAATTTCAAAATCTCCGGCCTATACAATGCCTGTTGTCACTGTCAACCTATATACATGGTAAGATATAGTTAACCACAAGATAAAATTATAAACACTTTTTTATTACTTATATTCATATTCATCTGTACCTTCTCTCCATTACTTACCCATTAGCTGACTTTGTACTAGAAGTAGAATTAGTAACTTGAAGTTACCGGGCATATTTTATAAATAATTTTTAATTTGTTCTAACTGCGCTCCTACCTATACGCGATATTGGCAGAATTATGGTGCGACAGCCCTATAGTCGCCATTTAAAGAAGAAGTTGAAGTTTAACTAATTATAGGTATAGTATAGGTAGTTACATTTCCCGTAGTTCCACTATACTTTTTGTTTAGGGGCAGAATGTGCGGCATCTAATACCTTGGTCCGAAACCCGCTCAGTACTGTACCAATTACTTAGAACTTGTGTTTTTGTGTGCAACATTATGTCCGCATTTTTCAGGTTCATGTTTAATAATAACGTGGATTATTTAAAACTTACATGAGTGTGTAGGTTATGCAGCTGTTGTGAAATTTTAGAGATGTTAACGTTCTTCGACGCCTCTTTCATCTCCACCCTCAGCGCATGCACGGCCTTACGAGCCCAGGTCAGGGTCAGCTTCTTGCTGTTCTTCTCTTCAATGCCAGCGTGGCGAACCACGTGTCCACACCGATCCATCATGTCCTTTCTATAACAAACGAAAAAAATGGATAAGTATTGGTAATAGGAGGCGTATAAATATTATTAATGACCGAGTTTCTTGCCAGGTTTATCTCGAGTTGGCTGAAATTTTACGAATCGGGCAGTAGAGCCATCAATTCTCATGAGCGCCTCTTTGGGGCCCATGTGTGTAAACGAGTTTGATTATTTTAAATATTAATATTTTGATGCTTGCCTAAAATACGGCGCTTACGCAAGGTTTCAGACTCGGCGTAATCAGGTCATTTCAAACTGTTCTGATATAAAGTGTGATATAAAATTTACTTGTGATTTAAAATCGTTTTCTCTTTTATTTTTAAATTTTATGATTATTCTAGAATTAAGGAGTCCATTCTCATATAATACAGATTTCATTTTCATTTTATTTTATCATTTCGACGAATATTTAAAATGTCTGGATTTGTTATGTATGCCGAGTGCCTAACGGTTACCAAAATACAAATTTGAGGAGACATTTTGATATCATCGCCTTAAATAATTGGCTCTGTGAGCTGAACACCTCGCGAAATGGCTGCAATATGTTTGTTTTACGTTTCAATCCTCCGGAATTTAAAAAAAAATCCAAATACTGAATCGACTAAAAAGCTATATAATTATCGAACCTGCTCACAAAATTTCACGAGAATCGTTTGAGAAGTGCGACCTGTAGAGGAGAACAACCGGAAATCCGGACATACGAAAGACATCTTGCCCAAGCTGAAACGGAGACGCTTCGTTCGGGCCTCGTACGTTGCGCTCGCTCGGTCTTTTAAGTTAGTAGGATACTTAGCGCTAGGGGTGTAAACAACTAAAGCTTTTGTTTAGTAAACACCGGGCTATAACACGAGTAGTAAAGTGCATTTTCCAAACGGTTTTAGCTTACGTGAACGGGATGCAATGTCATGCCTCAAAGCGCTTGCATTACTCTGATGTACCATGGCCCGTGTCTCCGGGTAGCCCTATCCGGTTTTGTTTAATTATACCTATTATATTCGAACTGCCTGCTGACATAGGGTGCGCGTTCGCCTTTAAAACTGCGGCTATCGGGTTCGATTTCCACAATCCAAAAGGAAATTTGTATCTGTTCTGGGTGTGATTGAGTGTATAATGAGAATATCCCCCGCCCCCGCGACACGAGTCATCGAACGTAGTGTGGGGCAGTGAGTGTGAAAGCGTTTATTAAGTGTCACTCAATGTGTGCATTTAGCAAGTTATGGTTTTCTCTAGAACCAAGTCTATTTAAGTAGGTTGTGTTTAAACCCTTCGGTTTTTTAGACAAGGGTTTGAAGACAAAAAAATTTTTTTTGCTTTTAAAAATAGCTAATACTAATTATCCCAATTGAAAAACTGTCAAATTCTACATTTGATTTAAAAGTTAGTATAACATCATAATTAAAAATATTTTTCAGGTGTGATCTTTATTTCTGACTTGAAAAATACGAGGTCTATATTGTCCCGTATTTTTATTCTACGAATGAACAAGATAAGTAAGACTTTGGTAAGCGACAATTGATGTCCAAGTTATCGTCGATTATTCAGAAAATCTAGAAATAAATTTGGTATTCGAAAAAACATGGTTAAATAGTGTTTATAACCTGATTAGGTATGCGATATGATGGGCAACCGAGTAAATATGAAAGTCTGATAAATTAAATAAATATAGCGGTACATTTTATCGTGCGCCTTATTCAAGCAACTTAATAAGTTAGGCGTGTCTCTGTAATCTTGTCTTTATCATACGTTCGGTGAACTAAATGTTAAGTAGGTAAACATTAGGACAACGACCCCTATCGATAACTCACCTATTTACAAAATTGATTAAAAATCAAAACAAATCTGATGAAGTACTGTACTTTTTAATAAAAATATACACTTACACTCACAGCCCCCACACTAAGTTCAAAGACTTGTACCATGGGAGCTTAAAACATTTACATGTAGCACACAATCACATACAGAACCAGAAGCACAAATCTCTATTGGAAAGGATAATTGTGCTCCTGCCAGGCATCGAACCCAGGACCCACGGCGCAGAGGGTAGAGACTTGCCCACCGTGTCAACTGGGTCGTCAAATCCTACTAATATTATAAATCCGAAAGTTTGTGTGTAAGTGTGTAAGTATGTTTGTTCCCTCTTCACGCTTTAACGGCTGAACGGATTTTTATGAAATTTGGAATGTACATAGATTATACCTAGGATTAACACATAGGCTACTTTTTAACTTGATAATAGCGGGCGAATCTGCGGGGCACGGCTAGTTATAATATACTCCGGCAGTTCTTACTACGAGTATGAGCCCGCACTGAAAAATCAAGACGTCGCTCCCCTCTCCTTCATTTATAGTTATGTTATGTTAATAATATGTACAATTGTGAAAATAGTTTCAATATTTCAGTCGAATCAATAAAAGGGAAATAAGCCCAATCAGCAAAACTGGACAAATAAACTAAAAAGTATACCAATAAAGATTTAATTCACTCAGCTTTACCTATAACATCATTCAGGTACTCTTAGTTCCAATAATTATCGGAATCCCATTGAGTCATCCATTTCAATTATTGAATCGGATGACAAAGCTAATAAAGCTCTGTTTATTACTGTCTCTCTGAAATTCTAGGATACCAATTTAAATGAACTTTCCAAATTTAAATTTAATGAAGTGTATTTTCACATTCAATATCATGCCTAACAATACATTTACCGTATTGTGAAAGCATTTCGAGAGTATACATGAAATGTGTTGATAATTTACAAAAAGGTAAAACTTATAGCTTCATTTAAGTGTAGTTCTAGCTGCACTTCGGTTTACCCGCGTATGTTCCGGACCCGCGGGAATTCCGGGATAAAAAGTATATTTTATATATTTATTCATCTTTTTAGGGTTCCGTACCCAAAGGGTAAAAACGGGACCCTATTACTGAGACTTCGCTGTCCGTCCGTCCATCCGTCTGTCACCAGGCTGTATCTCAAGAACGGTGATAGCTAGAAAGTTGAAATTTTCACAGATGATGTATTTCTATTACCGCTATAACAACGAATACTTAAAATAAAATTAATATTTAAGGGGGGCTCCCATACAACAAACTTTTTTTATAGATAATGGTACGGAACCCTTCGTGCGCGAGTCCGACTCGCACTTGGCCGGTTTTATTTTTAGTTGTATAAGGTTCTTACGGAAAGAAAAATCATGAAAATTGCGCAGAAAATTTGAAAAATTCTTAACTTAACGACAGACCTCTCGGATACCGCTGGCTATACTCTAACACAGTACCTACACATATTTGTGTATTCTGTCTCGGATTTACTAATCCTTAAGGGTGATCGTTACAAGTGATGCTTGTGTTTGCACTCCACATTTTACACGTCTGGAGCGACGTTGGAATATTTGTAAATAAAAATGCACAGACTAGAGAGGATAACTCAAAGGATCATAAGTATTTTGAGCTCCTTGAAATGTCTGCACACGACATCATTAGAAGCTCGGACTACGGCGTAAGGCTTCCATATCACAAAGACTCGCTGGATGTCTCCCACTCGGTCTTATAGTTCCCATAATTTGCTTGGACTACAGGTTGGATGGTCGAGATTTAATAAATATATTGTACCTCGTCGTACCGTATGCACCATTGACTTGCACCATCTGGTGCAGATGCAACCAATTAGTTTTTTATTCTTACACCAGTGATAGCAAAACAAAAAAAAACAGAGACCTTGTGAAAAAATTGTGTCTAGTATAAGACCTCAGCGTAATTTACTTAAAAAATGCAAGTACAATATTTTAAAAATTCTGTAATTTTGAAAATCTCTAAATGGCTTTGTAGAAATTATTGCTTAAACAAGAATAGTAACTCATAGATGCTTGAGTTGTGTATGTTGTATCACTAGTCGTGCCCCGTGTATATCAAATATTGTATTTATTCAAACGGTATAATCTGGGAGTCTTCAAGTCTCGAGTGAATAAGTACCTTCTAGGCAAGCATGCTATATCTTCGGCCGCATCATCACTTTCCATCAGGTGACATTGTGGGCAAATGATGCCTATCAGGCATAAAAAAAGTAAAATTTATTCATTCCCGAGATAAATGTGGACGGACCCGAAAACATGCCAGGATGAGGTAAGGCCGATCAAGGCATATCTGGTTAGTTACTCTATCGTTTCCCGTTATTTTCATCTTTTATAACGATGAGTTATTTTTTTACTTTTTAGCCACTATAAATTTGGTCGGACTCACGTACGTGCCCAGCCATTATAGAAGAGGAAACAAAAATACTTACCTACACATAAATTACACACATACTTTTGTATATATAATATTAGTGTGATAGAGCCGTAGAGTGTAAAAAGAAAAACGCGTATTTTTAGACACCCAAGTTGTTTCCATGCAATAATTTTTCAAAAATCTTTTCAAGGTGATGCAAGATACTTGCTTTGGTCCAGTCGTATGTTCAGGCAAAAGATAGGTGTTCCAGTGACTGCGGCTAGACTCAAAGCGCGCAGTTTTGGTTCGAGGCTCACCAATTTGTCGCATACCTTGAAAATGAACTCAAACGAGAAACCACTACACTCAAATAACCGGAGGTCTCACAAACTATTAAGACGCCATGCAAGTTTTTTTGAGCCGATTAATCATACCTATACAATGTGTAACAAAATAATAATAAAATAAAATATAATACTAATAAAATCAAGCCACGCATCTTGCTACATGTATGGAGTCTAACAGGAACTTCTAAATTAGCGGCAGCAGCATGAATATTGAGTTATGATGAATTAAAGTTTCTAAAAAAAAATATGTTATTTGCCACCCTATTTCATCAGCTCCCGTTGTACACCAATAGTCTTTGGACCTAGACGTCTGACAGTGGTTGCCATAAGAAAGGTCGAGGTCACGCGCCACAGATGTAACCGTAGGGTTGTCAAATAAATTTGAAAAATTTAATTTTTAATTTTTTGTTTGCAAATAATGATCTCTGATTTCGACTTTCGTTTTCTGGCATACGATTCCTGGCACGATACACATACAAAATACAAAATGTTTTTATTATTCTTTAAAAAATAGTGGCGGTACTAATTATTTTATAAAGTACTTAAAACTAGGACATAAAGTACCTTCGTATATATACACACCAACAAGTATTACTACACCTTTTTGTTACAGATTGCTTATCTCCTAATATAAATTTGTGGATCGTCTTAAGAGTCTTACATTAAGAGTCCTTAAAAGACGAAACTGTTCGATATTAATAGATAGATTATTTAGAACTCTTGGAGCGTATCTGTGCTGCAAGCACGCGTGTCGTCTAGACGACCTTGCAGCTTGTACGTGTCAGTACAAATATCAATTATAGACAGAATTATACAAAGAAAACCTAATAAAAGTGTAGGCTCTTCAACGAGCTTTTAGCGGAATATGATATTGATCTGTACAACACTTCTAGCGGTCAACTTAAAAACTACTGTCTAGCGCATTCTTCAATGTATAATTATTTTTCTTTTTAATTTAATGCTATATCAATTTTCTAAAACATAAGCAACGTAGCATCTACGTTTTTGATATTTTTTTTTAAATCTAATGATTTTCATCCGTGGATTTTTAATGGATCTCATTAGTTATCAGTGTACCTATATTTTGTAACTAGCTGTAAGTTTCCTACAATAAATAAATAATTATAATGATGTAGAGTGCGAATTCGACAAATTGTACTCTACATCTAGTAGTATATGAGTAGAAGCATATTATATGGTTGGCATTATCGTATCATACATCAATTATATCAAATAATTAAACGCAACCAAAGCTTAAAAAAACAGACTTCACCGCTTTATCTTCGGAAATTTGATGTGATTTAATGCATTAAACACGCATTATCGACTATAACTCAAAAACTAGAGATCAGGTCTTGATCAAATTTCAATGGGACCACATGAAAAGCACAAGTTTTCAAATCATCAAAATCGGCTCACAACAAAAGAAGTTATGAGGTAACTTTTGAAGTCTTCTTTTTTATACAGAATAGGCAAGCATTTGACCACTATCTCACCTGATGGAAAGTGATGATGCGACCAAAGATAGGACATGCTTGCCTAGAAGATACCTATTCATAAAAATTTAAAAAACAGTCGTCTTGTGAAGTCGGTAAAAACTAGCTTTGTTTTTGTTATATTTAATTGGATTTATTTAAGGTACTGTAACCAACTTAAAGAAGGAATTTCTGAACATTGTTTTTAATTAGTCCGGCCGCGGCATAATTGAAAATTTTGACGCTTGAGTTATTTAGTAATGATCGCAGGTCTGTTTACAACATCGTCGATCCAATTTAACAACGGTGAGAATAAATCGTAGAATATTTTATTTTGATACAAACTCACGCACATTTTGAACTACTAAATTAAAATTAAAACGGGATTATCGTGACTTACGCGTTGTCGTCTAGATCGACAGCACGACATACGCGTTGTCGTCTAGATCGACAGCAAGCGTGACTTACCTACGCGTTGTCGATCTTAGACGACAACGCGTAAGTCACGCTTATGCCCGTATTAATTTTAATTGAATATTTCAGTTGTTGGTAAGCAATATATTTTGTCAATGTGTTTTTGTTTATTTTTCTTTGAAAGGCTAGCGTCATCTCACCTGATGGTAAGTGATGATGTGGTCTAGGTCTAGGTCTAGAATAACTTGCTCTCAAAAGTAGCTACTGAAAAATAATAGTCTTTTGACGATTTCTCTAGGTGTTAACCTACTGGATTTCTATTTGTTTCTATAAATAAAATACATTGATATAGCTGCAGTTGAACGACAGATCATCAAACCTTATCAAAAAATATGCCTGAAGATTTCATCGATCGAGTCGCATGGTTATAAATAACTACCGTGTCGCCTTCTCTGAGATCTCTTTTGTAACGTAAGAACATAAGAAGCTAAGTCAAATACATTTGTGTAAGTGCTCTTTAGAGACGAAGCAGTTTCTCCAATAACAGTGACATTAAATTACCTGCCTTCGAGCTGTAATCTTCGGTACAAATAAACAAAGAAAGAATTCCAGGACAATATGTTTCAACAATGTGTATTAGTTTAAACCTTATTGGAAACGTAGTTAAATTGAGATTTCCGATACGTAGCGTTGTTAAAGCGAAGAATAAGTGCTCTAAGACTCGATCTCGTATTTATTTGATTAAAATCATAATTTGAAGAGTATCATGGCGGAGCTCGGAGCATTATTAATTAATAAATGTCTTTCTACTAACAATTAAATACTGTAGAAGTTGCAGAATTGACAGATGGATAATATGTGAATAGTGGAAAACGTTTGCATCGTTAACAGAAAATAGAAAAATATTTATTATATAAACGAAAATATACCAGAGTATACCCAACAGAGGGATCAAAAGGGCTTTGGATGATGATGATGAAACGAAAATATTTAAGAGGAATATTTTTTATTAATGACATATATTTATTATAACATAGACTTTGATAGAGCATGGATTTATTTAAATAATATAATGTAATAATTTATATAATATATGTATTATTAATGACAATTAACAACAATGTTTGTACACCAATAATTGGTAGTTATGGAAGATCTAACTTGTATACTTTAGAAACTGTTGTATCAATAATCCGCAAATAAATAAATTAAATTGAATTAATAATTCTATGTACAATTCAATCCGTGAGCCTTTGATACTTTAATATTTATTATTTTATAATTACCAATAATCATTACGACTACATAGGAACCTTACCTGTTCACAGGCACATAGTTATTAATTAAAAAAAAACACATTCTTCGACGTGCACTCGGATATAACAAGCGAGTAACTAAATCCCTCAAAAAAAGGCAGCAGATGTGTTGGAGCGTGTATGTTCCGAACTAGAAAAAAAAGCTTTAGATAGACGCTCAACAGTTCCAACGAAAATGATCATTGTTATTGGGAAGCATAAGGTTGCTTTTTCTGAGGGCTTTGATCCACGCCATATGGGTTAGCAAATGGTTAGCAAGGACATTAGATATAGCACCTGGCGTTTGGACTATTCAAAATTATTCAGCTATGATCAGAGAAGCCTTTTAGTGTCGGAGGCCGGGATTCACTTTTGCAGTCATAGCGCCAACTATTTGAAGCTCAGAGAGACATGATTTAATTTGTGTTATTGACCAATCACAATAATATTATAAAAGCAAATGTTTGTCAGTGTGTTTGTTCTTCTTCACGCTTTAACGGTTGGAGCAATTTTGATGAAATATTTAAAATGGAGGTAGCAAACACCCTGGATTAACAAATAGGCGGTCTGGGTCGCGGGTAAAATATTTGTGTTTCGCATTTATAATATTAGTTTAATAATTGTTCTTAAAGTGTCTCACTCATTGCAAAATATGTTGTCACCTTGTGAAATGATGTGCTAGAGTTACAGTATAAGTATTATAGACAGGGGTTGGAAAAAAATCTTTAATTTTCACGTCTGGTTCTTCTCAAAACTTTTTTGTAAATCTTGCTAAAATATCGTACCTCTCATCTCGTAAAATAAAATGACTTTTATGAACAGTCATGAACTCTTTGTAAATAAATATGTCAAATTTTGATTTTAAATACTAAAATGCTAGAGATTGACTTTGTATTTATAGGTGTTACCCATCGAGATAGGAAACAAACCTACGGTTTGTAACTTTAGCTACAACATCCTTGGTGTTACCTCGTTATATGACAGATATGAGAGACAATAATAATTAATAAACATAGTATTATTCTTTACTTTCAAGATATATTATACTTTACTAGTTTTAATATATTTCGTCATAATTATGTATTTCCCAAAGCTGCCGAGCCGGCTCAACGCTGTTTTATATATGAGAGTTGAGATAGCAAATTTACTGGGTACATAATTTTTATTTTTTTTATTTTGTATTTTCTTCTCGTCTTGATCACGGTAAACATATCACGCAAGAGCCTCATTGGACAATATCATACGATTCGATTAATATCGGTAAAACAGGAGGGGAGGTGGGCTGGGCAAGGGTAACTCTATTAAAATCGCTACTAGGATATGGGTCATCATACTCTAAAAAATTACTAGCACCACCCTAGGGTTCTGGGTGACATATTGATAAGCTCTGTGAGCTTATACCTTGCGTATTTTTCGCAATGGCTGAAATATGATTGTTTTCAAGTAGGTAACTCCACCAATTCGAAAAGTTCCAAAAACTAAATCGACAAAATATTCCATATAATTATCGAACCTATTACCATGTTTCTAAGAACTTTAGCAGTCTAGTTGTCCCATTTTTTCCCGTGCAGCATGGGCTTCATATAGGCACTCATGAAAGTAATTGACTCTGATGCCAGTTCGCAATTTTACAGCCATCTCGAATAAAACCTGGTAAAAAAAATAACTTAATTCTCTAGTCTAAGTTTTCGAAACCTATGTAGATGAACATATTATCTATATTTTGCACGAAAGCGCTTGCCTCTGCGCATCCTGGTCATTAACATTGTCATTATATATATGTAGTTTTGTAATAAGCTTTCTTTATCAACACGTTTTACTATTGATTTAAACTTTCCTATTGGTAATTCAGTTACAGTTTAAGGAATTTGGTTATAAACATAACCCCATCTGCCATAAAAGATTTAAATTTTGTTTTATTTAGTTTACATTCAATTGATACATTTTTGATTAAAAGGCACTTCTGATATTGTTTAAATAAAATAATATCAAATTTCTCTATCTTCGGACCAATTGCCTATCTAAAGCTAAACTAAAACTATATACATCTATACTATACAGCACAGACCTAAGTTACCCACAAGGCATCGAACTTATAGGTAACTCAAGTGCCTAGTACCAATGGGTAGGGTTCCCATCTAAATAAAAAATAATGTATTCTTTTTATCAGTATCTTCTTTATTGTTCTGTGGATCGTCTTTACAATTACAATATAATCATTATCCTGCTATGGTCCAAGCTCATCAAACTCCGGTTAAAACATAACGGTTGTATAATCGAGAGATATTGATTAAAATGTAAAGTAGCTGACAAAATTAAACGTCATCACATGCAGCGGTGAACGAAATTTATAACTTAATTAGAAAATTAGGCAATGGCGGGTTAACTTGTCTTGATGTACTCTACCCGCCTGAACGTACTAAATAAAATCTTCTAGAAAGATGTGGGACTATCTCTTCTGAATTTTGAAGAAATTTAAGAGTATTCTGTTACAGTTGTAGTAGGACTCTTATTGATAGAGTCCGCCCGGTCCATTTCACCATAATCACCTGTGGGTCACGTCACCATTGCCACACATTCAACCGCCAAGCAGCAGTGTGCAAACATTACTGTATTTCGGATTGAAGATGTTTCCAGTGAAATTACAGGGCTTATATCTCAGGGTAATGTACGCAGTGCTGTGACTAACTGGGTTTTGAACTAAGTTCTAAACTGTGGGTGGCACAGAACTGTAATGAGTACGCGTGTCGCTTACCTTCAGGCGAACGACTTGGTTGATTTGTCACTCAATTATCGTAAAAAAAATTGGAGATTTTTAACAAGTAATCTTTTAAAATTGTACACACATTTCTTTTTTTTAGTTGTTTTTTTTTTTTAATTATAATAATAATATGTTTATTCACAACAACAACAAAGTAGCTTAAATTAACTTCCATCTTAAATAAAAGAAACAATAAAACGAATTAAATACTAACTATTAACTAAATTCAACTTATAGAGACCTAGAGCACATTCTGTGACTACACTATCTTTTAAGGCAGTCGTTTCCAAACTAAGTAATACTTGTATTTCGGACAATGACTGCCTCTCCAGATCGCTAGTCACAGAATACAAATAACGTATGTAGTATAGATTAAAGAAATACTAACAAATTAGTTGTCTAGTTACTCACAGCTTGTACAAACAGCGGTCATAATTCGTTTTATTCTCAAGCAAACCTTGAATCCTTAATTATAATTAAAATATAGCTAAGATACTATCACGATTAAAACGAATACATCTCAAGATGAAGCAAACTTACATTAGAAATAGACGCCAAAAACAAAAATAAAAAGTTAAACATAACCGATAACCGAGCCAAGCCGTACAGCTGTCTGCACTGCAAGTATACAAACTGGTCCTCCCAGATGCACGCTCATCTATACCTATAGGTACTATACCTACATATAGCCGCAAACGACTTTGTATCAAGTTATCTCGCAGCGCAGGTGCGCTAGAGCCTATTTATCGCCCAATTAAATAATGCTATAAAATTCCCGAGCATTTAAGATGAATATTGAGAATCGAAACATGCAGATTCACAAGCTACTCATATGTCAAGTTTGCGAGCGTGGTCTCCACCTGTTATGAAAACAGCTCTCACAATAAGTATGTACATAACTATGTATACAAATATGAGAGGACGATTAGACTCCTTAAAAATTATGAGAGCGAGTATATTTAGCAATGATATCCTGAATCGATCAATTATTTTATCAATGTGTTTTTGTTTTTTAGGATGCGTAACTAATAATTGTATAAATTTAAGATTTTTAGACTGTTATCTATCCTCCATTATGTCGGTTTCACGATTAAATGAGTTACACTCGAAAGATTTTAAAGAGGTGAAATTGTACATTAGTTTCCTTAATTTGTTTTGTTTTAGTTACGAGTCGGGTTGAGTTTGAGTTTACATTGGATTTTTCATTGATACAATAATACTAACAGTTTAAAAAGTTTTTATTGCAGCTTGATATATCTTACTTTTGAGAAATCACCAAAAATCTAAGTAGGACGCGTGACCTTGCGTAGCCGCCAGAATTTTACTCCGCTAAACGGTCCCCTATATGATGTAGCAACGTCATAGGCTCATATATTTTCGCCTGTAATGACAATCGTGCTCGGACCGAAGAAGGGGTGCTTCGGTCCGAGACTTTTATCTTACTTCTAAATATTATTTACGTATAGATATAATATAAGTACTAGCTGCGCCCTGAGGTGTTACCCGCTGTGTCGGGATAAAATTATCCTATGTGTTAAACTAGAGTGTCAGCTACCTCCATACCAAATTTAATCAAAATTGGTCAAGGCGTATGACCGTGAAGAAGTAACAAACATACAAATATACTCACAAATTTTCTTATAATATAAGAGTGATTTGAACAGCCCGTATCTCAGTGGGTGCGCGTCTGCTTTCAAAGCAGCAGGTATCGGGATCGATTCCCAGTTGAACACAAGTTTTCCAGGAGAATTTTGCGTTTCTAACTATGGGTGTGATTTGAACATTTCCGGCAACCACGATACAAACTTAGTTTGGGATTGTGGGTATGAACGCGTTTATGGTATTTAAATAATAATATATTTCGACAAGTCATTGATTCGACAGATCATATATTCGACAAGGAATAGTCCGACAGAACTAACTTCGACAACGCACACTTTAGAAAGACCACTACTTCGACAAACCCTGCTTCGACATGCACATGTTCGGCAGATAATTATTTCGACAGAAACATTTCAATAAAGGCACTTTTTTCTATGGTATGTCGTATTACAATTAAACTTGATAATTATTATTGCGCACTCGTAATCCTAGTCTTAAAATACGTTACGACGGAGACATCAAAATATGTGTCAAAGCCAGAAAATACAAAAAGAAATTAAATTTCAGTACTCACACTCAATAAGGTATCAGTTCTTTGATTGCATTCTTCTCCGGCGATGCCTCGGGGCTTAATTTGAGATTTAATAATGAGAACAAAGCGATGACGTCTTTTGTAACCCTCTGAAGGGGCGAAACGAGTAATCGTGTCGATCAGATGGCCTGGTTCGGCACGAGAGCCTCTCATGGCACTTCCGTTGGTGCAAGTTTTATGTTTGACACGTCTCCTGAAACTTCAAACTTTAGGGCCTAGAGTAAGGAGTTTTCCAAGAAATTCAATGCTCAAAGTAGAGTAAAGCTGGCTTAAAACTCACCTCGAGAACTAATCGTCTTGTTATAGCAAGCATCCTAGCATCCTGAAGTGTGTTTAAAGTTTAAAATCTATATTGTAGTTTTGAAATTCCTATAACTAGTTTCAACTGCCTAGCTGAGCTACGCGAATGTGGGCAAATGTTCGTTTGTTCACGTCTACCTTTATATTGTAATAAATTTGCAACATAATGTTTATTGTAACATGCATCTAATTCACTGGGTATCATCATGAGCTAGGTTTTGAAAGGAAACAATATGACATTAATAAACATCGTCTAATAAATGGTCGATAATTCAAATAAAAAATGTCCAACATAATTATATATATATATATATATATATATATATATATAATACGTGTGGGAATAGAAGATAACGTAGTATTTTTTCCTGACTGCACGAAACTAAAAAGGGCAATGTGTCGCCTATGTATGTAGTAGAGTCATTAACTTTCATGAGTGCCTCTTTGGGGCTCATGTGAATAAACGATTTTGATTTCGATTTATGTATGTTTTTCCTTTTGGCACTCTAGAGATCAAACGCATGGGCCGATTTTGATGGTTCTTATGTCAATGGATTTGTGTTAATTGTCACCAAAGAAATGACAATTATCAAAATTCAATATGGCTACCACCAGACGCCATATAGTAAAAAAATTGGTTGCCTGTAAAGTCGGTTCACGGACGATAATTTTGCGTGATAACGTCATAAGACGAACGCTTAGGCCGATCGTGCCACTCTATCGCTTGTTCCGCGCTCTCGCTTGCACGCTCAGGCTCAGGCGGAACGTGACACTTTTCGAGCATGCAGATGGTGTTCATCGATTTATAAGACGTTATCACGCCAAAAAATTCGACATATTGTCTCCAGTGGAGTAGTCATTGAATAGGTATATTTGAAAATCATCATTAGGTTTCTTCAACCGTTATTCTTTTTGAATTATATAATTATTTAAGAATAATCATTTAGGATCTATAACGATTTCAAGTTAGTTAGAAACTATTGTCACTGAAATGTATTGTCAATACTTATAATAAAGCTGTGATAAAGTTCTTATGTACTAATTGGATTATAGATCTCACTAGCAAAAAAGTGTAAAATAAATAATCAAACGCAAGCAAAGCTTAAAAAACCGACTTTACCGCTTTATCTTCGGAACCTTCAGATTTAACGTATTAAACACGCATTATTGACGATAACTCAAATACTAGTCATCAGATCTTGACCAAATTTAAATGGGACTACATGAAAAGCACCAGTTTTCAAATAAAAAAATAATCATCAAAATCGGCGCACAAAAAAAGAAGCTATGAGGTAACTTTTGAGTCGGTTAAAAACGAGAACATCGTCAATGTAGTCCACAGAGTACACATTATTGAGGATAACTCAAAAACGACTAGTCAGATCAAATTTAGATAGGACCAATTGGAAAGCAACATATATCAAACAAAAACATAAAAAATCAGAATTGGTTCACGTGGAACGAAGTTATGAGGTAAAAAAACAAAAAATAAGGAAAAAGAGTAAGTAAACTTTTTACGCCGTCGGGTTTTAGTAAGTACCTATCAGTATTAAATTGATGTTTCTCAAATATAAGTCATTTAGTCGATTTTCATTTTTGTAGCATTCATGTTTTAGGTGCCTATAGAAAACGGCCAATAGAAGAGCACTCGAATCACTGCTCGATTTGATGCATATATTTTTATTTGTGTCTAAGCAACGTTTGACCTCAATCGCACCTGATGGAAAGCGACAATGCGTTCGAAGATGGAGCACGCTTGCTCAATAAATACTTATTCACTCTTTTCTTGAACATCCCCATATTATTCTTTACGGGAAACGAATTAGAAGGCAGGGCGTTCCATTCTTTGGCAGTTCTCAAATGGAACCGAAACTCTTCGCATATTTTAATATAACTCAAGATGAAAAGTCCTGGAATGGTACCGTGTGCATGTCAATTGTAAAGGTATTCGTGCACTTATTTTCGAAGGATTCAGAATATGATTTGATCTACATAGCACTTTCAGCATGCATATGGGAAAATGTAACCAAAGGAACAATGCTCAAAATCCTCTTTTCTCTTCAACATCTGAGCATAGATTGAGTGTGCCTTTCAAGAATTGAGATAAATTTTAAGTGCCACCCAAACAATGAGTGTGAATAGGTATTCAATCTGCTCCGACACTAGCCTTTAATAAAATTATACGTTCATATTCATATTACCACAGACGACCCAGTTGGCGCGGCGGAAGAGCCTACTTTCATCACCGTAGGTCCCAGATTTGATTCCCGGCAGGAACAAAATTCTTCTTCCCAACGGATATTTGTGCTTCTGGTTCTGAGTGTGCGAATATGTAATTTGTCTGGCACTGACGATACAAGTCTTTGAATTTAGCGCGGGCTGTGAATATGTTTTCTTTTATATTACAAATACGAATGTTTGCGAGTTTTTTCAAGTGATGTATGTAATCGTTTGTATGGGAAGGTATGGAGACAGTCCACAAACAGACAAGAGCTTATCTAGCATTTACAATCGGCTATTTTGCGTTTTTATGACCAATTTCTTCATTAGCTAATAAGCGTTCTATGCTAGCTTTAAATGAAATTAAGTATCGGCCTTAAATGTAATTTTAAATTATTACTTATGTTTGTCGTCGGGATCGCCGCGCCGCCAGGTGTTAGATAGAGGAATAGGTAAATAATAATTTCTTCAAGAAAAGAACAAGAAATACCTACCTCCTGAGCGAGCATCTCTTTAAATAATAGCAGGACTGTTTTACCATGTGTTCGTGGCGCTTAGCAATAATTTTATTTTATGATTATGTAAAATATTCATATTTATTTATTGAAAAGTAATATAATTTTATAATTTTATAATTTTATAATTTTATAATTTTATAATTTTATAATTTTATAATTTTATAATTTTATAATTTTATAATTTTATAATTTTATAATTTTATAATTTTATAATTTTATAATTTTATAATTTTATAATTTTATAATTTTATAATTTTATAATTTTATAATTTTATAATTTTATAATTTTATAATTTTATAATTTTATAATTTTATAATTTTATAATTTTATAATTTTATAATTTTATAATTTTATAATTTTATAATTTTATAATTTTATAATTTTATAATTTTATAATTTTATAATTTTATAATTTTATAATTTTATAATTTTATAATTTTATAATTTTATAATTTTATAATTTTATAATTTTATAATTTTATAATTTTATAATTTTATAATTTTATAATTTTATAATTTTATAATTTTATAATTTTATAATTTTATAATTTTATAATTTTATAATTTTATAATTTTATAATTTTATAATTTTATAATTTTATAATTTTATAATTTTATAATTTTATAATTTTATAATTTTATAATTTTATAATTTTATAATTTTATAATTTTATAATTTTATAATTTTATAATTTTATAATTTTATAATTTTATAATTTTATAATTTCATAATTTCATAATTTCATAATTTCATAATTTCATAATTTCATAATTTTATAATTTTATGATTTCATAATTTTATAAAATAATTTTATACATAAGTACAACATGTTTAAATTTTATCTAATCATATTTTTTTATATATATACGATAAGCAAGCGTAATTAATCTTCTTATATATAAAAATTAATTGCTGTTCGTTAGTCTCGCTAAAACTCGAGAATGGCGGGACCGATTTGGCTAATTTTGATCTTGAAATATTTGTGGAAGTTCAGGGAAGGTTTAAAAGGTGAGAAAATATAAAGAAATTGCAATAAAATTAGTAAAAAGTAGTATTTTATTTTCCCATACAAACTGTTCGTACCTGTCAAACAGGAGATGTTTCTGAATATTTGACCACAGACAATTGGCGGTATGAAGTTCGCCGGGTCAACTTATAATAATATATAAATTATTAATTACATGAACATCTCGTGTTACGGTGTTTGAGGTCGAACGGTTTGACCGATTTTAGTAATTGTTTTATGGTAGGTATGAGAATAGGTCGTAAAGTATTATCTACCCTCCTTCCCCGATCCTTTTAAATAATTTTATCATTTAATTTTATAATAAAACCACTTTTTTAATAAAATATCGATAAATACATAATAATTAGTCCAATTAATTGGTATATAATACTTAATAACTAGAAAACTTATTTTATTACAATATAACAACGAACAATAACGAATGATATCCAAAATCAAATGAATATTGCAATAAATAAATAACACTCGAGAGGAACAAAGGAAATGGGGCATACTATTAGTACAGGGAAATAGCAAATGTTTGCCAAAATAAAATGAAAATCTGAAAAACCCCGCTAGGAACAGAGGAAGTCGGGTATAACATTGATACAAGGAAATCTCAAATAATTGCCAAAATCAAATGAAAATCTTAAACAAACAACACTCCAGAGAAACAAAGGAAATCGAGAATAACATTAGTACAGGGAAATAGGAAATGATAGGCGAAATCAAATGAAAATTGCAAAAAATAAATAACACTCGAAAGGAACAAAGGAAATTTAAGTCAAAGCAGTAATATTGACGAACCAAGTGTAAATGACTGCATCATAATATGATACCGTGATAATATTATCATTTTGAATAGTTGTAATATTTTCAAATCGAAATGAATAATTATTGTAAAATCCAGAACTGGCACAGATGTAAGTAATTAACTCTATGTTGAGTTATGTGTGTGCTGTAGAGGGTAGGTACCTATAAAATCAATTTTATGCAATACGGAAGGCGTTCTTCTCCTGTTTTTTTAAGGATATTTTTTATTACATAACTGTACATATTTTTAGGTTTTATTGTTATTAATTGCGTTACAAAAATTTACACCTTTCGAACACACGATAATGATTCAACACAGAGGAGATGAAGCTACTAAGTGTCGACAATCTCTACAAACTGGTTTTATTCATTAAACTTATGAGATAGTGCACTCGTGGTCTGTTATTTCATCTATACCTTCCTTAATAAAATATAAAATACTTGTAGTGGAGTCGGAAATTGCATAAAAATAATTAAATCCGTGCTGTCCTCAATCAGCGCCGTAGAAGTTACCTAAAAATGTACAAACGCGCCATATAAGTTGCATTACTACTTTGATTAGGTATTTATACCATAAGTATATTATGTGAATATAAACAAATAAGCACAATGCGTACTTCATAAAAAGTATAAATACCAAATCAAAAATAAGTACGAAGGTTCGTTGATCATCACTACCAAAATTATAAAATGTGATGATCGGGGTGGATTATTAAGTCTGAAATAAGGTATCTCTCTTAAGGCTGGATTGGAATAATTTGGATTCAATTTGGTGAACCTTGAAATAGGACAGAGAGTTTGTATCTTAAATACAAGCTGCGGGCACTGTGATTGTATCAAATATTTAAACACAATTTTGTTTAACTACGAAAACGCGAAAATTTCAACGTTTCTCAGCTGTTATATGTTATATATTGATTTATTTTCACTTTACACTGAGTTAATGTTTAACTGCAATATATTAGTTTACATATTAAATTTTCAAGTAATTACCACATTTGTAAATATTTTTTATTTCTTTACAAATGTTGTATACAGCTTTCATCAGACAGATTATGCAATTTATATCGTATATTTGCATATTCATTTTCTTAAGCTATGACTGAAACAATACTCGCCAGGCTTGCAAATGCAATAAAAAAGTTCGCAATAACATTTGTACTCGTAACTAACTATTTGTTAAAGTATTCAATAAAATGATTTTAAATCGCAATTTAAGGAAGTAATTAATACTTTTTAAGGCAAAATTTAATATTTAAGACAAGAAGACGATAGTTACTTCGAAGTTAGCGCAGCTAATAAAAGTTCCCCACATTACGCACCCAGGAAACTTTCTAACTCGAATAAAAAATTCAAGATTCACCAGAACTCTGTATAAATTCACTGCAAATTGGATAACCCTACAAACCTTCGCACTTTAAATAAAACTTATCTCACTTACTTGAATTGGGCGATGTCTTGGCGAAGTACGCTCATCTCGTGGTCCTGATTCTTTTTTAATGTGTCAATGGTTTTCGCCAAAACCTTTTTCTTATCATGCCTGAGCTTAGGTTGCTCATCGTTGAGAGCGATCACACCCGATAAAATTAATAGTATCAAAGAAAGTTCTTTTAACCGGAAGATCTTCATTTTCGCTTTCACTGTAGAGTTCGAACAAATCGCGAGTCGAGCAGCGAGGGAGCCGCGCGGTCGGCTCGAGTTGGCTGCTCGAGGTACCGGAAAGGAATGAGCGCGGGCTGGAGCGCGGTGGCTCATATAGCCCCGAGGGTGCGTGAGGGCGCAGATGCGTTCAACAGTTGTCGGATGATGGCGTTGTGGCTGCCACTCTTTGCATCCTGCGCTCTACCACAGATTAAATTATGACTACAAAACGTATTCGTATACTTATTAAGAATTATTCGTAAATTCTGCTGCTTTGGATACATACACTAAAAAAACAACCGAAATGTACACGGATTGGATAAAAATTTGGCAGAGATATGCAAGTTCTCTAAGTTTACTTGGGTTATTCAGCACTTTGTCCATCCGTCCGTCTGTCAGAGGCACCTAGCGCCTAGCGTCAAATAATATAATTATAACAGTATAGCTATGGCCTCAAGTCAAAAAATCTAATTAAAATGATATAAATGGTAATATTAAGGGGTGGGAGGGTACACCATACACGTACCCGTACAAGTGGGGAGCAAAATATTTTGTTCTGCCCGTGAGGGGTATAATTGATAATAATATTGCAAGTAGAGTAAGAAACCGTTTTTAAAATCTATGTAAGAAAATAACAATTGTATAAATCGTAAATGCTGCCTTCCCACATGACTAAAATAAAACTATCAAGGACCTACCTCATTGCAGATATAACGCGTTGATTAATTAAGCCAATAATACGCTTTAATTGCGTATAACTTAGCATCATTAAAAGAAGCTGTTGAAAGTATCTGTCGCTTCTGTTGCTTTTTCATTAAGACACCATATGTCAGCGCATCTGGCGCTTGTAGTCCTGTTGCCAAAGACATCATACGTCACTGCCTGTTGCCCACAGATCATATAGCCTGGTAAAGGGTTTATAGTCTTTGCTGTTGCCTATATAAGGATATATTTTAACTTGAATTGCATTCATCACACAATCATCTTCTTTCTAATAAAATCTCGTTTCACGGTGTTTGTAGTCAAACTCCTCCGAATCGGCTCGACCCATTTTAAGGTTTTTTTTTGTATATTTGCTAGGTAAGAGAATAGGTCGTAAACTATTTTTCATCCTCCTTACCCACCCCACATTTTTCAATCGTGATTTTAGTATTTTTTACCGACTTTCCAAAAAAGGAGGAAGTACTCAAGTCAACTGTTTTTTTTTATGTGTGTTACCTCATAACTTCTTTCCACGTGAACCGTTTTGTAAAATTTTATTAAAGATTACGTTAGGGGGCGCTCATTAATTACCCATCTCACGTGGGGGTAAAGGGGTGTATCAGCAAATATCACGTCATTTTTTTGCAAAATACAGTGTAAAATTGCTAGAAATCTCACTAAGGGGAGAGAGGGGGTCGAAAAATCTCCAAAATCATCTCAAGTAATTAATGGATGCCCACTTAGTAGATATTATATATGAGCATTTATACTACCCGCAAGAATTAACTGAAAACCAGCGTCGACTTTTTAGCTCGACATAATGCGATATAACAATTTTATATTTTTGTTTTATTCTTAAGTTCCTTTAGTCATTAATTGTTGTGTCAAATAAATGTTTTTTCTATCCTTCTTGCTGCATGAGATGAGAACCGCACCACATAGGCAAACGCCAGACGGGTGATATATAAATCTGCAAGGAAAGAGTGATATAAAATACCTGTAAAACACAACTTGGGGAGATAAAACTCCGTCAATAAAGGAGGTGTTAGGACTTCTAGCTCTGCTTTGCCGTAGAGACTAACATCGGTATTTGCGCACTGCGCAAGAAGGACTGGTTCTGGCTGATAGTTGTAAGTTGTCAGAGTAAAGCGTCCCTTACGCTCAAGTCTCAAGGTGAGGAGCGTAATGCAGCAAGACTTAGTTGGTCGAGCAAAGCAAGACGTTGACTTGGGTGGATGAGCACTATGTCCGTCAGTCTATCTATCAGAGGCATCTAGCATTTAAAACATACAAGCGAATAACTTCAAATTCTAAGAGAATACGTAAAGCTATGGCCCAAAGCCAGAAATGGCAATATTCTAGGAAAGTTATATAAATTAAAATGTTAAGGGGACAGCCATACACGTAAGCGGGGAGTAAAAACGGCTTCACATTTGATACTGAAAATTATGTCTAATATCCGTTATATGCTGTAGTAGAATAACAAATACAGAAATCAAACAATTATTTTAATGAAAAAAGTTATAAGCAATAAACCGCAATAATATTTATCTATTCGTAGGCGCGAGATTTAACGTAGTAAGTACCTATAAAATGCAACGAGTACACAACATTCTTGTATTATTTATTTTTAACTTTATTAATCGCGAACCAGGTATTGCGGCTGTCAGAGCGTTTATTTGCGGATCTTTTCGTTATATATTTATCGGCCGTAGGGCAGTAAATATATTCACGTAGCACGTAGCGTGAATAACTTTGACATGGAGCTGACGAGTGTATACTTAACGACATTGAATTTGAAAGGGTTACCTGAGGCGCGCGTACAGGGCGCAAGCCCGGGCCGCGTGCTGTACTGCCGTCATAAGGAAAAATATCTTTACTATTTAACACTTTTTAGTACGTATATGTTATGACTTGTAGCAGAAGCGTCTAAATGAAAAGTTAGATTTAGAAGGGTGCGTTTGAATATTTTAAAATTAAAAAATACTAGTAGATGCGTCTATTTTTCCTGATTCCGATGACGTATTTTGAAAAATAGGCAAACTTTTGACCACCACACCACATGGCAAGCGACGATACGTACGTGTGTTTTTCTTATGATAGCAGTATACGAAACGGCAGCGCGGGGTGAAACGTCCGCTAGGCCGCGCGCCTCGGGCGCTTTGTATATCAAGGTCCCTTAGGCGCCATACGTTCTTCTTCTTTACCTTCACAACGCCATAATTTTTCAGATTCTGGTTGTGATAGTTCAATAGCACATTTAACCTCAGATCAATAAACCCAACACTACCCTTGGTATATATTTTTTTATATTTTATATATACATGTATATATATATATAAGAAAAATGTGTAATCAGTACCTTGGAAACAGCTCCAACGATTTTCATGTAATTTTGTATGCAGGATGTTTCGGGGGCGATAAATCGATCTAGCTAGGTTTCAATTTAAGAAAACGTCGTTTTATCCGTGTTTTCAGCCGAGCAAAGCTCGGTCATCCGGGTACTAACTATTATAGGATGAACGCAACAAAAATATACGATACGGAAAACAAAATTCGTATACTTCATCCGTAGACGACGTTTATATTTTTTTTATATCACATGGGCAAGCGTATGTTAGAGTAGATATTTTGCACTTTTTTTTTTTTTTTTTTATTACAGACAAGCAAACGTTTGACCACAATCACACCTGATGGAAAGTGACGATGTAGTCTAAGGTGGAGCACGCTTGCTTAGTAAATACCTATTCACTTTACTTTTGAACACACCCAAATTGTACCTTTCGGGAAACACAGACGACGGCAAAGCGTTCCATTCTTTTGCTGTTCTATAAATGAACGAAGACGCGAAACGTTTCGTGCGAATGAACGGTATCTCAACCATAAATGGGTGACGCGACGCCGTTCTTCTAGATGAAAGGTGGAAAAAAGGTGAAGCGGGAACAAGGTTGTGTAGTTCCTGAGCACATTCACCGTAATGTATTTTATAGAATACCGATAGGCTTGCAACTTTACGCCGATGTTCAAGACTTTGCAATCTGGCTTCAACTAAACTCTGTTAAGTAATTGAATAAACACAAAAAATATACATATTGGAGTCATTAAGTCTCAGAAATAAAAAAGGTTCCTTGATAATCGTTCAAGTTTGTACTAATTTGTATTAGTTAAGTTTTTTTTTTATAACAAAATATCTACCTTTTATTTTACTTTCTCAGATAAAATATATATTGTACGCCCGAAAGGGCAGGCAGTTGTTACGCTTATAATAACCTTCATTAATATCTTTTAATACACAGTTATACAACTACCTCTTATCTAGTATTAAAAAAAAAAAAAAAAAAAATACAATAAATATGTGTCTGTTCTATACTATTCTATTATCAATATGTTGACATTATGTAAATTTATTAAAAAGTCGGGTCTTCGTTTCCACCTGATTGCAGTTCCTCTCTATCGTAATAATTTATGCGCGCGTTACTAAGTCTTTGTTATGCTTTTACCAGTCCTTGACTCCAATTATAATACTTACTTTTTAAGGCAAAACAAAAACCAAGTATCCCGCAACTAAACTTTTATCGCAATAAAATATAGCCTATGACACTCAGCGATAGTGTAGCTATCTATTAGTGAAAGAATTTTGAAGAAGAGTTTCTATCATTATAAATCATGATTTTATTTACATTCTTAGTATTTAAATTAAAATCTGTTTTACTCCTACAAAATTCCTGTGTTCAACCGACTTAAAAAAAGGAGGTTTTTTTTTTTTTTTTTTTTATGTTTGATAGGCTGGCATTTGACCACTATCTCACCCGATGGAAAGCGACGATGTGGCCGAAGATGAAGCATGCCTGCCTAGAAGATACCTATTCACTCTTGACTTGAAGACTGCCAGACTATACCGCTCAGGAAACAAAGACGCGGGCAATGAGTTCCACTCCCTCGCAGTACGAATGATAAACGTAGAAGCGTAACGCTTCGAGCGAGCTGGAGGTATGTCAACCATGAATGGATGACGTTTGACTGTTTGTCTTGTTGTTAGATGGTAAAATGGGCTTGGGGGAATTAACTCGTATAATTCCTGCGCACACTCTCCGAAATGCAAACGATAGAAAACCGATAGGCTCGCTACCTTACGCCGATGACTGAGACTCAACAGTTTAGTCGCAACCAGCTTATCATCACCAATAAGTCTTTTGGCTCGGCGGTCAATGGATTCCAGAGCTTCAAGCTGGTACTTGGCAGAGCCATCCCAAAGGTGGCCACAATACTCCATACATGATCGGACTTGTGCTTGGTACAGATTTAAAAGCTGCCCCGGTGAGAAGTACTGCCTGACCTTAGCGAGGATGCCAAGTTTTTTGGATGCCAGTTGGGCTCTGGATTCGATGTAGGTACCGAAATTGAGGTTAGACGTTAAAGTGACGCCGAGGAGATCAAGGTGGTTAGCTATTGGAATCGGTACATTGCTGAAAGTCGGAGATAGCTGAAAGGGTCTCCGTTTGGCGGAGAAAAGACACGCCTGAGTTTTGGACGCGTTAAATCGAACCAAGTTGGCATCGCCCCATTCGGACACGGCCAACAAGCTCGAGTTCAGTCGCGCGACCATTGCCTCTCTTTGGGACTGGACTTGTACCTCACTAATACGTGCATTAGATATATATCTTTCAACAACTGTGCTATCGTCTGCATACCCAAAAATACCGGGCTTGAGCAGATCGTTTATATGAAGCAAGAAGAGCGTTGCTGAAAGAACCGACCCCTGAGGTACCCCGGCATTGATAGCCATTAGATCAGATGAGCAGCCGTCAACAACCACTCGAATTGATCGTTCCCTCAAGAAATCCGATATCCATGCACATAAACCAGGAGGCAAACCATAGGCTGGAAGCTTGCTTATAAGGCTATCGTGCCAAACCCTGTCAAAAGCCTTGGATATATCTAACGAAACGGCAAGCGCTTCGCCGTATTTCTCCAAAGCTTCATTCCAAATGTGAGTGGCATATTGAAGTATCCATGCAAAGAAAACAACCGTTCCGTTTGACACTGGTTTATTGACTGACTTGCAGCGATGGTGCGCTGCATATATAACACTCCTTCCTCATTATTTTGAAGTCCTGGCAATAAATATACAATAACAATATTAGTAAAACTTCTTATAATCTACCTTCTTCCTAGGTCTATGAGTTCGTCCAGGAATTCTACCCGTTTCCGCTTCATTTGCTGGTGAAGCTGCAATTTGTACTTCCGGTTGAACACCTGAACTACTCGACCCTGGACTACATGTAGCTTCATCGGATAAACAATTGGGATCGTCATAATTGGGTTCCATTACAGGATTAACATTACAAGCTTCCTCCCATACATCACCGTCCTCCTCCCCACTACCCTCAACTTCGAGGTCAGTGACACTGCGGTCACCGGTGGCCGATGCGACCTCACATGCTTCTACTATTGTATTTGAGTTACAAGGAGTAGGTGGTGGCGATGAGGGCGGCGGCGTTGTCAGACTTTCCCCATTACTACTAAGATACTTATCAAATTTTACATATTTTCTTAATTGGTCCAAATGCCTTATGCATGGGTTATCCACCTTATTAAATTGAATATTAAACATTCTATTGCCAATCTTACTTAATATCCTACCTACCATCCATTTAGCTTTTCGAGCGGAAAACCATCGGGCCCACACTATTTCGCCAACTTCAAAAAGTCTGGCTTTGTTTAAAATAGGATAACTTTCCTTACTTGTGGATTGAGCGTGCTTACAAGGTAAAATCAAATCTAATCTTGATCTCAATTCACGACCAAACATCATTTTGGCAGGTGAAACGCCAGAGGCGCAATGTTTTGAATTTCTGTACTCAAACAAAAAACCATTCAATTTTTCATGAATTTGACGTGAATTATTGCCCTCAGCCATTAAACATTTTATCATTTTCTTGCACGTCTTAACCGAATTTTCCGCTTGACCGTTGCTATTTGGATGATAAATAGGTGAATTGATGTATTCGATTCCATTATTTTCACAAAACGTGTGAAATTCCGTAGAAGATATTTTAACATCGTTATCGGAAATTATGACAGTCGGGATTCCGAAAATAGCAAATATATCTTTTAATTTGGCAATTAGAGCACCCGTAGAAGTGCCGCAGTTCATATGAATACATTCCAGCCATTTACTATACGCGTCTATTACAATGAGGTATACCGTTTGCCCTGCAGTCATATAATCTATGTGTATGCGGTGCCAGGGCGCCTGCGGGCGCGGCCAGGGCGCCGGGGGCGCTCGCGGCGGCGCGCTCCGCACGCTGGCGCACGCGCTACAACTACCTATATATTTTTCGATATCTGCGTCTAATCCCGGATACCACATTCGACTACGAGCTGAATTTTTAGTTTTCACTATGCCAAAATGCGCAGAGTGAAGTTCCTGTAACATTCGATCTCGAAAAACAGAAGGAATAACTATTCGATGTCCGCGGAATAGACACCCAACGATCACTTCTAAATCTACTTTACATTGAAAATACGGTTTTATAAGCATACATGTAATTTTTCGCGGCCAACCCTGGTTCATATATTTAATAACGGTTGTAAGAATCTTATCGTCAGCTGTGGCGCGTTGGATTTGCTTGAACGAAACCGGTTTGGTAGCCGCGTCTAGAAACAAGAGAGGAATAGGCATTTGTTCCGCAAACTTGTTATTGTCACATTCATCCAAAGTAGCCGGCAAGGGCGCCCGTGAAAAATAATCTGCTAAGCAATTATTTTTATTACTTATGTACTGAATGGTGTAGTTATATGCAGACAAAATTATCGCGTAACGTTGAAGACGAAGCGCTGCGGTTACAGCTACCCCTTCTTTTTTTCCAAAAATTGATAGCAGCGGCCTATGGTCGGTTTTCAAAATAAAAGGTTTTTGGCACCCATATAAGTATTGATGGAAGCGCTTAACGCCGAAAATAATAGCCGTCGCCTCCTTTTGAATTTGACTATAATTCTTTTCGCTAGCCGACAAAGAACGGGAGCCGAAGGCGATCGGTTTTTCGCACCCATCTGACTGAACATGAGCAAGCACAGCCCCCAGGCCAGCGGGCCCGGCGTCTACTGTAAGTACGAGCGGCGCCCGCGGGTCGAAGTGCGCCAGCACGCGGTCTGACGCCAGCTCGCGCCGCACTGCGTCCAGCGCGCGCTGCTGTCGGTCTTCCCACCGCCACGACACACCCTCGCGGAGCAATTCATGTAAAGGATGCAGTAATGACGATGCGTTTGGAATAAAATTCCTATAGTAATTTACAACTCCTAGAAATCTCTTAAGTTCGAGAACGTTTGTAGGCGTAGGCGCTTCTAGAATAGCTACTACCTTTTTTGTACAAGTACGCAGACCGTTTCTATCAATTGTGTAACCTAAATAGGTAACGCTTTCTTGAAAAAACTCACACTTACTTTTTTCGAGTCGGAGGCCGGCGTTCTGTAATCTGCTTAATAACTCTCGAAGTCTAGCCAGATGAAGCGTGCGATTTGGAGCTGTTAGGCAGATATCATCGTACCAGCACGCCACACCTTCAATGCCCGCTACTACCGTTTCTATAGTACGCTGGAAAACAGCTGGCGCGTTTGCAAGACCGTACACAAGGCGCGTATATGATAGAAGTCCTCTGGACTGTGTATTGATGGTAGTGAGCTCTTGTGACGCTTTAGACAATTTTAATTGATTATAGGCATTACTTAAATCAAGCTTAGAGTAGTGCTCGCCACCCCCAATCTTTGCAAATACCTCTTCTATGTGCGGCAAGGGGTATTTATCAATTTTTAAATCTTTATTAAGGGTACATGAAAAATCACCAGCTATTTTTACCTTGCCATTATCTTTTAAAACCGGGACAATCGGGGTAGCATAGTCGGAGTACTGAACCGGACGCAAAATTCCCTCTTCGACAAGTCTATCTAACTCCTCTTCTACTCGCTCCTTAAGGGCAAAGGGTACAGCGCGGGCTTTGAAAAACTTTGGAGTTGCGTTATCTTCTAAATGCAAATTTACTTCGAATTTATTAAAACAACCAAGTTCGTCTTTCCAAAGATCTGGATATTCATTTAAAATTTGCTGCACTTCCGGGAGTGAATAGACATTTAAATTGTTGTTATTACATACTGACACCAGATTCATGTTAAAATGTTTCATAAAATCGCGCCCCAGTAACGGAGGTCCGCCTTCTTTAATTACATAAAATTGAACGCTCCGAGTCATGTTATTATAGGTAACTTCACAAGAAAAGGAACCAAGGGGTGCAATTTTATGTTTCGTATACAAACAAAATATAAGATCTGTGTTTGACAATTTATATTGGTGAAAATGCTTTATATAGAATTTCTCCGACATAACACTACGGCCGGCACCACAATCGACTTCCATGGAAAACATATTACTGCCTCCCACGATAACGTCTACTTTAATGGGATCATAGTTGACGTACCTTATGTTGAAAAGATCGCATTCCTTGCAGTCATGTTCGTCAACCTCCACGTTATGTAACGCCACGTTGTTCACCTTTTTATCGGAACTACACACTTTTCTAAGGTGTCCCTTTTCACCGCAATTTTGGCACCTATAATTTTTGAAACGACACTTATCCGCCACGTGGTTTCTTAAACCGCACACAGAACAACGCGCTCCAGCTGTGACCGCGGTATGCTGCGGCGCGGACGCGGCCGGCGCCCGGCGCTCGCCGACACGGTACACCACCTCTTGCTTGATGTGATGCTCCCGGGGTCCATCGCAGGCACGTGCAGCTCGAGCACATGCCGCCTGCTGAGCTACCTCCAACGCTTTTCGGAGCGTCAGTGTTTTCGAGTCCTGTTCGAACAAACGATCCTTCTCGTGGCTGGCCTTAAGGCCCAGCACAAATCTGTCACGAAGCAGCGTTTCCAGCTCCGCACCAAAGTCGCAGTAAACGGCGAGCCCTCTTAATCGTGCGAGCCACTGCTCCAGAGTCTCACCATCGGAACGAGAAGCTTCATAAAACTTTGCCCTATCAGCAAACGTAGACCTCTTCGGTTGGAAATGCCGATTCAGCACCGCCAACAGCTCCGCCCACGGAACATTCTCGAGATCCTTGGGGTGCACTAGGTTCTTCGCGAGCCGGTAGGACTCATCCGACAGATGCGTCAACAGCACCGCGCACCATTTCTCGACAGGGATATTATTTAGTTTTATGAAATTGCTAACTTTACCAGCAAATATTTCCCATTCTTGACTACTATGGTCAAAAACAGATAAATTGCCGATAAAATTCGCCATTTGTAATTTTATTTTGCACTCGTCGGTAGGTACCTCGTCGTCAGATGAAGTATCCATGCAAAGAAAACAACCGTTCCGTTTGACACTGGTTTATTGACTGACTTGCAGCGATGGTGCGCTGCATATATAACAGAAGAAGCTAGAAGGTCTCCAGTTGACCGGTTTCGGCGAAACCCGTATTGCCGGTCACTTAGGAGGTCATTCGCTTCTAGATAGCCAAGGAGCCTATTATTCAGTACACGTTCCATGGTCTTACAAAGTATGGACGTGACCGAAATAGGCCTGTAGTTTGCAGGGTCGGCACGACTTCCTTTTTTGGGCACAGGTTGCACGTTGGCAAACTTCCAAGCCTTCGGGGCTTGACCAGCCTCCATAGAGAGACGAAAGAGGCGTGTCAGTACCGAAGTCAGCTCAGGCGCACAGGTCCTCAGTACTATGGCTGGAATGCCATCAGGGCCGCTCGCTTTATTCACGTCCAGATTGCGTAGCGCTTTTCGTACGTCGATCTGTCGAATGCGGATTTCCGCCATGGACGTGTCACATACAGACAGTATCGGAGGTACAGCGCTACCAGCATCTAGACGAGAAGATTCCGCAAAGAGCAAAGCAAACAGATTTGCCTTCTCTTTGGCGGTGTGAGCTAACGACCCGTCGGGCTTCAACAGTGGAGGCAGTGAGGGACGACAGAAATTAGCTTCAACCGACTTAGCCAGGGACCAAAATGCTTTACTCCCTGCGGGATGCGAGGCAAGTTTGGCCCCTATTCGGCTTATGTGGTCGAAACGAGCTTTCTTAATAACCTTCTTGCAGGACTTGGCAGCTTTGTTGAAAGCTTTCTTCTTTTCGCGTATATCCTTAGATTTGCGGATTCGAGCATCAGCCCAAGCGGTGTAGGCCTCATGTTTTAGCGCTGCGGCGCTACCACATTCGGCCCCAAACCAAGGACGAGCTTTGCTGGACAGAGGTACGTCTGAGAATGGAATAAAGTATTCCATACCTTGACGCAGCACATCCACCACAGCATCCGCGCATTCAGAGGGATCGCTAGAAGAAAAGCATACTTGCCGCCAAGGATAAGAAGCATAAAATGAACGCATCTCATCCCAATCTGCTGACTTGTATCGCCATACCCGCCGAGTGCCTTTTGGGCTGGGGTCGGGCGGGGAATGGACGGATACAGACTTCACCAGACAGTGGTCGGAACTACCAAGTGGTGATGAAACCGACACTGAGTAGCGGTCTGGGTCTGTTGTCAGCAGAAGGTCCAAGCAATTGGCTGTGTGGCCATCAACGTCCGGTATCCTAGTTGCCTCTTGGACCAGCTGGGTGAGGTTGTGCGTCAAGGCTAACTTGCGCATCTCTCTCCCAGCATAGTCAGTATTCTGGTATGGGAATAGCCACTCCTGATGGTGGGCATTAAATTCGACTACAATTCGACTACATATATTTTTTTTGTATGTATGTTACGCGATAATGCCGCCAACTATGAATCGATATTGATGTTTTTTTGTTTGGTAGATTCAGAGGTGTATAAAATTGTATCGTAATCGATCAAGCCAAAACCAAAAAGGAATGCTATCGATGATGGTTCTGCTGTCGTTTTCGGTTGATCTTATTGTTAACCACAAGATAACATTATAAACACTTTTTTATTACTTATATTCATATTTATCTCTACCTACTCTCCATTACTTATCTATTAGCTAACTTTGTACTAGAAGTTGTATTAGTAACTTGAAATTACCGGGCATATATTTTATAAGTAATTTTTGAATTGTTATGAACTGCTCTCCTACCTACGACATTGGAGAATTATGGTGCGACAGCCCTATAGTCGCCATTGAAAGAAGTTATGTCATCAACCAATAGTTCAGCGGTTTTTCAGCACACAAAGGATCTTTGTCGTCGTTTCTAGAGTAAAAATTTTGCATCTGCTTTGATGTTTTATCACTTCCAGTGCAGATATTTTTTCGTTTAGTTCCTCATTTCTGGTATAAAGAGTGTTAATTTCCGCTTCTGCTTGAATTAATCGCTTTGTTAGTTCTTCATTATCAAGTTTCAATTGTATATTCTTTCTGTGTCTCTAGTTCATGGGATATAGATGAGCTGTTTTGCAAAGTTACAAAATTGGAACACTATCGATGAGATGGAGTTGCATGATAAATCATCTACAGAAAGATTTCGTAGCAGTCAAGGTTTTGTTATTGTTATATTATCATTATCTTATTCGTTCTTTATGCTGATGATATTTAGTTCTGGGCTTATTTCTTTGAGTTCTATGCATTTTTGGTAACACCAATTTGTTTTATGTTGACGAGTCATATGAAGAAATCTAACAATGGCGACGTTTGCGCAGTCCAAGTCCGTTTGCGTCGTAAACTAAGTAAATCCACATAGTGAACACTTTAAATATTCTGTTTGTAAGTTTTCCAGCACATTTTCCGCAAGTATGCGTCATTTGCGGGGTTCTTGGAACCATTTTTTAAGTTTAACGAAAACAAATGATATGTTTAAGTTAAAACGTTTAAATTTTGTACATGTCACTTTATAGGAACCAACCATGTTTTATTGGAAACAGCGGTAGTGAACCGATCCCGTATTACCTATCTCTGTTGCGAACGGTTTCAATCCTAAATTGACAAAAGTCCTAAGAAACAAGGTTCATTTTTGCTTAATTCTAATAGAAACCTCGTGCAACAAAGATACGTAATAGGGGATGTAAGCGCTTAGTTTCTCCCTGGCACCGTTTACGTAGTTCCACTGCCTCGTGCAGTTCGCGGTAAAAAATGTCTTAAGCGCCATGAATTTCGTGGCGCTTACGCGTTATCAACGAAATAATTCAAAAATCAACACGCACAACCGTTTTTGAATGATTTTTTTTATTTGTTATTGTTAATGTCTGTATTTAACAGTCAAAATCACAAAAATACTAAGTTCACTCAGTTTAACGGTATAAGTTTTGTGTGAATACCACTCATTTTTGTTTCACAATTCACTTTTACATTTATTGGGAGTAAAATTGAAATACTTTTGCTTATGGTGACACCACGTTCTACTCACTCACAGATGTGATGTAACATACCGCTCGTTGACTTAGTTGGGTGGCTTTTGCCTTTTAATAATAAATAATAATAATAATGTTTATTTCCTTAAAAAAGGTACAGCATGTGGTTCAGATACATGTTAACAGATACAATATTTATTTACAAGGATATTGTTTTCCAATGAGTCCCAAACTAGGCCGAGGCCTGTGTCTTGGGATTCAGAGTACGTATTACAAAACACAGCGATTTATAGTTGTGTACCACTGTCTAATTACGTGTAAGTACAATTCTATGCCAAGTAACGAAAAATTTTAGTTGTTAGTTTAGGTGTGTGTGTGTGTTTATGAATGTATTTGTGTGTGTATGTTTGTGAGTTGTGTGTGTGTGTATGTTTGAGATTTGCATGTGTGTTATGTTCGTGAGATGTGTGTGATTGTGTCAAATAAAGTTCTCAGTTCTTCGTAATTTAAAGTTAATAGCCACTTTTTTACAATTTTTTTACATGCAGATACAGAAGCGTCCTTGATATCGCACTTATTGCAAACTTTGTTATATATATTTGTGTGAGCATAGTTTGTGCTTCTTTGGGAAAGAATATTATGCCCCTGCTTAGAAGGCAAACGCCACTTAACTAAGCCATTTAGGGTATCGGGTTCAAAATGCGTGTAGGTTCTGGTTGTGGTCGTGTGTGTGATGTGAATGTTTCCGGCACCTACGACACAAGTCATCAGGAACTTAGTGTGGAGCTGTGAGTGTGAAAGCGTTTGTGTGAAAATCTTTATGTTTATACCTTGTAGCATTATTAAGATAAAACTACGTCGTAATGTTCGACATGGGAGCGTGGTTCCTTCTCTACTATGCCTGGCATGAATCTCAATTTATTTGCCTTATTTACTACATTGTACGCTGTAGCAGTATGCTTCGAGTTGAAAAATACTTCAGATTCTCAACGGGGTTTTGTAGAAACTATAAAGTTTCTCGACGATGATATCAATTTACGGACTTCGAGAAATTCTCGTTATCCGTAAATTGACATCATTTAAAGTCTTTCAACAGTTATCAGTTTAAACACAGATCTAACAAGGCATTTTATATTTTACATGTTTATATTCACTTGGAATTCATTTTTAATATCTAAAAACTTTGCAAGTTCTATCTATGGGCCAATCCTTCCTTACTAATATTATAAATGCGAAAGTAACTCTGTCTGTATGTCTGTTACGCTTTCACGCCAAAACTACTGAACCGATTTGAATGAAATTTGTTACACAGATAGTCCAGAGCTTGGGAAAGAACACAGGCTTCTTTTTATCCCGGAACTTACGCGGGTGAAACCGCGGGGCGCAGCTAGTTGCCTATATTTCCTAAAACTAAACTAAATATTAATATATATATATATACAACAAACTCATATGTTACCTACAAGGTAGCTTATAGATAACTCAAGTGCTCAAACCCACTACCAGTAGCGTTACCATCATGCTAGCGGCATTGCTTTTCTGAATTGCAATGCTAATACGTTAAGCTAAATGTTGGCCAAATAAGTACCAGCATTTTTTTAATTGGTATTTGAATATTTTTGCCATGTAGGTATGTCTTTCTTATTTGATACAAGAAGATTTAATGATGTACTTCCCTGTACTTAGTACCGCTACAAATACCTACCTGACAGATTTCAACTTCATACTTACTTCCTGCTCGCATTCCTGAGAAAATGATATTTTTATTCGGACAGACGGATAACTAAGTGATTCTACGAGTATAAGGATTCTTCCATCCATTTGAGATACTGAAACATAAAATGTTAATTAAAATAGCAACAAAAGGAGCGTACATGTGCAAGAAACACAATCGCAATATTCTGTAGTTTTTGGTTGAATAATTGACATGTATGAATATGTATTAATTCTTCGCTTGTCCGATGGAAAATCCCGCATTCGAAGCTTTGAATACTGTTGAAAGGCGAGCAAAAAATACTGATTCGCCACACAGAACTTGTATAGGAAAAAACGTCGAATGTAAAAGAGATTGAACACTGGCGAATAGTTGCAAGCACACACAAATGTGTACGACAGTATTCATTTTCGATAGTGTACTATTCAACTAGATTCCTCCATCTCCCTTCTACTATTCTGCCGTCATAAGGAAAAAAGACGTAAAGTAAAACGCCGATTATCCGAACGCCGAGTAACCGAATCGCCAATTATCCGAACTTATTATAAAAAGTTAAAAGTTTTGTTGTAACAAGTTGGAACTCGTTGGAGTCCAGATTTATTTCAATTGTTATGGTTGAAAGCTAGAGGCAAAACACTACATGTTTTGTTTGTTAAACTTAATAAAGGTTATTCTGTGTGACAGTTCGTTTTTCTTTATTACCAGTCTATGTCCGATTATCCTAATTTTCGATTATCCGAATCGACCCCGGTCTCAATTAATTCGGATAATCGGCGTTCAACTGTAACTGATATTTTTGTCAAAATTGAGCTGCATACATCAGAAATGTTTTTGCTATTTAGTATGTGTTATAACTTGTAGCAGATGTGTCCAAATTAAAAGTAAGATTTAGTAGGTATTTTAAAATAAAAAAAATACTAGTATATGCGTCTATTTTTCTTAATTCCGAAAATGCTCAATATTGTCAAAAATGCAGTTACTGCTTTTTTCATTATGACGGCAGTATTGGATAAGATAAATTACAACCTTAGTGCGTTATAAGGTATTCAAAGACTGACTCTATGGTCAGGTATGAAACATTTCGAAGTGGCATTCGAGCCAGGCGCTTTAGAACCCGCACGACGACGCCCAGTATCTAAACCATTCGAGTCCTTGCACGAGAATCCATTGCGGACTCGTAGCCACACCAGGTTGTCACACCAGTGTGACTGTGTGTGTTATTGTGATGTGTTGATAGAAACAGAACATTGTGGATGCATACGTAATTCTGTTAGCGTAATTGGCAAATCTTTGCTTTCTACGCCGCGCCATAGGTCCCGGGATCGCGGGATGTTCCTCGTCAAGGATCATTTCTATGGGAGTGTAGTAGTGGAGGTAGATCCTCGAATGGAGACCGTGGGTGAATACCAGATCACAAGGCCGCTCACCGAATTTGAAAGATGACATTCGAAGACAAGTAGGACATGACTGGATGACCAAGGCACGGGATCGTAAGACAGATTAAATTGGAAGATGCATATGTCAAAATGTGATATCTATAAAGGGAGAACAAAAACCAATGATGGCAGGATAAAGCTCGAGATATGGTGTGTGCCGGTGACAAACCAGCTTAGGCAATTTTGCGATGAGGTTCGAAAACTTATTGATCAACCCCAACTGTAAAACATAGCGACGAAATACTTTGATCGACCATTTAACAGTACCTTTTTAGAAAACAAACAAAATATGTGCTAGTCTGAATTCTCAAATATTCAGAAAACGGAGTTAGATATCACTTCAGACTGTTGCTAACTAAAACAATTTTTCTGTAGAACTTAAGTTAATAATTCTAAGATTTTATGTTGCTTTTTTACATTATATAGGGTTTTATGAAATGTTTCCGTCCTATGTTGTTCATCAACACTTAGAAAGATCAACAAAGTCTAAGTTGTTTTTAATTAAAAAAGGCTTCACAGTAAGAAATCATTTTGCTGAACATAAATTAAAATCTTTGATTTATATTGCAACTAGAGGGAGCAATGAGAAAGAGCTTTTAAAGTTTGTTATGATGCGGTTTTACACCAACGTTCATTATAAGACAAACTCGACAACCTATAAATAGATTCCTTAAATTACCACAAAATAAAATTTTTATGTTATAAATTAAATAAAATAAAATGCCATTATCTCAGTTGAGAATCCAATAACAAAGCACATTATTACATACCAATTGACACAACTAAACCAAATATCAACAAGTACAAATAATACAGTAATAGTAATAACTGGTGCTAAAAGTAATATAACCTATCTTCCGATTAACAGAACTAATAATTGCACTGTCAACCAAAAAAAATTTTACGTCCAAAATAATAATCTAAACTTTGCAAAATGCCATTCTCTCATTGTTTATTACCACATTTTTTTGTTATATATTTTTGAATAGGTATTTTTGAGTTCTTTTGAAGTGAATTTTCATAGGGCTTTGAAATTTTGAACAGCAATTTTTATGTGTAAAGTGGGGTTAAACACTGTTGAATAATTAAATTTCCCATTAATACAAAAGTTTCACTTCTATCGTGTAACTTTACACACACCCTGTTTATTATTAGATTAAATTATTCTCTCGATAATATTAGCCCATTTTTATTTGTCACATTATTGAATACCAATATAATTATGAAAATATAGTCATATTTTCTAACTATTATGTTTTATTATGCTGGCTTAACGAACTACACAGTGCGGGCTATGGATATAGCACTATGTTTGTTTCGTTTTGAAATAAAATTATAAATATGTGTTTTGTTTTATGTAGTTAAAGTAATTTAAGTTGCTAATTTTCTTAATTAATAAGTTTTTTGTGAATAACCGTGGGTGGGTGAATTGGAAATCTGTAATGCCGACCCTCGGCATGTTTTCTTTAATAAATAAATAAATTATATCAGATAAGCTAACTTTATAGAAACGTTTAGTACATCAGTGATTTTATAACGTTGTGGTTAGCCATCAATATACTAAAAAGTACAGCTACAGTTACAATAATTAAAACGCAAACAAAGCTTAAAAAACCGACTTCATCGCTTATATTTCGGTTTTGGCTGGACCGATTTCGATAAAATTTATATGTGACCACCTCCGAAGTATACTCTACCAAAAAAAAGGCATCAAAATCTATTCATAATTGGCGGAGATATCGCGTAACATACATACAAAAAAACAGAACATACAGTCGAATTGAGAACCTCGTTTTTTGAAGTCGGTTAAAAAATATAAATAATTTTGAACCGCTGACGAAGAAGAGCTGTTAGATAAAACGACAGTACCTAATATGTGACGGACACAGGTAATCGCAGTGCCGTATTTCATGTGTATTTACACCATTTGACACCTACGAGACGGCGCACAGTGTAATCTCTGAGTGCACCCGGCTGTGGTTCGGTGGAATTAAAGGGCAACTGTGATGCAACCACAGCGAGGGATTTCCCTTTGCACGCCTAGCTTTTTAATCAGAACGTCCCTTGTTGTTGTACCTGTGAACTATACTTAGTTTGCTATTCTAGGATTGATTGTGCAACGGGAGCACAATAACCCGAATGCCGCATTCATTTGACGGCTTTTGGCTGGGTTATGCCACGGAATAGTGGACAACGCTCCACGAGCACTTTTTCTGACTTTTAATAAAATAATATAAACAAACGCAACAAACAAACGCATTCACACTCACAGCCCCACACTAAGTCCAAAGACTTGTATCGTGGGTGCCGGAAACATTTACATCCTCACACATTACACCCAGAACCAGAAGCACAAATATCCCTTGGGAAGGACTCTCCTGCCGGGAATCGAACCCAGGACCAACGGCGCTCAGGGCGGACACCTGTCCAATGCGCCAACTGGGTCGTTATAAGCCAGTATATTTATTCCACTGCGCTGCACGAGAAAATTATTGGTTGGGCTATTTACTCTCTTGTCGCTACAATGATATTTATTATATATATACGTTGACCGAATAAAAAAAATAAAAATTACAACCGCTTTCACACTCACAGCCCCACACTAAGTTCAATAATTTGTGTCGTGTGGCCGTAGATATTATAACATCGCACACGGAACATTCACATCATACCCTGAACCGAAAGTTAGTGTGTTTGAATGGTTCTTACCACATATCTCCGTGACGAATAAACGATTTTGATGACATTTTGAATGTAGATTTTTTGGGTTCCGGAATAACACATAGGCTACACTTTTTAACTTAATTAACGAGGCGAAGCCGCGGGGACGGCATATACTGAAATAATTTTTCTCGTTCCTGAACCTTTTATTATATAGGCCTACCAGTGGCCCCGAGAGCTAAAGACCTCGCATATCTTTCGAAATGGCTGAACTATTTGATTTTTTACGTTTTCAAACCCCGTAAAAACTGAATCTACAAAAAAAGCCATATAATTATAGAACGTGCTTAGCGTCATGAGAGTGAATACATTTGTACAATAAATGCGAAAAAAGAGAGTTTAATTAACGATAAAGGGTTTTTATTAACAAGGGTGAAGATGCGTGGCGCAGCTAGTCTTAAAAATATGGTTTATTATAAATTAAAAAAAGTACTGATATAAGTAGATAGACTTCAAAAGAGCTCAAAAAGCGCAATGTAGGTTTAACGACCTTTAAGATTTTTTTTAAACATTAGAAATAGCATGTTTTCTTTTACCATGGGATGGTGTAAGGTTAACACAGTTAAAACCTTTGTATCGGCACTACCTTATGAATCTATCTGACATGTTTACAGCATAATATGTGATAATGGTCACGCACAATCAAAGCGTTGGCACTATTTTCCACCTCGATAGACCCGTAAAAATGTTATGTATAAATGTTATATGTGAATCTTCTGACACTTTAATAATAATTCATAAGACTCGCACTGCACTAAAGGCAACAAAGACTAAAAATCAAGCTGCCTAGAGCTCGGAGTTATTACAAAAATTACACGGTTGGCCTGGATCTGTCGATTTTTTAATCGTTTTACCGCTTTTATCGAACTTTCCAACACTTTTCCACCATTCTTTGCTCCCGATTGAGAATTTGTGCTTTTTTTCGTATCCCGCTTCATCCAGTCAAATGCCAAGTATTTTAAGCAAGGTAAATTGATTTAGCCGCTGACCCAGATGCAAGTCTCATAATTCAGTTCACAAATAAGGTCAATAATAATCTATTCATAATAGACCTATCCGTATCTAGTAGTACCTATACTACATACTACGTAGTAAACATAATAAACTTAACATTAATAACAAGCTAAACAATCACTACTCAATATGACAATAAATATGACAATTATGGAAATGTTGAATATCCTGATAATAGATTAAAAAATGCTTTAACACTCACAGCCCTACACTGACTTCAAATACTTATGTCGTGGGTGCCGGAAACATTCACATCACACACAATCACAACCAGAACCAGAAACACAAATTTTCCTTGGGGAGAAAACTTGTGGTCCCGCCAGGAGTTGAACGTGATACCCCTGCTTAGAAGGCGAACGCGCACCCTACTTAGCCAAAGGCCAGATTGAGTGAAATATCTGCTACAGTCCCAAACAAAAAACAATGAAGAAGCCCGAATGTAGCAATTTAATGTAACAGTGTTTATGTAGCGCCCGAAGCCCCAGACCAAGCTGTTCCTTTTTTTTGGCCAGACAGGTGTTTCCGAAATGCATTGGGATAGGCGCAAGCGGCACTACCACAGGTTACTTCACAGTTACCACGGCGCTACCTAATACTTTCGAGGCCCACATTGTCATTAAAGACAGCTGCGAGACACGTTCCTATACTAAAAAAATGCGGTAAATTTTGAGCATCAGTTCGATTGGATCCTGCACCTTTCCATTTAGTGGTAAAATACTTTATAATTGCGTCCAGTGTTGTAAGATTTTAGGGTTCGAAGCCACCTGCTGAAAGTGAAATTATTTTTGTAGTACGTACACATTCTCACTGTGGGCCAATTGTCTTTTGTTTCGTAAACTAAACATAATTTACACGTACTACAAAAACGATACGGGCGAGTGGGGAAACCGGTATGTCCAAGAATCACAAAATTCGGGGACTTTTTTTATGCCCGATAGGAAAGCAATTGACCACAATCTCACCTGATGGAAAATGATGATGCGGCCGAAGATGTAACATGCTTGCCTAGAAGGTGCCTATTCACTCTTGACTTGAAGTCTCCCAGATTATACCGTTCCGGGAACAAAGACGAGGACAATGAGTTCCACTCCTTCGCACTGTGCCCACCAACACGCACTAGACCAGCGTAATGGATTACGGCTTAGACTCTGTTAGAAGACATACTTATTACATATAATGGAAAAGGTTGAAAGGATATTTATTGACCTAAGAAAGTGAAGTCTCTAAGTTGACTTTGTTGAGTTTGGGTTGGGCGGTTCAGCACTTAGTCCATCCGTCCGTCTGTCAGAGCTATATAGCGTCTAAAACATGCTAGCGAATAACTTCAAATTCTCAGAGAATATGTAAATCTGTGGCCCAAAGACATAAATGGCAATAAAAATAATATAAAATAAATAGGTAATTGTGGGGCAAAAAATTTGTATGTTATATTATACCGTTAAAATGGCTATTTAAAGGTAGAACAAAACCGTTTTTAAAAAATATCTATGATGGAAAATAAATGAAAATGTCCAAATAAATGAAACCTGTACCAAAATCTTTCGGGCTATTTAAGTCATGCCTGCACTTCAAAAACTTTTCATAACCCAAAAAGGCCACGCGTGCACCAAATTTAAACTTGGGGTATTATTAAGATGGCTACCAAAAATAAAATAAAATTGCCTGTGACAGAACCGAATCTGATAACAGTACGTTAAGGTTATAATTTTTTTATAATTAATACAAAAAAATATATAATACGATAAAAATTATTTATATTCATAATCCTGAAACATTAAAGATAAAATGTTGTTGGCGCTCTAAGTACTTATTTTATTAAAAAGATCTCTAATTTCGATAAAATGTGAGCTAAAGCGAGGTAACGTCTTAACGATGTATGTTTAATATTCAGCTTGGTTGCGTTATTGTGCACAGAGATTGACTATTAAGTCTCAAAGCCAGAATGAGTTTTGGGAACAGGACACCTGTTTGCCAGTACCAACCACAGGGCGTGCGGTCAGATAACTATTACGTATAACTAAGACCCGAGTCCACCAAACTCCGGTTAAGGACATAAATTAGTTAACCGGGAGATGTTGATCGTTTTTAAATAGCTGTCAAGAAATATATGCATTTACAGAACTAAAACGTATATCCGAGTTCATCGACACATGCTTTGTGCAAATGTACAAAAAAAATCTTAAAAACTTCGTTTATGAAAACATATTGAAATGAGGTTCGGAGCAATTTTAAACGTAGCCATTTTGACTTTATGTATGTGACGTTAAAGTACGACCTTATTAGCTGCCGTTTATGAAAGTTGACCTATTATTGGCATAAAAATACGTAAATTGACGTCACAAATCATAAAAGAGATGCATGATGATGGTTTATGCGTATTCCCAATTGATAGCATTTACCGAAGTGCATGTGATTTTGACATACAGTAGAAATTTGATCGTTTTTCTCGGTTTAACCGTAATTTGGTCACCTCGGACATAATAAAAAAAATACTACTTTCAACTTATTAAAATTTAGTTGAGATTACTTGATAACTGGCATATAAAGGTCTATTAGATTCAAGTCTTTTATATAATTGTAGCTATAGTCAAAATCATTACATGCAGCAAGCCGAAGTTATAATATACATTCTATTCAGCAAATTAGAACAAAATATGAACATTATCAGTCATATATTTAACCGGAGAGTTAAGCAACAAAGCGTTAACCTAACTTGATGAACGTGGCCTTAGAGCGAAAGGCTTAGTCAATTTCCAGCTAAGAGAGACGACGGGCTATGGTAACAAGTATTTATCATAGTATGTTGATGACATCCAATAATTGCAGTTCTGTCGATGATTGAATTTCAATTGTAAACCGTTCCTTTACAATCCCAAAAGAGGGAAAATGTTTACGTACAATCAAGCCGTAAGGGGCTGCCCTGTGACACAGATATACAACAGTTACTATAACACCGGATGGGCATATGCCGATTCACATCTGTCTTATGTTGAGTTATAAGCATCTGTAAGCTAAGTTCCAATTGCAATATAAGATTTAAAATTATCGACCCGGGGAACTTCGTACCGCCAATGAAAGTTGTCTGATCTTCTTATCTATATAAATAAAGCAAATTCGGAAGAAAGCTTTAACCTCGTCTTCTCCTTGGCATAGTAAAAAAGTTTCCGCGTATTTCACATAAATATATATGTCAAATTTTTGTTTGTGGTCAAATATTTATAGTGCGTTCAGAAATTAATTTTCTGTCTAATCTTAGATAGGTACGAACAGTTTGAATGGGAAAATAAAATAGTTGTTTGATTTTATTTATATAGCATTAGCCATGCTAGGCAGAACTATAGTGATAAATTTAGAAAGGAAAAAATAGTTGTTTTTAATACTTTCTATGCAATTTTTTATATTTATGATTTTATTTTTTCTCACCTTTTAAACCTCCCTTGGACTTACAAATATTACAAAACCAAAATCAGGAAATTCAGTTCAGCCGTTTTCGAGATTTTGTGGGACTAACAATGATCAATTCATTTTATATGTATATATTTATGTATATACTAGCTGCGCCCCGCGGTTTCACCCGCGTTGATAATGATGAAAAGTGATGATGATGATGATGATGAAAAATAGATGTTGGCCGATTCTCATAGATACCGGATAAGCACAAAAAAATTCATCAAAATCGGTCAAGCCGTTTCGGAGGAGTATGGCAACGAAAACTGTGACACGAGAATTTTATATATTAGATAAGATAAAATAAGATATAAGAAGATATATAGGCGTTTGTGGAATAAATGGGACTAATCCAAATCATTGCTTATAATTCACTCTAACACCCAATTGGCGCGGTGGTGGCTCAGATCTCTGCTTTCGGAATCATGTGTTCTGAGTTCGATTCCCGGTAGGAGCTCAACTTTCCATCCCAATAAAAAGCTAAATAAATATTTTATACACTATCATCATTTACTTACTTTAAAAACAGATATGTTTATTTTTGAGGGTATTATGAGTTCCAGAGGTACCCTACTTTAAAATTAAATTAAAACTTACTCAAAACTGTACAAAAAAGCTCTTATGACTTTTCTCTAGGACCAAGAGTTCTGCCGGTACGTATTTTGGTCTTGTTCAATACATTCAACCGTTACCGCGTGAAGCGAAAACAAACATACTTACACACTAACTTGATAACTATTTTGATATAAGTATGTAATCATATTTTTTACCGTGATTCTGGCATATCAATGTAGTAATTATTATATCGATTCATGGATGATCTTTATTTTAGAATATAAATTTAAACATGGGTTGTAAATGTACATTAGTATCACCTCCGTTTTTGTATTCAAAACAGAAGGGGAAGAAAATTATTTTCTCTTTCGCGTGAAAGCCATTGTATGTTGATGTAGGTACTTAGTTTATCAGCAAAAGTAACGATTTCAAGTGGGTGTTCCTCGCATGAACGTGTACATTAATATTTTAAGACTCTCGACTATGAGTGTCGACTCAAGGTGTCGAATTTTTAATTTAGATTCTGGAGTTCAGCTTTATTTGTATTTTTTGTTTAAGTATTTGAAAATAGTTCTTTTAGATCCTATGTATCATTTAGATCATTTAGACGAATTTTGTTTATTTGGTTTCAAATAGGTATTCATGCTGAAATATTTCAAGCTCATTGAAAAACGTTATTTCTTAGAATAGGTTTAATTACTAGCGTTTTAATGCATGTGAGTAAGCCTGTTTGAAGATAGCTATTGGATCATTGGCCTCAGTAAAAAAATATATGAAGAAAGCAACCCTTTAATACTTCACCTTTTATTACGGGCTCCCAAGATAACACAGGCTGTGGCTTGTTCGGGGCCCACAAGCATCAAACTTTTACGATAATATGTCTTACTTTGTCTAATTAACAATTTTTAAGCTATTGCATAGCTTCTATCGCGGGCCTTGAGCGTGGAGACCGAATCCAGAAATTCCGTAACGAAAATAACCTAACACCCCCCACTCCGACCGGCACAGCGGTGATACTTTTTAGTTTTGCCATTATCACGATAAATCAAACTCGGGTTGTATGTCTGTACACTTGGTTTATTACTTTCACTTCTCTTCATAAATTACGACCGTACAATTCGATGGTAGGCAGCGAACTGTCCATCCCTTGCTCCATTTTCCACCTCCCTCGGCCCACCGGTCCGGTGTCACGTCTGATTACGCGTTTGATGTGATTGGCTGCGCTCCAGCCAATCACAAATGCCAGCCAACCACAAGCTATCAAGGTGCTGCCAGACCAAAGTATAATGTTGCAATGCTAAAATATTAAGTTATGGCAATTCAAAAGAACGAATCATGACATTCGGCCATCCGACATAAAGCAACCTCCCGGTTGAGCTATTCTTGACAAATAATTAGTAATTTTAACTAAAATATTACATTTAAACAGAAATTGTATCACTAGGGTTTATAATCATGGCAGTCGGTATATTATACAATACAATTTGCTTATTGTAATGTATGCTTAAGCTAGAATTACTTAAGTATAATCATGACATTCGGTACATATTTAACTTAAACGTAGGCCTATATTATTATATAGGTATTACAGTTAGAACCTAAGTTGTAACATAGAACTCTGTAGCCATATTCTAACATTTTGATGTGCCAATTAATTTAAATTCCAAAAGTGATTTATATAATTAATTAACATACTGTTTAAATCGTTAATTACACAGCGTCAAATATCTACGAAATGACTTGTAAAACTTTATAAATTACATCAAACATGTTGACAATGTTACAATAACTAAGTATATCCAAAATATATGATATATTTTTTGTCTTTAATCAATTCCACAATTTAAAAAAAAAAAACATCGAGTAGTTCATCGTGACGAGAGAAATCCTTTTAATTTATTTTTGAATAATAAATAATAATAATAAATTATTTTATTCATGGACACTTAAATATTTAGACAATATTACAATTATATATAATGTTATTTCTGGTGAGCACTAAAGCCACACTAAGAAGTGTCCTTTGTCGTGGGACTCTGTCTCTTTCAGTATCATACATACAAACGTTACAGTAGAAGAAATTAATAAATGAATATGAACATAAATAAACAACTTTTTTGTTTACAATTACTTCAATGCAGAAATTTGAACATCAATAAAAATAGGTTAATATATAATAATGCTAGCATTACTTGAAACTAAGAAAATAATAAATCTGCTATTATATATGACACTTATTGAAAAATTGTGAAAACTGTGGCATTATAGATAAATATAATTTTGACCAATATGAATGAATGATCATAAGAATTAATTAATATACATATTTTTTAATATTGTGCATATCGTGATTACTTATAGAGCGCTTCTCGCAGTTTTTATTTAATTAATGTACATAAAAAATAACGATTCAGTAAAATGCAATAACATAAGTAAGCGTGTAGGTATTACAATATATCTGCATTGCCTATGACGAGCAGAAAGAGCCATAACAACTGCAACCGTTATGTTGAAAATATCTTAATGGTGTCTATATATTTATATCTTTTAAATAATATCAACTAATATATAAGTACTGATCGAGGCGTCACAATTTTAGGCTTTAGATGTCTGCAAGAATCGTAAAAATTTCACAATGCCATCAATATATCAAATATTATCAAGCTTACATTTTATTTATCATTTATTTCATAAAAAACTATAATATTACATTTACATTATACATTTGTGACACCTAAAAACTAATATGGTTTATCCAGGTGCAGAACTTCTCTGTTTACAACACGTATCAACTTTGAATAATACAATAATAGGAACAAAGGTGTCAACATAAAGGGCAGGTATGCTCAATTATGCGTAGGTAACACTAAACAACATTTATATAAGTCACTAAAAATGTTTACTGTGAATTAATATATTATGATTACATAAATGTGTAAATATAATAATTCTATAACAGATATTGGCAATTACAGGTGACCTTATTGCTATAGTGTGCATCAGATAGAACTAGTCAGTGGATTATGTAGATATTTATAATTTACCAATCGGTCACTAAAGATTCAAATTAGCTGCTGTAAACTACTTTAATGAAATAATTATAATTTCTTTCAAATATACATATATTTTATGTGACATCTATCATCATCGAGGACTTTTGTCAATTTCAAAAAGACAAAATTCATTTTTGTTCGCACAAAACGTGGTGCAGACAAGGTTGATGAGCAAATAACAATAGATCAGACCGGCATGCAAAAAAAAAAAACCATCAAAACAACTTAAATATTAATGTCATAATTTTTATTACTCATAATTATTTAAACACATACGTTTTGTATATACGAACACGAATATTATCAACATACCATAAATATGATTGTCACATTTAATACAATGTTGACAGGAGTAGTCTACATATATTTATATACGATTTCAAAAGTCTTCAGACTACCTACAACAAGTTCACTCTTTATAAGCCAAATAGATAGGAGCATCTTCTATCCTGAAAATTGAAATATGTGGTAAAAGATTGTAAGTTTATGTTCCGTGCTCAGATATAATGCAAAATGGTTGCGAAAATTAAAAGAGCTTATTAAGTACTCGACAATCGTAACCGCATAGTATAACTATTCCATAATATGTGGTTGCAAACCTACCCTTTTTGTATATTTTTTTCGGTTAGATACAATACTAATGTTCAGATCTCTAGAGCGACGATCTGTTAATATTGAACATTTATTTATTGAACGATATACAATGAAGCAGGTTCATAACCAATTACACTAACCAGTTTTATTAAACACAAAAATCCTCAGGTCAATTGTATGGTTCATTAGAACGTAATTCTTATATTTGTTGTCAAGTTTTTCATCAATTGAGAGTCAAAGCAAGTGTCATAAAACTCTGGCAAAGATGTCAGTAATTATTCAATTTGATAAATTAATGTAATATATATATATACCACTATATAGTGATCTGATAGCTCCGTATCAGATATCACTATCAGTGCCTCTTTGGGGCCCATGTGAATAAACGATTTTGATTTTTGATTTGAGTTTAGTACGTATGACTACGTATTATTTACCATTATAATAACTAAAAAAAATCAAGTCAGTGGATTATTATTATAACAGATATTATCTTTTCTGTAAAATAATTTATTTTAACTTGTTTCATACGATTCAGTCATTTGCTTTGCAGCAACTAATCATTTTAATCAAAAATAAACTAGCGCGTCATATTTCAAATAAATATGTTATTATAGACTGCTCGTCTGCGAGCCTATGCTTTTAATGTTATCAAATATACATAAAATAATTCGCACTCACTTAGTGCGGAGGCAGACACACTAAGTTCGAGTCACTTGGTGCCGGAAATACCGAAAATCCAAAATAGAAACCGATACCCCTGTTTAGAAGGCAAAAGCACGCTAGACTAAGCCGAAATTTTAACTATAAAAGTAGGTAGGTACCCCACCGATTAGTGCTCTTGCGTCTGTATGTAGCATGGTTTACGATGTTGATCGTACTAGAACGATGAAAGGCAATTGTTGCTTTGGACAATCAATTCTATACTAACCAGACAGTTTGCAATATATATTTATTTTAGGAGGTTGGCAAGTGGTCTAGTTGTGTTATCAAAATCCTTGGCAAGATATTGTAACGAAAAAGTAAGCAACATGAACTGACAAATAAATGGAACTTGTTAAGTCAGAACTTGATTTCTAAATTACATCACAATGAATCAATTTATCTTCTAAAATGCAGACTGGTTTTCTCTAATTCAAGTCTATAAAGATAACAATCAAACAACTTGATGACTTGTGTCGTGGGTACTGGGAACATTCACATCATATAAACAATCACAACCAGAACCAAAAACACAAATTTCCCTTTGGGAGAAATCTTGTGTTTCCGCCGGGAGTCGAACCCGAAACTCCATCTTAGAAGGCGAACGCTCGTCCAAATAAGCCAACGAGCAGTACCCGTAAGATTATACAAGTGATAATAACCATCTGTCGACCAATCTCATCCTTCACTTACGCGACCTTCTCCCTTAATACTTTGTCCAGAGCAATCATGGAAACGGCAACTAAAGCAAACATTAAACATAAGAATAACATGTCGACCTTTTCTTTGGTTCTTGAAATTGGTGAATTGGAATATTTAGTGCTTAAATAAATTTTCATCAAAGAACTAATAACATAATTCGTTTTTAGGAATAATTAAGGTACTCGTATAAGACCTTTGCTAGAGTAGTGATGTTAAATTAAGTAAAACAGATGTTCATCGCCACGCGCAGACTATACTGTAATAAAAAAATGTTAACTTTATTATTTTATATTGATTCTTTGGTTAGATATTAAGACTTCAAAAATATTACACGTTTGCTATACAGCAGTTACACAGGGAAGCTACGTGATAGCTTATCAAATAGAATGGTTACGTAATTATATAACATCTACTATATTTTCGTGTTTTAAGCCGAATATAACATAACATAACATCTACTCGTTTTCTTTCTGGTACAGGCCGCTCCATAACCTCTGATGCAATATAACAAATAATTAGTTATCTTGTTGCTATTATGATCACTGAATGGAATTTAGTTATTTAATTGTTATGATCGTACGAAGACAGTTTTATAAAACTTATATGAAAAATATTTCTGGTTTCTTTAACTTCACTGAAAAATTTAATCTGTTCCGATAAAATATGTTGATAAATTATGTGACTAAAATAATGAAGTTCCTGCTGACTAATAATAAACATAAATGGACACCTAATTGGCAAAAAAAATGGCGCACTTGGTCACTTTGTTTTGTCTACTCTAACACGCAACTCATACATACATTGGGCACACATAGCCCCCAGGCTTACATTGGGCACACATGGCCCCAGACCTACATTAGGCACACATGACCCCAGACCTACATTAGGCACACATGGCCCCAGACCTACATTAGGCACACATGGCCCCAGACCTACATTAGGCACACATGGCCCCAGACCTACATTAGGCACACATGGCCCCAGACCTACATTAGGCACACATGGCCCCAGACCTGCATTGGGCACACATGGCCCTCTAGACACACATGGTCTACTATTAACAGTTCACTAGACACACATGGCCCTCTAGACACACATGGTCCACTATAATCTCAATGTTCTTTCGTCTTCGTGGTAGCTCCAACAGTGTTTTGTTTATGATTGCATCTCGTCTGGACTGCCCAATTCAAAAACATTGGGTGAATGTAGGCACGGGTAGAATAAAATAAGTAGGTCCACTAGTAAGTGTGTACCTACCTATATTTATTTCTTTGTATTTCAAATTGATTAATAATTGTAATAACGATGCAACCAATAATAATTATAATTTTACTAACAGTTATTAGGTTATTTTGTTACTAACAACTCTATGGATTATGTCCGAAATAAATGATATTTGTTTTAATTCATTTATAAACAGTTCACTAGACACACATGATCCACTATTAATAGTTCACTTAGCATTTATGTATACACCTTTAATTAGTTATTTTAATAAAAAGTGATAACTACAAACGATTACAGATGCAATTGTCATAGGATTGTTACCGCAATCCGAAGATATCTATAACCAAACTGACAAAATGCTAAATTAAATTTAACTCGAAACAAGACAATAAAATTTTGATCACATTTTTTTGATCATTTGCATTACACAATGTGTTAATACGATGTCGGTAATTTTAACCATCTGTATCAGAGAGTAGCCCTGATCAAACGATTTCAATCACCAACAGCGCACATTTATTGACTAAGTTGGCATGATCGGATAGTCTCAGAATATTTCTGACCGACCTGTACTAACAGAATCTTTAGTATTTTGTGAATGCAAATGATAGAACGGCTATTGCTCAAAAACAAAAAAAAAACATTTGATCAGTAATTGTATGCACAGTGTAGGAAGCTTTAACACCGCTATCGAAGAGTTGCCTCCATGAAGCAATTATCAAAGCCACCTCACATTAATTAAGCTAGTACGATCGGATAATGTCGGCAGTAGTTCCGACCGACCTATACTAACAACATGTTTGGCATTTTGTAAATTCAACTCTTAGAAAATCTATTACACTACATCATTAATGTTATCATCAAAGTATAGCAATTGGTTTGAGGAGTTTATCGTTTGCCTCACAATATTAGCACAGTGTCTGTAGTCTCAAATACTGTTAACGGAGAGTAGCCCCGATCAAACAATTTCAAACGCCGACACTGTACATTTTATGTGATTAAGCTAGCACGATCGGATAGTCTCGGGATAATTCCGACCGATCTATGCTAACAGAATCATTAGTATATTGTGAATGAATATGACAATAATATAGAAAGCCATTAAGCTAAATCGTAAAGTAACTACTTCATCAAAAAAAAATTTTTTTAATTATATACAGGGTAGAAAAAATTCAAAATATCGCTGTCGGAGCGTTGCTTCGATCAAGCGATTTCAAAAACTAGCATCACACATTTATTCATTAAATTAGCACGATCGGGTAGTCTCGTATTATCACGACCGACATATGCTGACAAAACCTTCAGTATTTTGCAAAATAAAATCATGTACTAGAATTATTCGAAAAGTGGGCGGTTTTTCATACCTTGGTAGTTTTCCCTCTTCTGATTTATCACGATAAATCAAACTCGGGTTGTATGTCTGTACACTTGGTTTATTACTTTCACTTCTCTTCATAAATTACGACCGTACAATTCGATGGTAGGCAGCGAACTGTCCATCCCTTGCTCCATTTTCCACCTCCCTCGGCCCACCGGTCCGGTGTCACGTCTGATTACGCGTTTGATGTGATTGGCTGCGCTCCAGCCAATCACAAATGCCAGCCAACCACAAGCTATCAAGGTGCTGCCAGACCAAAGTATAATGTTGCAATGCTAAAATATTAAGTTATGGCAATTCAAAAGAACGAATCATGACACCATCTATCGATGAATAGCAGAACTTTTAATGACTTTTTTGAAATATAACGCTTGTCTCTTTAGTTCAGCAACTCGCCTCTAGTGGCAGGAAAAAAATACTGCATAAATAAAATAAATAATTAATTATAATTGCATAAGTTGATAAAAAATGCTATGCAATAGCTTTACCGCGGCAGTCCCCGAGTGCCGTCTTTTTTTATTTATCAGTGCTCGTTGCTTGTTTAACACTAAAAAAACCTACAATTGCGTTGACAGATCATTTGATTCTACAAGATTGTTAATAACTGTTTTACCTGAGTTACGAAATATATAAGAACATAAATAAAACAGTAATGTAATGTTTACCTTATAATAATATATAAACATAATTTTGCATCGCACATACCATCTATAAGATGCTATGCCACGTTGACTATCTGTTCCACTGCCAGTGTATATGAAGTTTTTTAATGCTGGATATGCAAGCCTTTGACAATTATCTCACTTGATGGGAAGTGATGATGAGACCGAAGATATAACATGCACGTGTATACGTGTAGTCAGACATTGGATTATAACAATGATGTCCAAATTAATCCAAAAAAAGTCGTGTGGACTGCCGCGGTAAAGCTATTGCATAGCATTTTTTATCAACTTATGCAAATATAATTATTTATTTATTTTATTTATGCAGTATTTTTTTTCCTGCCACCTAGAGGCGAGTTGCTGAACAAAAGAGACAAGCAAATTAAAAGTTCTGCTATTCATCGATAGATGGCAAAACTAAAAAGTATCACCGCTGTGCCGGTCAGAGTGGGGAGTGTTAGGTTATTTCCGTTACGGAATTTCTGGATTCGGTCTCCACGCTCAAGGCCCGCGATAGAAGCTATGCAATACCTTAATAATCATACGGGAGATGACATGAACTAAACTGTAATGGGTAAGCGTGACGTTTACTATCAGGCCAACGACATGCGAGTCTCGTCTCTCAACTGTATATAAAAAAATATATACCTAAATTATTTTTTTCTTATTATAATGTACCAATTACGTTTGGAACACCATTGGAATTACGATCTAGCCTTAAGACTAATAGATAACTTAATTTTGACCTAAACTGCTAAGTAGAGTAGTATATTAAGAATGTGTCCAATAACACTTTTCTTACTGTCTTTATTATCGGGAAGACTCTTTGTTCTTGTGTTCTTTATTAATAGCACTCACTATATTACACTGTCACATCACTACACTAGGTCAAAAGGTTTACCTAAATAACTTAATTGTATAAAAGTGAATAATTTATTCATAATTATATACAATTCAAAATCTGTCTTAAACCATATCTGAATTTTAATATAAATTCATTGAAATGCGAATTCTATATCAACAATCTAGTGCTTAGTACTTAATTACATATTCAATTCTAGAATATTTACATAGAAAACCTTATTTCTAAGTCAGTAAAACAATTATGCAAAACAAACTGGTATCGATTCATGGATTATCTTTATTTTAGGATATATATTTAAATATGGGTTGTAAATGTACCTAAAAGCTTATTTTACAGAATATTTTGCTAGTGACTCTATGGACTGAAGACCTCGCGTAGTTTAGAAAATGACTGAAATATGTTATTTTTTTACGTTTACGACCCATTTTGGCTTTGCCGTACTTGACTGCCTTTTAAGCAGGTGTACCGAGTTTGATTCCCGGCGGAAGCATAAGTTTTCTCCCCGAGGAAAATTTGTGTTTCTGGTTCTGAGTGTGATTGTGTTTTTTTTTTTTTAATTTGTGACAGGCTTGTGTTTGACCACTATCTCACCTGATGGTAAGTGACGATGTGATCGAAGCTGGTAAACACACTAGACCTGGAATACGCAGGCTCTCAAGGATAACTGCCGGAACACCGTGTGTGCGTGATGTAAATGTTACCGGGCACCTACGACTCAAGTCATCGAACTTAGTGTGGGTCTGTGAATGAAAAAGCGTTTGTTTATGCACTGCCACCAGGAACTTTGAATAACAAAGTTCAGCATCACTCTGAACGGTTGGAACAATGCTACCTTGTGAATTTAAAATTAGCACGTTTACATGACTAGCACAGCGTCAGAGGGTATAAAGGTACTATATTCATTTCGCATTCATACGTACATAAACATAGATATACAAACCCCTATAGAGCCATACGTAGGTACGTACATACATGCCGTATCGCCGCCTGAAATGTGATTACTGTCTATAATCTAGGCAAATGCCTTTAGGGTAACAACTCATTGAATACTTATTTTATAGCAAGAAATGTTTTAACATTTCTTTTTTACAAAACCAACCATCAATCAATCAATCAAAATCGTTTATTCACATGGGCCCCAAAGAGGCACTCATGAAATTTAATGAATCTATTGCCAGATTCGGAAAATTACAGCCATCTCGAGAACAACCTGGCAAGAAACTCGGCGGCGCATTTTTTTTCATAAATTTTTTTTTTAAAGACTTTCTTAATTTCTAATACATAATTTTCTTAACCTGGGTGTTATTTGAAACGTTGAAAGAAACATTATTAAACGCAAGCAAAGCTAAAAAACTGACTTCACCGCTTTATCTTTGGAACTCTGATCTGATTAGATGTACTAAACACGCATTGTTGCAATATTTCAAGAACTACTGATCAGATCTTGATCAAATTTAAATGGGAGCAACAGCGAAGCAACATATTTAAAAAAAATATTTCAAAAACTGTTCACGTGGAAAGAAGTTTTGAGGAAACACACATAAAAAAAGAAATTACAGTCGACTTGAGTACCTCCTCCTTTTTTATGAAGTCGGTAGAATATTAGTTGAGTCATGCCGTAGTGGTAGCAATTTCAAAATCAAAAGTATTTAATCTTATTGAAATCCAACTTATCAAATTAACTCTATTCTACAGCAACTGCACTGACTTTTAGAATTAAATCTTTCTCAAAAACGTTGCTTGTCTTTCAGATTTCAGGATCATTGCTATTCACTTACCAGATACCAACGAAATCCTACCAACAGTATCAGAGATATCTCATTTCAAAGTTCTTAAAATTTTTTTTTTTTTATTTGTGACAGGCTAGTGTTTGACCACTATCTCACCTGATGGTAAGTGACGATGTGATCGAAGCTGGTAAACACACTAGACCTGGAATACGCAGGCTCTCAAGGATAACTGCCGGAACACCGTATTTGGCTTGGCGGCAGACTTTCAACTTGATGGTGGTAAGCTACTTTGGTAGCAAGCCAGGCGAGCAACTCACAAAATGCTCTACCACCTCTCAAATGTCACCTGATTAGCACCACCCGGGGACCACGTGTAGGGAGTCAGACTTAAGGGGTATCCTCCTACGGACGTGGGTTACTCAGCCCCTATCCCACAGGAACTGCAAGTATAAAGATTTATAGATAAATATTATTCAATGTCCTTTTCCAGAACCAAAGCTCCATCACAACCAGTACGCTCATCCAACTAAACTGTTTCCTGATGAGTACAATACGGGAGTCTTCAAGTCACGAGTGAATAGGTATCTTCTAGGCAAGCTTGCTCCATCGTCGCTTACCATCAGGTGAGATAGTGGTCAAAAGATTGCCTAACACGAATAAAAAAAAAGCCAACGGGCAGTTCCAGTAAATCCTATTTTACCGCCAATGTCCCGGAATCCCTCGTTCGTCCTTGATAAAAAAACTTGAGATCAACTAGACACTGAACACTCTCAAACAAATAACTATAATAATAATCTTAGAGAGCGGCAGAGGGCGGCATATGCAGTTGAATTTAGAACCCCGTTTCTATTAAAATCAGAAAAGCATGTATGCTCTATTCACGTCACAGATACTTAATAAAATTCCGCCGTACTAATGGATTGAGGAGGGATGCAACGTCAGGACGCGCAGACGGACTAATTCAATTATGCCCGTAGCCTGTCACATCGCTTTATCTGGCCCGATTCCATCAAGACACGCTCCGTAACTTAATATTAGTTAATATGCATATTGTTTATAATTATAATGGATTGTTATAAAACTATCCGGTGGCTTAGATGGATGCGCGTTCGCCTTCTATTCGTAAGCAAGGGTAGCGGGTTCGATTCCCGACACGAACACGAGTTTTCTCCCCAAGGAAAAATTTTTTTTTGTGTTTGGTGATTGTGTGTGTGACATCAACTTAGTGTGAGGCTGTGAGTGTTTATAAACAGTAAATTTCATCCTAGATTTCATCCGAAAGTTTGTGTGTAAGTGTGTTTGGTCCCTTTTCACGCTTTAACGGCTGAACGGATTTGAATGAAATTTGGACTACTTTTTAACTTGATAACAGCGGGCGAAGCCGCGGGGCACGGCTCGTAACAAATAAATGATATGAAATACTAGGATGTTCGCGCAATTTAAAAACGCGGCCATTTGGCCGTTCTTTCTGAGACTAAATACTAAACAACTGTTAAATCGATAAACGGAGTTTGGTGAACTCGGACGTATTTTGCTAGCGCAGTACCTGCTCTGATGGACTAATCCAATTTTCCGAGCCTATGGTTCCTATATTATATCTAAATAAGATCTAAATGTTATACATATTCCTCAATATTATTTACTTGACGTCTCTATAATCAAGTCATACTTTAAAAGATTTTTTAAAATCAAATTTTTACAAGTTGTAAATAAAGAGGTCGAAAAGTTACGTAACCAGAGAACTTGTCAAGACAAATCAAACGATCCGAAATTGGATGGAGTTGCGTCGTTTCATTACAGAGTTATATCTACACCTTCTAGCTACATCATCAGATTGGTTACCATTGAAAGACAAACTACTCGTCAAGACGATTCAAATGAGCCCAAACTCGATTTGGTTGTGTCGTTTCATTGCAAAGTTCCTTTGGCCACCTTTCAGCTTCAGCAGGACAGGTGAAACTAAATAAAAGCTTGTAAAATAGCAAACTATGTGCATTTTGCCAGTGTCAAATTAGCTATTTGAAATTATGTATTAATTGCCTTCTGGGTAAGCATGCTACATCTTCGATCGCATCATCACTTTCCGTCAGGTGAGATTTTGGTCAAACGCTTGCCTATCGGGCATAAAAAAAAGCTACATAGGCATTTCATAAAACCAGTCCTTATAGTCACCAGTCAAATTCATGTAGGTCACAGTCAAGGTCCAGTCATAGTGAAGTCATGACCTAATAAAGAGGTAGAAAATTTACTAAAACTTCTATTAGAGTTTTGGAACGAAGGCGAAAATCACGTTTTTAACATTGTATGATTTTCTTAATAATTGTATGATTTGTCTTAATAATCCAACATTTCTTTTGCCGGAGAGCATTTGGCCTCTATCTTATCTGATGGAAAGTGATGATGCGGCCGAAGATGTAGTGTACTTATCTTGAAGATACCTATTCACTATAGGCTTGAAGAATTAGACATTAACACTCGAAGAAGCACAAGCTTTGGTAAATAATCCAAAATCAACACCGCCATTTTTATCGACTTCCCAAAAAAGGAGGAGGTACTCAAGTCGACTGTATTTTTAATTTTTTATGTACCTCATAATTTCAATTTCACGGCAAAACCGATCTAAATGATACATTTATATTTGGAATTATTGGAATAGCATAGTAGGTATTCCTAATTACTTAATCAACTTAATGTAACTAGCATCGTGATAGGAAACAAACCTACGATTACTTTGGCTACATCATCCTTGGTCACTAGTCATTGCATGAGGTGACGTTTGACTTTGATATTTAATCGCCATCTTCCGATTAAACATTTAAAGAAGAAGTAGAAGTTTTTTTTTCTACCCTTGGGGTATCTTTGAAAAGGGCTTGACAAGTATAATACGAAAACGGTTTAAAAAAATCTATGTTGGAAAATAATGATTTGGTAGGCCACCAAAGTCACTATTTTAGACCTATTTTGTCCCGAGTCTATCTCAAAAACGGCTTCACACTGAACGCTGAAACTTACGTATAATATCCGTTATATCCTGTGCTTTTTTTTTATGCTAATTAGGCAAGCATTAAAATTTGACTACTATCTCACCTGATGGAAAGTGATGATGCGGCCGAAGATGTGACATGCTTGCCTAGAAGATACCTATTCACTCTTGATTTGAAGGAGGCAACGAGTTCCACTCCTTCGCTGTATGGATGATGAACGTAGGAGCAGACCGCTTCGAGCGAACTGGAGGTATGTCAACCAGAAATGGATGACGTTTGATAGTTTGTCTGGTTGTTAGATGGTAAAAGGGGCATGGTGGAATGAACTCATGTAATTCCTGCGCACACTCTCCAAAATGCAAACGATAGAATACCCATAGACTTGCGACCATACGTCTGTGACCGAGGCTCTACAATCTGGAATCAGTTAGCTTACTATCGCCAATAAGTATTTTTGCTCGTCGGTCAATAGACTCACTGATATCAAACAATTATTATAAATAACTAGCTGCGCCCCGCGGTTTCACCCGCGTTGATAATGATGAAAAGTGATGATGATGATGATGATGATGAAAAATAGATGTTGGCCGATTCTCATAGATACCGGATAAGCACAAAAAATTTCATCAAAATCGGCCAAGCCGTTTCGGAGGAGTATGGCAACGAAAACTGTGACACGAGAATTTTATATATTAGATTATGCTAAATTCACAAAGATTACGAAGTCAAAATTAAAGATGGTGTACCAAGCGTAATAGGAACATCATTAAAAAAAAAGGGACGCAGTGGAGCTGGAGAGTCATCAATGCGGCAGGTGACGGCGCGGCGGCGCGTCGTGTTCGTTTTGGCGAATCAAAGGCAGGCAGGTGCGCGGGCGCAGCGCAGGTGCCGATGCCGCCGCGATTCGGCCCTTACCTGTCGTATAAATACTTATATTGCGTGCGGCCATCGAATCCAAGTCTAGAACGCTTTTAGTTCTGTCACAGAATTAGTAGTAGTATGTGGCTTTGTTGTAGCATTATTTATGATGAGTTTTTGTTTTATTTAATTTATTTTTTCACAATCCAACAACGTTTACAAAATATACATAGGTAATAAAAATCCTACATCAGTATGTTATAGTATAGTATGGTAAATTAAAGAAAGAAGGAAAATGCATTAAATTGGCACAAAAAAACAGTTAACTTAAAAATTTTCATAATATTATTAAAATTCGAGTATCACTCACGTCATTTGATCGATATTGTCGACCTAGGTTTCGAGCAACGATGCTCTTCTTCGGGATGAGTTTACGCCGCGAGATCGCATGAATGTATGTATCATTGTACATATTTAGGTTTATATGCAAAACCATTATTGGTATATTATTGGAGAGCAGAGAACTCGACACTGATTTCCAGTTAAACATAAACCAAGCGGGCAGCATAAAACTAAAAAATACATACAAAGTATGTAGTGCAAAGAATAAAAACATATAAATAACTAAAATGAGATATTTACTAACTAATCTACTTAATGTTTTAAATAAGTACAATAAATATAACTAGTTATTAAAGAAAAGACTGTTAATTTTATTCGTTCGTTGTCCACTCTTCTATCACTGGCTAAATGGACAAATATTGCGAAGCCAACATCAAAATGGTGTACCAAGCGTAATAGGAACAATAATATTTGTACATTTAACCAGTGATAGATGAGAAAAGTGGACAACGAACTAATGAAAAGAACAGCTACAAAAAGTGGGCAAAGATCCACAATTTGTATGAATATTGAACGGCTAGAATAATAGACAAAATCAGGAATCATATAATAATATGTATATCATCAATAAAGTCACAAGTCACAGTCAAAGTCAATGTCCAGTCATAGTTGAGTCATGCCCTAGTATATAAAATGGTAGAAAATGTAATATCCTACTAATCCTACTATCCTACTAATATTATAAATCCGAAAGTTTGTGTGTAAGTGTGTAAGTATGATTGTTCCCTCTTCACGCTTTAACGGCTGAACGGATTTGGATGACATTTGGAATGTACATAGATTATACCTAGGATTAGCAAATAGTTTACTTTTTAACTTGATAATAGCGGGTACGCCGGGCACGGCTAGTAACTTATATTGTAGTTTTGGAGCTAATCGAAACTCAAGTTTTTTAACTTTGTATGATTTGCCTGCACTCAAACACGCCAACAAACTATTAACGGTTAATAATCCACTATTATTACACTTGAACACTTGAAGAATCACAACTTTTGCAAAAATAATGCAATATCAACAACGCCATTTTTTCACTTTCGCGGCAAAAAGCCTAGTACCATTGGAATTACGATCTTCCAACGAATGACGATATTAATTCGGCGAATTATTGGAGTAAACTTTCACAAATCATGTTTTCAAACCCCGACGCAAAAAGAGGGGTGTTATAAGTTTGAGTCAGTCTGTGGCACCGAATTGAAAATTGCAACCACTTGGTGAACTGCCCCCCGATTACCTATCTTTGTTGCAAACGGTTTCAATACTAAATTGACAAAACTCCTAAGAAATAAGGTTCATTTTTGCTTAATTTTAATTGAAACCGCGTGCAACAAAGATACGTAATAGGGGGTCAGATATGGATGCGGTTTTTTTTTAAAGGTGACTGGATCGAGTGTTCTTCTTTTTCCTGTTTGGTGAAAATGGGTCAGCCGTATTCCAGATAGAGCGTCAGTAATATTTTAAAATGTTTATTTTGCCTCTTGTTGGTTATTATTTATTAATATCGTATCATCGAGTATATATTGACCAAATATGAGAGCATTATAAATAAACGACAAAAGTATCGTTACTGAATATGACTTATTCACGACGCTATAACGAGCTTCTTTCTGGTCGACATACTTAATTCTAACTTTTTAACTTTCGCGATTCCAAATTTAGGTAATATCTCGGGACTTATAATCGCACTAAAAACTATTTTTACCATATATTTATAACCTCGCGTCGAGGTGAAGAAAAATAGTTTTAGCGCGATTGTGTCCCGAGATGTTAAACCTAAGTCAATATAAGTAGGTACTAAAAATTCAAATCCCGACGTAAAATGTTTACTAACTTTTTGTTATTAAGTAACACGTTTTTAGAAAAAAAAATTTGCTAATTACGTGCATTATCATGCACAAAAATCCAGAATGGCTTCCCTCGTCATTGGGTTTCACAAAAATATTTGCTATGAGTACTAGGTACTCAAAGTTTCGCATATTTTTTGTGACGAAAAACCTTCTGGCATGCGGCCAGTGAATAATACATGCCTATATTAAATTACAAGCCCCTTGTTATTGTAGTGGACAGGTGGATTGTGATCCGTATAAAAAGTTTAGGCTTCTCTCATTAAAAACAATCATTTCATTTTCATGAGCTCATTGATTTGTTATTTTTTTACCGACTTCCCAAAAAAGGAGGAGGTACTCAAGTCGACTGTATTTTTTTTTATCTGTGTTACTTCATAACTTCTCTCCACGTGAGCCGATTTCGAAAAGTTTTTTTAGTTTGAAAGATGTTAGTAATATAAGAACGCAAGCAAGCTTAAAAAATCCGACTTCACCGCTTTATCTTCGGAACCTTGATCAGATGTAATGTTTTAAACAGTTACGATTTATTGACGATAACTCAAAAACTAGATATCAGATCTTGATCAAATTTCAATGGGACCACATGAAAAGGACCAGCTTTCTAATAAAAATATAATCATCAAAATCGGCTGACAACGAAAGAAGTTATGAGGTAACTTTTGAAGTGGGATAAAAACGAGAACATCGTCAATGTAGTCCGCAGAATACGCATTATTGACGATATTTCAAGAACTACTGATCAGATCTTGATCAAATTTAAATGGGATCAAGTGGAAAGGAACATTTTTCAAACTGAAGAAAAAATTTAGAAATCGGTTCACGTGGTAAGAAGTTATGAGGTAACACATAAAAAAAATACATTCGACTTGAGTACCTCTTCCTTTTTTGTGAAGTCGGTAAAAAATATATAACATTTAAAAAACTTTGAACAGTTAAAATATGTTTTGTATAATTTTCACTGCTGATGATACGCGTCAAAAAATATAAAATAAATGTAAACTACGTATAGGAGGTATATTAAACCGTTTTTCTTTCTTTGACTAAGGAGTTTATTTAAGAGGTGTTCGTAATTTTGGATAGGAATTATACCATACAGTTAAGCTATAACTATTAGTACCGTGAAATGAAACAGAGAAAATAAATTATAGGTGTCATATGACCTTTAACTTAGTTGAGCGCGAGTTCGACTTCTAAGCTGGGTTCGGATTTATCTAAGCTGGGTTCGGTTAGGATTTATATATCGGGTTCGGATCCCCGGGACACAAGTATTCTCCCCAAGGATAATGTGCTTTCTGTTCTGGGTGTAATTTCTATATTTTCTTTTCTTTTTTTTTACGCATTCACACTCCTCACACTAAGTTCAAAGACTTAGGTCGTGGGTGCCGGAAACATTCACATCACACACACATTACACCCAGAACCAGAAGCACAAATGTCCCTTGGGAAGGTATTTGAATTGTGAGTGCGGCGTAAATGTTTCCGGTATCCACGACACAAGTCATCAAACTTAGTGTGGGGATGTGAGCGTGAAAGCGTAAAAAAGAACCTAAATACTTATCGCCTATACAGGACGACCTTGCACTCGAACGGCGGTGACTGAGTTGGCACGTCATATCATACACTAGCCGAGCCCCGCGGCTTCACCCGCTATTATCAAGTTAAAAAGTAGTGTGTTAATCCTAGGTATAATCTATGTACATTCCAAATTTAGCGGGCGAAGCCGCGGGGGACGGCTAGTATTCTATAAGACTCTTTGTCCCGACATACTGATTCACTGACTGACTGACTGATAGAGACAATGCACAGCCACAACCGCTGGTCGTAGAGATTAGAAATTTGGAGGGTACATTTGTATTATGTAGGGGTGTATGAAGAAAGGATTTTTGGAAATTGTACCCCGAAGGGTTAAATGGGGAGAAAACGTCTGTAAGAAAGTTCTTTGTTTTTGAACTTATAGCGATTAAAATTGGTATTTAAGTAGTTAATTTAAAATAAAAAATAATATTATCTTTTTTTATATAAGTTGATGTCGAAAGCTTCTAGATTATGAAGCGTCAGTCGCTTCATAATCTAGAAGCTTTCGACATCAACTCTCTCATCGTTCAAAGATGATATTGCTCAAACTCACACAAATACTCACACAACACTACCAACACAACACTCATACTACCTGCATACCTCATTTACACACAATTATTTTTAAAAATAATCTCTCACTCATCCAAAACCTTTCCAAATCATTTGTACTAATGTATTTTTTTCTTTTTTAATTTTCATAATTTAATTACTAATCTCAAATTCTTTTATTTCTAATATGCTGAAGTTCTCATAATTATTGTTATAGTAAAAGGCTACGGTCTCCCGCGATACAGGCATGCCCTAGTGCGGAGTCCTTTAGCAATCTTCCTGTTAGTATATACCTATTTTTGTATTTATTTACTTGTATCCTTTTTGGTAAATAAATAATTTTGTATTTTTGTATTAAGTTCTTCATTTATGAAGTTACACTGATGGAAATTGATATTTGAGTAGATAATTTAAAATAAAATATTATCTTTTTTATGAAAGTTGATGTCGAAAGATCTTTATTTATAAAGTTACACTGATGGAAATTGGTATTTGAGTAGATAATTTAAAATAAAATAAAATATTATCTTTTTTTATGAAAGTTGATGTCGAAAGTTCCTTATTTATGAAGTTACACTGACGGAAATTGGTATTTGAGTAGATAATTTAAAATAAAATAAAATATTATCTTTTTTATGAAAGTTGATGTCGAAAGTTCTTTATTTATGAAGTTACACTGGTGAAAATTGGTATACGAGTACATAATTTAAAATTAAAAAATTTTTATCTTTTTTTATGAAAGTTGAGGTCGAAAGTTCTTTATTTATAAAGTTACATTGGTGGAAATTGGTATTTGAGTAGATATTTTTTTTTTTTTATGAAAGTTGACGTCGAAAGTTCTTTATTTATGAAGTTACACTGGTGGAAATTGGTATTTGAGTAGATAATTTAAAATTTAAAAAATATTTTCTTTTTTTATGAAAGTTGACGTCGAAAGTTCTTTATTTATGAAGTTACACTGGTGGAAATTGGTATTTGAGTAGATAATTAAAAATTAAAAATGAAGTTATCAAATGTTGCATTAAGGTGGTGTTGGGCGGATGGGGAATGAAATAGAAATATTATATTTATGTCAAAGTTATGTAAATTGTATCTGAGTAGTAAAATGAAAGGTAATTTGCAATGTATAACTACATAGCTTATACACAGGATTAGCACATTACTTTCTAATTTAACTAACACGGGCGAAGCCGCGGTACACGGCTAGTATTTCATAAGAGAAGTCCTTATAGTCACAATCAAAGTCAAGTAAAAGAGTCAAGATCCAGTCATAGTGAACGGTTAAGTCATGCTCTAATAAAGAAGCAAAAACTTACTACAACTTCTATTGACGTTTTCCAACTTATGATTTGCCTACACTCATGCACATTCACTAAGTATTAACTGTTATTATCCACTATTATTACTTAAGAATACTCGAAGAATTACAAGCTTTGGATAATAATAAAAAATCAACAACTATTTTTTTTTACTTTTGCGGCATAGTTAACAATATACTGTATTTTTTTTTGTATTTCCTCATAACTTTGTTCCACGTGAACCGATTTTGATAATGTTTTTTTTTGTTTGTAAGATTTTGCTTTCCAATTGGTCCCATTTAAATTTGATCAAAATCTGACCAGTACCAGTGCTTAAAATATCTTCAATAATGCGTGTTTGGTACATCCAATCTGATCAAAGTGCCGAAGATCGCGGTGAAGTCGGTTTTTTTTAAGCTTTGCTTGCGTTTCATTATTAAAATTTTTATCGGTAAGTTTTATTTGACTATAATCTGACAATGCATTTTTCACATCACTAAAAGCTTGTACGTTCTCAAAGCGGATTAAAATTGATTGTTATTACCCATTTAGCTTAACGGGAATTGCGTCATATTTTTTGCTCAACTTAGTGCTAAGTAATTGCGCCATATCGAGGTTGTTGTCTCTATTTATCTCGTTTTCTTTCATGGTACTTCCATTTCATATTATAAAAGTTTATTTTAAGAAGGTTTATTCCTTTTTTATTCTCCCTCGCTCGCACAATTCGATATTATTAATAAATATGAAGGTATCCGTATACTTGTACATAACAGAGATACAAATATCTGTTTAACTGTATGTAAGTATCCGTATACTTGTACATAACAGAGATACAAATATCTATTTAACTGTATGTAAGTATCCGTTTACTTGTACATAACAGAGATACAAATATCTGTTTAACTGTATGTAAGTATCCGTTTACTTGTACATAACAGAGATACAAATATCTGTTTAACTGTATGTAAGTATCCGTTTACTTGTGCATAACAGAGATACAAATATCTGTTTAACTGTATGTAAGTATCCGTATACTTGTACATAACAGAGATACAAATATCTATTTAACTGTATGTAAGTATCCGTTTACTTGTACATAACAGAGATACAAATATCTGTTTAACTGTATGTAAGTATCCGTTTACTTGTACATAACAGAGATACAAATATCTGTTTAACTGTATGTAAGTATCCGTTTACTTGTGCATAACAGAGATACAAATATCTGTTTAACTGTATGTAAGTATCCGTTTACTTGTACATAACAGAGATACAAATATCTGTTTAACTGTATGTAAGTATCCGTTTACTTGTACATAACAGAGATACAATTATCTGTTTAATTGTATGCAAGTGTCCGTTTACTTTAGTTACAAAACAGAGATACAATTAATAGCCTTTTTCCGAGTTTTTTTCTTCGTCTACTTCTAATGAGTTTTTAACTTATATTATGATTATGTTTGTCTGATAAATATAATTTATGATCATATAGGCTGTATCATACAGTAGTTACCTGGCTTAGTTGTTGATCAACACAGCTGGTGACGTAGCTGAGGTTGTACAAATGCACTATTAAGCTGCATGTAAGTTCGTAATGCTTCGGCTACATTAACGGGCGAAAATTCGTATCGTGTTGGCGCGACAAAAACATCGTGTTCGGGTGAGGCGATGTTCTTGTCTACATTAAGGCGGGCGAAGATTCGTGTCGAGTTGACGCGATGCATCGTGCCGGTTTGTGTTGTTCAGTTTGCTGTGCGGCCGAGACGTAGGAGGTAATTTAAAAATGGAGGAAATAGTGGCTTTGCATTATATGTCAGTAAATTATTATTTATTACAATTGTACGAGTATCATTTACGAAATGATATGAAAAAGAGAAGAAAGAGGAGATGGTTTCGTTACTCCACTCCATAGTGTACAAAAAATACAGGCATGTCCGTCTTGCTTCAAAGTCTGGACGACACTGAATTGACGTAGGTGTAGCCACCCAAGCGAATATTGTCGCGACAAATCCCTTTGATCCGTGCCAGTTTACCGACAGCTCCCCGATACTACATCGTCTTCGCCCGAACACTACACGATGACACGATGTACCCGGCCACATTCATCGCGTTAACACGAATATTCGCTGTAGCCCGCTAATGTAGCCCCAGCATAAGAAATAAAAACACACTTTATTTTATAAAGGCGTAAGTATGTGAGTGTGTTTGTATGTTTGTTAGATCTTCACGCTTAAACGGCTAGACCAATTTTTATGAAATTTGGTATGGAGGTAGCTGACAACCTGGATTAACACAAAGGTTACTTTTTATCCCGGAATTCCCGAGGGTCCGGGATTTGTGCGGGTAAAACCGCGAGGCACGCCTTGATGCTGAATAAAATCGTACATAACAAAATCAAGAATTGTGTTAAGAGAAGCCTGAATTTTTAAGTCAGAAATTTAAAGAACTTTGCGTGCTTACTTGCCTTATGTAGATAAAGACAAACATTTATAGATCACGGCATCATATCAGAGCTACGTACGTCGCTTTATCTCCAGTAAGCAATATCTCGTTTTGCGTGAGAAATATATAAAAAAATAAAGGATTTAAGAATAGATTTTAGGTTTTTTTTTTGTATAGAATTAAGTAAAAAAGTGTGTCTTTTCCACCGTCGGAGAATGAACGTTATTTATTCAAAAAGATCTAAATTCGGAGAATAATTCCATAAAGATAACTTTTACAAATGAAAGAAACGTGTTCTTTGATATATTCAAGTAGGGGAGCGAGGGGCTTGTTGTAGCAGGGGTAAGTAGTAACAGGCTCTTTTCACTAGGATCTTAAACCTTATTAGCGTATTTCTTTGACTCGATTTGACCTACAAACCACGCCGCATCATGTTGCCATAGCCAGTGCCCCGCCGGCCGGCGCAGTGAGTTGAAGTGAGCACGCGCTTCATTTTTGCCAGGTAATATAAAATTGTACCGTCGTAAAATTTTGGTTTGCGTCATTATTATCGGTTAATTTCAAACTTTCTTTATCTTATTTACATTCAAATTTATCTATCTCTGATAATGTGTAACAGTTTTTAAGATTGCTAAATTGTTTAAATAATTATCTTGATAAATGTTAAAAATCATACCATGGGGTTAGTTGTAACAAAATTCCGGGGCTTGTTGTAATGTGTTACAACATGCCCCAAGTTATGATGTAGATACCAATTTTTTTTTTTTTTTCTTCTAGAATGATGAAGAAAAAGCAGAAAAAAGATGTCAAAATTAAAGGAAAAGGTAAAGGCAAAGGTAAATTTACCAAAAATAAAACCGGAGTAGACAGAGCTAAAAAAAAGATTTTATGTTCAGATTCAGAATCTGAATCAGAAGAGTGGTATTGTCTGGTATGGGGTGAAGCTTACACAGATTCAAATAAAGAAGATTGGGTCGAGTGTATCATTTGTAAGATGTGGGCACATGTAGGATGTGTTACAGAAGACACTATATCTTTTATTTGTATTAATTATAGCTCAGATGAAGACTGAATTTAATTATAATGAAACCCACCAAATGTTGATTATTATATAAGTGCAATACTTTGTTAGATAGATATTTAAAAGAGATAATTACAAAGCATACCTTAGATATAAATAATTTAATTACTTACTATGATTTAAAAGTGCCATGATGATTATAAGTAGTGTTTAACTAAATAAAACTGTTAATTACTTAATTTTTAGGTGTTGATTACTTAAAAAGTGTACTCAAGTTGATTTTTTATAAGAATTACATAATACCTATTTTAGAAAGATGTCAATTTTGTTAAAAATAAACAAAGAATAAATGATTAGAGGTATTATTGTTGTTTTTTTTGTCGTTACTACTTGCCCCGGTAGACGTTACAACTTGCCCCAAGCCCGAGGTAAGTTGTAACACCGCACTCCTTCTAGAAAATAATTGATTGTAAAATATTGACCAATAGTTATGGAATTATTTTTACTTGATTTGGTAGACGAAGAGTTACAGCATCCATCCATCTTTATTTAGTAGCAATTTAATCAATGGATCTCAAGATATATTCGTTTTCATGAAAACTGTTACAACAAGCCCCTCGCTCCCCTACATTATTATCCAAATATAAAAGCGTTGTCTTTTGTCTTTACTGAATATGTAAGTATTATGAAATCTCTACCGTTCCGATTCCCCACTGAGTTATTGTTTCTAGAAACAAAGGTTTTACCTTTATGACATCTTTTCATCTTAAAACTTCTCTTAAGGGACTGGTATACGTCGATGCCAGCATCTTTTTTAACCACAGCAAATTATCCCCTTACACTTTAGCACATAAAGGTGTATATTGCTTGAATTACATCGTGGTGGTTACACAATCGTCGTCGGTCAAGAGACTTATTCGTAGCGAGCAGCTGACTAATTCTAAGCTTCAGAGCTTGGGTCATCGCCGCGCCGGTAGCCAGTCTCTCGGTTTTTTTATCGAAAACATTTCGGAGAGTGTGCTAAGGAACTGCACGATCTAGATCCCCCATTCCCGTTCTATCATCGGACAAGCAGGCAAACTCCTAAGCGACACCGCTATATGGTGGACATTCCACAAATGCGCACTAAGCGTTTTGCCTCCACATTCATTGTGCGAACCGCAAAGGAATGGAACTCCTTACCCGAGTCGGTGTTTCCTGATGAGTACAATATGGGAGTCTTCAAGTCACGAGTGAATAGATATCTTCTAGGCAAGCTCGCTCCATCATCGACCACATCGTCGCTTACCATCAGGTGAGATAGTGGTCAAAAGTTTGCCTATCTTGAATTAAAAAAAAATGGTTTAATAAAAATTTTGTGAACGCTACGCTACGTGTTAACGCCATAAGACGAACGCTTAAGCCGATCGTGCCTCTCTATCGCTTGTTCCACGCTCTCGCTTGCACGCTCGGCTCAGGCGGAACGTGACAATGAGTCATGCTTTTTCGTGCGTGCAGCCGGCGTTCATCGATTTATAAGACGTTATCACGTCAAAAATAAAACAAGCTGAAGAAATCCGTCGCCTAGTAAATATACGTATATGAAATAACTTTCACTGTATATTGATATAAAATGGCGTAACGAAATGGTTATAAAAATACAAATTGATGTTATTTACATGAGATTTGTTATTTTTTTTCTTTATACATATGAACGTTATGAATATTCTAAGAAGAAGGCATCAATTATCGTATCGCACGAATTCCGAAGAATATTTGTATTTATCCGGTTTTATCATGAATGCTGAGTAAAACGGTTACAAAATACGCGTTTTAGATGAAATTCTAGTATCACCCCCTTAAGGAAATATTATAAAAACCGTCCATAGAACTAACATCGGCCCGCTGATAAAGTATTTTCGTATTCCCAGTTATAAAATTTATTACAGTTGAAAAATTTTCAGCTTCGTGGGTGGTTACTTACTCGTATATAGAAAAATTTAAAAAAAAAAATTTATCATTATATATTATAAACTAATTTAATGTTAAAAGGACTAACGAACAACCTAACCCTATAACTTAATAAATAATTAAAATTCTTCACACAATCTTGAAATGACACACACTCACTTGCAAATTCCTACACATACCCAAATCATTTTATTTATATCTTGTTATAGTTATTTTTGGTTGGTTTTAATTTAGTTTTAGTTGAATGTAACATAATTATATTTAACTAAATAATATATACGTAATATAAACAAAAAAATGTGTTCCCGCCGGGAATTGAACCCAATTTAAGGCGAATGCGCACCCAACTACCTAACTCAACGGGCAGTTCATAAAGAATTTGAATACGACAGTTGCAGCTCAAAATATTTGGTGGGCGTCAAGATTTTAAATTCCCGCCAAAGACGGAATACGTGCAAGTACAAAATTAAATGTGACGCATGCAACAGATGTAATGTAAACGTGCAGGCCGGCAACAGATTCGCCAAAACGACGACGGCGACGTCTGATCACCTGTCCTCTCACTTACTTGTATCTGAAACTGATAATTACCATCCACAAAGTGAAAAGCTTATAAACTTCAGCCCTACTTAAATTCTTGTTTATTGTTGTCGCGTCAAAAAATACCCGTTTTTAATCCTACTATCCAACTAATATTATAAATCCGAAAGTTTGTGTGTAAGTGTGCAAGTGTGTAAGTATGTTTGTTCCCTCTTCACGCTTTAACGGCTGAACGGATTTGGATGAAACTTGGAATGTACATAGTTTATGCCTAGGATTAACACATAGGTAACTTTTTAACTTGATAATGGGGGCACGGCTAGTTACAATTTGTATTTATATATGTATTGTATATTGTTTATATTTTTTTTATATATCTATTTATTTGTTACTTTTTTATGCTAAATAGGTAAGCATTTGACCACTATCTCACCTGATGGAAAGTGAAAGTGCGGCCGAAGATGTGACATGCTTGCCTAGAAGATTTAGTCTTGATTTGAAGACTCCCAGATGTCACCCCTCGGGGAACAATGACGCATGCAGGCAATGAGTTCCACTCCTTCGCTGTAGGGATGATGAACGTAGAAGCAAAAAAGCGGCAACACTCCTTTGTTTTGGACGCATTAAATCAAACCAAGCTGGCATCGCCCCTATTAGGACACCGCCAACAAGTTCGACTTCAAACTCGACCAAATCATTTCCTCTCTATTAGGGGCTTGATATACAAAGCGCCCGAGGCGCGCGTACAGAGCGCGTCTCCTCCGTCAATGATATATTTAGTTTTTTTTTTTTTTTATTATTATAAGTTAAATTAGAAAAATCCAAGATATTATAGTTAAATTCTACGCCAGCACACACACGCACATACACATACACACACACATACATATACACATACACACACACACGCACACACACACAGTGATTTGTATATGTATAGTTTTTTTTTTGGTTTTTTGTTAATTATAGATTCTGGTATAATATAAAATATTTATGTTGTAAATTATTATATATTTATAAAATACCTGTTGCTGTTTTGTGCACTTATAGCATAATTATGTTAAATTATTAATTGTGTAATCCGCTTCCACATAAATACATCGGCTACCATCTATGTCCGATATAAGGGGTAGATTGTAAATCAGCGCTGTGAGCACATGAAAATGTACGCTCAGCATACGCTGAATCTACCCCTATTGCCCTATTTTAGAATATGACCCCATGTATGCACATGAATTTAAAAAAATGTTTTCTTCTTTGTGTTTCTTCTTCTTCTTTTTTTTGTAGTTTTGTACTTATGGGCAATAAATATATTTTTGATTTTGATTTGATTTGATATATCAAAATCGATTCATAATTGGTGGAGATATCGCGTAACATACAAACAAAAAAAAACATACAATCGAATTGAGAACTCCTTTTTTGAAGTCGGTTGAAAATAGTTTCTAGTCAGATTGATGTTTGATGACATCTAATCAGTCAAAATCTTCTCATATTTCCTCTCCTATTATGAAGCCTTTTTTGTCTATTTACTTTTGCATCAAACAAAAGTTACTGAACCAATTGTAACATGGCATTTGGCTAAAATTAAAGCAACGTACCTATTATTTAATATTATATAATAGCTATTTATATATTTAGTTTACCCAAAAAAAGAGCTGAGCATACTCCTATTGCCAACCACTATTGCTTTTGTCTATGACTATGGTTACATACATATTTTATAATTATGTAACTGTATCTTTTTTAGCTGTATAATTTAATTGATCTTTTTTATTGTATGACTATAGGTATACGTTGTATTGTATTGTAGAATACCAATAAGAAAAAATGTTTCTGGTTTCTGGCAATAAATACTTCTTTATTTTATTTATTTTTTAATACAGCTTGTTGTTACCCTCGTTCCTATTCTAAGAGGCATGATATCGGCAACAAAAAATATAATCGGCCATAAGGCCAGAGCCTGCCATAAGAAGCCACCAGGTGCGCGCAACAGATTCTATGCAGGCAATAATATAAATAAATATAGATGGTAGGTACTTATTATAAACACATTCCGGTTATAGGATAACTTTTTACTATGTAAGTTTTATCCCGCGTATTCGTCCGCAAGAATAATGGGTTTTTGATCAATTTAGCATAGGCGACATATTTTTGGTTGTTTTATATGTAACGCAATCAAAAAACTGACCACGTTATTTGTAATGCAATCAAAAAACTGACCACGTTATTTGTAACGCAATCAAAAAACTGACCACGTTATTTGTAATGCAATCAAAAAACTAACCGCGTTTGTAACACAATCAAACAACTAACCGCGCTATTTGTAACGCAATCAAAAAACCAACCGCGTTATTTGTAACGCAATCAAAAAACTAGCTGTGTTATATGTAACGCAATCAAAAAACCAACCGCGTTATTTGTAACGCAATCAAAAAACTAGCTGTGTTATTTGTAACGCAATCAAAAAACCAACTGTGTTATTTGTAACGCAATCAAAAAACCAACCGCGTTATTTGTAACGCAATCAAAAAACCAACCGCGTTATTTGTAACGCAATCAAAAAACTAGCTGTGTTATATGTAACGCAATCAAAAAACCAACCGCGTTATTTGTAACGCAATCAAAAAACTAGCTGTGTTATTTGTAACGCAATCAAAAAACTAGCTGTGTTATTTGTAACGCAATCAAAAAACCAACCGCGTTATTTGTAACGCAATCAAAAAACTAGCTGTGTTATTTGTAACGCAATCAAAAAACCAACCGCGTTATTTGTAACGCAATCAAAAAACTAGCTGTGTTATTTGTAACGCAATCAAAAAACTAGCTGTGTTATTTGTAACGCAATCAAAAAACCAACCGCGTTATTTGTAACGCAATCAAAAAACTAGCTGTGTTATTTGTAACGCAATCAAAAAACCAACTGTGTTATTTGTAACGCAATCAAAAAACTAGCTGTGTTATTTGTAACGCAATCAAAAAACTAGCTGTGTTATTTGTAACGCAATCAAAAAACCAACCGCGTTATTTGTAACGCAATCAAAAAACTAGCTGTGTTATTTGTAACGCAATCAAAAAACTAGCTGTGTTATTTGTAACGCAATCAAAAAACCAACCGCGTTATTTGTAACGCAATCAAAAAACTAGCTGTGTTATTTGTAACGCAATCAAAAAACCAACTGTGTTATTTGTAACGCAATCAAAAAACTAGCTGTGTTATTTGTAACGCAATCAAAAAACCAACCGCGTTATTTGTAACGCAATCAAAAAACTAGCTGTGTTATTTGTAACGCAATCAAAAAACCAACTGTGTTATTTGTAACGCAATCAAAAAACTAGCTGTGTTATTTGTAACGCAATCAAAAAACCAACTGTGTTATTTGTAACGCAATCAAAAAACTAGCTGTGTTATTTGTAACGCAATCAAAAAATCAACCGCGTTATTTGTAACGCAATCAAAAAACTAGCTGTGTTATTTGTAACGCAATCAAAAAACCAACTGTGTTATTTGTAACGCAATCAAAAAACTAGCTGTGTTATTTGTAACGCAATCAAAAAACCAACCGCGTTATTTGTAACGCAATCAAAAAACTAGCTGTGTTATATGTAACGCAATCAAAAAACTAGCTGTGTTATTTGTAACGCAATCAAAAAACCAACCGCGTTATTTGTAACGCAATCAAAAAACTAGCTGTGTTATTTGTAACGCAATCAAAAAACTAGCTGTGTTATTTGTAACGCAATCAAAAAACCAACCGCGTTATTTGTAACGCAATCAAAAAACTAGCTGTGTTATTTGTAACGCAATCAAAAAACCAACTGTGTTATTTGTAACGCAATCAAAAAACTAGCTGTGTTATTTGTAACGCAATCAAAAAACCAACCGCGTTATTTGTAACGCAATCAAAAAACTAGCTGTGTTATTTGTAACGCAATCAAAAAACCAACTGTGTTATTTGTAACGCAATCAAAAAACTAGCTGTGTTATTTGTAACGCAATCAAAAAACCAACTGTGTTATTTGTAACGCAATCAAAAAACTAGCTGTGTTATTTGTAACGCAATCAAAAAATCAACCGCGTTATTTGTAACGCAATCAAAAAACTAGCTGTGTTATTTGTAACGCAATCAAAAAACCAACTGTGTTATTTGTAACGCAATCAAAAAACTAGCTGTGTTATTTGTAACGCAATCAAAAAACCAACCGCGTTATTTGTAACGCAATCAAAAAACTAGCGGTGTTATTTGTAACGCAATCAAAAAACCAACTGTGTTATTTGTAACGCAATCAAAAACCTAAACCGCGTTATTTGTAACACAATCAAAAAACAGCCAAAACTGTCGTAAATATTCGGTTATGTTTTCCTTATTTATTTTATACATACCTTTCGAACTAATGTTACATTAGTCATGACTGGAGTTAGCAGCGGAACAACTTTCCTCAACTGAGGAACAAGCAGCCCCATCGTGGGGCGAGTTGTTCTTTGTCAACTTGCTACAGTCAAAATATCTTGAGCCAAAATGTATCATTATTTTAATAAATTTGACTGTAAAATATGAAACTAGAATAAATTCCGTAACTATTTATATATAAACCATGGTTTACAAATCTTTCTATCAGATTCATATTGCGTCCTACTCCAAAATCGGAACGTCGAACCCCGGCCTCCCCTACTAGTATCTCTATTCATTTTACCTATTCCAGTTTGTTTTCATATTAGAAATCCATGTCAAAGAGTCATAAAAAAGTTAATCTCACTTTGCAAGGCTGAGCTTTCAATTTTATTAATTCTGTATGTACCTATCCTCTTTATAGCGAATAAAAAAAATTAATCCACTCGCTCCATTTTCATATGAAAACATAATATTGATTTAAAAATCTGTCGTGTCGTATTATACTTGCCTTATTGTATTCCATACCAATGCAATCAAATTAGTGAGAGAGGTCTGTACCTATGCTTTAACCGCTAGTTTTGTTGTGTTTTTTTTCGATTCATTCTACAACGTATTACGGATTAATATAGACGTACCTAGATAGAGCTAAGGACTAACTTTTAATCTAGGAAAATATAAGGGATTCTGTGGAAATGAATATCCGCTAAATTGGATAGACCCAAACGATGTTTACTCGGTAGGATAGTACACAAATCGTTCGTCCCGAAAACTAAGATGCAGCGCCTTCATTTTGCCCAATAGAGAAAATCTTTTGAGGTTAATCGTCGTAACTTTTCTTTAAATAATAATTGTTTGTATTTTTTTAATAAGCGAATATAACGGACATTATAAGTAACTTCCAGCTTAGGGGAGAGGCGTACAAAATGATATACTAGTTATAAAATCGGTTATAAAATCTATATAAATTGGAAATTTTGAACTCTTTATGTAGCTTCATATTCTTTGATTTATTACTTACCGAATTATCACAGAGACCATTCAATTTAAACATAAACATAAAAATTATGAAAAAATTATAAAATCTTTAATAAAAACCGTTTTGTCCGCCCTAGGCGGGTAAAATGACACACGTGGTGTAGACAAAATGGCATACCATATTTGTACTGAAAATCAGTCCAATACTTGCAGAGTTCACATGAAAAGCTTCAGTGAAAGCTTGTGAGGAAGCATTTTTAGCATTTTTCATTGAATCAGATGGATTGAATATATTTCTTTCAGCACTGGAGATAGCACGCTGACTGGAAAATTGTTATATATTCCTTGGAATATCAACCTAGGTGATGTGGGAGTCGCAGGTATTGCAGCAGCTGTGTCAACAGATCGGGCTGTTGAGAGTGGACCTGGGTTGTTACGGCTGATATACTCTCAACCATCAGTGATGTTGAACTGCTTTCTTCCGCCTGAGATGGACCTGTTGAGGATATGATTAGGTTTTTTGCTGCCGTTATATCTTATTCGAGCTTTACCCGATCTTGTTGCATGAGGATGTTTGTTATTTCAGCAGGCTCAAACAAATGAACAATTATTTTGAAAAAGAAAAAGATAGGTGGATCAAACGACATACTATGCCATTTTACCCGAACAAGTGGTATGTCATTTTGTCCACTTTATAACCTCAAACATTAGAAAACAATAACTAAACATATAATAACAATTTTTAGGTTTCAACACATTCTCTGAGTTATTTAGTAAAATAACTATAAACTAAGTCAATAAAAACAAAATAACTTAAAAAAATACTTACTTTTGCGATGAAACAGAATACATCTGAGTAAAACTCGTGACTGCAAAAATCAAACAAACACGAATACTCATCACACGGTCAGACGGAAGCAACTGCCGTCAACACAGGTTGCGATTTGTTACTAAGCGGCCCTCTGCAGGCTATTGCGAATACTAATATGTCAGTGGTTTAGAGAAAAACAAGTGTGTCATTTTACCCGCCTATGTCATTTTGTACGCCTCTCCCCTAAGTGTTAAGACGTTTTTGAGATAGACCCGGGACGAAATAAGTCTAAAAACAGTGACTTTGGTGGCCTACCAAATAATACATTATCCTTGTCTTGTACATTATTCATTGGATCAATCGTTCTGATTTCCAAAGCTGAATCAAAGTTTCTATAATGGTTTCGGGTAAGAACTCGGCAGAATGCGACACATTGCGCCATCTAACGGATAAACGGGATACAATAAACTACAACCAACCGGAATAAATTGCCATCTACCGGATGAGTGGGGTACTATACAATGTTATAGTATTATCCGGTAGATGAAAATGAATACCTAGAACTTGTCCTGTTACTTATGCGGGTAAGAACGCGACCACAGCTAGGTAAATATATACGTATAATGTATATATGACTAGCAATTGTATCCATCGTTACATGTTAAACCAGTGCATCCAATTAATAAATATTCTAAATGCGCTAGGTAAAGCTAGGTCTGCGCTGTCATCTTGTATAGAATACTACTAATTCCACATCGACCAACTTAGCGATGCACTCTAACGTTCATACAACTTTTAATTAGGATTTCTGATATCGCTTTTATTTCCTTCCATATCTTTCCTACAGTGGTTACCAAAGATAATGTAATCACTCCGTTTTAGTGGTTACTACGAATAATTTAGTATGGTTACTATTTATTTTGACTTACACATAATAATAAAATTTGGTAGTAGCATTTGGTTTAATCATAATTATAGGGTTATATTATAATCATCGAGAGAGGAGAAGAAACACTTTGCTACAAAATCTAAGATCAATTAATGATCGAAGGTAGTGTGATGAATTTTAATTAAAATCGACATTATCTGTTTTATACATTTATTTATACTTAAATTAATTACATTGGGACGGTGGCTCTATCACAATTCATTAATTAGTAACACCAAAGTTAGAGATCAACTTTCGGAAATGAGTCACACCAATGTGTTTTGTTATCAGTGTTGCGGTCGAACTCGGTGGTACGACCGCCGGGGGGTGTGCGGGGCGTGGGACGGGCGAGGTATGAACTCGCCCGTGCGCTGGTTCCGCTCCGCACCTCGCACAGCACCGCAGGTATCCCTGGGTATGCGTCAGTACCCAGAGACGCCCGTGAGGTACTCGTGGTCGGCGGGGGGGGAAGGTACCTGGTAGGCGGCCTAGAAACAATTCGCGTTGATTTAGCGTCGGTAGGCCGCACTACCAAGACCAGCACCACTTGAGGGCCCCTGGTTTCCTATCCTAGCTATCTTCCTAGCTTGCTTCCTAGCTTGCTTCCTAGCTTGCTTCCTAGTGGGGTCCAGGTGTCTTCAATGAGGAGAGGGTTGTTCCTTAGTCTTCTTTATTTCTTGTTGTTCCTCCGAGGCTGGCTGGTTTCGAACTGATTTTACGACCCAAATGTTCCTACTAATAAACCGTCAAAGTGCCGGCAATCGACACGCTATCCCGCGAGAACGGAGAGTGAACGGCGCGTCACGCGCCGTCCCTCTCCCACCTACGCGCTCGCCCCATCCCGCTTTCGCGAGTTCTACCTATCCTATTCTACCAGCCAACCTCGCTATACAATTTATTTACAAGTAAACCTATTTACATTATCAACTTAAAATATTCACACATATAAAAAAGGACATATTAAAACATAAAAAACTTAGAACTAATTACAAAAATCTTATAAGCTAGTTCTGTCGCCGTCATCCTCCCCCTTGTGCGCAGCAACCATCTCTGATCAGGCGACGTCAGGGACTCGAACATCTCCCGGCTCCGTCTGTACAGGAACGAGCACCACCACCTTGGTGCAGGGTCGCCGCAGGATGCCGCCGGTTGTCCGCACCTCCAGGACTCGGGTTCTGCCGTCAGGACCAGGCAGCGTGTTCACCACTTCCCCTCGTGGCCAGATGCATCGTGGAAGTGTATGGTCCACGATGAGCACGATGTCGCCGCGCTGGATGTCGCGCGTGGCCGCCTTCCCGTCGAGTTTCCTCGGGAGCAGGGTGGGTAGGTACTCCTTCACCCACCGGCTCCAGAAGTGGTCGGCCAGTCGCTGCGCCATCCTCCAGGTCCGCTTGCCGCCAAGATCTTCATCGGTGACAGCCCCAAGTCGAGGGAGCCCGCAGGATCTTCCAATCAGGAAGTGGTTCGGGGTGAGGGCTTCTTCTTCATAATTTTCTTCCGTGTCAACGAGTGGCCTCGAGTTGACAATATGCTCGGCCTCCAGCAGTAGGGTATGGAGGACCTCCTCCCGGGGCTGCCGCTCCTTCAGCGTCGTCGCCAGCGCCCTCTTGATCGAGTAGACCAGGCGCTCCCAGGCTCCTCCCATGTTAGGCGCGCCAGGTGGTATAAACTTCCACCGGACGCCCAACTTCTCCGCTTCCGTGACGATGTCTTCTCGCTGTAGTTCTCGGGTGGCTTCCATCAGCTCCTTGGAAGCGCCGACCAGGTTGGTGCCGTTGTCCGAGAAGATGGACCTCGGGTACCCGCGCCGAGCAGCCATCCTTCGCAGCGCCAGAATCATGGAGTCCGTCGACAGGGATGGCGCCAGCTCCACATGGACCGCGCGGCTCGTGAGGCAGGTGAAGAGGACTCCCCACCTCTTCTCGCGGCGCCGCCCCACGGTGACGACCATGGGCCCGAAGTAGTCGACCCCGAGGCAGGTGAAGGGAGGCTCACCACGCCTCAGTCTCTCTCGCGGCAGGTCCCCGGGAGGCAGCTGTGGAGGTGCACCCCTGTGCACCCGGCACCACTGGCATTGATGGGCAGTGGCTCGTACCGCTGCTCGAAGTCCCAGGATCCAGTACCTCTGCCGGATTTCGTTCATCACCGTGGCGTGATTCCCATGGTTGAACCTCACATGGAAATCTGTAACAATTAAACGTGTGATGTGGTGCTTGCTGTCCAGCACCACCGGTCGTCGGTAGCTTTCGTCGATGTCGGCTGCCACGTCGATTCTCCCCTTTAGCCGGAGGAGTCCCTCTTGTTCCACGACGTCGAGTCTTCTCAGCTTGCTGGCTCGGTGAAGTGGTTGCTGACGTGACGAGGCCCTCAGCTCATCGGCGAAGCTATCCGCTTGGCTCCTCTTCAGCAGCATCTTCTCGGCTCGTTCCAGGTGAGCGCGGTCGATGGGCAGGAGCTTCCTTCCTTCCTTCTGGCGCGCGTTGACTCGGGGCTGCGCCTTCTTCTTCTTGGAGTATCTTCTCCAGGATGGGTCTCTCTCGTTCTCGCGTCTCGTGATGTTGACGCGATGTCTTCTTTGCCGACAGAGCTCGACGAACTGGAGTACGCGCGCTGTTGCGCGTAGCAGACGATTCCAGCTGGAGAACCTGGCGGGATCAGGGGTCGCATGGTGGTCGACCGCTCTCGCCGCTGCCGTGATGCTGGACGTCTTCTCCTCTCCAGTGGACTCCGCCTTGAAGTCCCGTGGTCGTGGCCAGGCTTCCTCGCTCAGCTTGAGGAACTCCGGCCCAGTGAACCACCTGTGGTTCTCGTCGAAGTCGCTCGGGATGCCTCGCGTTGCGTCGTCCGCCGGATTCTGGGCGGTTGGCACCCAGCGCCACTCCTGCGGCTTTGACGTATCTTCGATCTCGGCGAGGCGGTGCGCGACGAAGGGCTTGAAGGTCCTCGGATCAGCCTTGATCCAAGAGAGCACGGTGCTGGAGTCCGTCCAGTAGGTCTTCTTCTTCGCTCGCAGATCCAGTTCTTCCCCGATGCTATGCGCCATCCTTGTCCCCAGTAGCGCTGCTTGAAGTTCCAGTCGAGGGATGGAGACTGGCTTCAGTGGTGTCACTCTCGCTTTTCCTGCTAACAGAGAGATTAGTATCCGGCCGTCGTGGTCCTCCTGCCGCCAGTAGACCGCGCAAGCGTATGCTGTCTCGCTGGCATCGGTGAAGACGTGCAGCTCCCCCTCGGTGCAGAAGTGTGTGATGCACCGTGGTATGCGCAGGTCCCTCAGCAGCTGCAGGTCGTCAAGGTACTGCTTCCAGGACGCTTCGTCTTCTGACTTGACAGCCTCGTCCCAGCCGACGCCGCTTCTCCAGACATCTTGAAGCAGCTTCTTCCCCTGGATGAGCACCGGTGATGCCAACCCCATAGGGTCGAAGGTTGACATCACGGCGCTGGTGACTTCTCGCTTGGTCGGAGTCTTCTCTTCGGCGACGACATCTTGCACGTTCCGTAAGTAGACACGGAACCCCATCTTGTCTTCTTGCGTGAACCAGCGTAGCCCAAGCGTCTTCTCTTCCTTGGACCCGAGCTCGACCTCTTGACTGGAGTCTTCTTCCCCGGTGAGTCTTCGCAGCACCCCTGTGTTGTTTGAAGCCCACCCCCGAAGTATGAACCCCGCCCCCCGATGTATGGTGTCCACCTGGCTGGCCACCCTGACGGCGTCCTCTTCGGTCTTGAAGCAGTGGAGGTAGTCGTCCATGTAGTGGTTGCGCTCCACCGCCCGGACTGCTTCTGGAAAAAGATCTTCTTGTTCGGCCGCGTTCTTGTTCTTCACGTAGATCGCCGTGCTTGGTGAGCAGGCGGCGCCGAAGATGACGGATGTCATCCTGTACTCCGTGGGCTGCCCTGTCCGCTGCTCGCCTCGCCACAGGAACCGCAGACTGTCCCGATCCTCTTCCCGGATCTTGACCTGAAGAAACATCTCCTTGATATCCGCCACCACGGCCACCGGCCACTGGCGGAATCGAAGGAGAACCCCGAAGAGAGACTGGAGCAGATCAGGCCCAGGCAGCAGCGCGTCGTTGAGGCTCTTCCCCCCACACTTGGCTGCAGCGTCGAAGACCAGTCTCTTCTTCTTCTTTGTTGGATGAGTCACGGCGAAGTGAGGGAGGTACCATTTCCTCTTCGACGCAGACTCGTGAGCGACTACCTCCGCGTAGCCGCTGTCCAGCAGGTTCTGTACTTGCTTCTCGTACTCTTCTTTCAGCTCGACGTCTCTGTCCAGCTTCTTCTCGATGTTCTTCAGCCGATTTTCTGCCGCCTTGTAGTTGTCTGGCATCTGTTCCTCTTCCGATTTCCAAAGAAGACCCACTTCGAAGCGTCCATTTTCCAATCTTCGACTGGTCTTCTCGAGGATCGCCAGTGCTCGTCCCTCGGCGTCAGTGCTCGGTCGTCGTGGCTGCACTCCCAATGATTCCACGGCGAAGTGATCCTTGATCAGCTGTTCCAGCTCATCTTCCCTCGTGGAGACGTGCGCGCAGCTGAGGAAGTTGACTCTTCTGGTCGCGTGCCCCACATCAGACCCGTGGAGCACCCATCCAAGACGAGTCAGTGATGCGACTGGTTGGTTCCTCTTCCCGCGGCGCATCGATCTGGTGATGATGAGCTCCCAGTTGTCCTGGCCGATCAGCAGCTTCGGTGGTTCTTCCTCGTAGTGAAGTTGCTCAGCCAGTTGACTAAGGTGGGCGCACTCTTCGATCCTGGACCTCTCGATTCTCTGTGGAGTAAGACTGATGTTATCGATGGTTCTTACTCCGGAGATCCTCTTCTTCCCGGGCTGGTGGACACCTCTGATGTTGGTGTCGAGACGCATGGAGTCTCTCTTGACGATCGTCTTCCCACCAACGGTCTCGATGGAGAGGTTCTCCACTGGCCCCCGAAGTCCCAGGTCCGATGCCACTGACGAATCCAGTAGGGTCACTGTTGACCCCTCGTCCAGCAGCGCCAGAATCCTCGCTGATCCTCTGGGTCCGAAGAGCTCCACCGGAACCATCTTCAAGTAGGCCCGAGCTGACCTCGCCGCGTTGACCGGCAACCGGACGTTGGCGACCTGCTTCTCCTCTTCCTTCTTCTCTTCTTTCTTTTCGTCGTGAAGAAGGTGATGGTGCCATCGGTTGCAGGTCTTGCACGCTGGTTTCCTGCAGTTTTCCTTCCTGTGCCGCGCCTGTAGACATTTGAAGCAGACTCGCGCCTTGATCGCCATTTCCCAGCGCTCCTTCTTCCCGGCGTTGAGGAACCTCCGGCATTCCGGTAGCCGGTGATCCCCTTCGCAGCTGGGACACGAAGAGCTCGTCGCATCTTCCGCGGTGGCGTGGGTCGTCTGGCGTTGAGGTGGTGTCTTCTTAGGTGCGGTCACTTCTTGTGCTGCGTAGGGTCCGCAGCGGTCAGCTTCCCTGTTCAAGAACTTGGAGACGACGATCATGTCCGGATCATCCTCCCCCTTGTCCGCGCTGAAGTCGTACCATCTGTAGCGAAGAACTGCCGGCATCTTCTCCACGATGGTCTTCATCATCTCCGGAGAATGAAGGTACTGCGGCTTCTTCAATCCCCGGATCGTCGCGACGGTGTTGTTTACTTGGCTGGCGAACACGCAGACGTCGCGTGCATTTTCGGAGATCTTCGGTAGGTTTCTGATCTTTTCCAGCTCCAGGAGTACCAGGGCGTCCGGCCTCCCGAAGCGTCGCTGCAGAGCTTCCAAGACTTCTTCGGGTGCGCAGTCGGAGTACAGGAGGCTCTTGATCGCTTCTCTTGCTGCTCCCTTGATGGCTCTTCGCAGTCGTGCCATGTTCTGCACGGCTGTGAACAGCGGCGCCGTATCCCCGTAGACTGTCTTGAAGGCTAGCCACTCGCTACAGCTACCGTCGAAGGCAGGTAGCTCGTGGAGGTAGCTCGGCTGCGGCGCGTGTCCCCTCGGCGCCGCGCTGATGGCTTTGATGATGGCCTCCGCGAGATCCTTTGCCCCGTCGCTCGATGTCCTCGGAGTGTCCAGGACCTGCTGTTGTTCTTCGGGCTTGACGGTGGAGATGGCCTCGGCCCCAGTTGGACGTCTCTCCCCAGACATCCTCTCCACTGTCTTCTCGACCCACTTCTGGACCTCTTCCTCCCGGTCCTCAGGTTCCAGTTCCACCTCCGAATCTTCATCATCTATCTGGATGAGTTCCAATCTGGCTCGCGCCAGCGCCGTCGCCGCCTGGACCTTCCGTAGCTCCAGGCGCGCCAGCTCAGCCTTTGCTTCAATTTCCCGCCGTTTCCTCGTCTTCAAAGTCTTCGTTGACGAGGCGACCGATTGCGGCCGGTGATGAAGCTTGTCTCCCTCTTCTGGTGCAGGTACCTTCGCCGGAATGGATCTTGACGGAATGGCGGTGGTCTTCGATGCACCCGTTGCTACGGAGGCACCCGTCGCTGCAGAAGCACCCGTTGCTCCGGAGGTACCCGTCGCGCCGGAAGTACCCGTCGCCCCGGAAGTACCCGTCGCCTGGGACGAACCCGTGGCACCGGAAGTACCCGTGGCGCCGGAGGTACCCGTCGCGTCGGTCCCCGACGTGGTGCCGGTGCGCGATGACTCCGTCGTGGCGACCGTCTCGTCGCTCTTCTTCGTCGATCCGACTTGGCTCCTGGTGACCGGCATGGCGTCCCGCTGCGGTGTGGCGAATTAATCCGGCTCGAAGGACCAGCTGTTGCGGTCAAACTCGGTGGTACGACCGCCGGGGGGTGTGCGGGGCGTGGGACGGGCGAGGTATGAACTCGCCCGTGCGCTGGTTCCGCTCCGCACCTCGCACAGCACCGCAGGTATCCCTGGGTATGCGTCAGTACCCAGAGACGCCCGTGAGGTACTCGTGGTCGGCGGGGGGGGGAAGGTACCTGGTAGGCGGCCTAGAAACAATTCGCGTTGATTTAGCGTCGGTAGGCCGCACTACCAAGACCAGCACCACTTGAGGGCCCCTGGTTTCCTATCCTAGCTATCTTCCTAGCTTGCTTCCTAGCTTGCTTCCTAGCTTGCTTCCTAGTGGGGTCCAGGTGTCTTCAATGAGGAGAGGGTTGTTCCTTAGTCTTCTTTATTTCTTGTTGTTCCTCCGAGGCTGGCTGGTTTCGAACTGATTTTACGACCCAAATGTTCCTACTAATAAACCGTCAAAGTGCCGGCAATCGACACGCTATCCCGCGAGAACGGAGAGTGAACGGCGCGTCACGCGCCGTCCCTCTCCCACCTACGCGCTCGCCCCATCCCGCTTTCGCGAGTTCTACCTATCCTATTCTACCAGCCAACCTCGCTATACAATTTATTTACAAGTAAACCTATTTACATTATCAACTTAAAATATTCACACATATAAAAAAGGACATATTAAAACATAAAAAACTTAGAACTAATTACAAAAATCTTATAAGCTAGTTCTGTCGCCGTCAATCAGCATATCGAAAAAATAGGTAAATAAAGAAAAAGGAATCTGTTTTTTTATCCTATCTTCAAAAATTGCTGAGATATTAAACGTTAAAGTACGGCCTCCGCGGAAAAATGCGACGAAGCGACCGCGCTAACGTGTGACGTCACGCCGCGAGTCGACTTACGTACCTTTATTACTTTGGCTCGTTGCGCTCGCGGTCTCGTTATAAATTTAATTGTTTTTCTGACATTGGATCACTAAAATGGTTAAGAAATATAAGGACGAGTCATAAGGCTTAACAAAATGTTAATGATTCACTATATTGATTTTTAATTAAAATTTTACGTTAATTTAATAACAATAATATTTAAAGCAACCTCTAACACTAACACGTAAAATAATAAGTGCAAACCACTTCACAAAAAAAAATTATGAACGTTAACAATAACACTTTGCATCGCCCGCGTACAGGACACTCGCGGAGTGACGTCATCGCAGCAGAGCGCGAATAAACGCGAATTAAAAAACAGTAAAACTTTACAACGCTGTAACTTTGGAAATCCTGGCACGATTTCGATGAAACAAAAACTATTGTTATTTCCACGAGTACGCGCATTTTGTAGTAATACGAGACGAGTAATAAAGACAAGTGTTTTGATGTGTTTGGTGTGACTCATTATACTCTTATTACAATTATAAATACAACTAAATATGGCCTAGTACTACGCTAATAATAACTCATTATTGGATTGTCATTTTTTTATTATTAATATATCTTATATGGAACAGCAGAGAGCTACATCATAAATTAAATAAACCAAGATATAATATAATTTCAGTTAGTAATAATGTGACCCACAGTACTATCCTCAAAGTCATGTACAATATTAATTGTTCGTGTATCCCTTTTGTACAATTTTCATTTTTATTTAATTTCACCTATCCGCTGTCTGTTATCAAAACTTGCAAGCTAAATTAGGGTTACTTCCTGTAGAATGGGACTGACCGTCAAGGATAGCTGCCGATACCTAGTGCTAGGCGATCGATATTTCCACTTCAAGCAAAATCACGCAATACAGTGCCGTGGTAGCTTTACTGGCGACTGCACCATTATATTGTATTCACAGAAAGCAAGCTCGGGAGTATGCGGTACCAATGCTTCAAAAAATATTACTTACAATAAAATATTACATTTTAATATATAATACGTATAATTTTGTTAATAATCAAATCTCCCTTCATTCTATTTAGTAGTCTAAGGATGGAAGCTTGCATTTTGTATCAGAGAACACTTTAAAAAATTGCGATTATTATAGTTATTCTATCTACAACTACTATGACTTAAAAAGGTACCTCTCTGTTAACTTCAACAAAGTGCTGCACTTACAAACACAAAGTATGGTACAAAAATATTACAATGTAACTTATATGTAAAAAACATAGTAAATATACTTTCGTCTATTTAACTTCTTTCATTATATGTGAAGCTTGATCACCTGATGAGCACTTCACTGAAAGTAAGCTTGGGAACAGTATCAACTTAACGAGTGAAGAAAAGTATCAACTTTTCTATGCTTTCTATACAGTTTTACCGGCAAAAAAAGTAAAAATAAATAACCGCTAATCTTTATAACCCATTTAGTAATTTGTATTCGAAATTCAATTTAAATCAGAATCTGTTTTAATATACTTTTAATTCAAATGCGTTTTAATATAAGAACATCAAAATTTGCAACTTAAATCGACAGAATGATTCAAATGCAAGGTTGATGCAGGTAGCAAAATAAATAATTTAAACGTAAGCAAACGTTAAAAAAGCCGACATCTTTCTTTTCCTTTCTTAATCTACCAAACAAAATTTTTTTTTTGAGAATCGTTCCTCAAATGGAGATATCGGTGAATATACATAAAAAAAATACATACAGTCATACAAAGTTCCCTTTCCTTTTTTGAAGTCGGTAACAATTATTGAATTACTTTATAAGTAGATATCAACTTTTTTTACAACATTTTAGAGGAACGTAGATTTAAAATTACATTCGATCCTCGTAACACTTTACGTCTGAGTGCCGTCCATGCAGGGTTACGTTGCATTCAAGCAACATCCAGCGCAATGAGTGGTTACAAAGATCAGCGGCTATAACCTGGTATCAAGTAGGATCAGTGCCAAGAGTTTCCATTGGTAGGACTACCAGGAGTGGACATAGTCGAGTCGTTAGCGAGCGACTCGTCTATATCGTCTTCATGTTTTTTCTCTTCAGCGGGATATCGGCAAAACGGGCACTGGCCCTTTGTTAGCAGCTGGATTTCGTAGTCTTCGAGATAAAATAACTGGAAAAGAAGAGATGTCATTTAGCGAATACACTCTTAGATATAAAGTTTTGAATTCCAAGATACAGGAGTGTTTTTGAGACTGCTGGCAGTGACTATAAAAAGACAATGAAAGTTGAATGTCAAACACTTCTGTTGTTGACGACCCAGTTGGCGCAGTGGACAAGTGTCCGCCCTCTGCGCCGTGGGTCCTGGGTTCGATTCCCGGCAGGAGCACAAATTCCTTCCCAAGGGATATTTGTGCTTCTGGTTCTGGGTGTAATGTATGTGTGATGTGAGTGTTTCCGGCACCCACGATACAAGTCTTTGAACTTAGTGTGGGGCTGTGAGTGTGGATGCGTATGCGTTTGTTTGTTTTGTCGTTAGATGGCCATACAATAAAGTTCATATAGTATGATAGTCTGTCAGATTATGTTACACCTTTTAAACCACTGTGCACACCAAATTTCACGACAATTTACTTTGATTTTCATTGTCACATGTGTAAAATCCAACATTTATCTCAGTGATTTGGTTTGTTGTGGTTAAGTAAGTAAGTATTATTTTGCCTGTTGAACAAAGCTGTTGGACTACGGGCAACAAACCGAAATTACAACGGCATTTACACTGGAGAGTTATATGAACCACCCATCGGCTTAGTTTAGTTAGCGTTCGCCTTCTAAGCAGGGGTATCGGGTTCGATTTTTCGGCGGGAACAATTTTTCTCCCCAAGAAAAATTTGTGTTTCTTGTTCTAGTTGTGATTATGTGTGTGATGTGAATGTTGCCAGCAACCACGACACAAGTCGTCGAACTTAGTTTGGGGCTGTGAGTGTGAAAGCATTTATGTTTGATAAGAAGTTTGAGGAAAACCGCTTCCAAACACTAGATGTAAAATAATCTGATGCAAAGAGAGACCTAAGCTTACACATACAACACCGCGTGTAAAATTGCTTGTAGTTTTGACAGAACGTTGTAGAATACGAGCATACGGAAGGAGATATAGGAAGGTCATATCGCTGTACCACTACAATGTAGTTCTCCTACTACAGTACGGTTAGTAATTATAATCAGCGCGCGATGAGAATAGGATGGAACCTTGTCAAAGTATTCACGGATATTACAGCTCTCAAGTAGCGTTAGCAAAAAAGTTCAGTTTATTAATTATAAATATGTTATTTCTACGATCATAGGGTTGTGAAAATACACAAAAATGTTTCATGGTTTTGTAATCCTTTTAATGATAATGTTTAGGTATATTATTTAATATCTTGCACTTTTGAGCATACCCATAACCTTGTCAAAATATCTCTTGAAATTATAATTCCTGAATTACTTGATTCGTTATTCACAGCCAACTGTGTCATCATTTTCAATCCGTTAGAACACCGAAAACCACTAGCATATGCGAACTTAAACGCGAGTTTGCCGACGCTACGGCTGGCGGACAGACAGCGCACGTCTTAGTTCCAAAAGGTTGCAATTCTATTCTCGTCGCGCGCGTTTTTTTTTCCTTGCTCTTTTGCTTTTGCAACAATTTTTTTTCCTGATTTATTTTTATTTTTATTTCCTCTTTTTTTACTATTTAGTACAGTCAGCGTTATTAATACCGCCCCTTGAACACTGCTTGTGAGGTTCTTGCTAACCACTTTAATAAGCAGTTTTCAACTGGCTTATTATTATTTTTTATTCACATTTATCTTAACTCTATTTTCATACATTGCAATTTATTACGGCTAATACATACTTCATCTTTTTATAATTTTATCGCGCGCGGATTATATCATGTACGTACGCTGTGACAGTGTGGGCACGCCGTTACTGGTAGTTCGGGCAGCATGTTGCGGAACAGCAGCGGCGGGAGGAACGACCGCTGTACCACTACAACGCTGGATGGGTTCAGCTGTAATAGAGCGCTGGGGCTGCATATTACTACGCCACTCTCATCGTCCTGTTGACAAATATTTTATTTAAACAAATACTATGAATTGTACTAATGAATATATAATATATGTATAATATGAAACCAAATTTCAGATTAAGTTTATACATTTGGGTAGCACTGAACTGTAATTCTGAGTAAGACTATACAATTGGGTAGCACTGAACTGTAATTCTGAGTAAGACTATACATTTGGGTAGCACTGAACTGTAATTCTGAGTAAGACTATACAATTGGGTAGCACTGAACTGTAATTCTGATTAAGACTATACAATTGGGTAGCACTGAACTGTAATTCTGAGTAAGACTATACATTTGGGTAGCACTGAACTGTAATTCTGAGTAAGACTATACAATTGGGTAGCACTGAACTGTAATTCTGAGTAAGACTATACATTTGGGTAGCACTGAACTGTAATTCTGAGTAAGACTATACATTTGGGTAGCACTGAACTGTAATTCTGAGTAAGGCTATACATTTGGGTAGCACTGAACTGTAATTCTGACTAAGTCTATACATTTGGGTAGCACTGAACTGTAATTCTGAGTGAGATTATAATTCTGGGTAAATATATAAATTCTGAGTAAAACTATAATTTTAGGTAAGTCTATAAATTCTGAGTAAAACTAGAAATTCTGAATAAGACTATAATTATGGGTTAGCCTATAAATTCTAAGAATAAACTCCTGAGTAGGACTATAATTTCGGCTATCTCTATAGATTCTGAGTAATGGTAATACTATAAATTATAAGTATGACTATATTTCTGGGTAAAACCATAAACTCTGAGTAAGACTTTAAATTCTATTAAAGTAGTTTAATAGTAAGTAATACTATTAAATTGAAGGTACGAGTACCTCGTCGACTTTATCCAGAAAAGGGTCAGCGGTATCTGCATCGTGGTCTATCCTCAGTACTTCCGCCCCGCTCGGATCTTCCATCTCCACTTCCGGTAGCGGCATCCGGTTGATGAGCTCCAAAGCTTCCTCGTGGCTGATACCTTCCGAAGGCTCAAATTGCACTAGCGGTAGTACCTCTGTAAGAATACAATATTACTAATTAAGATTTTTGGATGATATAGCTTTTTTTATTGATTGAAATTAATTGTAGGTCATATCTTAAAATATTCCGGGTGTTTTATGTAATATGTGTGTGTTAGGGCATTTTCCCATGTCCGCTTGGCTAGCTACAATGTCGTAGTTTACCACCCTCAAGTCGCCAAGCACTAAATAGTATGGTCCGGTAGCTATCCACGTCAGTCACTTTCTTGGCTTAGCGTGTTACCACCCTCGACTACATCATCACTTTTAATCAAGTGATATTCTGGTCAAACGTATAAAATATATACACATTTACGCTCGCAGCCGGCCGCTAAGTTCAATTACTTTTGTCGTGATTTCTGGAAACATAATCACACAATAGACAACAGTACAATAAAAAAAAAACGTTATTTAATTTGAGTTGATATACAATGTATTTAGGACAGGGATAAATTGTGCCCTCCCCCAGGATTCATACAACTACATACAACTACACACAAACTTTGAGACAAACGCGCTTCAATCCCTACTAATATTCTTGATAGTGCGGAGCATAGAAATAAATATACTCTACCCGCAGCGGAGCTACTACTATAAGGCGAGCTACGTGCTCGCTCGTAAAGTGTGGCAAGGTGAATAATAGTGTTGTAGTACCCATCCCGTCCCACTGTTTGTTGCTAAGCCGTTAAGGAACCAAAACAGTCGTGACGTGTTACCGTGGGTTGCGAGCGAGTGCGAGATGTGGTGGTTACAGGCGGGACAGCGCACGGCGGCGAGCGGCGGCGCGTGTCGGCGACATCGCCAGCACAGCGACGACACGTCCTCGTCGCAAGCACTCTCCTCGCCGCCGCCGCCTCGGGCACGACTCTTCACAATCAGCAACTCCACGCTTTCCTGCATAAGGAACCTTTTACAGCAAAACTGAATAATTAAACGCAAGCAAAGCTTAAAAAACCGACTTCACCGCTTTATCTTCGGAACTTTGATCAGATTAGATGTACCAAACACGCATTATTGACGATATTTCAAGAACGTCTGGTCAGATCTTGATCAAATTTGAATGGGACCAAATGGAAAGCAACATATTTCAAACAAAAAAAAACTTCAAAATGTGATCACGTGGAACGAAGTACAAATTAAAAAAAATACAGTCGACTTGGGTATCACCTCTTTTTTTGTGAAATCGGTAGAAAAATTGCGTTGTATAGAATCACAAAACTTTTTGTTCCCTTTTGAGTGTAAATGTGTAATAGTGGAAATATATTTTTTAAGGCTTTCACACTCACAGCTTCCACCATTCCAGTGTAAGGCTGTGTGTGTGAAATCACTTTACATTCGTTTGTTAAAATATGACTCTAACTTGACTTTGACTGAGACTACAGGACTGCTTTTATAAAATACTAGCTGCGCCGCGCGGCTTTGCCCGCGTAAGTCCCGGACCAGTCAGAATTCGGGGTTAAAAAGTAGCCTATGTCCTTTCTCAGGCTCTAGACTATCTGTGTACTAAATTTCGTTTAAATCGGTTCAGTAGTTTTAGCGTGAAAGCGTAACAAACAGACAGACAGAGTTACATTCGCATTTATAATATTAGAAAGGATGTAACTTTACATACATATATAACATATGTAACTTTACATAAATATATAAAATATGTAACTTTACACACTTGAAATATTTTATTACTTGACAGTGATAGAAATGCACAAAGAAAGCGGAGCCAAAATAAAAAGAAATACACTGACCTGAAATTTGTGTGGAATCTGTAACGCTTGAATCTTGTCCAACATCGTCCGTGCTAGGTTGAAAGCGTTAAGAGCCTTCGCTTGCTTCGCCAGGCACAGATACAAACAGCTGGATGATGTGTTAAGGTTTATCTTGTTTTGCAACCACGACACAAGTCATCGAACTCAGAGTGGGGCTGTGAGTATGACGACTGTAAACGTTTATGTTTTGTTTAAGTGGGTGCCAAACACATTCACATCACAAAATCACACCCAGAATCAAAAGCACAATTAATGTCCATTGAGAGGGAAAATTGTGCTAACGACGGGAATTGAGCCCCGTGTGAATGTTTCCGGCACCCACGACACTTGATGTTATTATGTATTATATTCTAGATACTAGCAGGGCCCGCGACTTCGTCGGCGTGATTATTGGACTTTTAGTAAGGATCCCAAATTTTATTGAAAATATTATAAAGCCTTCCTCGTTAATGTACTATCCAACACTGTAAGAATTTTTCAAATCGGACCAGCGGTTCCTGAGATTAGCGCTTTCAAACAAACAAACAAACTCTTCAGCTTTATAATATTAGTATAGATGTCTCTCAGTCACATTTTCAACAGTCAGATTTACCATGCAAGAAAAACACGTCTTATAGTATATTCAATACAGATTTTTATAAGTTTTCGGGTTTTCGGTAAGTTGTATTGTTGGGTATTTTACTTTTTTTTTTTGGCTTCGTAATTCTTTGCGTTTAGCCAGTGTCAAGTAATAATGTATTTCAAGTGTATTTCATATCAAAAGTCCTAGTCAAAAGTCAGGGTCAAAGTCAAGTAAAAGAGTCAAGGTCCAGCCATAGTCAAGTTATGCCCTAGTGGTATGCCCTAAGTGGGAGAAACTTAGAAACTAGAATTTCTATTGGAGTTTTGGAGCGAGAGCAAAAATCACGCGTGTATTACATCTTATCTGATCAAAGTTCCGAAAATAATGCGGTGAAGTCGGTTTTTTAAATCATTTGCTTGCGTTTAATTATTTACTTAATATGTAAGCCCGCCAACGTTCATAGTTTCTGCAACTCGCCACGGTTTGATTAAGTTCTCCACATTATAACTAGATGTCGCCACACGTAGAATTAGCTCGCGAAGCGTTTCGTTCCGAGAGCCCACCTAAACGCTGCACGCGGTTGTCTTCGTCGCGGCTTCTTTGACGGAAGTCTAACCAGGATTGCTAAGTTAGCGTTTTTGCCATCGGCTTCATTCAAAGAAGCCGAACAAAATTACGAATTAAGTTTCTCGGTTAAGCCTTTAACTCGTGTTAAAGGTTTAACCGTAAAATAACAATCTAACTGCTACAAAAGGGATCATTGTCTCTTGTTGAAGTGAAGCTAATTATGGGGGGCTTTGAAATTCCAATCCACAACCTTTTTATGTGACGAAAAGTGGTTGATGTAAACTGTGACGAATATTTCAAATGTTTACCTGTAATACAAAAGCTCCATTTCAATCGTGTGTCATTACGACACAATCTGTTTTACTATTGATTATTGTATAATAGAATAAGTTGGAAAAATGTTCCCACCTGTTGCCGTCTTCAATATATTGGGAAAAGTTATTAACATAATAATATTTATTGGGTATAAATGTATGTTTTCAGCGAAGCATAGTCAAACCTAAGTTAATTTGGGTGGTTCAGCACTTTGTCCGTCCGTCCCTCAGTCTGTCAGAGGCATTTAGCGTCTAAACCATACAAGTTAATAACTGCTGTTGTCAGCTGTTGTCTAAAGCCAATAATGGTATATATGAAAAATTATATAATTCAAATGATACATATATGAAAATATACAGGTATGAGGGGGGCAAAATAATAATTATTTTTCTATCGTTGAAAATAGTTTTGTAAGTAAAGTATCCTTTAAAAAAAAAGACATTTCAGGCTGAAACTTAAACATAGTATCCCAAAATCAAAATCGTTTATTAACATGGGCCCCAAAGAGGCACTCATGGAAGTTACTGACTCTACTACCAGATTTGCAAAATTACAGCCAATTATTCCCAATACTATCTAGCCTCTGGGTAAAACATTACGAATATATGAAAAGGATACAACATGGAGACACCAGTAGGCGGCTCGTCTTCTAGCAAAGCCAGCACGTATTTTGCTGCGTTGAGAAGCGCGTCAGGTTGCGTCAGAGAGAACGGTTCGTGCACGCAGCGATGGACAACGTCGTAGCCATGGTATATACGCGCCAGGCGCTCGTTGTGAGCGTACTGGCGTAGACATGTATCACGATCCCTGCAAAGTTACAAAAATAATATGAATATATTTTGACTTGATAATGTTTTATAAATCGATGAACACCGGCTGCACGCCCGATAAAGTGTCACGTTCGGCCTGAGCCTGAGCGTGCAAGCGAGAGCGAGGAACAAGCGATAGAGAGGCACGATCGGCCAAGCGTTCGACTAATGACGTTATCACGAAAAATTATCGTCCGTGAACCAAATTTACAGATAACGATTTTTTTACTTACCTTTCCTTTTGCATTTGCTTTGACGATCAGTTACTAATACGTTTATATATCATTACTAGCTGCGCCCCGAGGCTTTACCCGCGTAAGTCCCGGACTCGAAGGAATTCCGGGATAAAACGTAGCCTGTGTTAATCCAGGATATAAACTACCTCCATGCCAAATTTCATCAACTTTTTCAAACAAAAAAATCAACGAACTTTTTCACGCTCAAACAGAGCGTGAAAAAGTTCGTTACTTCTTCACGCTCATACACACTTACAAACTTTCGACTTTATAATATTAATGTGATATGATTACGACTAGCTGAAACTCGAGTGAACCGGGTGAATAATATATAAACGGATAAACAATTGAAATTTTGTCGACTTACGAATCTACTACTCATCGAAGTCGATTCAAAAGGTAAACATATATGTATTACACGTATGACGAATTACGTAGTAACTGTTATTTAATCTGTGATACAAAACCCGTCGCCACAGTAATTGTAACCAACCGAGCCTTACAATGCAAAACCAATTACTGCGCTAAGACTCATCTATTGATTTCTTATAGACCATTTATCCAACTTTATCCAGTATATGGCGAATGTTATATATATATATATATATATTTAGACATGCTGGCCTAGCTAGCTACCCTGTTTCCAAATACTTATAGAGTTTTATACAAAGTTTAAATAAACATCTGACGCCGAGCATATGGTGTTTCGGCACCAGTCATTTCAGAGCTATCGAGCTCAATCCCCTAAACCTAATCGTATCTCAAGAACAGGTGAGATAGTGGTCAAACGGCAGCCTGCCAGAGATAAATATAAATATATACATACACTCCGAGGGCCGCAGTGGTGGTATCCATACACTGTGTGGCGAGTAGATGGTGCAAGTACCCGGCATCGGCAAACCTTTCCTCTGCCACTGCATTCCCGACCAATATGGTAAACACTCGCATTGCTGTCGCCCTCTCGCCGGCCATGTGGTACGCTGAAAGAGATCGTGCTCATGACATTACATTTAATCAAGTCACGGCGTAGAGGACACGAAAATTGTTTAACCTGTGCTTAAAAAAAATTACGTCCTTATGTTTAGTAGCTGAAAACAAAGTAAAAGAAAGTCTTTTGCTAAATAAACGTAAACCTAGGCATAGAACCAATTTTATAGGTACTAACATTTTAATTAAATTAATGTGCCTTCTTTGAGGCCCATGTGAAAGAACAATTTTGGTTTTTAGAAATAATGTTTGAAAGTCAAAGCGCCAGTAAAGATGATAAACGTTTTTTCTTGAATAAATTAAAATCAGATAATAGTTTGGAGTATGACCCCCTTTTGTTAAAATCAACAGAAAGTTGTCAAATTTATCAGTGCAATGGAACAGCTAATCCAGCAATGTCGGGGACAGGATGGGCATTCCAGCAAGTGAGGCATTGTTTGTGCTGGGGCGCCGCATTCGAATTGTGTTTCAGTCTGGTCAATCATGCCCCACTGAAACAAGTTACTTTTGCAACGCCCATTTGCATCTAAGTTCGGAGTCTGTTGAGGGTTTTCCACATTGACCAAGGTTGTTCCGTAACCTGACGGGAGTTTCTCCGCTGGCAAGATGAGATCGTCAGTTGGTTTACATTGTTTTATGCAGCATCCAAATGATGGAATGATATCCCACCACCGATTTGCAACCTTAATAATATTAATGGATATAAAATAAAACTAAAAAGTATATAAATATGATATACATCAGAGAGAACAGGGAACTCTAAGTCAAGACCCAAGTGCCATTTAATTCGCGAAACTGTCAAGACGCCTCGATTCTATGTCTACACTACGTATTTAATTCTAGCTCCTAAAATTATCAATAAGTGTTCTTTCTTTCTATTCATAGGCTTGTTCGAGCATTGTTGACCGGGTTTGGAGTGGTGACTCTGACGGAATTTAGAATACCATTGCGCCTTTAAGTCTTTTAAAGTTAATATTGTTTACCTTTCTGTGCCTCGACGAATTTGTTTTCCTGTATCATTTGGTGTGCGTATGGTAGGTAGACATCGGCCTTACATTCCGGATGTTCACGAGCAAGCGCGAACGCGCGCGACCATTCACTCGCGGAAACCACCACTTCGGCAACCTTACTGTAATAACAATAATTGTTATACCCGTAACGAAACCGTAACTTTAATGTTTAAATCTAACCGTTAACGAAATCGTAACATTAACGAAACCGTAATGTTAATATTACGATTACGTTAGCGGTAAGGTTACGTTACTGTTACGTTAACGTTATTGGTATGTTAACTGTACGGTTCTGTTACTTTTACGATAACGTTACGGCTACGTTAACGTTACGGTTACATTAACGTTATGGTTACGATTTCCAGTGGAAACACAACTTTTCAAGGAAATCTGTGTTTCTGGTTCTGGGTGTGATTGTCTAATTTGAATGTTTCCGGCATCCACGACAGAAGTCATCGGACTTAATGTGGGGCAGTGAGTGTGAAAGCGTTTAGCATATCATTTAAGGGTATACCTGTAGTCACCCAGTCGTTGGTAGACGTCAGCGGCTGCGGCTGGCTCCCCAGCCTGCACTAGTGCCTCTGCCACGTGACGTAGCGACTCGCTGGAACCTTTGTCCAACTTACGGGCCAGCTCTATCAACCTGGATATAACGGACAAACGGCTGTAGTGAAGTGAGGCGCCTCTTTGGAGCCCAGGTGAATAATCTTCTTCGAATTTTGAATGCTTTACCGAAATTTAGTTTTATGAAATTATCGTTTCTGAAGTTGCCAGTGGTCCAACCGCTAGGACTATCAATTATTGCCCATGATACGACTGCTTCTAATTGACACCATTTTTACGTGAATTTGAAATTCTGATCTTGCTTTATGGAAATGTGTTTAGTCGGTCATTACAAATATGAAAAAAATGATTTCTTAAAGTGACTATATATGTTATTTGAATTTTTACTTGTTTAAATTCAACTTTATAAAAAATCGTTATTAGTATTTGCCTACTTTTTTCCTTACTTTTCAATAAAAGTAAGAAATTTTGTCAATAATCCTCAGATTATCACCTGGTAGCCCTAATATACAGTGCGACAAGGATCTTGTGGCACTTGAGTGACATTTGCAGGGGGGCGTATCAACAACGCCTATAACAAAGAGGTTGTTTCCTCAAACAAAGTGTTCGGCGGCCACTTATTACAAACTACTCGAAGATCTCAAAGATTATTATTGAGAAGTGTGTGATTAAACAAGAAAAAAAGATGAAATCGTTGAATATCTTCAGTACAATTGTTTAAATAGCGATGGTTAGATTCTCAAAATATCTATTTCATAAGAAAGGGATTAAAGATTTTTTTAAATGAAGTCTTACATCAAATGTGTGCACCTTAGTTCTAATTTCGACTTTAATAAAAAACCTTAATTGGTAAGGATCCTCAGATCTATTCAGGAATCCTCAGATTGCCACCTGGTAACCCTAAATACAGCCATAGGCGGACTGACAGATTTCTCAAAAAGTGACATTTCACAAGATGGCGGCGTTAGTTCCGATTGTCACCGACTACGACTGCCAAGAGATCGTTGACTCACTGTAGTTCGCGGAGCTATTTTTTTTCTAATTACATACCAATTTTTTTGTACACTATTGGAATTACTATCTAGCCTTGAGACTAATAAGAAATTAAATTTCAACCTAAACTGCTAAAGTAGAGTAGTATATCAAAAATGTGTCCAATAACACTTTTCTTACTGTTACTACTAGGGAAGACACTTTGTTCTTTGTTAACCGCACTCACATCACTATACCAACTCAAAAGGTTTAGTTCTCTCGAGTCTGCTCACTAAGTGCATAGTAGAAATATATGAGTAAGGTAACACTGTGCACACATACAAGCCGCGTTTGGTACCACTCTATGAAGATAACTTACTTATATATTTCTACTATGCTAGGTGCGTGTTATCGAGGAGCTAAAAGCTAAAATCAAATGTGATGTCTCACATGTCCCGTCGGCCGGTGTCTGCCATGAGTAGCGCGGCGCGGCGCACGTCGCCGGCCGCGAGGTACATCTCGGCGGCGGCGCGAGAGTCGTTCACATGCCGCGCCCACTCCGCCCGCCGCCGCGCTAGCGCCGCCAGACCCTCCCCTTCTCCCACGTACTCCTACAATCACACACGCTACATTCTTATGAGCCTTTCGCACGTTCAGTGAATAATCGAAGATTTTAAACGCCTAATTTACTATCTTGGGTAAAGATTTTATACTGTTTTATATTTGTTAAATAAAGATCAATCTTTGGAATTGTCACATAATGTAACAGATTTTTTAAAATATCTCTAATTATTTTATAATATTCTATCTTCAGAACTTAGTTTTAGTAACGACAACAGAGTAAAATTTAAGCTCCTTATACATTCGATTAAAATGAATTGAATCTATCAGTTAAATATGCCTAAACATCAGGCACGTAATATTATTGACACATAATGTAGCGGAATTTTGATTTTTATTTACGTTGATTAATAAAAAAACAAAATTAAAACCCTAATTTAACCCTACTTTACTTCCATTTTTTATTTAAAATTGTCACATTTCTGACACAAAATTAATGCGTTTATGTGACTTTGGTCTTTATTGAATCTAAATCAAAAGTTAAAAAAATATTGAATTCATTACTTTACTTACAAAATAATATTTATCATCACTTGAAACTGCTATAAATTGCGATGTAAATGCAAGCGCTTCTATCTTTAGGCTAAGTCTTTATATGACTTAGGCTAAAGAGAGAAAACATTTTTACGTAAAATGGATTACCACAGCTCACACACAGCATCAAGGTAGTAGTAAGTACTGAGTGGGTTACATAAATGAATTTTTTTGACGCATTTACACTGTGATAATACCTTACCTGCGCCTTATTAAACATCCTCAGGTCAACGTACATATTGAGCGCCTTTTCTTCCCGCGCCGCCGAAACAAAGGATCGCGCTGCATCGGCGTACCGACCGCGATAAGCAAGCACTTCACCTGCAATAACAGCACGATTTTCTCCCGCTTCTAGACGCTCCTGGAAAAAATACAAGCAAGAAATAAGTTTGGATTCTTGAAGGATAAAGAAAAGTATTTTTTTTGTAGTTGAAAGACGAGACGAGCATAGCGCTCGCCTGATGTTAAGCGTCCCATTACAGGTCAGTGCGACCCAGAATTTTGAACTTAATTTGAACTCTTGCGCAGCAAAGCACTGTATAAATTTTAAACTTATTATCCGCAGTTTAATGCTGAAGCTAAGCTCATGCTAAGCTAAAGTGACGCTTATATCATTCAAAATCAAAATCGTTTATTGACATGGGCCCCAAAGAGGCACTCATCAAAGTTAATGACAACTGCAAGATTCGCAAAATTACAGCCATCTCGAGAAGAACCTGGCAAGAAACTCGGCGGCGCATTTTTTCCTTTTTTTTTAATCATTCTTAATCACTAATATATAATTATATTAACCTAGGTGTATCTATATTATGTAGTCGCTAGAAAGCGCTTGTGCAGTTTGCCTCCATGCATTTGTCATTAATGTAGTCTATCGTTTTATAATAAGCTTTCTTTATTAATGCCCGTTTTATTACTGATTTGAACTTTCACAGTGGTAAGACAGTTACTATTTTAGGAAATTTATTGTAAAATCTAACCCCATTTGCCACAATCGACTGGACGTAATATTTAACTGTGTTTTAAGTCTTACGCTTATCGTTAGCTTATGTCTGTTTCTTCATAGATTCTATAATGATGAGCCAAAGCAACATTCACGATTGATGCTGGTTTCATTTAGATTGTTATATATATTATATACTCTAAAATTGCAACATTTCATCAAACCTGTAAATGGTCTATAAGAGTGAGATAGACGATGTTCTCGCTGCGTTGAAAAGCCTTCCTCGCGACTTCAAGCGAGAGCTCTTCGAGGGCTGCAACTCCTAGTCGCTCCCAATCCAACGCGGTTACTCCTAAACAAGCCACCGCGTAAGCCTCACTGTTGACAAAGTACAAACACACTATCAGCTCTACATTAATAGAATAGAATATAAATTTATTTGTATGAGCTACATCAATTACTAGTATAAGGAATAAATACAGTGAAATTAAAAAACTTAAAACTACCCTAATAATTAATGTGCACTCACACAAAATGGTCCCAACTCAGCATAATATCGAGGAAGGTAGTCACCCACCTATCTCCGACGCTGGTATTCTGTTGGAACCATTCTAGTGAGATCACGGCCCGCATACGGTGCATATATTCAGCTCCCCTAGCCAAAAATCTAAACACTTCGTCTTTCTTATATCAAAAGAAACGCTTTCTAAATGTAACAGATCTTAAAACTTGTAAGCACAAGGTTTAAAATTTCTTGACTTATTATTTAGCGCTTACCGAGATTGCAAAGTTACAGACAAGCAATTTGAAGCCTTTGTATACAAGTTTTAAAGTCTGTTACATTCGGAAAGCGTTTCTTTTGATAGAATAGACACGAAGCGGTTTGGCTTTTGGCTATGAGGCTGATTGAATAAGAGCTCATGCTAGGATACGTCTAAGACTCTACTGCTTTGACTTTGAGAAGTACGAAAATAGAATCAGTAACAAATATCTAAGCTCGATACGATAACGTGAAGACGATCGAATATTAACTTAATTATGAACCTAAATCCTCTATTTAATTACTTACTTAAACATCTTCTGTTGAATGTACTGATGTACCGCATGCGATAACGGCACTTGAATGGCTTGCATTGAGTTCGCTTGCAAAGAGAACACTTTCCCACCCTGCAAGAGATAAAAACCAATATATTATAAAAGCGAAAGATGGTATTTCTGACGCGCGGGATCATTGTTTTGCTGACGACCCAGTTGGCGCAGATGACAAGTCTTCGCCCTCAGCGCCCTGGTTTCGATTACCGGCAGGAGCATAATTTTCCTTGACGACAACGAAAATAAAAGTGATAGTAGTGTGTATGAAGATCCTACTTTGGTGTGTGAGGGTGATACTAATGATTCGACGCGTGAAAGGAGTGAGTGGCCTGATTCTGAAGGGATACCGACAACTTCTAAATTAACGCCTCCTTCCAATTATAATGCTCGTCATGAACGGGCAGCTAAACGTGAAGCTAAAATGAAACTATCACGTAAGTAGTACATTATATATATATGAGTAGGTATTGAGGTAGGTTTAATAGTATTGTGTAACTAAAGTATATAGTATTGTTCAAATTAATAGTAAATGTTTAGGTATTGAAAATAATGTAAAAATAAGTATATGTAATTATATACTAAATATATATACTTAATAATAATAAAGTATGTTGCTACATAGGTACTAGTTTCTTTCTTATATTTAAAGTAAATATAATATTTTAATGTAATATGATTAAGTTAAACTAATTTAATTATTCTTTGTGTTTTCTTGATTTCTTTGTTAAGGGGGAAGATGTTGTATATTTATTATGTGGGTATTTATAACATGTGGGTAATATAATAAATAAGTAACTAGAAAATAAATCAGTCTGCACGTAGCCATCTTGTAGCTGGTCGTTTTATTTACTACACCTAGAGACATATGTGCTTTTGGTTCTGGATGTGATTGCGTGTGTAATTTAAATATTTCACCCACTGTTCAAGTCTTAGTGTGGGGCTGTGAGAGTGAAAGCGTTTGTTTGTTTGTATCATGTAAGCTTGTTTGCATCTAAGTCTGGAATAGGACATGCTACATTTTATTAATAAAATTGGTTGTCTGTAAAGTCGGTTTACGGACGATAGTGTTGTGCACTTTTTTGGGATGGGCAAAATGACATGAAAATTCGTAAGACGGAAAATTCGTAAGACGAAGGAGAGGAAGTAATATCCCCCTCTCTTTCTACCGCGCGGCGAGTTTTCACTTTTGCCGGCACTCCCAGAGTGCAACCCGTTGTATTTTTTTTAAGATTTGATCTGTCTCATTCTATAAAAGATATCGTGATTGAGGGTGGTAATCACATTAGGTTTAGAATGGAAACTGAATGGCTGCCAGAACACTTTTTGGTACTTGGATTATTCAACTTAAGGGAGGTAACATAAAGTATCTTATAATAACTCATGTCTAACAACTACTGAACAACATATGACGAAAACGCCCGAAAGCATGTCTTTCGCTCCCGACATCTGTTGATGGAGTCGATGGAACTGATAGCGTGATAATGATAACCAAATTGATAGGAATAACGTGTAGGAGAGTCCAGTTTTAGACTGAAAAATCACTACCGTTGGGTACATTAACATAAAGCCTTCCACACTCACTTGATTTGATTTGATTTGACTAAGTTTGATGACTTGTGTCGCGGGTGCCGGAAACATTCAAACACAATCACAACCATAACCAGAAACACGAATTTGGTCATGTGTAGAAAACTTGTGTTCCCAGAATCGAACCTGAAACCCCTGCTTCGAAGGCAAACGCTCACCCAACTAAGCAAACGGAAAAATATCGTAGTTTTTTAATGATATAGTAGTCAAGCTCCCACTGCACTTTAACGCAGCACTATACAGCGCTTTTCATACTGTGTATCATTGCTAGCATTTATGCCCTCCTAACTAGAGCCAGTCCTATATACAGAGCACTTCTAAACAACATATATGTTAGCTTACTTGAAATCCAACAACGGACCCTGTGAGAGGATGAGAGGCCGCTGGGAAGTTTCCCGCCTTTATCAACAGGGTTCCGCCACCAGACATGCTTATAACCTCGTCGCACCATGAGTTCCATGACACAGATGACACGTTTTCTTCCTGAAATATAACAAAACGAATTCAAATTTAAACGTAAGCTTAAAAAAATCGATTTCATCGCTTTATCTTAAGTACTTTTGATCAGATAAAATTAATTAAATACGCATTATTCAGGATAACTCAAAAACTACTGGTCAGATTTTGATCAAAATTAAATAAGACTACATGGGAAACACCAGCTTTCAAATAAAAAAGGAATCATCAAAATCGATTCACCTAGAAAAAAAATCTGAGGTGACACACAAAAACAACCTCCTTTTTTTTAATCGATCAAAATATCATCAGTTTTACTTCCGAGAACATATGCAACATTTTGGTTAAATCGTCATAGCATACTCCGGACTCACCCAAAATCTATTTTAATTAAAGGTTACGCGCAACGAACTGTTATGCTCGTTGCAATGTATGTTGGCGTTAGATTCAGATCAAGCATATTAACACCATACTGTGCTGTTATTCAGATTAAAAACATATTAATCTAGGTTCCTGGATAGTTTTTATTCTAAAATAATTACCTAAAACGAAATATAAACTAATTGATTTTCACACATTATTACGACGTAATTGTCGCATCTTTAACGTATTCGTTTTGTATTAAAAACTAACACATTTCTTTTGTCATTACAACAGGAACATAGATTATCATTTCAAGGTACTATTAATGCAAAAAACAATGGCTAAACATTACATTTTCATTCATAATTTTTGGTATTACGGCACCTATCATAATTTGTTCGGTCGGTAGTGCTATCGCATCAAGCATGGGCACAGTTTGCCAGTTAAACAGAGACAGCCTATAGATCGTATCATAGACTCCCCGGCCTCTTAAGGTGAAGAGACGCTTTACAATGCTGAAGGTCAACGCGCGTTGTTGACAATTTTAGTGTTCGAAATTCGACACGCCACCGGTCCCACTTACACCGAAACTGAAAACACGATTGAGTTTTGAGCGAGTCTTTAGCCGCGGATTCAGTAGAAAAACTGACAAATAGACAATTTCCAAGGTATCACGGCTCTACAGCTAAGAGATTCGAGGCGTTGTTGGTTGTTTGTCCGTACCGTATATACCAGATCCCCCGTGGACAGGTTGTAGACTCGGCACAGGGACGCGTCGTCGACGACCGCAAGGCTCACTCTCGCGGCACTCACGTCCAGACACCGGACGCTTCCCGGGGTTTGTAGAATCACTTTAGACGTGCCCTCAACAGGGTCCACATGCCATATCTAAAAAAGAAAAATTAAATTTTGCTTACTTGGCAAAGAAAGACATCATAAAGTACAATTGTGCTGTGGGCCCCAAACTAGGTAAAGCCTGCATTCGCGCCTACCACCGAGACGGGAAGACGTTAGCAGCCGCCGATCGGACCTGCGCCTCCATCGACAATCGCCCGATACCTCAACCGAGAGCGCATGTGCGCCACTTTCACCCAATTTATACAAAAAAATATTCTAAACCAATTGTACAAGTGATACTAAACCTCTAACCCAGAGAAAGTGCGTTTTCGTGATACATCCGAGCGCGCACTGCCTATATCTTCGGCCACATCATCATTTTCCATCAGGTGAGTTTGCGGCGATAAGGTTAACAATTATAGAAATACCTACCTGTGCGCGAATTTTCTGTTTTTTTTTTAATATAATTACTGACGAAATAAGAAGAGATGAAATTAATTTAAGCATTATTATAAGAATCGTATTTTTCTTAAGAATATGCTGCAATGAAACTGTCGGTGTTCCACAGGGCGGCGTTCTATCTCCTCTTCTTTTCTCAATTTTTATAAATTATATCCTGGAAAACTATCTTCTTCTTATCAACTCTACGATCTGCAGATGATTTACAAATTTATTCGCAAGCGCCACTAGCTCAATTACGTTCAGTAATTGAACAAACAAATAGAGATTTAAAAAGCATATGAGGGTAGAGTGGATCATTCGGCCTAAAAGTCAATCCCTTTAAAACTCATATTATTATAATCGGTAGTTCTCGCATGACATCAAAGGTCGATTGGTTTCATCTCCCTCAAATAATTTTCGACGATGTCCAAATTGAAATAATAACACAGTGAAAAATCTAGACTTAATTATGGATAGGAAACTCTCTTGGGGACCTCAACTGACTGAAGTTAGTCGAAAAATGTATACGTCAGCTGCCTCCCTTAGAAGACTGCGCAATTTTCTCCCCATTTCTACTAAAACTGAGCTCGTTAAATCTCTTCTCTTCCCAATTTTAGAGTACAATGATGCATGTTATATGGATTTAACCGACAAAGAGCAACTCGGCAAGCTTGAACGCCTACAAATTTTTTGCATCCGGTTCATCTTCGATTTGCGGAAATACTACTATGTCAGAAAGCCGAAAAAGCTCGCATGGTTACCCATTCGTCTTTGCTGGAATATTCATATCCTTTTCCTTTTCTATAGTATCCTATTATCTCCTGCTACTCCGCTTTTGGAAAATTAAACTAAATCAATAACGCCATTTTAATACTTTCGCGGCAAAACTCCAATGCGTATTTAATTCAAATCAAATCATAATCGTTTATTCAAATGGGCCCCAAAGAGGCATGAAAATTAATGACTCTACTGTCTGATTCGCAAAATTACAGACATCTCGACAAGAACCTGGCAAGAAACTCGCATTTTTTTGATATTTTTTTTAAATCATTCTTAAACACTAATAAATATTTATATTAATTAACCTAGGTTTATCTATATTATGTAGCCGCTAGAAAGCGCTTGTGCAGTTTGCCTCCAATGGACTTCGATTAATTTGTTATTTGAGTCTGTCAAGTTTGTCCCATATAAGTAATGTAATGGTATGTTTATGTTTCAGTTATCCAGCATCATAGTACTCTTTTAGATTATAATGGGCTTTACTTATTAGCATAGTGTTTAATTGTTGATTTAAATGGTTTACCATTAATAGCTTCAATGGGTATGTATAGCTTTTAGGTAAATGGTTATATACTTTAATTGCACTAGCGAAAGTCCTTTTATAAAACATTGTGTTTGTTATCTGAGGGATACATAAATACCGCCATGAGTAAGTAGTGCACAATACTGCAAGGGGTGGTTTGGAATCAACAACTGAGAAAATTAAAAATATAAAAAAAAAATTTTTTTTTCAATTTTTAATCGACTGACCTGCAGGCAGTTCAGTAGTAATTGTCAAGTAAAGTATGGCCTTCCGTAGACAGCTGCTATAACAATAGCTTCCGAGTATGTGAGTGCTACGAGTGCTACGGGGTCATTGAACTAACATGTGACGAGAGGTCACACTGAAAGGCGGTTCAGGAATTACGAGAACCAATGTTTTTCGTGAAGCAAACCCCACCTATCTAATTCTAAATACTTGTCTACAGTACGTAAAACTTGTTAAGAGAATGGCAAATTATTATTATTATTCTCTTTATTTATTATTTTTTCTTAAGCTAAGGTTTTTTTATTATTATTATTATTAAGCATAAAAAAGCTTCCGTTTCAGTTATGATAATCGTTATTTATTTAGTCGGTCCTAGTTATTTTTAGGTAATTAATTCCTGAACCGCCGAGAGGTCACACTGAAATGTGACCTCTCGTCACATGTTAGTTCAATGACTCCGTAGCACGTGCACTCGTAGCACATACCTACTCTGGAAGCTATTGTTGTAGCGGCTGTCTTAGGAGGGCCATACTGTACTTGACTGTTACTACTAAAATGTCTGCAGGTAACTCGAATTAAAAGTAAAAAAATTTTTTTTTTTTTAATTTGCTCTTTTTTCGATTCCAAACCACCCTTTGCAGTATTGTGCACTACTTACCAATGGCGGTAATCTGTTTATTAAGTAAGTTACTAATACGACTACACTGTATTGTAAAAAAGATATTCAGAATTATTTCTTACGAAGTTACTAATTTCGAGTACATTTTATATTCCCGTTAGTGTCAGAAATTTCTTACTTTTAAATGTAACACGGAGAGAATCTGTGTCTTTTAAATGATAAATACATCTGTAACAGGGTTTTTGCAGAACTAATGTTGTGTGGACAGAATTGCCCCAGAAGATAATGCCATAACTTAAGACCAATAATAATAATAAGTTTAACAGACCTGTCCGTTCATCAATCCTAAGAGTAACACTTCTTGCAAGTACAGCGTGGTCACTTTGACGTATCGAATAGGCGAGGGCATCGTCCAACTCCTTGGCACCCGTCGGCCGATCATTGCGAGCTTCTTATCCTGCAATGGGTTATAATTATACACATGTATATCTATACCCACAAAATGCGCAAGATTGCGGAGTCAAAATTAAATGAAATAAAATATATGTGTGACATTCGATACACACCTGGCAAATCAGCAAGGCGTCACTAGTGGCCACTAGAAGTGAGCACTCGCTCTTCTGCGGTAGCTTTTCTTTGACTCGGTACAACATTCCTTCTACATCGCCTTGCTCATACACCACCACTCTTTCTGGTAACTGCACCTGAAATTTCACATTGTGAAGATTAGACTTAGCTTAGAGGGCTCTGTGTGTCTGTAGCTAAGTAATTTACAAATGTATATCTCTAAAGGAGGATTACTCAATGTATTGTGTATTGAGGTTACATTAGCCATTGCTTTCCCGCTAGGTCTAGGGCTCCGTGTGTCTGTCGCTTGTCGAAAGTGATTAACAAATTTGTAACTCTAAGGGGAGATAAGTCAAGGTCCGCCAGAGGGCTCGTGTATTAAGAGAAGATTAGCCTTTTTCGTGAACAAAAGCGGTTTTCAGGTCAAACGCCCCTTTTGCCGTTCCTTTGTTCGTTTTGGCGTTTGATCTAAGGAGAATAATAACGCGGTTATAGTGGGCTTTCCTTTCGAAAAATATTCCAATTTCAAATTTGTGTTTCTAGTTCTGAGTGTAATTGGCACCCACGACACAAGTCATCGTATTTAAAGTGGGGCTGTATACTTCTTTTCCCATCCCTGACGTAGTCTAGGGTACATGACCCGATTATAATTATGTAACTACACTGACATAACTTACCGCCAGTCTATTCTTGTAAATCGCGATCTTGTGCACCCTATCGTGACACTTGATGCGCACTTTGTGCCCCGATGTGAGGTGCTGTATGATGACGTCAGTCATGTTTTCCCTGTAAGCATACCGCTCTCGGTATAACCCATGCACCGTGCTGAATACTACTTGGTAGCACCATAACGTGCCATCTTGGCATGCCACAGCCTGAAAATATATTAACACCTTATTATATTATGAATAAACTATACAGTTACTAAAGTTATCGACATAGCCCACAGGATCAGCAAGCTGAAGTGGCAGTGGGCTGGTCATATTTGCCGTAGAACTGACAACCGGTGGAGACCGTCTTCTAGAGTGGAGACCGCGTCTCGGCAAACGTTTTCGAGAACGCCCTCTGGCTAGGTGGAGCGACGACATACGTAAAGTGGCTGGCAGCGGTTGAAAAAGAAGAGCTGAAGATCGAGCTCGTTGTCCTGCATTGGGAGAGCCTTTGTCCAGCAGAGGACGAATACAGGCTGATGATGTAACTATACAGAGTGTCCTGGTAATCGACGTTAAGCCAGAACCGGGTGATAGGTTAAGTCATAACTGTTAACAAAAAATATAAACAAAATGTGTATATATGTATTTAAACAATACATTTATAAATAAACATCAAAAAATCTACACCCTGCTACGGCTCTTTGACTCCTGTTGCTACAAACTTAAATTTTTTTTTCAATCTTCTTTTTATTATGTAATCCTGAAACCCTAACCCCCCCCCCCCCCCCCCCACATTACACACACACATTAAGTTCAAAGATTTGAATCGTGGGTGCCGGAAACATTCACATCATACAAACACAACCACACCCAGAACCAGAAAAACAAATTTTCTTCTAAACCCTCTATAAAACAGTCTAGCATTGTTGGGGAGCATTTGAGCATTACGTACCAGTGTGTTGAAGGAAGGCGAGGGAGCGATAGCCCAGACCCAGTCGTGCGGTGTGTGGACAACGGGCACTCCGTCGGCTGTCACTGCCGTCCAACCGCCGGCGCCGCCGACCAGCACCAACGTACCAAGCTGTGACATCGATACTGCTGCTATACCTGCATCCAATCATACATTAGAGATGTTGACTGATTGTTTTATATTGCCTAGTAACAACTAATCATAATTAAAGCCGATCAGCATAAACAAATTCAAAATGTGTTTAAAAATAAAGGTTATGAAACAAATTATAAGATTTTACATTTTGTCACGTCAAAATCGTAAAATGTAGAAAGTTTATGTGTGTTCCCTCTTCATACTGTAACGGCTGAAGGGGTTTGAATGAAATTTGGAATGTACATAGCTTATACCTTTCTATGTATAAGCTATGTACATTCAAAATTTAAATTAATACATAGGATACTTTTTGACATGATCAACGCGAGAGAAACCGCGAGGCACGGCTAGTCGGCTATTAAAAGCTGATCATAAGTTAAGCCGATCAGTGTGAATATAATCAGAATGAGTATAAAAATAAAGGTTATAAAATAAATAATAAAATTTAGAATTTTATGACGTCAAATTCGTAAAGACAAAGGATTGTTTCGAAGGAAGCTTATTGGCTCATTAAAATTATCTCTTTAGTGTTCGTAATAAGTTTTATCATATTATACATAAAACATAACAAAAATACTTTCACACCCACGGCCCCACACTAAGTTCGACGACCTGAGTCGTGGGTGCCGGAAACATTCACATCACACACACAATCACAACCAGAACCAGAAACACATATTTCCCTTGGGAAGTAAACTTGTGTTCTAGCCGGGATTCGAACCCGATACCCCTGCTTTAGGGCAAATGCTCACCCAACTAAACAAACGGGCAGTTCAAATATTGCTCATTAAACATGTTATTTTCAATAAATTCTTGGCTAAGTTTTGTTGCCATATTGAAATTTATTCAGTCCATCCATTTTAGAGCTACTCAGACAAATCAATCTCATAACCATCCTTTATATTGGGTCGGAGATTAAAATACATACATATATGTGGGTTCGTGGCCAGAACGTTACAAAAATGTCAGCCGTCGATTATTAAAATAGTCTTACCTATGTTTTTTTCTTTGTATATTGTTTGGCCCAATACATTGTAGAACGAAAGGGTTTCATTCCAGTCTGAGACTAGAAGAGTATTCTTCGAGAACGTAACAGCCCAAACTGCGGCTTCCCTAGTTACACGCTGCGTCTCTTCCCCGGACTGAAAAAAAGTTTATTCAGTTTCACCAATTGGATAAAAATGAGAAGCATTAATATCTTCATATATGTAATTCTTCTGTACGTGTTGTGTGTGTGCCTCAACTTCTCCAAAACGGCTACACCAATTTGATGTCATTTTTTGTGTGTGTTCCGGTAGATTCAATAATGGTTTAGATTCACAATTCGATCCGAAAATGTTTTTTAAGTTTACGCGGACACTGGAATCCGCCTAAACAAAGATGGACCATCAGCACAGCACTAAGGAAGGAAAACAATGTTATTCGCTAGTGCTTTGCGTATTTTTGCCGATGCTTCGCTCATTTTCGTTGATGCTTCGCTTTTTTGCCGATGCTTCGCTCATTTTAGCCGATGCTTCGCTTATTTTACCACGCTCTCAGCACATACATAAAGTGAATGTACACTAACTAAACTAATCTACAATTGCTGTAGACTTCATAGCTAATTAAAATAGCTCTCTGTTTGTTACTCTTTCACTGATCAACCATTGGACCGATCTCAAAATAATTTGGACAACAATTAGGATATATGGTATTTTATATCGCATCATCATCAAGAACGCGAGCGAGGCTACGGAGCACAGCACGTAATTAGGACTCTATTTATGTCGAATTAGCTAGTTATCATAAAAAGTTTTGTAACTTAGTTATTTATGCCTATTTTTACAAATTAAATTGTACAATTTTAATGTAATATCACAAATGTTATCCTACTTTTAAGACCTTAGTACCTAATAATCTCTTAAGCGAAACAACGTAAGTAAATTAGAAATGCCTGGTGACCTGGTTATTGAATAAACCCACATAAAGCACCACAGGTTCTCATAATACTTGTATAATTATTGTAGGTACATACTAATTATATTACCTTTATAATAGTATAGTAAAACCTGATGTGAGAGAAAATAATTAAACGCAAGCATAGCTTAAAAAAACCGACTTCACCGGAACCTTGATCAGATTTAATGTATTAAACACGCATTATTGACTATATAAGTCAAAAACTATAAATCAGATCTTGATCAAATTTCAATGGGACCTCATGAAAAGCACCAGCTTTCTAATAAAAAAATAATCATTAAAATCGGTTCACAACGAAAGAAGTTATGAGGTAACTGTTGATGTCGGTTATACGAGAACATTGTCAAAGTAGTCCACAAATTAGGTATTATTGACGATATTTCAAGAACTACTGATCAGATCTTGATCAAATCTAAATGGGACCAAATAGAAAGCAACATCTTTGAAATTAAAAAAAAAATCGAAATCGGCTCACGTGGAGAGAAGATACAAATAACACAGATAGAATACACAAAAAAAAACGATTTGAGTACCTCCTCCTTCTTTGGGAAGTCGGTAAAAAGGGATTTATTTATTTAAATAACTAGCCGACCCGGCAAACGTTGATTTGCCATTTTTCTAGGAAATATTTTTTTAATTCCATAAAAAAATAAGGGTTGATTGTAGAAGGGTGAAAATTAAGGGTTGTATGTATTTTTAAATTATGAATCATAATAAAATAAAAACAAAAAATTTTGTCCAAAAATTTTATAAATTGTTAAAGGTGAACAGCCCTTATCACTTAGGGGTATGAAAAATAGATAGTAGCCGATTCTCAGACCTACTGAATATGCATATAAAATTTGGTAAAAATCAGTAAAGCCGTTTCGGAGGAGTAAGGTAACTAACATTGTGACACGAGAATTTTATATATAAGAGATTACTCTGCATACTCAGAGTAAAGGGCAAATGTCATATCAATAGGTAAATGGTGATTGGTGTTCTGCATGGCCTAGCATGCTTACTACCTCTGACCACATAATCACAAACTACAGGTAAGATAGATGTAAAACGTCTGCTTTGTTGTGGAAACATAAAAAAAACTCAGCATTCATAGCAATTACAATTTTCATCACTGCAAAGCTCAGCATTTTATTAAACAACAGTGTTCGCTACTTGTATTCTACTTTTGAAATATATGTGAGTTTGTGAACATGACATGAAACACCCACACACATGTGTGTGTGTGTGTGGGTGTTTGTACGACTAGCGGTGCAGATTTACCATGTTAAAACTGTATACACCTGTACAATTTTGTCAAATATTGTGATATGTGCTGTTTATAGACACTTTAGTGTATCAATACATGATCATCCATTGCTAGTTATAAAGTGCATGAATGTTACTATTATTATTAAAACTATCGTGATTCGTATTCATGTTGATTTATACCGGTCGAGTTTCTCGATTAAATCAAAAATAACGTGATAAAACCAGAACTAAATCAACATGAATGTTACTGTTACATATAATTATTGTTTTCTTCAAATAAAAGGATTTTTAATTACTTATTGCGTCGAAAAGTGTGATTTAGTCGCGTAGCACAGTTTCTCTTTGAGGGATCTGTACCGGGTTTGTAAATAAACTTAAATAAAACTTTATACACATAAACGTTTTCACACGCACAGCCCCACACTAAGTTTGATGTCTTGTGTCGTGGATGCCGGAAACATTCATAACACTCACACACAATAACAACCAGAACTAGAAACACTAATTATGCTTGGGTAGAAACTTGTATTCCCGCTGGGAATTGAACCCAATACCCCTGATTAGAAGACAAACAGTTCTAACACATAAATCGCATAGGAAATAGAAATTGATACAAAAATAGCTTATAATATTACCTTATTTCTTATAGATACTACTCCATTCGCTAGGCCGATAGCCAGATGCTGCCCATTCCATGACCAAGCGCAGCACGTGATTCGACCTGAAATTCTGTACTTCTGAACAGCTTTGACATCCATCGACCAGAAGGCGAAGTCGGAGAGCGCACACGACACCAGGTAGTATGTGACTGGGTTGTAGGCCAGGCATTGGATTGATTCGCCATGCCTGAAATGTACAATTAATGGTGTTTGAAATACTTATTTTTGTGGCTTATGTTATATACTGGTGCTTTCCCATTAGTCCCATTTAAATTTGTTAAAGATCTGATTGTCGTTAATAGTGCCTGTTTTATACATTTAATCTGATCCAGTTTCATAAAGCGGTGAAACCCGTTTTTTTTTTGTAAAACTGGAACAGTATTGTATAGGGTGTCTATACGATCTCTGTTTCATGATAACATTAAAAAAAAATAGGAATAAAAGCTTTATAAACGTAAATGCTTTCACACTCACAGCAACACACTAAGTTTGATGACTTTTGTCATGGGTGCCTGAAACATCACACACACAATCACTACCAAAACCAGAAACACAGATTTTCCTTAGGGAGAAAACTTGTGTTCTACCGGGAATGAACCCGATACCCCTGCTTAAGGCAAACAATCACCTAACTAAGCCAACGGGCAGTGAATATGTGATACTTACGAATATTTAAGCACCCCTTCCATCTTGGATGTCCATATAATGACGTTTTTGTCTGCACTACCACTAGCGAACTTCTTGCCATCGCCGCAGTAGGCCACTGCATGCACAGTACCCTTGTGTGCCTGCAGTAGTTGTATGAGAGCACCATCCCGGGGGTCGTAGACCATCACTTTCTCTCCAGCACCGATAACCAGCTGTGTGCCATCAGGACTGAAGCATATGCTGTTGACACTGTTGAATTTGACTTATTAGTAATTATATATGTACTCTGAGTATTTGCTTTGAAATGCAAGCAAAGCTTAAAATGGTATTTTTAAGCTGTGCTTGCATTTTAATTATATTTTATTGCTAAAAAGGCAAGCATAACCAACAACTCATCTGTTGGGAAATTATGATGCAGCCGAAGATGGAGCATTAGTTGCTTAGGAGGTACCATACAATCCACACTTGACTTGAAGATTCCTAGATTATACTGTTAAGTTACCATTACCTTTGTTCTAAATGTGTATAATATGGGAATCTTCAAATAAAGAAGTATAAAGATGCGGGCAATTAAATCCACTCCTTTATCTTGCTCTTAAACTTGATGTGTATTATTGATAGTTGGTTACATATAGATGAGAAGTACCTGCATAGTGAATCCATGTCATGCTTAGAAGTTCATTATTTCATATATTACTTTGAGCGATGGATGCATGACTATCATCTACTGCATATTGAAATGGAAAACAAGCAACAACTCTTCGAGGGACTGAGCTTACTGCTGTCAAACAAAAGCTATATGCCCTCCTCCCTTAATCATAGAGTGACAAATACTCTGATATAGGTGCCTAAACAAGACCTACAACTCATGGCGGGTGCCATACATGAAATTGATACTTAAACTATCACCTTCATGAAATTAGAGCACCTCATACTCCTTATAGTCGTTTATGTAGGGGCTGCATGCAAGAAGACGATAATGTAGATAGACACATACTTCATTGCAAGGGCACAGAAGAAACATGAGCAGACTAGTGTATAGTGGAAGACTGCATTTGAGGACTATGAGAGTCATTAGCACAGATACAAAATACCCATAAAACTGGAGTAGTTCTTATGTCAGTTACCCAAAGCTATCCTACAATATATTAAGAAGTTGGGACGTTTTGGATAGTTCCTGATGGGGGAAAAACACAGGTCACTCTAAGCTGGATGTTAATGCAATTCTAACAGCCCCTTAAGTAAATGTCCTGAGTTAGTAAAAAAAAACCCTAAATTTACGTAGAAGGCAAGCCAGTAAAACATTAATTTGTTAGTTACTCAACTATCTACATCAACACAGGTATATGGACTTAATGTATTCAGAGATTGTTCATGAAGAACAAGATATATACTTATTATCAAGACTAATGCATGCCGAGTATTCATCGGTACTTTGAATATGTACATAACCGACTTTTTTGAGTTACAAGTTTATCAAGACACTTGCAGTTCAGGGTGTTAATATTACCCATTGATTTATTAAGAAAAGACCAGCAACACGTTCGCAAGTGGTAGGTAAACAGTGACACGGCTATAACACATCTACTGGTGTGGTATTCCCATTGACCTCACTAAAGCCCAGTGTGGTTCAGCAATGCTTATCAGAAATGAAGATAAGATACCAAACTTTATATGTATTCCGATTAATATTTATTGACTTACCTGGAAAATTCAACTTTGTCAGCCTCGTGAATTTTGTTAACCCACTTTGGCACAGTTCTCATGTTGAATAAATATGTAAATAATGTCGTATTCAATCTTTATAAATTTCAAGCAGCTACATTTCTAGTCATATTTTTTTAATATATAATTAATATGTATGATCATTCCTTAACAACGGCGTCGGTAAGCCCAGGCCTGCAAAATGTAAACAAAACAGACATAGTGACACTGACATTGCCAGTAGTAGACAGGAGTATTTTTTTAAATTTTGGCTATTCTATCTATGCTCATTTAGCCAGTGTCAAATTATACAATTTCTAGTGTTTTACATGTTTAAATAATAAATAAAGTGGTCCTAGTCAGCAACATAAAAAAGTAAATACTCTACCCGAGAACATTAGCCACATTCACAGTCAAAGTCAAGTAAAGAGTCTAAGTTCAATCCTATCCTTTGATCCTTTCATTAAGTCATACCATACACTAGTAAAGCTTAGTAAACATGGCCATAGATTAATTTTGGGTAATGACTAAGGAGATTATTTTTTTAACTCTTTCATACTGTGTGGCCCAGCGCTTAATTTATAGACTTGTGTCTTAGGCGCCGGGACCATTTACCACTCAACAATCACACCCAGAATCAACAGCACAAATGTTCCTTGGGACGGAAAATTGTGCACCTGCCGGAGATTGAACCCAGGACCCACGGCGCATATACCTGCCCACTGCGCCGACTGGGTTGTCAAATGACTCATAAATAGCAATAGGTAATCTATTATATAAAATCTATAAGCAAGAGTTTGAGCGTGTAATCTTGGTACTGAAATCTTATTTATTTACCAATGGCGTAATCGTAATCAAGTTTGGCTTGGCACACCTCGAAAACAATTATGTCCAAAGTGTAATATATTTTTATATTTTTTTTTTTTTATAAAATATATTTTTTAATATCATTAAAAAATATATGAAATCGTTCAAGTACATACTTATATTTTCAATTAATAAACTGTTTTTTATGCCTGGTATGAAATAATTTGGCAGCTACCTCACCTGATGGAATGTGATGATGCGGATATGTAGCATGCTTGCCTAGTAGTATGTACACACTCCCCTTGCTTGATTGATATAAGATTTAGCCACTTTTCAAAATAAAAGAAAGATGTATTTTTAAATTATATTTTTATTGTATATTATAATCAACTAAACATGCAATAATACACCTAATAAGTTGGTGTATAATATAAGGAATAATTATATTATATATAAATTACTATTAATTAAATAGATTATTTGAATATAACTAACAATTTTGTGTATGCCCTCGGCCAAAATCATCTATATTATAATACACTGATATTTTTTTCGGACTATATTCATAATTAATATTTAAACGGTTCTCCGAACGGTGGGTTGTCAATAACTATTCACTAAATAATATATCTCCTACAGGTTACCTAGCGGGCATGTAAATAGTAAGTTGATGTTTGACATGAAAATTCAAGAATATTTTTTGTCATAAACAGTATACATTAGTGGCTTATCACATTTAGTGTTTTTAGTTCTTGTAGTTTTTACACCATATTTTTTTTTTAAACTTATTCGACCAAAAATTTCATACAATTATCGAACCTGCTCACAAAATTTCGTGTGTAATTATGTAATGTAGAGGACAGCCGAACATCCGGACTTACGAAAGCAATTTCCAAAGCTTAGTTTTTACTGGGCCCCTTTATAATATAAAAGAGATTAGTGATAGCATTTTTTTTTTAATCTGACTAGATTCTGTATGAAAATATCTACGACTAATTGAATAAATATTATCATATAAAATAATGAATAAGTTGCATGACATGTATGTTATACCTATATTAAATTTTAATCCTTATTATAATAATACAATTATTTAATCTATGGAATATATTATTAAAAATTTTAAAGTATAATTTTTATTTCATACAACATCAAAGAATAATAATAATATGAAGTAATAACAATAATGTTTACATTTGATTTATCATTATTTAATATTGACTTTTCGATAAATATGAGGATTTATATCACTGAGTACATACTTAATATTATATTTGATTAAATATGATATACAATATAATATTTCTATAAATAAAGTTAGTCTCACAAAAACTCGAGAACGGCTGAACCGATTTGCCTAAATTTGCTTTTGAAAATTAAATATTTTTAGAAGTCCAAAGAAGGTTTAAAAGGTGAGAAAATAAAAGGAAATTGAATGCATTATAAATATTTGACCATAGACAAATGTGACATATATGTTTGTTGTCAAAATTCAGACAACTTTTATTGGCGGTACGAAGTTCGGCGGGTCAGTACCTAATAATAATATATTAGGTAGGTCTTTTTTTATCATTTTGTAATAACTTTGGTTTGGATACATATAACTCCTACAAGACCAGCGCGGAGTTTAAACAAAGAATAGCTAATAAATATAAATTACGTGAGTAGAAACAAATATGAACTACAGATGTATGATAGTACATGGTTACACCTTATTGAACTAAGGTATTTTTTTAATACCTTAATGATATCAAAAATATGTGATCCGATGTCACGAATCAGTTTAGCCGATAGCGAGCGTTTAGATTTTGAATTTCATACATATCTTTATAAGTAATTAAATTACCTGATTAAAAAGCATTTAAATAAGAAAATGATCGGAAATGTGTAGAATTAAATCAATAATTATTTACCAATTATACATATTAAAATACATAAACACAACAACTGCCTTCCTTAACAGTTATAAAGGAATAAATATTATACATATAGTCAAAATATACTTCAGTGTCAATTTATTAACTTATGCCTACCTTACTTTATCAAGACAGTTTAATTTTATGTAATATTTTTTTCATAGATAGGTAATGCCATAGCATGTATCATAGTACATAATATAAATAGTAAAGACAGTCAGAAAATAGTAATAGGTATACATTCATAGGTAATTAATAATAAAAAGTTTCTTACATACCATTTTTCTTATAGTAGGTATGATATTTATATTAATAAATATAATGTATACAATGTATATATTCCTTTGGTTAATTATATGTACTACATATTTTCGAAAATTGTACTTATTTATATAGAATGCTTAACTCAATATTACTAATTACTATTAATACTTAGCCACCCTTCTCTACTTAGCATGGGTGCAATTCTCAGTGGGATTGAGTACAATGTTTTTCCTTACAATTATGGATACAACAAAAAAGAATCGGCCATATCGGTTGAGTTAATTGATAACTAGTACCATCAATCAAATTCTTTAATATCAGGTTTTGATTTGCAATAATTAGTCAACCTACTTTGGTGTTAAAGCATAATAAATAATAATATAACTCTTACCAATGCTTCAACAGCTGACACAGAACAAATGTATATCCGTACTAGATTGAACTCAATTGATAAATTGATCTCAATTGAGTTTCCTCCGTTATGAACCAGATGATCAAACATGTGTAGGTACTGGTAGTCGTTTAGCAATGTAAAATTCAGGTCTCCTACAGAAGGCGACAGATACGTGACAAAGCTAGGAGTGTGGCAAGGTCACCAGGTGTCTCATTATAAACAGTTACTCTAAATCTGTCTATGTGTTTTCCCTGTACCACTACTTTCAGCTTTATATTCTCCATGAATAATGTACAAGCTTTGTTTGCACTGTCACTGAAGGTACGACCAATTGGTACGCATAATTCCAATTCACAATGTTGGGTTACAGACTGAATATCCAACAACACCTGATATTGCGGGTGGAATAAACGTTGAATTGGAACATTTTCTTCATAGAAACCTAGATCCTTTGCTTGTATCAAACAATTATTATCGTTATCAATGTTTAAGATTGTGCCTCTTACTGCATTTGTATCAAATGGTTTGAGATACTTGTTTACATCTGGTCTCTGGCTTAGAAATATCACACTAGCGTTTACTTTTAGTTCGTGAAGCGCAAACCTCCTCCCAGCTCTATTTAAAGCGGGCATGTAAGGAAGGAAATGATATGGGATTAAATAGAAATCATGCGGATCAACAAAACGTGCAAGTGTAGCATAGTACAGGGAACCAACCTCAAATTCTTGTGCAGCCGATAACTTATAGAGGCGGTTTAAATTAATATCCAACTCTGCTTCCATTTTGGTTTTAAATCAAATAAGTTATTTTTTAAATCTTGTGAATAAATAATTTAAAGTTTCATATTTTTGCAAAGATTAAGTATTATTGATATACATTTAAATAATATTTAATTTTACTTATGTTGTTTTATCTAAGTAACAAAAAAGTAATTATGCCACATTCAATAGTCCATAATAGATGAATAAATGACAAAATTTCTTATAGCTGTAGACGTCTTAAAATCTGAATGTCTCTCTGAACCCCTGTACTGCACATACCACGGATGTCATCCTGGAACAGATAAAATTAAGTGATGAAGAAGCATTACAAAAAAAAATACTATCAGTCAATATACTGAACCATATTCTGCATCGTCACTTACCATCAAGTGAGATAGTGGTCAAAAGTTTGCCTATATTTATAGAATAAAATAAAGTGGCAGTTGGCCATTGACTTTTTTTTTATTCGTCTGTGGCCAAAATAATTAGAAGAACACAAGACACGGCGCAGCGTTAAAAAAAATTCTAATAGCCATCAACATCATTAGCACTTGGACAATGAAATGCAGGATAAAACTGACACAAAATCTAAATATATAAATTTCACCAACAAAAGATCAAACTATCATCCGCTGTACATAAATGGTACCATAGAATATTGAGCAATATTGTACGAAAATACAACCAAACACCTTTTTAAGCTTCACTGGATAGCTCATGTCAATAATTTTAATGCAAGCAAAGCTTGAAATAATCAAGTTCACCACTTCAAATCAGATTAAATTCGCATTATTGACGATAACTCAAAATCTAAGGATCAGATCTTGATTAAATTTAAATGGGACCACATGGAAAGCACCAGCTTTCAAATAAAAAAGAATTATGAAAATAGGTTCACTTGGATAGAAGTTATGAAGTAGCCCACATAAAAAAAATGCGATGAGCTAGGCTTTATTTTTTTATTTACAGAAAAATTAATTGCATGCTTGAGAAAACTTCTTAGTAAGCTTACAATAAAATACTTTTGTACAGGCAAGTCTTCTTTCCGAATTTGAGGCTTTACCAAACAAAGCCACATCCAGATCATACAATGATTTCGAAACAAAGTACTCAGGGCCATTGTTCACGTACCAAGGCACATAAAAAAATTACTACATTGTCGCTAGTAGTAAAAGACTCGCTAAAGCTTATGAACAAAGACTTCATCACCATGTCTATGTTAAGGCATTCCAGTTCCTCGACAAGGCAGACTTAGAGAGAAGTCTCAAGAGAAGTAAATCTGCTGAGTTGGCGCAGTGATGTGACACTGTAATATAGTGAGTGCTATTAACAAACAACACAAGAACAAAATGTTTTTTTTTTCACTTTTATAATGACAGTAAGAAAGTGTTAGCGGACATTCTCAGTATACTACTACAGTTAGCAGTTTAGGTCAAAATTAAATAACTTATTAGACCATCATTGGAATAATGATATTATTATTCCAATGATATATTTGTTCTTCTGGTTCTGGGTGTAATGTGTGTGAGATGTGAATGTTTCCGGCACCCACGATACAAGTCTTTGAACGTAGTGTGGGACTGTGAGTGTGAATGCGTTTGTTTTTGTTTAATGATGTACCAAAGGAACTAGATAGGTTATTAAAAGAAAATAAAACACAATTTAATGCACTAATAAGAAGACCACTGACAATTTTTGGACAAAGAGAACAACAGAATGGTATCTAAGAAGGATTACAAGCAAACAAGGAAGACCAAATCCAAGATAGAGAAAAATTTTTAGTATATCGTATATTATTATTCTCACCTGTATCATAAAATATCAACAAAGGCAGATTTTCCAGTACTCAGCGGTCAGCGTACTTTCTCCAAATTTAGCTCTGTTTAATTCTTATTTTTTATGAAAGCATCTCAAACTCTTCTCGATGCTTAGGATCTGTATAACAGACATAGTCAATTATATACATTATCAAAGAAAAAATTGGGTATATTCAATTACATACTATGCAATATACCTTTCAATGAATTTTTTTCATTTGCTTAATTTGGCGATTCAATCAGTATAACTTGAACCTGCCCAAAGCGACAAGGCATTGGACTACCAAAGCATTGTCTCTTTGGTTTGGCACTAACCAAACTACTTTTCCTAAGTAAGAATGAACAAGAAAGATTATGAAAATCAAAATCAAAATCAACAAAGGTACAATCTCAAGTAGGTATGTTGAATGGTCGAACAAATCTTATACATTAAAACTATAACTCGGAGTCATACATTCTCTTTCCCAAGGGAGTTCCACATCAGCAAATTCAATCATACACCCTAAAATTAGGCCTCATTCTAATTACAGTGATGACATGAAAGTATTAAGGTGGCACTTGATTGGGCGGCGACAGTTTTTTTCTGAAAGGTTTTAATTACGCTAGTGGTGAAGATAAAATTGTGATGGATTGCTATCTGGATTGATGCTTCTAGTTGAAGAACATGTTCAATGAGTACTTAATGGTTTATGGCAGCTACCCTTGAGTCCATTTTAAACCTAGCATAGGTACTCACCATCCCCAACCAATATCATGACTTGAAATGAAATAAATTCAATAGGTACCTAATAAAATTGTTACAGCTTGATATTAATTCGGTCAAGCATAGAAGTGGTTCTTCAAAGTTACGAGTTATAAATAATAATGATAGATAGAGGTAAAACCACGGACTTCAAAGGATATTTTTTGTAAATCCGTGGGTAAAACTAAACATTTTTGAAGGTTTCAACAAAATACATTTCGATGTACTAACATATAAGAACTTACCAAAGTACAAAAGCCCAGAATGTACAAATTATTACAATTATTCACCAATCAATTTTTATTTTACGTCGTAGTAGGAGCGTCACGTAGAACTAAAATAATTTGTAGGGTACCAACCGGGTAGAACATATTCTTTTCTATGGTACCAACTTACCAAGCCTTAAGTATATAACTTACTTATCTATGGTACCATTTAGGTGCTAAAGCAAGGAGTCACTATATTGTACAGCCAATAATGCACGGCCTGATAATGTACAGGCAATAATATGCAACCGATATTCCATGGCCTGGCAATTATCAGGGTGTGCGATACGGTAGTAAGTAAATTATTTAATGTGAAATAACAACAGTTTATTGCTATTTAGTCTGTGCCTGTGGGCTAAAACAGACCTATCTCTGTTGCGAACGGTTTCAGTTCGAAAACGACGAAACACCTAAGAAATAAGGTTGATTATAGGTAAATTCGAATAGAAACTGCTCGCAACAGAGATAAGGGGTGATAAAGACAGACAATCAGACTCAACAGAGATAAAGAGATAAGGGTAATAAGGGGTCTGTAGTAGGTTTTGTAACAGAGATCAATTGTCTGCACGCGATAATACGCGACTATAATTAGTATCCATTGTTCATAAGTTATTAGGGTGTTTCCAGTGCAAACCTGATCGATTAATATTAACACAGGCTGATAATATACTGCCAATAATACGCAGAAGATACTTCGTATACAGGATAGGACATTTCAAATTCTATGTCTCGCATAACCTAAGTAGAACAAACCAGTTCTACTTAGGTTTGGCAATAAGGAATATGCTAATTGTTTATGCTTTTAATCGATTGTTTACGTTTACCAATGTATTTAACATGGTGAAACTAAATTTCTTTCATAATAACATTACACTTCATATCAAAATAACTATTCGTTCGCCCTGAACTGAGATCTAGCGCCTATAATTTGCCTGTTAGATTTTTTTTTGAGGTTAATAAAAATTAGATTAATAACTTTTTTCTTTACATTAATTGTTTGATTCCTGTATTTGTTTTTCAAATACAGACGATTTAAAGGATATCATATTGTGTAAGCTTCAGCCTTAAAAGTGGAGCCATTTTTGAGATAGACTCCTGGACAAAATAGGTCTAAAACAGTGACTTTGGTGTGCTACCAAATTGTTATGTTCCAAATAGATTTTTTCTAAAACCAGTTTCGTACTCTACTTGCAGAGCTCTTTCATTTGAAAGAACAAACACATTTGTGTATAAAGAAATAAAAAATATTTTGCTTTGCACTTTCGTATATGAATGCCCCGTTAATATTTTCATTTATATCATTTTTATTGTCATCTTTGGCTTTAGACCATTATTTTACATATTCTCTGAGAATTTGTAAAGCTATGGCTAATAATTTGCAAAGAGAAGCTAGATGCCTCTGACGGACGGACAAAGGGCCGAATCACTCAAGTCAACTTAGAGATTTCACTTCGCTCGAATAAAATATGTTTTCTATCAAATAACAATCATAAACAAATTTCTAGTGTTGTGAGATCATGTATTACATATATACATTATTACATAGAAGTGAAAACCATACTATATCTATATATATATAAATCAATGCTACGTTGTTATTTTATAACTCAAGAACGGGCTCACCTATCCAAACCAAATGTTTAGGCTTTGTTCGGACTATTTAGTAGATGGTTTATGTGAAGTTTGCACAAAATCGGTCGAGCGGTTCTTCATTTATCACACCTGGGCGAAGCCGGGGCGGATTGCTAGTAATTTACACATTATAAATATATAACCATCATAAGTTGATCCCCGATCGTGAGCAATATGTATCAAATATTGGCCGTCGGTGACGATGACGATTTCTATGATTTTTGTTCACCCAAAAAGTACTCAACGCGCCTTAAGAAGTTTTCACTTCAAAAACCTACATAGCTATTAAATTGAATAAACACGTAGAGTAACACAACAATAGATCCGATTGTTTGATGTAGACATCATTCGAGGGAAACGCTTCGCATGGCAAGCGATATCTGTCTGCACGGAAAGGCCCGTGGCGAATGGCGCGAACACGGCCAAACGTAATGTAAGTTATCATAGTGTACGTGCTGAGGCACGTGCGTACGGCCGTGCACACATACAAGCCGCGTTTGGTACCACTCTATGAAGATAACTTGCTTATATATTTCTACTATGCTATTACTCCTTACTGGAAGTCGATGTACACCAAATATTGGCCTATGCATCACTGGCTGTACAACATTGGCCCGTAAAATGTTGGCTGGGTCGTACCCACCCAAAAGAGGCAAGGGCAGAACGGAGTTGGATGACAGTGAGTTAAGGTTTTTCTTTGACCACTCAGAAAATGTTTCACAATCACAAACTAAATAAGTGTACTATACTCACTAAGTATGGTAAAGGTTTTCTATTTTTTAATAATCTATGGAAATTACTGTATCTTCAAAGCAAGGCTTTGACAATTGCTGTACTCGAATTATCGGCTGTGCATTATCATCTCGTACCAATATTTTTTTATACTAACCTGTATTGTACGATCAGTATTGCATACCCTGATAATTTATGTACATTATTTACAAATATATGGTTGGTTTACCTGGCTGCGAATTATCGGCTGTACAAAATCATTACGTGTTGTCATTTAGCATCAAATAATGTACGGCCGAAAGAACAAATTATTACGTTTCGTTTCACGCTATTTGTGGAATCGAGTACCTAAAAGTAATTGTTGAACTCATTGGAAATAAATAGCTTTAAATGAATAAGAACTGACTGAATGTATTATATATATCCAATCATTAAAAACATTTAAATTTTAGCTTACCACTCTTCAGCGATACGAAAGTAATAAACTTATATATCATACTAGCTGTGCCCCGCGGCTTCGCCCGCTATTATCAAGTTAAAAAGTAGCCTATATGTTAATCCTAGGTATAATCTATGTACATCCCCATCCAAATCCGTTCAGCCGTTAAAGCGTGAAGAGGGAACAAACACACTTACACACAAACTTTTGGATTTATAATATTAGTAGGATAGTAGGATAATATTAGTAGGATTATGATGTATAAGTTTTTTTCTTTGTTTAAATAACTTTTAACTGTCATAACTAAACGTAATCGATTGTTTTATTTTAGTCAATGTCAATGTCTGAAGAAATAAACATTTAAAAAAATTTTTTATGTGATTACTTTAATCCTTTTCAAGGATAAAGTAATCACATAAAATTTTTTTTTGTAGTTTATTATGCATTCATTTTGACGACTAGAGTGGAGAAAAAGTGCCCGTAGTCCACCCGCAAATAATATTATTACTTACTACCGGGAGTCCACCCAGGTGAACTGAGCATGTGGACCTCGGGTAGAGTATATTCTTTTCTATGAGGTGAACCACGACCAATGCCAGCATAAATCCTCTAACTATACCTACATATTCTTTTTAATTTTTTTTATTTTAGTTACACCGTCAGGCGCGCATCCGGCCTCTATGTCTGTCTCTAATAAAAATTTGCAAGTTAAATTTGACCCACCTTTCGGTTCTTGACTGATCTGATTTTTTGCATGCATAATATGTGAATGCAATGTTATTATGTATTTGGGCTGATCTGATGAAGGAGCCGGAAGGTGATCATGGGAAATCTGTAATAAAACGACACAACCACATTGAGCTTGGGCTTTTTTTTTTTTTTTTTATTTGTGACAGGCTAGTGTTTGACCACTATCTCACCTGATAGTAAGTGACGATGTGATCGAAGCTGGTAAACACACTAGACCTGGAATACGCAGGCTCTCAAGGATAACTGCCGGAACACCGTATTTGGCTTGGCGGCAGACTTTCAACTTGATGGTGGTAAGCTACTTTGGTAGCAAGCCAGGCGAGCAACTCACAAAATGCTCTACCACCTCTCAAATGTCACCTGATTAGCACCACCCGGGGACCACGTGTAGGGAGTCAGACGTAAGGGGTATCTTCCTACGGACGTGGGTGACTCAGCGTGATTCTTAGTGCGTCTTGACAAGACGTGGATTCTTAGTGCGTCTTGACAAATACTTGGGTCATCGATAATGTCCAGGTTCTAATGACGGAACCGTAAGGTGGCCATGGGAACTAAATTTAATAAAACGTACGACGCAAGCAAATCGAGGTTGGTGTTGTTTGATTCGTCTTGTCGAGCTCTCTAGATATACATTTTTAACAAAATAAAAGCTTGGTTTTAAACTTTTTTGTGAATAACAAGTGGTTCCCCGCGGCTTAGCCCGCGTAAATTTTCAAAATATCATTGAAACCCCAATTCCGTTACAAAATGTAGGAGAAAAATATTTTCTTTCGTAATTTTTTTCGATATTTTATTAGATTTTCTGCTATTCGGGGCGGAGATAAATCCAACAAATCAAAGATTATGTATTAAAATCGGTCCACCCGTTCTCGAGTTATAAGTGTTGTAACAAACCCGACTTTGTTTTATATATATACTAGATGTGTCCCGCGGCTTTGCCCGCGTTTATGTGTTATTCCGGAACCGAAACTATCTACATTGAAAATTTCATCAAAATCGGTTTATTCGTTACGGAGATACGTGGTAACAAGCATTCACACACACACACACACACAAACTTTCGCATTATAATATTAGTAGGATATACCTAGATGTTTTTATTTTTGATTAAAGAACTGTACAGATTTTAGAACTGATGAAAAATCCATAATGTAAGATGGTACTTAGTTGCGTAGTAGAACGCGGCTAACGTATTACTACTATCTCACTTAATGTACTTTTCATTATATATTTACCTCGTAATTTATAATTAATCGAGATGAAAGTAGCCATAAGTCCTAGATTACGGGATTGGACATTCCGCGAATTGGACTTTCCACAAATTGGACTATTCGCGAATTAAACGTTTTGCGAACGCTGGACATTTTGCGAATTGGACACTTCGCGATTGAAGGAGATCAAGGTTCAAACCTGGACAGGTTCCTTACCTGTTTAGTAGTAGGGATTCTTACGGGTTTTTTTCAGGTCCATATGGTAACAATTGTAATTTAAATTAAAATAATTAGTTATAAGTCTGTTCTCCTGCTATATAATGCTTGAAAAATCATACAAAATGTAGGGATGTTTACTGACAGCATTGCATCAAAACCAATTTTGATACAGTGTTGCCATAGCTGTGTAAATGATTGAGTGCCGGCCGGCATCGATCGTCTGGTGGGGCGTGGCATGCGACGAGCTTGTTAAACACTGCAAAAGCGTAGTGGTCGATCACCCCAGAGAGGGCCCTGAGTCCTGCTACAGGCGCTAGGTCATTTATATAGAGAGACTATCTTCTGGATTATTTGAATCCCGCGAACACAATCTATCTAATTCCACGTTACTCCAATCCTACTAGTCCTACTAATATTATAAATCCGAAAATTTGTGTGTAAGTATGTTTGTTCCCTCTTCACGCGTTAACGGGTGAACGGATTTATATGAAATTTGGAATGTACATAGATTATACCTAGGATTGACACATAGGCTACTTTTTAACTTGATAATAGCGGGCGAAGCCGCGGGGCACGGCAAGTATCATATAAGTAGGTAAGCATCAATCTTATAATGCTTACAGGCGCTTCCAGTGTCCATATCGAGGTTGCCTTTTGCTTGCGATGTTAAAAATGAGTCTGCAAAATCGCTGGCATGTTACCTACTGCAATCTACTGGCGGTATACAATGGAGTGCATATATATCACAAATCTTAGATGTTTGTCTTGGGACTATTTTGGATCTATACACATTTTATCAAGCATTGTATTAAGATTTTACCAGAACGCAACACGTTTATAAGAAATTAATTTCCCCGTATTTGCAATTTTGCGTGGTGGGAGATCCGTGGTAGAGTGGTATTTTTTTGTGCCCGGTCTTGCTTATCTCTGTACCGAAATAAACCGAAATACTCTGTATTGAACTATGAATCAACCACTCTCAAGTAACAAAAATCTGTCGCCAAAATCACTAATAATAGGTATATGATATAGATAGGTTAAAGCGGTTCCCTGAGACCAAACATCCTAGCCCTCGCGTGTCCTTGAGTAATACAAATGCCCACCATATGCGGAAACAAGTATCTGCTTACTTTCATACTACAGCAGATGCTGTAAGTCTTCTTTATTTAAAATAAAATAGAATATATTGAAAAATTAAAGGATTTCAAAGAGTTACTTATCTGAAACACACCAGAAACAAAATAAAGTTTAGTATAAGGAATTTGACAACTATTAAAGCGCGACGGAACACAAAGAAGGCTAACTGCACCCTACACTCAGAAACAATACGAAATTGCAGAATGGAAAAGCTGTGCCCTGCTGTGTGTGTAGATAGTGAGAGCAAAGCTGTGATTATTTCGAACTACCTATCAAACATGTGTACCGCTATCCAGAATCAATCATCATTGGTTGGGTTGGGAGAAAGCCCTGTATAAATCATCGGTATGTCGTCCTTATGAAAGGAAGAAACGGTCAGAAATTTGCATCACTGGTCATGCAGGTATCTTTGCGGGATATTAAAAAATATCAGAAGCTTTCATACTCGTTCCAATAGACTAAATATTCTTATTTAGTCTAAGCTCTTTCCTATAAAAACTACAATTGTGACATCAAAAGACGTTAGAGTAATTAAGGTTACATATTATATACTACGACAAAGATCTAATAAAAAAATATTGAAACGCAAGCAAAGCTTAAAAAACCGACTTCATCACATATATTTCGGTTTTGGCTGGACCGATTTCATTAAAATCGATATGGGACCATCTCTACCAAACAAAAAAGAATCATCAAAATCAATTCACATTTGGCGGAGATATCGCGTAACATACCTGCATACAAAAAAATTGCATACAGTCGAATTGAGATCTCCTTTTTTGAAGTCAGTTGATAAACTTCTCAAGTTTCCTCGCTCCAATCAAACATTACAAAAACACACCAAGCATGTGGATATATTGCTTGACAACAATCCGAATCAAGAATATGACAGGAATATGCATGACAAGACTTGAATAACTTTGTTGAAAGTGCCATGCTCAGTGAAGTAAAGTCACTAAACCACAACCAAACTTGGAATCTGGTTGTTCTACCTAAAGGACGAAAATTTTCCTTCCAAATGGGTGTACTAAGTTTAAATGAATTCTGATGGATCCGTCAAGAAGTACAAAGTCAGAATGATTATTTAGGGCTACTCTCAGCAACCTGAAGTGTACTACAACAAAACCTTTAGGGCAGTGGTTCGTCTGAGCACTGTAACTAAGAGAACACTTCATGACATTGCTGCTTGCAATTATTAATAATTACATCAGTTCGATGTGCCAACAGCTTTTCTATTTAGCGAAGTAAAGAAAGCGTTTTCACAAGGAACATGTTGAAGGTTTTGGGTCGCAAGTCGCAAGCTTATCGGGTACGTTTACATTTTGGGCGAATGTGGGCAGGAATTGCATGAGTTAATTCCCCCATGCCCGTCGGGGAACATACGTGGGGAATTTTCATATACCCCTGGTGAGAAATTCCTTCCTTTTCTCTGGACGCCACTGTTTGGTCCACCCTGTAGGTACCTATAGTAAAACAAAAGAACAATTTAAAGTCTTTATTGCAATTTATGTAGACGTTGGCCTTGTAGCGTACAAAATAATGTAATGTTGCTTGTTGTCACGAATAAATTTATTTTTTCTCTTACTTACAATCAAAATACTACAGCAGCAAGAGAAGAAGAATCCTTGAAAGAATTAAGGGCTAGATTGTTGTGATGTAGTTAAAAGGAACACGATAAAATGGTCTCACTTGCATAAACCCTACCAACCTACCAACAATAGACCTATTTCGGTCACGTCCATTGTCTGTAAGACAATGGAACGTGTACTAAACAAGAAACTCCTGGGCTACCTTGAAGCAAATGAACTTCTGAGTGACCGGCAATATGGCTTTCGCCAGAACCGGTCAACAGGAGACCTTCTTGCGAATGCCATACACATATGGAGTGAGGCCTTGGAAAAACACGGCGAAACGCTTGCGGTATCGCTAGACATTTCCAAGGCCTTTGACAGGGTATGGCACGACAGCCTTATTGGCAAGATTCCAACTTACGGTATACCTTCCAGTTTATGTGCTTGGATTTCTGATTTCTTGAGGGAACGGTCGATTCGAGTTGTCATTGATGGCTGCTCGTCCGATCTAATGGCAATTAATGCCGGGGTACCTCAAGGGTCGGTTCTTTCGGCAACGCTTTTTTTGCTACACATAAACGATCTGCTTAAGCCTGGTATCTTTGGGTACGCAGACGATAGCACCGCTGTCGAAAGATATATATCCAATGCACGAGCTGGAGAGGTACAAGTCCAGTCACAAAGAGAGGCTATGATTGGACGATTGAACTCGAGCTTGATCGCCGTATCCCAATGGGGTGATGCCAAAAAAATGCGTCCAAAACACAGGCGTGTCTCTTCTCCGCCAAACGGAGACCTTTTAACCTGTCTCCAACCTTTCAAGATGTGCCAATACCGGTAGCTAACAAGCTTGAGCTACTTGGCGTTACCTTATCGTCGAATCCCAACTTTGGCACTTATATCGAAGCCAGAGCTCAACTGTCTGCTAAGAAGCTGGGTATCCTTGCTAAGGTCAGGCAGTACTTCACACCGGCGCAGCTTCTAATTTTATATCAAACTCAAGTCCGATCGTGTATGGAGTACTGCGGCCACCTTTGGGATGGATCCGCCCAGTACCAGCTTGAAGCTCTTGAGCCTATTGACCGGCGAGCCAAAAGACTCATTGGCGATAGAAAGCTAGTAGAGTCAAAACTGCGAAATCTTGGTCACCGACGTAAGGTAGCAAGCCTATCGGTATTCTATCGCTTACATTTTGGAGAGTGTGCTCAGGAATTACATGCCCTTTTTACCATCAAACAACAAGACAAACTGTCAAACGTCATCCATTTATAGTTGACATACCTCCAGTTCGCTCGAAGCGTTTTGCTTCTACGTTCATCATCCGTACAGCGAAGGAGTGGAACTCATTGCCTGCGTCTTTGTTCCCTGAACGGTGTAATCTGGGTGTCTTCAAGTCTAGAGTGAATAGGTACATTCTAGGCAAACATGTTCCATCTTTGGCCGCATCGTCACTTTCCATCAGGTGAGATAGCGGTCAAATGCTTGCCTATCTAGTATTAAAAAAATAATAATAATAAAGTAATCGACTTCAAATCTAGTTTGCTACAGTGACGCAGATCTCAAATCGATTTTTTGAGATCTGGGTCACTGTAGGTCACTAGCATCTGGAATGATTTGCATGTTTGGACATATGTTGCTGCCATGCTGGAGAACCCAAAAGCAATATTTCATTCAAACATTCGATATCCTTTACAGAATCAGAAATTATAGCAGCTAGTAAAACTGCACAATACTTTTTGTGGCTGAAACGTCTACTCAGTGACCTATATCGCATAGAAACACCATAGTGCTGAACCTAGATAATGTATCAAATATTAAGCTTACATATACAAATCTCATATAGGCGGACAAAGCACATAAAACTAAAGCATTTCTTCGTCAGATACTGTATGAACAATGGCGATTTCTTAGTTAAGCTTATTATATCCTTCAGAAATGCAATGGGCGGATATGCAACAGTTGTTTGGAGGCTTCTACTACTATCGTCCAAAGTAGGAAACTTAATCTGCAATTTAGGACTCTTAAAACTTCCCACTTTCCAGGATGTATAAAGGTCTTGAGTACTCGTCTATTCTATGACTAAGTGACGACCTAGTGTTTATATTCTGAAGTCAATTCTAAGATGTATAAAATTGTCTTCACAGTTTTTCAATTTTCATAGTGAAAGCACCATGAACTAGTCTTTCCTTTCTAATCTTTCCTTTAATCTCATAGCAACAGAGATCCACGTTTCCATTCGTGACCTCATAAATAATTAACGTGATAAGTAAATCACCTTTACTTACCTATATGATAGATACTGTATAGCCTGGACGATGTGGCTATTTATAAACAGTATAATTAGGGCAATCTAATTATCAATGGGCAGACTTAACCATTCACAACATCAGGATCATTATTAAACATACTTATAATTTAAATTGTGGATGAATAGATTTTTCTATAATTATCAAAACTAAATTTTTCAGATAATCAATATACTAGCTGCGCCCGCGGTTTTACCCGCGAAAAAGCCGCGGGCATTCCACGTATAAAACGTATTATGTGTTAATCCAGAGTGACAGCTACCTCCATACCAAATTTCATCAAAATTGGTCCAGCTGTTTGAGCGTGAAGAAGTAACAAACACACTACAAAAACTTTCGCCTTTCTAATATTAGACGTTCGCGCCGAACTGAGATCTCGCGCCTACATTTTGTCTAATAGAGAATAACTTTTGAGATTCATTGCTTATATTTTTTTTCTTTGTAATAATTGTTTGATATCTGTAAGTGTTGTTCAAGTACTGGCTATAATGGACATTATACGTAAGTTTCAGCCTTAAGCGTGTAGTCGTTTTGAGATAGACCCCGGGACAAAATAGGTCAAAGAACAGTGACTTTGATGTCCTATCAAACTGTTATTTTCCAACATAGATGTTTTTAAAACCGGTTTCGTATTTTACTTGCCAAGCCCTTTTTAACTATACCCCACAAGAGTAGATAAAAAAATTAAAATCATTTTGCTCCCCACTTACATGTATCGGTGCTCCATTAATATTTTCATTTATATCATTTTAATTGCTATTTGTGGCTTTGGGCTATAGTTTTACATGTTCTCTGAGAATTTGAAGTCATTTGCTTGTATGGTTTAGACGCTAGATTCCTCTGACAGACGGACGGACGAACAGACAAAGTGCTGAATTGTACAAGTCAACTTAGAGATCTCGCTTCGCTCGATCAATTAGTGTGATTTGCAAAGTGTACACAAGTATAAACAATATATTTATTCAAAATACAATTAGTTTCTGAATTTCGAAAATTTTTGCTTAATATCGTGGACCAATTTTTAAATTGAAAAATCTCCGAAATTGCCAGTAGTAGTGTGCGGGCGTCACATCGTTTTAACAACGTGCGGCGCTCCCCTCGCAGTACCCCTCGTACTGTCCTCACAGAGGATTATACTCGCACACAGACACGGCCCTCTGTGTGCGGGCAAGGGCAAGGCAAGGGCAAGGCAATCTTTGTACGGAATTCACATCGGTCAAATGCTCAGATAATTGTCTACGTCATGCCTGGGGACTGCAATACACCGAAATATGAAGTTTAGGGTTGCGTCTCGTGCAATCTAATACTATAAGAATCTTTGTCCCGACATGCTAATTCACTGACTGACTGACTTACGGACAACGCACAGCCTAAACCGCTGGTCGTAGACTTAAAATTTGGAGGGCATATTTGTCTTAGTACGTAGAGGTGTACTAAGAAAGGATTTTTGGAAATTATACCCCTAAGAGGGTTAAAACGTTTGTATGAAAGTTCTTTGGTTTTAAACTTATAGCGATGAAAATAGGTATTTAAGTAGTTCACCAACCGTTAGGGGACGACGGCTAAAGATCCTAGGTCCTAAATATATCGCCGCTGACCAGCCCCCCGATTACCAATCTTTGTTGCAAACGGTTTCAATACTAAATTGACAAAACTCGTAAGAAATAAGGTTCATTTTTGCTTAATTTTAATTGAAACCGCGTGCAACAAAGATACGTAATAGGGGGTCAGGAACCAGTACCGTAATTGAAATTATACTTTTTTTGATGATAGCATAGGCAAGCATTTGACCGCCATATCACCTGATAGAAAATGACGGTAGTCTTTATTTTATTCTAGATTGGCTAACTTTTGGCCACCATCTCGCCTGACGGTAAGTGACGATGTGGTCGATGATGGAGCAAGCTTGCCCAGAAAAGAAATAAAGAAAATATGTTTACTGTACACACTAACAACATAATTAAACGCAAGTGAAACTTGAAAAAAACGCTTCAACGCTTATATTTTGGTTTTGGCTGGATCTATTTCGATTAAATTTATATAGGACACCTAGTTATCTACTGTAGATTTAATGTTTTATCAGTTTTTAGTAACGTGGATGGATTAGATATGAATGTCACGAGGCTTCGGGATAAGCAGATTCCTATATTGGAACCATGCAAATAATACCCACTGGTAGTGGGCTTGAGCACTTGAGTAACTTATAAGCTCGATGTCTTGTAGGTGACTTAGTTCTTTGCTGTATATTGTTAGTTTCAGTTTAGTTTTAGGAAATATAGGCAATTGGCCCGTAGATAGGCCTTAAAATTTTGCAAGTCATACATTTGACGATACCCTAGGCCCCCTTCCCCCTCCGGTCTATTTGATCCTGCTATACAGCTAAAGCAGATATATCTGCAGATACATCTGCATAATTGCATCCGACACGGGCCAGCAAAGGACGTGGATATATGTGCGACAAGGACGTAAAAATAGCAATGGATCAATACTGGGCGTCGGGGGAGCCAGGTCAGCTAGACCCACTATATATTGAAAACCCTCCTTACGCATGCGTCACTTTAGACTTAGAGATCCCAGGAAATGTACACCCCTCCTCTCCCGTCTGCCCTATTTGATACATTTTCCCAGAACCAATAATGGCTTATTTTTAACTTTCAAGCTCGCTACAGACCGGCCGCGATTTTTTTTAAATCTTTAGTCTTTATCTATCTCAGGTAATGATGTCGAGAATGTAAATCAATTATTCGTTAAGCCTTGAATGAATAGCTTTCAAGGATAGCTGCCGAAACATATGTTATTGAAATTATTTACTTGTTGTCGTAAGTTCACCACCCATCCAAGACTGCATTTTAGTTAGACAAGCACGACAAAATGCCATGATTTTCACCGAGAGCTCTACTAGGATACGAAACCACGACCCGCGATTAGAAGGCGGGTGCCCGTCGAACGGCGCCATCGCGGCTTCGATTAGCTTCACGCAAAGATAATGTGTCATTGGAACCAATGCGTATAAAGTAAAAAAACAGGGTATGTTGTCGTAAAGACACACGATAGAAGTGAAACTTTTGTATTTCAAGAAAATTTTAATAATTCATCGCTCCCATAAAAAGTTTTGCTTCACTACAAAATTGTTCCATGATTGTTTTGTAAATTCTTTTCCATGGTTCCAAACATAAAAATTTAATCATTATATAACTAGTCATTACAAAACAGTGACTTTGGTGGCCTACCAAATCGTTGTTTTCCAATAGATATTTTTAAAACCGGTTTCGTACTATACTTATCAAGCCCTTTTTAATGATATGATATGATGAGGGGTAAATAAAAATAAAAAAAATATTTTGCTCCCCACTTACATGAATGCGAGCCCCCTTAATATTTTCATTTATATAATTTTAAATGTCATTTCTGGTTTTGGGCCGTTGTTTTATGAAAATTTGAAGTCATTCGTTTATATGGTTTAGACGCTAGATGCCTCTGACAGACGGACGGATGGACAATATATATATATATATATTTAGGTACATGTATATTATTATGCTCTATCCATCGAGATTTGACAAACTTACGATAAGATTGGCTGCAAAATCTTTGACTCTACCTGGGGTTCCAAGGGTCCAAGTGACATATTTTTATAACATACTAGCCGTGCCCCGCGGCTTCGCCCGCTATTATCAAGTTAAAAAGTAGCCTATGTGTTAATCCTAGGTATAATCTATGTAAATTCTAAATTTTATCCAAATCCGTTCAGCCGTTAAAGCGTGAAGAGGGAACAAACATACTTACACACTTAAAAACAAACTTTCGGATTTATAATATTAGTAGGATGCCTCATAATTATATACGCCTAGAATTCATATAATCGCAACGCTCACGAAGTCGTTCCTATAGTGGGCGTGATCGTTGCGGCCATCTACCTCGAGGTGTTGCATTGACGTCACCGATGGCTCGCACCCACCACCTCGGCGATCGTGACGTGCATGCGTATGGGGTGGGTTAGCGCTTCTAGCATTAAGCTAGGCCGTCATAATTTAAAATTTGATTTAAAATTTTGAATTTCAGATTGATTCTATAGATACTTCATCAAAAACAGTTAAGTAGTTCGGTATTTAAACCAAAATAACTGGTTAATAAAATAAAAATAACGCAAGCAAAGCTTAAAATAATTTAAACGTAAGCAAAACTTAAAAAACCGACCGCTTATATTTGCCGTGCCCCGCGGCTTCGCACGCTATTATCAAGTTCAAAATTAGCCTATGTGTTAATCCTAGGTATAATCTATGTACATTCCAAATTTCATCTAAATCCGTTAAAGCGTGAAGAGGAAACAAACATATTTACACACTTACACACAAACTTTCTGATTTATAATATTAGTAGGATTGTGTTAGTGAAAAAAAAAGTTAAAGAAAATTATATTTAAAAGCTATCCTGCTCTACACTTTACGTTTCTATCACTAAGCATATTTTCTGTGGTTTCTATTCAATATACGGTTTGGAACGGTACCCGTATGAATTTTTGTTCATAGTATGTACTATAACATGTTCATAAATAAAATTTATTTAGAAAAAAAAAATACTACAGACCATAATATTTCTACCAATTACATTTTTTGTTTGTAAAGTCGAAAGTAATTGTAAGATCTGGTATTTATAATGAACACGTTTTCAAAATCCGCATATATGTTTTTTTTAAAGATAGGCTTGCATATTACCGCTGTCTTAACTGATGGTAGGTGATGATGTGGTCGAGGATTAAAAAGATAAGCACACAGCACAAATGCAATACCAAAGAGTCTGCCACGGTTCTACAGCCGCACGCGCTTGAATGTGGTCCAGTCTGCAGAGACACTAGCACGTTTGTGAGAGAATACAAACGCATTCACACTCACAGCCCCACACTAAGTTCAAAGACTTGTATCGTGGGTGCCGGAAAGATTCACATCACACACATACTTTACACCCAGAACCAGAAGCACAAATATCCCTTGGGAAGGAATAATATTCTGCACTCTGAAACTTTTCCCGCGTTTGTTACGAAAAAATATTATTTTCCAGAGTAAAAACTATCGTTAGACTAGATAGCGCATTTCAAATTCAAAATTGTTTTATCAAATGGGCCCCGATTCGCAAAACTACAGACATTTCGAGAAGAACCTGACAAGAAACTCGGCGGCGCATTTTCAGTCATTTTTTTAAACACGCTTATATGACCATGCCTCCATGCGCCCTTATCATTAATTTAGTCATTCTAGTGGACGGGTCTCTGCCCTCAGCGCCGTGAGTCCTGGGTTCGATTCCCAGCAAGAGCGCAATTTTCTTCCCAAGGGACATTTGTGCTTCTGTTTCTGGATGTGATTGTGTGTGTGATGTAAATGCTTCCAGCACCCACGATACAGATTTTTAAACTTAGTGTGGGGCTGTGAGTGTGAATGTATTAGTAAAACAAAAGATATGTATCGAAAAATAAAGTTTGTAAATACTGAATTATTTTCCCTTTTCCAAGTGATAAGGCCTCCACTGGCGTCCCGTTTTGGGTGTTTTGTGCATTTTACCCTCTCAGAATTTTGTATTTATATAGGTAGTCCTTAAAGTTCCACTATCTACCTCCTGACATCATTATATCAGTTCGATGCTACCGAATATTTGTATTGTTATGTTATGTCTATAGCACAGAATTATTAGTGAATTAATTATCAGAATCGAGTCATTCGTGTCAAAGATTATTTCCATACAAAAAACATGATACTCTGAACTCTTCTAGAAACTCAATATCTGTTTAAAAGAAGTAGGATGATAACATTTACCTACTATTAAAAGGAAGTACTTCGCGAATCAGGCCATATAAGTTCAAGGATAACGGTAGTGGAACCGCAATTATTTTTTATCCTTCATTTCTTTGTTCCCCTATTGTGTCCGGGATTTAGGATACCGGAGTTACCGAGCTTTGTCCTATTTTGTACAGATTTATAATTTTTGTGAGGTAAAATCCCTGTTTATTGGAAAAGGAGCCGCGATATAACGGAACTTTAAATGTTTATGTAAGAACATCAACCTCCTTATACGAGACTAATCTTTTGTGAAGGGTGTCACTGACAATATGATTAATCACTACCTTAAACGAAAATACGATCAAATGTTTCGTTCGCCCTCACAACTACGGCGAATGCTAAGGTCACCGAAGGACAAGAAAACCTTTTTTTTTTTTACCGGGCCGGGCACTTATGTCGCGTTTCTGACATGAGATTTAGGATCCAAATAAATTTTTCATCATATCCTTATATTTATACATTAAAGGAACATAAGGAACCCTTAAGTGGTCCGGGGGCTACAGGATACCATGTGACTGCGGTGCTAGTTACGTTGGTGAGACTAGACGAAACATATCGACCAGGATAGCAGAGCACAAGAGCGTCAAGAACCTGGATAGCGTATGTTCGGCGGTTGCTAAGCACGCCCATATCCCGGACACTAACTACGTTTCGACAAGGTTTCGGTGCTTGCGCGGGAGAAGTTCGTTCCGCGTAAGGTAGAGACGCCATCGAAATAAGTCGGTATACTAACTTTAATCGTGACAGTGAGTGGGTGATACCGCCGGCATGGAAGCAAATGCTGGACCAGCTTTTAAATAAATAAATATTACCAAAATCGGCTCACAACTAAAGAAGTTATGAGGTAACACAAAAAAAAAAACAGACAACAAAATTGCTTTCGTATGTCCGGCGGTTCTCCGGTAGTATAGTATAATAATATATATATATAGTATAGGTACACAGTATAGGTATACTACAGGTCACATTTCTCAATCGATTCTCGTGAAATTCAATAATAGATTTCTTTTGCCGATTCAGTCCTATGAAAATTTTCAAAATGGCGGAGATATGAGGGTTGAAAACGTAAAAAAACATATTTCAACTATTTCGAAATATACGCGAGGTTTTCAGCTACCAGAGCCACTAGTTTACAAGTAGGTACTCTCAAAGGTACAAAGTGAGGGTACTAGCGGTCGTACTCCCAGTTACTACCTAAGATTTGTATTGGTTATGAATATTCGATTGGTTGGTTGGTGGAAATTTCGATGGGTGTGTTGTATGGGTAAATGATTTTGAACTAAATGTATATAAGTATATGTATAAAATGATAAAAAAATTAATGATATAAAATGCGCCGCCGCGTTTCTTGCCAGGTTCTTCTCGAGATGGCTGTAATTTTGCGAATCTTGCAGTAGAGTCATTACTTTCATGAGTGCTCTTTAGGGCCCATGTGAAAAAACGATTTTGATTTTGAACTTCGAATACGGGTAACCTTACGATCCAATAGAGAAATTGATGCGAGCGCGACGTTGTCACTCCGAGCGCCCGCCCCTCGCACCCACGCGTCGGAACGGCAACATCGCATTGGAAATTTTTTATTGAGTTTTACTGCGTAGGTGAAAAAATGGCTTTGGTGATTTTGTACTATTTTTCAAAACTTGAGATTCTTCGAATATTAATCAAACCAATCCTACTAATATTATAAATCCGAAAGTTTGTGTGTGTGTAAGTAAGTATGTAAGTATGTTTGTTCCCTCTTCACGCTTTAACGGCAGAACGGATTTGGATGAAATTTGGCAAATTAAATAGCGGGCGAAAGTTTGTGTCTGTTTGTTACTTATTCACGCTTAAACAGCTGGACTTATTCTAATGATATTTGGTATGGCGGCAGCTGACATCCTGGATTAACACATAGGATATTTTTTATCCCGGAATTACCACGGGTCCAAGACTTAAGCGAGTAAAACCGCGGGGCTCAGCTAGTGTGTGATAATGGTGAACTATAACTAACTGGACGTGCCCGCGGCTTCGTCCGCTATTATCAAGACAAAAAGTAGCCTATGTATTAATCCTAGGTATAAGCTATGTACATTCCAAATTTCATCCAAATCCGTTCGGCCGTTAAAGCGTAAAGAGGGAACAAACATACTTACACACTTGCCCACTTACACACAAACTTTCAGATTTATAATAACTATTAGTAGGATAGTAGGAATGTAACAAAAAATCAATGTCGCAACATGCGTATGGATTGAGATTATCAATTAAGAACAGCACGAGCGAATTGGCTGTTTTCAACCGACTTCAAAAAAGGAGGTTCTCAATTCGACGTTATGTTTTTTTGTACTTATGTTACGAGACATCTCCGCCAATTATGAATCCATTTGATGTTTTTTTTTGTGTTCGTACCTAATGCTCCCTTGTCAGGATAAGGTTTGTATTCAAAGAAAGTTATACTTTATAACTTAGTATATCCGGGCGAAGCCGGGGGTATAACTAGTCATAGATAAGAAAAGCAACAAGTGCCCAAAGCCCAAAACATATGTTATTATTTATTCTGTGCCCAAACAAAGCAACCTGTAGTGTCGACCTTTCACTAAGGGAGGGGGCGAAATTGGCAGAAACAGGAATGGGCACAGACGAGATTTCGTATTCACTCAAACGATTAATTGGTACCTAATAAGGTACCAATTAATTGTCGCGCAGTCGGGTAATAACCCGACTGCACGACGCAATTGAGTGTAATGTGTTTATTAGCCTATGTACGTACTTTTTTTTAATGACTTACCAATTTCTTTAGGTTCAACATAAGAATTACGATCTAGCCTTAAGACAAATAAGTAATTTAATTTTGACCTAACCTGCTAAGTAGAGTAGTGTACTAAGAATGTTTTAAATAAGACTTCTTACTGGCTCTACAAAAGTGGAGACATACAGTGCGTGTAACTTGTCTAGCGTGACTGGTTGGGAACCCCACATTTTGTTATGGTCTATATTACACTGTCACATCACTACACTAATTAAAAATTAGGTAATAAGTTTTCTATTGAGTCTTCTCTCTAAGTCTTTGTTGTCGAGGAGTTGCATTGCCTCTACGTTCACATGGTGTATGTATGTTTGTTTCTTTGTAGCGTTCTAGAGTTCAATCGCGAGGGCCATTTTAGATGATTCTTATTTCAATCGATTTGTCTCAATCTTGCTAATGTCACTAAAGACATTACAGTAATCAACATTCAATATGGCGACTGCCAGACGTAATGTTTGAGTTTTTACCATTTTACAAGCTTTTATTTAGCTTGCACTTTATGTATGTATGTTTGTTCGGGTGGAATCTTGCAACTCAATTTTGAAGCAGATATCTTCAACCGATTTAGTTGGAATTTTGTAGTCACATTTAGTTTGGATGACAATGCATGGTTAGCTGTGTGACGTCATTCTAAGTCCAACATGGCGAAACACAAAATGGCGGACAAGTAATTTTTAATGCACTCCTACAATATGGGTATCAAACGAAAGCTTGCTGAGACAAAGTGACGTCACTTTAAATTCAATATAGCGGTCTTCTAAAAGCTTGTCTTTAAAAAAGTTTTTGACAAGTAGGTAAGTTATTTCAATTTGAATGACCAAGTAGGATCTATACAATGTGTAACAGAAAGGTGTAGTAATACTCAAGCTACGCTACATGTATGGAGTCTCACTAGATCTTCTGCGTTCGCGGCAGCACCATTAACATAGAGTTATGATGAATTAAAGTGTCTAAAAAATTATATCATTTGCAACCCTATTTCATCAGCTACCGTTCTACACCACATAGCCTTTGGACCTAGACGTCTGATAGTAGTGGCTATTAAAAAGGTCAAGGTCACGCGCCACAGATGTAATCGTAGGGTTGGCAAAAAAATATTTTATTATTTTTGTACGGAACAAATATCTCCGATTGCCGCAACTGTAGGGTTGTCACAAGTTTTTAAAAATATTTTTTTGAATTTTTGTGCTGACAAATTTTGTCCGATTTCAGCTTTCGTTTTCTAGCAGATGATTCCTGGCACGATACACATACACACCATCAAGTATTACTGCACCTTTTTGTTACTGGTTGTATAGATATAAAAATGGTTAGCTACCATTCTCACTTAAATCTTCAATACTTATATAATAAAGCTGTGATACAGTTCTTATAATATAGTCGGATGATAAAAGTATTAGTACTTGCCAATACAAGTCAGCAGTTTTTCGTCAGAGTTAAGCACAGAGCCCTAACTCTGACAACCTTTTGTCTTAAGGTACTTAGGTAACCGTTTCAATCAACAAATTGTGATAAATAAAAATATAAGTTGGAATCTGTATGATACGATATGAGTCCTTCTTCTCAGAATATTCATAACATTTAGAAATGTAACAGAAAAAAATATCAAAACACTTTTTCTTTTTCGTTTTGAAACCATTTGTTCCGTCATTTTAAATCAGAACAATGTGAAAGTAATTTACGTATATTTACTAAACAAATAATTTCTTCAGTTTGTTTTATTTTGTTTGAGACTTGAGGGTTTTCACAAAGTTTTAATAAAACCATAAAAAAACAAAGAATGCCACAGGTGACCTTGCGAAACGCCGTATTATAAGTTTCGCAAAACGCAACTTTATTGCAAACTAGTAAAGGGGAAAATTAGCTGTGGTTTTTAAAAAACGTGCTTGCATTGACGTCATCGCATCTGTCCTAAGGCTGCCTTTACACTTGTAAGTTGCTTTCGTATAATTTATATAAATTACTTACGGCTGCATTTACACTAATAAATAAACTTACAGTAAATAATGCTTAATACATAAGTTTTGAGAGTTTTACTTGCCTAAAAATATTGCAAGCCCATTTACCTTTACTTACAAAAATATACCTTTACTTATAAAAAGTGAAAATGCCCTCTCATCGTCACGTTCGCTGCTTATATTATCACTAGCCGTGCCCCGCAGCTTCGCCCGCTATTATCAAGTCAAAAAGTAGCCAATGTTTTAATCCTAGATATAATCTATATACATTCCAAATTTCATCCAGATCCGTTCAGCCATTAAATCGTGAAGAGGGAACAAAAACACACTTACATACTTACACAAACTTTCGCATTTAAAATATTAGTAGGATTTCAAATAAAAACAAAAGTAAAGAAAATACTACTAGGTAAAACCTTGGCTGGAGCTGGATCTTTTACATTTAGCCAGTGTCAAGTTATAATATATTTCAAGTGTATTTGGTGTTAAAAGTCCTAGTCACAAGCCACAGTCAAAGTCAAGTCCTAGTCAGGTCATGCCCTAGTAAAGCGGTAGAAACTTTACTAGAATTTCTATTGGAGTTTTGGAGCGAAGGTGAAAATCACGTTTTTCAACTTTGTATAACTTACCTACACTTGCACATTAAATAAGTATTAATAATCCACCATTATTTACACATTAACACTCAAAGAATCCCAGGTTTTGGAAAATTATACAAAATCAACAACACCATGTTTTCACCTTCGCCGCAAAACTCCCTAAGCTATTTACGTAAGTTACTTACGTGAGTAAAATGTTCAAGTGTAAAGGAAGCCTAAGGCGGGATTGCAAAAGCAAGTAAACATGTACCTCAGACATGTACCTACCTACTACATTTAGGTATAAGTACCTAAGTATTGTATTATGACTCTATACCTCGTGAATAATATAAAATTTATTTTCGATAAGCATCTAATGTCTCAATAATTTGTATAATCCGATATGCTTTTGTAATTTTATACGTGGTATTGTTTATAAGTCCGAGCTCCTGAGGCAGCGCGGCGGTTGCTATGGCAATCCCGGGGTTGTCATGGCAACCAATGCCGCCGCGCCAAGGACAAGACAGATATTGTATCATATACCTACTGGTATCGCCCGGTGGATAAGTTATTTATAAAGCTAAAGGAATAAATCAATAAATCAGACGATTTCAGAGAGAAATCGTCCTTACTGAACTGTTGAGTTTGTTGTGTATCCATTTCAAAACTTATAAAATTGATAGGTAGGTATATTATACGTAAGATTCAGCTTTAGTTTTGAGACAGACCCCGGGATAAAATAGGTCTAAAAACTTTAGTGGCTTACTAAAATGTTATTTTCCAACATAGATTTTTTTTTAAACTCGCAAAGGTGTTTTCAAAGATAGATATGGTACCTAAATAAAAAACATGCGGAGCAGTCTTTGGGGACTGCCCATAGAAGTGAAAACTATATAATATATACATATTTTTTATGCCCGATAGGCAAGCATTTGACCACAATCTCACCTGATGGAAAGTGATGATGTGACCGAAGATGTAACATGCTTGCCTAGAAGGTACCTGTTCACTTCTGATTTGAAGACTCCCAGATTATACCGTTTTCGGAAACAAAGACGAAGGCAATGAGTTCCACTCCCTCGCAGTACGGATGATAAACGTAGAAGCGAAACGCTTTGAGCGAACTGGATGTATGTCAACCATTGTGGAAGATGTTTGACTGTATATATACATACACAGATACACAGTATACATATAGCTCATGGAAAGCGTTCGGTGACGAAGACGTGAGTTCCATGATTTTTGTTCCCCCAAATAGTGCTCAACGCGCCTAAAGAAGTTTTCACTTCAAAAAATTTGATTGTATTTCATAAACATCGATCTACAAATATATGGATTACAGGTATGCGCTTATATCTCCGCAGAACTTAAGCGACAAAACGAAACATAAGCGACAATCCCGTCTCGCTAAGAACTTTGTAAGGTGAAAATGGTGTGACCGTTCGCCAGTCGGAATTGCGTACGCTAATAAATTGATGAAATCAAAAGTAATTATATTCATGTTTGATAGGGGATATCAAATCGATGTTGATAGGCAAGCATTTGACAACAAGATGTAGCATGCCTTCCTAAAAGATACCTCTATTCACTCTAGACTGAAAGACTTCCAGATTACACCATATGGGGAACAAAGACGCGAGTTCCATCCTTCGCTGTACGGATGAACGTAGGAACGAAACGCTTCGAGCGAGCTGGAATACATGGATGACGTTTGACTGTTTGTATTGTTGTTAGATGGTAAAACAGACTTGGGGAAATCAACTCGTAAGTAATGAAGATTTTAAATAAATAAAATAACACTATTTTCTATGATCATTCATTTTTATTGATTGAAGAGTGTTTTAGATTAACATTCAAATGACACTTATCTGTGACAGATTAACACTAAATTGACACTTAAATCGTTTGCGACATAGATAGACAAAAAGCACTACTTTTTAATATTGTAAGTATAATATATGTTCTACCTTATGAACTAAACCATCTGCCGTACATAATTCAGAGCCATCGTATACTTATTATCTAACAACAAATTACACATTTAATGTACCAATAAATAATGGCAATATACGATAAATATATTCAGATTAACATTAAATTGACACATATCGGACAGTATAACACTAAATTGACACTTAACTCGTTTGCGATACATAGACGCCACAAAAAGCACTACTTTTTAATATTGTAAGTCTAATATATGTTCTACCTTATGAACTAAATCATCTGCCGTACATAATTCAGAGCCATCGTATACTTATTATCTAACAACAAATTACACATTTAATGTACCAATAAATAATGGCAATATACGATAAACATATTCAGATTAACATTAAATTGACACATATCGGACAGTATAACACTAAATTGACACTTAACTCGTTTACGACACATATTAGATAGGCACCACAAAAAGCACTATTTTTGAATACTGTAAGTATAATATATGTTCTACCTTATGAACTAAATCATCTGCCGTACATAATTCAGAGCCATCGTATACTTATTATCTAACAACAAATTACACATTTAATGTACCAATAAACATTGGCAATATACGATAAATATACTCCAAGAAACATTCATGATTAGATTATTCTAGACTATGATAGAAGAAACACATCTAGAGTGTGCTGGGTAGGGTTAGCCTCAGGACACGTAATCTACTTTTGAGAATAAGTTTGGCTGTAGGTATATGAAATATAGTTGTGTTGACATGTAATGACGAATACAGTAATTGTAGGGTTTTAATTTTATTGACAATAATCATTATAAATATTTTACTCTACGATATTTACACATTAGAATCAAGAGAATATTATAGGTCTAGGGATTGTATAATATTAACAAGAGAGGGACTAAAATAAATATCAATCAAAAATTTTGTAGACCGCTTCCATTCAATGGGTTTATCAAAATATAAATTTCGTTTTACATTTTTGTTAAAAATTACAATAGATAATTATGAAACAATGAGTTCTATGTGGCACAAGTCATTTTATAATTTTCTATAAAGCCTTCTAAAATATATAGGTAAGTACCCTGAACCGTGCTCGACCGGACGCAGCAATATTATTATAATTTTTTGCATTTTAAATGATTGCCATCGAGTATGGATTATTACCTATAAATAATAAAATACGTCACCACCCACAACGCAAGTCTTCGTACTTAATGCGGGGCTGTGACTGTGAAAGCGTTTATATTATATGATAAATATTTTTTAGTGAATTTTTAATTCTTCATAGTCTTTTAATCACTGTTTTATAAAGTTGAAAATTAAAATCACTACAGGTCTAGGGATTGTATAAATTTTTCGTATTTAAGTACCTAAATAGGTGTATAAAATGTAAGTACGAGTACATTAGATGTCCATACTTTTGTGTCTAATGGAACAAGTGGGAATAGATCTTCCCACTAGACTCATTCAAGATGGATTGTTTTCGGAATATTTTTTCTCACTTGTTCCATAGAAAAATATTAATAGAACTAATGGGAATGATCCCGTACCCCATAGACATTTATTTACGTCAATGTCTTTCCGAAATATTTTTGCAGTCTTTTTAGATTATATTCTTTGAATACCTAATGTGAGCTTAAAACCGTTTATAATAGGATTAAAATAACTAACGAAAAATAACAACGTATAAAAGTCCGTGTTTTACATCATGAGACCGTATCGTTTTCATATTATAAGATAACAATCACGATAATTATTATTGACTTACATTTAATGTTATGGAGCAACACTTCGAGACACGCCAGCTCATTTTGGCCGGTCGTAAGCCGCATAGGTACATACAGAAATAATTTTCAATTATTAGCAATAGTGATAGATAACAAAAATTAGCAAAATATATCTGAATAACTTTATCTACGCATTCACAATAATTCAGTTTCCATTTCAAAAATGTATACGTACAGCTTATAATTAAGTGCTTAATCCTTTAAGTAGGTAAAATAGACACGGAACCTATGATGACAGTTAATTTTAAGACTACAAATATACCATAAAAAATTAAACGCGTGAACTACATTTATTATATAATATTATCCTCTGAGGACACAATAAAGAGTTGAATAAATATTTTGATAGGATCTTCATGACAATTTAAACCTGAATAGTCCATTATAAATCATGTAGTTATATAAAGATTTATGATTTGACGAAAGCTTCACCCCATCTACACATTCATTGAAATATTATACATAAGTAAGTACATGTTTTATGTTGTAGGTGGTCAGGGTTACAATTTAACCATCACCTTCATTTATCTCATATTCTTAGATATCTATATAAATATAACAACATTAAGAATTAAGTAGATACAGAGAGACACAAATCAATAAAGATACAAACAAATTGAACAACTAAAATAAAAATACCTGTGCATTACAATTTCATTCATAAATTCGATGAGAGATAGAGAATAAAAATAATGTATCGCTGACAATATTTGTTTGAATAACATATTTAAGCTTAAATGAAGTGTGAAATATAATACATAACTTAAAAATAAACTTGGTGATAGCATGGCCATGTTAACGAACGGCGGCACGTAGGGCATTTCTTGCCGTTGATTATAATCGCCTTCCTGATGCAGTACATGCAAAAAAGATGTCCGCAGAATGTGGACGCCACATCTTTCTTATGCAGCGCTTGTGTGCAAATCGGGCAAAACCCAATAACGTTAAGGTCAGGAATGCTCGTCGACCTGACCAACTTTGTCTGAGATTCGCTGCTTGCGCCCTCCAAAGGAAGCGCGTAAGCGCCATCCTGTTCATCGTTGTTTTCTACATCAACGGGATCCGAAAGCACCGGAATATTTTCCGTCGACGAGCTTCTAATCCGACTAGATTGAGACGAGCTCAAAGGCAATGCGTTAGATGCCGGAGCTGGAGGATCTTGTACGGGATTTGTATTCATGGTTTCTCCCTCGATACGGGACCAGGGGGCCCATCCAATGCCAGGAATCCTGAATTGGTGATACGATGGTGGATACATCGGTGGATACGACAGTGGCAGAGGAGGATCTGCAGGAACGCTGAACACCATTTGTTCTAAGGTAAGAAATGTAGGTGGTTCTGGTACGTGAATCGGGTAGAAGAGTTCGTCATTTCCCATAAAGTAGTAGTAGTTCGGGAATAGCTCCTCATAAGACATACCGCGGGCCTCATATCTGTAAGCTGAACGATACGGGTTGGTTCGATCCCGAGTCCGCCCCCCGTAGTGTGATCGTTGAGTTGACCTCCTCCAAGACGAGGGCCGCGGTGAACTAGAGGGGCCCGGCGGCGGCGGCGGCGGCGCTGGATTGAACTGGGGTGCCCCATTGTTCCTGTTGTCTACATCTATGCAGCAGTTTTGAATATTGTTAATAATCTGATAGTAATCTTCCTCGTCAGAGGACTGCTGCATCCCCTCTTCGTCGGATGAAGAATCACTTGAGTCGCCACTTTCATTTCGGTTATTATTAACCAGCAAGTAATTTTGGTCGTCGTAGCTGAATGAAGTATAATAATTGTTCATTTGGCGGTCCTGCATATCAGCTAAATACACGTTAGGATTAATTGGTGTCAGGAACTCTTGAGAACTACTCTCTTCAGCGTAATATACGGGTTGAGCAAAACCTTGAAAAGCCGCCACATTGATTAAGTTCGGAATGGCAGCTGAAGTGCTTGGCATAACAATATTCATGCCATATGTGGGATCGAAGGTATGGACGACGCTGCTGCTGGCCCCCATGCCCTGATCGTGGTAGCTCTGCACGGCGACTCCATTAATCTCCTGCGAAGGCCAATAAGCAGGACGCGGATCTTGCGGCACATCCAGTTGAAGGTTCATGTCTGTAGCACCATTGTTAGCGGTGCCCGCATTATTCACATGCAAAGTCTGTACAAACTCCGGATCCATTACTCCAATTTATAACTTAGCAAGGAAATGTGTGACTTATCACTGATTTTAATATTATGTAGCGGATTACACTAACTGACCTGCTCGCGTCGTAGGTCGGAGTAGACTGAGACTAAAAATCAAGCTCGAGCTTTCTATGCTACCGTCAATCAATAATATGAACAGATATCAAAATAATGCTCTACCGATTTATTGCGATTAGCGACATCTATTGCAGGGTGTAACAAATAAAGGTACAATGACAAATCAGAGATGTCTCCTATATCGATGTGGTAACCAAGAGTTAAGGCCAAAAATAATAATATCTTAGAATGCATAGCTATTTTAATCAACCGCAATACAATTACTATTACTTCTTTTTTAATTAAGAAAAGTCGGATCTGAGTAGAACGGAACGTTGTATTAAAAAAAGTTGCGGGAGTTTTCAGCTTATTTAAATGATACCTTCTGCTGTTACCCGTGATTATTGTACGAGATAATCTAATTTACCTGTTTGATTCCTACAAATCCATTGACGACCTTCTTTCGGGATTACTTGACTTTCAAACCCATTCAGAATTCGGCTGCTTCATACGTTGTCCGCAATTATCGCAGTATATATGGCCCAAACACTAGACTTTATCGGTCTAGTCAAAATCAAATATCTGAGACCCTGGTGTACCAAAGCGTTGTCGCACACACGTAATAGGTAATTATTACTTAATTAAAAAAAAAACCTATGTTCTACAAGCTATTCAAAATGTAGACTAACTATATAGGGCCCTAGATTTTCATTTAGAGCAATCTCACTTATTATAAACTCGAAGTTTGTGTGTTTGCTACCTTTTCTCGCTATAACGGATGAAGGGAATTGGATGATATTTGAAATAGGCATAACTTATATCCAGGAATAACACAAGACTATATTTTAACGAAGGCGAAGTGGCGGCTTCAGCTATATATTGATAATAAACAAGGAGGACATTGATGTAATATATAACATGGATTTATTAATATACTTCTTTTTAGCATGTCGATGACTTACACCTTAACCGAATACTCGGCGTTGCAAACAGCATTTGGCCTAGCTTGGTACGAGCCTAATAATAATAATATACTTAGTTCACATACCTATTACTTACTTAGGTAGGTGTTATAAAAACTGCTATATTCCTTCGTCTAAAATAAAAATGCATCGAAAATTCCTTGATACGATTCCGACTTACGCCTTACGCCCTGAAAGGCTATGTTCATGAAATGTTGAAATCCGTTGGCGAGTGCTTCGGAAATCCAGAAACGTTTCAAAAGTCTATCAAAAGTGGTTAGAAAACCTGTTTTATTTGCGTAGGAAACTATCTACAGACCGTATTAAACGGCAGAGCACTCCTACTTTCTACTCGAAATTAACATTTATAACAAATAGTATAAGTATACAGCAAACTATTGTACACCAAGATAATATAACCATTTAGGCTGATTGTGCAGAACAATACAATCTAAACTAAGTACTGCTTAAACTCGAGGTTTCTGAAAAGGTAGCACTAATCTACGTATATCGAGCAAGAGTTTTTAAAATAAAACATCAAAGATATGCAGTTGCACTTTATTACTTGTTCTAATGGTATTTGGTAGCCACTAAACATCTTCACGGTAACATTTATGGAAAGTAAACAATGTATGATCTAAGCACATATAATTAGGAAATAAATACACAAAAGCATCTTTATAATATAGATCGACGTAGCTGAAGAGCTAATATATTTTATTGCATTATACGAAATTTCACAAACCAAATAAAAATTAAAGTTCAAAAAATGACTATTACCAAGAAATTCTAATACCTACTTATTAGTCTTATAAATACGAGATCCATTTGAAATATTCCTTAAAAGAATTGTTACATATACATATTATACATAGAACCGAACACGCACGCCGGACATATTTTCTTTACGTGTTAACAGGGCGCGACTCTATACCACCACCATATATCTAAAACTAGCCGTGCTCCGCAGCTTAGCCTGCGTTTATCAAGTAAAAAGTAGCCTATGTATTAATCCGAGGCATAAGCATGTACATTCCAAATTTCTTCCAGCGTGAAGAGAAAACAAACTACACATTTACCGACAAACTTCAGGATTTATAATTACTGTGATACTATAAAATAAATTTAGATACGTCTAACTAAATTTTAGAGAATGCATGGAACTTAGATGTTGTTACATATTTACATAGTTCCATGCATTCTCTCATGTTTCCTATTGTGGGCTCATTTTGGGGAATAGTAGCTTAATAGATGTCTATAACACTAAATTGATCGAGCGAAGCGAGATCTCTAAGTTGACTTGGGTCGTTTAGGACTTTGTCCATCCGTCCGTCCGTTTGTCAGAGGCATCTAGCGTCTAAACTAAACCATATAAGCGAATGACTTCAAATTCTCATAGAATATGTAAAACTACGACCCAAAGACAGAAATGACATTTAAAATTAAATAAATGAAAATATTAAGGAGACTCCCATACATGTAAGTGGGGAGCAAAATATTTTTTTTTATCTACCCTTATGGCGTAGTTGAAAAGGGCTTAACAAGTAGAGTACGAAACCGGTTTAAAAAAAATATGTTGGAAAATAACGATTTGGTAGGCCACGATAGTCACTGTTTTTAGACCTATTTTGTCCCGGGGTCCATCTCAAAAACGGCTTCACACTGGACGCTGAAACATACGTATAATATCCGTTATATCCTGTACTTGAACAACAAATTCAGAAATCAAACAATTATTACATTAAAACAAGTTATAAGCAAGGAACCTCAAAAAGTTTTTCTCTTTGAGGCAAAATGTAGGCGCGAGATCTCAGTTCGGCGCGAACGACTAGTATTATAAATGCGAAAGTTTGTGTGAAGGTCTGTTTGTTTTGTCTTGACGCTGGAACGGCTGAACGTATTTAGATGAAATTTGGAACGAACGTAGCTTATACCTAGGATTTACACATAGGCTACATTTTAGCTTATTAACACAGGTAAAGCCGCGGCATATGGCATAGTAGTAGCCAGCCGATAACCACCCGACGTGATATTTGCTTGGTTTGGCAAAGTTTACTTCTTTAACTTATGAATAATATACATTTATCTTATTACTGACACACAAACATACCTAACTAAACTATTCAAAGATTTTAAACTTCAGAAAGGTAGTGCAAAGCCGTTGAAAAACAAAAAACAGTTGCAGTGTGAACTGTCAAATATGTTTGATCAGTCGTTTGACTATCTTGATTGAAAACATTATTTGATCATACAATAGATGTTGTTGATTATCCCGCAGGTTAACAAAGGTCTGATTTCGCCAGTATGTTCATGAGTCAATTAGTGTACTTATAATTATTAAACAAAAAACAATTTTACTTAATTAGATATTAATATTAATTACATTATTATTGTTTTAACCGGCTAGGACTTAGGGCGATTTTTGTCGGATTTTCCGACTAGTTTCGGACATGTACGATGCCCATCATCAGGTGGCCGATCACAACGTTCAAACCGACCAAAGCTACTCGGAAAATCCGACAGAAACCGTAAGTCCCAGCCATTAAATAAACAATAAAAAATTATTACATGCCAAGAGTATAACTAATGATCATACTGTAAATAATTAACCAAGGTAAACGAGATTAGAATATTTGCTTATGCGTTTAAACTTAGTGGTTAAATAGTAATCCTGTTATGTCCACTCAATTGTTTATATTTATACAAAAATAAGTTAACTAATTAATATATATTTACAGTCTTACTTATAAACTCCTCTTAATTATTTTGCTTAGCAACAGTTTAACAAAAAATTCACTCATAAACGCGATTTAGCGTTAAAAGATCATTAAGTAATGCTTTAATAGTTGTTAAAGTTAAACCTTGTTTAGAGGCAAAATTGCAGGATCTTTAAATAATAAATGTGTCAAAGCTTTTTTTTTCTTTGAATATTGGCTTCGCAATCTTGTGCATTTAGCCAGTGTCAAGTATTAATATATTTCAAGTGTATTTTATATTCAAAGTCCTAGTCACAAGACACAGTCAAAGTCAAGTAAAAAAGTCCTTCCAGTCATAGTCAAGTCCATGCCCTAGTAAATTGGTAGAAACTTTACTAGAACTTCTATTGGAGTTTTGGATCGAAGTTGAAAATCACGTTTTTCAACTTTGTATGATTTGCCTACTTATGCACGTTCTCTAAGAATTAACAGTTAATAAACGTAAGGCGCCAGCTTGTTTACTTCGACAACCGATGAATCACATGTCTTTCATTTACATTTCAGCAGATTAATAAAAACACATTTTTGACAGCTGTATTTGTAAAATTTCATTTTTAGTCGCCTATTTTGGTTATAATCTGTAGCGATCATGTACATTTTGATTATTTTCGATTCTCTGTGCGTTTCTCAACTAAGCAGCGCCTAATTAATGTTTATAAGTGAAATAAAGTTAATCATTGATTATGGGCTAAAAAGCTGTTTAACTAAGAGATGGCTAAGCATTGCTTAGCCACATTTTTATAAGTAAGACTGTATTATAGAACAATTATCCCCTCATACTAATATCTACGGGCCAATTGCCTATAATTCCTTAAACTAAACTATAACTATATACTATATATTAACTTAGGTCTTCGCTGTATATAGTAAGACTGTATGTATATTTATTTATTTGAGACTGACGTTAAGCGACATCGATTTTATTACCCATGTAAATGAAATTACGACGGACCTTAAACACTAATAGATATTATAGATAACGACAAATCTACCTACATATTTAAGACTGTCTCACGTGATGTATTATTTTATTTCATAGGAAACAAGCGACATTAGATTTTCTTCTTCCTATTATTAGCAGACTAGACATCCATACCTAACTTCAACACGTATGCCCTAATCTTTACATCTTCAACCTACAAGTGGGAGCCTTATAGCCACATTTTGCATGGAAACTAATATTTTTGTCATTAAAGAAAATTCCTCGGCATTGTTGCCTAATGTGCAGAGTGGAAAACGCCCAGGAGGTAGGGGAAGACAACCCTATATATTTTAAGTCCATTCCGTTACTGTATTATTTAGTTAATTAGCGCGTTCGGCACGCGGCGTGAGAAAACTTCTGACACCGCCTCCTACTCTCAGCGGGGAGTCTCCCGCTGCCTCCCGGGGCTTTGCCACTCTGGTAAGCTTTGCCATCTAAGTAACAATTGTGCCAAGTCTTATTACTTTAATGACAAAAATATTGGTACAGGGCTATACAGCTCCCACTATATTTCAGTCCCACGGAAATAGAGCATGAGTGGAACTCGAACCAGGCTGAGTAGAATTTAAGTACCCAAGAAAGAAATACAGCTCCCACTATATTTTAGTCCCACAGAGATAGAGCATAAGTGGAACTCGAACCAGGCTGAGTAGGATTTAAGTACCCAAGAAACAAATACAGCTCCCACTATATTTTAGTCCCACAGAGATAGAGCATAAGTGGTACTAGAACCAGGCTGAATAGAATTTAAAGTACCTAAGAAATTAATACAGCTCCCACTATATTTTAGTCCCACGGAGATAGAGCATAAGTGGTACTAGAACCAGGCTGAGTAGAATTTAAAGTACCCAAGAAACAAATACAACTCCCACTATATTTCAGCCCCACGGAAATAGAGCATGAGTGGAACTCGAACCAGACTGAGTAGAATTTAAAGTACCCAAGAAACAAAACACCCTAGCTGAATCTATGCGCAGCTCAGCAAATAAACTGTTTGAAAGCTTTAGCATGTTTAATGGTAAGAAGATCCGGCTCGATTTGGCATCCACTGCTCGATTCGATAGGAACGTCAATGGGTTCCGTCTTCAAAACCGGTTGAGCCGCTGTTGCCGGGTATCGATAGGCGCTGTCCTCAAGTGGTGTATTGGGGAAATCGATGAGCTCCACTTTTATAAGCATAGGCTCATTTTTTACTTCGAGGGGATCGACAGGCTCTGTCTTTATACTTCGATTCTCGGGCGAACCGATGAGCTCCACTTCTACAACCATTTTATCAACTTCATTAGAAGGATCGATGGGCTCTTCTTTTTTAACTGCACGTGCCACTTCATCGGTAGAATCGTCAGGCTTTATAGTCATACGAATGTAATGACGTATTTGAGGGTATGCAGGTTGGTTAAATGGGGCCAGGTCGCATCTAGCATCCTCGGCGCGTTGTGGTCGCTCCCTATCAAGTCGAGCAACGCGTTCCTCATTGCGCTTGGCCTTCTTCCGATTCCTATCCGCTTCAAGTATAGCAGCTCGTTTCTTCTCGTCCTGTCGTGCCCGCGATTTTGCACGCATAGCCCTCTCTTTGGCAAGTCTGGCGGTGCGTGCTTCAGCGGATTCCGTAGCGCGAATGGTCCTCTTCCGTAATTTTGCCGCTTCAAGTCTTGCGTTTCTTTTCTTTATGCTCTCGTGGAACAGGCGGTTTGCCTTTTTTAGAGCTTTTTCAGCCTTGATCATCGCGGCCCGTGTCACTGTGTTCTCCATAGAACGCTTGACAACATTAAGTGCAGCGTCACTTGCGAGCTTATACGCATTAATTTTTTTATCCTCGCGAGCCCGGTGCAAAGCTTTACGTGCCCTATCTGCTGCGAGACGTCTCTCACGCTGTTCACTTGTCTCGCGACAAAGTGACATGTGTTTGTAATTGCGCTGTTTCTCCAAACGTATTTCACGCTGTTCCATACTTTCCTGTCTTTTCCTACCTTTACATTTTTTCTTAAAGGCTTTCTTCTCAGTGGGCTTTGTTTCATCGGACGTATTCGACATTGCGGTAAATAGAATGGATTTCTTAATTTACACAAATCGTTCTATCCGTCCACAGATTTTATCTGCAATGATATTGCCCGTAAATAGGGAGAGGTATGTTTAGTTTAGCTGACTGCTTCACAGTAGGTGTAGATAATGGCTAATTACATGAATTCTAGTTCTGCATTACTCGCAATAGGGATTGTGAGGCGTGCCAGTGGTCGCACAATATGAGAGTATCTTAATTCTTCGAAGGCAGCAAACTCTAGGTGCATTTGCCTGAAATAAAATAAAATAATTATATATAATAATAATAATGAAATATAACAATAATTCAATATCTATATATATATATAAATATAAATCTCTATTTCCCTTGGTCATCACATCACGCGTGAACGAATAGAACAATTTCGCTAATTCTTTTTTTCTTGTGTTAATAATTGTCAGGAGAAGGTTCTTATAAAAGAAAATTTTATCCCGGAATTCGGATCCGGGATAAACGCGGGTAAATCCGCGGAGCGCAGCTAGTAATAATAGTAAGTAAAAATAGAGTCGGTTTTTTTTGAGGCTTTCCTTGAGTTAAAATACTTAAAATTATTGTTTGTTCGTATGTCTGTCTGTCAACAGCGGTACAACTTGAACGTGCATCATGCTATAATGGATGGATTTGAATGCTATTTTTAATGATAATAACTAATCTAAAGATAAATAAAATCATGCTTATTACAAAACAAGCGTTAGCATATACATCATAAAAACATACATGCAGATAGGTAACGGGAGGATTGCGTCGGTACACAAGTCCTTAAGAAGTAACAAACATAAATGCTACATACTCACAGCCCCACACTAAGTTCAATGATTTGTGTCGAGGGTTTTTTTTAATTCTAGATTGGCCCACGTTTGACCGAAACAGAAACATTCCATCACACACAGAATTACACCCAGGACTCACGCATTCGGATAGGATACGGCAATACAGAAGATTTAGCATTTGTTATATCATATGAGATATTTAAAAGAGGCTCTTTTAAAGTACTTTATTATGTGTGTTGGCATGGATGAATTTTAACAATAAGTATATACATAAAAACATAAATAAGGTGAGTATTGATATAAACTTACTTATATGTATTTGACAAAATTGAGCCAAAATAACGAACAACAATCTATCACTTTAATAAATGATATTTTAACATTATCACTTACCGATTAGTATAAGTGCTGACATTTGACTATGATTATAGAAAGAGAAGCAAAACCCCATCTAGGTGTAGACAACTACCGCATCTGAAATTAAGAAAAGAATATATTGTCATCATATAAAATATTTTAGTACTTGTCTGTATTTTTTCTTTTATATCTGGCTTCGCAATCTACGTATGTGCATTTAGACAGCTTCTAGCAATAATATATCTCAAGATTTTTGACCGAGCGAAGTGATAATTCATGTAGACGTGGACAGTTCACTTGTGATGGAGCACTTTATCTGTTTGTATATTTGTCTGTTAGAGACAATAAGCATCTAAAATTCTAAACCATATATATAACCATATATATAGCGATAACTTCAAGTTCTCAGAGGATATGTAAAGCTGTGGCTCAAAGCAAAAAATGGCAATCAAAATTATATAAATTATTATATTAAGGGGGCAGGCACCCTACACGTAAGTGGGGGCAAAATAATGTTAAATATTTTTTCTGCCTACGTGGGGTATCGTTGAAAGGAGCTTTGCAAGTCGAGTACGAAACCGATCTCATAAAAATCTGTTGGAAAATAACAATTTGGTATCAATTCCTTGGCAAACCAGTAGTTAGTTCATGTTTTCTATACTAGTTTTAATCACCGGCCACTGTTAAATTGATGGTTTGGTCATATTAAAATCATGCCCTAGAAAAGTGATAGAAGCTAGTGAGGATAGTGGTCAAATGTTTGCATATCAAAGGTAGAAAAAAGCTTTACTAGAATTTCTATTGGAGATTTGGAGTGAAAGCGAAATCACGTAAACTTTGTATGATTTGCCTACACTCATGTACGTCCACAAACTATTAACGGTTAATAATCCTATTATTACACATTAACACTCGAAGATTCACAAGTTTTGTAAAATAATACAAAATCAACAACGCCATTATTTAATTTTCAAGGCAATAATCTTGTGTCTGTTCTATTCGAGGCATCTTTGTATTTTATAACAAACTCTTTGGGGACGGGGACGCAAAAGTTTTCCTAGTCTTTTAATAGTAATTATTATAATTATTATTGTTGCGAAGTGTGTGTCCCTATAAATGACCTTGACCCTCAGCTTGCCTTCATTGGCCGCCCGAGGGTGAAGACGCAAGAACTAAGCTCATAAACTCCAAGGGTGGAAGTGATATAGGACATAACGCCGGGAGTAGCTTTTAGTGAAAATGCAGCAACACCTCTTAACGCCCTTTAGCCATCCACGTCAACGTTGCTCCTTTTGTCGCTAATGCAGGCGGCCATTATGGGGAGCCCGTTCAGTGGATGGCAAGTCACCACCTGCCTACATATTTTTAAATGAATACACGAATATATATATATATATAATATATATATATATATATATATAAATAAAATGAGTTGTAATAAGGTGTAATTGAAACACAATCAAAGCTTAAAAAACCGACTTCATTGTTTATATTTTGGTTTCGGCTTGACCGATTTCGATAAAATATATCAAAATCGATTCATGATTGGCGGAGATATCGCGTAACATACATACAAAAAAAAAAGAGTTCTCTACCTATGATATTGATATTCTCTATTTTTTTCCCGTGTGTGGTCCCATTTAAATTTTATCGAAATCGGTCAAGCCATAACCAACATATAAGCGGCGAAGTCGGCTTTTTAAAGCTTTGCTTGTTTTAAATTATGAAATTCTTTTTGTGCCATCCAAAATCAAATCACCGTCAAAGACCATTTGTTGACATGTTATTATGTATACAATAGTGTGCGTTTCGCTAGCTAGAATTTAGATAGTAATTATAGATGTAATTCTATAACTAAAAATAATACAGAACCTATATTTAAATCTCATACATATTAAATACTAACCGTGCCCCGCGGCTTCGCCCGCTATTATCAAGTTAAAAAGTAGCCTATGTGTTAATCCTGGGTATAATCTATGTACATTCCAAATTTCATCCAAATCCGTTAAAGCGTGAAGAGGGAACAAACATACTTACAAACAAACTTTCGGATTTATAATATTAGTAGGATAAGACCGAATGATGCGAGATCTTTTAATTGACAATGTGTATGCATCCATCTGTCAGATGCATTTAGCGTCTAAACCATACAAGTAAATAACTTGTCTTTATATATGTAATTCTACTATACGTGTGTATGTCAAAATCAAAATAAATTTATTCACATGGGCCCCAAAGAGGCACTCATGAAAGTTAATGATTACATGTCACTGAACTCTTCCTAAACGGCTGGACCGATTTGAATGATTTTTTATGTATGGATGGCGCCCTGGATGGTTTAGCCCGGCAGATGGCGCTGCAGGGGTAGCACACGGGCGAAGCCGGAGCAAATCACTAGTATTAATATATAAATGAAAATATTAAGGGGGCACTTATGGGAGATAGAGAACTTTTTAATTTTCATAATGAATAAGAAACAAGATGTGGGCGAACAGACCTCTAAGTATTGCAGATGTTAAACAAACCCTATACTAATAGGTACAGAGAAAATGCTGACCTCATTAAACTTCGGTCCACAAACAAATAACTTACTTAAGATTGTAGGTGCTGGCATATAACTATAATTATTGAGCGATTGCAGCAAACTCAATCTCAGCTGATAATGATGACCTCTGTATAAATTTACTTCTTATCTGAAATTGAGAAATTTATATTTTAATATACCTATATAGTTTTAATAAGTTTGTATGTGTGAGTTTGTATGTATATGTTAAATGTTGGATATGAGATTCATATATGAGTAAATGTAAACAAAGTAGACAGTCATGCAAAATAATTGTGCTTTCATGTCCTTGATTTTTATGTATTTTTTAGAAAAATGTTAAAAAAAAAATTTTATGAATTATGTCTTTGATCATTAATATGTTTAATTTTTGTATTCGGTCTCTATGTTGGCCATATTTGTAAACCCACTAAGAAGGATAAATTAAACCAAAAAAAATAAACCATACGGACCAATTAGTTGTGTTGGGAATCAAAAGTATCCACAGTACAACCAGTAGTGCATAGTAGTCGTGCTTTGGGTCCGGGAGGCATGTATCGACGCTAACTAAATTTAAATCCATTACACTAGTATGCAACACACATGTTTTACTGAATTATCTTTATATTTCAAATTGGAGTACCTCTTGAGTTAAGTATTTAATAATCCCATGCATGGCTTGCTTCAGCCTGCTTCTATAGACAGTGCTGGAGTAGCCACTCTACTTGTTTTCAAATTAGATGGTATGACTGTTGTGAATACTATTGCTGATCTTTAATATTAAAATTATCATACTTGCTGGTGATAGGTAAAACTTATATTACATTTCCATTGAGAACTTGAGTTTTATTTGCAACCTGATCTAGCTGCTAGAATAGCTAAATCTGATATTCCAATGTTGATGTAGTGGATTGTTAATCTTAAGAATTGTTGAGGTATCGAAAGCTTAATCTATTTACTTGTTGGTATAATCAATTCTAGTCAACTATTGATCTTGTAACGTGTTTATGTAATATACTCTACATAAACAGGGCCTGTCTTGCACGTACCGATAGGAAAATGTGAAATTAAAAGTCCTATTTATACCCAAACCTGAGACAAGCTTACACAGAAGCAAAAGCTTACAGGCCAATAAGCCTTACATCATTCCTTCTGAAAACGATGGAGAGGCTATGCGTTCGCTATATCAGAGATAACAACCTACATTCTTTCCCACTCCTTCCGCAACAACACGCATATTGTTCAGGTAAAATGACAGACGGGTAATGAAATGAGGATATACACAGATGGCTCCATGTTGACACTGGTGCGGGTTCATTTTCAGACAAAATCAATATCCACATATCAACAATCCTGGGTGCACCAGCTGTATTACGAAGGAAATTAACTGACCAAAATATCAGAATACTATCTGATAGCACTGCGGTTTACGTGCTCTACAGAGACATGACCACTCAACAGGGTTAACCATACAATGTCATAATCTACTGGAAGAGGTATGTAAGCACAACAATATTACTCTACAGGACTCTAATCAAAGGACACAGCGGATCTGGAGGCAACAATGCAGCGGATGAACTGGCAAGGACAGGCCACCAATGTATGAATGGAGTGGAACCAATCATACCCATACAATTTAGCCAAATCAGTATCCAGGTACAACAATACACAAAAGTACTACACCAAGACTACTGGGCAAATATAAATAAATGTAGACAGTCAAAGGAGGCTTTAAATCTCAGATACTCCCGAAAACTGCTTAACCTAAAACGGGACAAACTCCGACAAATCGTTGGAGTCGTCACAGGTCACTGCTCACTAAACAAACACTTATTCACAATAGTTATGGAATGGAGGCAGAGAAAACGGGAGAGCATGTACATGAGTGCAATAGCGTGGCGAACCAGCGGAGGACATTCCGCGGCTCAACGACAGCTACCGATGCGGGAGGCTTGCGCCGGTGTCAGAGAGATGCTGGCTTTCCTCGCCGACATCGGGTGGCTGGACTAGCGCAACTAACCTACATGCAAAAAGGGGCGACATATGGTCTAGTTATGGAAAATAACCCGCACACTAAGTATGTAACATACTATTGACTAATTAAGCCAATCAGAGTTGGGATGGCTTGATTGAGATCTAGCAGGGAGAAACACACAATACATTCCAAACACAAACAAAACGGGATGATTAGAAAAAGAACCCATTGATCAAATCAGTCAGTTCCATTACGCCCCCAAGTTGTTGCACTTTCATTTGAAGGCACAGTGGATATCCGACTTCCAACTCTAACTGCGACTTCTTAATTGTGTTTATTTTGGCACCTTTTCAATGGCTAATTTGTCTGCTTTAAGTTTCCTAGGATAGAGTTCCTCATTCAATTTTATTGCTTGTTTATCATATTATAATAGACTAGTGGGCAGTCCTAGTGTCAGGATTTTTCAGGCCGTCTGAGGGCATTCAACCTCGCTTAAACAATTGTTGGCTCGGTTGCTGGCATAATTACTTCAGTGGTGAAGATAAGAGTGTACATGATGTCAACTCTGTTGCATTGGTATGTTTATGTATCTAAATTTTGGCTTATATTTCATTTGTGGCCTCAATACCCATATGGATAATATTATGCAAGAGGATAGTGTATACCTTGTATTCAGAATTCCAATAAAATCAATGGCAATTAGTAGCTGATTTGAAATAGATAGCAAACATGTTTCTTCCGACGTGTATGCTGTAATTTATTTTTATATAAGAATGCTCCTTATTTCAGAGGGAGTAGGGTTTTGACTGTAGGTTTTTCTTAATTCTACATACATTAAAGTCTTATTGGTAAAGGCAGAAGACAAGGTTTTTAAGTTTAGCATAGTGGTGGTCATTCCCTGTAACCATTGCTTTTGGAACATTTATGGTAGCCATAATTGATTTTAGTGGACCACCTTGACTACACTATTTTTTAAAATATATTATGTTTTTTAAGGAATAATATTCCATATGCTACAATCATTATTAGTAGCCCCAAACAAGTCTTGTAATATATGAAATACATCTAGAGCTTCATCTACATTCATGGTGATTGGGGTTTGTTGAGTACTTATTAGTGGGCCGCTTCGCAGCTCCATCCGAGACAGCATCCTTTGTTGACGGACCTCTGAATGCTAAGTTTCACCGATTCATCAACACTTCAGTATATAAAAGTATGAAGCTTACCAGTTATTAACGGACACATAGGCAACCACAAATACAAACTATCTACAACCCACGCAGTATCAATAACGTGATAATTCTTCAATAAATTGATTGTTTTGCTTCTCATCAATATCAGACATTAAGGACGCCGCACGAGTAGACAATCGGTAGTTCTCTTGAACGGTAGGAAAGGAAAGTAGGTCGAATAATTCCAATATAATTACTTACACAAAGTTTTCTTATTTTACATTTCAAAGATAATAGTAATCACTCAGTTTTTATAAAATGTTTGGCGCCGGCGCGCCCACAGACCACAGAGAGTACTACGTAGGCGCGCCACACAACAAAGATATTGTCACAGAGAAGATAAAACGATTGCAATCAAAGAGTATACAAGTATTGTAACTGTTTCATCCAAGAAGTATACAAGTTTTTAATATTTACATGTTTTTACCACACAACAAAACGGATCATAAATCATGTGAGTATATTCTTCTTGAACATAGACCATTTAGCAAAGCATGACGATTGACGAATGCATAGGTCTTTTTTTTCTGACAGAATACTTTCTGCTGGCTGTGTGTAGCAGTCCCGGTAGGGAGTAATAGTATTCTGTGGTGTAGCATCTGCAGCGGTAGAGAATAATAGTATTCTGTGATCTGCAGCGTCACCGGGCGGGATGCAGGGGTCGTAGACGGAGAAAACAACAAAATATAATTGAGGAGAATTGACCAATCATTGACATCAAAAATGGGTATCTTACGTCTCGTATCAGTTTAGCCAATAGCGTGCGTTTTGGTATTTTGAATTTCCTACGCATTTTCAATACATTTTATTCAACCTTCTACTTCAAACATGTACCCTCAACTTTCCGTAGCAACTGCGGCATCATGGTAGATGGGTCCCATCCACCATAATCGGTTCTACTGGGCAAAGTAGAGGGCACAGAAGAAAGCACGACAATCGCTACAATCGCAAGAAGCAAGCAGCTATCGGAATCGCGAATGCAGCTCAGGCTCCGGCTCGTAATGAGCCCAACAAGAGAATGCGGTTGGATGACGCAGTGTCACCCAGACAACACAAAAAACCCAAGCTGGATAGTTCCCGTCGCTATCGTGCAGAACGACCTCTGTGTGGCGGTCACGGGAGCGGACGGGATAACACTCAGTAAAGAGCTGGCGAAAACGGTGAAGGAGTACCTGACCAGTAAAATAATAGAGGAGGTCGTGAACCCTACAATCGACTTAGCCCCTAACTTCAGAGGCATACCCCTATTAGGAGATGGTGCGCTGAAGTTGTGGTGCGAAAATGTGGCTTCGCTGGAGTGGCTTCGCAAAGCACTGGAGTGCCTGCCAGCGGATCCGAAATTTACAATCAAGAAGCAAAGTGAACTATCCAGAAGAGTCCGAGCAGCCTTGTTCATACCAGAGTGAAAGAACTTGGTCGAACACTGGTGTGCTGGCAAAGCAGAACAAGTGAGCTCAAATAACAACCTGGACAGTATACAGCCATATCGCACAAGAAGACAGTGAGGGGCAAAAGACACTCTTCCTACCACTCTACATACCTGAGAGTGTTGTCCCCACCCTTATAGAACACGAGAGGAGACTTGCACACTACCTAGGGAACGTGTACTTTCCCCGATTTAATGGTTTTGCAGAAATCTGCAAGCGATATTCTTCAATAATTATAAAAATAAATTATTATTGATCGACTATGATTTTATGAAATTACTTGCATGGAGTAAAGTTCGTAAATAATTGATGGCATTTAACTGTTTCACATTAATAATTATTTGCAATATAAACTACATAACTTGCTGCATAAAGAAATATGAAAAAAAATACCAATTAGTCAATAATAATTGATTTGTTTAAGAATTGAATAACACTAATTGTTACATGGTACGACACGATCGAATACCCAACCTCCAAGGTTGCTGGCAAGTACCACCCCACTCAGCCATTGAACCATTGGGATACTCCCTCAAGATGGGTAGTAAATTGCAAGTGCTTATGAGGGCCATTTGAGATTTCGTAATTTTACTGATTGCCTGATTGGAGTGAACAAATATAGATCAATGATTTCTGTTAATATTTAACAATAATATAATCATGTATGTACAAAGTACTGTAGGCAAAGGTAAAACAGCGAAAAAAAAATATCATAGGAAAAGATGTTTACTAGTCGGAATCGGAAAGTATTTTTTTCCGAAGTCTCTGTTGTAGGGCCCCCCCGTTTATGGAGGCCCCAGGGCTTTCTCCCTGAATGCCCTCCCCTAAATCCGGCCCTGTTCATGAAATAAAAATAAGAAATATATTTCGAAATTCCCTTTTAATTTCCGAATACATTCTTATACGCTAACAAATTTAATCACAAAAAAATACCGTATATTCCCAGTCACCAATGGATTGCCACCAGTTAGCAATTGGGAGTAAAATTCCCAGTTGCCACCGGGTGCCGACTCTTATGCGAAGTAAATATGTGCAAAAGTGAATTTTACTGCTCTTTACCTCATCCACGCATTAGTGTACAGCGATTTGAAGTGGGGGCAGTAACTGCCCAGTCGCCACCCGTCGGCAACTGGAAATAAAATTCTCAATTCCCTCCATGTGGCGGCATTATGATAGCACGGAGTACCTGCAATAATTGCGATATTACCTACTATTACTTTTCTTCTTAATAAACATAATAAAAAAACAAACGATTTCACAGTCACAGCCTTACACTAAGTTGATGACTTGTTTCGTGGGTACCGGAAACATTCACACCACACATACAATCTCACCCAGAACCAGAAACATATGCTTCCCTTGGGGAGAAAACTCCGACCAGGAATTGAGCTCGATACCCGTGCTAAGGCGGCAGACGCATGACCAACTAAGCCAACGGGCAGTTCAGTGTAAACAAACAACAAGCTTGTGAGAGTAAATAAATAAGAATAAGTACTTTGTTGGTGTTTACTTTTTCGATAGTGGATTCTACGGGTGGGATATTGCACTCGTAATATTTAGAGCATGCATTTATAGCGCAAGTAACAGTAGGTGTTGAGGAACTCGATGGTACTTTTACAATAAAAATATTATTATTTGTGCAGTTTAATAGGTTATGTAAAAAATGTCTTGGGTATTAAATTATAAGGTAAAATTGTGCCTTGTTGCTGTCCGGGTAGAGTTTCAACGTGGTAAGGATAAGTAATTTGTACATCATCCGAGAGTGGCTCAGCATGTTATCTTATGCATGGGATTGCAGTGCGTTTTAATAGCGTTTTTTTTCTTAATGTCGATGGCACGATAATATTTTCCACAAATACATTTTAAATTGTTTTAAATGTGTGTAATTGATAATGTAGCCAGAACTCTTATTCCGGTCATTTTCACCTTTTATACCTGAAAATGAATAGTTTAGATATCCTAATCCTATCCTATTCCTAATAATATTATTAATTTGAAAGTTGTGAGTGAAAAGTGTGTGAGTGTGAATGTTTGTTACCACGTATCTCCGTAACGAATTAACCGATTTACATGAAATTTAAAACGTAGATAGCTGCATGTTCCGGAATAACACATAGGCTACTTTTTAACTTAATTAACGCGGAGCCACGGGGCACAGCTAGTTAATAATAAATATACAAGAATTCAATTACAAATCAGAGAATCGATGTGACTTCCTCTCATCCCCGTATTCCTCACTCTTTCCGGTATAAAAAGTTCCTCTATGCCTCACTCCGTTCTAGAACCAGAAGTCCGAAATACGTTTACGAGTAGATGCCACTATTAGCAAAGAGCATATAGGGACGCCGATCGTTAACAGACCACAGACATACTAATACTACTTACGCTACATTACATTTCGGCCGTTTGACAAAGGGATCAAACGCTGCTGAGAGATAAAACGGTCAGACCAAAATGCACCTTTTTTTTTTTTTTTTTTTTTTTGTTGGGGGGAAAATGCCTTGCACTTCCCTTCCTTCCCAGGGGTGAAAGAAGGGGATATGTGGGGCTCGAACCCACTAAAAACCCCCCCGTGAGCAGTCCTTCGCCAAGGTGGGGCAAGATAGGGTCGCGCTAGCAGTCACTATCTTGCCCCGGCGGTAGGCCCAACCGGGCCACTGCGTCCATGGAGGGGTGACCTTGCTCACCAAGGCCACCCCTCAGACGTGTGGGGCCGTGCAAGCCGGTGGAGAGCCCCCTGGCTCTCCACCAGTGATTCCCACTACAGGGGAGGAGAGAGGAGGCGGGCGAACTGGCTCCTCTTCCCCCCCGTACGTCTGCGCCGGAGACCAAAATGCACCTCAGTTAGTCCTCTCTCTCTCTCTAACCAATGTGTTATATGCTGTTATTGGCAAAATCATGGATAGTTCGATATTACAGTTCGGCCATTTGAAGCCATCATTTGGGTAAGCCCAAAGGGATCAAACGCTCCCGAGAGATAAAACGGTCGGACCGAAAGGCACCTCAGTTAGTCCTTTCTCTCTCTAACCACTGTGTTATATGGTGTTATTGGCAAAATCATGGATAGTTTGCCATTTTACATTCATTGTCAAGACTATTTTACTGTTTTTAATTTTAGTGACTTATTTACTACTAGCCGCGCCCCGCATCTGTGCCCTCTATTATCAAGTTAAAAAGTAGCCTATGTGTTAATCCTGGGTATAAGCTATGTGTATTCCAAATTTAATCCAAATCCGTTCAGGCGTTAAAGCGTGAAGAGGGAACAAACATACTATCACACTTACGCACAAACTTTCAGATTTCAGACCTTGCGACCATTGCCCGACAAACACTTTAGAATTTGTTTTGACTATTTGTCTCAATATATCACGATAACTTTTTTCTAATTTATAATCGTTTGATTTTAGTATTTATTGAATAACAAAAATGTTGCTCTGCACTGACATAATATATGGGTTCCTACTTAATATTTCCATTTATATATTTTTTTATTGGTATTTTTGGCGTTGGACTAAAGCTTTACATACTGTGGGAGAATTTGAAGATACCTTAACGTTAGAGTTTAGAGGAACGTACGACGCTCGCTTCGCTCGGTCAATTTCTGTCAGCAGGTGAACAAGCCCTAAACTTTTATTACTGCAAATTACATCGTGAATGGGCTATATTTTATTATAGTCTGTGGGCTAGTGATAAGCTATTTTATATCTGTTACCTGATTGACTTAATTTGACTTTTCACTTATGGTAACACCACTCGCCCGCCACGTTTCGCCAGCCTTTCTTGTTGTAGTTCAGTCATTGATACACTTGGCCACTTTACACTTATTTGTATCCTTCCTACAGGATAGTCATTCAAGAAGAGTAACAATGAATTCTCCACCACCAGCGCCAGCTTATAAAGTCGGTATAGTTAAGCAGGTAATTCATTTTTAAATATTATATTGTAAAATTCGTAAACAGTATGGCCCGATGCATATGGGCCTCGTGCGGATCTTGCTTCGTTTGCCTCGTTGGCACCGCAAAGGGTATTATTAGGAATGCATTTGGATGGATTCACCCCTCAGACATTCGGAGTAAAACAAAAATAAAATGTTTATACCTCAGATTCTTGTTGTAATCTCTTTATTTTTATCAATTAGATACACAGTGGAAAAAGTTATTTCGATCTGATTATGGGTCAAATATGCTACGATTTGATGTGGATCTTTGGTCATTATTAGGTTTTTTAGTCGCTGTTTTGGGCTAGTTTGACTTGTGATGACGTTTTGATACAGGTACTATCGGGGGATACAATAGTTATAAGAAAGCAGCCCCAAGGAGGACCGCCTCCAGAGAAAGTGATCTCGCTCTCTGGGATCACGGCACCGAAACTTGCCCGTCAAAGGTTACCAAACAAGTAAGTCCCAATCTTTTGTTTCATGTTTGCATGGAATTGCTAACATATTTTTTTGTAATAAAATATTGTATTAACTCGAGGCATAATCAAGCTCCTTAAATAATAAATACATTTGAATAACTAATAGCTTGTGTTGGAAGTTTGATGTAAAATATGAACTACTTTTGATAATAATAGTTCTTGATTTCACACACCATTCATATTCACCGTTTGTACATAATTGAGTATCTAATATTTCAGTGCATTATTAATACTGCCTTTTGTTTCTTTTCATAGCAACCATAATTATATTAAGCATAATGGGTAAGCCTTACATACTAATGCATATAATATATATAATGATCTCATTACCAAGTTTAACAGACAATGATGATTATTCAAAAACATATAACACATCTGTTTCTTCATGTAAAACATTTTATGATATTAAAACTTGGTAATCAGACTGCCGTGAAAGTTGGACTAACTATCTAATGTGAATCTTATAATGATAGCATATGCGATTTTTGTTAATGCGAATAAATACGGTTTTATCTATAGCCAGACCTCCAGAAGTGCATCGCTTTATGTACCTACTATGAAAGTTTCTTGATTCAAATTAAGCCCATGTCTTAAGTTAAATCTTCAATTGGGTCAGGTAATATATGTATAAAATGCTCACAGCCACAAAATATATTTACTGAAAAGAAATCAAAGTGATTAAATTTTATATTGTTTCCATATTTCTTCAAGTTAATTACAATAAAAGATAAAATTGTACATAATATAAAAACTATTTTACAATTTCACTTCTTCCATAATGACAAGATTGACCGAGTGTCTAGCTGTGAAAAGATAACAGGCAGAAACTGACAGATTAACTTCGGGATTGAATGTACATAGCTTATACCTAGGATTAACACAGGTTACTTTTTAACTTGATAGTAGCAGGCGAAGCCACGTGGCAAGGAAGTGGGACATTTTTTAATTTTTTTCTGGTACCAGTTGAAGGTGGTTCTGATGAGATTTGTTTTATATAAACTGTACAGATACCTAACTAAAATATAACTTACTGAGTTAACAGCTAACCAAACAAAACATAATGTAATCATAAATAGCAAATATATTTCATTACAAACAGCAAATTATGTTTGGGTTGTGCACAAAAAATATACAAAATTAACTACTTATTTGCTGATTTATAATATATCACAAATTATTTCACACTCACAGCCCACACATAGTTCGATGACTTATGTTGTGGATGCCGCAAACATTCACATCACACACACAACCAGAATCTTTGGGGAGAAAATTTTTCCTCCCTGAAATCGAGCCTGACCTGTATGGTATACCAATAAAACCAATGGGTAGTTCTCAGATTATTGTATGTTTAATAAATCGTAATGAAACATAGTTATAAAAAAAATATGGTTGCAAAATAAGTCCCATGTAGCAGAGCAGTCACATTCTCTCCCAAGATTTCCAACCACCTCATGTCATCTCTATGACTGGTCCACTGTAGCCGAAGGTACATATTTCCCTGATACCTTGGGAAGTTTTCCTCCTAATGGATGTTTCTATATCTGCCACCTGGGGAATCGGGCTACACTAAAGCAAATAAGCTAGTTTTGGCTAGATGTCGTGTAAGTTAGTTCCGTATCGTCAACAAAAAATCCCGCTACTAATACTTACTATTTGTGAAATAAAAAGCAGCAACTGGTGAAGTATAAATGAAATTTATTACAGACCAAGTTTTGTGTACATATACTTAAATACAAACAAGAAAATGACAATAGACTCTTCAAACAACAGAAAAGACACAATTGTTTTGTATGCGGCATGATTGACCAGACTGAAACAGCGGCACCTAAGTAAAACAATTTTGCACTAGCTGGAATACCCATCCTGCACAGTAGATAACCTGTTTCAGTGTACTGATACAGCAATAGATTTGGCAACTTTCTGGTCCAAATTAGTTATTTGATAATTTACCAATCAACGATTCAAACCAGAAGTGTTCTTATATAGAACTAGCCGTGCCCCGAGGCTTCGACTGCTATTATCAAGTCATAAAGTAGCCTAAATGTTAATCCTAGATATATGTACATTACAAATTTCATACAAATCCATTCAGCCGTTAAAGCGAGAAGAGGGAACAAACATACTTACACACAAACTTTTGGATTTATAATATTAGTAGGATTAGTTAAGTAGTTTTATCCTGATTCATTAATGTCATTAAAAAATTGTGAGGTTGCTGGTCACTGCTAGTCTTTTATTTTAATATCAGCCGCAATGTATCTCAAAACCTTTCAAAAAAATGCAGAAACGTCCCTCATGGCCAATTATGACACTAACTGAACTCCATAGGTTCAATTAGTGTCAGACCAATTGTAATGATTTCTCTGCAATTGCTCCGGCGAAAGGCTTCTCAATCTGTCTGGGACAAACATTAACTTCACTCAATAAACAAAGCAGTTTATGTACCCGGAGTAACTAGCTATGCCATGTTTGTAAGTGTGATGTGTGAGTTCCCAGTGAAGCATTTTCTACTCGACTTCAATTTCTTACATAGATAAAAATAACTTAAATGCTTTTACACTGACAGTCCAAAACTAAGTTCTATGACTTGTTGTGGGTGCCGGAAATATTCACGTTACAATACAATCACAACCAGAACCGGAAACATTAATTTTCTTTAGGTAGAAAATTTGTTTACACTAGGAATCGAACCGGATACCTGCTGCTTAGAAGTCGAACGTGCACCAACCAAGCCAAAGGGCTGTTCAAAAATATCTGCTATTGGTGAAGCTGTAACTATTTGTTGACCACAGGTCAAAAGATAGCCTATCAAAGATAAGAAAAACCTTTTTGACTTTACCTAGGAACAGTGTAGACTTGCTACTATTTTAAGATAGGTAGGTAAATTCTCATTTTAAATCTTATTAACCGACTTCAAAAAAGGAGGTACTCAATTCAACTGTAATTTTGCGAATCTGGCATTAGTATCATTAACTTTCTTGAGAGACTCTTTGGGGCCCATGTGAATAAACGATTTAGATTTTGACTGTAGGTTTTTTTGTATGTATGTTACGCGATATCTCCGCCAATTATAAATCGATTTTGATGTTTTTTTTTTGTTTGGTAGAGTATACGTCAGAGGTGGTCCCACATAAATTTTATCGAAATTGGTCAAGCCAAAACCGAAACATAAGTGATTTTTTAACTTTTGCTTGCGTTTCAATGATGTGTATGTCGTATCATGCATTATTTTGTTTATGTTATTTAATTGTTGCTGAGATAAGTTACTTGCGCATTTGCAGCGAGTAGGTACATAGTCACAAGTTGATAATATGCATCCCTTATACTTGTGGAATCGAGTAACTTTTTTTAAACTTTGGTTTTTCAACCTTTGTGCATTTAGCCAGTGTCAAATAGTAAAATATTTCGAGTGTAGGTATTACATATTTCGTAAAATAGTCCTAGTCACAAGTCAAAGTCAAGTAAAGGAGATAAAGTCATAGTCAAGTAATGCTCTAATAATGTGGTAGACTTACTAAGTAACTACTAACTTAACTAGAATTTCTATTGGGGTTTTGAAGCGAAAGCGAAAATTTCATTTTAAAATTTTGTATGATTTGCCTACACTAATGCACGCTCACAAACTATTCACGGTTAATAATCCACATTTATTATATATTAACACTTAGTAGTAATAAACAGTAGAATCACAAGTTTTGCAAAAAAGGACGAAATCAACAACGCTCCTTTTATTTTCTCTTTCGCGGCATAACTCTTTTACATTTCACTGATTTAAAATAGTCAACAACCTGTTAAGAACCCGTATACATTTTTATGTCTGTCTCGCTCGCACAATTCATTCATTTTGAGAAATAAAAATTATGGAGCGAGTTATGAAAAATGTTGTCAATAACTTTACTAAATAATTATGTAACGGATACTTTAAATTATTTTCGTTTAAATACCTATTAATTAGACGAAGAAAGAGTGAAAAAAATCAATTTGACATCGATTTTCTTCGCCAATCCAAAAGTTAAGAAAACGAATATCAGTTTATAAGATCCGTGATATTATTATTTAGGGATTATATTGACAACATTTGCAATAACTCACACCGTCAGTTTTATATCTCAAAATCAGTGAATCGTGCGAGCGAGAAAGACATGAAAATGTATACGGGTTCTTAAGAACTTATAAAATAACAGGAAATGTTATGTTTGCTTTGATTTAGGATCGATCTGTTAGTTTGAAACTTTTTGAAAAAAGCCTTCGTGGTGTAAATGTTGAGGTAATAAACATTAAAATATAAGGCCTAAATGGTGTGGGCATGTTAGGAGGAGGGATGTAAGTCATGTAAAGATAGTGTGAATGTGGATATAAATAGAAGTAAATGATAAAAGCGACGGAAGAACGTGGCCATGACAAGAAAGTGGAAGATAAGGCCATGAAGATGTTGAACTTGCTTATACGAAAGAATAGGAATCCGCATTTAGACTATGAAAAATTTCGTACAATTGACTAACCACAGAAGAGAGAAATTATAAGTAAAAATACTGCCCTTTCTGTGGACCAAGACCACCATGAACTTGGAGTGCATCATTTATACCGACTTCAAAAATAAAGGAGAAGGTTCTCAATTCGTTGGAATCTTTTTTTTATCGATGTTCCAAGATTACTCGAAGGCGTCAGGACCGATTCGAAAAAATCTTTTTCTTGTTTATAAGTACATACTTTCCAGGTGGTCCCATTATAATTTGATGATGAAGAGTTTCGGGTTATTAGGTTTTTCTACCGTCTTCACAAAAAAGGAGGAGGTACTCAAGTCGACTGTATTATTTTTTTTGCTTTCTTTTTTATATGTTTTACCTCATAAATTCTCTCCACGTGAGCCGATTTTGAAAATTTGAAATTTGATCAAGATCTGATCTCTAGTTTTTGTGTTCTAGTCAATAATGCGTGTTTAATATATTAAATCTGATCAAGGTTTCGAAGATAAAGCAGTGAAGTCGGTTTTTTTAAGCTTTGTTTGCGTTTAATTGCTTTGTGATACGTGGAACGAAGATCTTCGTTTTGAAATGACTTGACTTTTTTTGTATGAAAGATGTTGCTTTCCAATTGGTCCGATTTAAATTTGATGCGTGTTTAGTACATCTAATCTAATCAAAGTTCCGAAGATAAAGCGGTGTAGTCTATCAAACAAATCAATTAGCAAAATGAGTAATCACAGGGTAGGTACTTTCTTTTCTCTACATTTTTTTTATACTGGATAGGCAAGCGTTTGACCATCTCACCTGATGGGAGGTGAAGATGCGGCCGACGATTCATTGCAACTAATGCGCGTTATAATAAGTACACGCAAAATCCACCGAGATGGTAGTTGTTATTATCTCAGCTTAAATGATAAAAAAATTATCGGTGCTGATAACGTAATTAAGAAAGTGTTATCTATACACTATGCACAATGGTTTTTAATTACGTTTAATACAACTGCGCGTAATCGAATTTGTTGCATTAAAGAGAGAAACATTGAATTGGTCTTTTCGTTGATTCTCAACTCGAGAATTAAAACTGGAAATTCTTCATTTACGTTGTTACGTAAAATAATCAATCATTTATTTAAAATTTGTTGCATTACAAATTTATTTTACATAACTTTGAAATAATTAACAAATAAAAAGGACGTAAAGCACTTTTATTATAATAGCAGTATTATAATGTAACGCTCCATAAGTTCAATAAGTTCAATGACTTGTGTTGTGGGTGCCATAAACATTAAAATCACACCTAGAACCAGAAACACAAATCTTCTTTGGGTTTTTTTTTATACTTGTGTTCCAATTGTGAATCGAACTCCATACCCGCTTCTTAGAAGACGGCCGCGCACCCAACCACGAAAGTATACATTTAACTCTTCTTCTATAAACTACTAGCCGTGCCCCGCGGCTTCACCCGCTATTATCAAGTTAAAAAGTAGCCTATGTGTTAATCCTACGTATAATCTATGTACATTCCGAATTTTATCCAAATCCGTTCAGTCGTTAAAACGTGAAGAGGGAACAAACATACTCACATACTTACACACAAACTTTCGGATTTATAATATTAGTAGGATTACTATTCAAATAATAATGTCAAATATTTAATACGAAAGCCAAAAAAATAGTATGCTTTAAAATAATCAACATGGAACTGTTACAAAGAATCTCGTTATATTCATAAGAGTTTAAATTTAAAATCAGACCTAAATGCAAACTCAAATAACGTTCACCCGAGATATTAGCATTTTATCCTCAAACGCTGCTATCTGCGGGTGCAATGTACACACGTTACATATGCGAGTAACAGCGGAATCCAAAGGCTCATTTACATAAAAAAACAACTCAATATTCCATTTCATGACGTCTTTCGGAACGAGTTAACCCAATTTCTTAGTGCAGGCGTTATCTATACTAGACCTGGGGGCCAACCACAGCTTTCGACATTCGAAATTTCATGCGAACGAATCACGAACGCAAAACGTAATGTGTGTCAACTCAAAATATTATCTGTACGATATCACAGATTCACAGATAACCTAGCCAAAAAATAATTAAGTTATACCTACCAATATGATTTATTTATCATAAAACGTTATTGTAAGTAACTTCAGTGCGTATAGGTACAAGAATTATAATCGCTTAAGGAAGACGAAAGGCCAGATGTCATAATACGATTTCACGAAAAACACAACAAATTCAATCTTTCGTTCGTAAGGTACCTGAATTGAACTACACACGGCACTCGATCTGTCAGCTTGCGAACTACATCACTAAGTTTCGGTTCTCGTCAACGATTGCACGAAACATAAACTGAAACTTAGTTTTATTTTATTTTATTTTTATTGGAAAACTAACAGCTAGGTACACGAAATAATAAATATCTATGAAACTAAGGCCAATTAAAAGTTTTCACCGATAAGCTAACTAATTAGATTAAAAAAACACACATTAAAAATAAAATTAAGTATAGGTTTGTTAGTTAATAATAATTAAAAGTACAAGTACAATAAATTTTTTTTTTTTTATGAAACATTTATACATTACAAATTGCGTTAAATTATCGTTTAAGACAAAAATATTAATGCTACAAAGTTTGTTGATAAATAATAATTATTTGAGAATAGAAAAAAAGCGATCATTGTAAATCCGCTAAAGCTTAGACGCTGGGGTAACAAAAATATCCAAATCTATTTCGTTTTTCGTGAATTGTGGTAGACCCCTTCCATTAACACGACAAACACAACAATGAGGAAAGTTAGTGAAATAAGTAGGCGTGTTTGTCTGGAAATAGTCTCCCTGGATATAGTTAAGGAAACATTACGCCTACGATTTCACAGTCACAAAACTTGTGTTCCCGCTGGGAATCGAACCCGATACCTCTGCTTAGAAAGAGAACGCAAACCCAACTAATCAACAGGCAGTTCAACATAGCCGATTGAAAAGGTTTTTAGTGGCATGTCATGCGTTTTGGTGATGAAGCTGGTACTATGCACATTTTGGAGGGCTATTGGCGAAATATAATACGCATTAATATGTATTTTTTAAATAACTATCGCTGTGCTTCTTTATTATAAGGATGATGACGCGAAAGGTAGTCTTATCCAATTGAATCTTATTAAGGGCAGTGTAGCTGACAAATCATACATTTTCATCAGATTCGGACAAATATAAAATTGTAGAAAAAATACTACAAAGACATTAATGTTTCTCTCCGCTCTTGTATATCACATTTTCGTTACAATGTAAATTACATAAAAATAATTCTTAAATAATATCATCTTAATCTTTAAAATCTAACTAAAAAAGACATTTAATATATATTTGCAGCAAAGCATACATAGTTTATTTATTAAATTACTGTAAATCGCATAAAAAAACGTATTTTGACGTGTTTGTAGTTTCACAAGTGTGACTTTTTGTGTGACTGCTGTTTTTACATACGCAATAAAATGATCCTTTATACAGTCTAATCGGGAATATTGCAAATGTTGACAAACGTTGCTAATATTAGAGCTATACTACCCTTAAGAGCCCTGTTTCACTCTGTTTGAATACGTACATTAAAGTTAATTACTTTTATTTGTCCTCGATGTATTTTGTAAATTGAAAACTGCTTTTAGTGTAACAAAGGCTTTGACAAAAACAAAATTGTACCACGATCATAGAAACCAAATTGGCTTTAATTTATTTATGCCTGGACAGCACAAAAAGCAGCATAATTTATATGATGAAGGAATCTATCGCTCTACATTCATAAAATATATCTGCTTATAGGATCTACTGCTATGTAAAGACCTGGGTGGTATCGCTAGATTTCCTTCACATTAACACACCCACATTCGTATAATTTAGCGACGTGGTAGTGTTCTGGTGACAAGTACAGTGATAAGCCTCGGGTGCCACTGCAGCATGAGTCGTGCGACAGTTTCTACTGTTCCCTTATACCTTTCTAAAATCGGGCGCATTTTATGCAAGCATGCTATTGTTGGCACTGGGAACGACCTTTCAATCTGCCTAATAATAGTGACCAACATCGACGTGGTACCAAAGTGTGCCGGAAGCTGCTGCACTATATGTGTACACACTTCATGTCATTCAACTGTTCATATTTTATGAACTGGGCAAATAAGATTTAAATATTTGACACGTAAGTGTCGCACGACTATAAGCAATAGTGAGCTCTCAGGCTTATTTCTGTTTGCCGCCACTAATGCTTTTCATCCTTTCTTTTTTAATAGCTTTCTCCCATTCCACTTAAACGGGTAAGCATTTTTACTACTCACAATTTTATCACAGGCTTGAGAGGATTTCCTATTTCATACTAGACTAACATTTAGTGATTAATGTCACTGTACACGGCATTAGACGCATGCGTGAGCATTATGCATACTTTAAAACAATTCATCGAATGAATCACTTGTAGTTGTTAAGTGACAGCAGATTTCGACTGAATTCTTATAGGTTTCGCAAGCTGGCTGCTATAAATAGGTAACTTCCACGTAACAATATTAACCTTATACAGGTGTACCTTACATCGAGCTGGTAGTGTCGATCTGAAACTAGTTGTAAGCAACAAAGTGAAAGGAGAAAGTGCTACGACGATATCTATAACACAAACTTCTGACTAAAATGTACTGGTTGAGTTGTCAATTACTTTTTAATAATATTGAATGTTGCCTTGGGTCATCAGAAGCAGCAGCATAATCGTATATACATGTTTTCAGACGGAACTAAGTCTAGACTTGACATGCCCAGTTAACAGTTACATTCTGTTTTACAATGTTATGATAGGCGCTATCTACGAAATAAATAATAAACTGAACAAAGTATGTTTCTATATCTATTAGATAAATTAACAGGATTTTATAGGTAATGGCTAAAACCAATAAGGTCATTTTTGATTAGATCCTCAGGTTGTAATCTGTAAATTCAACACGTTTTCTTAGTAATTACAATCAAACATTCACGAGTTACCTTTAAAAATTTAAATAATTTCATGCCCGTTTACTGTAAGTTCTTATTGCAAAGTATGCTCTAGATATTTAAAGTGCTATTACGAAATAAGTATACATAATCTTAGCCGATGTGAAAGTTACATGTTGATTGCAATGGTCAGATCGAAACAATCACTTTCGAGGCGAGACTTTAAAAACGACTGTTGTAAGTTTTAAATCAACATGATATACGACCATGTTATTTATAAAATCATTGATGAGTATATTTACAGACGGTATTTTTTTTATTGGTGTATTTATAGACGTGGTAATTTTTTTCCCAGTACACTCTAAATAAAAAAAAAACCGGATACTTTCTCACTCATTCAGCGACCTAACTATGAGTTTTGGCCTCCGACATAATAAAACGCCACTTCTCGTCTTGCGTAACTTCTTGCCACGAGAGAATTTAAAGTTTGCTTACTTTAAATTATCTCAAGTTTTTTTCCTTGTCATTCTTGTAGCGATAATATCCAGAGACTCCAAGCAGATAATTCAGTAGTTGCCATCTTGGCTGGCTAGATACGCCTGCAGCTCCGTTTGAACCTTCTCCATCGTTACTTACTTCTCCATCGTAGGTTAACCTATATACGAAGACCGCATTCTTCTATTTTCTCTCTCGTCTTCGTCTGCTTGTAACAGTCAAAATATTTTCTTGCACCCTTGGCTCAGTTATAATAAGCTTTATTTTAACTATTTATCGCTTCACAGAAGAGCAACAGAAGAGGTCTAATATAGTTGTATGTAAAACGGGTCTTGATGTTTCTTATGTATGGTCGTACTATGATGCTAGGCTGCGTACTGGGATTTCGATCTCGTTTGGTGATGTATTCGTATCCGTTATAGTGCTGCTTAGGTATACATACACATTATTACATTCTAAACAATGCTATCGACGCTTAGGAATATTGTAACGGTGCAGTTGTCAGATATGCTTAATCGATAGAAAACTACTCTATTACCTTCTGGCTTTAGATATATACGACATATTTTAGTTCACATGAATGTTTCTTCATTATGATTAACACATGTCTAATTAAAGCTCTTATTACGCCACGTCTCTCTATTTTAACACATCATTAGATTGATAACGACTTTTTACATATAGAATTTTATCTAAATAGGTCCGTCATCTTGCCCTCTTCGCAGATAATCCTATATAAAGGTATCGAACAGCTGAATTATGTGTGTTGAGAATATTTATGTTTAAATCGATAGGTAACTCTAAAAAAAGGATAGGTTTGGTCGAATTCTGCTTCACATCTAATTTGAATGTAGTGAAATTCTTTTAAGCCTATGTTTTAGAAATATTAAAACAACATTATTTTGGTACATTTTAGTGAAAAATAGCACATCTAGAGCTATGTTTAGATACAATATCCCATAAAATTTTATTAGAATCTATATTAATATTATGAAGAGGTTAAGTTTGTTTGTTTGTATGTTAAAGATAATCTCTGAAACTAATGACCTGATTCTAAAAAAATATTCATTAATAGATAGCTACACTATCCCCGAGTGCCATATGCTATGTTTTGTTGAGATAAAAGTTACTTAACAGTTAGCCATAAGTTTTACAAAAAAGTCCCCCACAGTATAAATATCTAACATGTATATTTAGCTCAGAAAAAATACTTTTATTGTTAAAAATCAGAAAAATAGCGGCTTCTGTTTTGTTGGCTTTTTTAAGCATTTAATATTAATCCTTATCATACAAAACTATTTCATCGACTTACGTAGTTCACAATAGATACAATTTGCCTTTTAGTACATATAATTTGGACCTTATAGCCTAGCCTAGTCTAGGAGAAATCTTTAAATTTATTTGAGGGTGAAAACGGTGGGTCACAGAATGAGTAACAGTTACTGCGTAATCCGACATACTTCTACGTTTTGAACTGACTCACATAAAGGAGGATATAAATTCGACTGTTTTTTTGTTTGGTCGGCTATAACTTATCATTAAACTTTGAATTGTCCGCTGCAGAGTTAGGTGGGCGTTTGCCTTTAAAGCACAGGGCTTGATTTCCGGTGGGAATACAGGTGTTTTCCCCCCGGAAAATTTGTGTTTCTGGTATTGAGTATATTGTGAATGTTGTGTGAATCTTGAATGTTTACGGCCCCACGTGGTAATTTACCCAGAAGATTTCTCCGCAGGGGAAATTTGTGTTCCTGGTTTTTAATACGTTGTGAATGTTGTGTGAATCGTGGATGTTTACGGCCCCACGCTACAAGCCATTGAACGTATTGTTTGTGGGGCTGTGAATGTGGAAGTGTTCATGCGTATATTTTTTAACCAGGCGACGCAGGGTGGGTCATCTTTGAACTACCCGCTGGCGTAGATGGGGCTGTGAGTGTGAAAGCGTGTATGTGTAAGCTTTTGTTTACCAAGGCAACACCAGGCGGGTCAGCTAGTCTATGATAAATGCATTCAGTAAGATAGATATTGTAAAATTTAGTATGATAGATGATAAATAAATTAAAATCCTTAACAGTCGTGCATGATTGCAAATATTTATTACTTACTAAAAAGTGACTTATCGCAAAAAGGCTAACTTAATGTAGGTAATTGAATTTACTAAATGTTTTCAATATATTAATACAATTGTCATTTTAAATAGTATCCGAGTTCGATTAAATGGGTAAGAAAAAAGTCTGTAACAATCCATAAAATTTGTGTGTTTTTAATGTATGAAATTTGTATGGCTAATATAAAAATATACATGTATGATATTAAGATGTATAATTATGTCGTGGCCAGAACGTTTAAAATTATTAATGTTGGGAAGGTTAAAATGGCATGGGAATTATATGTAACCACGATGTGGTGTGGGTGTAATCTATTTCTATTAGTAATATATTTATATTAAAACTAAAAACTAGCGAGAGCTTCCTGTTACTACGAAAAGATCACATCGTCGCTTGCCATCAGGTGAGATGGTGGTCAAAGTTTACCTATCTTGAATTAAATAAAAAAACACACATTTTGCCAACCTCTATGACACGCTGCAAATTATATTATGACAAAACACTTAATTATATATGACAAATAGCTCGGTATCTATAAAATATTACGTATATACAATTGCCCAGACGCCATGATCTGCCCAAACATAGGTTCTGGCCACATTTATAATATTAACTACATATTTATACCACTGGCTGCAATATACTGTGTGTGTGTGAATGTCAATGTCATGCACGCTGCATCGACTACTTCTACTTTCTCTAATAAGTGTATATGTCTGTTTAGTATACATTGTATAATATTATTTTGTGTCGTCTTATACATTTTAATTATATGTATTCAATGTTATTCTGGACCTGGCACGTAGGCGTAAATAAAAAAATATTATAGAAAATCTTCAATATATAATTATTGTTAAAAACATGCTAAATTAAAATAACGTATAAAAGTTTTCGTAAGTGTTTACGAGAACATTAACATTGTTTATATTGGTCTTTTGTCTTTTTTTTTATATTCAAAATTATTACACAAAATCTCATCAGTTTTATAGCCATCACATGTATCACAACAGGTGTAATCGAACTATTACAAATTAGCATTTACGTATCTTCGACTCTGCAGAAATATGTGTTTTAAAGTGGAATATGTAACTTCAATTTAAAAAAATGCTGTATAATATAAGGGCAAGAGGTGTGAAAGATTTTAAACCCTAAAAATAAGCCAACGTAGTAATTGAAATTAGAGAGCAATGAACTTATTTTGAAAAAAAAAAAACAGTGTGTGAGATATAGAAGATAAAAAAAGAGGCGTGCAATTGTGTAACCTTACTCAAAAAAGTATAAGTTGTTACGCTCTTCTGCAGCCACGATACAATAAAATTATATATCTTACTGTGACATAAAAACCAGTATTAAAATACAGGCCCTTCAAGATGATACGTGACTGCACCCTCTCGTATTGTGTTATGTCATTAGTAATTACATGTCTTATTGTGTCGTCCTTACTGTTAATGTTCTCCTTTTACTATTGTGTTAGATATACTATTTATGTATAAATTATCTATGTAAGATGTTGTAGGATAATAATATGGTGAAAGCTTTCTTAGATGAACGGTAAAACAACTTGCACAATGAGTTGTATATAGTTGCATGAAAACTTGCACCTCGACGGTAACGAAAGTGGGACGAGACCTTGTACTAAAAAACTAGTAACATTTGAGAAATACCATAAACAAGTAACATTTTGATCATAACTAAGCTGACATAACATGAATGTACTGATTTTTAAATATAACCACGAGCTATATAACCACCTACTAAAAATGGCATAGAAATTGGTTCATCTGTTTGGATGATACGCTGTCAGCCTGTCACAGACCGGACAGATAAAAGGCTTTTGATCACCTATTTTTAGGTCGAGCCTACAAATCCTTTATTAACGTTAAAGATATAACGGGTTCAATGGTTTGTTTCTCTTATGGTACTTTTTATAGGCCTGCGACCAATCACTTCGCTTTTGAAAAATTGGCTAACAATCCATATACTTTAAGAACAAAACGTTGACTAATATTATTATTGTTAGGCGAATTCTGGATATACATTCTGATCCCAATCAAAATTTGTAACTAAGCGAAAGATTTAGATTAGTGGCAAGACCATCAACGTCTGCGCTTCCATTACCTACATGTTGTAGACTTGACAATGGCGTAACTAGAGCTGACGCGTCGTTACACATTACCAAGAATGAAGTGGAATGACGTGAGCTAACATTTACCTACACAGAACACATAATTTAATAAACTATTAACCATACTATCTCGTTCATTGTCCATCCTCTAGTTACGCCAAATTACTAAATGTTTGCGCATATAAAAGTATTCCCAGCAGAAAATTAAACATATTTTTTCTAACAGTGACTTGGAAACTAAGGACGAGCCGTATGCGTGGGAAGCCCGGGAGTACCTCCGCAAGCTACTCGTCGGCAAGGAGGTTATTTTCACCGCGGAAAAGCCACCGAACTCAGCCACCAGGTAATTCTGATCCTATAGTACATTAATTAGTTGATATTACATTTAACATTGACGACGCGGGTGCGTTTTTTAAGTCCGCGGAATGACAGGGTTGGAGAAGGGGTAGCAGACTCGTTAAGGGCTTAACGTGTTCAATGACTCATAATTAGTATAAATATAAAGTTTTGTAACAATTGCATCATTCTTTTTCGAACTACCGACGACGAAGCAAATCAATCAGGGAGAACATTTAGAAAATGAAAAAAATCGAGTATCATGCCGTCATAAAGTTCCTTACCAAACAAGGAAAATCTGTTCAAATAATACTGGGAGAGATGTTTTTGTTTTACGGGGACTCTTGCCATGGGAAAACGATGGTTTACAAGTGGCACAGCCTTTTTAAGCAAGGCAGGGAATCACTTGGAGACGACTCACGGCCAGCACGGTCTAATGAGGTGACCACTCCGGAACTTGTTAAAAATGTTTAAAAATTAGTATTGGAAGATGCTTGGCTAAAGAAGAAACAGCTTGCAGATGTGGTTGTAGTATCCGATACAACCAATTTTAAAATTCTGCATAAACATCTTGGCATGACTAAGGTCAGCGCACGGTGCAGTGGAAGAAAAAAATGTAAAACATATCACAGCTATTCCGAAAAATAAGCGAGGTCTTCAGCTTACTGTTTATGTACGTCTTTGCACGTCTTGTAACTATTTTGCTAAAGAGTTAGCTTTAGGTATGGTTTTTGACTGAGGCATGGCCTCCGACTAAGTTATCGTTACTAAACTGAACGCCCGAATAACAAGGCTATCTATCAGATAACCAGGCTATTTGGAGGACGTGAAATAGGTACTAAGCACTGCAAACTGCTTTACTAAAGGGAAATGTGAAAGCATGATGACTTTTTCATTTACTCATATATATTTGTAACTCATGTTATATATATGAACGCCTTACTTGGAACATTTTGAAAGACTGATAATATATTATCTTTAATCTTTATTTGTTAGAGTTCACATTTGACAACAATGACAATTTTTTTTTTCAATTTTAAGATTGTTTTTCAAACATTCCGTGCGCCGGGTGTAAATGTATGCTCGGAGTTGTTTTAAAATCCACCTTTATTTCCAGGGAATATGGTACTGTATGGGCCGGCAAAGACCCCAAAGTCGACGACAACATCACTGAAGTCCTAATCGCCGAGGGCTTGGCCAAACTCCGAGACGGTAGCCGCAACATCCCCGCGCACAAGAAACTGGTCGAGCTCGAAGAACAGGCCAAATCACAGAACAAGGGACTCTGGAGTGAAGATGCGGCCGTAAGTATCCATTAAATTATGATCTTATTCAATTTATGAAGCACTAGCCGTGCCCCGCGGCTTTGCCCGGTATTATTAAGTTAAAAAATAGCCTATGTGTTAATCCTAGGTATAATCTATATACATTCCAAATTTCATCCAAATCCGTTCCGCCGTTAAGAAGAAAACGTGAAGAGGGAACTAATATACTTACACACAAACTTTCGTATTTATAATATTAGTAGGATATCGGTCGCTTGTTAATTATTTTCGCTATCTACATTTCCATAACTCCGAATAAGTAGTATTTTCGAAATACTAGGATAAGAACATAAAATGAAAGCATTCATTAGGATATTATGAAATTTAATGACGTTATTTAACATTCAATATATTTGACTGAGATGCTATTGAATTTTTTATCTAACCTTTAGGCATCATGGTCTTTCTTCTGCGCCTGTCTAGATGTTAGGGTTCAGGCCTCAGTGCTAACCACTTTTGCCTCAGCTGGGCGCCGAGAGCTACTACCCTCGGGGAATCTTGGCGAGAGCTCCTTGCCTGTCTTGGCTTGGGCTCCCTACTGAGTCTTCCATTCCTATCTTTGGTCTTCAGTCACTGCCGTCTCTTGCTCCCTTGTCTTCGTCGTCACCCTTGGGGACGATGTCGCGTGAGAGTGCATGCCAGGTCGTTGCGCCCGGCGGTCGGGCGTGCAGCGGCGCAATGTTGTGGAGGCACCTTTAGGCAAGGGTGTCTCTTTATTTAGTAACTCTAAGCCACCAATAACATCTACATTGTAGGTTCATTACTTGCTAGAGAAAAATAAACCGTATACCAAATTTTACACGTATATACGAGTAACTTAACCCAATGTTAACTTTCAAGTAACATCGCAGTTGAAACCTTAGTTCCTACGACCTAGCCTTGCTCTACCATCGATCGTATGCATTCGGAACGCTATAAATACCTAATTAAATATTTAACTCGAAAGACGCTGCTATCGACCGATATGTAGACTAGAACATTGGTGGAAATAGATAGCCAATTTAAACCTCGACCTACCGAATCATATAGGTTGTTCATGTTCTCAATACATAGAGTGCACTTCATCACGCGCGAAACTTTCCGAGAGTAGGTATTTGTTGTTATTATTGGTGTCACGATGATCTCCGAGTGCGTGCTTCCCCGCTCCCCTCGGCTGTGCCGCTCTCCTTGTATAATATCGAAATTATCAGTACTAGTACACATTTAGACTAACTTCTGCCCTTACTGATAATTTCGATATTTGACCCGTTTACTCGATCTGTCGTTTGAATTGTGTTTTAGTTATCAAAATAGGTACCTCTTTTATATTGGTAATTTGTATTGTTTTATACCTACTTATTCATAACGTAAATAAACTCAATTATAGGTAAACGAAAGTATGTTTTTTTCGTTTACTTTGTTAAATATGTAGGTACTGATATGGGTCAAGCTTCTTTTAAACAAACACAAAAATGCATAGGTAGGTACGAGTTGCAATCATTTTTGTGAAATTAATTACAAAAGGTGCTAACATCCTATCATATCCTACTAATATTATAAATGTGAAAGTTTGTGTGTGAGTGTGAATGTTTGTTACCACGTATCTCCGTAACGAATAAACCAAATTTGGATGAAATTTAAAATGAGCGTAGCTTATAACCAGGGTCACATAGGCTATTTATAGGTATCCAACAAAAGTTCACCAAAATTATATCGGAAAATGTCATCAATCTATGTAACTTATCGATTTCGCAGAAAAACACTACCTATCATATCGATATTATGACATTCACCACACCCTTTTTTTTGTGGTGGGGAATATGCCTACCACTTCCTTTCCCACCCAGGGTGAAGGAAGGGGGTATGTGGGGCTCGAACCCACTAAAAACCCCCCCGTGAGCAGTCCCTCGCCGAGGTGGGGCAAGATAGGGTCGTGCTAACAGTCACTATCTTGCCCAGGCGGTAGGCCCGGATGCAAACCGGGCCACTGCGCCCATGGAGGGACATTCACCACATCCTTCACTAATGTAATTCAATAAAATCCTCTCCCTCCGCAGAAATACGTACGTAGGGGGACAATTGTACTTCGAGCTCAATTCGAGCTTCAATAACGGGGTTTCGTATTCATCAATATCCTCCGCCAAATTTGGACCGATTAAAAAAAAGTCAGCTCCTTAATTATAAAATATGAATATGCCTTTACGTTTTGCTTTTTAAGACGCAATCGGTACAATACAGTAGGCTCCGTTTAGAGGGCGTTAAGATGCTGTTTTTCAGCGAGTGGTCACTCTGACATACACAGCTTGATCACAAAAATCAAAACGTACAGGCATACCTAAGATATAATTGTACGTACAATATTATAAAAAAAAAATTGTCTGCAACAATTAATCAGGGAGCAAATCGAGGAATATGAACGTCCAAATGTGTATGGAATGAAATCGCTGCGATTCCCTCTTAATGCAGAGTAATTGGCTGAATATTAGATTTTTCTGTGTCCACTTATCTCGGAAACGGCTTCACAGATTTCAGTAATAGAAGGGTTATTTGAGTGGCATTTTAAAACCAACCCGACACGGGTTTTGTCCATAAAAACAAAATGCAAAGCGGCACGTGCCAGTTAGTGCGTTTAAAGGATATCCTACTAGTATTATTAATCCGAAAGTTTGTGTGTAAGTATGTTTGTTACCTCTTCACGCTTTAACGGCTGAACGGGTTTGGATGAAATTTGAAATGTACATAGATTATACTTAGGATTAACACATATGCTACTTTTTAACTTGATAATAGCGGACGAAGCCGCTGGGCACGGCTAGTAGTTGACAAATTATAGAGAATAGAGTCCGCCTGAGACAGTACCCAAAACTTGCCAGACAGTTATGAATCTTGAGTTCTTCTACGTTGTATGAAATGACGTCTGTGCAAGCATTCTACGTCTTCGGCCGCATCATCACTTTCTATCAGGTGAAATAGAGTTCAAATGCTTGCCGAGGTTAAAAAAAATATAATAATAATAAAAAATATATATATTACACAGCAATAAATTATTTACATAATTGTCTGACGAGTGATTAATCTCATTATTGTTTTTATTCGCTGATAAAAATGTTGACTTTGACATTCAACCGCCGAGCAGTTAACATAAACATTAAACATTTACCATCTAATATTATATGATGACAATCGATCCACTCGCCCGAGGTCTTTTCCCAAAAACCTTATTTGTGCAACTGAAGAGCAAGTAATTTGCCTACATGACTTGCTCGCCATTTGAATTACTAAACATTTTTGCTGATAAAGACGAAACTCTAAGAGAAGAAAAATAATAAAGTAGCGCTCAGGAATCCCTACTGATGATGGCGCGGCTGGAGGCTCGGGCCAATTGAATAATGGATCTCTCGAATGTAATCCGTCGAAGAGGAAGCACGGGAACAATAAATAACAAAGTAGAGGGATCGGGACCAATCGTCGCCTTACTACGGCGAATGTTATTACATGTTGGGTATCTAACAGATTGCAGCCTTTTGCAGCATATAAAGTACTAACTACGCCTCGCGGTTTCACACACACAATCATACCCAGAACCAGAAGCACAAATATGTCCCTTGGGAAGGAAAAGCGTGCTCCTCCGGGAATCGAACCCAAGACCACAATCTTAATACTAGATATAAGCTTAAGATTACAGTGCGCGCATTTAGATTAATCAAAACGAATAAATCTTTTATGGCAAACGGGGTTAAATTTTACACTAAAATTCCACAAATTATAACTGAACTAGCCGTGCCCCGCGGTTTCGCCCGCTAATATCAAGTCAAAAAGTAGCCTATGTGTTAATCCTAGGTATAAGCTATGTACATTCCAAATTTCATCCAAATCCGGTCAGCCGTTAATGCGTGAAGAGTGAACAAACATACTTACACACAAACTTTCTGATTTATAATATTAGTAGGATTACCACTGGGAAAGTTCAAATCAGTAAACCCATACACAGTCCAATTATTAATAAATAAAATAAAATAAGGTATTATAGATGTTAAAAATAACTTGTGTTATTTCTTCTGCTCGCAGACACACACGCGCGACATAAAATGGGTGGTAGAAAACCCTAAGCAGTTCGTAAACAAATTCAACGGCGAGCCCATTCCCGCCATCATAGAATACGTCCGTGATGGGTCCACAGTCAGAGTCTGCTTGCTGCCAGACTTCATCCCGATCACAATGATGCTCTCCGGTATCCGGGTAAGTGACTTCACTTAATATACCACATATGGGTCAGTACCACTTTGCCAGTGCAAACATTACTGTAATATTCTGGGTTGAAGGGCAATGTTCCAGTGTGTACACTAAACAGTGTCCGTGGTCAGATCAATCTTAACTAACTGATCTGACAACGGATACCTAACTAAGATATTTAACAGCGCCACTGCGCTCGTCACTTTGCCGAGCAGGATTTTGACATACATGAGTTCAAAACTATGGGTATCATTAAACTGTAATGTCGTCTCTCTATTACATAAAAAGACTTTTGTTTCACACTCACGGCCGCATCCTCCATTTCCATCAGATAAGGTAGTGGTTAAATATTTGCCTATACATAGCATTAAAAACCCAATATCTCTAAGGTAAGTAAGTTCAATTGCTTGATTCGTGAGTGCCCGAACCATACATTCTACACATCACACTCACTCTTGGGGAGGAAAATTGTGTACCTGCAAGTAATTCAAGCTGAAACCGACCGTTTTGAACGAAAGGAATTGCCAGTTGCGGCAACAGGGCCGTATATAATTGTGGGGATTGTCTAGGGATCTAAATGAACGTGGCGTGCAAAAAGTGTTTATATTCCATTTGCACGCCACGACATTTAAATCATTGTAGAAATTGCTAGAGATGTCACGAGTGTCGCATCCTTATCTATAAATAATCGAGTATGTCCTGAGTTATTCCTGGCATCGCTATCTGCAGGTCGTATCAGTATGTGTGTTTATTTTGTGGCCTAGTTATACGCTAGGCATACATCGACCTGATAGATTGACAATATGGCATATGAATAGCATCTGATGAATATAGTGCTCCCTAGGCGCTGTAAACCACTTGATTCACTTGTTTCTAACCTGAACATCCCGAGAGCCCTCTGCTTGTGAATTAAATCACTTTTACTCGTGCGATTTGCTTGACTCTAAAAAAACGCATTCACAATCACGCCCCCACACTCAGTACAAAGACTAGTATCGTGGGTGTCGGAAACATTTATCACACGCACAATTACACCCAGAACCAGAAGCACAAATATCCTTTGGGACGGAAAATTATACTCATACCAGGAATCGAACCTAGAACCCACGGCGCAAAGAGCAGAGAGCAGGGACCTGCCCACTGCGCCAACTGGGTTGTAGTATCCAATTGTTAGGAATAGCCTAGCTAAAAGTAATGCTGATTTAAAAAAAACATTCAAATAAAAAGTGTAGTGTAGCGCTATTTGGCGAACACATTATTAAACACACTATGATTTAACTTCTACAAAAAAGGTTTCCTCTGGCACTTGACATCAAGTACCTGTAGCTTGTAAAAACGATCATACCCTGATTGACTATTGCTATTCGTCTCTCTATACAATACTGAAAGGTATGGAACAAATAAGGCATTGTTATGAATTGGTTCTCACAATGGCTCTGCTTGCGCCTGCTCAGTTAACACCCATTGCGGACACTTGTTATCTTTTTACAATATTAAGTCGGCCTTCTATATACAGGCCATTAATTGAACTCTTCCGACTAGTGAAAGTTTTGTCCTGTATTGAAAACGAGGCGTTGCAAAAAAAGATAATCAGCAGTAGATTCCTGTTTACAGTTGGATAACAAGAAACAGTGCCTCAGAAAACACTGAACGGGTTTTTTTTTTATTATCACTCGAGATTTGTATTTTTGTATGTAACGAATAAACTTAAAAACTACTAGATCGATTTCAAAAAATATTTTGTTGTTAGATAGCAGCATTATCACTAACTAACATGGGCTATATTGATTACTAGAATCCTTAGTCATTAGATCTAGAGATCCTTAGAAATCCCTACTAAAACCAACCCAAGGTGTAAATAAATTTGGTATAAAATGTCTTTCGCCGCTTGCGCTGCAGAAAGTATTGATGATAGAACAAAAAAATGTTCTACAATATTATAGAACATATCAATATCTACAAAAATATTCGCGAGACCATATGTCCAACTATTGGAGTTATGTCACTATAACTACTTTTTTACATAAGTATTTTTCACCCTCTACCCCAAATTTTTTGATCCCGATTTTAGTATAAATAAACAATATTATAATAGTTTTTAGTATGGTATTAAAATACTAGGCGAAAAACGTGAAAATGAAAGAGGTGAAACAATTTCTAATTGTGGCATTGCAACGCATGCCTGGTACAGCTAGTTTAAAATAAAAACGAAACAAACACATTCACACTCAGCCCCACACTACGTTCAAATACTACAAGTATCGGTGACAGAAATATTAACATATCTCACACTCAGAATCAGAAGCACAAATGTCCCAAGGGAAGGACAATATTATGCTTCTGCCGGGAATCGGACCCACGGCGCATAGGCCAGAGTATTGCCCACTGCGCCAACTGGGTCGTCAATAATTTGTTTTCTAAAGTTGTAGACAGACGTATATGGATATTTTATTTATTAAATTATTTTGTTAATAGTGCCCAGCTGTGAAACAAGATGGCGACTCGGAACCTTACGCAGACGAGGCACGCTTCTTCGTTGAATCCAAGCTGCTCCAGAGGGACATAGAAGTAATACTCGAATCGGTCAATAACAATAACTATGTTGGCACCATTCTCCATCCGTCTGGAAACATCGCGGAAGTCCTGCTCAAAAGCGGTTACGCTAAATGTGTCGACTGGTCCTTGGCAGTCATGAAATCAGGTAAGATATATTATCTATTAGCTGTGCCCGGCATGCGTTGAAATGCCACTTAAAGTAAAAGTGTTCCTTTTTCATGTTTATGTTCGCCTAGTATGTTACAAAGTCCGACAGACGTAATGCTGTTCAAAATTATAAAAAGCCGTTCCATACAAATTGTATAAGAAAATTAATATTTTTTGTAAATATCTTTTCGGTGAATTTTTCCAATGTTTTAGCAGTTATTCTGCTGTTTAGGGCCAAGAAAAAACTTAAACAAATACAACAAACCAAAGATCATAAAAGTCGATCCAGCAGATTTCTATCTACGGGCAAATTGACTACATTTCCTAAAATTGAAATAAAAATATATATATATATATATTTATGTTATAATTGAATTACCATCACAGGCGCATCTTCTGCACTCCGACAAGCGGAAAAATCGGCAAAGGAAGCACGTCTCCGCATATGGGCAAACTATGTCAACACAGCGCCGGTGATTGCCGCTAAAGACAAAGAATTCACGGCTACAGTACTGGAAGTTGTCAACGGCGACGCTCTAGTTGTTAAGCAAAACAACGGCACGCAGAAGAAAATCTTCCTCGCCAGCATCAGGCCGCCGCGTGAAAAGTAAGCTATTTGTTGTACACGATGTTTATTTTGACGTGATAACGTCTTATAAATCGATGAACACCGGCTGCACGCACGAAATAGTGGCACGTTCCGCCTGAGCCTGAGCATGCAAGCGAGAGCGCGGAGCAAGCGATAGAGAGGCACGATCGAACTAAACTTCGATGTTTTCTTATGATGTTATCACGTAAAATTATCGTCCGTAAACTGACTTTACAGACAACCATTTTTTTACTTATATTTACTTTAAAAGATAAAAAGGAAGCTTCGTATGATCACTTCGTTGTCCGTCTCTCTGTCGATCTGTCTGTCTGTCTGTCAATACTCTTGAATAATTGTTTGGTTAAATTTTTGATGTTCATAGACGTAACAGAAATTATAAGTAACACTTATAGAAGCAAAACCGCTTTTGGGAGAGATCTCGAACCGAAATAGGTCAATAACAACAGCATGCTCATAATTCCAACTACCCGTTGGCTTCGTTAGGTGCATGCTCGCTGTCTAAACAGGGGTATCGGGTTCGAATCCCGGCGGGAACACAAGTTTTCTCGCCAAAGGAAATGTTTCTTATTGTGATGTGAATGTTTCCGGCACTCACGACACAAGTCATCAAACTTAGTGTGGGGAACTTACTGTGAGTGTGAAAGCGATAAAAAAGTAACAATACACGATATATAAACAAGTTAATATACTAAAAAAATAAATCTCGACAGTAAAACGCGTTTTTTTTTATTTTACACTTCGTTAATATTGTGCGATTATATAAGAACTTTATCACTGCTTTATTATAAGTTTTGAAAATTTAAATGAGAATGTTTGCTAACCAACTTGATGTCGTCGTAGATCCTAAACAGTTATTCAAAATGACAAATAATAAGAGACACCTCAATATACCCCACTTCAGTGGGGTATCAAATAAAAAAAATATCGACGAACAAAATAAAATAAATGAGTCTTTGTTTCGTATAAAAACACTAATAAAAATTTAAAATACAGAGTTCGATCCCACCCGCAGAACTGCGTTAACATACTCGTAGTTATCGACTTTCATGTTTTTATTTTTACCGACTTCCCAAAAAAGAAGGAGGTACTCAAGTCGACTGTTTTTTTTTTATTTGTGTGTCTCATAACTTCTTTTCACGTGAACCGATTTTGAATTTTTTTTAGTTTGAAAGATGTTGCTTTCCAATTGGTCCTATTTAAATTTGATCAAGATCTGGTCAGTAGTTCTTGAAATATCGACAATAATGCGTATTCTGTGGACTACATTAAAGATGTTCTCGTTTTTAACCGACTTCAAAAGTTACCTCATAACTTCATTCGTTGTGAGCCGATTTTGATGATTATTTTTTTATTTGAAAGCTGGTGCTTATTATGTGGTCCTATTGAAATTTGATCTAGGTCTGATCTCTAGTTTTTGAGTTATCGTTAATGATGCATGTTAAATATATTTAATCTGATCTAGGTTCCGAAGATAAAGCGGTGAAGTCGGTTTTTTTAAGCTTTGCTTGCGTTTAATTATTTATTATGGTTTTCGCCATATTCACTGTTGACTACTGTCATGTCTTTAGTGCTACTCGCCACGCGATTGGTCTCTAACGCACACAAAGGCACAAGCATACATAGACTGATAAATACATTGACCTCCTTTGAGTCGGGCAGTCGGGTTAAAAAGACTCCTAATCTACACACAAAGCTCCTTTCGACAATATCCCACATATTTATATACATTAAAAAAAATGTTTGCTTATAATGTATTATTTTAAAGTTGCTTCGGTCCAGAGACTTACAGATTGTGTGAGAATTTGAAATAATTACAATTAGCTTCTTTGGTTTAGAAGATGTAAGCTCTGACAGAAGGACGGACGGACAAAGTGCTGAAGCACACGAATAATTCGGAGACTTCGCTTCGATCGGTTAATTAAGGTATTTATACAATACCTAAAGAGTTCGCAACCTACTTTATAAGCCTTCAACACTGTTGAAGTGAACAAATTAACAGATTCCTTACGAATACATAATGAAAGGGATTGGGTGCTTCCGAACTGATTAAAATAATTTCATAGATAAGAAAATAAAACAACTATCTAATCTAATAACTTTAAACGAGCAATTCTTGTATATCTTATATAATATATATAATTCTACTGTACTTGTGTATGTCACTGAATTCCTCCTAAACCGCTGGACCGATTTGAATGAATATTTTTGTATGCGTTTGGATGCGCCCTGGATGGTTTAGATTCTCAAATCAGCCCGGCAGATGGCGCTGCAGGGGTTGTACACGGGCGAAGCCGGGGCGAATCACTAGTATATGTATATATATAATCTGAATCTCGGCAACGACTCCAACTCATGAAATTTTGTATGCAGAGGATTTCGGTGGCGATAAATCGATCTAGCTAAGTTCATTTATAGAAACCGTCGTTTTTACGAGCAAAGCTAGGTCATTCGGCTACTATATAGATACACGGTCGTTGCTTCTTACAAGGCACCACGTAAACTACAACACAATAAAAATATTGGCATAGTTTGCTCCAATTAGCTTTGTGACTTACGGGATAAACACGTCGAATGCGTTGCTCAAATTGAATGAATAATTTTTATTTTCTTAATCCAATATCTGATTTGAAAATAATTTAAAGGAAATGAAACTAAAAAAAAAACCAACTACACTGCTGTATCTTTGGAACCCTTGATCAGATTAAATGAATTAAATACGCATATATACGCATTATTGAGCATAACTCAAAAACTACTGGTCAGATCTTGATCAAATTTAAATGGGAGAGCACCAAGTTTCATTTACATTTTCTTTTTTCAAAATCGATTTTCCCAGAAAAAAGTTATTATGCAATATACATATAAAATACATATAAAAATATAAAAAAACAATCGAATTGAGAACCACTTCTTTTTTTGTGAAGTCGGTTAAAAATAATTAACTCGGCTCATTATTATTGTCTTACGCATAATGTCTTCATAATTTCGTTTACAAAAGATCGTATATAGTTGAGACTATTCCTTTAAAGTATGATTTAATGGGTAATATGCCTTTTTTTTGTATTGAGACTTTTATTCTAAATCGTGTTTTAAAATCGTCGATGCCCTTGTAAGTATGTTCAAATATAACATATATGTTTTTGCTGCTATAAACTGTGTACATTTTGCTAACAGTACGCTTAAGCGAAGTGTAAATAGCCTATTTGGCTCTTGTTAGTGTCTTAAAGTGCAAGGATTAATTGTCTTTGCAACGCCATTTTATAAAATGGTGGTAGTAAGAGACCACGTATCTATGTGATTGAAGAATATACAAGCAAGACATTCGTGAACTTCTTTGGAGGATTTAAATTTAATTATTAGACAAAGATGTTTAATGCTGACTTCATCTCTTGCAGAAATAGTCCAGATGAAGAAGGCAAACAGTCGCCCAGACCGAAAGGTTTCAAGGCTTTATACGACATACCGTGGATGTTCGAAGCGCGCGAGTTCCTGAGGAAAAAGATCATCGGCAAAAAAGTGAACGTGACTGTTGATTACATCCAACCAGCTAAAGACAACTTCCCAGAGAAGACATGTTGCACTGTACAGTTTGGAGGCGCGTAAGTATCTTGTTATCTCAAATACTCAATTATTGATAAACATTGTTTACACGTCTTATGATAAGATTTTTACAATTGCAGTTTGCATAAGAATTGTATAAAAAAATTATATATTAAAATCTCAGTGTAAAGTAAGCTTGCGCTGATAAATTATGCAATATAGGTACTATTGGTCTAACTATACTATCCGTCTATTTATAGCATTAGCAGACACGAACAAATACTTCCGAACTTATCTGTTTGTAATCTATGATGCCGCAGACTGGGTCGGGGTATTTGTATCATCCACAGACCTTATGATCCCATAGCTATAAGTGTCTCTCATATTCTGCCATTCGCCTCGGACCTGTGCTAGTCATGTCCAGGTTCGACCCGCAATGTTAACAATATCGTCAACCCATCTTGCCGCAGGACTTCCGACGCTGCTATTGCTACGTTTTTTCGCAATTGTATACAGTTATTTTGTATGTTGAACTACAATTAGACATCCTTTCCTCAGAAACCTAGCTGAAGCCCTGGTCGCCAAAGGCTACGCCACAGTCGTGAGGTATAGAAACGACAACGACCAGCGCAGTTCTCACTACGACAAACTGTTAGAAGCTGAGCTCAAAGCCCAAAAGGCCCTGCTCGGAGTTCACGCTAAAAAAGACATACCCGCACATCGAATTCAAGACACCAGCGGAGATTCTGCCAAGTCGAAGAAATTCTTCCCGTTTTTGAAGAGGGCGCAAAAGACCGAGGCTACTGTGGAATTCGTCGCTAGCGGGTCTCGTATGCGAATATACATTCCCAAGGAATCAGTTCTAGTAACATTCTTGTTGGCCGGGATTAACTGCCCACGCGGCGCCAGGCCTGCCATCGGTGGAGGCGGAGCCATGCAACAAGCAGAACCCTTCGGAGAAGAAGCACTCCACTTCACCAAGGAGAAAGTCCTTCAACACGACGTCGTCGTCACCATTGAAGAAATGGACAAGGCCGGCAACTTTATCGGCTGGCTCTGGGTAGACAACGAGAATCTATCCGTCTCGCTTTTGGAGCACGGTCTCGCTTCAATGCACCACACCGCCGAGACATCAGAGTTCGCACGCGTCATCAAGAACGCAGAGGAGAACGCTGTGAAGAACCGCATCGGCATATGGAAAGACTTTGTCGAAGTCGAGAAGGAAGCAGAGAAGGAAAAGAACGCTCCCGTGCAGGATCGTGTCGTTAAATATGAGAAGGTTATCATCACCGAAATCAACAACGAGGGTCACTTCTATGCGCAGAGCATCGAACAGGGTGGTAGGCTTGAGGCTCTCATGGAGAGGATCCATCAAGAGTTCAAAGTAAACGCCCCACTACCAGGATCTTACGTGCCACGCCGCGGTGCTATTTGCGCCGCCCGCTTCTCAGTCGACGACAACTGGTACAGAGGAAAGGTGGAGAAGATTTCTGAAGACAAAATGGTCCACATCTTCTACATTGATTACGGAAACCGAGAGGTATGTATCTTGTTTTAAATAATATAGCTGAATGCTATGCTGATGTGATCCTGATGATTTCATGTCAGACTAGGTCAACATATAAATATTGAAATTTTATCGACTTTATATGAGGCACATTATAAGCCAAAATAATCAAAACAAAACAGTAGAAATCTTTAAAATTAAATTAAGAATGACGTGACACAAAATGAGCGTGAGTTTTAATAAAATACGTAGAAATCTAACAGATTATGTTTCTTTTTTAGGCTGTGCACATAAGCAAGCTTGCTGCCCTACCGGCTGGCACCGAGACTGAGCCGGCATACGCGACGGAATACACCCTCGCCTGCGTAAAGTTCCCGAGCGACCCCGACGACCGCTCGGAAGCAGTTTCCGCTTTCTACATCGACACCCTCAACAAGAAACTGATGCTCAACGTGGAACAACGCGGCTCGCCGGCTGCCGTCACGCTTATCGATCCTGCAGCCAACAGCGATATTGGAAAGGTACATTATAGCTTTACACTGGCTGATTCAGGAGGGGGTGCTAAGGGGCTCAAGCGCCCCAACCCCTCTCCTAAAATCATCTGAATTCTTCCGTGACAAATCTTGTCTCGTGATAATTATTGCAGCGGCAGCAAAATCTACCCTCAGCAAAGTCAAGGCCCTCCCAAACGACAATCCTGAATCCACCACTGTTATTCATAATGGCTTTTTGATAGCTCTTAAGAAATTTATGTTTATTTTATAATGATAGCTGTAAGCCACGCAAATACAATCAAATTAATAAATATACTTCAATTTCTTGAGACATAAACATAAATGCTGACACACACACAGTCTTGCAAAAACTTGTATCATGGGTGTCAGAAACATTCACATCAACATTCAATCACACAATCGCTCCCTTGAGAAGAAACATAACTTTCCTTAGGGTAGACATACTAACAACGTCAGCGGGCATTTCCACAATCATGTTGTTTGTCTGATGGCGAGGGTCTCGCTTGCCCATTACAGATCAGTGCTAACCAGAGCTATGAAATTATATAGATCAAAATCCTGTGAGGAAGCACGCTCGTCACCCTTAGATAAAAGATGTTAAATCTCTTTAAGTCCATTTCACTGGAAATATTGCTCCCCAGTCCGAAACAATAATGTATGCACACTACTGCTTCGCGGTTGAATGTTTGGTAATAGTGTGCTGCCACAGGCTGACTCTGCAAAAGAATCCAACCACTACAAAAGTGAGTTAAACATAAACGCTTTCACACTCGCAGGCTCACACTAAGTCTGATGACTCGTGTCGTGGGTGGCGGAAACACTCGCATCACACACACACAATCACAACCAGAACAACACACATTTTCCTTGGGGAGAAAACTTGTGGTCCCGTCGGGAATCGAACTCGATCAAAGGCAAGCGGTCACTCAACAAGCCGTGCAGTTCGTTCCGTTGTTAACAGCGCATTCGTTTCCAGAACCTGATCAAAGAGGGCATGGTGCTGATGGATTACGTCCGCGAGCACCGACTCGCGGCGCTGGTGGCCGAGTACCGCGCGGCCCAGGAGCATGCCAAGAGCTCGCGCCTGGCGCTCTGGCGGCACGGAGACATCACCGAGGATGACGCGGTGGAGTTCGGTGCGCGTCGCTAGCACGAGCCGGAGCCGTTTGACGTCACAGCACTGCCGGAGCATATAAACAACTGCCCCACGTGCCGTGGCGCTATCACCGACGGCCTCCAACGCACCCTCGTCGACTCACTTCGACTCCTCGACTGCCCATCGCGTCCGAACTAAGTGTAGTGCAGTGCAGTGCTCGTCCGACGGGCCACGCCCACAACCAAACTATTCAAATCGACGATCCGACCCACCCCCCATTAAATTATTGATATGGATCGTTGTCTTATGTGTATTTTGATTAACTTTACTGTTTACCGATTAACTCCTTATATGAACATTTAATATTATTGTGACAGATTAAGACATAATAATTATAAATACATAATATTTACAACTTTTGTCTTTATAGTAAGTAGAAATTATATTGTATTGAATCAATTTAACTTATTAAATGGTCTATTTAGAAATAGATGATACCGATTGCTTGATGAACTGTATATTTTGTATTTGCAAAGTCTCATGTAATAAATGAGTTATTCGATGTTTGTTTACTAAGCAGTCTGATTTGTTTTTTCTTTTTATATTATTTGTTATGATGTCTACTAGAAACAAGAATTATACTCTATATATTCTATTTTTTCTTATAACGTACTTACACATGTGAAGTCTTGGTGCGTGGAAAATTTAAATATTAAAATAAATATTTTAGGAGATAAATTGATGTTTTTATCAATCCCACATAATATGTAGGTTTTCGTGAAAGAATTTAAATAAATTGTAGTAAACTATAGACAGTGGTGTCTCATTATACCTTGATGCCGTGTGCTAATAAATAAGATCTGAAAATGACCATTAGATACTAAACTTAATATGTCACTCATTCCTTAGAAGATGTCGCATATGTTGGCCCTTAGTGTGGGACGCTTGTATCGACACTGGCGCCGTCTCATCTTTTGTACTGCAGCTGAATCCTAAAAACGGCGCAATTAGAACCTGTGCACTCGAAACCTATTCAGTATTCCATAGCCTATAGTTACTTAGTAGGTACGTTACGATAAGTTTTCATCTGGGCATGCAATTGTCATATATATATATATATATATATATAGATATCCCTTTACGGTAAATGTTGATCTGACGCGACTTCACGCAAGCACTTTGTTGATCCAAAAATTCATGTTGATCCGGCGCCTTTTGTTGATCCAATATGCATCTTTGGTTACTAATGTGGCTCCGACCGGATCAACATCTACACTCACGGGACTGCTTACTAGCGTTCGCCGAAGTTGATCCGATATACAAATCCACCTTGCGATAGTTACGGAAAACGTTGATCCGATTTAAATAAGCCAATCAGAGCACAGCAAACGATAAGATTGGCTGAAAGCAGCCGCGACGTTGCCGTTTCGTATCGCTGTCCGTCACAAGCTACAGATTGAACGGATAACTTAACAATTCGACAACGCCACGACTTGTACCGAATTTATAGTGGTCAAATTGAATGCCAGCCCATATGAAAATAAATATGAACTAGAAATAACTACACATAAATGTAGTCGAGGAGCTTGGTACGATACCACCACCACCTCCGCTGCTTCCGCCTCCACCTCCATCACTGTCTTCACCAACGGATACAGTGGTGGAGATGGTGGAGGTTGGAGGATGGTTGGTGATGGTGGAGGTGGAGGCAGCGGAGGTAATGGTGGAGGTGGAGGCAGCGGAGGTAGTGGTGGATGCACTGGAGTGCAGTGCAGTAGGGGGAACGCGTGAGGACAAGCGGGGCTTACGTTAACGGCAGGTGATTACAGTGGGGGATAGTGTGGCTAGTAAGTCAGTATCGATACTGACCATAAATATGTTACTACTTCATTTTACCGAATATCCACTTGGCTACTTAATGGTAGGTACTAGGGACAAACTGAACAGAACTTTTGTTTTGTGACTTTTCTAACTCAACATTTTTATGCATTTTTAGCTGATAATATAATAGTTTATGCATACACACGCCGTGACAGCAGATATGTCAAGTTGCATTATGTAGAAGTTGCATCCCAATACGTACTCTAATTCCTATTGACACGTTTCAATCCTTTTGCAATTGTTCTATGAGATTCTATTGCAATTGTTGTGAACTGCTCGTTGGCTTAGTTGGGTAGCGTTAAGGCAAACGCCACCCAACTATCGGGTTCGATCCCCGGCGGGAACACAAGTTTTCTCCCCAAGGAAAAATTGTGTTTCTGGTTCTGGTTGTATTTGTGTGTGTGATGTGAATGTGGCCGGCACCCAAGACACAAGTCATCGAACTTAGTGTGGGGCTGTGATTGTGAAAGCGGTTAAAGCGTTTTATTCGATGCGGTCTTAATCCTAATCCGGTCTCCCGGTCTAAATCACATTATCACGTATCGATTACAGCTACGAAACTTCGTGCAAGTGTTGTATTATTTTGATTGAGCTGGAATCTTAAATATTAAAAACGCTAAACGCTTTCACACTCACAGCCCCAAACTTAGTTCAAAGACTTGTATCGTGGGTGCCGGAAACATTCACATCACACACACATTACACCCAGAACCAGAAGCACAAATATCCCTTGGGAAGGAATTTGTGCTCCTGCCGGGAATCGAACCCAGGACCCACGGCGCAGAGGGCGGACATATGTCCACTGCGCCAACTGGGTCGTCATATTATTTTGATTGAGCTGTAATCAAAACTTCTGAAATTTTGTAAATAGGTATGTAGGTATGTTTGGTCTTTTTAGGTACTTGCTAAAATAAAATAAATATCCTGGACATTTCACACTTATGTAGTCCCTGATCTCAAACTAGGCAAAGCCTACTGTACTAGGAATCGAGGCCTGAGAAATACATAGATAATTAGGTAGTTGTTTAAGACCAAGACACAAAGCAAATATTCGTGTTCGTCACACAAATGTTTGCCATGGTAGAAATCGAACCCACGACCTCAGGATCCGCATTCAGAGCTACCATAGAGTGAGACTGACCACAGAGCCAAAAGGCCAATCAAATTGTTGGTTATCTATTTTTATTATTCTGATTCAGCTTCTGGCAGGCAGCACTGGTGAAATGATGGCGTTTTTGCTGGTCCTATTGTTATTTGAAACGCATAGTAAGTAGGTACTACGTACACATACCTAAACACAATCACAACTCTTTTTTCGTCCGAGGTTAAAAACTGTTAGCTAGGTACTAGGTATTTAAGTAAGTCCTTATTAGGTATTATAAAGTGAATATCTATTTATTACCATATGTATCGATTATGAATGAGGTAGCGCGTTTCCATTGAAGCAGTCTCTAATACGCCCCCTTCATGTGAGCCGATCACATCCGGCCGGATTAACTCATTAATACAATACCATATCACCCACATAATATCAAGTTTCTGAATAGTTAATAATCAAATATGGATATGGTTAATAAAATACTCACCATCATCTTCTGATTTGTCAATGACAAATGAACAAAATAACACAAATTCACTCGTAACTAACGCATCTTTCTTACCTTATTACTCTAACGAAGTAGTCTACTAGGTTCTCTAACACACGCAGAATGCGACGTTGCCGCTTTTTGTTCGAGTACCTATTAGTCAAATTTGGCTCCGGATCCACTTAGTCTAAGTAAATGTCGCATATAAGTTAAATATACACTGGATCTAAGAAATCATATTCAGTATGATTTTTTCGACCGTTGATGGATCAACAAATGTTGGTCGAATCGTTGACGAGCATGTTGAAAACCTGTTAGTGCAGATCCACCGACGTCACACGCGCATTAAGGACGGATCAAAGTATATCAGTTTGCGCGACGCGGAGCTGAGTAAACAAGTAAAATAGGCGGATCAACAATTGTTCTAACTTCTCACTGGATCAGCATTTACCGTTAAAGGTTGATTATATATATATATATATATATATAGTTAATAGAATTTTCCATATATTTATGGAAAATTCTATGTACGTATGGAAAAATCTGTGCATATATGGAAATGAAATGATAAAAATTCTAAAGCCTATATGGGGTAATTATCCAGGATAAAACCATATAAACAATAGTATAGTAACAAATTATGATTTGCCACAAAAAAGACTTTTAGGGACAAAATCCCCTTTAATCTGAATTAAAAGCTATAAAGGAGATTTAGTCAGCATGAATGAATGGAGATGTGGGAAGAGAAAAAGTCTAGAAAAGAGGATCTAGGAGATAAGAAATGGAGATTAAGTCGGATAGTAATTTTTTACTCGAACCCCAGCTTAGGTGGGAAAGTTTTTTCAATAGCATACAGGATATCCTGTAAATCGTACAGGTTGTCGTGTAAATCGTTCCCTATTTTTATACAGGGTAATTTGTAAAAAGCCAGGAAGCTCTTGGGACATCATTCCAACCATTGAAACTTACGTCTATCGCGGTATCTACCAGGAAGTTTATTCTTATATGAGAAAGAGCAGAGAAGCTTCTACCCTACCTAAATGGAAGGAATAAAAAAGACATGCGGGGCGACTGTTTGGAGACTGCCGATAGAAGTGAAAACTAAGTAACTTGTAAATTGTATCGCCGAGCTATTAGAAAGCGTTCGGAGGCGATGACGCGAGTTCCATGATTTTTGTTCACCCAAAAAGTGCTCAACGCGCCTAAAAAAGTTTTCGCTTCAAAAAATACGAAATTAGGTTTAAATTACATTGCATTTATTTTTTCTCTTTTAATAAAATTATGTTAGGTCTGAAGAAGGGCACATAAATTTATAGGGGTAGTTTCGAGCCTGAAGATTTTGAGTCCGGCCGAAGATGGTAGGTGGGGACCGAAGGGTGACTAAGTAGTGCCGTGCAGTAGGTAAACAGGAACAGCTCGGGATCCGGAAGATGGTTGGTCTCTGCACTAGAGCGCACAGCCAATCTGTGCGAAGTTCCCTACATCGGGAAATCACAATACGACTATTGTTAAGAGGCCGGGGGGGCTTTGAACGAGTCAATAGGCTGTCTCTGTTTAACTGGCAAACTGTGCCCATGCTTGATGCGATAGCACTACCGACCGAACAAATTATGATAGGTAATACCAAAAATGATGAATGAAATTGTAATGTTTAGCCATTGTTTTTTATTTTAATAGTACCTTAAAATAATAATCTATGTTCCTGTTGTAATGACAAAAGAAATGTGTTAGTTTTTAATACAAAACGAATAAGTTAAAGATGCGACATTTATGTCGTAATAATGTGTAAAAATCAATTGGTTTATATTTCGTTTTAGGTAATTATTTTGGAATAAAAACTATCCAGGAACCTAGATTAATATGTATTTAATCAGAATAACAGTACAGTATGCTTCAATTATAAATAATTTCGGTATTACGATTATATGGGCAAATCAAGGCCTCTTAAACAACGCGACGACTGTTGAATTTATATACTTTAAAATTATAGTTAGAAAATATAGGAATGTAACTACTTATTGTAATTATGTATCTCGCTTGTTTGCTAGGGCGCAAGACTAGAGTGAACCAACTTTAATGTCAGCCTAGAATCGAATGTCGCGAGGCGCGGCAACAGGATCGTTTCCTGTCGTCACAGCATCATGCCTCCGCCCGCGACCTTTTCAAAATCAGTGCGTCATCGCTAGCCACAGATATAAATTTATAACTGACAAAATAATTAAAATTGCATACCTATGCATTCTTTTTAACCGACTTCAAAAAAGTAGGAGGTTCTCAATTCGACTATGTTTAATATCTAACATTTTTTTATTTTTTTTATTTGTATTTGAAGTTTGTAAATATATATTTACATTATTTTTTAAAACCTGTGACATTTTGTTACAGGGTTAAAAAAAGAATCAGGGCCTGAGAGCTTCCTGGTACAAATAACCCTGTATATAAACCCTTTCACACTCACAGCCCTACACTAAGTTCGATGTCAAGATGCGGAAATATTCTCATCACACACAACACAACCATAACCAGTAACTAAGAACAAATAAAACTGCTGTATTGTAATTAAAATATAATTTTATTAATATCGCAATTAAAATTGCTAAATACTATTTAGAATTTAGTTAATTGCTTACATTTCTGGATAAAGTACACGGACGTAAACATTTTATTTAACACATTGCAAATTCATTGGGAAAAATTACGGTTACTTATAAAATTATTACATATTGATATGATATACTTAATTATATAATTTTCGGTTCATAGCAGTCATTACACTCAGCTTTAACAGTGCTGCCGTGTATAACAGAAATTGCATAGTAGTCAAACTTGTGGCGAAACAAACTACGCACAGTACATAAACATTATAACTTACAATTATAGTAAGATGTATAGAATTCTGATACTAACTAAAAAAAAACAATATCTAGGTCAAACGAAGAGACAAATGGGTCGCGTCGTAATAAGAGATAGAGTACACCTACTGAGAGGCTACAATAATTTTGAAAATTTGGCACTACATTGACCTAAACATTGATCGTCCGATCCATATGAACAATAGATTAACATTTATAATTTAATAAGCTTTCTAAATAGCTATTCATTTTGATCATTCATTATTATCATAATTTATTTTTAAGCTAAAACCAAAATAACTCCGACATTATTACCGAGATCAACATCTTAGGTCATCACTGTTTATTGTAACTACGATGTCATATTAACCTAATAGTTATTTTTTATTGCATGTAGAAATTACCCGTCACGAGAATAAAAGTTGGGCATGGCATGGCAACTAAACCAATGAATGAATATTATTGGGACACCATGTAAGTCATTCAAAATCATCTAAATTAATAAGTAAACAGAAGATAAATGAGGTTTGCATACATTGAAAAGGGGAGAAAGGAATTTGTATTCAGTGGACTCACAGTCTACTGATACTATAATCGCACTATTGAGTTCTTAAGAACCACCTCTTTTACCTAAGTCGTATAAGAAGCAGTCAATTCTATGGAGGGCTTCTTCTTTAAGAATAGTCGAGATTTTGGTCATTCACGAACACAGTATTTGTATTCACAAAAACAATGTGATTTATGTGTCATAACAACATACAAGCGCAAAAGTCGTACTATCTAACATTATATGGTGTGATGCAAAAATACAATTACTAAATTTCTTATGAATTAAGGAGGTATATAACAAACGCAGTGTGGTTCGTAAGGCTTATAGTATCATACATTTGTATTAAAAAAATATAGCATTTACAAGATCATTATAGCTACTAATACTGCCTACGATTTATATAAATATATATGTGTGTTGAAGTTACAAAGGTTTGTGCTATAATAACTACTAACCTAACTTACTGAATACAACTTGTTATATACATTGTATTGTAACGATTGTCTTGTGATACTCTGTATGATTTCTATTTAGTATAGAAAATTAATGCAAACGACACGAGCTTATTTGTGGAAATAAGTAAGGCGCTTGACCTACAGATTATTAATATAAATAACATAAATCAAATAATTTATTACGCCCAAAGCCTAAATAAACTTAATTTCATTTGGTAAGATTTTACAGAACTACGAATATATCATCATATATCATAGATGATACCCCTAGAAGAAGGGACAAAATAATATTTAAAATATAATTTAATCTATATTATTATGGAACTAAAAACGATGACACTTTGTTCATGGATAGGTAATACTAATACGTATCAACGTATTCCGAATAAAAGTCTCAGTATAGAAGCAAAACCAGCAACTTCCATGTGTTTGTTCTGCATTAATATGTTCTATATGTATAACAGTTTTCCAAAGACAGCTGTTTTAAATATGTGTTTCTTGTCTTGTCTTCTTGTCAATTGTAGAGTGCTTCATACATTCGACGGCATCGACACTTCTGAGATAGCGGTCAAACTTTCGCTTAGTCAGATGTAAAAAAGAGATAGCATACTACAAACAGAGTATTTAAAAATTATAGTATTACACATTGTAGACAGTCTTTGTTTCGAAACATCAAAAAATCTTCGAAAGATTTTGATAATATTTTTATATAGCTGTTTCTGCTCTTCAAATAGAAAATTAAAGATTTAATTTTAAACATGAGCATAATAAGTTGCAGTATAATGGTCCTGTTGAAGATGCAATCATCAATTTCTAATGGAATGAGGATAAACCGCTATATAAAAAATATAAATAAAATGTTCCAATGGAAGTTACTGGTTTGGAGTCTATAATGATTACGATGAATTTATAGTGGAATGATAAAATGTCTACGATCAAAACGTTAGTAGATACACAACTACCCTCAAATCGTCATAAACTAAAACTACAGACATGAATACGTAATGCCATACACAACTATTTTGTACTAATTTAGAATGTTGGGTACTACCTACATTATATTATATTATGGAATACACAAGTATCGCGTCTGATAATAAACCCCAGCAATGCTTTTTTTATTTGAAACCAACGAAAACTCAGGGCATGCGTTTAATTTTGTCCTAATTCATATATATAGACTCCAACTGGTGAGGAATAGAGGGATTTAAACAGCAGCTAAAATCTTAGGATATAATATATTATTATAACTAATATTGCCTAACGTATTTCGCTGATATTATTTTCGATGTGATATAATTCGTTTGCCTTTAATAAAGCGTACATTAGCTAAAAGGAGCGTTGGTCATTTGAAACTCTGGCGCGGCGCAAGAGACGTCTTAAAAACCATTAATAATTTACCAGACACAGGCTCCATAGTAACTTATATCAAAAGCGGAGACTCAAGATGAGACTCGAAGATCTATCAACGCACAGCCCAAACCACTGGATGGATCGGGCTGAAATTTGGCATGCAGGTAGATGTTATGACGTAGGCATCCGCTGAGAAAGGATTTTGAATAATTCTACCCCCAAGGGGAAAAAATAGGGGATGAAAGTTTGTATGAAACTTTGTCAATTTTAAAATAATACTTCTTAACGCGAGCGAAGCCGCGAGCAAAAGCTAGTAATATTATAAATCTGAAAACTTGTGTGTAAGTGTGTAAGTATGTTTGTTCCCTCTTCACGCTTTAACGGCTGAACGGATTTGGATGAAATTTAAAATGTACATACCTAGTATTAACACATAGGCTACTTTTTAACTTGATAATAGCGGGGGAAGCCGGGGCACGGCTAGTAATTTTATGACAAAGGTTGCGCCAAAACAAAATTTTTGTATGGTCAGTAATAAAAAGCTCATTATATTTTTTTATTATCATAGCTTTTACACGGGACGTATTGAATTTCAATCGAAAGTAATTAATGTACGAGTAATATGAAATTTTCTTTAACTAAAGTTAATCCGATGTTTTATTATTAATCCCCTTATCACGCTCAGCGCCAGGGTAACGTTTAAGATATACCAAAAGGGTAAATAAATAGATATAGTACGCAACATAGGTATTTTCGTATGCAGGTGTATCTCTGACTATACACCGTTTCTTATATATTTCATATATGGGGTAGGAAATAATAAATATAAGACAAAAAAAACAAAAGGTCGTTACAATAATAAGTCGAAGCACACATATCTGCAATAAAAAAATGCATATTCCAGGACCCTAGATGAAATGACGCTGAGCTTGTTATTTGATCAGATACAAATGATAGTGAACATAACTCTAAATAACTTTGTACATACGCGTGCGCCAAACGAAATAGATTTATCCATATACCAACGATGGCATAATTAAAATTGCTATTTAGGGTTTAATTGGAAACTCAGTTTAAAATAACATTTAAATTGCTTGCCTATAATTTAAATGCCGTAACACAGACTAAAAAAACAGATTAAACAAGCACTTGTAAGATATGACCTCATTAATACAAGCTCCGCGTATTAAATGACTAGCAGTGCCCCGCGGCTTCGCCCGCTATTATCGCGTTAAAAAGTAGCCTTTATGTTAATTTTAGGTATAAGCTATGTATTTTTATGTGAGAAAACCGGGCCTTTTCGCGCTTTTATTTTAAAATAGCATTATTTTGACTAACCTCGACGTTTCGGCAGGGTTGCACCGGCCGTGGTCACATGATTGAAGTTCGCGAAAGTTTAAAAAATTCTAAGCTATGTATATTTCAAATTTCATCCAAACATACTCACACATTTGCACACTTACACACAAACTTTCGTATTTATAATATTAGGATTCTTCTTTGATTCTTAAAGGCAATTAGAAATACTAAGGTACAAACAGCTGGCAATATTTAGTGTCGGTAACTTTCATGAGTGACTCTTTGGGGTTCTTGTGAACATAACGTTTTTTATTTTGACATTAGGGCCGAGGTTACCTGCACAAAAAGTAGGCCAAACTTTAGATAGCGTCTTAGACCGCATACCGTAGTTATAGGGATAGTTTAAAAAAACATCTTAGCTACTACCACTACAGCTCTTGATTTGGTTACATCCTACTAATATTATAAATCCGAAAGTTTGTGTGTAAGTATGTTTGTTCCCTCTTCACGATTTAACGGCTGCACGGATTTGGATGAAATTTGGAATATACATAGCTTATACCTAGTATTAACACAGGCTACTTTTTAACTTGATAGTAGCGGGCGAAGCCGCGAGGCACGGCTAGTTTTTTTTATAAATCAGCTACAATAAACTATAATACTATCTATTTGAAGCCAACTTGAAGCTTAAACAAAATAGAATCATCTAAATCAGTTTACGTATGCTGAAGATATTTAGGAACACACCCAAAAAAGAGGCGAATAAAAGAAACGTAATATTTAGAATTTAGAACCTGGATGTTGGTTAAAAATACTACAGTACATTATGATAGGTTATGTTAAAGCAGCGATTATTTTTGTGTGAATTTGCCTTTGTATTGTTTTTGTGCCGTCTGCGTACCACGCCTCCATCTTTTATTAGCAGTCTGTTACACGGTGTGGACGACGGTGCGCATTGGAGCGTCCTCATCGCCGTCGAAATAAGGTCCAATTTCGGTGGGCAGCGGTGGGACGTTTACAAGGAAATTCTGCAAATATATATTCCACTATAATATCATAAATCTGAAAGTAACTGTAAGTAACCTGTTTGTTAATTTACAACACAGCTAATCCGATCATAATGAAAAATAAACAGCAAGCCGTGGCTCAATTGCTTGAACTGCCCGTTGGCTAAGTTGGGTGAGCGTTCGCCTTCTAAGCAGGGGTATCGGGTTCGATTCCCGGCGGGAACACAAGTTTTCTCCCCAAGGAAAATTTGTGTTTCTGGTTCTGGTTGTGTGTGTGATGTGTATGTTTCCGGCACCCACGATACAAGTCATTGAACTGAGTGTGGGGCTGTGAGTGCGTTAATGTATGTTATGTTTATTTTTATGTTCAATAAAAGTTTAAAAAGTATGGATGTGTTATATTCACGTCACGTTTAAGTGAAAGATCTAAACAGTACCTGGATGGAGGCGTAATAGTCACGACACGTCCAGGTGTCGTCGTGCCCTCCTCCCGGCATCACAGCCAGCTTCTTGCATACAGCGCCGCATCGGAAGTAAAGCTCCTTGGCCATCGCCGGAGGCACCAGCGTGTCACTGGAGCCGCAAATCACCAGGCTTGGGGTCGACACGTGACTCATTTTCCTTAGGGACATGTACTGTAAAAGGACGAAAATCCTGCTACACTATACAGTTTTCTATAATTAAAAACTGAAACTAAAAAAATCACATTATATGTATAATATATTTTTGATATAGTAGTGCTAGCTGCTAATTTCATTACCATCTTCAAGGTATTTGTCATATTGTTAATTTTAAACGTAGCTTATACCAGCCAGAGGAATGGAGACAAATGCAACAATACTTTATATGTTGCAATTGGTTTATTAGTTAGAGTGCTGTGAGGGAACAAGCAATCATAAAAAAACGTACATAGATATATACAAACATGTATCTTAAGTTAAATCTTAAGTTAGTTAATTACCTACCTTCCTTTTTTGTACGTAAAAAACATTTGGTATATAAATCACAATTCCAGTATTGGATGTAATTTCATACAACTCACTTTTTTTTTCACGTTCTGGTCATAATATACCAATACTGATATACCCAAAATCAGAGTATACTGCAAGGGTTACACCATCTAAGACAATAGTGATGAATCTAGGTGGACCACCTGTCAATCTTCAATTCGACATTAATGATTAAAGCATCCTTTCGAACAAGAATGTCCTGGGCAAAGCATGAGCAAGTACAACTATTACTGTTTACCAACAAGCTGGTACTCGCGGCGGTATTGTCTGATTTTCCGACTAGTTTCGGGCATATACGATGCCCATCATCTGGGAGGTGGGGTATCGCAACGTTCGCGTCGACTCTCCGCGCACACCTGACGAGCGCTGGGGGCCGGCTCGGGCTTGCTCGGCTGTTGTCGTCGAGTCGTCCTCCGAGAGTCATCACTCAGCAATAGTAGTGTCTATACCGCGATAGTCCGGTAATGCGGTATTGGAGTGTTAATAACAGTTTTCCAAGCCGGTGGTAGTCCCACGATCACGGTTGGAATAGCGACTGATCTCGATAGCTTCCCGCACCTTACGTGGGATAAAATGTTTATCCCACGCCAGTACGGAAATCTTATCGAATCACAAGTAATGCCCTTGGATGTCGGCATGCTCTGCTACCGCCGAACGAACGGTATGAACACATTTTTGACATTCTATGTGCTCGGAAATCCTGGTTGATACTTTTCAACGCGTCTCGCCGGTTTCAGGTATACGGTATGCACCAACGTGCCATCTGGCTTTCTTATGACACGGATGTCCAGGAAAGGCAGGCTCCCATCTTTCGCCTCTTCCACTGTGAAATTAATCTTCCTATGGACCTTGTTCAGATATGACGTGAAGTCATGATGTGCGTCTCTTGTGTGCGCCACCATTATCTAGGTTTCATAGGACCGTCTATCATCGGTGCATTTTCGATCCACTCCATAAATATATAAGCTGCAGTTCCCGCTATTGGTGATCCCATGGCAACCCAATCAATCTGCAAGAAATAGTCCCCTCGCCATACAAAATAACCGCTGTTCAGACCTCGTCCATTCTATGTACCAAGTAGGTAGGTTAGAGGCCTGTATGAGATCATCAATCACCCTCATAGTATCTTCTACTGGCACGTTGGTAAATAGCGAAGTGACATCGAAACTCACCATTATCTCAGTCGGTTGTATTCGGACATTTTCTATCAAACTCTAAATTAAACAATTATTACCTTATTTTTATGACAAATCTGGGGCAGCCAATCCAAGCATTTCCACTTCAGTATAATCTGGGCCATATCTGGTATGCTGGTGAAAGTGTTTTCTACTATAAGAGCCCATATCTTGTTTCTATTTTCTAATTTTGAAACTAAGTCAATGGCTACGGCACCACCTGCAATAAAAATATTATGAAACTATGATATCTTATTGCTGGGATCGTTCTTAAAGAAGAGTGATATGTAAGATTCATCAATCATCAGACATATGATCAATATTTCCTCTCTTGAAGCAGAACACTGGACCATTCTTATCCCCACCACAGAATTCTTAAGTACTATACTTGGTACAAGTACAGAATCTAAAAAATATGATTAAGTCAATACCAACTCTCGCTCCAAAGCTATTAAGTTGCAGTTCAGCTGTTCATTGCCATAACTATTCTCAGATATTTTAAGGCTTGGATAGTTGCTAATATGGGATATGCACAAAACACCCTGAGCGGGACGTCATTGCAGGCCTAATCACTGGCAACGCAAATTAAAACCCTATCTCAAGCTGTTCCATACATAAGAGTGTCAAAGTTCTGGGGTGCTATCATGTTATGCATAAGACATACAACAAAACAACAAAAACAAACGCATTCACACTCACAGCCCCACACTAAGTTCAAAGACTTGTATCGTGGGTGCCGGAAACATTCACATCACACACACACACACACAAATTACACCCAGAACCAGAAGCACAAATATCCCTTGGGAAGGAATTTGTGCTCCTGCCGGGAATCGAACCCAGGATCCACGGCGCAGAGGGCAGACACCTGTCCACTGAGCCAACTGGGTCGTCAAACATATATGCTATCATGTCGCTGCAAAATGCATTGATATGCATAAGGCATTATGTCAGTAGGCAAACATTTTCGCTTTTACATCCATAACCAGGAACACAAATTTCCCTTGGGGAGAGATCTTGACTTACTGTGATTGTTTACTTACAAATTGTTGTTTTATAGATTAAATTTACCAACAAATTGTTTACAAATTTAAATAAAAATTGTGATGCAACTGAACACTCATTGGAGCTACCTTAGACAGTGATTCGATTGAAATGACCTAAACTCTCTCCATGCGAGAGAAGGCTCTGAGCCTCAGCAGTTGACACAGATTGTGCTGATGCTGACATTGACATTTTAACTCACCAAGTGATCTTCCAAATACTATAAGCTTCGTTGGATCAACATCTGATCGCTGCAAAATATAGTCCAGAGCTGACTGTGCGTCCACATACAAGCCTCGTTCTGAAGGAGAGCCTTCAGATAAGCCATAGCCTCGATATTCAACCATTAGTATATTGATGTTCAGCTTGTGGTAGAAGCCCGATACATTTGACAATCTGTAATAATAAATAATACATTATTAGATGCAGTATTTCTACAACTATAACTGTGTTTTACATGGAAAAATTTGTTTTGTTTTGTGTCATGCCAGGTTTGTTGAACAATGAGATTCTGCCAACATCAGTCAACATAGAGCTTTCATACTCATTTTGCAGCAGTGCAGGGCTGCATATGCAGTGCCTACAACCTCGGCTGTTCAGTTATTTTTATCCACGCTCAAAGGCTCTGAATGATATACCACTAAGGAATATTAAAAAGTATAGTAATGTATGTATGACAGTCAATTTTATCCAACAATATTCATCGCAATGTTCAGTTTGACTTCATGTGTAGTTTTTAATGAGAATTCTCATAGATACTAAATATTGACACGCATCAGAGTTTTTAACAATCATCAGGCGGTTGTTTGGTTGTCCTTAACTGAGGCACTGAACTCACAAGAGTGTTTCAGCTCGCTCTAACCAAACTCTCTAACAGAGCCTCTGAAGGCTCTCTCAGGCTAGAGTAGAAAGTTGCATAGGCAATGAACCCAGCAGTTAGAAATACCTGATGGCACCACATTTACACTCGACTATTATAATGAGAAAAAACTGTTATTACATTGGGTTGATCATGAAAAACGGATTTCTCAGTTCACTTGTAAGTATTTCAAATTCAAATTTACTTTTGCAGTTTTGTCTGTTTGGCCCATGATAAGTCCCACAACCGAAATGCGCAGTATTGTGCATTTCGGTGGTGAGATTTGGACCGCTTGGGCTGTATACACCAAGCTGGACATCAGTGCAGGCCTTACTGCCCCTATATTGAATAAGAATACATAGTCCCACCACCAGGCAAAGTTCCTGTCGTTAAAGTCAAAATAAATTATTAGTAGGATTTAAGTTAATGATCAGAAAAACAGTTTATGCATGTTTGCAGTCCGTTCTCCCGTCCGACATATACTAATGCTCTTTTTCGGTGTGATGACGTAAGAGTTCTCTTACCTTCATCACTGACGGCTCGCAAAGGCCCCTTATGTCTACACTCAGACTCGAGTCCAAATGCACAGCCTGCCCCTTCTTTAATCTTTGCACAATCCATGTATATTTTGGGAGACGAATTATCTAATGCTTTGTTTTCCATAACCAACTCATATCTTTCGTTGTCAAGATGTGTGTTGGCTATTCTGTTTGTCCGTCAATGTAATATGTCCTTAAAATATATAGTACTAGTTGTGTCCTATAGCTTCACACCCTTTAATTTAGTAAAAAAGCAATAATCTTCATACAAACCTTATCATTATGACCCAATGATGACAATCACAACCAAAAATAACAGTTAGATTGCTGCAGCCGTTCTCTTCTCAAGTGAAGATAGCATTTAAATAGATATAATTGAGATGTACATACCTTTGACCCATGTTTCCAGCGTTGCCATGGAAGAATATCATAGTAGGTATGTGTTTACTATTAGCCGGCTGTTTTATCAGGAACATGTGAATCTTGAAGCCATCCTTGTTCTGGATCTTGATACTTTCATAGGGTAACTTATAGTTGCTGGGCTGTAGGACGAACACTCGGGAGTCTGGTGGATCGTTAGGGTAGTATAGCAGCAGATCTTGGGCACTGTACAAAATGCCTGTTGGTAAAAGGATGTTTTAATATAAAACGCCATTATTTGTTTTTATTAATTAATACTAGACATGCCATGCAGCTTATGTGCTATTAGGTATAAGCTATGTACATTCTAAATTTCATCAATATCCGTTACTGTGAGAAGAGAATACAAACATACTTATACATTTACACACAAACTTTCAGATTTATAATATTAGTGTAAAGTTCATGGTGGTCTGCAAACTAGTCTTCACTATTTGAAAAGCATAGTCCTTACAAATCATAACTGGTACGTTTTTAATGTTCCATCTTCAAATATCTTTTTAAGATATTCAATGTATTAGGCATACATAAAGCTTGCCCACAGATGAACATCTAGCTTATTTCTTTTTACAATAGCAAAAAGAAACCTTTTCACACTAATAGCCTACAACTAAAATTCAAGACTTATGGTGTACCCACAGTACCCACGTAGTACCATAAAATATTTTGAATTATTAATGAAAAGTATAGACCACAATACTATAAACAACTTTGTACATTTTATTAAATAATAAAATATACCAAGTACTTTCGTCGTAAAATGTACTCTCAATCATTGAGTCAAACACAATTATTTCTTAATTAGCGGTGCCCCGCGGCTTCGCTCGCTATTATCAAGTTAAAAAGGAGCCTATGTTATGTGTTAATCCCAGGTATAATCTATGTACATTCCAAATTTCATCCAAATAACGGCTGAATGGTCAGCCGTTAAAGCATGAAGAGGGAATAAAACATACTTACACACAAACTTTCGGATTTATAATATTAGTAGGATACTTATGCTGATGCAAAACATAACTGTAGAAAGTATTGAAAAATTAATTCTACATGAGATATCCTTGATATGCAAATGTGGTGGCTTGTCAGTCAAACTATTTTCATTTGCTACTATGACTTGGTTACATGTCTATGATTTTTTTTAACCATCCTTAGTATTGTGAAGGGCAGATTGTATTATATCTGGCATAGAGTAATCATAATGCCATTAGTCAAACTTTGAATGTACTGAGACACTAGGCTTCGCAAAGAATCGCACATAGGTACATTTAACAGTTATTCATGTTTAGGCACCTCAGGTTTTTTATTTTGGGGTAATGCACATGTAGGCTAGTTAAGCTTTTACCAGTCATGATGATCTTAAAATTATAAGCCACACAATAATGCTAACAAAATTATTCCAGTTGATTTATTTGTGCAATGCATGTACAAAGAATAAGAGACATAATTTAGAATGTAACGAGTGTCTCATTCATGTCATATGATTTAGTTAGAATTCGGAATTCTAGATAGCTAGTTTCTCTATCTGTGAGTTTTCAATAGCTCGACAAGCAGTGCACCCTTTTTTGTAAGACATCGCATTCAGAGGATAGCAACATAACATACACAAAAAAAAACAGTTACATTCAACTGAGACATGGAAAATAAAGCAGAAAGTTTTCAACACTAAGGTGTAATATAGCTATTTTTACTGTTACCTGATATTCCTACAACAAATACGAGAAATGATAATAGAAAGCCGTAGAACCAAAATACGACTACACTTGAAAACAGGGTAAACGTGGACACCACCCAAAGTCTGTATAAAATTATCCTTATAATGTGGTACATCTTCGCATTCATCATGCACTACAAGTCAATTTTGAAAAATTACACATTCTGATGCTTAAACTATGGATTGTTTACAACAGTTCTGTTGGTAGATATTTAATTCATTTCAGACCAACGGAAATAATATATTACTATATTTCGAAGAAAAATGATTAAACAGTGGCTTAATTCAGAAAGCTACAATTCGATTTTACATTTATACAATTGAATTTTTGTTATCGCTGTCAGACTGTCAGTCGCTTAGGCGGGCAAAGATTTATTTGCCAATGGCCACTCTTATTTACACTACGTGACAAAAAATAATACCAGGACATATAACAAGTTCCCAAAAAAAAAATCTTAAAAAAAAACCAACTAAATTCAGGTAATTAGTACAATACCAGGAACCTCTTGGAACATTATTCCAACCTTTGAGATCAATGTCTTTCCTGGTTTGGCTGTTTTTTTAATTTTAAATAAATTCATTACACATTATTTATTTGCTCTGTTAAGTCTAAGGTGTCAAGTGTTAACAGGGGTCAAGTGTCAACACGCCAACAAGGCGTTGGCGTGCAATCACTCAAAGCGTTTCACTTCTACGTTTATCATCTGTACTGCGCGCAGGAGTGGAGCTCATTGGCGACTTCTTAGTTCCCCGAAGTCACAAGTCTTCAAGTCAAGAATTAATTGGTATCTTCTAGGCAAACATGCTATATCTTCAGTCGCATCGTCACTTGTCATCTGGTTAGATAGTAGTTAAATATGCAACGCGCCTGCCTTTATACATCTAATGCCACCCAGAACATAGAATAATAAAGTCCCGCACTGCAATACGCTCTTCCATAGCGAATAGCTATTATACGAGCCATTCGCTCTGTCACCCAGAACAAGTCGTGCTAGTGCAGTGCTGTTATTTGGCTGTTCGGCATAGGGTTGCAACCACCGCTGGTGGACTTATACAAAGTCATCTTACAGTCCTCTTAACGGAGTTTTATCTCTGCTGCCTTGTTTTTCACAAGAGATTATAATGAATTAATATACCTAATAAATAATTCATTAATTTATCTCATTAACAAATAAATACAATTTCCTCACTAGCCTGGAACATTTTACCTTCCACCGGGCATTCCCCTTCCCACCACATACAATGCAATCTCTGCGGAATTTATCCATGACTGGCAACATTAGGGCAGAGACATTTGTATATGTGCGTGTTATCTTTGAATGTGTTAAGCTTTTGTCAATGTGTTGACTGATTTTCGGTTTGTTTACCTTACTCTTACTACGTAACAGTATATCATGAGTCTTCTTACCGGTCTTTCATGTCTACGATAGGTGCCTTAGCAACTGGTAATGTCAAAACTTTGTTAGTGTGCTATACGTACACAAGGCGTATGTAGGCGTACGTATAGCACACTGATAACAATTATTTGATAGTTGACAATGACATATCACTGAGTTTGAATAAGAAAACCAGTGTCAATCAAAGTAGAAAAAACATCCATTCATTCGGGTGGATTTATATAGGTATCAAAATTAAAAGAAACCATTCAATTCTTAATCCCTAATCACAATGTATTACACATGAACACTCGAAGAATCACAAATTTTGGTAAATTATACAAAATCGACACTGCCATGATTTCACTTTAGCGGCCAAACTCTAAGAACTACCTTAAATATAGGCAGACAAAACAAAACGAAAAGCACCACTTTTATTTCAAAATTAATACATAATTTACGTAAATAGTTGGTTTAGTTTTATAATCAATGCTGGCTGATTTTCAATGTCAAAAAGATAATGTAATCACTCCGTTTTTATTTCATGGTGATATATCGTTCAGAGATAGTTCGGAATGCAGCCTTTGACCGTGTATAAAAAATAACCGAATGACATAAGTTGTAGACAAACCTCGGAAGTCGGAACAATTTGTTATTGTTCCGAGAGGCAAACATACTCTCTGTAGTCTGTGGAGGCAAACAAAAAACTAAACGCAGCTTGCACGCAACACGTCTGGGGCAGAGATAAATAAGATATATACCCAAGGTAGATGGACGTCACGCCATCTATCGATCGGGCTTTAGGAAATGTCGAGGCCCAGACACAACTGACGTTTGTAGGGCGGCCAAGCGCAGAGTATCGATATCGATTAACAGTAGTGTTGGGAAAATTACTATCGATCATTTTCCCGTAACAAGTATTCATAAAATAATTACCGTATTAGTGTAAGGGTATTAGGTTAATTATTGAAACAATTACATACCGTATAAAAAATCTTTATTGACAAATATATGTACACGGAACTTATGTAAGCTATTAAATACATTATAACAGTTGAAAATTGTTATATCTTTTTACGATAACTTTAACAAATTAAATAAGCTTGTTTTATTTAAAAAAATGCCATGCAATGACAAAACCTTAACGTCCTTAACAGTTCAGGTGAGCTATTGTTATAATATATAAACATAAAACATAAACGCTTTCACACTCACAGCCTGTTCAAAGACTTGTATCGTGGGTGCCGGAAACATTCACATCACACACACATTACACCCAGAACCAGAAGCACAAATATCCCTTGGGAAGGAATTTGAGATTCTGCCGGGAATCGATCCCAGGACCCACGGCGCAAAGGGCGAGCACCTGCCTTTGTAGACTTTATATAATTAATTAGCCATCTCTTCATCTTCTTTCAATTTATCGGAGAAGCAATACAACAATATTATTATGACTGTATTGTGGGCCGAAGGACTGTAGCTTGCTACGCTCATGTAATGTTATTTGGTATTTGAGCTGGGCAAATAGCTTATAATATACATATTGATAAAAAGTTATTATAATATTATGTTACCTACTGATATAAGCTAATAAGCCAGTATCATACTTATATGTAAAGTCACTGTTCACGTCAGGCCAAAATGCCCATACAAGTGGACAATGTCCTTTCTATACCCCCTACATTTTTCCCCTACATCTTCAATATCCCCCATCAGTCCTTCTGGGAGAACAATAATATGTCAATATGTCAGTGACTCAGTCAGTCAATGGAAACCTAGTATGGCTCGGGTAGAGTATATTCTTTTCTATGGTATTACCTATAAAATATGATGAGATTATATTATTATAAATTAAAGAATTATTGCACATAGGTATTTACTCAAGTTAATAGGATAGTTAGGAACTCTAGCATCCATTTCCCTCTTAGTAAAAAGAGTAGGTATGGAAACCACTTTCCTGCTTTGATTCCCTATTCCCGTTTTGATGTATTTCTCTTCAAAGCGGTGGATGCATGTATAATGATATCTTGAATTAATTATTAGGTTTCCGGTATGTGATTTGAGAAGTTCAATCCAAGTATCTCTTACTTTTGTTATTCGGAAAGCGAAAACATTTGCACGTTTTACTTGTACAAGTACAATTTAGAATACAGCAGCTTCGCGTCTGCGGCGCCATCATAAACACTAATACGTATTTAAGCTTTAAATGAATACTGTTGATTCAAATAGAAATTGTTACGAAACTTTTAAAAACTTAAACTATCGTAAGAAAAGTTAAGCTTCAGAAAAGTGACGGTTATGGGGCTGCCAATATATAACATTTCAAATTACCAAAACCAATATCGAATAATGCTGGAATAGCCTGATAATGGCCCTTACAAAATATAACACAAGGCAGAGATAGCATGCATTTTAGAGCTGTCACGCTAGTTTATCAATTAAAATATGAACAGCAGAAGCAGAAGGGCGCTTGTTTTTAGTTAACACCAATACAACACATACTTGACTAAGCTTGCATAGACATCTAAGTTCTGACTAACTTGACGGCACAGCAGTATGCTATCTCTGTCTTGTGTTCCTATTTTGTAAAAGACAGGAATAGTTTAAATTTAATTTAGTGTGTGACATCAGAATCGAGGCCAATATCAGCAAAGGCTAAATATGGGTAGCTTGGCTATAAAACGTTGTACTAATAGTGACTTCAGACTTATTATTAAAGCAAAAAAACTCGACAAGACTTATTGTATCTAACATAATAAATTCATTTTAAAAAATCACTATTTATCGGATCGAATTGTGTATCTAAATAATAAAATTCCTAAATCCACCTGACACACAAACAATAACTATCAGTCCAATCGTTGTGGAAAATAAACATTTTGCTTTTGTAGCACCATACCTAAATAAAATTCAAATAAATTAAATACCAACAACAACATAAAAAATATCGAACAAAAAGTTTCATAAAGAGATACATACCTGGCTCAGCAAATGGGGTTTTGAAGATGTAGAAAGATTACTAAGTAACGTGTAATTAATATTTACATACATCCATAGTAACGCAAATGCATATCATCCACATTAAAACGCACACACACATATACACACGCACACCCACACGCATGCAAACGCAGTCAAACAAGATTTGGTCGTAATTAGCATGTAAGATTGACATACCATTGGACCACAAATAAGAGAAGACACTGGTCCCTGAAACACTGTTTTCAACTACATCAGCGGCCACAAGCTTCACAAATATGAATGCATAAATATTGTGTCAATAAATGTATTTGTATATATTACTAGCGACCCGCCCCGGCTTCGCACAGATGTAATAAAAAAAAAAAAGATGTGAAAATGTGATGTTACTGGCTGTTTTGGCCTGTGGTCAACTCCGGTCCGTCCTTTAATATCTATCAAGGTTTTCATTACAACGATAGTATACTGTGATAGATAATTATAATCTACATGAATGCTCAAGAATACATTCATATTCATATTCATTCATGTCATAATTTAAACAATCTATATAAAATTTATCTCTTAATGTCACCTAATAAACGGAGGGCTACGGCACCCGAAACACAGTTTTATTACTAGTCCGGGCGTCAAAAGTCTCACCTTACCACAATATGTACATAAATAATTATAAGACCTTGAAATAATGAATTTAAATTAATATAATATATAGATATAATTGTAATAAAAAATATAGTGAAATGAATACCTATAGAATGTAATATTAGGTATTGTTAAGTTATATGTTATAAGATGTCAATAAACTGATTTGATTTTGATTTTGATATTTTTTTAGAAAACTACAAATCTATTAATCTGTTAATTTAATACTAAATAAAAATAAATAGAATCGCAAGTAATGCAATTTAAAAAAGTATTTCTTTAAGAAATGGTTACTGTGAGTCAACCGTAACAGGTAGATATGCCAATCGCAGAGTTATCTTCAGAATTTAAGAAGTATTATAATTCTTTAGTATATTATTTTTATGTTTCTCTTAAAGTTTAGCCTACGTAAGCATTGTAAATTACGTAAGCACCGACGTTGAGCAACTTCTCATCATGCAAAAAAAATGATTACGAATAATAGTCAACATCAGACAACGCGACAGCTGCAGACCCCATTTCATTTAACACAATATTCTAACACTACCGTGCATCTACATTCTTGAAGCAGCAATATTTGTAAAAAAGTATCATAATTTTTTTATGCCTGATCCAAACTCACGAAGAAAATACAAATTGTTGTTGCCAGAACCCAAACAGGACCAGAATACATGCTTATTAGAATTTATAATAATAATCCCCATAATATAATAACCGAATCTAATGATAAATCTTTCCAATCAATGCTGCGTAAATTACTGATAAACAAATGCTACTACAACATTAATGAATATTTTGAAGATAAAACGTTACAATCTCATAGCTAAATAAAATCTTATATATATAACTTGTATATACTATGTGAAATTAGAAGATACTAACTCTAAATGATCTCAACTCCAATATTATGTTAGATAGATAGATAGATAACATACTTACTTATACCCTACATTACAGGGTGAATGTCTTTAGTTTCCAAGTTTAGTCTTATGACCTAATGTACATGTAATGCATATGAATAAATAAATAAATCAATAAAATAAATTTTTCGGTGTCATGGTTGCAAGATATTGTTTTTTTTTACTTAGTGCTAATGTACTTACATAATTATTTGCATTTTACTACAAAGGTAACTTTATTTAAAAGATGGCTACCCTAAAATGAATGATTCCATAGATTGAGTAGACAAGACAGATAAAATTATATACTTCATTCTACGAAATACAGATAAATTATGTACTATCATATTATTATTTTGTATCTGTTAAACTGAAGATTCCGTTCTCTGGGCCTGGTCATTTTGCTTCAGTTGTCTGTTTTTAAAATTCAGACTGTAATCCGTTAACATAAAGTGCAATTTTGATTAACGTAAATGTTTATATTGTCATTTTCCTACGGCCCCAGACATTTCTTCACAGACATTCGGGGCTGGTCTGGGGAGTTTTGGCGCGAAAGTGAAAATATGTAGTCCATTTGGTTGTCCTATGTATTATTTTCCAAATTGTAATTCTTCTAATGCTAATGTGGATAGTTAAACGTTAATATAGTTCTTGAACGTGCTTAATTGTAAGAAAAATAAATGTTGATAAACGGCAATTTCGTATTCTATAACGAAAATAAACATTTTAGAAAAATTCAGATTTCATATTTGCCGCTACTAGAACACAAAAAGGATATCAGCCATGTATAAAGTACAATTTATTGATCCGTCCTGCGTAGTATCGCCCTCGGTAGCGAAGTATATTATTTTCTAGGGGTAGAACAAAGAAGCCTGGCCATTTTGCACGCGCAGCGCTTTCGAGTAGGAAATTTCTTGGTAAGTTCTTCAATAATTAATAGCTCTATTTGTATTTAAATCCTGCAACGCACCCTTCGTTGCAAGATTTTTAAAACGTTAGGAACACGATTACTTTTGAGTATGTTTTTCCTTTACCATAATAACTATTATGGCGATATTATGGCGTCGTAGTAAGCGTACTTTCTAATTTGATGGTCGTCGTTTTGAATTATACGATCTATTTGAAATTCCGGTTTAGGTGACATTCATGAGGCTTGGTGGTTTAGTATTTCATCTAGCTAGCCTGGCTTACTACCCTGTAAAGGCATATGATCGTAAATCACCACACATAGATCGAAAAATCTGTAGATTTCCTCTGGTACAGGCTTCATTAAGATTCTCTTCTTGCTGGTACCTATATTGGTATAAATATGTACAGAATAGATAGTTAGTTGTACCCCATATGGCAAGATTAACCAAAGTAGTTGTGCCTCATGTCTACGCCTACATTAATTAAGTCATAAATTCGCAAATTTCTCATCATACAAGTCTTGCCTTGCCAACCAACCTACCAAAAAAGCCTGACCACAGTCAGGTTCCGAGCCTCTCTCAAGTGATGATCTTTCATTCATATGGCAATTTATTTCCATATGGCATTACCAAAAATACACTGTTAGGAATGAAAAAAACAGATATTATCATCGAAAAATAAACCATTTCTCACCTGCTGGTCTCTTTTTGGCAATACCATGGGGTTGTCATGGAATGAGTTCTGTAGTACCTGTTTTTTTTTTTATTCTTAATAGCTAAGAATTTGACCTCTCACCTGATTGAAAGCCATGATGCGGCCGAAGTTGAAGCATGCTTGCCTTAAGGATACTTATTCCTATATATAAAATCGTTGTTATATGTATATCTCTAAGATTATACTGTTCATAGAACAACAAGGCAATGAGTTCAACTCCTTGGCAGTACAGATGACAAACGTAGAAGCGAAACGCTTTGAGTAAACTGGAAGTATTTTAACCGTAAATGGATGACATTTGTCTTGTTATTATATGGTAAAATAGGCATGAGGGAATTAACTATAATAGAATGCCAATAATGCTAATGATAAAATGCCAATAGATTTGCAACCTTATGTTGCTGACCGAGACTCGGATTCAATTAGCTTAACATCGTCAATGATTTCTACTTGGTCCCTTCACTTGTTAGTCGATGGACTCCAGAATCTGCAGTGCATCGCATCTGCATTTCCAGAAATCTGTTTTTTTGTGCAAGATAGGCAAACTTTTGACCGCTATCTCACCTGATGGAGTGACAATGCGGCCGAAGATGAAACATATAAATAATAATAATAATAATAAAAGACGCAGGCAATAAGTTCCACTCCTTCATTGTACATATGATAAACGTAGAAGTGAAACGCTTCAAGCAAACTGGAGGTATGTCAACCATGAATGGATGACGTTTGACAGTTTGTCTTGTTGTTTGATGGTAAAAAGGGCATGGAGGAATTATATCATGTAATTTCAAACAAAAACACTCTCCCAAATGTTAGCGATAGAATACCGATACTTGCTACCTTACGGTGACCGAGACTTTGCAGTTTAGACTCAACTAGCTTACTATCGCCAATAAGTCTTTTGGCTCGCCGGTCAATTGACTGAAGCGGTTCTAGCTGGTACTTAGCGGATCCATCCCAAAGGTGGCCGCAGTACTCCATACACAATTGGGCTTGAGCTTGATATAAAATGAGAAGCTGCCCCGGTGTGAAGTACTGCCTGACCTTATTACATATCATTTACCCTCATATACCCAGCTTCTTAGCAGCCAGTTGAGCTCTGGCTTCGATATAAGTTCTAAAGTTGAGATTTGACGATAAGGTAATGCCAAGTAGCTCAAGCTTTTTAGCTACCGGTATTGGCACATCTTGAAAGGTTGGAGACAAATGAAAAATCTCCGTTTGGCAGAGAAGAGACACATCTGTATTTTGGATGCATTGAATCGAACCTAATTGGCATCACCACACTGGGACACGGCCATCAAGCTCGAGTTCAATTGTCCTATCATAGCCTCTCTTTGTGACCGGACTGGTACCTCTCCAGCTCGTGCATTGGATATATGTATCTTTCTTATTTTTTATTAATCTTTCAACAAAGTGCTGTCGTCTGCGTACCCAAAAATACCGGGCTTAAGCAGATTGTTTATGTGTAGCAAAAATAATGTTGCCAAAAGAACCGACCCTCGAGGTACCGAAGACAACTAGAATTGACCGTTCCCTCAAGAAATGAGAAATCCAAGTACAAAAACTGGGAGGTTTGCCATAAGCTGGAAGCTTGCCAATAAGGCTGTCGTACCATACCCTGTCAAAGGCCATGGAAATGTTGTACTTACTTATCAAAGCAATCTAGTCTAGATCTGCTCCGACAGCTGGCATTATGAGCTCCAATTTTAACAAAAATTTGAAATACATTTCCCACTCTCCTACAACTCCATCAGCACTAATCAATTGTAGAAAAAACTGCTACTTCTTATTTATATCATATCTTTGATTTCATTATATAATAATCTTCGAATTTGTGGTTTGTTATCAAACTTCAGTTCCAAGGCATAGATATATCTTGAGGTTAGTGTGGAAAACCAGCAACACTCGACTCTGCCCTATATGGAAAATTTGGAAAATAAGTAGCTGGGTATAGACAAAGCTACTTACTTTCCATTATTAACACAATCAATGTCTTGTTTCTACCTTCTTAGCATCCTTTTTGTTTTACTTTAAGTTGTCCTTCAACTTCTGCTTTTCCCATTATTGGAATCCACCATTTTTTTATGTAGTTCTTTACATAACCATGACTTCGTGACGGAAATAAAACCTTTGCGAGATTTGGTGCTGGTTTTCCGCAATGCACACCAATCAAGGTATGCTTTAGAACTGTTTAGAACGGACAGTTCTAAAAATATGGATTTACCAATTCGAAGAAATTTGTGAGAAATGGGTTGAAATATTTGTAAAGTAATTATATAATATAAGTCAATGTTAGTTTTGTAATTTTTTGTACACAAAAAGGGGTGTAAACACTGTTTACCAAAGCTTACTTCAGCTTGAATTATAATGTTGAGAATATATGTTTAACATTTCTCTCCAGGTTTGCTACACAGCTCTTGGTCTCACATTAGCAAACAATGAAGACTGCTGTATCAGTGCTGCAGGAAATCATGATGAAGATGGGGGAAATCCCCGCCAATTTTGAATTTCTTTCGCAGGTAACAAATTTTTACTAAGTTAGTAGGAATGGAATTAATTAATATATTTAGGATCAAGGAATGCCATGCATAATTTTAAATTACTACGAATTATGATTAATATTACTAATAATAACTATGAGAATAAAATAAATATTATTCAAGTATTTAATATGTGGGTGGGTCGTCAATCATAATTATTACATAATACACATAATAGCAAACAATCCTAAAAGTAAAATGACTTATAACATAAACTTCCCGTGGGAAAGAAAATTATGTTCCCTCCGGGAATCGAAACCGCAGTTTCGAAAGTGAACGTGCTCCCAAATAAGCTAGCGGGCAGTTCAAAGTTCAAAAAGGACTATACCGGCGTATTTTTTTGACGCGTCGCCCGAGTGAAATAAATACATATAAACTCTTTCAATGACTTGTGTCGCGCGTGATGCCATTTTCGATTCAAAACACAACACATCCCGTCGGAGTCGGGGATGAGGTAATATTTAGCTTGTGATTAGACGAACGTTGATGACGCGAGCCGAAGTAGGTTCTAGCTATACGTAGAGTCATAAAATAGTGCTTATCGGGCATAAAAAAAGTTGTTGATTGTTTCTCACACGCACACCTATATTATGTTGCTTGCTCACGAGTCACTATCTTTTCACGAATTTTGAATCTTTGCGAACTAGTGCGTCATTTTGGTTTCTTATTGATTTCTTTGCATTAATACAGAATATGTATTTTCGTTCTTTGCTATAGTGCGCGTTAAACCCGAGAGTTTGCTCGTATTGCGCGTATTATACGAGTGCAATTCTCCTCGTTTGCTGTATAGTTTTATATTTTCTCTCACGTACGTCGTTATGTTTCAAAGTAACTCAAACTAATCATTATGTGTGACTAGCCTTTGACCTAATATTGTTACTTACCTGAACGCGGATAAATCGAACAAACAAGAAAATCAAGAAGCATTAACAATGATATAAAATATATAGTAGGGGTGTGCAACGAGCTATTTTAGTTGTGTACAGATCTCCAAGTCTGCGAGATGAAAATAATTTCGATATATTCAACTTACATCGTTTGAACGCAGTCGGGGCCGCACCATCAGGTCATGTTCGAGTTCCAATGCTATGCGCACGGCGAGACCGCGACGGCTTCGGCTCTATCCAAGAAGAAAGCCAAGCAGGAAGCGGCACGACTGGTGCTGCTGCAGCTGTCAGCGCGCGGAATTCCAGTGCCTTCTCCCTGGGGGCATCAGGCAGGCGAGGACGCTGAAGTGGAAGCTGTGGGAGACGCGGCCGCGGGTGGGGAAGCCGCGGGGGGCGCGGCCGCAGTAGGGCAAGACGCGGGGGGCGCGGCCGCTGATCCCGCGCAAGACATGTCTTCTTACGTTACATTGCTCAAAGAACTTAGCATACGATATAAGCTGCCGGTGGTGGTATACGAGCTGGTGAGCGACACGGGCCCGCCGCACCTGCCCAGATTCAAGATGCGCGCGCGCATCGGAGAGCACGCGCGCGTCGCCACCGCCGCCACCAAGAAGTTGGCGCGTCAGCAGGCTGCCAAAGATCTGTACCATACGATGCGGGAGATCCTGCGCTGTGACGCCGAGGTGACGTCCGACGGCTCGCTGAGGAGCCACCGGACGGACCGGTGCGCTTGTTCAACTGCTTATGGAATGTGGCTGAATCGAGAAGCTTTAAGTGCACTTTAAGCTGCTCGATGCACAAGACTGCCACCCATAAATATATAATAGGCACGATTTTAATTGCATTTGTTTTAAATTAAGACACTAAAATTACAGTTCTGATTACGATCAAACTTTTTATGGCATTGCCTGCATTAAAAAATGAGATTTGACATGTACGCATCCGTAGAGAGTTCCTTGTAGGACACAAAGAACTCTACGGATAAAAAATGGTCACTTCCGTTGATGAATCTATGTCTTAATTCAGATACTTTTGCACGTAACATGCAAAGAAAATACATTAACTTCGCACGCCACATTCAAAATTATCCTTATTTGATTCTTATGTGTAAATTCTTAAAACCGTTCAGTTTTAAATTAAAACGAATGCTTCTAAACTCGGACCCTATGTTCTCTTAAACGCACTTCCAAAAATGCGTGTCGTTGCTTGATTTAAGCATTAAGCAAACATTGCAAACTATCAACTTGACTTTTTCATTCTATTGCATCTCAAAGAACAAGCGCGAGGTCCGTCTTTGTGGCCTTTAGACGGGTTTTCAAAAATAAACTTGCAGATAAATTGTCATTGGCCCTGATAACTTTTATTGATAGTAATAGTGGCAGAGTGATGTTCTCTTGGGGTTTAATTTAATTTATCTGCAGATTTTATTTAAAGGCTTAATGTTTACTGTTGTGGAATGTGGCAAATAATCGATAATGTTACTTGTGTCATTATCTATACTTTTTCTATACCGGTTCGTGATTTATAACGAGCCCTGCTTCATGCTAATAAGAAACAAGCTCAACTGGAGAATTGCCTTTTAGTAAGCGACACATAGCATAGCGTATTATATCTCATATGACCAGTAATTACACTGGTAACTCGTTCCTTGAGCTTGAACTATTGGTAAAACGATGGTGTCACCCCAATCGGACTCACACGAAGTCCTACAATACGCACAAGACGGACTTACATGTACGGACTTATATCTCTCTGTCCCTGGGACCCGTGGAAGGAATTAATGAATGATTGGTTTCCCGGAGAGCTATCCTACCTTCCATATAGCGATTAATTCTACCTCTAAGAAATTAGGCCACGATCAGCTCAAGATAATCGAAGGAATTTCATGAAAATGACAAGAAGATGACGAAGGCTAGCACTGTTCTTCCATGTTTTAACGTTATCCTCGGTGAGCAATGGATACGGCCATTTACTCACAATGGCCTGAAAGACAATGAAAGGAAATAAAGTTACATACATATTGCATGCGATCATGAGTCGACTAATGCGACCTGCGTAACTAGCTCAAAGTGGGGGTCAAGTTACTTCGCGAGTAGGTAGAAACGAATGACAGCATCGGTGCTGTGTGCCGCAGGAGGAGGCGCAGAGGCGCGCGGATCAGCGCAGGCAGTTGATCAAGGATGAAGACATCGCGTTCCTGTTGCGGCACCCAATCGAATACCGTCGCCGACTTCAGCAAGAATTTGGTACCAATCTGGCAAATGCTTATTGTGTCTGTTTCGTGGCCTGGCTCGGATTACATATTATAACATAACATAAACGTTTATGTTATGATATCAAGAATTATTCGCTTATATAAGAATCGATGTCTATTAAAACTAGTTCTGAAATATCTACCTGGTTAACTGATACATTTTATAAACCATGCATTACAAAAAACGCTTCTTCAGCTCATACAAAATTCTCTTACTGATATAGGAGCACCAGGACATCCATGGCCTGACGATGATACAACGACGAACAATTTTATATTATAATATGTATTCTGTTTTTATAATGCTCCTAATTGACATTTCAGAATTTTTGCCTTAGAAGTATTTAGTAATAGCAGCTGGAGTAAGCGATAAAATTAATCAGTTTGTCAGCTGGATATCGATAAAGATGTGAGTGTAAAAGATTTGACATCGACAGCTTATGTTGCTGTTGGAGCCGCTTTTTGACATTTACACTGGTATTCAGAGACAGTTTAGCGTATACTACTACGTTGCAATACATGATAGATTTTATGACGTGGGCAAACATGAGTTCTAACCTAAAGTGGTCTCTGAATACGAAGATTAGAGTGCACGCTTATTTCATGTATTTACTGCTACGGAGTACTGAAACAGCTTAAGTTTTACGTGTGGCTTACTTTTATGTTGTTGTACATTTACTCATGAGATAACTCCATTTAGTTTGTCTCTGTATCCACAGATTTTAACATTTTAACATTGGCTCCGTGAGGTTTATAGTGGCGAAACGGAGTTCGCCGGGTTTGCTAGTCTTTCTCTAAAAATTGAGTCTTGTGTTTTGCTCCAATTGGGCTCCATATAGGGCAACAGAATTCTAATAAAGACGGACATAGCAATTTAATAGAATAAATGAAATTTCAAAATGTTTGAAAAATTTGTTTAGTCTAATTACAAGACCTGCGAGGCTTGCACCTCTCACCTCTTTTAGATATAAAGTCAATGTTTTCACGAAAGTTCATATTATATAGTATCGATGATCCCGGATACTTCGATATAGGAATATTATTGATTTAGTAAGAAGCAACTATGGAATTTCGCTTCCTAGATAGTTTGATATGAAAGCATTTAGCCGAATCGAGTTCCATGCCATTACGAGAACACTTGTTTACGTTGTCAATATCATGTTATAAAGATGGGATATCTTCTTGTTTGGTCATCATACGGTATACCGTGTGATGACCAAACAAGAAGATATCCTCGTGATGATCCAAATTTATAACTTAGATCATCAGCAAACATTTGATATCCAGACGTAAGAGGCGCACAAATCATTGATAAATATCAAAAAGGGACGTCTTGTAATTTCGATTTATAGCCTCTTATTGTGACTTCAGAGGTTTCACACCATCTCGACAGGCATTGAGTAGTACGCAGACGGATCTCGTTTCAAAAATAATATATCACACTAACTTTCGGATTTATTATATTAGTGTTATGTTAATTTTATAAAATACTAGATGACCCTGTGAACTTCCTACCGTGCCATCTATTGAAAGTAATCCAAAGTAGCAATTCCCATACAAAATTACAAATTTCGATTTCAGTTTTTCTAATATTTTTTTAATTTCTTTACTTAAACAACCACACAGTTAGGCAAAATGCCATGGCTACATTTAATTTTGTTTGTTGTTTTCATTTTTAGTTGTTGTAGTTAGTTATTGTTGTTAATATATTTAATATTGTTTATACTGAAGATCGTGAAGTCATACGACTAAGGGTTGCGACTGGAATTCCGTGAAACTGAGGCGTAACCCATATTCATGACATCACAGTTTTTTCTTGTTTAGTTTTTGATTATTTATGTGCTTGTGTATTTTTTTTACTTATTTTAACTGGCTGTTTTTGTAGTGTAATGTTGAGTGTCATAAATAAATGTATTTTTCTTTCTTTTTTTATTTCCCTGTATAGAGTGAAAATGAAAAAACCGTTGCGTTATTTACGAGGAGTTAAAGCGAAAGCGTCTTCGTTTTATACTATGTAGAGATGAGAAGACTAACTTTTAACCACAGCTTCGTCTGTATCGTCTATTGGAACTTCATGATAAATTGACGATATATATCTATATTTATTAAAATTGTACTACATATGTTATCAATCCTAAAGTTATATTATATACATTATATAAATTGCGTGCGTAAACAAATTGTTTGAAACTAGTTATTTATTTAACGACTGGACGGATTTGGTTGTTTGGTATGTTAGAAAGGTTTCTTTTTATATCGATTTAAGCGGGCAAACTCGCATTGCACAGCTAGTGTTAAAAATAGTTATACTAGATATTAAGTTAGACCACGTCTCTTGTTCTTTAAAAAAGGATTAATCGAAATCGCTTTTATAAACAGTGGCTGCGCGTTGCACGAACAAATAAAGAAGTTATAAATTATTTAAAAATTGACGCTTTGCCCGCATTAAGCAAGTTAAAATGTAGCATAATTATGTGTTATTCCGTAATTATCAATACTTGAAGAAATATTCAACTAACATGAATTTTATCATGATGTTTACCTTCACCATAAACGCTTCGTGCAGTTAGATACCTACGGGTTTCGAATAAACGCTTCGTGCAGTTAGATACCTACGAGTTTCGATCAGGGCCGCTCTGCGCCATCATAGTTCATAATTTACTTTAGACTGGACTTAGTTTGGACTTAATTGAGCTAAAAACTATTTCTATTTACTTTAACCTAACCATGGGCTCGATAATACTGAAGAATGCGGGTGTCTACATCGGAAAAGGCGAGTGTTGTCTCCAACTACCCGCACTTGGTAGTGTAAGAAATTGTTGTCCCGACAAGCAATACTCAGATATCCGCAGATTTGCCGCGAAATAATATTGACGCCAGCCTTAGATTAAGGTCTACGTTTATGTATTACAGCCTATTCTAACGTACTCCTAACATCGTAATAGTCGAACAATTAATGTAACTAAGAAGAACGAAGGAACAAACCCTCTTAGTTAAATCGAGCGATTCTTTAGTCCGCCCGCTAAAGCATCAAACCGAGTCAAATCATACTACTGGAAATCGTGACACATCCATTGTTTAATGCGCGCCTGTTCTGTTGCAGAGGAAAGCATTTGGGCGCTGGCGAAGGAGGCGCTGGACAAATCGCGCGGGCAGCCCGGCGAGGTGACGCTGAGCTGCGTGGCGGCAGCGCTGGGGCTGACGATCACGTGGACTACGAAGCCGCGCGACAGCGTGTTCGGCGCTGCCTTCTGCTCGCCGCTACATGTCGTGACGCTATCGCCCACCACGCCGACACTCACCTTCACAGGCAACGATCGCGACTCCGCTGCCGTCGCCGCCACGCGCCACCTGGAGAGCCTAATGCCATCCGACAGCGCCCGCGCCTCCGCTGCCGGCCCTGCACCCGCTCCGGGCTCAGCGGCTGCTGCCGCCCGTGGCTTCGCGGTAGGGACCGCCCCGGACTTAGCGGCTGCTGCCGCCCCGGTCTCTGCGGCTGCTGCCGCCCGTTGCTTCGAGGTAGGGACCGCTCCGGACTTAGCGGCTGCTGGCGCCCCGGTCTCTGCGGCTGCTGCCGCCCGTTGCTTCGAGGTAGGGACCGCTCCGGACTTAGCGGCTGCTGGCGCCCCGGGCTCAGCGGCTGCTGCCGCCCGTGGTTTCGCGGCAGGGACCGCCCTGGGCTCAGCAGCTGCTGCCGCCCGTGTCTTCGCGGCAGGGACCGCCCTGGGCTCGGCGGCTGCTGCCGGCCGTGGTTTCGCGGCAGGTACCGCCCCGAGCTCGGCGGCTGATGCCGCCCGTGGATTCGCGGCAAGGACTGCCCCGGGCACAGCGGCTGCTGCCGGCCGTGGCTTCGCGGCAGGTACCGCCCCGGGCTCAGCGGCTGCTGCCAGCCGTGGCTTCGCAGCAGGGACCGCCCTGGTCTCAGTGACTGTTGCCGCCCGTGGCTCCGCGGCAGGGACCGCCCCGGGCTCAACGGCTGCTCCCGCCCGTGGCTTCGCGGCAGGGACCGCCCCGAGCTCAGCGGCTGCCGCCGCCCCGGACTCATCGGCTGCTACCGCCCCGGGCTCAGTGGCTGCTGCCGCCCCGGACTCATCGGCTGCTGCCTCGCCGGGCTCAGCGGCTGCTGCCGCCCCGGGCTCGGCGGCTGCTGCCCCCCCGGGCTTAGCGGCTGCTGCCTCCCCGGGCGCAGCGGCTGCTGCCGCCCCGGGCTCATCGGCCGCTGCCGACCCGGGCTCGGCGGCCGCTGCCGCCCCGGGCTCGGCGGCCGCTGCCGCCCCGGGCTCGGCTGCCGCTGCCGCCCCGGGCTCGGCTGCCGCTGCCGCCCCGGGCTCGGCTGCCACTGCCGCCCCGGGCTCGGCTGCCGCCCCGGGCTCGGCTGCCACTGCCGCCCCGGGCTCGGCTGCCGCTGCCGCCCCGGGCTCGGCTGCCGCTGCCGCCCCGGGCGCAGCAGCTGCTGCCGCCCCAGGCTCAGCGGCTGCTGCCGCCCCAGGCTCGGCGGCTGCTGCCGCCCCGGGCTCAGCGGCTACTCCTGCTCGTGACTTAGCGGCAGGTGCCGCCACGGGCTCCGCGGCAGCTGTTGTTCCGGGCTCCGCGGCTGCACCCGCCGACGCTCCCGATCTGCTCGGATGAAGGCTACTAATTTCCAACGTGGAAAACTGTCAGCATTACGTACAATTGATGAATCTATTTATTATAATCGATAATTCTTAAGCTGACAGTTTTCAATAAATATCCATATGTAAAAGTATTATAAGTTTTTTATAAGTCTTTGGCAAAATAAAGGTTTAAGAACCAAAACATATTTTTTAAATACATAGTGATAGTGCTCCACCCTATAAACTTCCTAATAGGGCTAATTATGAAAAGCTCACATCTATAGTAGTAAATTTTTAATGAGCCCACTACGAATAATGTATACATATAATTATGTATAGATTATCCGTAGGAGCCCACATACTTTTTGAAGAATTCTGGAACTTCACGATCTAGTTCCCCTATCCCCATTCTATCATCGGATAATCAGACCAAACTGCTAAGCGACACCGCTATACCGAAGACATTTCACAAAAGCGAACGAAGCGTTTTGCATACACATTCATTGTGCGAGCCACAAAGGAATGGAACTTCTTACCTAAGTCAGTGTTTCCTGATAATTATAGTATGGGAACCTAAAGTCGCGATGAATAGGTATCTTTTAGGCAAGCTCGCTCCATCGTCGCTTAAAAACAGCAGAGATGGTTTTCAAATGTTTGCCTGTTATATAAAAAATATGTAGAAAATTTACTATTTTTTGCCTTCATGCTATAAATTCGTTTTCTGTAATATCCATATCTTTAAACAAATGCCCGTTATCTAGAAGATATAGCTAGCCCAAGTAATACAAAAACGCTGTATATTAGCTAATCACTCAACAATAGAACCCTATAATAAAAAAAAAAGCTGTACAAGCTTGCTGAATAAGAGCACTTGAGGCGCTGTTTCAGCTGATATAACTGATTTGGGCACAAATTAAAACAGCTATTAGCTGCATAACTGCACGTGATTACGTTTTATCAGCATTGTTAAGGGAACCGTCACTTCAAGAACTGAACATTGTCTAATTTTTAGAGTGTGAGTTATACATTGATGAGATAATGATAAAAATGTTGTCTATCTTGAAAATTATTAAAATGCATTCCAAACATGGCCAATATCACGGAAAAAAAGGGTAAGGAGGTAATATTATATTAGTATATACAAGTTTCAGTTTTAAATATGTAGTCGTAGATAGATCTCGGGACAAATTGGTTTCAAATCAGTGATTTGTGTGATATCCTGCCGATAATTTTTCCCACCATATGCTATGTATATGTATATAAAATATATATTTTTAAACAGTTTAGTAATCTACTTGCAAAGCTCTTTCCCAATTCAAGCCGAATTACCACACGGTACAGGTACTCGTGTCGACTGCATTTTTTTTCTCTCTCCACGTGAGCCGATTTCGAATTTTTTTTCTAAGTTTGAAAGATGTTGCTTTCTAATTGGTCCCATATAAATTTGATAAACATCTGATCAGTAGTTCTTGAAATATCGTCAATAATGCCTATTTTGCGGACTACTTTGACGATGTTCTCGTTTATCCGACTTCAAAAGTTCCTCATTACTACCTACTTTCGTTGTGAGCCGATTTTGATGATTATTTTTTTATTTGAAAGCTGGTGCTTTTCTTGTGGTCCCATTGAAATTTGATCAAGATCTGATTTTTAGTTTTTGAGTTATAGTCAATAATACGTGTTTAATACATTAAATCTGATTAAGGTTCCAAAGATAAAGCGGTGAAGTCGGTTTTTTTAAGCTTTGCTTGCGTTTAATTATTACTCCTCACTTGAAGCGTTAACATAATGGGCGGAGCGGCAAACGCGTTTGCGGTGAAGGCGGAGCAGATTACGTCTAAATTATCGTATCTCCACTCGTCTGCGCTCGAAGTCATGTCTTTGGCTTCTCAAGGAAACTGTATTTAGCAAACAACATCTAGGTATCTACCACTAGGTCCACAAGGTGGACATTCCAACGGAAGGGAGGCCTATTTCCAGCAGTGGACTTTTTGCGGCGGAGATTTGATTGATTATGACAACTATAGATATTTTAGGCAAATACTGGATTAATTAACAGTAAGGTTGCCGCTGTAAAATGAATACTAAGTCTTGCCTCAATATTTCTATTTATATAATCATAGATGGATGCCACCAGAACTATCGAAAATTCGAAACTTGTGTGTTCTTCTTAGTGTTCTCCCGAGAAACAGTCTTTGATGATGTTTTATTCAAAGGAATTAAGTATTTAAGGAGAAAAAGAAACTAATAAGACCAATAGAAACTAATAGAGTACAAAAATAAAATAAAACAACGTTTACAATTATGACCGATTTTTTATTTACAATAATTTGTAAGGGGTTAAAATGTATACTGTTTTATTACAAATCGGATACGGCTCCATTTGCGTATTAACGAACGTGGGTGAAATTGGCCCCAATACCCAAACTAAAGGCACGTTCAAAGAAATTATCTGTACAACCAACTACTTAAACATTCGCAAAATTTTAGCCTTGTAAAATTAAATACTGACTTTTGTACCGGCTCTTTACTTGGCTTTATTGGCATGAAAAGGAATAATGGAGTAACACAGGCCATTTGCTGCTTTTCTTTTTATTTGCGCAAACAGGTCCAAGTGAATAACCGGCTCTAAGTGAGTATTAACCGAAACGGAGAGACGCCAGTGAAACTTGATATGAATATTTTAACAGAACTAATATCCGCATGAAATGCGCCTACATTAACACAACTTCACATAATGGACCGCTGACACTTTCGCGTCACAGCATTTAATGACGAGCAACTATTGTTATAGGTATAGCTAGTCTCGGTCCAGTGGCGACTATTTATCAAGTGTTACAGATTTAATAGAATAAGTACATCAGAGAAACTACATGATAAATATGTATGTTATAAACACTAACTCCAGGGTTCTCTTCTGTTTTTGACTCTTAAAATTCTGTAACATCCGCCAGCAATTTTTTTTTAGATTGGTGACACTGCACATAGTCTGCATCTTTAAGACTATACAGTGCGAAAGGATCTTGTGACACTTGAGACAAGTACCGCAACGCCATTGTTACTAAGGGAACGTTGTTGTTGCATAAAATTTGCCAGCTAATAAAATCCCCTTGCTTTCTTAAAATATAACATGGTTACAATACTGCAATCAAGTGAATGATGTCTAATTTTGACGGAATTGGAAATTGGGAATGGCCTCTGTTTAAAGTCATAACCGAGAAATAAAATGAAGAACCATAGATTGCACTACAGGACTTGCACCCTTTTATTATTTGGTATTTCGTATTATTACCATCAAGGTACTTGACCAAACATTATATTTTTAGGATGTTACCATAGTAAAAACAAAAGAAGTATGTCAACTCGAGGCCCGTAGGAGAATAAATACAAATACCTACTCTAGCCGAATACGCAGGGTTGTCACTATCTCTGAGTTTTATAGGTACCTACGTAAAATGTATACTATAACAAACCAATGAGTAGGTACCAATCTCTATTTCCCTCGGTCATCGCATCACGCGTAAACGGATGGAACAATTTCGCTAATTCTTTTTTTGTATTGTTAATTATTTTCAGGAGAAGGTTCTTATAAAAGAATATTTTATACCGGAATTCCCGCGGGTAAAACCGTGGGGCGCTAGTATAGGTCGGGGTCTGTAAGTTATCATATCCTGCGTGGTCAGGCACGTACATACGGGCATGCACACATATAAGCCGCGCTTGGTACCACTCTATGAAGATAACATACTTATTTTGTTTGTACTATGATACTGCTGTCCTCCGTAGCTCCTGCGCAGTGAAAAGTCGGAAATTTATTAGGCAACCTTATATTCCCATCTGGTAACCCTATATACAGCCATACAACGACACTTCATAAGATGGCGTTGTTAGTTCTGATCATGGCTGGCCAGGTGCCAAGAGATCTTTGTCACACTGTACTTTAAATTACTTTAAAACAATATTCATCAGCATGATAAAATAATCAGTATTCGCAACACAAATAATCGATCTAAAAATGCACATAAAAGCAAATATAATATAGAAAAAATAATAATAGAAATTATCGATTTAACTTTTGCCTACAATTACAGCAAAGCGTGGAGTCCTGGATATACACATATTTAATTAATAAATTATTGAATCTTTCTAAGATGTCTTCATTCGAAGAATTGTTCTAAACTAGGACATACAGTATTTATAAAATATGCAGTAAAATAAAATAACAAGTACCTACACCGATTATAATAATTATATTTATCTATAATCATAAAATGATACCTGTCTACACGTCAGATAGTAACACTTAAATATTAATATATCTAATACTATTGTAATGATAATAATTGCATTGATAAGATATTAAGAATCTTGTACATGGCGGGTTTAGAAGGAAGACTTTATAGGAGAAACAGTGGAGATATTAATTTTTTTGTCCAACCTTCTACAAAAAGCCGATAACGTTATATAGAGACGGCTAGGAAGGAATGATCAGCTTCATTAGAACGCCTCAGCTTCAAGACTGATATAGTAACATTACTTTTGCTATATTTCTACAATAAACATTTGTGAAGATCATATGAACATGTGACGAGTTAAGCTACGAATATTATAATTTTGAACAAAAAACAAACTGCTAACGACACTTCTGGAAAACAACTGCGCCGGTTATCAAACAGCTCTGATACATTCTGATAAAGTACTAGTAAAACACTGCATTCAAATCAGTCCATACGTTTGAGGTCTACGAAGCGACGAAACACGTAGATGTCAAACTATAAGAAGCCTAAAATACTTTTGTAATGACAGCTTCAGGCCATCTCGACATACGATCTCTACCGATGATGCGGCCTAAAATGTGGCATGCTAGCCTAGACGATATTCACTAGAAATAGAGACTCCCAGAATATATTGTTTTCAACGTAGGGCAAAGAGAATACTGAAGAGAGACAACTTGCAGCTTTCAAAGTGTTATTTTGTTAATAGATACAGCAGTTTCTGTCATATATATATTTTCTCACCTTATACAAGATTTCTTAACTAAACCTAATATCATCACCGCAGTTTCATTAGAACGAATTAAATATGTGTCTTGGTTATAAGCACACAGTGAATGTAAAACGATTCAATAAGGAAAAGTTCTTATATTGCCATCAGCTGACATGGCATCTCACTCGCACAAGCGATTAACGGCAATAGTGAAGTCTATTATACAGCTGTCGGCAATCCCAGAAGCTTCTTTACAAAATCAACATAAAATACCGAATTAACACTTTTTGTTCGCACCATTTAATAATAACCGTCAAAACGAAACTGCAATAAAGATATTTGGTACAAATATATATCTAATTATAACCCATAAATATTACATAACACCAAAACCCACGCAATAGCGATTATACTAAACATTTATTTATCCTTTGCATGTACCACACAATCATGTACAGATAGAGGATATCTATGAGTTTTAGTCGATATTTGGTGTAACTACAAACACCTTAAAAGTTAACAATATATAAATATTTATATAGGCTGCTGTTGGACAAATGAACTCGGCTCTAACACAAACTTCACGAAACAGGTGTATCAATTAAAACCTGTATAAACGTGGATATTTGTATATGCTTATAAACACTAAAACAATTGAATGTGTGTCATATCTCCATTACTACAAAGCTGACTTGCAATATTTTATCAGGGTATGCAGCTTCGACTGACGATGGCCACACTATTTTACCTTACGAAGTTTTTAGCGAAGCGGGATTGTCACTTATATTTCGTGTTGTCGCCTATATTCCGTGGACTTTGAGCGCGGATATGAATTCCATGTTGGGTTGATCGATGTCTATAGCAGATGAATTTCTCTCTGCGAGGATAAAACTGTCAAATAAAGAGCAATATCCCAAAATTGCAGCTAACCACACGGGGCTTTCCACAAACGTTTGTAGCAGTCACGCTTTAATAATACTTTGATATGCTACGGCACATGTAGTAAACCTGATTGCAGCCATTCATAACGTTGTGGTAGGCCCCCAAGCTATCGTATATAGATGATCTCAAAGCTCTCACTTCTTTGTGATTCTTTTTTGTTAATGTAACTGAGAACGAGACGAACAAATCGGTCGCCTGATGGTGTCACGTTTGCCCATTATTTAAATAGTTCAAAATCCAGCTTGGCAAAACACTGCGCTCGTCACCGTGAGATATTAAATGTTAAATCTTTTTATGCCCTGCAATTTAACTGGAAACATTTTAATAAAACGCAGTGATGTTTGGTTGGCGGTTGAATGTCAGACAGTACTGCCCCAGGCGGACTCTGCGAAAGAGTCCTGCCCTACATTTCTTTCTAATTGTTGTGATTTGACATGTTAATGTAAAAGCAAATGTATTACCCGTTTCTAAATCCTGTTTTTTTCATACGGCTCATTACACTACACATTATTTCTGTACATGCTTGTATGGGACTAACAAATAGGAACTTAGCATTATGAGTTTAATGATTGGAGACATTTGTACGACGTTTATTCGAGTTTACATCAAAAGTGTTAATAGAATTGTTAAAATCAGTAGCCATTACTATATACAATAAATATGTTCAACCCTGTATTCTTAGATTTGTATATTTTACAGACGGGAGCGTCTGATGAGTATTTATCGGTTTTACTTGCATCCACTATGTGATGGGTGTCTCAGTTTTTCTGGAAACTACTTTAGTTATATAAATAAAGGTTTGAAAACTATCGCGAGTGTTATTCATATTTGTTTACTACCAGATGCGCGCAAAGAAAGAGGCGACTAGAACGTTGCGATCGGCCTCTCCAGCTGATGAGATCGGCCTCTCCAGCTGATGAGAAAAGGAAAATCTGTTTAATGGCGTGTGACGTCATCATAGTTTCAGCCATTACGCCCATTTTGATTAAATGGTGATAGCAAATAAATATTTTACGACTACACGATTTTAATAAAATATACTTTTTCTCTGTCAAATAGCCATTTTACAACACAATATGAAATATGCAAACATTTTCACTGCTTTTAACCGAATGATTAAGTTAAAATTTTGTCGAAAATAAAATGTCATTCATAACAACATTAGCTTATAATAATAAATATTTCAAATCGCGAGCAATTTTAAACGCGGCCATTTTGACGTCCAAAACCCAATTACCGTCAAGAAGAGTTTAACAATTATCAAAATATGTGTTAACTGACGTCACGAATCAGTTCAGCCGATAGCATGCGTTTCCTATGCATGTTTATCAGTTTTTATTCAATAAAAAGCTATTCAATAAGAAATACCGTTATATATGTAATTCTAATTCTAAAGGTAAAGTATGTAGAAAATAAAAATTAGTTGTCTGTGAAGTCGGTTTACGGACGATTTTACGTGATAGCGTCATAAGATGAACGCTTAAGCTGATCGTGCCTCTCTATCGCTTGTTCCGCGCTCTCGCTTGCACGCTCAGACTCAGGCGGAACCGTGACACAGCGTGCAGCCGATTTTCATCGATTTATAAGACGTTATCATGTCAAAGACCTAATCTATATTTAAACGTCATGCATATTCCATATTGAATTGGATTGTAACCATTTAAAATAGTGCAGGCGAAAGTTACGTATCAGAAAATGTACGAGCACCGTTAGTCAATGACACGAGCGTAGAATTGTGACATTAACGGTTCGATTGAATTTCGAACGCAACTAACGGAAGCAACAAATAGGTGCCTATGCCTTTTAACTTGTTATTTAAAAATGCCAACAACAATGTTGTTTAGAGGTGTGTATATTTACCTAGCCTATCTATTCGCTCGATTAATTTAACCCTAGATCACTAAATATTAGTCACACGGGCTACATGATCTTCACGCATTAGCTGTTTAAGTATGTTCCTGGTACTCCCCCGGTCCGCCCAGCTCAGTACCTTCCTGATTCAGCTCATCGATGACCCGTGCACACGTCGCGATCACATGCAACTTATTTACAGAGATCAAATTGATATTGCTGTAAAAGTTACTTTTCAAGAACAGCAATCCAGAAGTAAAACTTCTGCAGTTTTCCTTAACAGAAGCTTAGAATGACCAAAAATGCGTGCTACACCTGAAAAGCCATTTGTGACGAGCACACAGTTACAGTTTGAAATTAATGTATAGATTGACTTATTGCAGGATTGTGTTTGTTTTTACATAAATGTTACTAATTTTACTTCAATTAGATAAAATACAGTTTAATTATGTTAGTCTGTACGACTAATATTTAGTGACTGTGTAACTCGAAAATAAGTTTAGTGACGTAGGCTAAATTGTCAGTGACCGAGGGTTTAATTGTATTGTAGATGTAATATCCAATAAAAGAGAGAATTGGGTACGTCCATATATGATAGAGGAACACGATTGTCCATGGGATTATCATATTACATGAAAACAATAGAAATGCCTAGAAAACTTGACAAGGCCGCTTATTGTACTCTAGAACACGTTCACGTTTTAGTGGCCGCGTTTTACTTTTGTTATGAAAAATATGAGCATATGATATTTAGCATTCGGGTATATTATTGCTTTATCATGATTTTTTATTGAAATAGGTAGACAATTTATGTTGATACTGTATAGTAAGCATTGTAAACATAGATGATATATTTTTTCATTCCACTGTATTTATATAATTCTTAATCTAATACCATAAGCTACTTAATGGACAAGTTTAGACTATAGCCAGCCTGTAATCTGCTTATTAAATAATTATTTGCTAAAATGTGATTGATCTTAATACCTTATTATATTAGTAGACATTCACTTTCAACTCCACATTTTGTTGATATCTCGTTTATAGCCATTCAAAAGTTTCAAAAATACTTCTAAATGATACATTTTACTAAAAACAGATTTCTATAGTCTCCATTGAGGATATATGCACATATATCGCTTTATAAGCACGGGAACAAGGTCGACAAGTTTTACAAGTTAACTACTATAAAATAAATTCCATTACCGACTGCGTCAAACGCAAGGCCTGACGTAAGTTTACGTTAATGTACACAAAACATTTATTAAATACTTCAAGATTGCTACAAGTGTTTCCTATAAAGGCTCAAGTAAAATATACTGCACATAACAATTAGTTTTCCTACACAAAGGCTAGTAAATACGCCGACAAGATGTTACTCTGTGAGTATTTTAAATATAAATTAACGTACCGTGCAAATATTGTAAAGATTCGCTTTGCACAAAACGTTCAAATAAATCCTAAAGAATTGTGAACACATGGACAGGGTGATGCCCGGAACGTACGAAAACAATAAATATATTCGTGCAAATTCCGTTGCAGCTGTAAATCTTGAATACAAATATTGAAATGAACGTGGAGTGCAAAGAGTATTTAAATTGTCATTATTTGCATGTTCATTTAAATCCTTTTATACGTTAAGCCAGAGCTAGGAGCGGGCATTTGTACATCAAAGAGGTAAATAGCTGTAAAAAGTAAGTACTCTAACGTAAGTATTGCAATAGTCAGTGCACCGAGCCACTCTTTGTGATTGTTACTTTATTTCCAGAGAACGTGTTTGAAAGCTGGCCACTTAAGGCTTCGGCCACACTGAATGTATTTGGTTCGAACAGATCCGCGTGGCGAGCCAACCGTTCGAGCCAAAGTCTTTAGAATTTAGAGTGAACTCCGAAATCCACTCAAATAATACATGTATAGATCGCCTAATAAAAATTTACACCTCGTACTAATTTGTCAAATTATATTATACATTTGACGGAGGAGCATTTGAATTGGGCGAATCCTACTTCCATGTTGTTTAAGTAACTATTGTAAGTGCTTTCTATTGATGTGCAAACAAAGAATTCATCTATTTTTCTATCTACAAATATAGTTAAACAACCAATATTAAAATGTAATAAATAAGAGGTAGATGGGTTATATATGCGCTCCGTAAATAGGACGTAACTGATACAGATAATACAATGTTAAAGAACAGAAGCTGCCTGGGTTTTTCAAAGGATTCTTAGCGACTTGTCGAGTTTTGGTTTATATTTAAAAGCCGACGATTTGACAATAACGCTCATTAGCAAACCGGAACTCGAGTCTTTCACGCGACGGCATTCGGTCGTGCTAAGTTTATACGAGTCCTTTAATCTCTAGGAACTCACGGTCTCGTATTTCGCGCAATACGAGAGATACACCGTCGCGATCTGCTTCGTAAAAATTCCAGAAAACCGCACTTATGGTACAATTCAGTGTACGTAACATATATCTACCTCTAATTATATAAATGTATCCAAAGTCACCATCCAATATGTCGACGAAGGTTACCAGCCTAAGATTGCGTTCATTTACGGCGCGGAACTAACGGCAGACTCTAAGACTCTAAGAAGAAAAGATATCGTGCCATCCCACTTCCACTGTGATTGCGTGAATGAGATGACACGACAGCGGGTTTTTCGCTTCAAATATATTCTAAATACGCGCGGATATAACAGGTCTACTATGGTATCGAGTTGAGTAGATTTTGATCGTTTTATTGCCATTGCACTCTCCAAACACTTAGAATAAGACAATAACAATTCTATTTATATTTGTATACAATACAAAACTGAGCCAGATGATGAGTGGGTCTGCCGTTTTCCACGCCGTGATTGGACGCCTAAGCATTAATATTATTTGTTGTTTTTGACACCATTTTTCTGTTTGTTGTACTCGTTGAAGAGATCTCGCACGTCTTGAAGGGAACGGTCGATCTGCGACACGAAGTTAGACGAACTCTGTGGAAAATATTATAATGTTGATCAAAATTTGAACCGTCACTTAATAAATTTACCGATTTAATAAGGAAAAAATTGCATTACGTCTCATGGCATCTCACTCCCACAAGGCATTAACGCCAATGGGTGTGAAATAGCATTACAGCTGTCGACAATTCCACAAGTTTTCTTTATTAAATCGGGTTATGAATATAGTTATATTCAAAGCTACAGCCATCAGCACTGATCTCGAGGAGCTAAGGTACAGAATACAAGAAATTAGTTCTGCACATTCGAGGTTTCGTTTAAATATGCCGGTGCCTGTAAGCTGTTTAAATTAAATAACGCTTTGCTCGTCACCAAATCAAATGATGCATAGTAACGATACAAATGATCCCGAACTTGATGAATCTATCAACCATCGAGAAGTGCCATCAACCAACATTCAGATTCTGGACACCATGACAAATGAGAACTTCTTAAGACAAAATCACTCAAACTTATTTCTTAGCTTAACAGTTAAGGCTATAAAGAGTCCAATCCATGAGGAATTCCATCACCCTTCTTCTAGTTTAATCACATCACCTTATTGTACAATAGAAATTGTATTGCTACAGTTTAATACTACACTGATGATGTGAGAAACGTAAATTTAATAGTGGATAAAATCTAACCCAGTTTAAAAAGTATTAAAAAATACAGTCAATAGTCTCGGGTTAAGTAAAATTTAATCTTAAATACGGACTCGTATGGACTTTGACTTATGTAATGTAGAAAGTGCGCGGGACAAAACAAACCATTAGATAATGCGCCCAAGATACTGATATTATAAATGTTAATGTTTATGAGTGTTAGAAAATACTCTGTAAGTAGTAATATGTGTAACTTACTGCTACAATACCATCCATTGCAAGCTAAACAAAAATATTGTATCGTTAAATAAACAAGCAAGATAAATTATAATATTTAGGGCCGATTTTGTAATGTTCAAATAAACATAGCACGTATTCATCTAAAATAAATAAAAATAATAACCATACATATATACTTTATTTGATCACTAAATCAACTACCGTTCGAATAACTTTGTTAGTTTCTTCAATTGTCGGATGATCCGATATTCAACAGATTTAGACGCGACTTGTCACACATGTCAGGCTATCCACGCCTCTAAAACGATTTAGTAACTACCGATTTAGCATCCCGGGCTCCCCTACTAGAAGGTAATAAAGAAAATTTACGAATATTCGTACATATACATATTACATACATACAAGATACGCGCGAAAAACATAAACAAATAAAAATGAAATGCCCGTTGGCTAAGTTGGGTGAGCGTTGGCCTTCTAAGCAGGGGTCGGGTCGGATCGGGTTCGATTCCCGGCAGGAACACAAGTTTTCTCCCCTAGGAAAATTTGTGTTTCTGGTTCTGGTTGTGATTGTGTGTGTGATGTGCATGTTTCCGGCACCCACGACACAAGTCATTGAACTTGGTGTGGGGCTGTGAGTGTGGAAGCGTTTATGTTTACATAATCCTTCTATTGCAGTAGGGAAAAGAGTGCTCAGATACTATTGTATACTACACAAAAAACTTACAGTTTTAGAACAGCTGTTCTTGCTAGACACGTGGAAGAATATCTTGTCTTCGCCAACGATGATGTAAGAGACGCCGTAACCGTCATCAGCGACCGGACCGAAGCCGCCGCCTGCGCTCACGCATTCCGGGTGTTTCTTTAGATCCAACATGCTTGTCTGACCTGCAATAAAAGGGTACCATGGTGATAAGATATTTTTCACAGACTTCCGAAATATATATATAATGAATATATAGCAAAATGAATTTATAATATGGTAATGAGTGGAAATGCTAGTTTTGTATTCAACCTTGTTCTGCTATCTTTACGAGCCATTTACTGTCTCCCGTACTGCTCTCTGGCGAAGTTAGCAGTGCATATGCCTTCTAATAACCGGTATCGGGTTCGATTCCCGGTGGGAAGAAAATTTTTTTTCCATAAGGGAATTTTGTGTTTCTGGTTCTGGGTGTGATGGAAATGTCTTTCTTCGAACTTGGGGTGGGGCTGTCAATTTTTAGAAAAAAAAAACAGAATTTGAAAAATGCGCTTGTAAGTGTGTCACTTCTCCCAATTTATAATACTTATATGCTTTGATGTTTGTCCTTTGCACAACTATTACAATCTGAGGTCTGTCTAGGGAAGAGGAAACATATTCAACGTATCTTTTAAACTACGCAAACGGTAAAAAATATCATTTTAAAAAAACTATAAAAATATTTATTCTAATTATTTTAAATTTGGCGGGCAAATTATTGTGAAAAACACCATCTAGCGGAATTCTTGATTAAACTTCAAATATAGAGCACCTGATTTCTTACTTTGTTTTGAGCCTACTAGCGCAAAGCTTACTTATGAAGTTACAACGTTTCTAGCTAGATGGCGCTTTACTACAAATAGGTAAATTTTAACCCGCGAAATTTAAACGTTAATTCAGGTATTTTAAATTGTATTTTTATTTATTTCTAGTTGTTATATGAGACTATGTTCGGTTTGATAATACTATGTAGGAAAATATCGCGAACGAATGAAATACGCACAACTCATGAAGTCACAGCAATCGGATGAATGGTAATATAAACGTAAACGGTGCAGAAAAACAGATATACATTTAACTGTTATTATTAATGGGCCCTGGGGTTTCACCCACATACAGACTTGAACATAATTATATGTGATTTATATGTATAAACCATTTGAGTGAACGCCAAGCTTTTGCTTTATTGCTCACAATGTGAGATTTTTACATAGTTTCAAACAGAAACGCACACATGCAAACATTCGCATTTATAAATAATGCATGACGTGTGTCTTTGTAAAATACAAAGCATATTATATCCATCGCTATGCGGCATAGTTCTTAGCTAGCACACATTGTTTTTTTTCATGAGATTGCTGAAATTATCGACCAACATAATCGCACTATGTATTAAAATTTTCTTAATAAATAGTTTTCACATTGTATTCGTATTTACATCCTTCAACCACATCATCGCTTACCATCAGGTGCGATAATGGTCAAAACGCTAGCCAATCAAGAATAAAAAAGGAATTTACACAGCTGGTATTATTTATGAAGTAGTTTAGCGAAATAATTTCGTTGTAGTTGGTTTTAGAAAGTTTTGTAATGGATTTGCTTAGTTATCACAGTATATGGGGAGAATTAGTGTGTCTTGGATGTGTGAAGCGACTTTAATATTACGCAGCTTGGTTCGAATCCTGCTCGGGTGACCAATGACTTGGTCTCTCTCTCACAAAAGGTGAAAGAAAACGCGAGGATACCGGCACGTCCAAGGGTCTGTAGACTCTTTCAGTGAGTGAAGCCCCAGAATCCCATCAGTGGGATGACGATGATATTAAAATGATAAGCGAGTTTTTTTTGTTATTTTATAACATACTAGCATAATTTCGCTTATAAAGCATAACTGTATATTCACAAGCTGTTAGCGACTTCGTTCGCGTAGCTTTTGTTTCTATTCAGTAACCATTGCGCTTGCGCACTGCAATGCTCCTTCGCGTTCGGATGAATGGTATATACGTAATTTCTTATTTTATTTAATTGTAATATCTTGTTACCAATAAATATGATTATGATTAATCAATATTTAAGAGAAGAGTGAATAGTCAAGCCTGTTTTGAGAATGAATAAGCATCAGGCTATAACATTATACTTTAAGTAACTCCATGATTCCTTGGTGAGAGAGAATCAAGCTCCCGCTGCGAAAAAATCGAATATACTTTTTTGTTCCTCCGGTTACACCAGTGATTATTAACTGTGTGGACGCGAAGCGCGAGCGAAGCATGTCCTTTGCGGCTTGGGCAAAAATGTCTGGCTTTTCTGTGGTCGAATTTTTCAACCGTTTCTCGTGAATTTTTGTAAGCAGGTTCGATAATTTTTATGTCGATACAGTTTTTGATTCCATGTTTAATAATATATTACGAGCCGTGCCCCGCGGCTTTACCCGAATTAATCCCAGGTATAAACTATTTACATTCCTAATTTCATCCAAATCCGTTCAACCGTTACAGCGTGAAGAGAAAACAAACATACACACGCATTTACTCACAAACTTTCGCATAAAAAATATTTATACATACACATTTTTTTTTTAATCCGACAATATTCCTAAAAGGTGTTTTTACAGTTCGACTTTACAAGCATACAAGGCAATCGCAAAAGCAGTTTTTTTTTATTCTCTATAGGCAAGCATTTGACCACTATCTCATGTGATGGAAAGCGATGACGCGACCGAAGATGTAGCATGCTTGCCTAGAAGATACCTATTCACTCTTTACTTGATCAAAGATAAATATATTCTAATATTCTAAGTAAACAACAATTTATACATTTAAGAAGTTCACTTTGCGTGTTCCCTGCGTTGTAATAGGTTCACCACTTCTCATTCCGCCAGCGCGTTCACCAGCAAATAGAAGCCAAGCTATCAGAATTGAAACAGATACATTTATAGCTGTACATTTCAGTTGTATTGTATGGTAACCAGTTATGAGACCACGTAGTTACATATGTGCTACTTAAAGCAATCACACTCACAGCCCCAAATTCAAAGTCGTGGTTGACGGAAAAATTTAAGTGTCTGAGTGATATTAGTTTATTAGAACCAGTAGCACAAATAATGTCCTTAAGGAAGGATAGTTGTGCTCTTGAATCGAACCCAGAACCTAAAAGACAGTAGACTTGGGCACTGCGCCCACTAGGTTATCATTGATATCCGATCGTTTTATATCTTTATAAGTCAGTACACTTCTGGTGCCACAGAAGGTTACTACAGCTACTTGTAATATATGGTATTCTGTGGTACAGCCTCAAAATTCCAACGTTAATTTTACACTCTGTGACTTTAACAATAACAGTGTGATCGTTGGAGCAATCTAAGTTCATTGGAGGAATGTAGATTCTTGGTTCCATTAGCAGATTTTACTTTGCTAGAGAATTCTTACTCTATATCCTGACCATGAGAAGCCTGACAGGTGGACAGCCTCCTGGTTTCATTGAATACCTTTTTCCTTGAAGGATAGATTTGGAGACCAAATAGAGACTAAGACGTGACTTATACTATATTGCCAGTAGATTCCTGGTACCATCAAAAAATTCGTCATTTCTAATGAATTGACGACTCTATGTCCTTACCATGAAGAGTCTGACTGGTGGACGGCCGCCAGGGTTCATTGAACACTTGCTAAAGGAACGGCAACCTGTAAACTATATTGCCAGAAGGTTCTAGGTTGCATCAGAAGATCCAGCTTTGCTATTGAATTTTCGTCTTTATTCCCTTACCATGAGGAGTCTGACTGGTGGACAGCCGCCAGGGTTCGTTGAACACCTCCTGGAGGAACGGCGACTCTAGCTCCAGGTATTTGGAGACCACGTAGAGGCAGAAGAGGTGGCGATCTATACCATGACCCGCCATCGCGTCTTGGATGCCTAGCTGGTGACGCTGAGTCGCCTTTACGAAGAGATCCATGCGTTGGTCAAGCTGAAATATGTCGAAATTGCTCACTTGAGATATGATAAGAACTGTAAAAAAAAATTTTTACTTTTGATAGGCTAGTGTTTGGTTGATAAGTGACGATGTGACCGAGGGTAGTAAGCTAGGCTTAGAATTGATTTTGTTTGTATAGCGTTAGCCATGCTTGGCAGAACTAAAGTAGTAAATCTAGAAAACAACTAGTATCGCATGAGGCAGGGACATAAGATGTTAATAATAAGGACAGGATAATTTCGTCACTTCCGGCGGAGTTTGAGTAGCTCAGCGGTTTGAACAGTGGGGCGCTTTTATCCCAGCCTTTAGATTCGTAAGTATTACAATTGTTTTTAACTGTTGGCATAGTTAAGTACGCGTTCGCCTTCTAAGTAGGTGTTCGATTCCCAGCAGAAACAGAACCTTTCTCCCCAAACAAAAAATTGTGCTTCTGGTTCTGGTTGTGATTGTGTGTGTGATGTGAATGTTGCCAGCACCCACGACACAAGTCGGACTTTGTGTGGGGGCTGTGGGGCTATGATTGTGAAAGCATTTACATTTAGGATTTACAGTTTCACTCACGGTTAGTTTCTCTCATTGTTGCGAGACTAGTTTTAGAGCAGTCGGTGCTCCTTCTCCTGTCGAGTACGCGCGTAGACAGTCCAGCGTCTCGGCGTGTACACGAGTCCCCGAAATTAGTCTCGCAACAATGCGACAAGCCAACCGTGAGCAAAACCGTAAATCCTAAGTATAATCATTACGAATCTTTCAATGAAACAATTGTTAGTCATAGAAGTGCATGTCGCCAGCGAAGTGCACTAAATTTGCGGCGCCAAATTGATAGAAGTACTAACCGATGCGTTAGGATCCACCATAGACTTGACCCAGGCGGAGCTTTCAATCGTGCAAGGTCTTACGGTCTCCGTACGGCCTTCTCTGAACAGGCGCGTCATTGAGGCCTCGTATGTGAGGCAGAACCGTCCCGCGTCGCGGTAGTAAGACAACTGCAAGATCATCTGGATGTACGCGTCGGGAGATATGCGGCATTTCTTCATGAATCCTGGAATTACGACACAAATACGCTTAAACAACATATTTTTTATTTTGTAATTAGTCTGGGCAACAACGCCACTTGACGATGTGATTCACCATAACGTTTTCTACAACATCCAGTAGATAAAGGTTTACATGAGTTACACCTAAATACAATACATGCATTGTTAAAACGTATCTTATACAATTTTATACCGATTTAGACTTAATTCATGCTGCATTAATTTTAAATGTTATTGGAAAATAATCTTCAGAAATCAGAACTTTATGATTATGTCGAATAATTACGAAACATATAAACAAAAAACTAAAAAAATCACAAATTTGTACTTCCCGCCCTTAACAAAGCGGTCATATAAGCCAAGGATTTTCCAGCGAAAGTAACCGCGGTTTGTCTCCAATCTCGATGGTTCACACTGACAAAATTACTTCATAAATTAATTATTAAGGTGTGTCCTTAATTTATGGTGTAAAAAAATCTGTAAATTCGGTTTAAGGACGATAATTTTACATGATAACGTAATAAGAAAACATCGAAGTTTAGTCCGATCGTGCCTCTCTATCGCTTGTTCCGCGCTCTCGCTTGCACTTTCAGGCTCAGGCGGAACGTGACACTTTTTCCTGCATGCAGCCGGTGTTCATCGATGTATAAGACGTTATCACGTCAAAAGAAAATTCTTAAATCTATAACTAACCCGTCTAGATGCGACAGGCAACTAGTCTGTCGGATCTATGCGAAAGACTTGCGTCATTGCTTTACTGAAATGTTTTAGAATAATGCTTTCTAGCAGAAAAAAAAATCACCTATATCTAACTTTAAATAAAGCGTCAAACGTCTCATTGTATATAGTTTTATTTGTACTGTAGTGAATAAAATATTACCCTCACCGTTCCCCCACTTCTCATACATTCGCATCCATAGATCTGTAGTTTCTGCGCTACGCTGTACGTATTGATGATTGCGGACTTAAAAGTCTTCGTTTATTTATTGTAGAATATAGTAAGTGAAGCATTATACTCACTTTTCCGTACTTACTTACATAAGTATCCTAAGATTCACGTCATTGAGTAGTTTCTGCGCGACGCTGTCTAAAGAGTTGATTGCGATCTGCCTGCATCATTCATTGTAAGATATGGTAAGTCTCATCTTTCCCATACTTCTCGTACCTCAGTATCCTAAGGTTCACGTCATTGAGTAGTTTCTGCGAGACGCTGTATGAAGAGTTGATTGAGGTCTGTTAGACTCATTCACTATAAAATATGTTAAGTGAAATATTACTCTAATTTTTCCCACGCTTCTCGTATATCAGTAGGTCCACGTTGTTGAGTAGTTTCTGCGCGACACTGTATAAAGAATTAATTGCGGTCTTCAAGTCTTATTTATTGTAGAATATAGTACGTAAAGCATTATACTCACTTTTCCATACTTACTTACATAAGTATCCTAAGATTCCCGTCATTGAGTAGTTTCTGCGCGACGCTGTATAAAGAGTTGATTGCGGTCTGCCTGCCTCATTCATAATAAAAGTATGGTAAGTGAAATTTAAGTCTTATCTTTCCCATACTTCTCGTACCTCAGTATCCTAAGGTCCACGTCGTTGAGTAGTTTCTGCGAGACGTTGTATGGAGAGTTAATTGCGGTCTGTTAATCTCATTCACTGTAAAATATGGTAAGTGAAAAATTATTTTCATCTTTCCCTCGCTTCTCGTATATCAGTAGGTCCACGTCGTTAAGTAGTTGCTTTGCGACGCTTTAAAAAAAAATTATTTGCGGTCTGTTAATCTCATTGTATAATGTACTAAATTAAACATTACTCTCATCTTTCCCATACTTCTCGTACATCAGTATCCTAGGATCTACGTCGTTAAGTAGTTTCTGCGAGACGCTGTATGAAGAGTTGATTGCTTTCTGCAAGTCTCATTTATTGTATAATATGTAAGTGAAGCATTACTCTCTCTTTTTTCATACTTCACGTAAATCAGTATTCTAAGGTTCACGGCGTTGAGTAGTTCTGCGTGACGCTGTATCGAGAGTTGATTGCGGTCGGCAAGTCTCATTGTATAATGTAGTAAATTAAACATTACTCTCATCTTTCCCATACTTCTCGTACATCAGTATCCTAGGAAATACGTCGTTAAGTAGTTTTTGCGAGACGCTGTATGAAGAGTTGATTGCGTTCTGCAAGTCTCTATATTGTATAATATAGTAAGTGAAGCATTACTCTCTCTTTTTTCATACTTCACTTATATCAGTATTCTAAGGTTCACGGCGTTGAGTAGTTCTGCGTGACGCTGTATCGCGAGTTGATTGCGGTCGGCAAGTCTCATTGTATAATGTAGTAAATTAAACATTACTCTCATCTTTCCCATACTTCTCGTACATCAGTATCCTAGGAACTACGTCGTTAAGTAGTTTCTGCAAGACGCTGTATGAAGAGTTGATTGCGTTCTGCAAGTCTCATTTATTGTATAATATAGTAAGTGAAGCGTTACTCTCTCTTTTTTCATACTTCACGTATATCAGTATTCTAAGGTTCACGGCGTTGAGTAGTTCTGCGTGACGCTGTATCGAGAGTTGATTCCGGTCGGCAAGTCTCATTGTATAATGTAGTAAATTAAACATTACTCTCATCTTATGCCTACTTCTCGTACGTCCTAAGGTCCACATCGTTAAGTAGTTTCTGAGCGACGCTGTATTAAGAGATGATTGCGGCCTGAAAGTCTCAATATTGTAAAATATGGTAAGTGAAACATTACTCTGATCTTTCCCATACTTTACGTACACCAGTATCCGCTGTACGGTAAGTTGATTACGGTCGCTAAGTCTCATAGTAAAATGTAGTAAATGAAACATTACTACCACGATTTCCGTACTTCTCGTACATGAGTATCCTAACGTCGTTGAGTAGTTTCTGCGCGACGCTGTATAAAGAGTTGATTGCGGTCTGCATGCCTCATTGTAAAATGTAGTAAATGAAACATCACTCTCACCTTTCCCATACTTCTCGTACATGAGTATCCTAAGGTCGACGTCGTTGAGTAGTTTCTGCGCGACGCTGTATGAAGTGTTGATAGCGCTCTGCAAGTCTTCGTTTTGTAAGTCCCATTGGAGCCGGATCGGGGCGGGCGGCGGGTTGGTGACATTACCGATTGTGTTGCCATCTGATGCGTATCTGTACATATAATTGTAAAAATTATGAAACCAGATGGTGTATGAGGCAGATTTTCATCTAATACACAACTCACCGCTAAAGGCCGATAGATGAGACGGAAAATTGACTACTGGTTGAAAATACTTCAGCATTAAGTCCACTTATATACATAGTATGTGCATGAAATTTTTAAATAAATAAGCAATGTACTATAAACTACATGAACAGAACAGAATATAAACCAAATAAGTTGCGACGCTTGTTCGATTGTGTGTTCCAAAAACAGAATGTTCTCATTACGGTAGTACCACTGATATGCTAATATTGTATATGCAAATAATTCAACTAATTAACAATGCCACCGTCCTCGACCCACACTTATGGATCAATAAGATATTAAAATTTAATTTTTACTACCAAGAAAATTTTAATAAATTGACAGTATACAGTACCCATAGGAACATATATTAAAAATATATAATTTAGTCACAGGACTCTTCATCCTTACTAATATTATAAACGCGAAAGTAACTCTGTCTGTCTGTCTGTTACGCTTTCACGCCAAAACAACTGAACCGATTTGAATGAAATTTGGTACACAGATAGTCCAGAGCTTGGGAAAGAACATAGGCTTCTTTTTATCCCGGAATTCCCGCGGGTCCGGAACTTACGCGGGTGAAACCGCGGGGCGCAGCTAGTTACTAATATTTAAATAAATTGTAATAAATAATTAAGTAGCATCGAAACACTGCAATAGAGAAACAAATAAATATAGTCTCATAAAGTTACTGTAATGAGCGATTGTAAATTTCCAAAATAGTCATCATCCATAATATTTAACTAAAACGAGAGGACTACCTTGTCCTTCACACAAAGAAAAATTACTTACCCGATTTCTAATTCGGACCAAATAACGTACTCCCACAGGTGACCCATGACAGGCGCGTCTGCCCTGAAAAGGAAAAACTGAAGTTATTGCTTGGTTTATACATCAATTCTTTCTGGCTATGCCCTGCAATTATGTTCGCGTTAATGTATTGCACGAACAAAATTACCTAGCTAGATATACCTGTATTTACATTTTTTATTGATTTATTGTATGACTTAGTTCTTGTAACAGTTGGCGCAGTGGACAGGTCTGCGCCCTCTACGCCATGGATCCTGGGTTCGATTCCCGGCAGGAGTACAAATTCCTTCCCAAGGGATATTTGTGCTTCTGGTTCTGGGTGTAATGGTTGTGTGGGGCTGTGAGTGTGAATGCGTTTGTTGTTTGTTTGTTTGTAAATATCCTATACGAAAAGGGTTACAACTGAAAACCAGCGCACTGCATTAATAGTGCATTTATGCTGGGCTGTATCCCTATTGTAGCAACTCGTGTTAATCATAATGTTAAATTATACAGTTATTTGTGAGTGATTGCTACATATAAACCTATTTCTGTTCTATTCTTTTGGCAAACCTACTAGCCAATACAGCATGGAATGTGCAAATTAGCATGACGATTTATTCAACAGTTACCAGTTAAATTATTCGAATGCTCAGGTTGATTTGATAGGATCATCTTGAGCGAAAACTTAAGTTACGCTGACGGATAAGAGCTCGATTCAAACTTACAGATCGTAAGAATCGTCGGCACTAATCAGGCAGTCGCAATGCGCCTTTCGATTTGACCAATCGAAACATTTGGGCCAATGCAATGGTTCAATTTGAGCTAACGGAACTATTAAGCCCACGACTCGATTCGGCTCAACAGAAGTCTGGCCGACAACAGAACCTTAAACTTTGTAAATAAGGGTTTAATTTGCTTATCTTGTAAAAATAACTATTTAGCGATCATCTTAACTTCAAATAAGACGAACGGTTCAAGTCAGGCCGACAGCAGACCTAAAACCTTGTAAATAAAGGGTTTAATTTGCTTATATTGTACAAATAACTATTAAGTGACTTAAATATCGGCTGTATAATTGTTTTTAGTGTGTAACTTGCTCCTAGGCATGTATTGGTGTTTGTGTACTTACCAAGTATGTTCAGCGTTGAATCCAACCTGAAACAATCAAATTTCATTAGAAAGTATTAAGGACTTCTATTCGTCTCTCGTCGATCTTCTATTCGACTTGTATTCGTCTATAGTTGTCTCGAGACTGATGTTTATCACAATAAAAGCAGAGATAAACGTGTGGAAACCACAATGTTCAAGAATTACTAAATTCGAGACAGTGGGCCAGTTTAGCGGTTGGAGAGAATACCTGCGGATTGAACCCGCGGCCATAGGGAGTCATGCCCTATTGCTCTAACCGCTGAGCTACTTAATCCTTGCCTCAAGCGACGAAATTATCCTTGCCTTAGTATTTACGTGTTACACGTGTGACGTCATCTACCGAAGAGTTTTTGAAACTACTTCGAGTCTAACATTGCAGATAGATACAAGTTGCGTTGATAACGTCCACAGTAATTATAACATGACATAATTTCTAAATTTACTACTATACAACTTTTATGAATGTAGAACTACTACTTCCTTTTGGATGGAGCATTTGTGTGGAATAAGATGATTAAAATATAAAGAATAACTAGCCTTGTTGCTTCGCCCGCGTTTATCAAATTAAAAAGTAGCCTATGTGTTAGTTCCGAATTTCCAAATCCGTTCAGCCGTTACAGCTTAAAGTGAAAACAAACATACACACATTAGTGTAATTCCTATTTGTATTAATTATTTTAAGGTCTTCTATAATGAGTATACATATGTATGTTATATTAAAAGTAGGTTAAACTCACAAAGCCGTTGGTGCTGAAGCATAGATTGAATGACTTGTCGAACCATCGGTCATGTCCCTTGCCGTGGAGGAGTTCTCGCCCGAACTCATCTAATTTAGCAGCGTCGGAAGCGTCATAGCCATACTCTCTGTCATCTGTTAACACATGGACGACCATCAGTTACTGCACTTACTGATTATAAGTATTTTTCGACCGACTTCAAAAAAGGAGGTTCGACTTTACGTATTTTTTTTTGTATGCTGGCGGCATTATCGCGTAACTTACGCGATAATTATGAATAAATTTTGATGAATTTCTTATTGTTTGGTAGATCATACTTCAAAGGTGGTTCCATAAAATGTTATCCAAATCGATCAAGCCAAAACCAAAATATAAACGGTGAAGTCGGTATTTTTAAGCTTTGCTTGCGTTTCAAATATCAAACTACTTCAAAAATTGAGGTTCTCAATTCGACTGTATGTTTTTTTTATGTTATTGTCACGCATGCCTTGCCTTACAGTTCAGTGCTACCCAGAGTTATGAACTTATATAAATATGACAAATTCCTGCGCGGCAAAGAAACTGCGCTCCTCACCTTAAGATATTAGATGTTGAATCTCTTTAATATCACTGATACAATAATATGAGTTTTTAAACGAAAACGAAAAACAGCGTTGTTGATTTTGTATTAATTTCTTCTTTTTACCGACTTCCCAAAAAAGGAGGAGGTACTCAAGTAGACTGTATTTTTTTTTTAATGTGTTTTACCTCATAACTTCTCTCCACGTGAGCCGATTTCGAAAATTTTTTTTAGTTTGAATGATGTCTCTTTCTAATTGGTCCCATTTTAATTTGATCAAGATCTGATCAGTAGTTCTTGAAATATCGTCAATAATGCCTATTTTGTGGGCAATATTGCGTACTTTGACGATGTTCTCGTTTACCCGACTTTAAAAGTTACCTCATAACTTATTTCGTTGTGCACCGATTTTGATGATTCTTTTTTTATTTGAAAGCTGGTGCATTAAATCTGATCAAGGTTCCGATGATAAAGCTGAAGTCGGGTTTTTTAAGCTTTGCTTGCGTTTAATTATTTACTTGATATTTACATTACTGTGATTATTGTTTATCTGACATAAATGTTATCAACGTTACTAGAAGATCAAGCGAACTGCCCGTTGGTTTAGTTGGGTGAGCGCTCGCCTTCTAAGCAGGGGGTTATATCGGGTTCGATTTCCGGCGGGAACACAAGTTTTCTCCCCAAGGCAAATTTGTGTTTCTGGTCCTGGTTGTGATTGTGTGTGTGATGCGAATGTTTCCGGCACCAACGACACAAGTCATCTAACTTAGTGTGGGGCTGTGAGTATGAAAGCGTTTATTTATTATTTATTATCGCTTACACGCAAATTGTTTTGACTACAAGTTATCTTAAACGGAACTAAATTATCACATGCCTTATATCTTTGTACCTACAACATTATTTGCGTTAAATGTATTACAATGTAAATACTTGTTATTCAATAAGATATAAGGATTTATACAATCTATATATTAATCAACTAAACAGATCAACGGAAAAACATGAACACACGCTTTCACACTCACAGCCCCGATACCAAGTTCGAAGACTTTTATCGTGCCGACACTTTCACATCACAGAAACACAATCACACCGAGAACAAGAAACACAAATGTCCCCTGGGGAGAAAACTTGAGGATAAAACTTGTGTGTCCACCGGGAATCGAACCTGATGTTCTCTGCTTATAAGTCAGTCGCGCCGCCAACAACACCAGCAGGCAGTTGAGTAATAAGGACTTTTTGTTTTAATAATTAAACCCAAGCAAAGCTTTAAAAAACCGACTTCACTGCTCTATCTTCGGACCTTTGATCAGATTAGATGTACTAAACCCGCATTATTGAAGATATTTCAAGAACTACTGATCAGATCTTGACTAAATTTGAATGGGACCAATTGGAAAGCAACATCTATCAAACTACCCGTTGAACTTATTGTAATTGTAATTTAATAACTATACATATTTATTTTCTTTTAATTTTAGCTTCGCATTCTTATGCATTTAGTCAGTATCAAGTAATAATATATATCAAGTGTGTCCTAGCCACAAGTCACAGTCAAAGTCAAGTAAAAGAGTCAAGGTCCAGTAATTGTCAAGTCATGCCATAGAAAAGTGGTAGAAACTTTAATAGAAAATCTATTGTAGTTTTGGAGCGAAAGCGAAAATCACGTTTTTCAACTTTGTATGATTTGCCTACACTTATGCACGTTTACTAAGTACTAACGGTTAAAATTCTACCATTATTACACATTAACATTCGAAGAAACACAGGTTTTGGAAAATCAACAACGCCATTTTTTCACTTTCACGGAAATATCCAATAATTATATTATTATAACCGCATTAGGACCATAATAGTTGTATTCATAGAAATATAAAATAACCGTGTCATTACAATTATATTCTCTAGTGCATCGAAACGAATATATAATATATAAGTGCACTTGCATATCAAATGTCCTATTGTTATAGCAATTGATGAAATCATAATACATTTAAATATTTATTACCTTTATAATGAGTTAGCATTTGCAGCTGTTCATTATAATGCGTTGATACGACTTTAAGTTGATACTGTAGAACTACTTGACGTTACTTTCGTTTGAAATGTTTGCTAATGGCAATTAGAGTCCTTAAACTTTCATGAGTGTCTCTATGGGGTACATGTGAATAAACGATTTTTAATTTGAATTGAATGGATAATAATTTAAACGTCAGCAGAGCTTAAAAAACCCGACTTTACTTAACTTCGGTACCCTTGATCAGATTAAATTAATTAAATACGCATTATTGAGGTAAACTTAAAAACTATTGGTCAGATCTTGATCTAGTTTAAATGCGACCACAAGTGATGCACCTACTTTCAAATAAAAAAAGAATCATCAAAATCAGTTCACCTAGAAAAATCTTCTGAGGTAACACACATAAAAAACAGTCGAATTGAAAAAGTTAGTTAAAAAACGTGAAAACCTTCGATCACTTAGATATAAAACGTCGCATCGGGTTAGTTGCAAAATCCCCCTTAAAGAGGATTGTGATACTTTTAGCGTCAAAATCCCTTTTAACCTAAATTTGCAGCTCCAAAGGAGATTTTGACAATAAAAGGCCAACTATCCCCTTTAAGGGGAAAAACACTTTTTTTATGCTCGATAGCAAGCATTTGACCACTATCTCACATGATGGATAGTAACGATGTATAACCTAATAAAAAATCCTAAATGGAGTCGTAAGAACGGTTCGATTTTGTAGTGACGTGTTTTAAACGCTAAACGTCTCAAAATCCCCTCTAAAAGAGATTTACTAAAGGGTATTTTGCAGCTAACCCGTCGCATCGACGTAATAGAAGTAATTTGAATTGTCTTATTTGTTTATAATTACATACACGTATCCACGTTTGTATAGGATTAATCGGTACACTAATTTATTTAAGTTTGCGTTAGATCCGAGGTTCATTTGCTTGTAGGTCAATGCTTTTAGTATGTAAATCCAACGTTCATTACCCTCTTTAAATTTGGAAATGCGACCATTAAAGTATTAAATGCTTGATGCTTTGATTATCTAAAGTTTTGTTCCAATGTATTGTTGTCTAAAGCGTAATTATTATGTGGAATTATATTTAAATCAATAATTATTAATTGGTATTAGTAATCATAAAACTCATATTAGAATTAATTATGGATCGTATTGTCTGAAATAAATGATTATTATCACCTAAGCAAACATTGAAAGCGGCCCTTTCAATACAATGCAGGGAGGTCCTATTGTGGCCTCTGTTGAACATGGTCTGTCGAATGTGGGCCCAATGCGACCTGTCTCCAGCAGTCAAGGCAGCTACTCGCTCTTCAAACGGTACAGAAGGAGTCTTATCATCCAAGATCTGTTGGATTTGCCTGTAAAGGAGAAATAAAGAATTCGTTTAAACATGCAGTTATTATACAGATTCATCATGTTTGAATATCGCATTTTAGTCACATGAATCATTCCAATTACACAAACATAAATGTAATAGTAGCACTCATAGTGCGACTGGTTCGACGTTTGTGGATGAACTACGACTATTTCGGTACTAGGAGCCAAGATACAAAATGCTTTACCACCATGGATTTCACAGAAAGTTCAAGCCCGTCGTAAGATTCGATACCATGGCCACTCGATTGGAAGGCGGGCTTACTATACGACACCGACGGCGCCATCACGGCTTTTGACTACGACCACTATGTTCTGAAGGAATTATGTGAATGTATAAATAATACCCTTTCCTCAGCGAGTGAAGCCAAGCATAACTATTTACAAGTTAATCATGAGAATGAGCAACCTCTTGAAAAGCACGGCCTAACGTCACCCCGAGTCTAATAGTTGTTTACTATTAACCATAGCCTAGAAATCATAGTTCTTTTAATCCTCGTAGAACATCGTACACTATCTCACCTGTTCGTAAGTGATGACGTGGTCTAGGGTGTTTAACATGCCCGGCCTAGATTGCAACTGGCTTTTAAAAATAAATTATCTATACACCATTCATAGCTTGGCGACATCCTGGTCTTTGTGATACACTTATCTGTTTTATATACGAATGAATGTTAATAATAGGATTATGTAGATTTAGACAATTAATATTATGTTAATTATTTTAATTATTCATATATGAGTGTACCAGCTTAGTCTCATACACTATACCTTGTTGAATAGCAATTACTATTTACAGAAGCAATGGGGCTTGCCTTCTTGGAATATTGTCGAATGGACAAAATATTGGATCAAAATATTTTAAAGTTTAATCTAAGTTACAAATATTTGAGATACGTGTGTTGAATAACACTGTAATGTACATTTTAAATATCAAGGCATACGTATTTAGGAATATAATAATCTACAAAATCGACCAATAAATGCCCTATAAAGTGAAAGAGCTCAGAATCAGAATCAGAATAGTCGTTATTGTATAACTGTGTTGTAAACAAGGTGTAAAAAAACATGTTTGGTATTGGTAGCAACAGTATGTCCATTTCGGGCGTACAATAACAAGTACTCGAACAAAAATACTCTGTATACGTCTTAGTACATTCATGACAGTAGCATGTATCAATATTGTACTTACTTACATTTTTTAAGTATTAACAATATTATATTATAAATTAAAACATTTCTTACGTTGAGAAAACTATAAGTTTATGAATAATGCAGACTCATGATATCAAGTTTAAAATAGGACTCGTAAAACAAGTACAACCCAGTACAAAAATTCGCATCGTAATTAATTTCAAACATCACGTGATTACTGCAATATGAGCGAGTAAACTTTGAACAGAAAGTGGTCTATCTGCTTTCACATTATAGTGATAAATGTAGAAAGGAAAAATTATCGCTTGAGGCGGGATTCCCGCCAATCCTGCGGGGATGGAGCAAACTATCATTTTTCCTGTCTAAATTCATTACTATAGTTCTGCATACCATGGCTAATGCTATATAAATAAAAATCAATTGCTTTCACATTGTCAAGTTCTCGTATATTACGTTAGCAAATGATTTAAGACCTTACCTCAGTGGATTTGACTTAATCTTGTTTGAAGTACATTCTAAGGCAGACCTTAATTCGACTGATTGCGAACGTTACGATCAAATTGCGCTTACATGTATATAAATTCGAAATAAAGAGGTTTTGTTTGTGCGCTAGAGAGTACACCCTCCTTGACCTATAGCATTAGTTCTTTTGTTATTTTATATGCATTATTTATTCGATAAACAATTGTCAACTATGTCGAATGCCCCAGGGCAGACTAAACCCTGCCAATCAGTCTGTTATGTCTAGATAACCTAACCTTTGGTCTCAATTTACTGTGTCCAATACAACGATATTACAGACTAAACAGACCTTAGATCTGTCGTAATTCGATAGTCAAATACAAATAGACTACTGAAATGACCAACTGCAGAAATTACTATTGAACACATTAATTGGATGGAATACTGACAGTCTAGGCTATACTATATCACATGGACTAGACACCACTTGCTCCTTCTGCCATTATTATAAGTTTATTAAGTTTTTACTGCTGGAAGTCAAGACCTCTCTCGAGGTGTCTCTAGCATGGAGATAGTCTAGCTAGGCTATAAGCCACCACACTGCGGGTTGCTGTATGCTACTAATATATAATATAATGTATTTATTTATTTAAGTAACAAGACCCACGTGTAAGTAAATTATACAATACAATAAATCAATCCTGATTATTATGGTTAGTAAGCGATAAATATACTTACATATTGTCTATCTTTATATATGATTTAAGTACGCGCACGAAATCTTTATTTATGGGACTATCTTTCTCAGCTATAATTTGCCCTATGCTGTTTGGACTGCCACGCACCCCGCTCAGAGATGTTGTTATCTTTTTTCTGAACGGGTCTCTACGAACTATACTACTACGGAATAGCACAGAAAGTAATGGTGGCATTTTTGTGCGAGAACCCTTGTTTTCCGCTACTACGAATTACGAGCGGCTTGCTCATCTCGTCTCACAGTTAAATAAACATGATAAAAGTTTAAAAAGTAAGACCCGACTGCTCAAGACGACATGAGACTTTCTACAATTTTAACAATAAAAATATTTACATTCATTAATTACAACGTGTGTTATATATTTAAGAGCTCGTTCATTTGATTCCCATTTTAGTATTTGTCTGTTTTACGCTTACGGCCGCTACTTCATGGAGAACAAGAAACGCCATTTTTAAAATAAAAAGAAACGTATTCCCTTACACCGCAGAATTGTAATAAATTCAACGATACCCTAAACGTTGCAATCGGTTTATTAGTTTCAACGCTGTGAGTGTGTGTGTGACAGTGATGTGTGCTAACATACATATATATATATATATATATATACTTTGCTAATATCGTAGTCCTCATGTTTGGTTCCCCGTAAAAATTATCGCCTGTGATCAAGGTTACGCGGTGATTATTTCGTAACAGGTCGTTATTTTCCGGATGGAGGACTCAGGGCCGATCCAATTGAGACCCGTTACGACTACAAGTGACAAACCTTGTCAACGATAAGTGACGTTACGTAAGAAGGTCAGAGGATCGGTTAATTTAGTAGTACTCTGACATTGCAATATAATTATATTGCGTAGGGGAGTAGAGCTTGCTCTGATCAAAGCATTGATATCCCGTCACCTCCCATAGTCCTTCCTTCCTTGCGGTTATATGAATCATGGAACGCTCTGGCTTGTACCAGAAGTTCCTACATATATTTATCTCCCATCTACTACCTTCTGTTCCACCCCCTGGGCTCATCGGACGACACAAACGGAAGCTACTTTTTAACTTGATATTAGCGGACAAAGCCGCGGGGCACGGCTAATATTGTATGCTATCTACGGGCCAATTGCCTATATTTCCTAAAACTTAACTAAACTATGTACAGCAAAGAACTAAGTTACCTACAAGACATCGAGCTTATAGGTAACTCAAGTGTTCAAGCCCACTACCAGTGGGTAGCGTTCCCATTATGCTGGTGGCATTGCTTCACTGAATTGCAATGCTAATACGTTGTGCCAAATAAGTGCCAGCATTTTGAACACACGTCGCCTCAACCAGGCGCTCTGATAGATTTTTGAACATAGAATGAGCTACATTAAATTGCAGGTTTCATTTTAGTATTGAGCCAGCTTAAATCGTTAGTGCTACTAATTATAGAAAACTATATTAATTATATTCTAGTATCTTTTGCATAATCACTTATGGTTAATTAATGTGCATAAACTTAACGTATTGCGGGTCGCTTGTTTCTAGCCAATTAGTTATAATAGTAACTAATTAATTAATACCTAGTTACTTTATTAATTAGTACATTTACGTCACGATAGCTATAATATGCTAAATATACGCGCTTCTTCTAGCAAAGCAATAAATTCAAATCAACTAAATTTCTTAAGGATTTTGATAGAGGTTATATGTTTGTACCGTTTGGGGTAGAAACTTTGGGTCCGTGGGGACCGGGTGTTCACGACATTTTTGAATATTTATCCAAACGTTTAGCTGAGGCGACAAATGACCAGAATCCTTGCTCTTATTTAGCACAACAAATTAGCATCGCTATTCAACCTGAAAACGAAGCCATTATTCTGGGCCGTTTTCCTTCAGCAAGCGGTTTACAACAATTTTGAGTACTATTAGTTTTATTCCCCTTTTGTAATTTCATATGACATTTTTATTATTATTTAAAAAATAAATTTATTTGTGGCCCGTAATATTAAAAGCTTAAAGATGTTTATATTATTGATAATAATTTTCATTACGTTTAAGAAATCTCAAAATTTTATTTAAAAGGCAATGAATATTTTATAAATGTAACCGCCAAAGAATTCGGCCTAAATTTTATATTAGAATAAACGCAAATATATACACGCGACACATATATTAGTAACAGGGCCTCTGGGTCACCAAAATGCAGGCTCAGCCTAGTTTTGGGGTCCGCAGTAACCCAATTAAATAACTGAACTTTGTTTACACCGAATGTAAAACAAATCAAATTCTAATCTACTATATGTATACGTTTATAAAGATAAAAAACAGCGTTTGTATTGTTTTTTATTTTATTTTTGGTATCGCAATCTTTTGCATTTAGCCAGTATCAAGTAATAATATATTTCAAGTTTATTTCATATAAGTTATATTAAAGTCCTAGTCACAAGTCACAGTCAAGTAAAATAGTCAAGCTCCAGTCATAGTCAAGTCCTGCCTTAGTAAAGTGGTAGAAACTTTACTAGAACTTCTAATTGAGTGTTGGAGCGAAAGAGAAAATCACGTTTTTCAATTTTGTATCATTTGCCTATACTTTTGCACGTTAACTAGGTATTAACGGTTAATAATCCACCATTATAAAGAAATGAATAATAATAATTACTTGACTGTGAATTGTGACTAGGACTTGAACACTCGAAGAATCACAGGTTTTGGAAAAGAATACAAAATCAACGACGTCATTTTTTCACTTTCGCGGCAAAAAATTATAGCTAGGATTAACACAGCCTATGTGTTAATCCTAGGTAGGTATAATAGCTATGTGCATTCTATATTTCATCCAAATCCGTTACACAGCGTGTAGAGAAAAAACAAACATACAAATTTATACACATACTTTCGGTAATGTGATGTGTTACATAATATGTGCCTTTGGTAAATAAATAATTAATTAATATAAATTCTGCATTTTATACGTTGCTAGTAAAAAGATATAAGCAGCAGACGTGCTAAAATTGTGTGAACATTAATAATAATGTATTTTTAAACGCGCGGTCCAAAGTCCGAGGCGTGAAGAAATCTAGGCCAATGATGATGACATAATACATACTTGTTTATATATAATACATACTTATCTTTGGTCGACATCGACATCTAGACACAGCAAATAATATCAACAACATGAATTACATTAACAACTTACGATTAACAAATCTATATAAATAAATATAAATGAATCTCTATTTCCCTTGGTCATCGCATCACGCGTGAACGGATGAAACAATATCGCATTTTTTTTTGTTGTGTTAATTATTGTCTGGAGAAGGTTCTTATGAAAGAACACTTTATCCCGGAATTCCCGCGGGTCCGGGTGTTACGCGGGTAAAACCGCGGTGCGCCAAGGCCACCCGCGCGCTCCTCCGCCCGGTCCTCAACTCGAAGCTTTGAAATATGAAAGCCAATATAGGCATATACAAGACCTACATACGCACGAGGCTAACTTACGCTGCGCCGGCATGGTACGCACAGTGCTCGGAAACGCAGAGGAAGAGACTGCAAGTCGTCCAAAACGTCACCCTGAGGATGTGCACAGAAGCCGGTCGTTACGTTCGCAATGACGTCATCGCCCGGGACGTGAAGATAGAGACAGTGGGGAGTTCGTGATCCGGCACCTCCACAACATTGCGCCGCTGCACGCCCGACCGCCGGACGTAACGACCTGGCGTGCACTCCCACGCGACATCGTCCCCAAGGGTGACGACGAAGACGGAGCAAGAGACGGCAAGGACTGATGACCGAAGATAGGAATGGAAGATTCAGTAGGGAGCCCAAGCCAAGACAGGCAAGGAGCTCCCGCCAAGATTCCCCGAGGGTAGTAGTGGTAAGAGTGTGACAACACTGAGACCCCCTTCCTGACGCCAAGACAGGCGCAGATGAAATATCATGATTGATTGAAACCATTAGGTATATATCTTAATCAATAGAAACATATAGATCAGGATCACGTCGCTTTATCTTTGGCTAGCGATAAATGTTAAAATCTCGTTTTGCAGGAGAACTATGCCATTTAAAACAAAAATTGTTTCCTGAAAAATTTTCAGTCTGAAAATTGTCATTAGTGTTTCAAAGGAAATTTGGAGAATATTTTTATGTTAACTTCACCAATCTTGTTTCTGGTTTCCATTTATTCCGATTATATAACTATCTAAGTAAATACTGACCAAATATGAAAGCTTTAATCCTTTGTATTTAAACATAAAAATAAATACAGATTAAATGCGACTATTTCTAAGAGACTAAAAAAATTTTACAGTCCTGAGTATGTACGTAAGGTCGACGTTCTCGTGCGACATTGATTTGCTACATTTATATGGACCGTCCGGGTGTGCCTTGTACCTACTACAGTAAATTATAGAAGAGTGCTAACCATTTGTGGTAGAACCAGTTTGTATGTTGCTAGTAAATAGTTTCTTTGTATTATTAGCGTGGCGGTGCACTAAAAACCACATCCAATTTTTTTTCCAATACAACATAATAGTGAGTGCATCTTATATACTTTTCTCTATATATTTTTTTTAATACAACGTTTTCTTATTTTTCTTAAATAATTAAACGCAAGCAAAGCTTTAACAAAACCGACTTCACCGCTTGACAATATTTGGAAAGCAACATCTTTCAAACAAAAAAGAAATTGGTTCACGCGGAAAGAAGTTATGAGGAAAGAAGTTACATAAAAAAAATGCAGTCGACTTGAGTATCTTATCTTTTTTTGTGAAATCTGTAGAAAATAGTGGCGGTACAAAATAGTTGTTTTATAAAAAGTATTTAAAACTAGAACATAAAGTGCCTTCGTGAACCTCTGACCCCAACACTAGGTCTCGTTAGAGTCTGTAGATATTGTTGGGTTACAAGGCCTCTAGTCATCTCCATATTATAACTTACATGTAATATAGCAACAAATGATAATATATCTTTGCACCTAGTGTTATTACAATAGTTGTTTAGTAATATATATGCATAATATATGCGTAACACTAGTTTTAAAATAAGGTGACTTACACTTGTATCTCTGCGGGTTTGAGCAGCCGTCCTCTCGAGTAGACCATGACTTTGAAGTACCGTCCTTTGTGGTAGACCGTGATGTGGGTAGAATCGTGGTAGTGAACTATTTTGTCAGTTTCCACGCCTGGCACTCGAACCGTGTTGAAAAGACGTTCGTATTGCCAGGAGCATAAGGGCACCATATTTTGTAGCATTATCTGGAAAGTGTGAAGATGTTGAGCCTGCGTCATGGCCTCTTTAAATTGACCGAGCTCGAGATTAGTATGTCCGGATTTCCGGTTGTTCTCTTCTGCTCGTCGCATTTCCTAATCAATTCTCGTGAAATTTTATGAGCAGGTTCGATAATTATATAGATTTTTTTTGTCGACACAGATTTAAAAAAAAAAATTTCAGCCATTTCGAATAAAAAAACGAAGTGTTCAGCTCACGGAGCCAATAGTTTCATATATTTGTTTTGCATGAAAAAACTCAACAATATTTAGAAGATGTAATATTATTATAGTCAGCAGTATTACTACGGCTTTAACGCGTTTCTGGAATGAGATCCAAGCTCGTTTTTTACCACAGTAGATTATCCATTAGGCTAGTGAGACATAACAAGGGAGAAAGTTTTTTTTAATGGTTATTGGGTGACGAAACGAGCAGTCGCTCGCCAGATGGAAGCGTCATGCTTGCCCATTACAGAGCAGTGCTACCCAGAGTTTTGATCTTAGGTCAAAATCCTGCGCGGCAAAGCACTGTGTACGTCACCCTGAGATATTAGATGTTAAATCTCTTCAAACTCTGTAATTTCACTGGAAACATTGCTCTTCAATCCGAAATTAGTTTTTATTAAGTAAGAAAGAAAGAAAAAAATACATTTATTTATGACACACACAACATTACACTAAAAAAACAAACAGCAAAATATATAAAAACACAAAAATGTAAGAATATATAAACAAAGAAAAAAAAAGACGTGTGGCACTCGGGGACTGCCGCGGTAAAGCTATTGCATAGCATTTTTTATCAACTTATGCAATTATAATTATTTATTTATTTTATTTATGCAGTATTTTTTTTCCTGCCACCAAGAGGCGAGTTGCTGAACTAAAGAGACAAGCGTGATATTTCAAAAAAGTCATTAAAAGTTCTGCAATTCATCGATAGATGGCAAAACTAAAAAATATCACCGCTGTGCCGGTCGGAGTGGGGGTGTTAGATTATTTTCGTTACGGAATTTCTAGAATCGGTCTCCACGCTCAAGGCCCGCGATAAAAGCTATGCAATAGCTTAATAGAACAAGTAAAAGAAAAAGAAGTATGATGTTGTGAGTGTCATGAATATAGGTCACGACACAGCATACGACTATGGTTAGAAAGATCTAACCATAGTCACTGATTTTCAGTCGTAACCCATAGTCACTTCACGAACTAAGAGAAAACTCGAGGAGTAGGAGAAAACTCACCGGTTCTAGTTCCTGGCTATCCACAAGCCGCCTGAACTTGAGGCAGAGATGGATGATCACGCCAGCTCTGGCCGCTTGTATGTTAGTATGCCTCAGGAGGATGGCGTCGGTGCCGTAGAAGTTCGAGTTCACCATGAGAGGGGAGCGACCGCGAAGGTACACGTATTCCTCCCACCAATCGGAGACGTAGTTGCTTGACCACCTAGACAGGATACATGTTAGATGTTTAAATTTATTGGCAACGCCAATACCAACCGTGCCACCAGTAGTGTCATTAACAGTTAACGACACTACCAAGAACATATTTTTTTAACGTTTTTAAAGTTTAGTACGAAATGCATATTTAAAAAACATACTGAATAAATTTGTCAAAATCTACATTTAAACTGAAGAATATTTAGAAGTACTACAGAGTAAACTCCGTTGCAAAAAAAACAACAAAATTTTAAAAAAATCATCGAGTTGTTATTAGGGCAGCCTCCAAGAACGATGAAAAAATTACAATGTCTTATAAAGATATCATATAATATATATATCATAAATGAACTACATTTGTAACTCTCAGATTTACAAAGGTTTTTCTCTCAGATTTACACACTATAATATAAGGGGGATTATTGCTTGTCGAAAATACGGCGGTTTTATTATTTTATATTAAGTTCGATAGGCAAGCATTTGACCACAATCTCACCTGAAGGAAAGCGATGATGAGGCCGAAGATGATGAATGCTTGCCTAGAAGATACCTATTTACTCATATATTATTCTATTTATTTTATTTACTATTTAAGACTTGATGACTCCCATATTATACCGTTCGAGGAACAAAGACAGATGAGTTCTACTCCTTCGTAGTACGGCCAAGCAAGGTCACGCGTGTCACGCTTTGATTGCATCAATTGTGGAGTATAATGGTTTTATTACGGCACAACTAGTCTCTCTGTTCTATCTGGACACACGCGTGTCCAGCTGGTGAAGGTAGACATTTGTGACCTTTTATTTCGTCATTCGGAGGCACTTAGATTTATGATCGTGTTCAGAAAGTGAAACTTAAAATAAATCACTATTCAATATCTCCAACTGAACAGACTGTATTGTCTATAGAAGAAGTAGTTGCATTCTAGGCCTAATTTTAGCCTTTTTTATATTCTGGACTACATCGTCACTTCCCATCACGTGAGATAGTGGTTAAACGCTGATAGGCTTCTGGCAAAAAAGTACAGTTGTGCCTTTCGTTATTGCCACACGTGTTTCTACGCCGATAATGCATGTGACTTCATAACCGTAGCTAATTTCATACAACTTCCGATTAATTTTATGATTAGGAACCCCATGTTTTTTTTTTGAAAGAGTTTGTGTAATTCATTTTCAGTTAAATTTCATATTGATCATCATGTCATTGGTCTTTGATTTCTTGCCATAAACTAATTATCGTACAGTCTTTTATGTTAGTGTTTATTTCATCTAGCTAATTAGTCCTACAAAAATGTAAATAAATGGGGCCGAAAGCCCAAATACGAAATCACTAAAAATGTTGTTCCGGAAGCTATCGTTATCTTTAACTCTATGCCTGGCATGTACCACCCTCGACCACATAATCACTGTAATACTACAAGATCAAAAATATATTGTCATTTTACATTTCCCGCCAAATAACTAAGTCAAACATAATTACATTAAAAACCGGCAGTTGTGTGCGAGTTGGACTCGCACACGAAGGGCTCCGTACTAATATCTATGAAAAACCTAGCCAAGTACGAGTCGGATTCGCGCAAAAAGGGTTCCGTACCATTAATTATCTATAAAAACGGCAAAAAAAAAAAAATCTGTTGTATGGGAGCCAACCTTACTTTTGTTTTATTTTAATTTAATAATTTATTTTTAAAGTGAATATACATATAACTAAATATTCTGTGAATATTTCAAGCGTCTACCTGTTGCCGTTATCAATATCGGGCAAAAAGATCACGTTTGTTGTATAGGAGCCCCCTTAAATGTTTATTTAATTCTGTTTTTTTGTTTGTTTTATATTTGTTGTTATAGCGGCTACAGAAATACATCACGTGTGAAAATTTCATCTGTCTAACTATAACGGTTCATGAGACACAGCCTGGTGACAGACGAACAGACTGACGCGTCAGTCTGTTCGTCTGTCACCAGGCTGTTTCTCATGAACCGTTATGACGGACGGACAGTGGAGTCTTAGTAATAGGGTCCCGTTTTACCCTTTGGGTACGGAACCCTAAAAACCACGTCACGTATTGTAGAAGTGAGTAAAATTATTTGCAATATTAACATAAACATAATAATATAATAGTTTTTATACAAATTTTCGTTGTAAGGTAACGCATACGCATTACCTTACAATAACGAGATGTTTTCATTTCTGTGGATTTATACATTTTTACTGTAAATAAATGATAATGATTATATCAATTTGTCCAAATTTAAGTATTTATTTGGATTTGAGCACAACAGACGGATTTCGATAACATATTATAATGTTATTTTTACAACTATCTAAATACGGGGTATTTGACTGATAAGAGACCGAAGAATTGGCGCGTGCAAATTCAGTAGGCTCGGCCCGATCACACCCACTATCGTAATTTTTCCTGCTAAATAGCAGAAAAAATACGATTAGCAGAAAAATTACGATTCGAATTTGTAGTCTCGGCTCGATCACACAGACTTGCGATAATTTTTCTGCTATTTTGTTTCTAGTCTCGGCTCAATCAAATCAACTATAGATAATTTTTCTGCTATTTAATTTCTAGTCTCGGCTCGATCACACCCACTTTCAATTTTTTTTTTGCTATTTAATTTCTAGTCCTGGCTCGATCACACCCAATATCGATAATTTTTCTGCCATTTAATTGTTAGTCTAAGCTCGATCATACCCACTTTTGATAATTTTTCGGCTCGATCACATCCACTTTCGTAATTTTTCTACGATTTAATTTCTAGTAACAAGATACATTGTTGAATTTTTACACATTTATCTTTTTATTTACATTATAGCCGTGATACTACTTCTACATAGTAATGTATTTTCCTCATTGACACGTAACACTTTTGTTATTACATAGCTTTCATCATTCCTCATAATTAATACTACTCCGTTTTCATGATCGACCAAAAGCAAACGACTTTGGAAAACAAAATACTTCAGGTATGGGCAGACCCCTTTACATTAGTTTTTATTATTTGTTTCATTTTTTCCATCAAAACACATATTCAGCGAAAATTTCAGATGGTTTGTTCAATAATATTTAATATTCAGGCTTTTAGGTTCCTGTTTGTACTCTTTGCGTACGAACACAAATCGATCTGAAACAAAGAGTTGTGAGTGTGTTTCTATATCACTTACCAAGACTTGAGCACCAGATACCGCTGCAACTTGACTGCGATGGTCTGTTCGAAATCCTTGGCCATCTCCACAACTCTTTCGTAGTTCTGATCGTCTAACAACGGACGGACGCTGTTTAGGTACTGGAATAAATGGGTCAATTAGATTCTACTACGTGGGGTCTATTGGTCGAGACTGCAAGCAATAAAATTATAAAACTAAACGTAGCTTTTAGCACCGTCGTAGTAAGCCGGCCTCTTGGGTGGTCGCAGTATTGAATCCTACGGACTTGAGTGTCCAGGGAAGTTAGCATTGCGATGAAGTCCAAGGTGTTAGGGCGTTTTCACGAGCTCGCCTGGCTAGTTTTCATGTACTTCAACGCCCTTAAGTAAAAAGAACCACTAAAAATGATGATTCAACAGCTATCCTTGAGACCCAATCATTCTTGGCTTAGCCTACCTATATACCATCAGGTGAGGTAGTGTTCATAAGGTAGGCTAATAGATATAAAAACAAAAACCAAGAAATGAAAGGATGAATGTTTGCAAAGTCATTAGAATTTTTAACCCTCTGCGATGGCTAGACGAATTTGGATGAAATAATACATAGATAGTTAAACCTAGTACAGAACATAGTTTACTATTTATCCCGATTAAAGCGGGCATAATCGCAGAATACAGTTAGTTATTAGTAAATCTGGGTCATCACATATTGCGTTAAATAGCGGTTCCAGACCTTATGATCACTGACAGTGAATGGTCATTACCGAAGCGACGGTGAAGCAACGAAATCGGTCAACTGAATCGCACGCCCTGTGTGGTAAAATTACAAAGAAACATTTGAACTAATTTAGTATGAAAGCTATAGTAAGTTAATAATAAAACCTTGAGTTATGCTCGACGCACGTGCCGCAAGATAGAAGATGCAAGAGTTATCTGTTTTTTCTGCCATTTAATTTTTAGTTCCGGCTCGAACCTTCACACTTTTGATAATTTTTCGGCTCGATCACATCCACTTTCGTAATTTTTCTGCGATTTAATTTCTAGTAATGATACATTGTTAAATTTTCACCCGTTTATCTTTTTATTTATAATCTTATTTTAACGAGACGATTCTCTGAAAAAAAAAATTTTCTACTGGCAATAATGTGCGAGTGATTGCAGATTAACCGGAAACATTCACATCACACAATGTGAACTAGCTATATTAAAAATCACTAGTAATGTTATTTGTCTGTTCGTCAAAGTTTTAGTGTCGATAGCGAACTCACAAGTAGTTTTACTAAAACACCTACAATGTTAGTACCGTAGGTTGCAAGTCACCCGCGGTTCTTCGGTCTCAATTTTTTTTATGCTGGATAGGCAAGCATTTGACTACTATCTCACCTGATGGTGAGATAGTGGTCAAATGACGATGCGGCCGAAGATGGAACATGCTTGCCTAAAAGGTACCTATTCGGTCTAGACTTGAAGACACCCAGATTGGGATTCGAGGAACAAATATGCAGGCAATGAGTTCCATTCTTTCGCTATATGCATGGAAGGAAACGCTTCGAGCGCACTAGATGTAAGCTTGACCTTACCCTTCGCATGGTGTCCTTGACTGGTGGGAGTGGGAGCCGCGGCAGTGATCCTTGGAAGCTATACAGCCGAGGTTTGTTCCACCCGGACAGCACCTTCACCACGCTCACCCACAACTTCGTCTTGAGCGATATCTTGGCGCCCGCCCCTCGAGATTCGTACATCCAACCCTATGGCGCAACAGTTCCCTTGTTAAATTCAAAATCGTTTATTCACAAGGGCCCCAAAGAGGCACTTATGAAAATTAATTATAATAAAAAAGATTCTACTGCCAGATTAGCAAAATTACAGCCAACCGCCAACCCGAGAAAACCTGGCAAGAAACTCGGCGGCGCATTTTTTCATTCAATTTTAAACACTCTTAGAGACAATACAGGGATTATATCTATTGGTGCTAATTCTGTTGAGCACCGAACTAACCTAAACTAAACTAAAAATAAACTAAAGTTGAAATGACAGGACTAAAATTGATTTGACAGCAACCAAATTGAATTGTATTCACAAGAGCCGCAATCACATATTCCTCCATTAAAGACTTTGTAGGTCAGTATTTGCTTCATTAATTGCACATGTTATTCTTTTAAGTATAAGATCACATTAAAAATAATCCAGACCTTTTTCATACAGACTAATTTGAGTTTAAAATTTCAATTTTTAGTCTTAATTTGACGTAAAACATGTACATCAGGATAAGAATATGGTCATTTTCACTAAATAGAGTAACTAAACTAACTTAGTCCTGTCAAACTTAATTTTAGTCTAATCTTGCATTTTCTGAATAGGTTTTGGACTAAAGCAGGACTAAAACTAATTTTAGGCTATTTTAGTCTAATTCTGGACAACAGAATCGGCACCAATATGTAGTCGCTAGAAAGCGCTTGTGCAGTTTGCCTCCATGCATCCTTGTCATTAATGTTATCATTACTTTTATAATAAGCTTTCTTTTTTAATTACAGTTCAAGGTTGATAATATTTTGTTATATTGTGTTATGTGCGGCACTATTTATGTGCAACAAATAAATATTTTTAGCCCTTGGTGTATTCAAATTGAGATAAAAATGACTTAGCATACAACTTTGGCATACTAAGTCTAAATAGGAGCTGACTTCGACTCCTTTTTCTACACCTATCAAGATTTTCTATGATAGATGCCTCTAATGATAACTGTGAAGTTATCATAAGTGGTATCCTGATCTTAATTACAGGCAATTTGTCCAATCATTGCAATAAAGTTCGGTCATCAAATACCTCGATCATAATATGCATAATAAATACAATTATTTACGTAAATACATAGCCGAAAGTAAATTTACAAATATTTCGAAAATAAGGAAACTGACGTTACTAAATTAATATGACGTCACGCCAATAGCGTGCGTATTGCTATTTTGAATTTCCCGTACATTTTTAATTCATTCAAAAAAACATACACATAAGCGCTTTCACACTCACAGCCCCACACAAAGGTCAATGACTTATGTCGTGGGACCGTAAATATTCACATCACATACACAACTACAAGCCAAGAGTGTATAGGCATCTTCTAGGCAAATTTGCTACATCTCCGGCCGCATCATCGCATTCCATCAGGTGAGATAGTGGCCAAACGTTTGAATATCAAGAATAAAATAAAAATAATGCTTGCACAAATGTCGGGAGAAAACTTGTGTACTCTCCGGGAATCGAACCCGCTGCTTTAAAAGCAAACGCACACACAACTAGGAGTCGGCGCGGCGTATCCCGATAAAGCGGCCAATAGGTTATTTTTTCTCCGACTTGTCTTACGAATATTGTTATTTCGAATTGAAAACTAACTTTTACCAATAAAACATAGCAAATGACAGTAAGAGATAATTTAGCTTAGATATTTAACAGACATTAGATTTTTTAACAGACATTTTACAGTCCATTTAGTGTTAAGAAAGTGGCTGAACTATTAATAAAAAAAAAAACAACGGGCTGCACTCCGGGAGTGCCGGCAGAAGTGAAAACTTGAACATTAACGTTGTGAACAGCAGGAGTATAGAATAAATTTTCGCCGCGAGGTAGAAAGAGAGGGGGATATTACTTCATCTCCTACGCCCGCCGCCGGCGCTCTCATCGAATATTCGTAACACGGAGCTTACGAATTTCCGATTAGGTCACGTGTCCTGCCGCGAGTTTAAAATTGTTTACCCATCCCAAAAAAGTGCATAACGCAGCTAAAGAAGTTTCCACTTCAAAAAAATTTGTTTAAATTATAATAATTAGCATCAATACCAAATAACTAACATTTTGTTCTAAATTGTAATCAATATTTATATGAAAAATTCTGATGTTAAAATTAAATATTATCAAGAGTATGGATATTTGATCAGTGGTAAAAAGCACATTACCTTGTACATAAGGAGCAGTTTCAGCATGTACCGCATCAGAAAAATGACGGAGAGCCACATCGTGAGAGCTGCCAGAAGACAGGCGAACACCTGCCACGTTGTTGAGTCGCTGTGGACAACGGAAACCACGTTCACATTACATTTCAGAGGAACTAATAAAATCCAACAACTATACTTCTTTGTTTTAGCGTTTATGTTGACCGTTAAAGTTCTTTTATCTGGAGATAATCCTGGATGTCGGTTCAGGTCATGCTTACCATAATAATGACTGAACCAACTGAACTCCGTGGGAAAAGAGGAAGTGGTTCTAATCCGTGGTTCTAATTCAGTAGTAAACAGTAATATTTGAACTAAGCCACCAAACTAACATAATATAAACATTGCAAGTTAAGAATTACGTCTATGCAGCAAAAGAACTACGAACTGCCCGTTGGCTGAGTTGGGCGAACTAATCAGGGGAATAACTAATAAGGGGAATTAATCAGGGGTATAGGGTTCGATTCCCGGCGGGAACACAAGTTTTCTCCTCAAGGAAAACTTGTGTTTCTGGTTCTGGTAGTGATTGTGTGTGTGATGTGAATGTTTCCGGCACCCACGACATAAGTCATCGGACTTAGTGTGGGGCTTTGAGTGTGAAAGCGTTTATGTTTTTAAAAGGCAGGTATAGGTCAATGCGAGCACCTTTATTAGCCACAGCCAATTCTCCCCCGTATAATGTCACACATAAAAGTGTATATTGCATTAATTACATCGTGGCAGTTGCGCAAGGTCACGCGTGGCTTTCTTTGATTTTTTTATTCGTCTAGTAAATATGAGTATAATAATATGAAATAATCTTCACAGTGTTTTGATATAAAATGGCGGAACGAAATGGTTACAAAAATACAATTTTATGTTATTTGCATGAGATTAAATATTTCCTCCTTTATATTTATGAACGTTATGAGTATTCTAAGAAGAAGGCCGACTATCGTATCATACAGATTACGACGAATATTATTTATTTGGTTTTATTATGAATGCCGAGTAAATCGGTTACAAAAACACGCGTTTTAGATGAAATTCTGGTATCGCTACATAAAATAAAAACCAATAAACGCGGGCGAAGCCGCAGGGCACGGCTAGTCATAAATAACAACCAATATAATAAACAAAAGCACACTAAAAACTAAAACAAACAATACGTAGCATATCGCTATAAAATCAAATTATATGAGAAATAAATTGAATGATACAAAATAATTCAAATATCAATCAAATTAATATCAAAATTATACAATGTCAGAAGACATATCAGGTCAAATTAATTAATATAAATGTATATTATACTTTGTTAGTTATACAAGTTTGTGAGTGTGTTTGTATGTTTGTAACTTCTTCACGCTCAAACGGCTGGATCAAATTTGATTAAATTTGGTATGGAGTTAGCTGACACCCTGGATTAACACATTGGCTACTTTTTATCCCGGAATACTTTCGGGTCCGTCGCGGGTAAAACCACGGGGCGTAGCTAGTACTAGTATAACGAGGTGCATGATTTTGAAAATTTTGTTAAACTTTCATGTTGGTAATAATAAATCAAATAAATAAATAAATAAATGTATTTTGAACGCCGCTACAGCTTTTCACTGTGACCTGACCCTTACGTACACGTGAGCAATCATTCATACTGAATAGTGGGGGCACGCTGCAATTCAAATAAATCTCAATTGAACCGCACTGGCGCAACTATTCAGGATGATCCTGTAGTGCTCGGCTGATCTACATATTGTTAAGACTGGATTTGTTCAGACATATTCTGAATTCAGATATGTCTGCATACTTAACATATTTACTGACCCGTCAAACAAATATATTCACAGTCGGGTAAACGTTTTATTAGAATACTAGCTGCGCCCCGGCTGCGCGGCTTTGCCCGCGTAAGTCCCGGACCAGCCAGAATTCGGGGTTAAAAAGTAGCCTATGTCCTTTCTCGGGCTCTAGACTATCTGTGTACCAAATTTCGTTTAAATCGGTTCAGTAGTTTTAGCGTGAAAGCGTAACAGACAGACAGACAGAGTTACTTTCGCATTTATAATACATATTAGTAAGGATTATGTACGATTGCCCTTGGAGGTTTGCCGCGAAAGGGAAATAACGGCGTTCCCGATTTTGTATTATTTTCTAAAACTTGTGATTTTCCGAGTGTTAATCTGTAATAATGGTGGATTTACTACAGATAGTTCGAAAACGTGCATTAGTGTAGGCAAATCACATATAATAAAAAAGACAGGTAATTATAGCTGTTGCGGCGTTAAAAATACATTTATACTAGTACTAGCTGCGCCACGTGGTTTTACCCGCAAAGTCACGGACCCTAAGGAATTCCGGGATAAAAAGTAGTCAATGTCATAGTTTTAGTTTAGTTTTAGGAAATATAGGCAATTGGCCCGTAGTTTTAGAAGGACATATATTTGAAAAAAATAATAATTAAGAAATGTGATTTTCGCTATCGATCCAAAACTCCAATAGAAGTTCTAGTAAAGTCAACCACTTTACTAAATCATGACTTGGCTATGACTGGACGTTAAAGACCATATTGTAAATAAACATAAATAAAAACAAACGCTTTCACAAACAGCTCCACACTAAGTTGGAAGACTCGTGTCGTGAGTGCCAACATTCACATCCCACACACAAACACATCAACCAGAAACACAAATTTCTCTTGGGGGAAAAAAATTGTGTTCCCATCGGGAATCAAACTCGATATCCGCTGCATACAAGGCAGCCACGCCATCGCCAACACAAGCAGGATTTCAAGTAATCAGGTTTCTTTTAAAAACTTAATAAATAGTTAAGGCTAGCTGACTTCCTTACGTCAACCTCCTTTGAGTATGCTCTTTGTACGCGACCGGAGTCTCGTTCTTTGATCGGCAGGAGCACAATGCAGGTGAGGATGGCTTGGACGGCTTGGTATTAGGAATGAGTTGGATCTTTGGATTAGTTTTTAGTGGTAGAATGTGTCAGTTATGTAAAGTTTGCCCATTAATAATTAAAAAAGAGCCTAGAATATTCATGTTATAGGTAATCATAGAATCTGTTGTATAATACACTTTCAGTTCTACATCGTTGATTGTACATATTTACATACATAGATGTATTCACTTGTCTGGAAGAAGTCTACAAGATGTCTAGACGAGATAAAACTATTGTCCGATCGTGCAGTAACAAAAGATAGGGATTACATCCATATATACATGCAAGTCGGTTGACTTCCTACTGTAGGTGGCTGAAATTATGCTATTATGGAATTCATGCTTAATAAAGGTCAAGACGGTTAGGGGCTTAGACGCTTGGGGCGATAAGCGGGCGCTTATCACCCCTAAGCGTTAAGGTTTAGTTCGTTAGATGTAGCGCGTGTTGTGACCGTGATTATAATCTTTAAGATTGTGATTGCACGCTGCACTTACACTGACTCCTATTGCCAGTCATATTTCAATGTTATATTAAATAATATCAATATAATACCCGTTGGCTTTGGTGCGCCTTATACGCAGCGGGTATCGGGTTCGTTTACCGGTGGGATCGCAAGTTTCCTCCGAAAGGAAAATTTGTGTTTCTTTTATTGTGACACTTATTCGTGCGTGCAGCCGGTGTTTATCGATTTAAAAGACGTTATCTTGTCAAAATCACTGGGTATAGTAGTAGCTTGGTGGTAAACAACTATACACCAATTATGAGCTATACCAGGCACTCGACGAAACCTATACAATGTTTTCGAGTTTTATTGAATACTAGCTGACCCGCCCGGCTGATAACCAGATAAGATAGTGGAAAACCGTTTACCTATCATGAATTTAAACAGAAGTAATAAACGAATAAACATAAAGGAATCAGTCGAGTTGAGAACCGAGACTGAATAAATTTAAATATCACATAGCTATACACAGTATGTCAACTATTTGCTATCGCTGATTTGTGTACGGCTAAAAAAGCCGATGTTTTTTATCTACATAAGTCATACACATAATTAATTAAATTTTTCTCCGACCTATCTTAGAACAATACAATACAATAATTCTTTATTGCACACCAAATAAAAGTAAAATTTAAAAACTTAAAATAATACAGTTATATGAGGCGGGCAATAGGCGGTCTTATCGCTTTAAGCGATTTCTGCCAGACAACCTTTGGATGGACAGAAAATGTGCAGGATGATTTGGGTTGGTGTGGCGTTCTATACAAATATAATAATATAAATTATATCTAAATAAATAAAAAACATACATAATATTTTTTTTATAATTTTTGTCTGTCTGTTTGCTTGTTCAGGGTAATCTTCGAAATTGCTGGACTGATCTTAATCGGTTCGGTTTTAATCAGGACTCTTTTGAAGTCTATAATTAATAAATAAAATAGTATTATGTACATATCTGAATCCTAAATTATAACAGGATCGCGGGCGCCTCCCATGTTCGACCAAAGCGTTCGACACTGTATCTGTACCAAAACTTGTGAAAAAGCTTGAAAATATCATTGAGCTTATATTACTACGTAGTAATATTAGCACAGAGGAAAATATAGGAATTAGGGATTTACAAACACACACACCCAAAAACCCGTTATCAATTTAAAAGCGCATAATACGAATCGTACAGCAATTAATTGTACCTGCCCGACTTTAGACAGTGTCCCAAGTATTCGGTACTTGGAGAAGTGATAAACAGCTTTATATTGAAAACACGTTTAAACGTTAAGCTTGATTTTTAAAGCGTGCTTTTCGTTAAAACGCTTTTATATAACGTTGAACTTGGACTTCATATGAAACTTTTAAACGAAGTGGCAGGTGAAGTACTGACTGAGCAAAAGTGACGGACGCTCACGTTTTGCGGTTTTGCTAGTGTTGTCATTAGCTAATAGAATATTAATTTAAAAAAAAGGTTACTTTTTATCGATCTCATCATCACGTGCCAATGGCAATAGAATCTTTGGAACTTAAGCGTCAATGTTTAAATGGAATCTGCTTGTATTTGCAAGCGTGCTTAGGCGCTTACTTCGATAAGCAAACTTTTTCAAGCACTTTTCGTTTAAACGCCCACGTCTCTGTATATAACCATGGACGCAAGAATATCTTGGAAACCTCACATTGAAAGCCTTAGTAAAAGAGTTCGTAAATTAATTTATGGTTTTAAGCATTTACGGGGTGTGGCTGATAGAAAACTAACTATTAGTGTATATAATGCGCTATGTGGGTCTTTATTAACATATTGCAATACATCATGGGGTGACGCATGTAGCACCTTTATGACAGGATTAGAACGTGCTCAACGCGCTGTCCTAAAAGTAGCAACTTTTCGGCCGTTTATGTATTCTTCCTCTGAACTTTATAGGGATTGCGAGGTGCCAACGGTTAACCAATTGAGCGAATTGAGCCAAATGATATACTAACCCAACATAAGCAGACAACCTTAATATAAGAATGTAGGAGTTCCCAAAATAAGAAAAGATAGGGTCTTTAATAAACAAAAATATAAATCGCAACTGGCACATCGTTGCCTGGTTGGAAACTCTCAGGTATAACGAAACTGAGAAACTATTTAAAGTAATTCAATAATGCAAAATACGCAACACATGTGTATGTTGTTGTGTATTTTGCATTATTGAATTACTACTTTTAACTATGTAATATTAAAATTTTAAAACTAACTAACTATTTACATTTTTTAATTATGTATACAATCTGAATCAAACTTAATTGTTAACCAGTGGCTAATATACTATAGAAATTATTTGTTTTTATTCACTCTAGACTTGGAGACACCCAGATTGTACGGTTCAGGGAACAAAGATGCAGGCAATGAGTTCCACTCCTTCGCTGTACGGTTGATGAACGTAGAAGCAAAACGCTTCGAGCGAACTGAAGGTATGTCAACCATAAATGGATGTCGTTTGATAGTTTGTCTTTCATGGTACAAAGGGCATGGAGGAATTATATTATGTAATTCCTGAGCACACTCCAAAATGTAAGCAGTAGAATGTCGATAGGCTTGCTACCTTACGTCGGTGACCAAGACTTTGCAGTTTTGACTCAACTAGCTTACTATCGCTAATGATAAATTGTACATTGGAGATTATGCAGACACCTACAACACAAGATTTAGTAGTGTAGGTTCTGCGTGTCATACAACCCTAAATAAATGTCATAACAAGCCAATTGATTTAGTTGACTCGCAGAAATCATTTCTTATTAACTTTGTCTAAATTACACACGTGCAAAGCCGGGGCGTGTCGGTAGTAGATTAGAATTCCCAAGTCCCGCGACCTTATAGGTTATCTGAGACTAATTAAAGTCTAGTACTAGTACGTTAAACTCCGGTCTTCGGTATCTTGGAGTAAGTTATGAGACGCATGCTCGCGGCGAAGGTTGTCAATAAGATAGTCTCGGAATATATCATTAATTATAATTACGTTACAATTGGAGGACGTCACAGGCAGAAGCTATTATGATTAGGCATATATATATATATATATATATAATTACTAGCTGTACCCGCGATTCAAGTCATATGTTTATAAGTTATATATTTTTAATTATTCTCTTATAAATCTACACCCAAGGTACAAGAAAGACTTCCGGACGGACTTAAAAAGCATTTGAATAAGATAGTAATGTTATAGGTCTGATTCAATGATATAGCTAGAAAGATTGAAAAAGTCTATGATAAAAAAAAAGCATGTTTAAGTCTAATGCTACGAGAAAATTATAAGTCGTCCATTTATTATGGTTTTATTTACACAATATAAATATTGAAAATACTTTCAAGCATGAATTGAAAAAAATAACTTTATCCATTATAGTTTATTCTATCACAAAGAGAGAACAAACTTCACGCTCACATAGATTGTGCTATGTTATCAAATCGAACATTTACCTCGAGTATATAGTTCATAAATTTAAACTAGAGGTGTCTTGCGGCTTCGACCGCGTTCCTGATGATGAATCAGAACAAAAAGTACTATGAGTACCGGTCTATGATTTAAACAAATATCATTAAGATCAGTAGTGCCATGAAGATTTTTTTATTAACAAACCAACAGACGAGTTACGTCGAATTTCTATATAAGTATGACGTGAAATCGACCTACTCGTACAATGTGACATGATATGATGATACGCAATTACGCTCGCATCGTATCTTTACAATACAGTTCTTCTTAGACACCTATAATGATACAGAAAACAGGAAAAAATACAGAAAAAATATTGAAAGAAAAAATATTATACCTACAATTTGCGGCTTTATCTATTTCTCACTATGTTTATTCAAGTTTTTTGTGCGACTGAATAATGCCGTGTGTCAGGTCTCCGAGGGCCGGAGCGCCGACGCGGATTCCCTCGCTACAGCGAGTCCACCAACAGCGTCCTCTTAAACGCCACACACCAAACTCGCCAACCCGCCTGTTCAGTTTGCCATAATAAATTTGTTGTATATTGAATCTGTGGTGGGCTCGCTCTCTTCGACCAGGTCATTCTGTTCGGGCAGGTCTGAGCAAAATGTGCTCCTTCATATAAATACATGATAATTAGTAACGTGTAAATTACCATGTGAACATTATAAAACAATAAAGTAAATTAATGAGTTTAATTGCTGTGATCCCGAAGTGCACAACACTTCTACTGCTGCTGCTTCTACAATATCTAAAACACCACCGACCTAACTGTGTTGGCAACTTTTTGTCGGCGGATTCACTCATTACAAGTCGGAAAACTGAGCGCTAGCGTACGTTAGCCGCTGACATGTCGGCGGACAGAACGCGCGGGCGCATGTTGCCGACATGATTTTTTTCATATAGGCCGCCGCCGGGTTGCATCGGCGAGTAAGCGGCTTTGGCCTGTTTTGCGCTTAAGGCTACTTGCTCGTCGAAGCGCCGCAGAACAATAATATCTAACCAAGTTTAAAAAACAAAGCCCGAGCGCGCATCTTGTCCTAGAAGTGTCATACAGGTGAACGTAGCCTTACCACCATAATACACAAAGGTTACATGGAAGTTCGCTTTTAAAATGTAGCCTATGTGTTAATCCTAGGTATAAGCTATGTACATTCCAAATTTCATCTAAATCCGTTAACCCGTTTAAGCGTGAAGAAGGAACATACATAGTTACACACTTGCACACTTACAAACAAACTTTCGGATTTATAATATTAGTAGGATAAGTTAGCCTTCGAACAGCCCGTTGGCTTAGTTGGGTGTGCGTTCTTCTAAAAGCAGGAGTTATCGGGTTCGATTACCGGTGGAAACACAACTTTTCTCCCTCATGGAAAATTAGTGTTTCTGGTTCTGGGTTTCCGGCACCCACGACACACCTTAGTGTGGGGCTGTGAGCGTGAAAGCGTTTATGTTATGTACAAGTTTTATCTAGTGCAATAAATAATTGTATATCTATCCAATTAATACAACAATTACTATTGTAATATAATTAACTATTACATATTAATCAGCGCAATTGGTATTTACCGTTTTGATTAAATAAATAAATGATTTGTAAATAAATAAATCATTAGCGACCTCATCGATCGCTAACCCTGCTTAGAAAGCGAACACCCGAACACCCGAACCCGACAGCGAACGGACAGTTCGATGTAAAAGTCCGTGGTAGGCACACAGCTGCAATATATCCTAGTAACGCTAATATTAGACACGGATAGACATAGCGGTAGAGAATTAATACAGCAAGGTCAGACCAGAGAAACATACGTAAATGCTACATGATGGAATGATTGCGCTCGACGCTCGTGGACGCTACACAGGAACACAGAATAAATAATAGTACCTATACGACAGTACTGTGACGTTCGGTATGTTTTGGAATGTCTGTTACTCAATCCACTGAATCGATTTAACTGAAATGTTGAAGGTTTGAAGGATAGTGACGCGGAATAACAAAGGTTTGAACTGCTCTGAGAGCTCGTACGCTTTTTAAGCAGCGGGTATCGGGTTCGATTCCCGATGAAAACACAACTTTACTCCCCATAGAAAAAAATTGTTTCGCATTCTGGGTGCGACTGAATGTGATGTGAATGTTTCAGGCACACGACATAAGTCATCGAACTTAGTGTGGCACTGTTATTGTGAAAGCGTTTTTTTATGTTCGATAAACAAGCATTTGACCACAATCTCAGTAAATGGAAAGCGATGATGCAGCCGAAGATGTAGCATGCCTGCCTAGAAGATACCTTTACACTCTTAACTTGAAGACTCCCAGATATATTTTTATTCATCATAACCATTATATCACTTTTTACGTTAAATTGACGATGCAGCCGAAGATGAAACATGTTTGCCTAGAAGGTACCTACCTATTCACTCTAGACTGGGTGTCTTAACACCCAGATTGTACCGTTCAGGGAACAAAGACGCAGGCACTTAGCTCCACTCCTTCACTGTACGGATGATAAACGTAGAAGCGAAACGCTTCGAGCGAACTGGAGGTATGTCAACCATAAATGGATGAAGTTTGACAGTTTGTCTTGTTGTTGGATGGTTAAAAGGGCAGGAAGTAATTATATCAGGTAAATACTGAGAACACTCCCCAAAATGTAAGCGATAGAATACCGATAGGCTTGACCTTAGGTCAGTGACCAAGACTTTTCAGTTTTGACTCAACTAGCTTACTATCGCCAATGAGTCTTTTGGCTTGAGTCTTTAAGAGCTTCCAGCTGGTACTTAGCGGATCCATAGCAAAGGTGGCCGCAGTACTCAATTTACATACAACAATTAATAAAATCAGATAAATAAAATATATTCGTCATAATCTGTGTGATATGATAAATGATGCCTTCTTCTTAGAATATTCATAACTTTCATAAATATAAAGGCAAAAAATATCAAATCTCATGCAAATAACATCAATTTGTAATCATTTCGTTCTGTCATTTTATATCAAAACACGGTGAAAGTTATTTCATATACGCATATTTACTAGACGAATGATTTCTTTAGCTTATTTTTTTTTTGAGTCTCGTTTTCTTGAAATTTTAATAAAACCATATCGAAGGTTGCCACGCGTGACCTTCTGTAACCGCCACGATGTAATTTACGCAATAGACACCTTTATCTGCAAAAGTGTAAGGGGTATAATCGTCTGTGGTTAAAAAAGGTGCTCGCATTGACGTATACCTACCCCTTACATTTTATTTGTTTTAAATGAACACTAGCTAAAAATTTGCAGCTTTTCAAACAAACGCATAAATACAAAAGATCAACAAGAAAAAATTTACGAAGATTTATAGTACTTAGCTAATTTTCCGATTAGTTCATTGTACAAAATATACATTACCAAGAAGAATATATCACAATATACAACACACTTCAATCAACCAGTAGATATAGAATGTGGTTGTTAACAAAGACAGTTTGTCCGTACATAGCGACAGTAGAAATCTGACGCTGACATTGTTTGCTTAGTATACGTAAAATATATATATAATACGTAGGTTTCTCTCTTATCTCGATGGGTAAAATATAGTACTTAAACCTGAAATTATGACGCGAAAGTGAATAAATCGTTGTAAAGAAGATTCATTTCATTTTGGGCCAGCACTATGTACCATACATAGAAAAAATATTGCATTTTCTTAAAAATACAAATCAATTAATCAGAAGATTACAGCTGTGCCATCAAATTATTATTGAGTGAGTCTTTAAATATGTTAACCATATTTTTGGGGCAGTTATGACAAGAAGATACTGAATGTCACTCTGTTCTGAGTTTCAATCGAGTAACATATTTTATAGTCCTATTATAATTATAACGAAAACCAAATATTTTAGAATTGGTATGTTGTTTACAATAAATGATCATTGACAATGAATGACACGTCAAAATGACATTTCAATATTGTCGCAATCCGCCATTTGTAACTGTGTTGTGTTGCTATCGATGTACCAAGACATTTTAAATGACAATAAAACTAAATAAAAGTAAAGAAAATAAACATTCAAAAACGGTTACTATATTGTATATACATGGTGCTGGTCCAGGCTCCTTCTATTTAGAAACATCTCCTTTTGTATTCTTTTCCAAAACTTGTGATTCTCCGAGTAACCATCCCACTTATCCTACTAATATTATAAATCCGAAAGTATGCGTGTAAGTGTGTATGTTTGTTCCCTCTTCACGCTTTAATGGCTGAACGGATTTGGATAAAAATTTAACAGATTATATCGAGCCTTTTCAGCAAGAACATCGTAAGCGACACAAACGTCAATTTTGACTTTTTTTGATTTTCGTAACGACAAAGTAAATTCACACCTAATGCGCTGACTCCAGTGTCGAAATTCCTATAAATAACCGAGATAATTTTTATCGTTTGTGGGTAGCCTCGTATTTTTGTTTGGTAGAATCTATCTTAACCGACGTTTCAAAAACATACAACTTTATCGTAAATGCCAGTTCATGTCGCTTAAGATAAAAAACTCGCAATGTGTTTTGTTACATCACAAACAAAAGTGAAATTTGAGTCTATTTTCAACCATAAATTTGAATGTTTTATAAATGTGACACCGAAGGCATTTCAGCGCCTTCAACTTCCATGAATATCCTCACTGGTAAAAACATTTCAGCGTCTTCAACATTGAGAAATCTCCTCACTCAAGAGTGTTCAAAACCTATAATATCGAGGAATTTATACCCTCTTGGCGACGGTCATGGCATTTCAGTGCCGTCGACATCAAGTACCAGTGACTTTTCATCGCCTTTAACATCCAGGAATATCCTCACTGGCCACAACATTTCAGCGCCTTCAACATAGACAAATCTCCACACTCAAGAATGTTCAGAACCTATAATATCAAGAAATTTACACTCTCTTGGCGACGGTCATGGCATTTCAGTGCCGTCAACATCAAGTACCTGTGACTTTTCAGCACCTTCATCTTCTAGAAATTTCCTGGTTGGTGATACTAATGAATCTACAAGTGACTCCAATGCTTCCGCCGAAATCGTTGGTTTAAAAGGCAAACGCAAAAAGAAACCTCTACAGAATAAATCTCATAGGTCAAGTGGTAGGAATAAAAAAGTACAACCTAACCCTTGCGACGGTAAAAATCGCGGTAATAATTGTAGTGCTAATTTCAACGAAGAAGACCGGCAGCATATCCATGAACTTTACTGGGGTTTAGGGAACACACAGAGGCAAAAAGACTGGCTTTTGTCATGTGCTAGAAAATCTGATATTAAAAGAAAAAGATCGCAGACTAATTGTCGTAAAGTGACTTATAATTATTTTCTCCCTTATCAAACGGACTTTATTAAGGTATGCCAACAGTTTCTCCTTAAAACTCTTAATATTTCTCAGATGACAATGCGTTACACTTTGTCTTTCAAATCAGCCATCAACAAAACTAAACAAGACAACCGAGGGAAACAAACATCTATAAACGCTTATAGTGATGAACAATTTCAAGGAGTACGAGATTTCATATCCAAACTACCAGCTGTAAAATCTCACTATTGCCGGAATAAAACTATAAAGCTTTATCTTCCATCAGAATATAGGAACATTTTACACTTGTACAAAATTTATAGCAGTGAAGAAGCATATAGACCAGCAGGTTACGTGAGTAAGGAAAAGTTCAAAAGAATATTTAAAACGGAGTTTCATTTAGGCTTTCACTTACAAAAGAAAGACAAATGCAATACTTGTGAAAAGGAGAAGTTGTTGAGTGATGAAGAGAAGATAACATTTGTTAATACTGAAGAGTACAAAAAGCTAGCGAAACGTAAATTTTTAAGCGACCAAGTAAAGGGCAAAACGAATAATCGTTTTTTATGTGTAAGCTTTGACTTAGAAAAAGTACTGACGACTCCTCACGGTAAAAGCGTATCTTTCTACTATATTCGAAAATTTGCATTCTACAATGAAAGCATCTATGAAAGTGGGACACGAAACGCTTATCTTATTATCTTTGGGATGAGTGCGAGGCAAAAAGAGGCTGCAACGAAATTTGTACAGTGTTATTTCAGTACTTAAAAATGATTGATATGAAGCATGAACAGTCAGAAATTGCTTTGTATTGTGATAGTTGTGCAGGCCAAAACAAAAATAGGGCTATGTTGGCAATTTTATCATTTTTCATGAGTAAAGTAGCTACTTTCATTGAAGAAATCACAATAAATACCTGGTCACACAAACATGCCAGTGGATTCTGTATATAGCACTATCGAGTCGTTCATTAAAGACAGAACTATTTGGGCCCCATCACAATGGCCGACATTGATAGAAAATGCACAAACGAACCCAATGAATTATATTACAGTGCCACTTAAAACGATGATATTTATGATTGGAAGCAGTTCGCTATTGCATACATACCAGCGAAGGTGAACATACAGGTATCACAAATATCGACGGCTTCATTTCATAGAAATGGTGGCTTTTTTTAAAAGTCTTCCTTTAATTCTGAAAGCGCAGTTCAAAATGTGGACTTTTCATTAATAATAAGGTCTAGACAGAACTTTCAAATAGTGCAGCATCCTCCAAAAGCGTACACTAGTAAATTTAAAAATTTGAAACCGGGATTTGAAAAAAATTTGCGATCAAGGACTGATTCCAAACCGATATATAAATGAATATTTATCTTTGCAGTTTGATAATGATTGCCAAGATAGGTTGATGTCGGAAACTGAAGAAGATAATTTTGATTAGTTTATTTTAGAATAGTGTCGAGAAGTTCCTATTATTATTGAGTACCTCTTCCTAACAGAAAATAAATATTAATGATAATTAGATTTAATAAATATATCCCTAAAGGTATTGTTAAAAGATGACTTGTTTGTATTTTTAATAAAAAAGTTGATTTATAAAAGTGTTTAATTTTTTCTTGTCTTCCAATCACTCGCAATTTTAACGTAACGTCCTTGTTTTGGTATCTGTTGTGAAAATATGATTGAAGAAAAGTATCGTAAGCAACATTATTGACAAAACCGTTAGGTTTAGAATGATTCTGGTACATGATATAAAACATTGATAATTTATAATAAAAACTGGTAAAACAAGCATTTAAAAATAATGTATGATAATAAAAATATTCAAAAATAACCGTCTCCTGTAAAATTGTATAATTGTCGCTTACGATGTTCTTGCTGAAAAGGCTCGATATGTACATAGATTATACCTAGGATTAACACATAGGCTTCTTTTCAATTTGATAATAGCGGGCGAAGCCGCGAGGCACGGCTAGTGTGTAATAATGGTCGATTTATTGATTATTAATAGTTCGTCAACGTGCACGAGTGTAGGAAAATCATACGAATTCGAAAAATGTGACTATCGCTTTCGCTCCAAAATTCAAGCATATAAGTCTCTATATCACTTTACTAGGGCCTGACTTGACTATGACTGGACCATGGCTCATTAACCGCTGACACAAAAAGAGGGGTGTTATAAGTTTGACCGCTACGTGTGTGTGTCTGTCTGTGGCATCGTAGCTCCCAAATGGCTGAACCAATTTTTAAAAAGTTTAGTTATTTTTTAAAGTTGATTTATCTAGACTGTTCTTAGCTCTATGATTAGTGAAAATTGGTGTAGATTCCAGAATTCCAGATAGAATATTCCAGAATATATATTATAATATTCCAGAATTTCCAGATAGAGCGTCGACGAAGGTATTTTCAAAATGTTGATTTTGCCACTTGACTGTGACTTGTGATAATTTTACTACAGTAGTTATTAGAGTCAGTATGAGTAATGTTTAAAGCATTTGTTTGAATTACAAAATACCTATAGAACATATATTATACTTCGGAACTAAATAATAATAACTTATAAATAACATCTCTGCATTAAGAACAGGTTGCGCTTCTATCCGACCACGATAGTCATCACCGGCAATTATAAAAGGTTTAGTCGACTAATGTCAGATTTTGGAAATGTATATAATGGCGTATATACAATCTGACATTCATAGAATCTGACATTTTCAGAATCTGACATTAGTCGACTAAACCGGTTTCTCGTTGAATTCTCGAAAGGTAAGTAATAATAAAATATTGGCTGGGCGGATAGTAAATTATGTCTTCTAACTTTTAGTATTTATGTACGGCATAAGGCCACTGTCAATTGAACGTTAAATTCAAAATAATCTTAAAATGGTATAATTCGACGACAAAATATATCAACTGATTCAATCGAGTAACTGGCTAAATGGAGAATTGAATACTATCTGAAGGATTATATATATTAAAGTTGCACAGAGAATAAGTGATCGAATTTGGATATCAATGTGTAATATCATATTTTTTTAGGGAGCCTGCTCTTAAATAGCTTATATCCCAAACTGTCTATATACCAAAATTCCGTCCATCTGATATAGAGATATCTCGTTTCAAACAAACTTACATACGTACTTTTGACTGTAATATTAGTGTGCAAAAAGAAACCTGCAAACTATTAGCGGAGCCTGCAAATAGTTTGCAGATTCGTATTGCCGGATTAGCCTTTACGGATATACTTAGGTAAAATATTTGTTAGTTCAACTTTCACAAACAAACGAACTTTACCTCTTTATAATATTAGCGCCGATATAGATTGTGTAAGTAGTAATAAGTACCTTTGTATAATAGATAGATAACGATAAATGTGTCACACACACATACGCAGAGATAATAACTTTACTTGTAGTAATAGTTATTAATTGTTACTGGAAGTAAAACACTTTTGGTGAAAGTAGGTAAGAAGTAAGTCACGTAACATCAGGTGAGATAGAGGTTGCCCATCGTTTTATTTGACCTATCTCAGATATAAAAAGCAAACGAGTTCACAGAATAAAAAAATAAAAAAATTCAACACAGGTTACAAATTACGAATTGTTAACAATAAGTTATATGCTGGCAAAATGTATGGGTCAAATTATAATATAGTGTGTATATAATATAGTGTGTAATTAAAATTAAACAAATCCTTACTAACATTATAAATGCGAAAGTAACTTTGTCTGTCTGTCTGTCGCGCTTTCACGTCAAAACTACTAAACCGATTTAAATGAAATTTGGTACACAGATAGTCTAGAGCTTGGGAAAGAACATAGGCTTCTTTTTATCCCGGAATTCCCGCGGATCTGGAACTTACGCAGGTAAAACCGCGGGGCGCAGCTAGTTATTTATATTTATGATTTAGTGATAAAAATACAACTCACCCAGGTAATATCACCAACGTTTTTTGTACTAATCCAAATGGTATATTGAGTCCCATAAAATGTGCACCAACCAGGAGAGACCAAAGCACATAAAGGGTTTGCATATGCCCCGGGTATACACCATTGTTCACGCTGTTCTGTAAAAAAATATAACAACCCATCAACTAAACATACTACTTCTTCAACTAAACTGAAAATCCCGTTGGTTTATTTGGCCGAGTATTATATACGCCTTCTAAGCACCACCAATGTCCACCTAAATATGCGATGCCTCATAGATTCTTCAATGGGAAAACAGGGTGTCTTATTTAATGGTGTCCACTTTGCACTACTCTTTGAAACGGGTGGACCGTTTCAACTCACTCAAACAACTCTTTTTTTTTAAATTTGGGAGTGTCAATATTAGCCAACATTTTTGCTGCATAAATTGCTGTATTTTTTATTGATTTGACTTATAATTATATTTTCAACTAGATACCTTCACGCGGTCCTGAGAAAAAGGGTTGAAACCCTTTTTCTGTATGTAAAGACAGACGGACGGACAACGAAGATTTTTTCCTTTTGTATTGCGGAACCCTAAAAATGACCCAGAAAACTTAGGAATAAATATGGCTGTAAATATGCTATTATGACAATTAGGCCATTCACTTTCATGAATGCTTCTACGGTGCTTGCGTGAATTACAGGTTTTGAATTGTAATTTTTTTATGCTGATAGTCGCATGAGACTTTTAATAACATTTCTCCCTTTTTTTTAATGTTAATCTTTTAATAATCTACACTAATATTATACAAGAAGAAAAAACACATTTTTGAAAATAACCGATTCTCTATCCGAATCAGAACACTTTCGATCAAGTCAATATGTAAAAAAAAACTAACGTACCTACACATTTTTTTAAACCATCTAATGGATAATGTATTGTATATTATTACATGTCACGCAATCTCAACGTAAATAAAGGTATTATAATTGAAGGGATATAATGTGAAATTAATTTAGAAAGTTAAAATTCGAATGAAATCTCTTAGCATAGATACGGGCATTGTAATGCGTTTATTCGAAAATCAAACTGGCCGGTACAAACGAAAGGTGTTAGGCAATGAGAATATGTGTTACAAATAAAATAATCTTTATTCTTTATATCTTTACCGTTATGGAGCTACTATGCAACAGACAGACATACGCACACACGCTAAACATTTGCATCGGAGGTTAAAAAAGGTTAAGTTAGTTTATTTTGCCATGTCGCTGTCAAGCTATCTATTGGCAGTCATGCTTAGATACAATACGGTGCTAAAACCATAACACTCCATCTTGCTTCGACACGCGACGTAGTCGGGTGATGATAAGTAAGGAACATTCATTTCAGCTAAATATAAGCTCAATTTAACTAATGCAGCAGGTTAACAAAATTAATTACCTTTTTGTGAATCCGAATGGTAAGGCCACCTACCCCTTAACACTTATCCCATTAATCTTATTAAACAGATAGAACATTACATAAAGCTCCTTAAAACATGTTTTGTCTTATTTGACTTTGACTGTGACTTGAGACTAGGACTTCTTTTACGAAAAATGTAATAACTACACTTGAAACATTTTATAACTTTACACTGGTTAAATGCTCAAAGAATGCGAACACATAATTATAAAAATATTTTTTTATATTCATTAAACGTTTTATTTCTTTATGAATATGGGAGTTAAACATAAAACCTGTAAGATTCTTGTACACATAGATATTATAAATGAATTGTTGTGATTATAATTTTCCCATTAATAATTATTATATGATATTGACAAATAAAAATGTTTATTTTCGTTCTTGATAACTGTATAAATGTTTGACTTTGACTTACCCTGAAGCGTACTAGACGCTTCTTCCACGACCGCAGACCTGATTCCCAGACGAGGTAGAGGACCTCACGGTCAAAGTTCACATCCCAGCCATCGTGAGTGATGGCAAATGAGAAGGCCACGGCAGAATGAGCTTCAGCCATCTCGGGTCGCTGTTACAGCCTGTTGATAAATAATCATTGTCAACCATCGGTCTACAAAATGGAACTCGGGTCTGCACGCGCGCCCTGTCCGCTTAGTATATTTTGTTACACTAGAGCCTATACAAAACGTCGGCAGCGCGGGAGGAAGCGACGCTGACTCGCGCGTTATCTTCACAGCACCCGGGCCGCGCGACTCGGTCGCTTTGTAAATCAAGTCATATATTGCAGGCCTAATTTTATAATGTGTACCAACAAAAAATATTGATTTCATTGTTGACCGTAATAATCATTTTGAATTCGAATTTGGATCATTACGTATTAGCATACGTGCTGAGGCACGTGCATACGGCCGTGCACACATACAAGCCGCGTTTGGTACCACTCTATGAAGATAACTTACTTATATATTTCTACTATGGTATTAGTTAGTGTATTATTTATTATTCGATAGTTATTAGTTATAGATACTTCGACACCGTTACAAGCTCCATGATCACTAGAACTGAAGTATTTACGAGTGGGTGTTGTTTACGGGCAGGCATAACAATATCTATCTACCTTTTCCTTACTCGATTTTTGCGTTTGATTCTGTATCAGCAGTGAGCATCGAGCCTCAATGAAATAACTACAATACATAACATATACTATAATACTTTACAAACAAACAAAAACAATGTATGTCTATACTTATCTCTATTATAATACCTTACTTTCAGGTTACCGACAGTGGCACTAATTACCTCTTACGAAGTTATAAGCGGGGCAGGTTTATCGTTTATATTTTGATTTGATGCCTGTGAACAACTCCTTGGACGTTTCTTGGACACTTATGAGCGAGGATCGAAATCCATATATTGGAAGATCGATGTTATCTACTTACTCATTAGTAATAACCGATAACACTTCTGTTTGTGAGTGTCAGACTAGACACACACAAACATGAGTGTTGGATGGGATATCGATAGTCGTAACCTACAACAGGATAAATTCTGTACAAGACTTTTTATGGTAAAACTGAAACGAGGCGATTTCTGTACAATACAGATATTTTTGAAATAATTTTTCTTACTTTAAGCCTGGAAGATGGTCAACGACATCTTTATCGCCGGAATTATTTTATGGGAGTCTTGCTGCGAAAATAAAAAAAAATGTGTCCATTTTATATTATTATCCAAAACTGGCGATTCTTTGGATGTTAATGAGTACTAATGGTGGATTTTTAACAATTAATAGTTCATGAACGTGCAAATCATACAAGGTAATGTGTTTTTTGTTTTGAGTAAAGTAGCATGGCTTGTCTTTGACTGGACCATGACTTATTACTTGACTTTGACTGTGACTGGTGACTCCTAGTCACTACCTAGTTGTATGATGAATAAATTATAAACTTGAAATATGATATTCCTAGTCACTTTGCTAAATGTAAAAAGACTGCGGAGCAAAATAAAAAAGAAATGTGAATACCCCAAATAATGCGTGCTTCAAGGTGCGCGTACTTTTAAATTATGCGTGAAATTTGACAGCCCTATCTTCGCTTGGGAGTATAGACGGACAAGAGACATCCTACTAATATTATAAATCCGAAAGTTTGTGTGTTAGTATGTTTGTTCCCTCTTCACGCTTTAACGGCTGAATGGATTTGGATGAAATTTGGAATGTACATAGATTATACCTTGGATTAACACAGGCTTTTTTTTAACTTGATAATAGCGGGCGAAGCCGCGGGGCACGGCTAGTAGATTATATAGACATAAAGTCTAGACAGTTAAGAGCATCCCATTTACAAGTCAGCATGCATGCCGAGCAGGCAATTTACTTGTAGACAACCCCTACAGCAAGTCAAAAATATAGAAATACATTTCCATTTATTGATTGATCTAGATGCACTTATATAAATTTGATGAAATGCTCTTCGTCAATATGGTTTGCCTTTACTCCAAATAAAAGCCAACCAGATATTGTGTGCATTATGCGGAGATAAACTGTGATATGCAAACATTATTTGAAACACTTGGGAGTGGCATTCCAATACAGAGCAACGCAATGTCTTTGGCATTGCTTGCAACGCTTTGGGAGATATAATTTTTCCGGTTGTCTCCGTTAGCACAAGGTAAAGGTATCTCACAAAAAATACATTAAAGTGGCTTAAGCAAAGGAAGTTAGATCTCGCAATCGGATATCATACAAATATAGCTGCTACACTCAGCTTTTGGCTAGCGCGGATAGTATGCGGGGACTCGGGCGCCAGTCCTTATGAAAGAAATGCGTATTGTGAGTGGCAGCTTATAGATCACGTCAAAAATCCAGCCTAAATGTACGAAGGTGGACCGCAACACCCTAGAGGCGGTGGAGACCGCCTTGCGAGATATTATTCTATGAAAAGTCCCTTCTATGTAGAACCCTGTCCTGTGGTGCCTTCGGACAGCAGTAAATATTGCCTATAGCGCCACGAGACATAAGAGTTGATTATACAAATATCTACCTCAATAAGTCAAGCCCTATATTACCTTACATTTAAATTACAATATTTATATAATAATAATATTGGTTAATATGAGGGCCTAAACAGGATACAAGAATCGCACCAGAATTTTCCAATTTGCTGTTAAGTCAAGAAAGGTAATTGATCAAAGAAGGCAACAATTACATGAAGTTTAATGAAAAAATTGTAATGCAGAATACAATGTGCAAGATATTTCTGTCCTTGGTGACACCAGATTATAAATCTTCAGTGTTTTTTAATCAAGTAGCGAATAATAATTGTTATAATCTCTTTTGGTTGATGAAAATAAAATAACTCCGATAAATCAGAAGGATATAGAGATGATACTCAGTCAACAAAAAGGTAGTAGTTCCACTAACAAGTCCACATGGGGCAGTACCATTTATTTGCCAAACATCTGAATAGCAGGATTATGCGTTGGCTTTGTTGGGTGCACATTTGCTGTCTAAGCAGGGGGCTTAGACTCCAAATGTGCAACCAACTTGTATTATATGTAATATTGGGTTCGATTCCCGGCAGGACCACAAGTTTACTCAGGAAAATGTATATTTCTGTTTCTGGTTGTGTTTGTCTGTGATGTGTGAATGTTTCTGGCACCCACGACACAAATCATTGAATTTAGTAAAGCGTTTATGTTATGTTTATGCTAAGCTGACCAGATTAGTTCTGGGTGAAAAAGCAAGCTGCCTGTGTATTTACTACACTAAGTTTCATGGAGAGGATCACATTCCAATCTCATGCAGAAAAATGTTATTTCAGGTTCTGGGTGGAATCCTACTAATATTATAAATCCCAAAGTTTGTGTGTAAGAGTGCAAGTGTGTAAGTATGTTTGTTCCATCTTCACGCTTTAATGGCTGAATGGATTTGGATGAAATTTTGAATGTAACAGCTTATACCTAGGATAAACACAGAGGTTACTTTTTAACTTGATAATAATGGGCGAAGCCATGGGGCACAGCTTGTAGGTGTATAACATACTATTCACTAACAGTCTACTGACTGAAATGGAACACACCTAAGAAATAAGGTTCATTTTACAAGCTTTTATTTAACTTGCAATTTTTTCTTAATTTCATTACCGCTGATTAGATATGAACCGATTGCAACAAGGACAGGTAAAAGAGGGTCAGAATTTTTTATTTCAACAGTAACAAATACCTACTAAGTTCATTTGATTCTTAAATAACTAAATTAAGCTGTAATCATGTCATTGACACCAATTTAATCCATTGTCGATTGAATCAAACAAAAGACAATAGACTTTTACATGTTAAATGGATTTTGAAAGATTGACACTTTTTATAACATGTAGAAGGTATCTTACACTTTCACACTCACATTCCCCACTAAATTACAAGGCTTGTGTTGAATGTGCCAAAAAATATCACAATTTGTGCCACTGTTGTAATTAATTTGGTAATGAATATTAATAACTTTATTAACTTTTTACTTCAAAATAAACAAAACACAAAAATATGTATGAACCTAAAGAAAAAACCAATTACAGTTCAAACATATTATAATACTCTTTGGTTCAAACAACACTTATTCTAAGATCTAACTTAAAAACCTAATTGATTTTGTATTTGGAATTACCAACTTCAAAATTACTCAAGCTGACTGTCTCTGTATGTGTTCATAATTTTACTGATACACACATATGCATGGTGTTGTTGGTATTGGTGGGTTATAAATATACCTACCTTCGCGTCCATAGCACGTCACACAACATATTCAAACCAGGTGTCAAAGTCTAATTTCTGAAACGCGTATGATATATGTAGTGGAAAGGTAAATTAAAAGAAAAGCTTTTTTTCATGTCTCAGGCAATAACTATCAATATACCCGAGAAATGTCCATGTCTACGTGTAAAGTAAGATAATATTTAAGGTCAAGTCACATGCTTTCCATAAACTTGAACAACTATCATTATTTATGAATTACAAACCAAATAAAATAGTTTAACGGACCAATAAATGTTCACAATGTGCAAGAATAGTGGAGAAATACATATATTTTTATAACTACATGAATTATAAGATAAATGCCTTATTACCAATTACCTTCAAATGCTGTGGATTAGGACCACTATTTTTAACACTGATGTAAATAGGTACACAAGTTTACCGTGTACCTTGAGATAAAATTACACACAAACTGTCATTTTGTTATCGTTATTTCATAACAGAAACTTTTTACGAGATGGTAAAACTACGATTTATTTAACAATCAAAAATTGATGCGTACGTTATGCCACGACGGAAACCAAACCAACTGCTGTTAAGTGCTGAACTTGGCGAATGAAGCCATAGATGATAAATCGTATAGATAGCGGCTAGGATAATGCATAGAATGGATACGTCAAGCCCGTATACTGTAAAGAATGGACTCAGGGTGCGATTTTCTCTTACACTATTTATCTATTTATGTAATGAAATAAAAGTATTTTTAAGAATTTTTTGATGCTCCCTAAATTAAATGAGGCATTCGTTAAACTGCAAAGTACTGTCATCTGTCTAGATCTAAAACATTGAGACGATGTTGCAAGGCTGTCATTAGGGTTTCATACAATTAATACATTAAGGGCAATATGCACAGTGTACATCAGTACCACAGTTTTTAAAAATCGAAACTAAGGGCCCGATCGAAGCACAAACCCAAAACTAATTTGTGAATGATGACTAGGTATGTATGATTGCACAAAACGCAACCCGAAACTTCGTATATCGGTCATTAGTGGCAGACCCACAGGAACTGCACATCCTTTTTGCTGCATCACCTTTTTACCATCATACAGACAAAGAGAGAGAGTGAGGCGGCACAGACGCTGCAGCGCAGCGTGGCGCGGCGTGGGCGTCGCGTTTTCCCTTTTATGGTTGAAATAACATTCACTGCGGCCTTATTCGCGCTGCCTAAATACCTAATGCGCGGGGGTCCTAATTCTAATTCTAATCGGAGGCGATAAGGCCTACACTAACGACCCACTAGGGGTGTATTTCGCATTTCCCTCTGTCAGCAGTTAGCCCAGCCACCACAACTCCTTTATATTATATATAGGCATGTGGCTTTGGGTTGCTGGCACAATTGTTCCAGCGGTGTTAGGGTCGTAATTTGCACGAAACGTTTCGTCAACGTTCATTTATACAGTTAACACAAAGCGGAGCGGCAAACGCTGTTGCGGTGAAAGCGGAGCGGTGGCGCACCGCACTTGCACTAGGATGTATTTAATCCTTAGACTATCTTACCTAAAGACAAGCCTCTTATAAAGATAACTACCTGCCTATGTTCAAGACAAACTTATCTAGCGTATTTATAAAAACTACAACTAAAAACTTTTGTTAAAACAAAAACTAAAAAGTTTTTCAACCAATGCTAGTTGCGAAGTCATCAATGTTTAGTTATCACAACCATATATTATATTCAAAATCAAATTAAAGAGAATATTCCATTTATCAAATCACTATCATTATAACAATATTTTCACAATTGTATATACTAGTACAGTAGATTGGTTTATCTATGCGTTTATAACTGTACAAACAATGCGTATTGCGATCGTATCAGTCTTTTCCCCATATAAAAACTGGCAGAACTATTTGTTAGCAGAATTAAAGGCGTGCCGCTTTTCTAGATTTAATCCAATGATTGAGGTTTTTTTTAAAAATATCTTTAATCCGCCCGTTTCTTGCACTAAGTCAGGTGACAAAACGGGTCCGCGTTTTTCACGGCGGCGCGGCGGCGCGGCGGTTTCCGTCGCGGTGCCCGTCGCCACCGCGCATGCCACCGCGCTTGGTGTTTACTAATGTCACTTGTCAATTGTCACGCATTTGTTGTCTGACATATTATGTACCTATATTACGAACGGTTTCAATTCTGAATTGGCAAAGCTCCTAAGAAATAAGATTCATTTTTGCGTAATTCAAATAAAATCGCTCGCACAGAGATACGTCATATGTCTGGTGTTGCCATATTTTTCGCTTTGATCATGTTTTGGTCCAAAGCCCAATTTATTGTAGTTTAAGTATCAAGAACCCCAATTCCAATTTTATTATTCAATGCTTAGCCTAGTTTCCAGTCATAGTCAAATCATACCCTAGTAAAGTGGCAGAAACTTAACTAGAAATTATACTAGAGTTTTGGAGCGAAATCGAAAATTATGTTTTTCAACTTATTATGATTTGCTAACACTCATTCACGAACTTTTAACTGTTAATAATCCATCATTATTACAAATGAACACTGAAAGTATCACATGTATTATCCAAGAATTTTACAAAATCAATAACGCCACATATTTACTTTCGCTTCCTAAATTACACAGATTTACCACGTACAAAATATAACCCTTCCTCAGACAGCAATATCAAGTGAATAAAAGGAATAATAAAACAATTATAATTATATTTGTTACTAATTTATATACCTACTAACTGCTTTTTAAACAAGAACAATGTCTTCATATGTCTTATATTTGTTACCTACTTATTAACATAAGATTCATAAATCAATAGGTACAAGACTTTTTGTTCCATTATCTTGGTATTCACCCCGTTTATAAAAAAAAATCTTCATAAAAACTTCACATTAACACTAAAACTAAATAGTGACCAAAATGCTGGCAAATAGGTACACAAACAGAGATTGGCTCTGTCCAAAATATTTCAGAAATTCAACATGGCAATGCTGCCAGCATTTTAGGTACTTTGCCAACTGACCCCCTATTACGTATCTTTGTTGCAAACGGTTTCAATACTAAATTGACAAAACTCCTAAGAAATAAGGTTCATTTTTGCTTAATTTTAATTGAAACCGCGTGCAACAAAGATACGTAATAGGGGGTCTGGTAGCTGTCTATTAGATAAAGTTTTGTACATATGTAATATCTAGTTATAGTTATTTTTAATTCGCTTTAATTTTAGTTTTAAGGTGAAGTAGGCTCCAAATTGGACGATTCATCGTCACGAATATTAAAGATTTGACCTTTAAAAACGGTCGATTAACAACTTGTTTTATGTGTAATAAATGTCCACAAAATATTTTATTTGGATATGTTCAGCGATACACGATTGAATAAATTTGGCTCTATAGAAAAAAAAAACACCAAAGTTTCCGTTCCCGTCAGTGGAATGAATCAACTTATTCTGTTTCTATAAAAGATATTTTTTACAAAAAAATTGGATGTAATCCCAACAAACATTTAAACCTGTTGTGAACTAAATTTTTTTGTAAAAGGTAAGATGAATTTTAAAAAATATATGAAAGCTATATACCTACGCTGACTATGCAGGCAATTCTACAAGGCTACATTTTGGCTCCAGTCCGCCAAGTCGAAACCAAGTCGCCTTAAGTAACATAATTATGAAATGAAATGAAATCAAATTGTTATTTTTTAAAATATATTATTGCTAATTTGCTATATACATCTAATTCCGAATGTCATCGAATAGAATAGATAGATATACACATTATGAATAGCTATTTCGTCCCAACTACTGTAGCTTGTCAAGTCTCATCTTTCGTGGCGCGTTTTATACTAACGCCTGAAATTTATAATTATTTAAGCGGCGACGTATTGCTAGACTTGGAAGTGCAAGACTTGTAGCAATCACAGCTATTTTACCTTCAATTCTTCTAGTCAACGTGACTGTGTCGAGGCATAGAATCTATAGAAAAAAAAATATGATTACTATAACTAAGCCTAAAATTACAGAACTGACGCGTCGCGTCGTCGAATGGCGGGCGGAACTTATAGAATAGTAAGGAACTAAAATAGATTATTGTTAACCTATTAACCTAGTAATGTGTTACAAATAAGTCAACCTTGTCTTTCAACTGATTGGAATAAATGTGCCATATATGTCGTCGCATTTGACTTTTCTTGGAAGCCCGTTTCCTTTGTCGTCATTATGTTGCTGGATGGACGTCAAGCACTAGGTTGGGTAATTTTCTAGCAAAACCAATACTTCCATGTTTCATCCGCATTTAATGTGCTAATTACTGTTTATATTATAAATCTGAAAGCATTAGAATATCAATCATTTGACAGTACATAGTTTAAAACAGCGCCATCTCCGGAAATTTTACAGAAGCTGTCTCGATTAATTCTCAGTGTTGATAGGCGTACAGCGTGGCTGGACTAACCAATATTGTACCAATATACCAATACTCAGAAGTTTTAGTAAAGTCTCTACCACTTTACTAGGGCATGTCTTGACTATGACTGGACCTTGACTTTGACTGTGACTTGTGACTAGGACTTTAATATGAAATACACTTGAAATATTCTAGTTACTCTACTACTTTACTTTTACTTGACACTGGCTAAATGCACAAGATGACGAAGCCAAAATTAAAAGAAAAAAAAATCTAGTCCATCGACGCGACTTGGTGGTCGGCTACATTTTTTTAAGATTTTGGTTAAGCATACTATGTGCATTTAGCCAGTTTCAAGTAATAGCCGTTCGCCCCGCACTGAGATATCGACTTTTTGCCTAATAAAAAATAAAAGAGATAAACTGTTGAGGTAAATTGTTAATGGCTTTTATTCTTAATAACATCTTGCTCAATTTTTGTATTTGTTGTTTAATACAAGAATATAACGAACATTATAATCGTAAAAGTTTTAGCTTTAATCAGTGATTTTAATGTCTTATACCTAGTTGTTTTTTTCTAATATAGTTTAGTATATATTTAGTTGCTCTTTTCAATGATGACACACACGCAGTAAAATACATTAAGTGGGAAGCAATATAATTTTAATATTTTACCCTTAACATTTCAATTTTTTTTTTATTTTGGCTCCGCTTTCTTGTTCAATTTATAAAATATTTCAAGAGAAACATATTTTCATAGAAGTCCTTGTCACAAGTCATAGTTACAGTCAAAATAAAATAAAAGAGTACAGGTTCAGTCATAATCAAGTATTGCCTTCAAAAGTGTCAGAAACTTTACTAGAACTGTTACAGGAATTTGGAAGCGAAACGTTTTTCAACTTAGAATCATTTGCCTACGCTCATGATTTTTTTTAGTTTCGCAAACTATGTACATTTAGCCAGTGTATTATTTCAAGTTAGATAGGTGTTTCCTAAAATCAGTCCTGTAGTCACAGGCACAGTCAAAGTCAAGTAAAAGAGTCGTGTTCCAGTCAAATCATGCCCTAGTAAAGTGGTAAAACTTTACTAGAACTTCTATTGTAGTTTTGGAATGAAAACGAAATTCATGTTTTTCAACTTTGTATTATTTCCCTACATTCGTTCACGAATTATTAATAGTTAATACTCCACTATTATTACACATTAATAAATGAAGAAACACAAGCTTTGGAAAATAATACAAAATCGACAACTATATTATTTCACTTTCGCGCTAAATCTGCTGATAAAATAGAAGGCATGCGGTCTATTAAAATACAAAAAAGTAAAGTATGAACAGAACTTGCTGTTTGTTCTGGCGTTTTTTGATTGTTTCGCCTGCAGCTTTTAATAGACATCTGATTGCTGGTATTGTATAGCTTACATCATTTTTCGGGATTAGGTAAGTCAGAAGCATTTGCAATCACAATTTGTTTTACAAATTTTTGTGATAATAATAAATTGCCGCCGCAGATTTCGATTTCTTCGTTGGTTTTCTGTTTTGAACCTGTAACAAGAACGTAATAAATCGATTTTAATTACATCTGCAGTTTCAACCTTTTATAATACCTATATAACCTTTTATAATCCGGTTAACATCACCGGTCGTGCGACCGGTCATTTAAAATCAATTATGATTGATTTTAAAAAGAAGCAAGTATGCCCTTTTGAGGAAAAATAATGTCGAAGGTTAGGTACTATTGTAATTGCTTAATTTAATTTTTACTAGTCGGTTCATGTATGGAGTACTGTTCTCATCTTTAGGACGGTTCAGCTAATTACCAGCTTGAGGCTCTCAACACCATCGAGCGAAGAGCCAAGAAACTCATGCCTTATTACCGACTTCCCAAAAAAGGAGGAGGTACTTAATTATCCCCGTTCTATCATCGGACAAGACAGACTGCGACACAGCTATATATGGTAGACGTTTCACAAATACGGACAGAGCGTTTTGATTCCACATTCATGTGCGAACCGCAAATGAATATTTTATGCTGAATATGGAAGATATCTGAGTAAACTTGTCTAAGCAACTTGGCTGTAATTTTGCAAATCTGGCAGTAGAGTCATTATGTATATATTAGAGTGAATGAACGATTTTAATTTTTTTTTATTCCACCACATCGTCGCTTACAATCAGGTGAAATTGTGGTCAAACGATTGCCTATCTTGAACAGAAAAAAAGTATTCTCAGAACGGCACAAATACATTAAATCTTGATTAGATTAGTTACATATATATGTGCCGTTTGGGGTTGAAACGGTGGGTCCATGAAGAGCAGGAGCACATTTTTTTATATAAACGAATTGGATGGGACACTGAAAGAGTCGATACATGACTAAAATGCTGGAACAATCCACTGCTGGTTAGGCAACCTTATACCTTACCAAAATTATAATTCAAAATTAAAATAAAAAAACAGATAAACGAGCCACCATCAAGTTGAAAGTCTGCCGCCAAGCCAAATACGGTGTTCCGGCAGTTATCCTTGAGAGCCTGCGTATTCCAGGTCTAGTGTATTTACCAGCTTCGATCACATCGTCACTTACCATCAGGTGAGATAGTGGTCAAACACTAGCCTGTCTCAAATAAAAAAAAAAAGCCAAATCTTCGTGACTCGATTTGTACGAAACGCTCGGTGCGACTCGCACTTGTCCATTTAATTTTTGAAGAACTTCTTATGAGAGGGCTTTGAGGGGTTAAGCCATTGCGCTCCACGGCTATTGTAGATTCTGATCCGCAACCTTTTTATGTGTCGAAATGTGGAGAGGGTAAAAAAAATCTAAAAAAAACCACTGTGATGAATAATTAAAATGTTTCCCTGTAATACAAAAGTTCCACGTCTATCGTGTTCTACTATCTTCTATCTTTACGACTCACCCTCTTTTTTGTTTATCTATACTTTGCCTGAGCTAGCTCCGATATCCCGTGCATAATCCTAGTACCATACTTTTTCTACACATTTGCTTGTGTCAACACAACAATTTCCGACGGCTTATTGAGTGCCTCATTAAGGACCGTTTTTATTAGAAAAATAAACAGGGATATGTATCGTGCCAACACCTTATGGTTTAATGGCGGACAAAATAGTAACGTGCACGTGTTTACTTTAAACTAGCCCTGCCCTACGGTTTCACCCGCGTTCAGTCAAAAAGTAGCCTATGTGTTAATCCTAGGTATAAGCTATGTACATTCTGAATTTCATCCAAATCCGTTACAGCGTGAAGATAAAACAAACATACATTTACACACTTGCACAAACTTTCGGATTTATAAAATTTGTGTAATACTGGTCTAAGGGACATGATATACAAAGCGACCGAGGCGCGCGCCCCGTGCGCTGTGAAGGTAAAATGTATGGTGCGTAAAAGGGACCTTGATATACAAAGCGCCCGCGACTCCTTTCTCGCGCTGCTGTTTTGTATACTACCTAATTTATTTAACGCCATGCCTATATAAAAACTAAAAAAAAAAAAAAAACTTGGGAAAAAAAAGATAATTCGATGGCTTGAAGATTATCAAAATCGGCCCACACGTGTATGGTCTCTGGAGAGCCACAAAGGAACAAGCAAACATAAAATAAACACATCACCCTCCTTTGCGTCGCGCAGTCGGGTAAAAATTGGAAATTGAGGACGTCACATTTTGTATTGAAAAATGAAAATGATTTATTTCTGTAATCAAGATTTGCTTAATTTAAGGTAGGTTGGGACCTTCTAGTAAGTATAATAATTAAACACAAGCAAAATTTAAAAAAAACCGACTTTACCGCTTTATCATCGGAACTTTGATCAGATTAGATGCACTAAATACGCATTATTGAAGATATTTCAAGAACTACTGATCAGATCGTGATCAAATTTGAATGGGATCAATTGGAAAGCAACATCTTTCAAACAAAAAAAAAAATATTTTAAATCGGTTCACGTGGAACGAAGTTATATTTACCTATATGTAGTAGTGCTTCTGTATAATCATAGTTTTTTGAAAGTATCCAAATGGTTAGAAGTTTTTCTTCTGTTTATAACATTATAAATTATAATCACGCGGATATTTTTACATATTGATTGCTAGCATAAGTTTTTGTGGCTTGAATTACAATCGCCTTATCCTTTCTAGAATATTTGTATTTAATCATAGATTCTTGTGGCATTTTAAAACTGACTGTATAATATGCAATAGCCTTACTGTTAGTAAATGATTTAATGAATGTAATTTATTTGTAGAATATCTGTGTATTATTATGCATTTTTATGCGCAGTTTACATTATGATATACCTATGTACTTCGCTGCGGAATATAGGCATGGCCTTATATCTAATACTAGCTGTCCCGGCGACCTTCGTTCCGCCTAACAATCAATTAATGTGCATATTTAGGAAGCCATACCCGGCATGCGTTACAATGTCACGTGACTATATTATTACAACCTTCATGTTTATGTTTGCCTAGTACTTTACCAAATCCGAGTGACGTATGAGAAAATGGAAAGCATGTCGAAATGTAAAAAAAAATTTAAAGAAATGTACGTTCTTAAAAAGTATCCTATGTCCTTCTCCTGGCTCTAAACTACCTCCCTGCCAATTTTCAGCTAAATCGGTTCAGCCGTTCTTGAGTTATAAGTGGAGTAACTAACACGACTTTCTTTTATATATATAGATTTAAAATTCTCGTGTTGCGGTCTTTGTTACCAAACAACTCCGAAACGGCTCGACCGATTTTTATGAAATTTTGTGTGCATATCGGGTAGGTCTGAGAATCGGTCAACATCTATTTTCATACCCCTTAATGTTAAGGATGGTCCAAACCAACACATTTTTTTGTTTTTGGTCAATTTTTTTTGTTTTTTTATGATTCGGCATGAAATAATGTATTTGGCAAAAGAACGTTTGCTGGGTCAGCTTGTCGATTGTATAAAAATATTAATATTGAATACAACTTATCGTAACATCGTCAGATCAACAGAAAATGTTAATCAAAACCAGCCGCTGTACCTTTTAAAAGGTTTAGATAAATTCTTAATAAAATTTTCAAGATGAATCGTTTTGATTAAGTTTAAACGCCTGAATGATGCTACTTACACTTTATATAGATGAAACGGCTTGACTCACGATTTAGGGTCGACTCTTGCGACCTAGGTTTCGGGGATGTCCAATCCCCATCATCAGGCGAGTTCACGACGGAAGGTCACGGCGCTCACTGATCTACTAACGTATGAAACTCAGAATATCCACGATCCCCCGAGCTGATCCAGTGCATGAGAACTAGAATAGAAGTCTAACGACCACAGAGCTATAACATCATATAACATAATCGCTTTCACATTCATATCCTCGCAATAAGTTCGATGACTTGAATTAGAAGTTGTCTTCTCTACTCCGTGGTAACGGCTTTTAATTTCATCCTAAGCATCATTTTATCTGAAAAAAAAAATCAGTTTGATCTAGTGTCATTAAAAATGTTTTATGAGTATGCGCTGTAAAGCTGGCTACCGACGCGCGATGGTGCGTGATTCTGCGGATTAACACGCACGGCCGACGACCACGGACAGCCACGCACCGCACACAAAGCTCTTCTAACGGTGCGTGTCAGTCTGTGTGTGTCTCGAAATTTGAATTTTGAAGCCATCTTGGCGTTCCAAAATGCACAGTCCTTTGAAGTTACCGACTCGCCGCGGATCGGACGGTGTCTGCGCTACCACGGACGATACTCTTCCCATGGTGCGTCCTTGCGGGCTGGTCCGCGTCCGTCCGCAGCATCACGCACCTTCGGAAGCCAGCTTAACAATTACGCAAAAAAAATTAATAGTTAAAAAGAAAATTAGTTACGTTGAAGGTACAATTTAATCATTTGGCAAAAATAAATTAGTTGATACTAATAAAATACAAATACAATTTCTATAAAATACATAGTACAAGTAATTTTAAATACAAACAGATAACAATCGCAGTTTTATTGGTACATTCGCATTTGCAGGTTATCATGATGAAACGTGTAAATACCTACTAAGTAGGTATCTTATCTAACTTACCCACATGTCTTTACTAATAAGTAGTTAATAAGTCAGGCGCAGGACAAGATATAAAGCTCCTATGTTTTTTATCTAACAAGTCTAAAAAATACGACTTCTTTAAAATATGTTTTTTCCTTTATAAACCTTGTAACGAGAATACCTGTATAATCTGTGCAACTTTCATAAAACTTTTCAAGGCACTAAATATGCCTTTATGTAGATATCCCAATACTTAATTTAAAATAAGCCCTTGATAAACTATTTTTATGGTCTAATTTTATTTATATGTGTCTTATGTAGGATACACATAAGACTGTTTTTTATGAAGTATCTATTTAATTAAACATATTTATAATCTTGTTTTATTTACAAATATGTAGATAAGCATAAAGTACAAGTACTGGTAATACAATTTTAACGTCGTACAATATAATAGATCACCAAGCTATAAAAAAGTAACACTTAAATGAGTCGCTCTCGACTATCGAGCTTTAATCCAGTTTCATTTAAGTCACCTTTGCCACAAAATAAAAGTACTTTGTGGCACAATGAAATGTTGCAGGGATAGGGTGAGGCAAAAGGGGGCAGAGCTTTGTGAAGCATGTGGGGGGAACCAAGAGAGTTATCCTAGGCGTGAACCAAAATGTAAACGAGTGAGCAAGCGAGATAGTACACTGCCTCGAGCTTAGAGTAGACAGGGACGACTGTGATAGGCGGGGCGAAGCCACTTTGACGGCGGCGCCCACAAGTCCGCTCATTCGTCTCTCGTTTAGCGTCCGCTATGTAAACGGGTCTTGTTGTGAATCTAAACAAAATCAGTCAGTCATCGTTTTGTTGCCGTAAGAGCAACGCGTTCTGGGTTCCGTGTTTTCGGTTTGAGCATGCATCACGAGTGAACGGTCTACAGCAAGATGCACGCGTTGTTCGGTGAACAGAGCCCGTACGCTTACCGCGGAGGAGCCACCGGTGGCTACTCGGCCGGAGTTACACCTTATGCCTACGAGCAGTACCGGTACGGGTATGGAACCCCTTACCTACACCCGCATCAGCAGCACGTTGGTGCGCCCAAGGATATGGTCAAACCTCCCTACTCCTACATTGCTCTCATTGCGATGGCCATTCAGAACGCTCCCGATCGGCGCATCACATTGAACGGAATTTATCAGTTTATAATGGAACGGTTCCCGTATTACAGAGAGAATAAACAAGGTTGGCAAAATTCAATTAGACACAATTTGAGTCTCAACGAATGCTTCGTAAAAGTGGCAAGAGATGATAAGAAACCTGGAAAAGGAAGTTATTGGACTCTTGATCCTGATTCTTACAACATGTTCGATAACGGATCATATTTACGGCGGCGGCGTCGTTTCAAAAAGAAAGACGCTTTGAAAGAAAAGGAGGACGCGTTAAAACGGCAGCAGCAACTGCAGCAAGCGCAAGAGGCGCTTGCAGCGCAAGAGGCTCTGTCCGCCGCCGACGCGCTCGGTCATCAGCGCGACGTCAAACCAGATGTTAAGCCGAAGATATTTGAGTGTCGACCTAAGCGTGAACCGGGCGCAGAGTGCACGCGATACGAAAAGCCTATCGATACGCTCGATGATTTCAGTGAGCCGCGATTACCACCGTCCGCAGTTTATTGCTCACCGCAGCCCTATTCCTTAGCGGCAGAAGAGTTCCGCGCTGCCACGTCAGGCTGGTATAGTGCGCCGGAGCAACCGGCAGAACAGCTCCCACCCGCGTTTCGAGATCTATTCGAGCCACCGAGTTGTCAACTTGCGGGATTCCGCGGTGGCTCACCTGCTCCCGATGCGTACCGGGCCTCGCCTCCACCGCATCATCATTACCGCACGCCGGCGCCATCCTACTATCATCACCAAGCCTGCGTAGCGGCGGGACCGGCACCGGCGCACAAGTCCTACTGAGAACTGGCCCTCAGGTAAGACCTCTTTGTATAAAATACTAGTGCTCTGCGATGATCTTTCTAGTGACGATGGCGAATTAGGCTGTTGCGATATGAGCATACGTCCCAGCTGGCATTCGACGACGGGTCGGGTGGCGGCAGGCGTCGGCCGAAGGACGTGCAGCACTGCACCGGGGCACTCCGTGACGTGGTTGTGGTTGCAGGAGGCCGGCATCACACGGCGCCAAACGGATTTAGCCGCACACGTCAGTTCCAGGGCGGATAAATATAGCGCAGCAGCCGGAGATGCCGCAGAGGCAAGTGGCGGCGCGTCGATAACCACTGTTTACAGATCGGCGGCCGACCCTGCCGCCTCCCGCTCCGTTCACACCTATAGGTATGTTGGAAATTCACATGTGTTTGAAGACTAGATGTAACAATAAGTGGCTACGTTGCAAGGGTGTGCGTGCATCAGCCTGTGTGGGTGTAATTCGTCTAGAAGGCTGAATATCAACCATCTTACGGAAGTTACCGAGCAGTGTTTGTTGTTATTGCAGACGTACATTAACCGTTAAACGTTGCATTACAGTATCCGCAATTGAACGCATCTGATGAAAATAATATCTGTTTCATTGCGTGTTCCTCCTGTATAATTTGACTATAATGGAAATAGAAAGTAGGTACTTTCTATTTCCATTACAGTCAAACTATACAGGTGTATCAAGTATATAATGAGTATCTTATCTATTAGTAATAGATAAGTTCATTATTACATACTTGATACATCTTAATGTCGCGCTTTCTTAATATTATCCATAACTATTTGAAAAACGTTTGCTGTAACAATTATCAAAGTTATAATATATTCAAGCCTCATTTATATAAAGTTCTGTTACAAAACCCCAAGCCCTGTTGCATTGATTGATGCATAAATTCGCAACCCTAAAGTCTAGCAAAAGCAAACATAGCTTTTTAGCCTGTGTCTATACTAGGCTGCGGCATGGGGTTGTTGATTCCCCTAATCAATCGCATCAGCAGCGACACCAACAAACATACCTATATTTTGTAAAAAAAAATACACTATTTGCCAAAAAATAAAAGTTCGGGTCTTAAAAATGACATATAATATCTAGTTTAAAAATTAGTAAATAAAAATAACTTCTAGATTATAGATATCATATTCAAAAAGTTTTAAGAAAATCCCTTACACGTATAATAAGCTAACTGATTTAGATACAGAATGTTATGTTTATATTACATAGTAAAATTACTCTATAGTAAATAAATAATCACTATGGTGACGGAACGTCCCAAATTTTTATTTGTTATTTAAATATTAATAATTGAGTTGGTTGTTATTTCGACCGACCGGAATTGGATCGTGCGGTCGAGTCGCCACTTTTAATTTTTATATTTTTTTTATTGTTGTTAAAAGAAAGTCTTTAAAAGAAACTGTTAATGACTTTTTGTTAAGTGGGTATACTTAAACAATTATGAGTAACTATAACACGTAGTAACTTATTAAAATGTCCTAATTAATTAACTCCAACATTAATTTTGCTTTATTTTATTACCAGAACAATTAATTGTAAAACTTTTTTACCAGAATGTACTAATTTCCTATAGTGGTCGAGCACTATACTTAACAAAATGTTATTAACAGAGTACAGTAACCTCTATTGTTTTTCTAATTTGCTTATTAGTAAACTCATGTTATGTCACTAAAACCCATTCTCCTAAAATTCAGGGGACAGTGTCTCTACACTGTCCCCTGAATTTTACAATATTATTAAATAAAATAGCTAAAAAAATAGCTTTAAAATAGCTAACAACCTAGAAAGACTATTAGTCATTTTAAATTCATGTCAATTCATTCATTTTCAACCGACTTCAAAAAAGGAGGTTCTCAATTCGACTGTATGTTTTTTTTGTATGTAGGTATGTTACGCGATATCTCCGCCAAGTATGACTCGATTTTGATGATTCTTTTTTGTTTGGTAGATTATATTCCAGAAGTGGTCCCGTATAGTGGTCCATATAGCCAAAACCATCAAAATAGATTTATAATTGGCGAAGACATCGCGTAACATACATGCAAAAAAAACATACTCCTTTTTTATAATCGGTTGAAAATAATTTAAAATGCAGTTCTGTTTGAAGGCTGGGGATGAAAATTTTCATAACTAAACAAGTGTTTATCTGTAACTTGGTACTAAGTCGTTGGGTAGGTTGGGTCTTAATTTGTTACGGCGCGGCGTCATGTTATTAATGTTATGCACCGGCCTATCTCGAACAAAATATATAGACAATACATATATATATATCGCCTGTCGATATATATATATTGTCTATATATATTGTTAGTTACCTTTTAGTTTAAATACTCATCGTGACGTTCATCATAACCAATGACATGTTAGGTAAACGAACACTTAGGCGGAGGGCATTGGTGACTACACCATAATAATAGGTCGCCTCTCTAATTACTATGTTTGATATATATCCTACTAATATTATAAAAGCGAAAGTTTGTGTGTGTGTGTTCACCTACCACGTATCTCCGTAACGAATAAACCTATTTTTATGAAATTTTGAATGTAGATAATCTAGGTTCGGAATAACACATAGGCTACTTTTTAACTTGATTAACGCGGGCGAAGCCGCGGGGTCTAGTAATAATTATCAGTATTATAATAAGTAACAGTTATGATCGGTTGATGTGAAAATCCGATACTATGATCCGTTGGGAAGTACCCAGCCATTGTAATATTTTTCTTTGCAAATAAACAATTTTTGTATTTTTGTATTTTGTATTTTTTGTATATAATATAAAGATATTTTTTAAATGTACAATAAATCCTTCATTAATTAATATTCGGTCAGTAAATTTGTAATATTATATGATATTGTTACATACTAATTATATAAGTTAAATACGTAATTGTTATAATTATTATTTTCCTGTTCAATAGATTCTATATAAATAATATATTATTTCATTAAATCATTGCTGAAATGAATATTTAGGTAAAATTAATATCTGAATGTCACTGTTTTTTTTTGTAGATGTTGCTTTCCAATTGGTCCCATTTAAATTTGATCAAGATCTGATCAGTAGTTCTTGAAATATCTTCAATAATGCGTGTTTAGTACATCTAATCTGATCAAACTTCCGAAGATAGAGTAGTGAAGTCGGTTTTTTTAAGCTTTGCTTACTTTAAATTTTCTTACGTTAATCCAAAAGTTTGTTTAGTTATATTAAACGTCGGCATTATTACGCTTAAACGCCAAAAGCTTGTTCCCAACGTGTCACATCAAACCATTCATATGAGACCCATAAAGTTTGATTTCTCCATGTTTGGTTATTTGGTATTGTACCCCACACAACTATACCCATTTTTTTACCAAAGTAAACAAAACTTTAAAATATTTGTTTACAAAATGTGAAATCTTGGAAGTGATAAAAAAACTGTGTTCTGCTTCATCCAGACAAATGGTAATGACCATCTGGTCACCAAGTGTTAACCCACTGTCTTTTAACTCGCTACAAAAAAAAAGACAAAAGATAAGGTCGTGTTGGCTTATTACAATACAATTTGAGGGTACCTATGTTACTCTTGTGAATTTTATACGAATTAAAGGGAAACAAAACTTTTAAACTTTATTACATTAATTTTTATATTTGAAAGCGCATCTAGATTACAGTAACTATATTATACCCCATGTCGTTGTCTATTACTGAACTATCTCCCTTCCAAATATCATAGAAATCAGTTCAGTTAAAAACCTGACGCTGGTATTCAGTTAAACCTTGAAAAAATGTCTGTGGACGGGAGATACGTCATTTATCTCTTTACTATATATCCTAAATTAAATGCATATTTAATTAACATAACATACAATTAACACAACAGAAACTCTACGTATTATCATATTCACATGTTCACTGCTAATAAATAGGTTCACAGATTAATTTTAAGTTAATTCACAGAAAAACAACCAAAGCGTGATTTAGTACAGGTATATTAGTATATAGTTTTACCGGTGATAAAAACATCTGTCCTAGTGTAATAAATAATAATCAACCTTAAACTGATATAATTTAAACGCAAGCTAAGCTTAAAAAATCCGACTTCACTGTTTTATCTTCGGAGCCCTTGATCAGATTCAATGAATAAAATTAGTACGCATTATTGATGATAACTCTAAAACTACTGGTCAGATCTCGATTACATTTAAATGGGACAACAGGGGAAGAAACATAAAAAAAAAGTAATCTATTTTTTTATTCGAATTTCTCAATTTGACTGAATAATATTTAAAGAAATATTCAGTCGAATTGAGAACCTCCTCCTTTTTGTGAAGTCTGTAAAAAATGCTTTATAAATTTAAAGTTTTTGACAAAGTTTAAAATAAGTATTTAATTAATGTGCTTAAGACAAAATTAATAAATACAATGCACTATAGGTATTATTGAATATCAATACTATCTTACAAAAGTGAATTTATTGAAACATGATCACACTTGCATGATCAATACAGTCTAGTTTGATTTGTACTATTATTTTGTATTATAACGTCTAAATAGGAGTTTTGCCGCGAAAGTGAAAGTGGCGTTGTTGATTTTGTATAATTTTCCAAAACCAGTGATTCTTCGAGTGTTAATGTGTAATAATGGTGGATTATTAACCGTAAATACTTAGTAAACGTGCATAAGTGCAGGCAAGTCGTAGTAAAGCGAAATCATCAAAAAATTCATTTGATTTTCGCTTTCGCTCCAAAACTCTAATAGAAGTTCTAGTAAAGTTACTTCCACTTGACTAGGACATGACTTGACTATAACTATGACTGTGACTTGTGACTAGGACTTTTATTATAAAAAAAACACTTGAAATATATTATGCCAGTGACACGTAGACACTGGCTTAACGCACTAGACTGCGAAGCCAAAATTAGCAGAAAAAACAAACATCTAAATAAATACTGACATAATATATAGAATGGTCAACGGTTATATAGGTAAAGTAGGTCTGTCTCGAAAGATAAGAATTACGATTTATTTTACGTTAATTTGTCATTTTTATCAACGGACTTCAAAAAAGGAGGTTCTCAATTCGACTGTAGTATCCTTATTTTTTTTTGGTATGTATGTTACGCGATATCTCCGCCAATTATGAATCGAATTTCATGATTTTCTTTGTTGTTTGGTAGAGTATACTTCAGAAGTGGTTACATATAGATTTTATCGAAATCGGTCAAGCCAAAACCGAAATATAAGCAATGAAGTCGGTTTTTTTAGACTTTCCTTCGTCTCGTTGCTGTTACTAACATTCTAGTGCTATAAGTGACAATTATTATTAATTACTATTGAAGAAATGTTCATTAAAAAGCAAATATTAATAATAACTAGCTTATTTTGTTAAAAGATCGTAGTAACTGTAATTTTGAATAGAAAATATATTTCTGACAACTTTGGTAGTCTAGTTGTTTAAAATTTTTCTCCGTGTGTGATAAAATACAATAACTCCTTATTAACAGCAAGTAAAAATAAATACAGAAAAGAAAAAATTATGTAATAATTACAAAAGGCGGTCTTATTGCTAAGAGCGATATCATAGACGCGATGTGATGTGTATTCCTGTATCCTTGCATTCATATATGATTTAGTCGATAAAATATATGATTTTCTGTGGAAATAACAAGCCTGTTTCCCCAAGATCGGAGTTATAAAAAACGCTAAATCGGCTAAAAATCCGTAATAAGATTACGAGATAATGTGGAAAAAACCTTGCAAAGAACTTCCGGAACCTTTGTGGACTGCTCACATAATCTCTCCTTATCTCTTTATCCGTTTTGCATTTCGGTCTCCCATTCCCTGAATATATTATTATTGGTGACAGTTGCGCCCCGCGGTTTTACCCGCGTAAGTCCCGGACCCGCGGGAATTACGGGATAAAAATAGTTTATGTCCTTTCCCAAGGTCTAGTCTATCTCTGTACCAAATTCCATCAAAATCGTTTCAGTGGTTTAGGCGTTAAAGCGTAACAGACGCATTTTATAATATTATATAGTAGGAATTAGTAGGGACAGGGGTTCGTTGACTTCACGATTAAAACAATGTTATTTTGGACAATTTATGTAATACATAATAATAATAAACACCAAGTTCAATGACTTGTGCCGTGGGTGCCGGAAACATTCCCATGACACACTATCACAACTAGAACCAAAAACACAAATTTTCCGTGGGAGAAAGCACGCGTTCCTGCCGGGAATTGAACCCGATACCCTGCCTGTGTTAATTTAGGGTGTCAGCTACCTCCGGACCCAATTTCATCAAAAGTGATCCAGCCGATTGAGCGCGAAGAAGTAACAAACATACAAACACACTCACAAAATTTTGCTTTTAAAATATTGGTGTGATGTGCCCGCGGCTTCAGGATATAAAATATTTATGTACACGCAAACTGTCGAATTTTACGTAAAAATGCTATATTTCCACATGCAAACCATCACTTCTAACAAATAATAACTTGGAAATAGTTTATTTTATTTGAATATGGCTTATTAATGTTTGTCTTCGTCGTAGGCTGTTCGAAGTTACCAGAAGTAACACTTCTTACGGCTTTTAAACCCTGAACCAATCTTCATGAAAAAGTCAACACGTTCAAGTTCAACATCACTCTTTCTCGAAACATGAGTTGGGACGTCTTAGCGCACATCTCCTCAAATTAAGTGGCGGAGCTGTGATTGTACAACCTTTATGTTGTTTAAATAAGTGTTTCCATTGTTACAGGAGTGGCGGTCTGATACAGCGGGGAGCGATATGCATTTCGCCCTAGACTTAGAACACCCAATGTTCGTCGAAAGCAAAGACCTATAGTGTAAACGTACTCGCATATGCGCGACATACTTAAAAATAAGTACAGAGTGCTGCTGGATTCATCACGAATGGATTCAAAACGCTATAATTATGCATCCAGGAACGAAACTGGATAAAACAATCGACTCACTGCCGCAAGACTTATTTTAGTATGTTGTTCAGTGGACATAACAATTCGAATATTCCCAGTGTAGTGCTATAGTTACGTATATAAATCTACCTAACTCTTTTCAGTATTACGGTTAGGGCATTTTAAATTATGTTTAGTAATAATGATTGATGTACATAATTATGTGAGTGTAGATCATAGTTTCACGAAGATTGTTCGTACTTTAGGACACCGATACGTATAATTACATGTATCTATATAGTTGAAGATGTGCCGTTATTCTAGTCTTATATGATGTTTCTCCGGATTTCTTAGATATGAACAGCTTGGAAATAGTGAAATGACATGTCAGTGAGTGTTTTGATTCCGTAATTGTATTTATTATAATAGTGCCATCGATGTTAACGTTGCCCATAGTATAATTATATAGGATTATTACTTTATGAATCCTAGTTAAAAAGGGTTCAGAGAATAAAATGCTTGATATTGAAATTGTGGATGTTCTGAAGAGATAGTTTTTAATGGAGGAAACTTGTTCTCTTATTATGTTCTATACTATACGAACTGAAAAGCTTTCTGTGACGAGTTTGGCAGTAGCATCGACCACCGTTATTACCTAATTATGTTGCGATTTGTTATATTTGATTGGTTGTTATAAGAGTCAGGCTAAAATATATGTATATTTTCGTGAGTTTCACTGTTTCAAATATAAACAGATTAAAAAACGTAGTGTTGAGACTGATAGGTCGCAAGCCGCCTATTATTGATCCGCAGCGCCTATGATCTTAAAATCGTCTGCTCAATTCTCCTTCAAAATTTAGATGTTAGAGCTTTTGCGAGCACAATTGGGACAATGTAGTAGAGATTTATTAATAAACGTGAATGTATGGAAAAATATAATCATAATTCATTCATAGTTTACGCCTTAGTTTTTTTCTGAAGGCAATTCTACCAGTGTCAGAAATTATCTTTTACATAATAAAATAACTAACAATAAGTAAATAACTTTTACCTTTTTTATTTTTTTCTTTTACTTTTACTATATGTATATATTTCATCTAACCATTTTATCTTACTGAAGGACTATGTATCATATTCAAACTACGGGCCAATTGCCTATGTTTCCTAAAATTAAAATAATATACAGCAAAGACCTACAAGACATAAAGCTTATGGGTAACTCAAGTGCTTAAGCCCACTACCAGTGGGTAGCGTTCCCATCATGCTGGCGGCATGGCTTTGCCTCTCTGAACTGAAATGCTAATACTTTGAGCCAAATAAGTGCCAGCATTTTGACCACGCGTCGCCTCTCTTAATCATTATATTTTTATTAAATAATTCAATCAAGTAATTTTTTGTAAAATTTTGTGTAAAAGTGCACTCCGGAGCATAAGCTCCGAACTTTTTTATCTCCGGTGTGTTTTTTGTATACCAACGTATAAATAACATTTTTATGTTTTGAAGAAAACCAAAAAAAATTAAACGATTGTTTTTTAATAAAATCGAAGATAACTTCTGTACTATAACCTAAAAACCCAGCTATTTCCATAAAACAAAAGGCATCGGTGAGAAAAAAAAATAAAGTGCTTTATATATAAACTGTGTACGAACTGTGTAGTCGATCAAAACGCACAGAGCTTTCCATTCGCTTTTCCTTGATTTTTTATAAACTGAGTCATAGATAAATTAGATATATACCCATATTGAGTTTTGTTTGAAGATAATAGATTTACATTGCCCCAATTTGCAAAAAAAACATTTTGTCTAACATCGAACATGCAAAAAGCTTCAGAGAAAGACACGTAAATCATCTAGTGGTTCTGTTCTGTTATGAAGCTTTTTCTTGTTCTAAATATTTTATTCCATATCAGCGTGCAAAACAGTGTTAATATTTATTTGGTAATTTCAAACATTCACATTACAATATATAAAACAAATTTATATACCTACCTCTATTTTGATGTATTAATCTTATTTTTGTTTTAAATTGGTTTCGTAATAATCGATGATCCGGTTTCAGTTTATCGTATGTCATTATAGTATAAAATGTCAAACTAAAACTTATCTCTGAACAACTACAAATAAATATCTAAATGCTATGTTACCTACTTTTGTACACATTTCTTCTCCTTAATGTATTTAAATTAAACCTAGTGAATGCCATTGTGATATGGGAATGTATATAAAACATTATTTAAATAAATGTTTATTTCTAGCATAATATGCCAAAATGTACTATTGTTATTTATTACCCAGTAAAATCCGTATTCTCTATCCTATTAAATGAAACCGTTCGTCTTCTAACTTTCTTGAACTATCAGCATTATTCACATGCTTTAGATCATTTGGAAATCAGACTTTTAGACGAAAAAGCCTTGCGTAGCGGCCTGACTCAAGGATTTTAGGCCACCTGAAGGCATCCGGCATGGTTTAACGAATGTTAGTCGTAAGACTAAAAAGCATTTATGTAGGCACAGTAAATATAATTGGTATATATTTACAAGCATGAGCGACTCATCCCATGGGGCAAGGGCTGTCCCCGCATTATTGCTTAGACGGTAAGGCTTCCGTAAACTGGGGTAATCCACAGGTCATCACTTCCAGTTGCAATCCTGGATGGCGAATGTCACCTTTTGTTTTTACACTAGCTGTAGGTTTTAACGGCATGCATTGCAATGCCACGTAAAAAAAAGTGTTTTAGCTCTTTCATGTTTATGTTTGACTAGTACTTTACCATGTTTATGTTTGCCTAGTACTTTACAAGTCCGATAGACGTACTTAATACATTTATGTTTCGTGATTTTTTCCAATTACACTAATCATACTAATATTATAAATCCGAAAGTTGTTCCCTCTTCACGCTTTAACAGCTGAATGGATTTGGAATTATATCGAGGATAGAACACACAGGCTACTTTTTACCTTGATAGTAGCGGACGAAGCCGCGGGGCGCGGCCAGTGTTTTAAGTAGTTACTCTGCTATCCGGGGCGAAGACTAATCTAATAAATCAAAGATCACAAAATCGGTCCAGCCGTTCTTCAGTTATAAATGGTGTATCTAACCCGACTGTTTTATATACTCGTATATGTAGATTACTTTCGCGCCAAAACTCCAAGTACTTATACACTCTGACTGTACACATTTTTTCTGTATAGAATGATTTTACATAGTTAATGTCTAGATTATTAAGTTTTGAATTGTGCATTTTTGGCTTACTGAAGGAGGTTAACCACCTAATAAAAACGCAGTATACCTACCGAGTTGTACAATATTGTACATGTCATACAACATTTAATATAATTCTTTACCGAGAGTAGATTTTCAGTTTTTTTGTTCCATCGTTAAGGTGTATTATCGCTTGATCACATTCACGAGTTAAATAAAATATGCTTGTTTGTTGTCGAAACGAAACTCACAAGTGGCACTCACTCGGCTTTAACGAATCACCACTCAATCCAAAAGGCACACACTACACACTTCTGGGCGAGTAGCACAAAAGTGGTAACATTTCACAAAAGTACTAAATATTTGCTCATCTTAAATTATGTAGGTATGAGGCGGTGGAATACGCAGATAATTAAGTAAACATTTTAAAAAGCATAAACTAAACGCTCTAGCGGTTGACGAGGTAACCTTCATAGTCTGTGGTAATCACGCTGGGCCTAGAAGGATAGAGGGAGAAAAAATAATCTTTACGCCTAGAAAGGAAATTTATTTGTGAATTAACTTAATTAGTTTGGTGCTAAGTTTTCCAGTCGATTTTGCATTTTAATTTGCTTTAGGAAACTATGACATTATTATAAGAGTTGCAGCAAGCCGATGAATGAATTATTTACATTTATTTACATTTTCAATGCTCATCGTTCAAAAATATATGCTTTTCTTATCAGATAGATAGATAGATAACTCTTTATTGTACACCAGAAATAGAGGAAAATACATTAAAGACCTTGAAACGAACTAAGGCTAGTACAATGGGCGGTCTTATCGCTTAAAGCGATCTCTTCCAGACAACCTTTGGATGGAGAGGAGATAGCAAAATGTATTGGTACTGATGTATCAGCATATTTTTAAAATGCTGTTTTGAATACTTTTGATACGCTATAAAAAATACTTAGCAAACTGTCAACAGTCAGACAGAATCGAATTCGTTTCCAAGAGTCATATCTCGGGAACACGATTCAAGGATGAAACATAATTTTCTTCCCAAAAAAATAAAAGTAGCAAAAGACCAGGCCACAGTTTAAATAATAGTGCACGAGTCTATGTTTCTAATCGCAATCGAGATAGAGTGAACTTCTAAATCAGAGCACAGGAAAGCGCGGCTATGTCGCTGAAAGCGTTCATATACTTAGATACTACAGATACCGGGAATCGCTTCCATAGCTGTTTCAAAATGCCGTCGTTTAGGATGTATGTCACGTTCAAGTCGATGATCAGGGAAGAAATAGAACATCACATAAATACCTATACGTCATTACAGTAACACGATATTGGTCTAACCTAATAAATAACTTTTTAACTTTGGTGGATTCCAAGGCATAGTCTCTGAGATTACCTTCTCATTGTAATTCTAGAACATACTGTTATTACTTTTTTCTTGAAAATTCATAGTTTTTACTGGGCTATATAAAAAAAAAACAATCTGGTATCGGTTTGGTATCGTCGAAACTTCGTTCAGTGCGTGGTGATATTAGGTTTAGGTCGTATCGTCGATACCGATCCACCGTCCACACAGGATCGACGTCGACTTTCAGGTTTATAATTCAAAGGAAAATTAAACCAGAATTATTACAATAGGAGTCGCCACTATTCTTCTTAATTTTAACCGACTTCAAAAAAGGAGGAAGTTCTCAATTCTAGAGTATTTTTTAATTTTTGTATGTTTTCCCACAGTTCTTGTCTTTATTTGTACTTTCAGCCTAGGTACGTGATATGGAATGAGAATCTCTCCGTTCTACTTCTGCTAGTATGACTGGGTAACTGGGTAGTATTCTCTACATAGTATAAAACAAAGCTGCTATCTTGAAATATTTTAAAGAGAAGCAAAGTTCTTCGAATATTTTATGGAGAACTTCGCAATGACGTAATACTCGTAACTTAATCTTTTACAGTTCAGTCATAGCAATCATTTCTTTCATTAAAACTTAATTTTAAATTCCTATTTACCCTAATTAAGTATTCATATCTAAATAAATATATGAGTATTATTGGGCATTAAATATATATTATAGTAATTGTGTTTCGCAGTTAACGCTGTAACGAAAAATTAGTTAGGATAAGGTTCAAACATTGTATATACCACCACTTGTAAAAGAACCAAATCTATATTACTCCTTTTTTTTTTAATTACAACCCTCCGGGGCGCGCCGCTAGTGAGTAATAAACGGAATAAATGAAACTAAATATTTCTACATAATTAAGATACGGGAATAAACCGAGTCTTACTACTAGTAGTAGAATCCGACTTTTACGCGTGTTACTACCACATCGGCTCACACGGCGCACAGTTCTTACTGCTTCTTTGAAAAAAAATAACTACACGAAAAAAAGTCCAAATGGAAATCGGTATAAAATACAACAAATTTATGAAAACAAGTGAAAAAGCGGTACAGAAACAAGTAAACATCAGAAAAAAAAACGTAAAAACAAAAGAATATCGAAAAACAAACAATAATCTAGAAAAAAATATTAATGCATATGGCATGTATAGAGATAAACTCTCATGCACAAGAATTGTGGGTAAGTACCTACATAAATAAACTATGTAATAGCATAGTAGTAGTAAACAGACTAAACTGTGGCAATCAGATAAAGTAGTGCTTTTCGCAACATTGTAACGAACATGTACCTACAGATACCAGGAGTGCAGAAAGTATGAGGAGATATAGTTTAACAACGAAATGTACTCGGCAACAATGTAGCGGAGCTGATACTGAGACAACCTAATGTACCAAGACATAATATTATTACTCGTGTGTGTGTGTCAACATTTATCACATGCACTCGGCAACAATGTAGCAAAGTATGTACTGATGACACTAGGAATACAGAAATTTAAAGAAATATATATTCGTACAATTTAAAGAGATATTTCAACAATACAACGTACAAAGGTGACGTACTGTAAGATAACAATAAAATGACGTAAAGGTACACTCAATTGATACATTTCCAATCTTAGATTTCAAATAATATCAATATCTAAGATTGATTTTAATCTAAGGAATACTAGGAGACCACAAGTATAGAGGAGGCTTTATGCACAAAGATAACGTTATCTCTGTTCATTTAAGGTCCTTTATATAATAATTGGATCTAATAGAATAATGTAGTTTGCTGCCTGCGTTAGTCAGGATTGTCATATTCCAGGGCCTAGCCAAACGATAGTATAGATATTGTTATATAATATGTTGGTAGGCACCTATACCAAAATGTATATAATACTGTTTATTATTGTATTTCTTAAACACACACACTACGCACACAATCACACACGAAATATGATAAAATACACAATACAGTACCTACATAAGTATTAAAATGATTGATTGATTCCCTTCAACTCCTACAGACCAGAACATTGTAGGTTTAGCGAAGGAATATGGACCAGGAGAGAAGAACATGCGAAGTGTTATACCTAAATGCAATCACACGGTACAGATACACGTGACAGAAACGGATGCATCAATTTAAAGGGACTCTCCAATCTCGTGCTTGCACCGCCTCCTTAATAACAGGTTACACAATCGCTTTAGGTCAAATTGATATGCAACTATGTAATTAGTGTAGGTTTGCGCTACCAGGAGTTCAGAATTACTAAGAGAAGTTGTAATCGGTTTGAAAGTGGGTCATCGCGTTATCGTTCACCGCAAATACTTGTGTGCCTATGCAGTATGCAATACGAGAGCGTGTTGAACGCATGCTGCTGAACGGATTTGGATGAAATTTGGAATGTACATAGATTATACCTAGGATTAACACATAGGCTACTTTTTAACTTGATAATAGCGGTAAAAGCCGCGGGGCACGGCTAGTATACTACAATATAAGAATGTATCCATTAACACTTTTCCATATAGTTAGGAGACAAAATCTATGACAAGATCAGGAAGTACTTCACACCTGGACTGCTTCTTAATTTACATCAAGCCCAAGTCTGGTCTTGTATGGAGTACTGTAGCCAACTTTGGGATGGACTAGCCATGGATCAGCTTGATGGTCTTGACTTGATCGGTGAGTAAATCGAATCATTCGTGATTACAAGCTAGTTGAGTCAAAGTTGCAGAGCCTCAGTCATCGAAGGTATCTAGCCTATCGGTGTTCTTTTGCTTGTATTTCGGTGAGTGTGCACTCGAATTACACCAGTTGATTCCCACATGCCCTTTCTACCATCATACCACAAGACGGACGGACCAACGTTATCCATATATTGTTGATTTGCCTCATATCCACTCGAAGCGTTTTGCTTCTACATTTATCATCCGTAAAAGTGGAACTCACTGCCCGCGTCTTTGTTCCCCGAACATTATAATCTGGGAGTCTTCAATGATGATCAAATGATGTTGTTTGCTATTAATCTACTTTGTTTAAAAACGAACTTCCTTCTCTTGGCCTTATGCAAAGAATTGGGATTTGTTCACTCCTTTCCTTTTCCCTCACCTTTGGGATTTCACCTCCCGCTTCCTGTGGATGGAGAATTTAGGTTATCATGGCTACCCCAGATCAGTCTGCAAATAATATTATTATATTATTATTTCGAATAAATTAAATATTTAGTACTGGATGTTTCCGCACTTCATTCTCATTTTTCAATCGATGATTATGCGGTAAACAAATATATTAGTAAATAGTAAACAACATGTTTAGATTTAAAATTTAATATGTATAGGTATTTGATAAAAATTAAATAAGCACAAAACAGCAGAAAAGCGCAAGTGGCGGAAAATATGGAATCCTCGGCAGTGCAAGTGATTATGTCATTTGGTGAGGAATCACTGGGGTTCGTGGGGACCGGCTTCTCATTCTATTTTAAAATATTTCTTTCAGCCAACGCCAAATTATCGCCAATCACAATGCACTGATTTTGCTCATGGCATTGCAATTCAGAGAGGCAATGCCGCCTGTCACCAAATAGATCCTGAGAATTTCTGTTAGGTACTGTATAAATGTGTAATTTAAGTTTAATTTTAGAAAATATTGGTAAATGGCACGTAGCGCAGAATACCTATTAGTTCTCTGATAAGCCGGTTGGTTTATTGAGTGGTTATTCAAGTCGTAAAAATCTCCTAATAAAATTAACTATTACCAAATCAACCGAAGCAACGACAAATCGCAACAAGATGCAGCGATTAAACAAACACACCTCAAGTTCTAAAGTAAACGAACAAAAAATCGAGTCGAAAATATTCGTCGATTTAATTATTTTCGATTCAGGCGTCGAGTAGCAGCGCACCAGTCTTGGCAGTCACGGCACTCGAGGGCGATGTCAGCCTCGCATTCCAAAGATAAAAAAATCAAGTGTCGATTGAAGAAGCTAAAGTTGGTCACAACAATGGACCCGTAGGTACCCACCGCGGGTGGAACCGTCGATCCAGCTTATTTGTTATTTATTTCAGGATGACGGTGGACACGTCAGGGCTCTAGTTGAAGTGGTCGCGTTCGTCTCGTGTTGTTGAGTGGACGACGTGACGTTTAGTGCCAGGTCCTTAGGACGAGCCACCCGCGTGGTTCACGAGTTCACATATTTGTTATGTTGTGGATGTGTTTGTGTTGTAGGTATCGAACTTAAGATATTTCACATAAATAATATAATTTTGCCGCATAGAAATCTTAGTTTTATTTATTTATTTGAATACAGGACAGAGTGAATATTCTAGACAAGCATGTCACATTTTCGGCCGCATCGTCACTTTCCATCAGGTGAGATATTAGTCAAATGCTTGCCTATTTCGCATAAAAAAATAATTTGTTACTATTCTGATTCGTTACCTTTATAATTTGTAAACCACCTCGGTGGAACAAATCCGAAAACAGGAGTAGATTAAAAAACAGCACTGCGAGTGCACATGTGCACGCAGCAAATGCTGGAGTGGATACTACTCCTATAGCCCTAAAGTGCAGATATAGGTGCGACCGTATCAGTTTTTCTAGTTAACTGGAGAATTAATACTAATTTTCCGAATGAACATTTGGGACTCGTGAACGTCAGTACTCCTTCTTGTAAAATTTCTCAATCAAAACCAGTTCGCTTTTTGAGTTGAAGATGGTACAAAGAAAAAAACAGACTATGTTTAATTTTTATTTATTGATAGGTTAAGCCATTTGAAGCACTTACAGTGACTAACAATAAAAATGCCCTTGAAATTAACAGCTCATTCTATCCTAAAAACAAGCATAATTTTGCATTTATCTTAAAGGATACTAAGAAGAGGTATTTCGAATATATTTTGTTAGTTTAGTTTATATTGTTATAAATATAAGTAGGTACACGTAATTTCATAAATTACTCTCCACTTTAAATGATGTCTGCAAGAATAAGTTGTTCATATCGCAGCTAGAAACTCCATTGTAATAATATTCTCCACCCACACTATCACGCAGTCTTTAAAGTAAATGTGAAGAACTTAACCTACACTGCAAAGGATAACTTTGAATTTTAAATGAGTAGTACTTACAGGGTTATCAGCTGTTAAAAACATACAGAGAAAAAAACAAAACCACACTGAGGCCTACTTTACAACCAATACAACTTGTAGGTTCCTACCTACTACAGCTACTGCGCTGGACGGGGTGATGAATGATTAATTCGGTTGAATTTAAGTTTTTGCTAGATAGTGACGATGAACGTATTACAATTTCATTGAATTAATGTTCTCATGGAAGTTATGTATATCTTATATGAGAATAAATATCTTTAAAACTGAAACCTTAAACTTAGAACGTTTTTTAACTAAGATAAAAATAGTAGATAAGCTAACAAGTTAAAAGCAAAAACGCTATCTGAGGATTTTGATAGTAATTACTGAAAATGGCTCTCAAATTCTCACTAAAAATGGCGACTTATTTTTTAATGGTAATAAAATTGTTTAAAATGCTCAAAAGTCTGCGCATAGATGCATTCGTGTCGTTCTAGTAAAGTATGATACTTCATTAATAGTTTTACAAAAGATTTTGCGCGTTGAAAACGCACACAGCTGCGTCATTGTTGAGAAGTCAATGCGATTGCATCGATTTTCGAAAGGATGCCACGCATGGATCATCGAGTCACCCACACAGAATATATAAAAGTAATACGACCAACAGACATAAAAATAGTGAGTTTGTAGTAGGTGTGCTTCCAATTCACACGTGAGGCTCATACACACAACACTCACCTTCTCATAACTCACCCACACATACAAACACTATCTTTGTTGCACTTACACGCATACACTCACACACGCAAAGATACATAACACTTTTTTTTTTCAATAATTGTATAATATTATGTTGCCTACCCTTTTTATACAAACTTACAAAATAATACTATAAATTCTACTTCTGTATAGTTAATGTAGGCAAATCACAACAATATTACTACAGTGACATTATTTTCGAGTAACACCTGAGCTCGATGAAAGGAATATGCTGAAAATCAGCCCTGCACAAGCCCTCAGTTTGTGCAGTCTTAGCGCTGAACATGTTCCTATTGCCAAATATTTCTTGCATGTATTTTGTTTTGTGTACTATAATTGTGATTGTTTTAAATATTTAGCAATAAAATGATTTCTATTCTATTCTAAATAAAGCATCTCTATAGATGACTGAACGGATTGGGATTTTTAATAAATAGGCTTAAGGCTATCTATGAGATATTTTTATTTAAATATGTGAGTATATATGATATATATACTCACATATTTAAATAATACGCAATGGGCTAGTTATAAACGTATGTACTTACTAGTCAGGATCGCAGATCTAGAACAAGGGTTATTTTTACATTAGTTCTTTTTATTAACCGAATACAAAGGAAAGGGCACTCGATTCCCTTTGGTTAATAATATAACTAGAATATGAGCAAGTGTAGCGAGCACGAAATATTTTGCACTTTTCGGCTCTTTAGGAAAATTATATCGTTGATATAAAATAAGACAAGCAAAAATCTTGTAGTATCTTACTACTAGATTTTAATGGCTCTCAGTGCTATCACATTTTCACACTTTTTCTAAACGTGGACAGCAATTCCCTAGTTAATCGCACATAAAATATAAATGAATTAGTTGTTGTTTCTAATGATGAATTTGTAGGATCCCAAAGATTATAATCTAGCCATACAGAGAACTAAGAACATCTCAATTACCAATTCAGAGAAGCAATGCCGCTAGCATTATAGAACGCTACCCACTGGGAGAGACCTTGACCACTTGAGTTACCTATAAGTTCGGTGCCTTGTTTGTAACTTAAGTGTTTGCTGTATGCTATATTTAGTTTAGGAAATAATTATAGGTAATTGGCCCGTATATACAGCCAACGTTGATAAAAAAGAACATTTCTCTTATTAGCCCAATATTTACCCTAGTTCACACAATCTCAACACCGATTGTGTTAGGCTAGGTGCTTGTTTTGGCACGTCAAATTACCCCACTGTATCGGTCGTTGAACTCGCATGTTTATTGTTTTTCTAAAACACCAGTGTTGGTATTGGCACAAACTCTATTTGTTTAAAATGGTAACTCTCGCGGAACAGGTAGGGATGCGTAACCATGGCCTTAGAATAATAAGCATGATGTGTTGGATTTGTAGCCACAAGTTCATTCATTATTTTTACACTGATTATGAATGAGTCGAGGCTATCAGACAACGATAGAAAACCAATCCATTTAATAAGCTGTGGACATCACATCTTATCATATAACACTAACTAAAAAATCTGAAATCAACGTCTGATTGTTATTTAATCAAGGGTAAACTACTAGATCGATCTTGACGAAATTTGATGGAGTGATAGTTTAATCTGGAACTGTGTGTGTTTCGGCTGCATGTATTTGGATACAATTTGGTGTAAATGCGGACGAAGCCGCTAAGCAGATCTAGTACCTACCTATTGACCGAGAGAGAGCGTAGCGCAAGCGACGCGTCTCAGTTTCAGTTTGTGTAAAATTGTTTTCGTATGTCCGGCGGATTTCCAGTTGTTCTCCTCTACAGTTCGCATTTCTGAACCGATTCGAGTGGTTTTATTGCTTTGTTGCGCTGTTCGTGGTCAAAATTAATGCTTTTTTTTTTAGATTTTGAGAGCTTTCTCGTATTTACAAAGAACCCTGTAAATATATTTTTCTACTTCTTGCAATATTCTAAGCTCTGTGAGGCGATAAATGCCGCTTAAAATATTCATTAAGACCTACATGTAGTATTTCATCGTGTAGTACCTATGTAGTATGTCATATTTTCTAATTTTACAATATAAGTGAATATTAATACCAAAAATCACGCAAAATGAATCTGAAAAGCATTTTAACATCTTTTATAACGCTCGCGTTCCACCTAAATTGGCAAAACCATTTCACAGTTTTTAACATCAGCTAAGAATTTAAACAATATGGAATGCTTTACTTTAAAATAAGCGTTGAGTCACCGCTTTCCCGAAGGTCAACAACCATCCCATCTGTATGGATTATCTCCGTCTTAAGTCGATAATTTAATCTTTTGTTTATCCAATGCCTCTAATAGGCGCGATGCACCGGAACACCGTCCGTTCTGACGCGTAATGTATCATACTCATACGTATAAGAAAATAATCCACCGACGTGAATTACGAGGGGATAAAACAATCTTCAATCTTTTATGCGAGTCTCTATAAAGATAACATTGGGAGCCTAAAAATTGTGGTTACGAGGCGGGTTACGAGTTAAATATAGGACGGGCTCTGCATATATGTAACGGAGTGTCTAGATGTGCCAAGTTATTGGGCATTTATATTGTGTTCCAGATTTCGGTGGAATATACTTTTGAAAATATTGGTTTTATATCAGATTTGATGCAATTTGATGACAAATTTTTAATATTTACAACTAGCATTGTCATTGTTAAACTAAGAAATAGTTAAACTTTGTTCCCCGAACGGTATAATCTGGGTGTCTTCAAGTCTCGAGTGAATAGGTATCTTCTAGGCAAGCATGTCACACCTTCGGCCGCATCATCATTTTCCATCAGGTGAGATAGTGGTCAAATGATTGTCTAACCAATTAAAAAAAAAAAAAGTAACAGTGTATGTTAATTTTTTTGTTCAGTTTTTAAATGTATCGATGTAACTTTAAGCCTAGTATTATTGTTTATTTAACTGATTTGTTTTCTCCTGTAAGTGAATTTTATTCTTTACAAAAAATAAACTAATTAACCTGAATGTTCATAGATTTAATATTGTTTTATGATTAATTTTCAGTTACATAAAAACATTCTGTACTTACGACAACAAGACTTTTAGTTTCATTCCCTGCTACATCTTCTGTAGGAAGGAAAGGATCGCTTTTAATCATCTCCTTGAGTATAAACTAGTTTTATATAGTTTCATTACGTTATTTATTAGTGGTAGACACTTTTGCAGTCTGCCTGAGGAAGTACCACATCATTACCAATCATTCAGCTGTCAAACTGTGCCCTAACATTACTGTTCCACGCTGAAATTCAGTGTTTCAAGAAGTTAAAAACTATTTAAGACAAATAATATTTTAGGGTGTTGAGCGCAAAGCATTGCCGCTCAGAATTTTGATGCTCGTCTCGCATTAAAAAGTTTTAAATGTGATTTGTGCGTAGCCAGAGAGCCTCTACGCATAGTCTACGCCGTTACATATAACTACACGCTACGAAAAATGTAGAGCCTAGGCTCTAGACTCCTTACGTAAATACCTTAAGCACACTAGATCTGCATAGCGGCTGTACCCGCTTAGTTTATTAGGAAGTAGCTCTTTCAACTAGTTTGAGATATCCATAGCCAATTGCAGTTATATTTGGCTCATACGTTAGTCCTTTTTAGCTTGATCGTTGCAAACAAATATATACATTCAAACTTTTGCTTTCAGTAAATATTTTAATAGGAAATTTGATGTTATATCCGACCATGAATAGTTGAGATAGTACTCAATTATCCATCATTCTAGACATAGAATGTTTACCACCCTTGTTCGCATCACTTACCAACAAGTGATATATTGGTCATATACCAGCCTGTCTGATATTTTATAATCTCTTATAGTTCCTGCCGCAAATGCTATCAAGAAACACTGCATCATTGTTACCCGAGAGGTATAATTTAGGAGCCTTCAAATCAAGAGTGAATAGGTATCTTCTAGCAAATCTTTGCTAAGCAAGCATGTCACATCCTCGGTCGCATCATCACTTTCCATCAGGTGAGATAGTGGTCAAATGCTTGCCTATTTAGCAAAAAAAAATACCGTTATATGAATAACCTGCTTGTCTCCGATCAAAGAGCTGTTTTTTTAATGGTATTAAGGAATATACTATGTATAATGATTATTCATAAATAATAATAACCGTTTCAAAATATATTGTCATACAATACCACGACACGTCAAGGGTAGGTGGTAAACCGAAACCAAAATGGCGTTTTTCAACTCCCTCGCCCGCCCTTCTGTCAAAGCTGTCATTTCGCTTATGGACTGATGCCACACCGTTTATGAAAACAGTTAAATTGATCGGAATGTCTAGGGGAGGCTAGGGGGATCCGATGAGGGGGAAAGTAAGTGAAACAAATATAAATAATGATAGAAAACTCTGTATTGAAAATGGGAGTGTTCTTCAATTCAGTTATGTAATGACTAGTCTTATATTAAATATGTTTTGGTAAATAATAATTTGGTAGGCCACCTAAGTCATCGTTTTTAGACCTATTTTGTACAGGAGCCTACCTCAAAAACGGCTACGCATTTAAAACTGAAAGTTACGTATATTATCCGTTATATTCTGTGATTTTTCAATATCCTGTACTAACTACGGGCCAATTGCCTATATTTCCTAAAACTAAACTAAAACTATGTACAGCAAAGAACTAAAGTTACCTACAAGACATCGAGCTTATAGGTAACTCAAGTGCTCAAGCCCACTACCAGTGGGTAGCGTTCCCATCATGCTGGCGGCATTGCCTCTCTGAATTGCAATGCTAATACGTTGAGCCAAATAAGTGCCAGCATTTTGATCACGCGTCGCTTCAACCAGGCGCTCTGATAGAATTTTGAAAATAGAATGAGCTCCCGGTCCCCACGGACCCAGTGTCTCAACACCAAACGGCTCAAATATGTAACCACTGCCAAGGTTTCCATATTTGCGCCGTTTACGCTGCTCTGCCGAAGTTGCCGCGACGCCAACCCCATTCTGTGTTTCAGGAAGATGTGACGGAGCTAAAGTATCGACACAAGTTGCATCCCATACTAAAGGCCGTCCCATCTTCCATGGAATTAAAGTCATGCCGTCGGGTCTTTTACCATCGTCACGCATTAGACCATTCGGTTCGAGAATGGCTGGAACGTTGGCACTGGTAAAAGCCCGGCGGATGATATCGTTGAGGCTGGCGTGGCGGGAAATTCGGCCAGCACTTTTCTGGCACGAGAGGCCGTGGTGACCGAGCTGGTCAACAGCAGTACCACACTAACAGCTATGGGCAACATAGCACCTTGCACCCAAACGTAAGCATATAGCGAGACGGAAAGCAGATGGATCTATAAGTGTACCAGTATTAAAAGAGGGAATGGCCTGCAACCAAAGCCCTGACTCCCATACAGAAACTGCTAGAAGTCGAGCACGCTCTGTGACGCTAGGACACGTATCTAAAAGATGTTTCCGTGCTAGTTCACAGAGCGGCCGATCCCACAGTCTCTGTGAGGATAACCTCACTGGGAGCCCGGTATTTGGGCATGCCATCTCCCAGGCGCTTCTGGCCTCAGTCAGGTTTGCTATTTCTAAAGAACCCAAACTATGTGAAAGTATTTTTTCGACTAATTTAGAAGTACCATGAACAGAGGACAAGAAAGCCGGTAACGCAACACTAGAAATTTTACGTATACCTAAGCCTCCTAGTCTTACAGGTAAAGAAGCTTGCGACCAAGCCCTGTCATCTATGTCAATATTCAAAACCGATATAAGAGTATTCTTTACGATATTGTCCATGCTCTCGAGGAGCGCGCCATGTTTCCATAGCGGGCAACATCTTAAAGAATACGTAAATTTTGGGACAAAAAGACAGAATCTAATAATTGTAAAAGCCATATGAGTGTTAATTTTGAGCAATTTGTCGGAAGAATTTTTAAAATTTTGAATATTTTTCTGTGATTGAACAAACATATACAAATATTATTGAAAAAAAAATTATAAGCAACTAGCGATCCGCCCCGGCTTCACGCGGGTGATATATACGGTGTATTAAATAATAATTACATACAAACCTCGCCTTGATAATTACGAGAACAACAAAAAATCTGCCAAATCAGTCGAACAGTTCTCGAATTTTTGTGATAATAAGTCAGTACAATGGTTTTTTATATGTATAGATTATTCTCAAAAGATTTTCTCTATAAGGCAAAAGTAGGCGCGAAATCTCAGTTCGGATCGAAAAACTGGCATTTTCATTTATATCATTTCAATTTTCATTGTTGGTTTTAGGCCAAAGCTTTAAATATTCTCTGATAATATGAAGTTATTCGCTTGTATGGTTTAGACGCTAAATGCCTCTGGCTGACGGACGGACGGACGGACCACCCAAATCTACTTAAAGATCTTGCTTCTCTCGTTCAATAAAAAAACACCTTTTTCGTGCGAGCGCGAGCGTATAATACGACCTCTTTGTTGGACCTCTACTAGTTGGTACGTTAGATAGCTTGCTATTGGAAAGTAAGAGACATATGATGGCGGATCATCGAGATAGGAAACAAATCTACGACTACCTTTAGCTACAAAGTCCTTGTGGCGGATATTGACATAGCAATATAAAGCATATGTACGTATAAAAAATCAGCGCCTAGTTACACTTAGCAAAAATGTAGAGTCACGACCCTTTTGGTACTTTTTGTTTTGCTTAATTATGTTTCGTTGTAAGCTTATTTTGTTGTGTCTATTTGTGATTTGTTTTGTTTTGTTTATAGTGCCAAATAAAGATATTTCATATTGAGTGAAAAAACGTCCTAAAATCTACGCCATTAGTATATATTTCTATATATAGGGCTGTATTTTATGAACCGTTATTAATTGGAGGAATTTGTGCTATTATGGCAAATATACCAAAACAACGTTCACAAGCTTCGCTGAAAACTAAGTTTTCAGTATTTAGGTACTCACAATACCTGTCAACTAAACGAGACAAAAAAATATTTTATTCATTATTACATAATTTTTTTAGAAATAATTCAATACCTATTGAATATAGTTACTCTGGCTCGTGATGGACGGACCGCAATCCGGTTGCAAGGTCTCACAAACTTACAAATAAAGCTCGCTCTCAGTCTCACGGTTATGTAAACGTTACAAGTCAAGGATTGATAGTGAAGTTTATTTTAAAACGGCTTTATTTATTTACTCAACAAGTGCTTAGTAATGTAAACGTAAACTAAAATGTGGCTCGATACCCGACCCGTCGGGATCCGGGAGGCGTCGTGCGTCGGTCGCCGACGGTCGGCGTTTCCGACATATGTCATTTTATTAAAACAGGATTTTAGCTACTATTCATGTATGATTGAATAACTGTGTTTTATTTAGACTATTACGATAGGTCCGTAACATTAGAAATCGGCCGCATCGTCACTTTCAATCATGTGAGATAATTATAACTTACTAGCTAACCCGGCGAACTTCGTACCGCCAATAAATGCTGTCTGAACTTTGACAACAAACATAATAATATTTGTCACATTTGTCTGTGGTAAAATATTGATAGTGCGTTTAGAAATTAATTTTGTGTCTAATCTTTGACAAGTACGAACAGTTTGTATGGAAAAATAAAATAATTAACAAATTTTACTCATGTTCTTGCAATTTCTTTATATTTTTTCACCTCTTAAACCTTCCTCGGATTTCTACAAATTAGGCAAATCGGTTCAGCCGTTCTCGAGCTTTGTGAGACTAACAAACGTCAATTGATTTATATATATTATATAAATATACTAGTAGCATAAAAACATGTTTTTAAACAATACATTATTTATCACATTTTAATATAAGAATTCTAGTCAACCTACGTGATGTTTAACATTAAGGAAATTATAATTATTACGGAAAAAAGAGCTTGTACATATATTTAAGGTTAATTATTTAGTACAAAACAAACTTGATATTGGCACTGCCTGGACTTACGAGTAGCAATCAATACTTATATTTGTAAATTGTGCCGCCCGCCGATACACGGAAGTTTTTAATGGTTTTTCTGAAATAAATTAATAACTACTACAATTACAATTTTATTTACATTGATAAAACCCACTTAGAACTTTTGGAACTTTAAATAGTTTTTCTTTACTCAGAAACAAACACCTAACTCTATAGGAAAATCAAACCACGCCATTTACCTACTTAGTTGTATTTTTATTTTTCCTTCTTAATAAAACATACCACACTGAAATCCATACAAATGTAATGAGCCACGTTAAAATCAGTGGCACATGGAAGGGCGCGGGCCACCGGGCCACCGGGCGTAGTCAGTAGTTACCGACTTACAGTGCGTGCCAAATTAGACTCGATAAACTAAATATTTATCTAAGTTTCAATATAAACGCGGTAGGAGGTGAGATAGCCGTCAAATCAAATGGGTTTCCGAATAGACTGCGGGTGGTGGCCGCCGGTCGCGCTCGGATTTCCACAGCCGGCGCTTTTAGTTCAGAAACTTAACGGATTTTAGGTTTTAGTTCAGTTTTATTAGTTGATTGGATATGTGCCTGTGTTGTTTCCAATCGATTGCAACACACACTATCGTGTTAAATTCAATTGCGCTTGTATATTCTATTTTAAATTATAGCAAAAGATATTCTATTCTTATCCCTGAACTAGCTTTGCTCGCGGCTTCGCTCGCGTTAAGAAGTATTATTTTAAAATTGACAAAGTTTCATACAAACTTTCACCCCCTATTTTTTCCCCTTGGGGGTAAGAATTAATCAAAATCCTTTCTTAGCGGATGCCTACGTCATAACATCTACCTGCATGCCAAATTTCAGCCCGATCCGTCCAGTGGTTTGGGCTGTGCGTTGATAGATCACTATGTCAGTCAGTCAGTCAGTCACCTTTGAGTTATATATATTTTGAGATATACGTTATCATACATAGAATTTAACAAAAGTAATTACCTATTTAATTACTTATCAGTCAGAGTCAGAGTTCAAATTGCTGTGTTGAAGATACGATTATGATGCATATTTACATTCATCTCACGGAGCGTGATATACATAATTATAGAGTAGGTATGAATATAGTTAATGTAAGTACTTAGACTGAACATAACATTGTGTCATATTATGTAATCATAATCAATTATAGTGGCAAACAATTATAAGAAGCAAACAATATTATGCACTGTAATGTTATACGAAGACATTTTATTTTTTATTTTAAACGCTGTTGGATTATGAACAGCGTTTACAAAATATACATCCTACTAATATTATAAATCCGAAAGTTTGTGTGTAAGTATGTTTGTTTCCTCTTCACACTTTAACGGCTGAACGGATTTAGATGAAATTTAGAATGTGCATAGATTAGAGTAGAGTTTACTTCAGAGGTGGTCCCATATACATTTTATCGAAATCGATCAAGCCAAAACCAAAATATAAGCGGTGAAGTTGGTATTTATTAGCTTTGCTTACTTTTAAATTATTAGAGATTATATAAGCCAAAAATGGCAATTAAAATAATATAGGCGAACATATTAAGGGGGCACCCATGCAGTGAGTGGGAAGCCAAATCATTTCAATTTTAATTTTTGCCCGTGTGGAATATCCTTGAAAAGAACTTTGCAAGTATAGTATGAAACCGTTTTTAGGGTTCCGTGCCCAAAGGGTAAAACGTGACCCTATTACTAAGACTCCGCTGTCCGTCCGTCTGTCCGTCTGTCTGTCCGTCTGTCACCAGGCTGAATCTCATGAACCGTGGTAGGTAGACGGTTGAAATTTTCACAGATCATATATTTTTGTTGTCGCTATAATATAACAACAAATACTAAAAGATAGAATAAAATAAATATTTAAGGGGCTCTCATACAACAAACGTGACTTTTTTGCTCGATGATAAATGCAACAGGTAGGATGCATAGGTATATATTCTCTTTAAAAATAAATAATTAAATTAAAACAAAACTAATAACTAAGGGGGCTCACATACAACAGACGTGATTTTTTTGCCGTTTTTACAGATACGGAACCGAGTTCGACTTGCACTTGGCCGGTTGTTTTTCTAATCATTGTCGGAAAATAACAATTTTATAGGACTCAACGTCACTATATTAAGTTACATTTAAAGCTGCAACTTGCAAACAATATTCGTTACAGCCTCCAATGAAACAACAAATACAAAAATCTAACAATCATTTTTAGGAAAAAAAGTTGTAACCAATAAACCTCAGGAGTTTACCTAAGCCTCTATTAGGCAAGCGATATCTCAGTTTGGGACGTACGGCTACTTATTTTATAAGTAGTATGTCAAATTATTAAAGTATATTACTAACTACAGGAGGACACGTACAGGAGGTTGTGGTAAAGCCTAGACAGTGTGTGGTGACTAATTTTCGGTTATGCATGTAAAAGTTATTCAAGGCCATCTATTTCGTTCTCTGATAACTTCGTATTTGTTTATTACATCAACAAAACGCGATGAACGTGTTCAACTGCTCATTCACCAAGCTATCGCCGCGTGTCGAGCTGCCTCAGGCCACAATTAGGTGTTTCCCTGAAAGCCGCGCGCCGCCTGCAAACTGTCATTACAAAAATAGTGGCCCCAGAAAGGGTAGTGAGACACGGCCCATATGGGACGCATCTACTGCTATTTGTTCTGTGGCTCGACCCGTCGACTCACTCCGTTTTACTTTTAATATCTTTATTTCTTCGTCGGAATGATTTATCGATTGTGTAATTCTTATACTTTTACGCTCGCGTAACTGTATACTTAAAACAAACTAGTATCTAGTTGCATTTGATTGATATCGTCATATTTTTATGTCATTGAGAGACGAGAGGAGCAAGTTGCTCGCTTGATGGTAAGCGTCACGCTTGCTCATTATAATACAGTGACACCCAGAGTTTTGAGCTTATAGAGTTCGAATTCCAGTGCGGCAAGGCACTGTCCTCGCTACCCTGAGATACTTATTAGATGTTAACTAAATATCTTTAGGCACTGTAATTTCAATGGAAACGATAATATAATCTTTAATAGATTACGGATGTGCTAGTTTATTTAATCATACGTTTGCTTGTGTGTGCATAATTAATATTGCAAACTCTATATATTTGTTATAGGAACTGCCGTTGGCTTAGTTAGGTGCACGTTCGCCTTCTAAACAGGGGTATCGGGTTCGATTCTCGGCGGGAGAACAAGTTTTATCGCTAAGGAAAAAAAATTGTTTCTGGTTCCGGTTGTCATTGTTTGTAGCGTTTATGTTACGTTTGTTTTATTGATTTATCATCTTAGTAAGTACCTACTTCAAATAATCTTGGATGACGAAGGAAGATACTATTAAAATATTGCATTGATAATAATACGGATAGAAGTAGGATGAAGATTATGCATCAGTTCCATTTATTTTATCGTCAAGTTACGAGTATTAAAATAAACGTCTTAAAAATACCAAGTAGAAATTTAAAAAAGGTGCCAATAGTCACAGAACAAATACACACGCATTTTTTTGTTATATTATACTGTATCTAGTAGACTCCCGAAATATTCTTCTCTTCTCTCTTTTCTCAAATAACCAAGTTATGATAAATTAATTAAAAACAAAATTAAATTATGATTCTGAATTAATTATTGATTGTTGTATATTAAAATTATCAATTATCATGTATAAGGTTATCAATTTGAATGCCCAATATAAAACATCGTGTGCCGACGACAGACTAAAATAACAACCGGAGGCGAGAACTGATCAAACGTGTGCTAATAACTATTCGAGTTTTGTGAAAAGGAGATAAGAATGTATAATACTTATGTGTGCGAGCGAGAGACTGAAACTAGCTATACATCGGTCTCTTTCGGAACATTACAGTACAGTAATATTTATTCTATGCTGCAGTTAGCACCCCTCTGAAATTAATACAAATGTGTACGATAAGACCGCCCATTGTAGCCTGTGGGACATGAAAAAACAAAGCGCCCGAGGCGCGCGCCCCGGGCGCGCTGATAAAAAGTATGGCGCGTAAAGGACCTTGATATAAAAAGGAACGCCAAATAGCACAAGCTTGTTAGCTACCGGTATTGGCACATCTTGAAAGGTTGGAGACAAATAAAAAGGTCTCCATTTGACGGAGAAGAGACCTGCCTGTGTTTTGGACGAACCAAATTGGCATCAACCCATCGGGTCATGGCCATTAAGCTCGAGTTCAATCGTCCTATCATAGCCTCTCTTTGTGACTGGACTTGTACCTCTCCAGCTCGTGCATTGGATATATTTCTTTCGACAACAGTGCTATCGTCTAAGCAGATCGTTTATGTGTAGCAGAAAGAGCGTTGCCGAAAGAACCGAAACTTGAGATACCCCGGCGTTAATTGCATTAGATCGGACGAGCCGCCGTCAAAGACAACTCGAATCGACCGTCCCCTCAAGTAATCAGAAATCTAAGCACATTAACTGGGAAGTACCTATACCAACCATAAGCTGGAAGCTTGGCGATAAGGCTTTCGTGCCATATCCTGTTAAAGGCCTTGGAAATGTCAAGCGACTTCGCTATATTTTTCCAAGGCCTCACTCCATGTCTATATGGCATACGCAAGGAGGTCTCTTGTTGACTGGTTCTGGCGAAACCCATATTGCCGCAGGTCGTAAAAATGGTACATCATCAAAAAGAACCCTTTTGCTTGGTTTGACGAATAAATATGAAGCGAAATAATTCAATACTATTGTAGCTATAATAGCTTTCTGTTTCAACCGCTATACACGGCCCATAAAGTGAAATAGGAAACAAATAGAAAATCTCGTAGACAATGCGGCGTTCTCCAATAATAAATCTTCACATCAACATTAACACAAATTAGACGTGCGTGACAAATAGACGGTAGAAATAGAAACGCTGACAGTCCAACATGCGCTCTTATGTCGCAGTTAAAGCTCAAAACCAGCCTGACTGTACATATGCCTAGATAAAGTCGTCTCAGATTACTTGACTAAAAGTTATACTAGAAAACTTGACAAGGCGAATCATATTCGATGGGATTAATTTGTTTAGTTTTTAAGTTCCTACGGCCTTTTTCCATCTCCATTGTCATACTCGTACCAGTTACCAGATTCATGCTACCATAGATTTAGATTGTATACCTACTATATAATTGTATTGTAACCGAAGATACATAAGTACCTACATCAAATTAGAGTCCAATCGGACATCCGGAAATAGGTCTAATTTAGTTTACAAGCTTTGATTACAGATCGACAAATACATAGACAACTAAATAAAAGCTTGTAAAAAGGAAAATATCATTTATAATTTTTATTTTATAAAATGTACAAAAAATCTTATATAAATTTTATAAAATTAAAGTTTTAGTGACGTCTGCTTTTGTTATGTAATCGCTTTTTTTCTTAGTATAATTTCATCACTGTATACTTAGGCCCTTTACCGTTTATATTGAAACCAAGTTTAACAAAACTAACATTTGCATAATCGCGTTCAAATGTCAATTTCAATCTGAGATCTCGTCAAACCGATTTCACAAGGAGTTACCTACGATTTTCACTGCGTGCCCGAACTTTTATTCACTATTATTGATGCAAATAATTCATATTGAGTTGTGTTTTGAAGTTCACATGAAATAGAACGTAAAAAAAATTAAAAACTACGCTTACTATTCAACGCTGTCAAGTGAGACTGTTTGTCAATAGAAAACTAATTTTCTCAAACGTTTGGCATACGCATAGTAAGCGTAGGTGAAAAAAATCTCTGAAAAAAATATTGTCATCTGAGAATTTCATAGATAACCCTTTTCCCCCAGTAATAATAACGCTGGCAACTTGCTCTTGAACCAAGCTCTGGAACCAATCCAGCTTGCTATGGATCGGTATCTAATTACTGGGGGCATATTTTGTTTTTATTGTATGTTTCGTCACTTTTCCAATAGTAAAAAAAAAACAAAAAAAAACTGAGTACATTATATCACAGACTTTTAGCATTTAAGTGACAGAGAAGCGCACTACAGTACCCACGTGACCTTTTTGGTGGGAATGAATTAACGCACGTGAATAACAATAACATCTATTTAAAAACAAACAAAATAAGAAAATACATTATATTTGACATTTGTGCACAGATGATGAATTGAACACTAATTACAGTAATAGTTTTTTGAATTTAAGATTCCTAAATTACACACTAAGACAACCTGTTTTGTGGTAATCCGTCCTTTATCTTATTACTAAAACAAGTTTTATTTCCGAATATATAGTTGGAACAAGGACGAATAACAAACTAATACTATAATTATTTTGTCTTTTGCATAATATAGCTGTACATGGAGGACTTAGTGCTAATACAGCATTTTCTGCCAGTCATCCGAGAAGGTATATATGCATAGGAAGACTAATAAAAATAAAACTGCCTACATCGAAGTCAGAGCTTAGCTGGCCGCAAAGAAACTGGGTATATTCGCAAAACGGAGACCTTTTCATTTGTCTCCAACCTTTCAAGATGTGCCAATACCGGTAGCTAACAAGCTTGAGTTACTTGGCGTTACGTTATCGTCAAATCTCAGCTTTGTAACTTATATCGAATCCAGAGCTCAACTGGCTGCTAAGAAGCTGGGTATTCTTGCTAAGGTCATGCATTACTTCACACCGGGATAGTTTCTACATTTATATCAAGCTCAAGTCCGATCGTGTAATGAGTATTGGGACCACCTGCATGAGATGGATCCTCCAAGTACCAGCTTGAAGCTGTTGAGTCCATCGACCGACGAGCAAAAAGACTCATTGTCGATGATAAGCTAGTCGAGTGAAGTCAAGAGTGAATTTTCTAGGCTATTCTTTATGCTTCATCTTCGGCCGCATTTCCACATTCTATCAAGTGAGAAAGTGGTCAAATGCTAGGTCAAACGATAGGTCGAGTATAAAAAAACATGCGGGGCCGTCTATGGGGACTAATATTTATATTATATTAATTATACTAATAATTATATAACTATTACACTAATAATTAAATATTATATGGATATTATAAACCCGAAAGTTTGTGTATGAGTGTGTAAGTATGTTTGTTTCCTCTTCACGCTTTAACCGCTGAACCTATTTGGATGAAATTTGGAATGTACATAGCTTATACCTAGGATAGGCTACTTTTCAACTTGATAATTGCGGGCGAAGCCGCGGGATACGGCTAGTAATATATACAAAGTATACATATAGCTCATGGGAAGCGTGCAGTGACGATGACGCGAGTTTCACGCTTTTTGTTCACCCAAAAAGTACACATATATACACAGTATACATATAGCTCATGGAAAGCGTTCGGTGACGAAGACGCGAGTTTCATGATTTTTGTTTACCCAAAAATTGCTCAACGCGCCTAAAGAAGTTTTCACTTAAAAAAATATTAGGTAAATCTAATTTGATACGATTTAGAAGTTTGAATGCGACTCACATGATTCGTCGAACATGCGTCGATCTGTTCGCGAGCTAATGCCGGTCGAGCTTCCATTTTTCACGTTAAATATATATATTGGAAGTTAGTTCCTTCTTGTATTATAATTTATAATTAACCGAGGCCGGGCGAGCGTGTGAACAATGTTCACTTTTGTTGACGCATGCTACGATCAGAAAACATTTGTGATGTTTTGTTGGATTATTTTCAGATATTCTCGAAGACGGATCTGAATACGCAAAACTGAAGTTTATATTGAAAAATGGGGAACAATAGAAGATTAACTTAAGGTCCTTGAGCTTAAGAAGCAGATTTACGTCATTGCGAGCCATTTTTCCCTCTTATTCTTTTGCTGGGTGCATGTTACATAACTTATATTGGCAGTTACGCAAAGTCACGCGTGTTAAATTACGTGTTTTGATGTATCTTGGAATCAGTAATACATGGTAGTATTGGTAGTGATCCATGAGGATACCTACTATGCATTTTTTATTTTATTCTACAAAAAAAAACCAAACAATAAAAAACATAAATATCGATTCATAATAGGCGGAATTATCGCACAACATACATACAAAACAAAAATACAGTTAAATTTAGAACCTTCTATTTTGAAGTCGGTTGAAAAATCGATGAGTACCAACCGTCGTGGGTGTCCAATATACCATTACAAAAATATATAGCTAACACATTTTAATGAAGTATAACATAGAATATTATATAACATAGAATAAATTCTCAATTCGACTGAATGTTTTTTTTGTATGTTACGCGATATTTTTTTTGTTTGGTAGAGTATACTTCAAAAGTGGTCCCATATAAATTGTATCGGAATCGGTCAAGCCAAAACTGAAATATAAGCAATGAAGTCGGTTTTTAAGCTTTGCTTGCGTTTCAATTATAAGCTATACGAAGCCATATCGTACTTGTCGTCGGATAATTTTTTTTTTACATTGGTATTGGTAACGCATTGATTAGTTACATTCAAACGTACCTTGCTCGTCCAAAATCCACAAAATCATTCGTCAAATCGTCCAAATATTTATTGTAGACGGAAAAATGTTTACTCAGTAACTGAGCCGCCGCTGCACCAATATAGTAAAGTTTAGAAAAAGGTAAAAAGTCGGCAGTACCGCTAGTGTTGTCTGTGTCGGCACCTATAAATCGATTTTGAACTGTTTGCTAAAGGGCGGGAGGTATTTAAAGTACAATTAGTCAGCCCTTTGGCCAAATATTTGCCTATTCCCGCCAACCCTCCAATTGCAGGCATCGCTGGTTACCAAATGTTTGCCTACTCTCCCTCCATGGCCAGCTTTAGTTATACTTCCCCTGTTGCTCTAACCTTCCGTATATTGTCTCTCTGGAGCCAGTGGGATAATAAAACGAACTTGGCTTGTTATCACTGAAACTTATTTCGTTATTTCATTTCCCCTTAAAGCGAAGCTAGTCTTATAGACCGTGGGCCGGTTGTCGTCAACCCTACCTCATCGAGTACCAAGATGAGACCTATATGGGGGTGTCGTGTGTAAAAAGTTATGCTAAAAAAATCAGGGTTGCCTGTTCCTAGCCTGGAGCATTTTGTGCAGGGGACAAAAAACTGATCCATTTTTTTGGTGAAATTTACCTCATCGAGTACCAAGATGAGACCTATCTGGGGGTGTCGTGTGTAAAAAGTTATGCTAAAAAAATCAGGGTTGCCTGATCCTAGCCTGGAGCATTTTTGGCAGGGGACAAAAACTTATCCATTTTTTTGGTGAAATTTACCTCATCGAGTACCAAGATGTGACATATGCCAATCGATAGCCCCGTTCTTCCTTCTATTAAAAAAATTGGGTTGCCGGCTCTAAACCTGGAGCATTTGTTTTTCGGCCTACTTTAGTGTTCAGGCATCAGAAGTAAGTTTTATGAAAATAGCATCGAAATTATATATTTTAGTTATTTAAACAACAAAATATTGTAGAAAATGATGATGCGCATCATACAATTGACTATTTAGTACTGTCAGAAAGAAAGTGACCTCACAGTGAGCCAAAACCGTGGTGGCGGAGAATACAAAACTTTGTTTTACAATTACAACGAGTTTTGATTGAGCAACAAGATACCATATATGGCGATCGATAGTTCTATTCATCCTTTTACTAAAAAAATTGGGTTGCCTGGTCTGATTTCGAAGCACTTGTTTTTTGGCCTAGTTTAATATTAGGGCGTCAAAAGTAAAGTATTTATCAAAATCACTTCTAAATTACATTTTTAAGTAGTGTAAACGACAAAATATTGTAGAAAGCAATAATGAGCAACGTAATTTTGAATTTCAAGTCCAATCAGAAAAGAAGTGAACACGTAGTAAGATAAAACATAAATCACACAGTAAACAAATCATATCATGCAATTAAAACGTCTGTTCATTGAAATGAGATAAATAATGTGTGGCAATTAATAGCTCTACTCATCCTTTTATTAAAAAAATTGGGTTGCCAGGCCTTACATTAGAGTATCAGTTTTTCTGCCAAGTTTAATTTTCAGGCAAAAAATTACCTCATCGAGTACCAAGATAAAACATATGCCAATCGATAGTGCTGGTCTTCCTTATATTAAAAAAAATTGGTTGCCGGCTCTAAACTTGAGCATTTGTTTTTCTGCCTGCTTTAAAGATCAGGAATCAGAAGTAGGCTATATGAAAATGCCTTGTTTAGTTGTTTCAACGACAAAATACTGTACAAAGTAATAACATGAAACATACATTTGACTATTTAGTACAGTCAGCACAAAAGTGAACACGCAGAGAGCAAAAACAGTGATCCACAAAATTGGTATTGTGCACATATTACGAGTTTTGATTGTGTACTAAAATACAATGTATAGCAGTCGAAAGTTCTATTCATCCTTGTATTAAAAAACTTGGGTTGCCTGGCCTAAATGTAAAGCATTTGTTTTTCGGCCTATTAAAATATTCAGGTATAAGCAGTAGTTTTTATGAACAACATGATATCTTTTGATGATTCAAACGACAAAACACTAACGAAAGCGATAAAAAGCATCATACATTTGACTATTTAGTACTGTCAGAAAAAAAGTGAACACAAAATGAGCAAAACAGTAATCACGCCATATACAAAACTATACTATGCACGTGTTACGAATTTTGATTGTGTACTAAAACACAATGTATAGCAGTCGATAGTTCTATTCATCCTTGTATTTAAAAACTTGGGTTGCCTGGCCTAAATGTAAAGCATTTGTTTATCGGCCTATTAAAATATTCAGGTATAATCAGTAGTTTTTATGAACAACATGATATCTTTTGATGATTCAAACGACAAAACACTAACGAAAGCGATAAAAAGCATCATACATTTGACTATTTAGTACTGTCAGAAAAAAAGTGAACACAAAATGAGCAAAACAGTAATCACGCCATATACAAAACTATACTATGCACGTGTTACGAATTTTGATTGTGTACTAAAACACAATGTATAGCAGTCGATAGTTCTATTCATCCTTGTATTTAAAAACTTGGGTTGCCTGGCCTAAATGTAAAGCATTTGTTTATCGGCCTATAAAAATATTCAGGTATAATCAGTAGTTTTTATGAACAACATGATATCTTTTGATGATTCAAACGACAAAACACAAACGAAAGCGATAAAAAGCATCATACATTTGACTATTTAGTACTGTCAGAAAAAAAGTGAACACAAAATGAGCAAAACAGTAATCACGCCATATACAAAACTATACTATGCACGTGTTATGAATTTTGATTGTGTACTAAAACACAATGTATAGCAGTCGATAGTTCTATTCATCCTTGTTATTACTTTGTACAGTATTTTGTCGTTGAAACAACTAAACAAGGCATTTTCATATAGCCTACTTCTGATTCCTGATCTTTAAAGCAGGCAGAAAAACAAATGCTCAAGTTTAGAGCCGGCAACCAATTTTTTTTTAATATAAGGAAGACCAGCACTATCGATTGGCATATGTTTTATCTTGGTACTCGATGAGGTAATTTTTTGCCTGAAAATTTAACTTGGCAGAAAAACTGATACTCTAATGTAAGGCCTGGCAACCTAATTTTTTTAATAAAAGGATGAGTAGAGCTATTAATTGCCATACATTATTTATCTCATTTCAATGAACAGACGTTGTAATTGCATGATATGATTTGTTTACTGTGTGATTTATGTTTTATCTTACTACGTGTTCACTTCTTTTCTGATTGGACTTGAAAGTCAAAATTACGTTGCTTATTATTGCTTTCTACAATATTTTGTCGTTTACACTACTTAAAAATGTAATTTAGAAGTGATTTTGATAAATACTTTACTTTTGACGCCCTAATATTAAACTAGGCCAAAAAACAAGTGCTTCGAAATCAGACCAGGCAACCCAATTTTTTTAGTAAAAGGATGAATAGAACTATCGATCGCCATATATGGTATCTTGTTGCTCAATCAAAACTCGTTGTAATTGTAAAACAAAGTTTTGTATTCTCCGCCACCACGGTTTTGGCTCACTGTGAGGTCACTTTCTTTCTGACAGTACTAAATAGTCAATTGTATGATGCGCATCATCATTTTCTACAATATTTTGTTGTTTAAATAACTAAAATATATTAATTCGATGCTATTTTCATAAAACTTACTTCTGATGCCTGAACACTAAAGTAGGCCGAAAAACAAATGCTCCAGGTTTAGAGCCGGCAACCCAATTTTTTTAATAGAAGGAAGAACGGGGCTATCGATTGGCATATGTCACATCTTGGTACTCGATGAGGTAAATTTCACCAAAAAAATGGATCAGTTTTTTGTCCCCTGCCAAAAATGCTCCAGGCTAGGATCAGGCAACCCTGATTTTTTTAGCATAACTTTTTACACACGACACCCCCAGATAGGTCTCATCTTGGTACTCGATGAGGTAAATTTCACCAAAAAAATGGATCAGTTTTTTGTCCCCTGCACAAAATGCTCCAGGCTAGGAACAGGCAACCCTGATTTTTTTAGCATAACTTTTTACACACGACACCCCCATATAGGTCTCATCTTGGTACTCGATGAGGTAGGGTTGACGACAACCGGCCCACGGTCTATTAGTAATTATAGGTATTTTAACTGTATTTAGTAATATTTTTGTTTACATAGCCATGCTAGGCAGAAGGAAAATCTTCCCTTCTAAATTTACTACTGTATTTCAAGTATTTCAATCAATTTATTTAGTTAGTACCTTGATGACAGCGCTTGATCGGATCGACTATAACTAAAAATGAAACCTAGCTAGATCGATTTATCGCCACTAAAACCCCCTTCATACTAAATTTCATGAAAATCGTTGGAGCCGTTTCCGAGATTCAGATTATATATATAAAGGTATAATCCTACTAATATTATAAATCCCAAAGTTTGTGTGTAAGTATGTTTGTTCCCTCTTCACGCTTTAACGGCTGAACGGATTTGGATGAAATTTGGAATGTACATTGCTTATACCTAGGATTAACACATAGGCTACTTTTTAACTTGATAATAGCGGGCGAAGCCGCGGGGCACGGCTAGTAATATAATAAAGGTAGGCTCTATATATATATATATACAGGCTCGTTTAAAGGTATTAGATAGATAGTTACGCCTGGCGACTCTACGAATGACTCGCGTCAGCGTCCGATATTCTGAGTAACGGGCCAGACAAAACACCGATAAGAACATCCGTTTCACGGTGGTCCGATGTCGAAGCTCTAGATTTAAGCTACCTTTAAGTTAGTCTTAGACATACTCTTGTAAGGAATAAACGTATTAAAAATTATAATTTTATTTTTTAAAAGATCCTTCGGCTCGCACACAACTTGACTGGCGCAGCCGGTAGGATTTCCGCGTCGCGAAAAACTCTACATTAGTATCGCGCGACGTACGTTTTCACGCGTTTTACGGAAATCCACGAACCAAATAAATATTGTCAAGAGCGTACGAACTGTGGGTGCTATTGCTGCGTTCCGGAGGACCACGTCTAAGGCTCAACGAGGGACATGGACAGTCTGTAAGTAGACCCAAATCGCTATTTCCAGTCTTATTCTAATCCTATTCACTATTTTAGTTATATGTGTCTAGAAATCAGAACGTTATTTCCAAATATTGAAGTGTGTCTCGTGATTTCTTTTAAACGATTTTAGTGTTTTAAAATATATGAACGTTTAGTTGTAACCGTTAGAAATACATACAACATAGATAAATATATTAATTAACACGTTAATTTAAGAAGTAAAAATGGAAAATATTGTGCAAGTGCCTCGCGATTTTGCTAACGTCATCCCCAAATTCGACGGTGACGAAAAATTGCTCAGTTTATTTATTAGAAAATGCGAGTACTTAATTAGCTGTTGTAGAATAGAAGGAAATCCGCACCAAGACCTGTACGTTTACCATCTTATAACATCGAGATTAACAGGTAGAGCAGCCTCTCTTATTAGCGAACGCCAAGATTTAGACACCTGGCCTGAATTAAAGCGGGCACTCGAGCAACATTTCGGCGATCCTCGTTCTGAGGAATGCATCGCGATAGAATTAGAGACATTAAAAATGAATAACGGCGAGTCTTATCTTGATTTCTGTAATAGGATTCAACACGTGAAAAGCACATTGATTGCCAAAATTAATTTGATTGGAGACGCAAATCTGCGTCGTAGTAAGATAACAATATATGACAACATGTCAATGAATGTGTTTTTATATAACCTGCCAGAAGAGTTGCTTCGCATTGTGCGCCTCAAGGGTTCAGATACATTAGAAAATGCCTTAAGCATAGTGCTTGAAGAAGTAAACTTCATGTATCAATACAATTCAAAAAGCAAAATGCTTAGGTCACAAAATCAATTACAGCCTAAGGCTCAAACTACATATCAAAACCCTTTCATAGAGAAATTTGGAATGAAGCCTTTCTTCACTTCAAACCCACAACCTCAACAAAACTTTAAATTTGGCGTTCCCCAAACTAATCCCAGTACTTCAAACCCTAATCAGCCACAAGCAAACTTTAAATTTGGTGTACCACCCGGAAAACAACTACCCATTTCACAGCCCCATCAAGCTGGATACCGACCCCAACTGAACCAAAGTTCACCCCAATTCGGTTATCGACCCCAATTCAACCAAAGTCCACAACAATTTGGATATCGACCCCAACTAAACCAAAATCCACAACAATTTGGATACCGACCCCAACTGAACCAAAATCTACCCCAATTCGGCTATCGACCCCAATTAAACCAAGGACCACAGCAGTTTGGCTATCGCCCACCTTTTGCCCAAGGCCAACAACAATTCGGTTACCGTCCTCCACAAAGATTAGCACCCCTGCAATCTACCGATGTCAGCATGCGTACAGCTGCCCCAATGAAACCTCAAGGTTTTAGAATGAATGAATTGTACAACTTAAATGAACCTGAGAATGACGATCTTACCTATATGCACGAAAATCCTGAAACTGACTGTTACGTCGACTACCAAGATAACAACCAGAGTGATAACTACGACAGTTACGAGACTAACGTTAGAGAAGATGACCATGACCCAGCTATCCACAGCATTGAAAATTTTCACATCCGTGCCTCCAACAGGCACCTGAAATAATACAACTTCATTATAATACGCTGAAATTACCGCACGTAATAATACCGGAAATTAACTCCAAATTTATGATAGATACCGGAAGTTCAAGATCATTTATTTCACCCACAAAGGCTAATGAATATTTCAACGGCTTTAAACACCATGAGCCGTTTGAAGTAATAAGCACCCACGCGTCCAGCCAACATAACGAAGTTGTAGTAATTCCGTTATTCCCAACGTTTAACAGTACTGAAACGCATAAGTTTTATATTTATGATGTTGATGGCTGCTATGATGGGCTCATTGGCAGTGATCTTCTAAAACAATTGAACGCGAAAATTGATATGCAAAATCAAATTCTCTATACCCAATCGTCGACTATTCCTATAATATACAATCCTAATAATGAAATCAGAATAGCCCCACGATGCGAACAAAGAGTAAAACTACCGACTGACCTACAAAATGGTGACGCCATATTAAACTATAAACTATTTTGTGAAGGTGTTAGAATGCCTACCGCTTTAGTAAAATGCGAAGATGGATACGCAACGACGATCATACAAAATACTTTAGATACCGAAATGACCCTAACAGTTACACGACCTTTTGTAGTGAGTAAACATGACGGTGAAAAATGCGATTTTCACACATTAGATGACCGAAACAATGTAGAGATTGACCAGATATTGACAGAAAATGTTAGCAACTTGCGTTTAGACCACATGAACTCCGAAGAAAAAGAAGCTATTAAAAAAATTTGCCTTGAATACAAAGACATCTTTTACACCGAAAAACTACCGTTAACATTTACTAACGAAGTCAAACACCACATCCGCACGCGAAACGAAGACCCGATATATATAAGACCCTACAGACAACCTCAAGTAATAAATGACGAAATCAACAAACAAGTTAATAAAATGCTGGAAAATAATATAGTACAAGAGTCGTACTCTCCATGGAGTGCCCCGGTGCACCTAGTGCCAAAGAAATTAGACGCGAGTAACGAAAAAAAATACCGACTTGTTATTGACTACCGAAAATTGAACGAAATCACAATAGACGACAAATATCCATTACCAAATATTACGGAACTATTTGACAAACTAGGACGCAGTTGTTACTTTACTACCCTCGACCTTGCCAGCGGCTATCACCAGATAGAAGTCGCTAAAGAAGACAGACAGAAAACCGCATTTAGTACAAACGCAGGACATTATGAATTCTCACGTATGCCGTTTGGATTAAAAACAGCACCAGCGACTTTTCAAAGAACGATTGACAATGTGCTGCGTGGATTACAAGGGATTCACTGTCTTGTTTACTTGGATGACATAATTATCTATTCGTCCAGCTTGCAAGAACACCTAGCTAAATTACGGACCGTCTTTGACCGACTACGACAAACGAACCTAAAAATTCAACTAGATAAGTCCGAATTTCTTAGAAAGGAGGTCTTATATCTAGGTCACACTATAACTAGCGACGGCTTAAAACCCAACAATGACAAAATTAAAGCTATACTAGAATATCCCTTACCCCGCACAACAACCGAAATTAAAAGCTTCCTAGGCCTTATTGGTTACTATCGCAAATTCATTAAGGACTTCGCTAAAATAACCCAACCTATGACCGCACGACTAAAACAAAAGCGTTCAATGCCTATTGATGACGCCAAATATAAATCAGCCTTTGAAAAATGCAAAGAGCTTCTTGTGAATGCCCCCATATTGCAATATCCTGATCCTGACAAACCATACATACTAACGACAGATGCCTCAGAATTCGCTCTAGGAGCAGTCCTTTCGCAAGGTCCCATTGGTCATGATAAGCCTGTGGCATATGCCAGCCGAACACTTAACGATGCAGAAACACGTTACAGTGTCACTGAAAAAGAATTGCTTGCAATAGTCTGGGCAGTAAAGCATTTCCGCCCGTACCTCTACGGTAAGAAATTCACTATAGTAACCGATCATAAGCCGCTAGCCTGGCTTAATTCCCTTAAAGACACCAACAGTAGATTAACACGATGGCGATTACGATTGTCCGAATATGATTTTGAAATAGTTCATAAAAAGGGCACACTTAATGGAAACGCAGACGCATTATCACGTGTGCGAATTAACGCATTAGGAAACGACGACAACATCTCCACACAAGTCAACATTGACACAGACGAAGAAAGGAACAGAGAAATAAGACGATTGACAAAAGAAATCGAAGAATTAGGTAAAGCACGAAAGATCACTTTAGCACAACCGGATAACATAATATCCCTAATTTCCGACGACGAAGAAGAGATAGTTATCTCAGATACAGAAGACTCAGTTAGGTGCCGTTCACCCTTCTCAATAGCATGCCCTTCGAGTTCAACTTTAACAGCGTCTCAAAACTCCTCTAGTACTGAAACCGCTCATTCAGGACAAGATACCGAATCTAAAGGTATCCCAATCTTACAGGAAGCCATAGACACGAAGCCTAACCAAATTTTGGTTCACACTTGGTCCATTGATAAATTGGCTGTTAAAAATATATCCCGCGAGAAACAGAAAATTCTTGAAGTACACTTACCTTTAAACCGAACAGACCTAGTGAAACAATTTCTAAAGGAGTATATAAGAAACAATACCAAATACTTCATATACTTTGAAGAAGAACAGCATAGACAACAATTCGCACAGATGGTAATATATCTGTTCAAAAGAGAATCTGTACAATTTTTCGAGTGTACCAAACGAGTAATATTTGTAGATGATGAATCAGAACAGAAAGAAATTGTTACAAAATACCATAGTGGTAAAACATGCCACCGCGGCATTAAAGAGACTTTAGTTCACATTAAACGTACCTACTTTTGGCATAATATGGAACAGACCATTTCCAGCTTCATAAATTCATGCGAAACATGCAAACGTATGAAATACGACCGAAAACCAATCAAACCCAAATTACAACTAACACACACCCAGTCAAAGCCTTTAGAAGAGATATTTATTGACCTATTCTCTATCGAAGGACGCTATTATTTAACCATAGTTGATGCTTTCTCCAAGATCGGGCAAGCTCTCGAAATTCCTAACAGATCAACGCCTGAGGTCGTGAGAGCCCTCATTAAATATTTCTCCTTTTATGGCGTTCCCCAGAAAATTAGTTCAGATGCTGGTTCTGAATTCAACAATGCTCTCTTAAAAGAACTTTTAGCCCTTTACAAAGTAGATCTTCACATTGGAACCCCTAACAACCCAAATTCTATGGGCCTCATAGAGAGATTCCATTCTACCATCATTGAAATCTACAGGTTGGCCAAGTACGAACATAAGTACACTGATGCCGCCACTGTAATGACATACTCTATCATGGCGTATAACCACTCCATACACTCTACTACCGGCTTTACCCCATTCGAAGTTTTATTAGGACACACGGATTCTAAAAATGTATTTAATGTAGATTTCGAGAAACAGTACATGCAGCAACTGATCAAAGAACATGCAAAAAGAACTAAGTTTCTATATGATCATTTATCAGAACAAGCCATTAAACAAAAAGAGAAAATAATAGAGAAAAGAGGTGGAGAAACAATAGTTGAAATAAAACCCGGTGATGTAGTATTCACTAAGGAAGTTAATAAAAGAAGTAGCAAAGACAAACCTCGTTTCCAAAAGGCTGTTGTCGCTGATGAGATTAGCAGAAACGTAGTTCCAATTCAAGTTAAAAATCGTAACACTAAAGTTCCATTAAAGAATGTAAAACGCCCTTCACAGGCACCTCCGCATCCTCCTGGCAGTAGCCATGGTGACGCAACTGCAGGCCCTTCAACTTCAGGCACTAGATAGAAACCCTGGAATCCTGTTTTCGAAAAATGGCGTTGCAGTAATAAGTAGTGACAAATGGACAATTGCAAAAGTATTGGACATCAAACCCCTTGAAGATGATTTATGGTTTAACGTTCAACGACTTTCTGATTTAGATAACTTAGTTAAGATTAATTTTAATAAGAACTTTACGGATAATTTTGTAGATGTTAGAATTCAAGTAGAATACATTAAAAATATAACTCTAAACAAATTTACCCAAATATTTCCAAGCATTCGAATCAAACGTGGTCTTATTAACCCACTAGGTTCACTTATAAAAATGATAACCGGAAATCTAGATAATGACGATGCCATTAAATACGACAAATTAATTAATGATATTAAAACTCAACAAAATCAGAATAACAAGAAACTAACGGTGATTACCGAAATGGTGCAACTTTTGACAAATTCTACAATTATTTTAAATAACAATTTTGTTCAAATTAATAACAAGATTGAAATGATAGCGCAAAATCTTATAGAGTTAGAGTATTTAGGAATACAGTTCATAAACACATATAATATACTTATCCATAATTTTCAAGTTATTTACACCTATTTAGATGAGATAGAAACTAGTTTATCGTTTAGTAGGTTAGGAGTTTTACATCAGTCTATAATAGAGTCAAGTAAGTTGTTACAAGTACTTGAAAATATTAATAATGTAGAAAAATTAGTTTTTACGCCTAGCTTAGAAAACTTAGTTAAGATAGAGCAAGCGATAACACTTAAAGCTTATATGAAGGAAAATCAAATCACTTACCTTTTGGAAATACCACTGATTGAAAAAGATACATATATCTATTATAAATTGACTCCCTTACCTGTATTATCCATAAACTCCACCGTCGTCATAATACCCAAATATCCCTACCTCTTGGCGAAAGGGTTGAAGACCAGACTGTTCAATCATCCATGCCAAGAAGTCGACGAGTCCAGCTTCCTCTGCACTGACGATGGAATGCTCCAATATAGTCACGACCCTTGCATCACCGACTTGATGACGTACGCTGAAAACGTTACGTCATGCATCCAGCTACCCATAACTATCGAAAAGATCAGAATTCAGTTCCTGCAGGAAAATAGATGGATTCTTTACAGTAAAAATGAAGAGTTACTTACAAGGACATGTGATGGTGAACTGTTTCGTCATAAAATTAAAGGCACCTACATAATGACACTGGACGATCCCTGTGAGGTAAAAATTCAAGACATTATACTGAAAAAGCGGCAAATGTATTTGGAAAACATAACATATCCAGAGCTACCGATCCTGAACTTACCTGCACTCTCCCCACCTGACAAAAGGAAACCTGCTTCACCTGTAAACCTAGAAGGCGTGGACCTGGAGGACCTGAAATTATTGTCATTGGCATTAAAGAAAAGTGATACTGAAAATAGTGAAAGTGAAAATGCATTTATTCAAGTGCGTAGTATAAGCGTTTGGACTCTCGGACTCTATGTTCTAATATTTGTAATGATTTGTTACCTGATCTATAAATATCATCCAAAATTATTGATAAAATCATGTTCTCGAACTTCTCCTAAAAAAGAGAACTTCGAACTTGAGGAGGGAGGAGTTACGCCTGGCGACTCTACGAATGACTCGCGTCAGCGTCCGATATTCTGAGTAACGGGCCAGACAAAACACCGATAAGAACATCCGTTTCACGGTGGTCCGATGTCGAAGCTCTAGATTTAAGCTACCTTTAAGTTAGTCTTAGACATACTCTTGTAAGGAATAAACGTATTAAAAATTATAATTTTATTTTTTAAAAGATCCTTCGGCTCGCACACAACTTGACTAGATAGTAGATTTATTTATATTTGTGTGTTTGTTATTCAAATTCAAATCAGTTTATTGACATAATTAAAATGACACTCAGACTCACTTGAACCTATAGGCTCCTAAACTAGTGTTAACCACTGTATTTAAGGTGCCAGTGGCTTCTCCTATCAAGGATTTATTAATTATTGTCACACAAGTAATAATATATTGTCAAGGATTATGAAGCTTACAAACCGTAAGTTAGTTTCCTATCTCGATGTATATTGTATTTATTTATAACTTTTTTTAATTTATTTTTTATTTGGCTTCGCAATCTTGTGCATTTAGCCAGTGTCAAGTTTTAAAATATTTTAAGTGTATTTCAAACTCTCTCTCTAAAAAAAAGACTCTTTTACTTAAAATACTCTTTTTCTTAAAAAATCTTTTTAACTTAAATTTGACTGTGACTTTTAATTTAAAATACACTTGAAATATATTGTTACTTGACACTGGCTAAATGCACAAGATAGCGAAGCCAAAATTAAAAAAATAAAATAAAACACATACATTGATTAATTACTCCCACCGTGGTTCTAAAAGATAATGTAATCACTCCGTTTCAGTTGTTCTGTTAAATTATTCTCGTATCAATCTATTCCACAAGCCTAATTAATGTATAATCCATAAATCTTTCTCAGTTCCGTGATTACGTAGAGTCGTAGACAATCCACAGTTGTTCCAGTTAGCGGTCAAACTTACGAGTTGTTGTTACAAAACATATCAAAACATCGTCGGATGGTTAATCTCTACTAAAACACGATTAAAATACGGCTACGTCCACTAATCTGGATGTCACAATATGGTTGTTAACTGTTTTGTGGGAGAGTTCTTTTTGGTGCACGAATTGGTTTGATTTCTTGTACACGGCATATTGTTAGTCAACCTTTAGCGATGAATGAAATGTTTCAATATATTTAAATGTGATGAACTGCCGTCTAGTTCCACTGTCAGTTATCAATAGTTATCATCATGTAAGTATGTATGCATCATGTAAGTGTGTGTGCGAATGAAAGCACATAGTTGCTGGGAGCACAGGCAGCAAGTTGCGATGTAGGAATTGATCTACCCGTTGGCTTAGTTAGGTGCACGTTCGCTTTCTAAACAAGGTCATAGGGTTCGATTTCAAGCGGGAATATAAATTTTCTTGGCAGGGAAAATTTGAGTTTCTGGTTCTGGTTATGCTTGTGTGTGTGATGTACGTTTTTCGGCAACCATGACACAATTGATCGAAGGTGCGAAACCTTCCCAGGGGAGAAGCAAAGGGGTGTGTGGGGCTCGAACCCACTAAAAACCCACCGTGAGCTGTCCTTCGCCGAGGTAGGGCAAGATAGAGTCTGATCCGTCTGCGCCATCACCGCTTCGCAGAAGAAGACCACCGCCTACCACGATCTCTCGCTGCCGAACATGGTGTCTTCCACGCTCGGCAGGGAGAGATCACCGCCTATGATCGCTGAAAGCGTGTGCAGCTGTGGGCCCCATGCGGCACATACCTCCAGCGTGTGGAGCGCCGTATCCTCTAGCGCCACACATTTGTGGCAGGCCGGGGTTGGCTTCCGTCACGCGATTTGGTGCAGGTACTTTCGTCAACATCCATGTCCGGAAAGCACCTGCATCAATCGGAAGGTAAGCGACCCAAAACGCCGCCGCACCCACCTACGAAGGACCGGGCGGATGACCTCCACCGTCCACTGCCCGGAGAAGCAAAACGCTTTGAGATCTGGAGGTACGTCAACTCTCCAAAATGCCAACGATAGAATACAGATAGGCTTGCTTGTCGGTGACCGATACTTCAATCTAGACTCGACTAGCCTATCATCGCCAATACGGTCAATAGACTCAAGTCCTTCAAGGTTTTTAACTCATATTAGAGTCAATCTCTATAAATACGCGAGGTCATCAGTTTACAGAGCCGTAATTTTCTTTTCGATACTATCGAAGGCAAATTGCTTGTAGTAGAAACATCCCGTCTACATAACCTTCAACCGTCCAATCCACGCAGAACAAACACGGAAAGGCAGTCACTCTACCCAACGACATAATTTGGTGTTCACTGCTTTACGACTTCCAGATTGCGTAAAAACATGTCTATAAGAAACAAAACAAACAAGGCGCGGGCGCAGCCGTCTATAAAGCGGGATCCACATTTAATTACTTACATTCTGGTATTTTTGTAAGTACAGACCGCCGGCGGCGCACACCGGTGGTCAACAACTTAACGCTTGCTTTGGGGCAAGTATTAGCATATTTTTACCCGACTATGGCCAAGCAAAAACGAGTTGTAATTTTCGCGATTTTTTTTGTAATTTTAGAGTTAAATGTGGGACAACTATCCTCCTGCAATTCAGAGAGGCAATGATGCCGCCAGCAAGATGGGAACGCTGCACACTGGTAGAGGGCTTGAGCACTTGTCGATGTCTTATAGGTAACTTAGGTATTTGCTGTATAAATGTATCTAGTTTTTAGGAAATGTCCCGTAGAATGTGAATTTATATTTATAGATAGAGATCTTTATAGGTTAGGTTGTTATTATTTTAGGTTTAAAGAGTCAGGCGGCGTTAGCGTAGTTTTATACGGTAACGTTTGTAAATTTTAAATACGAATACTATATATTTTTAAAGTTTAATTAAAATATACAACATTAAATAATGATGCCATCGTTTATTATAACAACTAAACTGCCCATTGTCGCAGATGGGTGCGCGTTTTCCTTCTAAGAAGCGGGTACCGAGGTCGATTCCCGGCGGGAACAAAAGTTTTCTCCCCAAGGAAAATTCGTGCTTCCGGTTCTGGGTGTAATCGTGTGTGTAATTTGAATGTTTCTTGGCAGCCACGACGCAAGTCATCACACTTAGTGTAACTACGAGTCTGAAAGTGTTTATGTTACATTAAAAAAATTAAGACGAAAATGTATAATGTCTTCGTTATGATCTGATGCCGAGTTTACTTTTGGAAAGTAACGTTTAATAACAACAAAACAACCCTAAAGCAACCCTTCTAAATAGCCGATAACAACACAAAATAAACAAAACAAGATAGGCCAGTAGTTAAAAGTTTAAAACACAGCTTGCAAATCTTTAGAAATCTCTCACAAAAATCGATACAGAAATGCGCAACAATTTGTATAATACAAAGCCCGATGGAATCGAACGCACACCCTGAGGTAATGTGGCGGCTAATCCACCTCGCGCGCCACTGTGCCCGCGGGGCCACACAATATACGGATATCTATTATCTGCAAAAACTGGGAACATCACTATTTTACCAAATAAATACTGCTGCTTTTACCCAAATCATGACTTTTACAACTATAGAAATAGGATTGAAATTAGAGTATTCCTTAATTCTTCTGCGTTTCGTTATTTAGCTGGAACTTTTTATAGCAAAACGTTTTATTTACGATTTGTAAACGTAACGTTTTTCGCATCTGATTTAATTCAATTTATTAACAATGAAACGACTATTTTACTTTATTGTTGGTGGTCTCAATCTTTTCGGCATTTTGGCAAGTGATTCTTTTTTTTTTGTTATTAGTTTGCTCTTTTAAGAGTATTTTTTGTCTAGAGAATGCTCTTTTTGTAAACATTTAAGTTCAGATGGTATTTAATAGACTATGAAAGAAATAACGAATGCCATGTCAAATCAGTATTAACTACCCACATCAGTGACAGGTACAGACTACTAGTGACCCATCCACCAGTTTAATGTTCTGCCACATGCTACTATTATTATTATTATTATCCGACTACAGTGAATCATATCTACTATCTATATAAATATAAAGCCGCTTGTGTAAAATATCATCACTTCACGACGGCTAGACCAATCTGACTATTTTTTTTATTGTCTTCGTAATGGTCAGGACAAGGATTTGTGTCATATAAATTTGCATCTTTTAATTAACCTTAGAGAACTCGGGGATCCACTCATAACCTGTTGTATTGTCAACAACTACCATATTGATGTCAATTGCCTTTTGTATTTATAATTACTTACCCTCATAATTATGTCATATGGTATTTTCTAAAAGCTATCGAGGAGGTAAAACTTTGAAGAGGGGGTCAAGCTTGAGACAGTCCTTATCCACGCTGCTGTCCCGACACTAGGTCTGACACCGACCAACAGGCGCAAAAAATTAAACTGGCTTGTCATTTTGACACCATTCATATCGACCGTCCATCCGGACTTTTTTGTTCTGCAAACATACATTCATAGTCCAACTTTCATCCCTGTATTCAATACGATACAGTCCAATACACATTGTAGAGTTCCTCGCATATTAAATGTCGAACGAAAACGTTTTCTCGGCAATATTTCTTAATGATTCCTCTGGCAGCCATTCATGTCATTCCCTGTGTAAACAAAGACCTTCGTCAACTTGTAATTTAGTTTTCGGCCATATTTTAGAAAGGAAATAAAGGATTTAATAAATCCGGTCACAAAAAGTTTGCGAAGTCATTTATGTTGTTTTTGTAGATTAAGGTCAGGTTTTTCAGTAGCAAATGCAGTTAAGATTTTTTTGTTCCTATGAATATTAAGTTATTAGTTTATATATTATTTTAAAACATTACTTTTCAGCGAATACCCATAATGTCTTTCAATACATCTACAAAGATGTTGTAGAAGATGCTGAGAACAATTTTCTTCTGCCTGTTGTTTTCCACAATTTTAACTTTAGAAGTATGAAGTAATTGTATCTCGATAATTATTATTATATCGAGTTATTTAAATGTTGTGAACCTGTTATAGTACAGAGAGATGAGTTAATAAATAGGTCTAATAAAAGTATGAATGAAAAAGTACTTAAATAGTAATGGTTTTAAAGAAGCATGTTAACGAAACAATTTTAAATGATTATTTTTCCATATAAGAATCATTATTATTAGATCAACTTATAATACATATTTCTCCTATGATATCGGTATCGGATGTGCATATAATAGCTACATTTTATCTTATAGATCAAAATACAATGATTTCCTTAAGATAAGCAACTTTTTATTTGATCGAGGGGATTAAAAAACACGTGTGTGTAAGAAAACTATAACGCACAGAATTATACGCTGCAGCACATAATTCGTAGTTCACACTTCAATCTTATTCAATTCCAATTTTTTGCAAAACAGGAGCAGGTACCGGCAATATTAAATTGTAAAAAACCGTCTGAATAGCCGGCTCTACCCCGCCTAATTTATTGATACCGAGTTGAATTGAAATCTGTCACAAAGGGAGGATTGTAAAATGAAGTAAAATATGCTGATCCGAATTGAAATGAAGTTTTGAATGAGGTTGGGAGGGGTTGGTGGCCGTGTAGAGAGGTGATAACGCGGGCGGCGGGAAAAGTATCAAGCTTACATTCGCGTTTGGCGGCTTCAGAGGGCGCCACACGATGCGTGAGCGCCGCGTTGCGTATGATTTCGACAACCCGTGATACCGTGAACATCGGTAACAATGCCACAATGGGAACGAACCTGCACTAATCCCCGCATTGTGCATGGATATGGACCCACCGCGATACCACTTGCGAACAATTAATATTTGCAATTGTATAGGACGGCCGCAGTAAGATAAACTTGAGGCGTGATGATGTTAATGACGGAGGGCTGATTTTATTAGAGGGCTACATAAATACGGTCTTGTTGTCTCAGATTATTTAGACAAACGAGTGTTTTAGTTTGGGCAAGATTGCTGTAGGCCTCTACCTACAGAAGTAGAGTAAGTCGTAGAGAAAGAGAGAGAGAGAGAGCATTAAAAACGTGTATCGTAAGTATCGTGAACGTAGTAGTTACATTGTGAAATATCATTTAAAATCATAATCATAATCATAATTTATTCTCCTTATAACAAAGTACGTTATAACAGGTATGTCAATTACAATTAATATATTATTATTCAACCATAAGTTACAAAAAATGTTAAAACAATAAATAATAAAATTTAATTAAAAAAAACAAATGCATTTAAAATGAGCCGAAAAAAATACTATTAAAATTAAAGACAGTATTTATGTCGTGTGTTCATGTTCATTGTAATGAAATAATAATAATAAAATAATACATTTAAATCAATTATAATGTCAATATTTAAAAAAAACATATGCCACTTATTATTATTATTCTATGTCAACGTGTTGCGCTACTGAATCTATCAACAAAAATGAAGATGTTTGTAATGGCATAATCATGAATTCATTAATTCCTTAAAAAGGATTGTGTTCAATGAAATGTTTTAGTACCTATGTTTTTGAATACGTTTTTGCTTAACTCTGTTATTTCACGCGGCAATTTGATATACATTAAATTTTTTATAAAGAAGCCCTGTAAACGTTCAGTTTTCAATTGTGCGACGGAACAGTTATGTACACAAAAAATAAAGAAAGTTAATGTGATCAACCTAGGTATGTATGTTTGTAGCGTTCTAGTGACCAAACTCGTGGATTGATTTTGATCATTCTTCCGTCATATTGTGACGCTTATTGTGAAAAATAAGAAATGAAAGTCGACAAACTGCATCAAGTGGGGTATCACTGAATCGGTTTTGAAAATCATCTCTACCATTTTCCATTATAAATGACCATTCTAAAAAGGCTTAAAGATGATTAGCAACCATTCTAACTTAAAATTTTCAATCTGTGGCGGATTTACCAGTAGGCTGTGTAGGCTGGAGCCTAGAGCGGCAGATTTTAAGGGTGGCAAATTGGGGACCAAATTTTTTTTTACCTAGTTCACATTCATGCAACTACACGGGCAAAAAGTGGTGTTATAAAGTGACCACACTATCGTCCTAGTTGCACCAAATTTTGTTAATGAAATTGTAACTTAATGATTTGGGAATGATTGTCATAATATTTCATTGACAAAATATTGTAATTGATATGATTTTGATCTAAAGATTCAAACTGTAGAGGTCGGTAAGGGCGGCAAAATTTTAATAGCCTACTGGCGGCAAATGCGTAAATCTGCTACTGTTTTCAATACTTATAATAAAACAGTGAAAAAGTTTTTGTAATCGTATATAGATACTAATAGGTCTAATTGATGAAAATGTGTTAAATTAAAAATGTTAGTGCACTTTTGACTGTTATTGTCTCATATTATAAGCGTCACTCCTACATCACGGGATTTTTGATATTCGCAGATCAAACACATTTCAGAGGTTCATTAAGATATTTATTTCGAGCGGATACGGATGCCATTTTAGCTGCCAAATCTCATAAATAATCTGAAGCGGAAACGGAGGATCGATTTCTGGACGGGGTCCTTTCGTGACCGTTCATCAATCTATCAAGACGCCGGCTGGGATCAAACGCGGCGAATCCGCGGCGGACGCGGAGATGTGTCAGGATCCAGAACTGTGGACCCAGCATAATCAATCGTTTGTCGCGAAATCTTCACACCTGATTCAACGATTCTTCCACTTAATATCAAAGAGCTATTACCGTTTAATCCGGCGAGTCCTTTGATTTATAGTTTTTTTATTGTTTCCATGAAATTTTGCCAATTTTGTCATTATGCCGAAAGGGTTACATAGAAACGGTTAGGTAGGAAATTCGAATTCAAATTATTTATTCTTATTAAAATCTACCTCCGGGTCAATAGCCTATTTCCTAAACCTAAACTGACATAATCTTTAAAGTCTTTAAACCATCTTCAAGTCCACTACCAGTAGGTAGCGTTCATATCAGCTGACGGCATTGTCTATGAATTATGAATTGCAACGATTGAGCCAAATAAGTATTTTGATCGCGTCGCCTCAACCAGGAGCTCTGAAAGTTTTTTGAAAATTGATTGTCCCAGTGTCTCAACACCAAACGGCTCAAATATGTAACCACTGCCGAGGTTTCCATACTTTCGCTGATTGCGCTGCTCTGCCGAAGTTGATTGAATTTAATGAAGTCATATTTATTATTATTGAATTGAATTAAATCATAACTTCCAAGCTAAAACTCTAGTAAGCGCTCTTTAGTGATTTACTGTATCCATACTAAAATGCAATTAGGCATACATGTTTTGGGATATACGAGTATAGTAAGTAGTTCAGTACCTACTAGCCACTAATTTTCTGAATGCTGTGATATTATTCTGTTTTGAATTCTAATAAATAAATCAGTTGCCGCGGTGGCAACCCCAAGGAATGTAAGTACTCGTATGTATACCAACGAAAGGCAAAAGAAAAATTAATGTTGATTGTTTTCCATAACATTGCCAAATAAAATTATATAACTCTGGAATTTTATCTTTCAGTTGCGTCAGAAGGGTGTCTCTATCAACAGAATTAAAAGCATTCTTAACATCCACCTTTAGCAACACCTCTCCACAATTTTGATTTTAAATTGTTCTAAGTGAATGGACAGCAGCCTCACATGAGATCAAGATTGAAAAAGAATCAAACATTTTCTTACCGTTTATCACAGAATGTCCAATTCGCGAAATGTCCAGTGGTCGCTTACAACTTATTTTAGCCGCAAGGCGGCAATATGTGGTGCCTACCGCTATAGGCCTGATGCCACCATCTTTTTTGTTTAAAGCGCATACATTTGCGCTGTACAAAATATCTGTGAAGTCATTATTGATTTGACCTGACAACATCAGGTTATCAGACGTTAGGTCTTTCAAAAGTGTCTCACCAATCTCGCCAGAACTACCAAATAAAAGATCTTTTAGAATTTGAGGTGTTAAGCCATCAAGACCACGAGCAGATCCACCTTTAAAAGATATAACAGCCGCAGCATCCTAAGCGGTCGCCTCATCAGTGACGTCACTCACTTTGTTGAGGTGAATCAGGTACATGGAGATTTGTTGCCGCAGGCGGATGTTTGTCACGAAAGCTTATTTGTAGTAGTTATTACTTGTCGTTGTTTTCAATTTCATGCATAATAATTTTATTGCTAGATGCATTCACTTTAATTAAAAACCATGCAATAATTTACAGACCTACAACCTGCAATATCGTTGGATAGGATCAACCGCTCTGACAATCCAAATGTGACAATGGATATTATAAATACTGCATTTCTTCCGTGGCATACATCAATTAATACTATATCGCGGATGTCTCACTCAAGCGGCGGCACATCAAAGGTGGGGATTAATTGAGCAGTCGTCGCGGGAAGACTGGTTGACGCGGCGTCGCGTGACGTCATCACGGGCTATTAGCTGCGACACGGGTGTTTTAGTTGTTTTAGTGTGAAAGCGCGAGTGATGGGAAAACCTATTGCGCATTATGCCGTTACGGACCCTTCTTTTTCCTTTGACCCAGGAAGATGAGTCGCCAATTCTAATCGTGTTCAGGCAGTTCCTATATAAGCGTGCGTAATGTTTGTATCTCGTAACTTCACTTACCATCAGATAATGTAGTGATCAAACGTTAGCGTATCAGAAATAATAAAGCATCACAAGAGGGTTCAAAGCTTTTTGCTAAGTAAGTCAGAAAAGTTCTATTTGAAAGTCGGCCAAAAACAAATATAATGTTTCGAATAAAATCAAATCAAAAGCGTTTATTCACATGGGCCCCAAAGAGGCAATCATTAAAGTTAATGACGCCAGATTCGCAAAATTACAGCCATCTCGAGAAGAACCCGGCAAGAAACTCGGCGGCGCTTTTCTTTTACATTATTTTTTTTATCACATCTTAAACACTAATACATATTATATTAACCTAGGTTATAGCTAGGACGCGCTTCTGCAGTTTGCCTCCATGCATGTTAATTAATCAATCGTTTTATAATAAGCTTTGCCCGTTTTATTACTGATTTCAACTTTCCCAGTGATAATTCAGTTACAATTTTAGGAATTTTATTGTAAATTCTAACCCCATTTGCCAACGCACTGTAATTTTATGCTTATATCTAGTATTAAGATTGTGTGCGTCGCTTCTTAATTTATATTTATCAATAATTTGGCGAACACACATAATATTATCAAAGATGTAAGTGAAGGCATGGTAAGTATGCCGGTTTCTTTAAAGAATTCCCTGATAGATTCGCGCGGACCCATATCATAGTTTGTACGAACCGCTATCTTTTGTAGAATAAAAATAGTTTCAACATAGGCAGCAGATCCCCATAGTAACATTCTGTAACTCAAACTATAAAAATATGCAAAGTAAACCAGGCTAGTCAATTGTCTAATTTAACGGATCGCAAAAGCAGCGGAACTCAAGTGACCTGCAAGCATATCAATATGAGGACCCCACTGCAGTATTGAGTCCATAGTCAGACCTAAAAAAACAGTTTTATTTACAAGATCTAATTTGTTGTTTTCAAGTGTTACATTTGCATCTACCAAAGTAACATTAGGAAGGGAAAACTTGATACATTTCGATTTGTTAGCATTTAACAATAAGTTATTAGCAGCAAACCATTTCGAGACTTGATCTAATTTATAATTTACTTAATTTAATTCCACGTCATTCCTATAAGTTTTAAAAATAAGTGACGTGTCATAAGCAAATACGTATATGTACTTATGCCAGCGTAGTTGTCATATAAGTTAAATCATTCATTTATACTGAAAATAGGAAGGGTCCTAATATTGAGCCTAGAGATTGACCCGTCAGATGTTACTTTGTTGCCTACCCGATAAATATGACTCTAACAAATCAAGAGCAGTCCCAGCAATGTTTCATTGAGAATTGGGCGAATATGTAATCCCTAATTCATCATGTCAGATAATATTCTTTTTTTTTATAACTCACTACGATGACTATAATCATGCACACCTGATGGAAAGTGACGATATAGTCTAAGGTGAAACACGCTTGCTTAGTAAACTATTCACTTTTCTTTCGAACACACCTTAATTGCAACTTTCGGGAAATACAGATGACGACAAAGCGTTCCATTCATTTGCTGTTCTATAAATGTATGAAGACGCGAAACATTTCGTGCGTATGAGCGGTATTTCAGCCATATATTGGTGATGCGACGCCCGTCCGTCTGGATGTATGATAGCAATAAGGTGATGCAGGAACAAGGTTGTGTTGTTAGCTGCACAACTAAAACAGGGGTAACATTCTAGGTGTCACAGATAGACCTATGTGCAGGGGTCGCCTGAAGAAAAACGATATCCTAGAACATGTAATAGCTCAGTGCGCTCAATGAAGAAATTATGGCCAACATTCACTCATTCAAACATTCCACAAAACCGAAACACTCACAGTAATCAAATGCAACAGCTTCATCACTGGATCAGTTATATCAGCACCCCAAAGCCACACTGCCTTGGTTGCTTAAGGAACTGGGTTGGATATGAAATATTGGGAAATGCGCAATACACCCCAAACTATAAGTCAATGTAGGCCTTACCACCCCTACATTGAATAAGAATAAGGTTGTGCAGTTTCTGTGCATATACTCCGTAACAGAATTGCAACTTAACGTCGATGTTCCAGACTTTGCTATTTGTCTTCAACTAACGCTGATCTTCAATTCAATATTGATAAATACAGGTCAGTGGCATAGAGTTCAACTTATGCTTGGTAGGTATATGGGTATCTATGGGCTTTATGGGCTGTGTAGATATATCTCAATCCCCTGTGGCCTCCCCCTGCAAGGAATACTATTATTTCCTGTTCCCGAGACTCCTGTAGACTTGGGGTCCGTTTGTCATGCCCAGAGCCATATGCCCCAGGCTCTATGCTCTTAATTCAAATAAATTGAACATCAATATATTCACTGGGTCTGCCCTGGTGACGTCCGAATTGAGTACCTACCCTTACTATATTGCATATCCATTGATAAAATAAAATAAAATACTTATTGTGAACTTTGTTTTTTTTTTATTTTGCGTCGCAATCTATGTGCCTTTAGTTACTGTCAATTAATACATATGTAAAGTTTATTAAAAAGCTAGGTCTATTTTCCAGCAACTGTCTAAGTCAAGTTAAGGAAGTAAACGTCCTCATATGAAACTCACGATCATGGTCCAGTAATAGTCATGTCCATAGATATTGCAGTACTCCGATTTAGTCAAGTCATGCATGCTAAAGTAGTAGAAACTTTACTGGAACATAAGTGTTGGAGTTTTACCTCTTTTACGTTTATGTTCGCCTAGTACTATAATACCCTGCTACAAACTTTTTGGATATAGTTAAAAAAATACAAAAATACTAAAATCACGATAAATAATGGGGGGTGGGGGCAGGAAGGTGGAAGATACTTTATGACATATTCTCATACCTGCCAAATATACAAAAAAAAACATTAAAATCGGTCAAGCCGTTTCGGAGGAGATTGACCTCAAACACCGTGACACGAGATTTTATATCCTACTAATATTATAAATCCGAAAGTTTGTGTGTAAGTGTGTAAGTATGTTTGTTCCCTCTTCACGTTTTAACGGCTGAACGGATTTGGATGAAATTTGGAATGTACATAGATTATACCTAGGATTAACACATAGGCTACTTTTTAACTTGATAATAGCGGGCGAAGCCGCGGGGCACGGCTAGTATTAGATAATTTAATTATGCCGTGTTGGGTTTAAATTAGAAGAAACGGGCAATACCACGTTTTTGCACATCCTGCACATTTTTTTTTTTTAAACACAATGCTTTCCGACCCTGATTTTTACCTCCGTCTTTGTTCTGAATGCTATATTTTCAGTAATACATATTTAAAATGACGTATTCTATTCAATCACGATTAATCATTGTTGAACTACACTATTTTGAACAGTGAATAACTACGCCTCGTAATATGCATCCCATTAAGTTCATGTACATGCCAAAGCCAAATGATGCTTGACACCTTAGAATGAACAGAGGAGATAAATCATATATTTTAAAAAAATATTATAAATTATAAAAAAAAATTTGCAATAGCCGTACCACAAGAGACGCTGGTTTCAATGGTTGTAATGATGGTATTGAGGTTTTTGGTATTGTGCAAATTACCCTGTACATCAACCAAGTCTCAACTTATAAAAAAGGAAGTTCTCAATTCGGTATGTATTTTTTAATGTTTGTTATCTTAAACCTGCTTTGTTATCATAAACAGCTTGGAATGATATTTTTTGTTTGAAATACTTTCAAATTGCACCCATAGAGATTTCATCAAAATCGGTTCAATAGGTTTTTAAATCTAAATAAACTAGAATAAACGTATCCCCCGTAAACGAAATGGCATATTTTGCTTGCCTGTAAGTTTTGGTACTTTGTGGGTACTTATACTTTTCTGTTAACTGTACCTTGTAAGAAATTAACTACAAAAACATAATATTTTTTCACGAGATGGAGACTTGGCCCGCAGCCCGCAGGCCAAGTTTAGCGCGGGCCAAACTTCCACCCTCCCCTCCTTCCAAGTGGTGCCGTCAAAGCAAACAGCTGCAATTTGGATTTAGCTTCCACGCCTAATTTCTAACGACTTACTTCCAACATTAAATACACACAGATATCTCTTGTATAAACACAACGCCCCTCATATTGGCAACCCGTAGAAAGAATTAATAATACAATTATTTTCTGTTCAATTTTCGACCCTAAGTACCTCCGTTATTCCCATAAAGGATGTGCTTAGGGTCGAAAATTGAATTGTTATTTTAAATCGCACACAATTTGTTTCGGATGGATATATAGTTGATGTATATTTTTATTCGAGTGCTATGTGTGTATCTATGTATGTTCGTTTGTTCCCTCACAGCGTCCTAATAAACCGATTTTAACTTTAATAGGGAATCGTTGATTTTTCAATTCCAGGTGACCTAAGCTAGGATTTTTTACCGACTTCTCAAAAAAGGAGGAGGGACTCAAGGCGACTGTATTTTTTTTATGTATTTTACCTCATAACTTCTTTCCACGTGAACGGATTTCGATATTTCGATTCGTCGAAAATCTATGTTGGATGGGTAGGCCATCAAAGTCACTGTTTTTAGGCCTATTTAGTCCCGAGGTCTACGAGGTTTAAGATTTTTAAGAATTCACTTTTTCATAATGTATTATTTGATTATCAGGTCATATAAGATTTATAAGACCCAATTGGCGCGTTGTGCGCGGTGTACTATATCCGTGGTGCAAAGAATTTAATGTCGTAGTTTTGCCGCGAAAGTGAAGAAATGGAGTTGTTGATTTTTTATAATTTTCCAATGTGATTCTTCGAGCGTTAATGGGTAATAATGGTGGATTATTAACCAAGTTGAAAAACGTGATTTTCGCTTTCGCTCCAAACTCCAATATAAGTTCTAGTAAAGTTTCTATCACTTTACTAGGGCATGATTTGCCTATGACTAGACCTTGACTATTTTACTTGACTTTGACTTGGGACTAGGACCTTTGATTTGCAATACACTTGAAATATATTATTACTTGACACTGGCTAAATGCACAAGATTGCGAAGCCAAAATTAAAAGATTGAAAACGGTTTTCCATGACATCGCATACAGTACCCACCATAAAATTAGTAATAAATGATTACATTATTGTTATCCTAAGTGGGTAATTTATTTTATAATACTGCTTGTGTCGAGAACACTTAGCTACGGAATATTTAAATAAGTAATACCAGAAGAACGTTTTACAAAACGTTTTGCGTTACTTGTAGACAACACAGCCATGGTGATGCACGTTGCAAGACTATCGTTGGGTGAGTAAAGAAAACATAAGTTTTCTTATGTTTTAGTGTACCGAGTAGGTACATCTAATATATACAAATCTCGTCTTCTAATACTTATATAAAAATCTCGTGTCACGGTATGGTTTTTTTTTATTTTTATGACAGGCTAGTGTTTGACCACTATCTCACCTGATGGTAAGTGACGATGTGATCGAAGCTGGTAAACACACTAGACCTGGAATACGCAGGCTCTCAAGGATAACTGCCGGAACACCGTATTTGGCTTAGCGGCAGACTTTCAACTTGATGGTGGTAAGCTACTTTGGTAGCAAGCCAGGCGAGCAACTCACAAAATGCTCTACCACCTCTCAAATGTCACCTGATTAGCACCACCCGGGGACCACGTGTAGGGAGTCAGACTTAAGGTATCCTCCTACGGACGTGGGTGACTCAGCCCCCAAATGTGGTCGAACTGCTACCAACTCTCTGGAACGGCTCGACCGATTTCATTTTTTATTTTCAACCGACTTCACAAAAAATGAGGAGGTACTCAAGTCGACTGTGTTTTTTTATGTGTGTTACCTCAAAACTTCGTTCTTCGTGAACCGATTTTGAATTTTTTTTTGTTTGAAATATGTTGCTTTCCAATTAAATTTGATCAAGATCTGATCAGTAGTTCTTGAAATATCGTCAATAATGCGTGGTTAGTACATCTAATCTGATCAAAGTTCCGTAGATAAAGTAGTCGGATTTTTTAAATAGAAGGGTGAAAAATACTTTAACGACCGTTTCGGAGCAGTTCGACCACCGTGGTATGATATTTTTAAATATTAGAGGATGTAAAGTGTCAATAAAGCGAGTTTGTATTATTTCATATTACCTTTCATTATTTTCAGCTCTAATTTTTATCGGAATGTCATCGCACGCGCTTTATTTGACGGGAGAAAATAGAGGTAATCCAGCGTATTATCCTATCGTGCTCCACCCTCAGTTTTATAGTACAGACAATCAATGGTGGTATTCACCAAATGACATGCGGCCAGGACTTTATCTGCCCCCAAATGCTATTGGATCCTTCGAAACAGCGTTTACGACCTTTAAAGGAGAACCGGAACAAAATTTCTTTCCAACTATGACAGAGAATGAAGATTGGATCAATGAATATGGAACGTTGTAATTGATTTTATATCAAAATGATATGTAATTGAGAATACGCATTTTTTCATAATCATGAGCGTTATAATTTATTTGCTTTTAACATGGTATAAGGACAATTAAAGATTTAATATCAACTTGACAAAACATTTTATTCTATTATAAAATCTCCCTAACAATCTAAAATTAATTCAATAATAATTTAACTTTATATTAATCTCTTGTAAAAAAATTATAATACGTAATATGTAATACCCCCCAACTGTAATATAATATCAGCTAAAATTATAGAACCTGAAACTGGAGCATCTACATGAGCTATATATATTAGTGTATGTGTTGGTGAAATGAGTTATATATATTGATTTTAATATGTTACATTTGAGATGAGCCACAATTTAAGCTAATTAATATCTAGCATGCAAATAGGTACATTATATTATCATTTGAATTTCTATTGTATATTCATTATGTTCTTTTTAAATTATTCTTAAAAATCCAAGTGCAATCATGTCATTTAGTTACTAAAAAATATTTAAATAATTAATATTTTTATAAGCTATTAATCGATCCTTTAACGATAATGAAATGAAATGAAATTGTTAATTATACACACATAAAACAAAACAGACAATACATGTAGTTGGTAAAATAAACATAAAATATTAAAACATTTAAAGTGAATTATTTTAATATGTAACTGTCTAAATATGCTTTATTTATATTATATATATAGATATATATCTTTCTATTATTTAGTCTGAGTGTGCTAGTGATTATATTATTACACTATTATACATAGGTACATTATTATTACCCGACTGCCAAGGAAGGATTATGTTTAATCGCATGTATCTTGTATGTATGTACCTTTATCTGTATATTTGTAAATGTATTTATACCTCGTATTTTTCAAAGGGCTGGATAGGTTTCGACGAATTTAAACGTAAGCAAAGCTTAATAAAACCTACTTTACTGCTTTATCTTCGCTACCCTTGATCAGAATAAATGAATTCAAAACGTATTATAGAATATCAAAAGAAAAATAAAAATATTATATTACGCATGACATTAATAAAGAAAATACAGATTTAACTAAAACGTATTATTGAGTATAACTCAAAAACTACTCTAGTCAGATCTTATCTTGGAAAGTATACCCTTGAAAACAAAAAAGATTTTTTCAAATCGGTTCAGGCGTCTTTGAGTAATCGTTGAACATACATAAAAATAAGATTCTGACGTATTGAGAAAATCTCGTCCTTTTTTGAAGTCGGTTAGAAAGAACGAAATAAATGCACTAGAATTATGACTAGAAAATATGTTTCAAAGTACTTTCTGGTAGTCTATTTGTCGCACATTTTTTTTCTCCATGTCCGGATCCAGTCATCACCCTGCATAATGTCTAGTTAAGGCATCGTTGCCTATTTCCTTCGCACCACCGATATTTTTTTATTTTACATTTTTATCTTCTCCACCCTAAGATTGCCTGGAAGAGATCGCTGCTTAGCGATAAGGCCGTCGATTGTACTGCTATATTTTTTTCTGTTGTTACTAATATTTTTTCTTGGTATGCAATAAAGAGTATTTGTAGTTTGTACAATATTGTTGTATTCTCAACCGGGTTGAATTAATAATATACGTTTTAGAAATTGTATACTTTTCCCTGAGACCTGAACGACTCTTGAGTCTAATATGAAGTTGGTGTATAAATAGAATCAATTTTCGGAGTGTTCCACTCTGATCCCTAAACAAATTAGGTTGAAATAACTCCAATTCGCTCGAAGCGTTTCGCTCCTAAGTTTGTCATCTGTACGTACTGCGAAGGAGTAGAACTCATTGCCCTCATCTTTGTTGCCCGAACGCGAACGGTATAATCTGGGATCCTCACGACAAGAGTGAATAGGTCTTCTAGGCAAGTTTGCTCTGTCGCATAATCGCTTTTCATTACATAAAATATCTAATATATAAAATTCTCGTGTCACAGTTTTCGTTGCTATACTCCTCCGAAACGGCTTGACCGATTTTGATGAAATTTTTTGTGCTTATCCGGTATCTATGAGAATCGGCCAACATCTATTTTTCATCATCATCACTTTTCATCATTATCAACGCGGGTGAAACCGCGGGCGCAGCTAGTAATTTATATATTATTATTATCTATATATATAAAAGAAAGTCGTGTTAGTTACACCATTTATAACTCAAGAACGGCTGAACCTATTTGGCTGAAAATTAGTGGGGAGGTTGCTCAAAACCAGGAGACGGACGTAGGATACTTTTTAGGAACGTCACATTTTTTTCATTGTAGTATATACAAATCATTTTCTCATACGTCACTCGGATTTGGTAAAGTACTAGGCAAACATAAACATGAAGGAGGTAATAATATAGTCACGTGGCATTGTAACGCATGCCGGGTATGGCTTCCTAAACATGCACATTCATTGACTGTTAGGCGGAACGAAGGCCGCCGGGACAGCTAGTTTTTTTATATATTATGCCTATCGAGATGAAAAAAAAAAACAATTCTATCAATGGAACAAAAGTTGATTTAAAAACTTTTGTTCCATTGTAATCAATTGATGGTTTGTGTACCTACTTAGGTACTTGAAATTGAAATAAATAGCTGTATATACCTAACTGTTATTAGTAGTACATTATTATTAATGATGTTTTTATCGCAAAAGCCGATTAAAGTAATACAAGCAATAATTTCAATTTTGTTTTGATTTTTGCCTACCGAATCTAATAATTACTACAATTTAATTTAAGAGGGCTTATTCCTGAATTCTGGTTATGATTGTGTGTTTGATGTGAATGTTTCAGACACCCACGACACAAGTCAACGAACTTTTTTTTTTTTTATTTGTGACTGGCTAGTTTTTGCCCACTATCTCACCTGATGGTAAGTGACGATGTGATCGAAGCTGGTAAACACACTAGACCTAGAATACGCAGGCTCTCAAGGATAACTGCCGGAACACCGTATTTGGCTTGGCGGCAGACTTTCAACTTGATGGTGGTAAGCTACTTTGGTAGCAAGCCAGGCGAGCAACTCACAAAATGCTCTACCACCTCTCTTAGTGTGAGGCTGTGAGTGTGAAGAGTTTATATTTATGTTTACAGTCGAAAATCCTGCGCAACTAAGTATGCACTGATAGCAGAGGTATAGAGGTAGAGGTATAGGTGCTGTACCTAAACATTTCATTCTTATCTTTCTGCGAAGTAATTAACTGCTACTTATATAATGTAAACAAAACACGCCGATTGCAGTATTCTGCGTGTAATCAACAATGCAATTAGCAAGAATTTCCCAACAGTACATTATTTTCTAGAACATACAATCTCTGACTTGGGCGATGTCTGACTGCTAGCGGCCAGCGTCTCTCCCGACTGCAGAGTCTTGTTTGTTTATTTATTTATGTTTTCGATAAACAACGCTTTATTTATCTAATAAATGCTGAGACTAGAGCAATGGGAATGGCTTTCCGCGGACATGGTAACATTCGAGATTTGCTCAGATTTATCCGACGAGAAAATTATTCCCGATGCCCGGAATACTATTTTACAATATTCTGTTGATAATTATCCTAGTAATTATTAAAGCAGACAGCAAAGTGACGTTAGTTTATATGTGTTTTAAAAAGATGACGAATATGAAGTGCAGGAGTATATAGGAAGCAGGAGTATATAGGTGTTTGAGGTGATATAAAGGCTGTAGATTTTAAAAAATCTTCCAATACCTGTGATTCTTCGAGTCTTATAATGATGGATTATTAACCGTTAATACTCAGTAAACGTGCAAAGTGTAGGCAAATCATACATAGTTGAGAATCATGATTTTCGCTAACGCTCCAAAACCCCAATAGAAGTTCTATTAAAGTTTCAACCACTTTATTATGACATGCCTTGACTGTGACTGGACTTTGACTCTTTTGCTTGAATTTGATGGTGACTTGTGACAAGGACTTGTATATACTCGTATTTATTACACTTGAAATATTTTATCACTTGATTCTGGCTAAATGCACATGCACATGCTAAATGTACACAAGATTGCGAAACTAATAATAAAAAAAGAAAGAAGTGCACTTGAACAAAGAGGTTTACTATCGGTGTTTGAGAGAAGAGAGGAAGTTGTGCTATGGGGAAGCAGAGTGGTTTCTGTCTTCCCTACCAGATGGGCATAGTAGTAGAGCCGTGGCGTGGGACCGGGTTGAGTCGTTAGTACCGCAGTTGTGAAGAAGAGAATTAAAAGTACAACCCGTTAAGCGTAGTCGTTGTACCTTGGGTCCAGAAGGATACAGGAGGAAAGCGCACAAAAAGACAAGCTACAGGTTTAGAGACGACAACCCAATTATATAGACTGGTGCTTTCGTTTGGCATATTATGTCACATCTTGGAACTCGATGAGATAAATTCGCTCATTTTTTATCAAAAGGATAGAAAGAGGCAATGCTATTTTTATGTAGTACTCGATGAATGTTATCAAATGTGCCATGTCCCACGATGAGGTAAATTTCACCATAAAAAAATAATCATTTTTTTATTGCCTATAGAAAATGCTCTAGGCTAGGATCAGGCAACCCTGATTTTTTTAGCATAACTTTTTACACACAACACCCTCATATCAGTCTTATCTTGGTACTCGATGAGGTAGGGTTGACGACAACCGGCACACAGTCTGTTGGAATGTTATAACTAGATCACATTTCTTTCGATTTAAAAAATATATGTTCAGAGATTATATTTTTGTAAGCCGTATGTATTAAATGCCGCCAAATAATGAAGCTCTGGAAAAATGCCACATTCTTGGAAATTACATAACAACACTAAAAAACATATAAGATGGCAGGGTCAAAATTGAAAAACGCGACCCAAAAATACCAATCTGCCGAGGAGTGCGATAGGGTGATCCTCTGTCCCCCAAACTTTTTATAGCAGTACTGCAACTTATCTTCAACCATCTAAACTGGAAGTCAGATGGAATCACAGTAAATGAGAGGCAACTTACACACCCGATATTCGCTGATGACATCGTTCTCTTCGCTGAAACAAACAGAAACTAGAAAAAAAATATATGCTCACTAAGTGAAGAAAGTGAAAAAGTGGGTCTGAAAATGAAAGAAGACAAGACGAAAATAACGACAAACAGCAACACTATCACATAGTAAGCCGAACGAAACAAACGAACGAAACCTAGGGTAACAAATAACATTTGGAGACAATAATGATGAAGAAGAGACGGAACGCAGCGTGAACATGAGTTGGAAAAAATGTTGTCCCTAAAAAGAAATTCAAAAGGCGCCTTTCCTCTTCACCTCAAAAATACCGTAATGGACACCTGCATTTTACCAACGGTGAGCGTCGGCTGTCAAAATTAGACATAAAACACCAAAATAAAATAAAGCTCGTGACGTGCCAGAGAGCGATGAAAAGAGGTCTATTGAAAAAGTGGAGATGGGCAGGGCACCTAGCAAGATTCAGAGACAAAAGATGGACATTAGAATCAACGATATGGAAAGGACCAATTGGTAAAAGGAGCAGAGGACGTCCAAAGAACAGATGGATTAACGAAATAATCGCCACAGCAGGAAAAGAATGGTAAATAAAAGTATGGGACAGAGACAGTTGGAGTAAACTGGAGGAGGCCTATACCCAGTGCGGGGTTCCAGCACCAAACAACACAAATAATAATTAAATAAATTGCATTTAATTTATATAAAACATTCTATATTCTAAGTAAAGTTGTTATTTAAGGTTGTTGGAAATAAATGGGTTTAATAGAAAGTTAGTCTATCGGAGATACAAAAAAAAAACATCTTCTTTTCCCACTGCGGTCTACACATGCACTCTTACTTATAGAGGGTTTTGGCCGACCCAGTTGACGCAGTGGACAGGTGTCCGCCCTCTGCGCCGTGGGTTCTGGGTTCGATTACCGGCAGGAGCACAAATTCCTTCCCAAGGGTTATTCGTGCTTCTGGTTCTGGGTGTAATGTGTGTGTGATGTGAATGTTTCCGGCACCCACGATACAAGTCTTTGAACTTAGTGTGGGGCTGTGAGTGTGAAAGCGTTTGTTTGTTTGTTTTGTACTTTGTAAAATTCTTTGTACTTTGTAGAAACCTCTTGGGACATCTTTCCAAACATTTAGATCAACTACTTTCGAGGTACGACAATAAAAAAAATCTGTTTTTTTATATACATTTAATGTTTATCTTTTTGCCTAAGGTGTCAATTGTCTACAGGCGCTAGGCGTCCATATAATAAGAATCAGGGTCTAAGAGCTTTCTGGTATTTTAATATCTAATAAGCCTGTATAATATAACTGATACTGATGACTGATTTTGATGACCTTCTAAAACTACGGGCCAATTGCCTATATTTCCTAAAACTAAACTAAAACTATGTACAGCAAAGAACTAAGCTACCTACAAGACATCGGGCTTATAGGTAACTCAAGTGCTCAAGCCCACCAGTGGGTAGCGTTCCCATCATATTTTGATGATCCTCGTCAATCGATTTGTCTTAATCTTGCCAATGTTACTAAAGACATGACAGTAAATAAAATTAAATATAGTGGCAAGCAGAGACCCTGAAAAAATGAATGTGCCAAATGTGGTATCATGTACTTGAAAAACATTATAGCTTATTTTTGAACTTTGAAGTGCCCGCTAGCTTAGATGGGAGTGCGTTTGTCTTCAAAGCAGCGGGTTCAATTCCCGGTAGGAACACAAGTTTTCTCCCCAAGACAGAAGTCATTGAACTTAGTGTAGGGCTGGGAGTGTCAAAGCGTTTATGTATATATTTATGTTTTTCTACCCGGGGCTTGAGCTATTATATTTTGGGGGCTAAGTCACCCACGTCCGTAGGAGGATACCCCTTAAGTCTGACTCCCTACACGTGGTCCCCGGGTGGTGCTAATCAGGTGACATTTGAGAGGTGGTAGAGCATTTTATGAGTTGCTCGCCTGGCTTGCTACCAAAGTAGCTTACCACCATCAAGTTGAAAGTCTGCCGCAAAGCCAAATACGGTGTTCCGGCAGTTATCCTTGAGAGCCTGCGTATTCCAGGTCTAGTGTGTTTACCAGCTTCGATCACATCGTCACTTACCATCAGGTGAGATAGTGGTCAAACACAAGCCTGTCAAAAAAAAAAAAAAAAAAACCCGGGCAACGACGACGCGGAACGGGTGGCTAAGCTAGTATGTAATATGTATGTACCTACTTAAATAAATTCCCCATAACATAACCAAGCTCAAGATAATTTGTCACTCGAATGTGAAGTAGAGGCGTTAAGCTTCGGTTATACTTAGTGCGGTTTGTTTGTATAAGGCAGGCGCGGCGCGGGAATAAGGTAACGGCTAAAGCAAAGGCGGAGCGACAGCGGCAGCGGTTTGAAAGTCAAAAAAAAAAAGATAGTTTTTTTTTTTTTTTTTTATTTGTGACAGGCTAGTCTTTGACCACTATCTCACCTGATGGTAAGTGACGATATGATCGAAGCTGGTAAACACACTAGACCTGGAATACGCAGGCTCTATCTGACACATGTATAACAGTTTTGATGTTGTGAAGCGTGGTCTCTAAGTTGACTTCAGCACTATGCGATTTAGCGTCTAATCATACAAGCGAATAACTTAACTAAATATCCAATGATTAAGTAAAACAGTATCCCTAAGCCAAAAATAAAAATTAAAATTATATATGTGAAAATATTAAGGTGTGTTGTGCCAAATAGTTATTTTCCAGTGTATATTTTTTTCTATAACTGTGTCGTACTGTATACTTGCAGAATTCTTTCGATAACCAAACGAGCAAAAATAAAATTAAACATTATATTTCTCACATGTAAGTGGGGGAAAATAACAATTTGGTAGGACACCAAAGTCACTATTGTAATCCGACTGCGCGACGCAAAGGATTCGCATTTCGGAGCGATTCGCACCGCCTGTCCAATCAGGGCAATAACAATCTAAAGTATGTATTGCTTCTATGGGTTTTCAATACTCTTTCTTTTAACTGGTTCTGAATATAATGCCTTCAATGGCGTAGTTTATAGAGCAGTTGTATAACGAATGCATAAAACAAGTCGCTGACGCTATAGGAAAAGCACATTCCCTTACTTTGGTACGCACATGATGTCTGGCCAAATTTGCATAACAAGGCGCGCGCCGTCGGTTTACCACTAGGCCAACCCCTAGCTGATGGAATGCAATAAAAGTTTGTTTTTATATCCCTCTTCTCTGCGGACGCATTGTATATCGTATTCTTAAACCTACTAGTAGTTCCCCCCCAAATAAGACCTGGCGCTGCTATTTTGGCTAGTGGGCTAAATGCAAAGAGTTTGCCGAGCTTTTTTTTAAATAAAACCGGCCAAGTGCGACTCGGACTCGCGCACGAAGGGCTTCATACCATTATCTATAAAAATCTAGTTTGTTGTATGGGAGCCTTAAATATTTATTTTATTTTTAGTATTTGTTGTTAAAGCGGCAATAGAAATACATCATCTATGAAAATTTCAACTGTCTAGCTATCACCGTTCTTGAGATACAGCCTGGTGACAGACGGACGGACGGACGGACGGACAGCGAAGTCTCAGTAATAGGGTCCCGTTTTTACCCTTTCGGTACGGAACCTTAAAAATAGTGAAAGTGGTTACTAGTTTTTTACTCAATAGTCGGGAAAAATTATGATGGATCCCAACCAGTCACACCAATCGAGTCACACTGTTGACTCGTTGGGATTTTTTTTCTGAGTTACACTATAACGCTAGTGTGACTCGATAGGAAAAAAAAATCCTTACGAGTAAGTAACAATGTAATTCGTTTGGTGTGAGTGGTTGGGAACCCATTCTTTTAGTTTTTAGTAAATCCTACTAATATTATAAATCCGAAAATTTGTGTGTAAGTGTGTAAGTATGTTTGCGTCCCTCTTCACGCTTTAACGGCTGAACGGATTTGGATGAAATTTGGAATGACATAGTTTATACCTAGGATAAACACATAGGCTACCTTTTAACTTGATAATTGCGGGTGACTAACAAGTAATTTAATCTTGACCTTAACTGCTAAGTATAGAAGTATACTAAGAATGTGTCCAATAACACTTTTCTTGCTGTCTCTATTATCGGGAAGACACTTTCTTTTGTGTTCTTTGTTAATATTACACTTTATTACACTGTCACATCACTACACTAAATCAAAAGGTGAGTTCTCTAGAGTCTTCTCACTAAGTTTGTGTTATCGAAGCTGGATTGCCTTGACATTCACATGGTGATGAAGTCTATGTCATGTTTTTTTTTCTTTGTCTTTTTTATTTTTTTTTCCTATAAATTCGATGTCTTGTAGGTAACTTGGTGCTTTGCTGTACATAGTTTTAGTTTAGTTTTAGGAAATATAGGCAATTGGCCCGTAGTCTTTGTTCATAAGCTTCGAGCACTGAACTAATATTACTACGTAGTACCTAATATTAGCTCAGTGGCTTCGTCGAGTCTTTTTATAACACTAGCGATGAGTTTAACTTTTAAGTCCCGATGAAGATCGTCATTTCTAATGTACCATGGTGCATTAACTATGTTACTCAGTACTTTGTTTTGGAATCTTTGTATGGTCTGGATGTTGCTATGTTTGGTACAGCCCCACAGCTGAATACCGTACGCCCATATCGGCATTAGGACGTTCTTGTACAAAAGTAATTTATTGTAGACTAACAACGACGTAAACTTCCCAAGTAGCCAATTTATTATTCAGTGGCGAAGCTTTAGCTCATGGTGTTTTTTTTGACATGTGCTTTCCAGCGAAGCTTAACGTCTAGTTTAACGGTATTTGTCTGTATTTTCGTACGGTATTGCTCGACCAATTATGTACACTGGATGATAGTTTGATCTTTTGTTGATGAAATCTATATACATATATTTTGTGTCATTGAGTTTTATCCTCAATTTCTTTGTCCAAGCGCAAATGGTATTGTTGGTTGTTTGGACTTTTCTTACTGCATCCTCTTGTGTGACTTCTATTGCTATGATAGCTCTGTGTCATCCACTATAGTTGCTATAATGCTTTTCTCCAAAACTGGAATATTACAAGTGTATAATAAGTACAGGACCGGACCTAGTACACTTCCCTGAGGTACTCCAGCTTTTACTGCACTGTGTTGTTAACGCCAAAATTTTAGTTTTTTTAGTTACCGTAATTAGCCGAGTTTTGCAAGAACGCTACTTAAAACAAAAGAATATTAAGAGTTAGTTTTACAATATTTTGTTGATAATCTCTAGTCTGTTTACAATTAAGTAAAAAACCGAATGGTTTATTAAATCAGCGACCAATACTATATTTTTGTATTAAACCGAAAGATCTAAAAGTGAAATAGTGGAATTATGTCCGTGGGGACCGGGAGCTCATTCTATTTTCAAAATTCTATCAGAGCGCCTGGTTGAGGCGACGCGTGACCAAAATGCTGGCACTTATTTGGCTCAACGTATTAGCATTGCAATTCAGAGAGGCAATGCAGCCAGCATGATGGGAACGCTACCCACTGGTAGTGGGCTTGAGCACTTGAGTTACCTATAGGCTCGATGTCTTGTAGGTAACTTGGTTCTTTGCTGTATATAGTTTTAGTTTAGTTTTAGGAAATATAGGCAATTGGCCCGTAGATAGATATTTGGATTTCTTTATTATTAAGAAAAATATATTCAGAAGAAAGTCAGAACTAAATGAGCTAAGGGTAAGAACAAGAATCGGGGTCCGAGAGCATTGTGGTATTTTACAAATAACTCTGTATGCGAAATATATAAATATATTAATTAGATTCTCAAGTAATCCTAACAAGAAACGTGACTTCCAACCTCATCACCATTTCTAATAATTACCAATATGTTAAAAAGGTTGACGTTCTCAAGTTTCATGAATGGCGGGCGTGCTGCTTTCCTAAGCCTCCCGATTATCAAATGACAATCCGATGTGCAAACATATCTCCCATTCTTCACCTCGGACCATCTACTAGCCCACGTAGAGGAGAGGCCACACGGAATTCAATAGCAGCCTAACAATGCGCCTCACTTGTCGTCGACCAAATCTGATCAGTTTTGACATGTTGTCATGTTTTTACTAACGCCCGCTGACAGTTTCCACGGCGATTTCACGGACGAGGGAATGCCCAATTTGCCACAAATGGCCACAATGGTCCACACTTCTAATTCCCATTGTTGGAATACGAATTCACTGTCCTGTGTTATTGCGACTGACGACACAATAGGGATTAAGCTTTATTTGTTCCAATGACTTCAGTTCTTCGCTGACTGTTGAGATTTGCTCATCCTGTTCAGATATGACTTTTTTGCAATTGTATAACTGACTTATAGATAACATAGTTAGTGGTGCTGAATGGAGGCGTTAATGTGAATGGGTCGATAATGGATTTAAAGTTTTTTATGGGAATAAGGAAGTGACACATTCCCGAGTCTTATATATTTTTTTAAACTAACCGTTACTTCCTCCTCATTCAATATGGTTTAATATTGAACGTAGCTTAAATGTGACTTGTTTTTTTTATTATTGTCTACTTTACAGACCTAGTTTCCGTGACTTTTTTTACTTTGAACAGACCAACGTCATTTTGGTTGATTTACCTCATAATAATATCCGCTCGAAGTATTTTACTTCTACATTTATCATCCGTAGGTGGAGGGGTGGAACTCACTGTCCGCGTCTTTATTCCCCGAACAGTAAAGGTAATGTGGAAGTCTTTAAGTCTAAAGTGAAAAAGTATCTTCGACCGTCTTTGACCGATCGAAAGGAGGTGTCTAAGTTGACTTGGATGATTCAGCACTTTGTCCGTCCGTCCGTCGGTCTGTAGACATTCTGCACCTAAACCATAGAACTAATAACTTCAAATTCCCAGAAAATATGTGTATATAGCCTGACCCAATACCAAAAAGGGCAAATTATGATATAAATGAAAATATTAATAACTAATATTATACGCAAGTTTCATCTTTAAATATGTAGCAATATTTTGAGATATCCTTAGAACAAAAAAGGTCTAAGAACAGTCACTTTGGTGGCCTACCAAACCGTTATTATACTACATAGTTCTTTATTTAAAACGGTTTTGGATTCAAGGTACTTGCAGCTATTTTCAACACGGGCAGAAACAAATAATTTGCTCACTTACGTGTATGGGTGCCCCCTTAAAATTTTCATTTATATAATTTTAATTGCTACACGGCTACACCGTTTTTAAGATAGAAAATACGTCTTAAAACAATGACTCTTGTGGCCTACCAAATTGACAATTTCCAATATTGTTTTTTTAAAAGGACTCATACTCTACTTGCAAAGTTCTTTTCAAAAGCCTGTGACAGCCGGACGGACAAAGTGCTGAACCACTGAAGTCAACTTAGAGATCACGCTTCGCTTGATCAGTTACGACTATTAATATATAAATATAAATGGAACGTTGATGTAAAGATATGTCAACCTACCTATAGATAGGTCCAACTGCTGTAAAATTGGCTAGAATTTCTAATTGTTATTATCTGAGGCGTTGATTACTTCCTTCGTAGTCTTAGGTTTATGTTAAGCTAGGTGCATTTCTAAGCAGTTTCATTCTCAGTTATTCTATATTCGTGCCCAGTGACTGTCTGTGCTGCTCTTGAAGGGAACGCGCGTAGAACTGACACTAAAAAGTTTTTTCCGAGACGTATCTCAAACTGAAATGTTTACACAGCCGACAGGGCCGCGATGAGATGACTAAACGTTTTGTGACAGTTACTGAACTACAAAACGGCCAATAAACGATTCTATTGTAATGCATTATCAAAATATATGAAAAAAGCTGAACTACTCTTTCTTACGTTGCTCATATGCACGCAAAATTAAACCGTATTTTTAGATACACCAATAACATTTTGCTTTAAACAGGCTAGGATGAGCCACCTCCCTTTGTTAATTGATTTTGTATAGAGGGGTTACTGTAGCATATTGCTTTGTGGTCAGACCCCCCGAACACTTTTGTTTGTTTTGGGTTTAGATCAAAAAGGTATTTTATGGATAATTGTACACCTTTCATCAAATTTTTCAGTCGGATCTCTTCAGAAAATGTCGAAGGGCTTTTCTATATGTATTAGGCACATATTAACGTTTGATCTACGCTATCTGGAAAACATATGTAGATCTTTTAATATCTGTATCTTATTGACGGGATATATTACTATAACCTTTATTAGTATTAAGGACTATTTCGATCAAAATTTTGTACCTAAACCCAATATAAGTATTCGCTATTTCGCTCGACGAAAGCAAATCTAATATATAAAATTCTCGTGTCACAGTTTTCGTTGCCATACTTGCAATACTCAAAATGTTGATGAAATTTTTTGTGCTTATCCGGTATCTATGAGAATCGGCCAACATCTATTTTTCATCATTATCACTTTTCATCATTATCAACGCGGGTGAAACCGCGGGGCGCAGCTATCTAATATATAAAATTCTCGTGTCACAGTTTTCGTTGCTATACTCCTCCGAAACGGCTTGACCGATTTTGATGAAATTTTTTGTGCTTATCCGGTATCTATGAGAATCGGCCAACATCTATTTTTCATCATCATCACTTTTCATCATTATCAACGCGGGTGAAACCGCGGGGCGCAGCTAGTCATAATAAAATTTTATTAGGTTGTTAAAATATATCTGCGTATATTAGAAGATATCAATATGAAAAAAAATATACCCGATTCCGCGACGCAAAGGAGAATAATGTGCCTGTGTTTGTTTCTTTGTTGCTTTCTAGCGACCAAACGCGTGGGCCGATTTTGATGATCCTAATAACAATCGCCTTGTCTTACTCGTGCAAGTCTCACTAATAACGGGTACTACCCGTAACATGACAGTATTAAAAATTCAATTAAAATTTTCACATTACGCCAAACGCCAGATATGAAAATCGAAAAACTGTGTCAAATGGTATCATCATCTTAAGGTTTCACTTACCATTTTTTACCGTCTCAAAAAAGGAGGTTCTCAATTCGACTGTAGGTATGTTTTTTTTGTATGTAAGTTACGAGATAATTCCGCAAATTATGAATCGATTTTGATGTTTTTTTTTTGATTGGTAGATTCAGAGGTGGTCCCTATACAAATGTTATCGATATCGATCAAGCCGAATTGAGAACGTCCTTTGAAGTCGGTTGACAAACCACAAAACTCGACTGCAAAAAATTATTTAAATAAATTGTAACGCGGATCATAGTGAATTAATAATCGGGTTTTGATTTGTTAATTAATTTTTACGAGTTTTTATTTAGCTTTTACCAGTCTCGTTATCTGTCGGTCTGTAATCAAATCTTGCAAGCTATTTAATTAGACCCACTTCCCGATGTTCGATTGGACTCAAATTTGGTGTACTTATGTAAATTCGGTGACTGTACGATTATATAGAGCTGGTCTTTGAGTTTGGGTGCGAAGTTCTCTGGTTATGTAATTTTTTAAGTCCTTTTTAGTGTTCCGTACCCAAACGGGACCCTATTACTAAGACTCCGCTGTCCGTCTTTCTGTCTGTCCTTCTGTCGCCAGGCTGTATCTTATGAACCGTGATAGTTAGACAGTTAAAACTTTCACAGATGATGTATTTCTGTTGCCGCTATAACAAAAAAAAACAGAATAAAACAAATATTTGAGGGAGCTCCCATACAACAAACGTGATTTTTTTGTGCTCTTTTTGCTCGATATTTATAACGGCAACAGTTAGATACTTGAAATCTTGAAATATTCACAGAATATTAAGTTAAATATTCACTTTAAAAATAAATAATAAACTCAAAATAAAAACAAATATTTTGCTAGGGGGGCTCCCATACAACAGACATGTTTATTTGCCGTTTTTATAGATAATGGTACGAAACCCTTCGAGCGCGAGTCCGACTCGCACTTGGCCGGTTCTATTTATTTACAACTGATCAAAGCTTGATTAAAAAATAATTGCATTACTTGCTTTACTATAAGCTTAGCGTGCGAGTTAGAAATAAAATCAACATCTGTAAAGTCTGGAAAGTTTTATCCATCGAGGTGATTTCTTTCCCATCTATGGTTAAGGTTGTAATATATCCAAACCGTCCCACGTCGGAGCACCACGCATGCGTCGTCTGCTCTAGTTTATCGAGCGGCCCAACAACTCTTATGTACATATTATGTATTGCTAACAATCAATGTAGGTACATGTACACCTACGTACATAAGACAAACGTGAGCTTCAGGACGACTACGTGGATTACACGTGCCCTGTATTCTGTTTGTTATTATAGTACGTACGAGTTCGAGTACTATAAAGGGATTTATAATAGGTATTCTACATTTTATAAATTTAGATAAAACGCTTTCACACTCACAGCCCCACACTAAGTTCGATGACGTGTGTCGTGAGTGCCGGAAACATTCACATCACACACACAATCACAACCAGAAACACAAATTTTCCATGGGGAGAAAACTTGTGTTCCCGCCGGGAATCGAACCTGATACCCCTGCTTAGAAGGCGAACGCGACCCAACTAAGCCAACGTGCAGTTCAACGTGATTTAGTTTTAACTCATATTTTAATACTTTTTTGTACAGCTTTAAAACATTTATCCTGTTTTTTTAACTTTGCAAAAGGAAGACATTCTTGTAATTCAATTGAATTTGCTTTGTTCCTTTTCTACCGACTTCACAAACAAGGAGGAGGTACTCAAGTCGACTGTATTTTTTTTTATTTGTGTCTTCATATCTTCTTTACGTGTGAACTGATTCTGTTTTTTTTTGTAAGATGTTGCTTTTTGGTCCCATTTAAATTTGATCAAGATCTGATCAGTAGTTCTTGAACTATCGTCAATAATGCGTGTTAAGTACCTTCATCTAATCTGATCAAAGTTTCGAAGATAAAGCGGTGACGTCGGTTTTTTTAAGCTTTGCTTGCGTAAAATTATGAAGTATACAACTTTTGATGAAGGACTTTGAAATTCTGATCCGCAACCTTTTTGTGTGACGAAAAGTGATGGGGGTAAACACCGTGTTGAATTATTAAAATACAATAGTTTTACTTCTATAGTGTGTCCTTTTTTGTTACCTATTTTTACCTATACGGCACACCCTGAAATTTTATTTATAAGTTGGCTTTTATAAAGATTAATAGTATTTGTATTGTGAATTATCGTTAACAGCACTAGTTACTTGGTTGACGACTTTTTCCGTACGGCAGTGGAGTCGCGACTGCTGTTTTGTCCAAGTTTTTTTTTATGCCCGATAGGCAAGCATTTGACCACAACGTGGAGAGAGAGAAGAGATGAATTAGGGTGATTAATAAAGCATTTAGGGATAGTTGTAGGCCACTATTAAAAAAATGTAACGTGCTTCTTCTGGCTTGCATCTTATCATCTTATTACATTAGAGATATTTGTATTTTTACAAAAAAGTACCCAGCATATTTAAAAAATCGCAGTGAAATTTATAAAAAACAAAAGCGTGCAAAATTCACCTCACTATTATATCAACCTACTTGTCAAAAATATATTTACTAAAAGAACGTACCTATATCATATATGTGTTTATCTTTATATGATAAAATACCTAACGATATAAAAATTTTAGAAGGCAATAGTTTTAAGAAGAATTTGAGCGACTGTCTATTAAGAAATTGTTTTTATACTATTAACGAATTCATGAAATTTAGAGACAATAATATTTTTTTATATTTGCACGTCTGCATGCAGGCTGAATACATTGTACATAATATTATTTATAAGACCTTTTTGACATGAAAATAAACGTTTGAGTTTGAGAACGTATGACACAATTATTCTTTCTTCTTAAAATGTGTGGTCAAAATAAAAATATAGATTTATTAGAAGAAAAAACAACTATTTAACAAAGTAGATGTCGCTATATTCAAATAAGACCGTCTACTTACGTTATGCACAAAAAGGGAAGTTATAAGTTTACCTAATGTATGTAACGGTGTGTCAGTTTGTGGCATTGTAGCTCCCAAACGGTTGAACCGATTTTGATTTAGCTTTTTTGTTTGAAAGGTGACTTGATAGAGAGTTTTACGGATTACGGATTCAGATATTTATTTCTTTAAAAGAATACAATTCGCTTACAAGAGAAATACAAGATAACTTATTACTACAAAGTGTACGACAGTAATCATGTATTAAACAATAAAAACAAAACGAATGTGTACTATCTTACCCAATTGCGAGACTATTAATAATACAAAATGTGGGTAGATGTCAAAATCTACTAAATAATGACACGGTTTTCCTAACGTTTAGTAAAAAATTGTCAATTTTTCCAGCCAAGGCGTCGAAAATATTTTAAAAACTTTGCCACTTATAGTTTTATTTCAAAGTCACAATAACGAAACGCATCCTGAGTGCATCACTGGCGGCCCCAGCTTGAGCTCATTCCGCATAGTCGCATACTGCTCGCCAAATTGATGCTGAAGCGTGTAGGCTATGTCAAATTGAAGATGTGTATGTGTAGGGGCGTAGGTATACATGAATATTGAAGCAGATGCTATGTTGATGTTAGTCTTAACACGGTCCAGGCTTATCTTACCATAGGCTGTGTGGACACAGCATGTTACCTTATTATATTCCTAGCCGTGCCCCTTGGCTTCGCCCGCGTTAAGTAAGTTAAAAGTAGCCTAAAAAGTAGTCAAAAAAGTAGTCTAAATTTCATCAAAATAGATTTATTCGTTACAGAGATACTTGGTAACACAAACATTACCACACACACACACACACACACACAAAAACTTTCGTATTTATAATATTAGTAGGATAGGACGACTAGCTGTCTCGACTGACGTTGTCCTGTCTAGTTATCGTGACTAGAACTTTAGTACTCGGATGACCGAGGATGACCGATTCTTTTTGTTTGATATATTAAATGTTGCTTTCCAATTGATCCCATTTAAATTTGATCAAGATCTGATCTCTAGTTTTTGAGTTATCGTCAATAATGCGTGTTTAATATATTAAATCCGATCAAGGTTTCGAAGAAAAAGCGGTGACGTCTGTTTTTTTAGCTTTTGCTATATATATATAATTAAATGCATTATATATATATGTGCGTATTCCTATTTACCTTGTAAAAGGTTTATATACCTAACTCATATTCACGAACATATCACTATACTCAGTCATTGAATAAAAAAAAGCTGTAATAGAAACTGGTATTTTAGAGTTGACCATCATATAGCTATACAATTACATCGCCTACTGACTTGCATTCTCACCGGAGGAGTTCGTGAGGAAGTCAACACAGCACAATTAAAGAGTAAATCTAAAGTAAATACTCGAGATGCGCTGTCGATTTAATCCGTGACATTCGTTTATTGTACCTAATTTTTGAGAAGTTAAAATAATCCTTATCAATGCTGAGTTAAGGTAGTAAGTAACTTTCTTGGTCGCATTGTAGCATCGTCACCGCAAGACGGCCCACGTCTACTTCACAGTTTTGTAGTGCATGAATATATTCACAAAGGAAATTATTTTTACATCAAATCAATATTCATTGAAATAGTCTGAATTATACAATCGGGTTGCATTTGACATATTCAACTCGCTGTCGATGAAGCTAAAAATGCAAGAAGTCGCGCTATCAATATTGGATATATATAACTTGTGCACCATAAACGTAAATTTAATTAAAAAACCTAATAATGCAAATAGGCAGGTACACTAGGCGGTCTTATCGCTTTAGTGCAATCTCTTCCAGACAATATGACGTCTCAATGTCGCCATATTGAATTTGCATGATAAAGAAAAATCGATTGACGTCATAATTATCAATATCGACCAACGCGCATTGGTCTCAAGAGTGCCACAAAGCAACAAACAAACATACATACTTATGTTGATAAACACATTGCCTTTGCGTAAAAGAACAACTTCTGAATCGCATAACGGCATTTGAAAAATAATTTCTTTCAAATCGCTTCAACGGAGGAAGTTTCGAAACTTCGAAGAAAGCCAGCGCTTCTTCGACATAAAATGGCTAAAATAAGGTGTATTTCTTCGAATAAATTTAACCGAAGATGTTGTACTTCAGTTCGTGCAAGCCCCAAGATTGGTTCTAATCCGCCGGAGGAGCACTCGGCATAAATTAAGTATCGATTGAGTCTAAGTAGATTCCTGGGGGTTTGCGTTAAGTCGGGACGCGATGACCCCGAGGCTTAAGTCTTAACTGAGTTCTCGCAGAATATTGGTATTTCGATATTCATTAAGCGTCCAGTGAATGTTGTGCGAAGATCAGTTAGGATTATACTCCAGGAGGTTATAAAGTTGTTTGCCAGGGATACAGCGGAGGTTGTTATGGTTTTGTTCGCCAACCGGATTTTGGAACACGGCTGAAATTTGCTTAGATTATACTGAGATCAATGTAAATTACTTTTAAGTTTTGTAAGCTACTAGAGACCTGCCCCGACTTCGCACGGTTGTAATTTAGAATGAAAAAGAGGTGTAAAATGTGAAGTTAATAATAAATCATGTTTGTAATTTATTTATAAATCATGTTTGCAGCTGACTTTTCGTTACCAGCGTGGCGGCCTGCGGAGACCGAGAGACTCCGGTGCGTTAATTTTTCGGGTGCTTTAAATTCTGATAAAAAAACAATCGATCTGTCTGATCACCGAACCCAGACTTGTTCTAGTAATATTTATTCAGGGCATAACATAAGTGCCTGTTGGCTTAGTTGGGTGAGCGTTCGCCTTCCAAACATCGGGTTCGATTCCCGTCGGGAACACAAATTTCTATCCAAAGAAAATTTGTGTTTCTGGTTCTGGTTGTCATTGTGTGATTTGAATGTTTCCGGCAACCAAGTCATAGAACTTAGTGTGGGGCTGTGAGTGTGAAAGCGTTTATGTTAAACTTGACTAGTATCACTGGACCTTTGTCTTGACGTTGACTTTGAGTTTTACGAACTCTATAAACATGTTTTACTTTACACTGGCAAAACGCACACAGATTGCGGAAACAAAAACTATTTTCAACCGACTTCAAAAAAAGGAGGTTCTCGATTCAACTGTACGTTTTTTTGTATGTATGTTACGCGATATCTCCGCCAATTATTAATCGATTTTGATGGTGTTTGGTAGAGTATACTTCAGTCGTGGTCCCGTATAAATTGTATCGAAAACGGTCAAGCCAAAACCGAAATATAAGCGATAGAGTCGGTTTTTATAAGCTTTGCTTGCGTTTCAATTATTTTAAAAGTACTTATTTATTTGCTGTGACAGAAGCATCAATCCTAATGATAACTACTCACAGACAGCTGCGCAACGAGCATGTGCCCTATTGTTTAACGATGGTCTTAAATTCGTAGTAACAGAAAAAAAAGCTGCCGCGCCCGCCCTGCGCCCATATGGCTTACAATAACAAATTCTTAACCAAAAGTAAACTGATGTATCCCGCGTCCCGTTTGGGAACATGCATACTGAAATGGCATAAAGTGCTAGTTTCATTGCTTTTTTTTCCATCAATCTTGGAGTGCTCGGTTTAGAGACAACCTGAAAGTTCCAAAACTAGTTCGTGAGCGATCATGGCATTCACATTCACAACGTTAATTTTGCCGTTCCACAAGGTGTGAGCGTTGATAATGTTTGATCTTAATGGAACCACAACGCGGTTGTCTAAGGCTTTTCTAAAGCAATAATTAAACGCAAACAAAGCTTAAAAAACCGACTTCACAGCTTAATCTTCGGAACCTTGATTAGATTTAACGTATTAATCAGGTCTTGACCAAATTTAAATGGGACTACATGGAAAGCACCGGCTTTCAAATAAAAAAATAATCATCAAAATCGGCGCTCAATGAAAGAAGTTATGAGGTAGCTTTTGAAGTCGGTTAAAAACGAGAACATCGTCAATGTAGTCCACAGAATACGCATTATTGAGGATAACTCAAAAACTACTAGTCAAATCTTGATCAAATTTAAATGGACCCACGTGAAAAGCAACATCTATCAATCAGAAAAAAAAAACAAAATCGGTTCACGTGGTACGAAGCTGAGGTAACACACATAAAAAAAACCTGAGTACCTCCTGCTTTTTTGTAAAGTCGGTAAAAAATAGGTATTTTTTGAACTGCCCGTTAGCTTAGTTGTGTGGGCGTTCGCCTTCTAAGCAGGGGGATATCGGGTTTGATTCCCGGCGGGAACACAAGATTTATCCCAAAGGTAATATTCTGGTCGTGATTGTGTCTGTGATGTGAACCCACCACACAAGTCATCGTACTTAGTGTGCTGTGAGTGTGAAAACAACGTTTATGTTATTAGCTGCTAGACGACTGCGCCGACACATCTCGCTATCTGTGACGTCACTTTAACTTAACAAGGCACGAGATGGGCGACCCCAACGATTACGCCTAATAGTGGAACGATTTCGTAAGCGTTGCGATCATTGCGAACGAACTCTGAAACGTCGCCAAAGTTTGTATTTGTATACCTATGTGTTTAGCTTGCTTGGTCAATAATGTTATATTTTTCGTGACACTTTCTCGGAAAGTAGGTTTTATAGGACAAGGACAAACACTTATTAGCATACAATGAACTGCCCGCTGGCGTAGTTAGCGCGATAGCCTTCCAAGCAGCGGGTTTCGGGTCCGATTCTCGGTGTCACCACAAATTTTCCCAAGAGAAATTGTGTGTCTGGTTCTGGATGTGATTGGATTGTTTTCGTCACCCACGGTGCAAGTCTTTGAACTCTGTGTATGTTGTGTGAGTATTCAAACGTAACTTATGTACAATGCAAACATCAAACTTGGAGTGATTGTACAGTAAACCCTAATTACATAACAATTAATTCTAATCGAACTGCCCATTAGCTTAGTTGGATGAGTGTTCGCCTTCTGCCTTCTTTCTCCCCAAGGGAAATTTGTGTTTCTGGTTCTGGTTGTGATTGTGTGTGATATTAATGTTTCCGGCACCTACGACATCGAACTTACTGTGGGCTGATGTGAAAACTTTTATGTTTATTTTAATAAATAACAAATCCGGCTCAATGCCAGTCGAGATCGCTCTATTGTATGGTGCTAAATAACCCTTTATGTGAGAGTTCGACTCGCACGTGGCTGGTATTATTTCATTGACCACTCTACTTCCACAGCGGTGAAGTCGGTTTTTTTAAGCTTTGCTTGCTTTTAATTATTTATGCTTTTAGTCTACTGTTTATATTAATATATAAGTATTCGGTAAAAAAAATCATAAGAACACTACACTTATAATGAAAAAAAATTATCTGTAACCGCATTCAGGTTCGGGAAATAACAGCCGTGAAGTTGACTGGTCTTTGACATCAAACGCGGACACTGACGTGACGTCACGAATCAGTATAACCGTCTAAAAGTAAATAGCGTGTGTTTTGCTATTTTGAATTTCCCAAATCCTAGTTAAAAAGCATGAATATAAGAACATATTTAATACATGCAATTATTATATGATAAAAAAAATCTTTTGTAAAATGAAAAAAAAAAAGATTATATATAATAAATACTATTTATTTAATAAATTAAAATAAATTTCATACTTCATTGTAGTTATACACGTATGTGCACACTAAATGATTTTCTAATTCAGGGATGCCAGCGAAAGTCTTTTTTTTTAACAAATTTTAATTATTGACCTTATTTTGGCAAACTATTCTGCAAAATATAGAACGGATTTTGATAGAAATAGATTTTATTGTCATAATTTATAGATCTATTTGAGGAATAGACGTGTCAATAAAACGTGAAACAACTGTCGATATGTTTAGTCCGAAAGTGAACAGAACGGCTCCCCTAGACAAAAACCAAAACGCTTCACCTCGATTATATCAAAAGAAACGCTTTCCAAATATAACAGACTTTAAAACTAGTGTCTTTTACCATAGTAGAAATATATAAGTAAGTTGTCTTCATAGAGTGGTACCAAACGCGGCTTATATGTGTGCACGGCCGTACGCACATGCCTCAGCACGCACACTATGATAACTTACAGACCGGCGAAGCCAACACGAGCCGGGGTCTATAATATGTATTACATTCATGCCTAATTACAGCTTTCATGCAAATGAAATAGTATATATTTTACCACCACATTTTATACTATTTTATTGTACCTACCTACTTGTTGGTTTGTTATAATATACATTTTACATATAGGTAGGTAGGAACTTTTAAAAGTCGGAGATAGTGACAACCCTGCGTATTCGGCTAGAGTAGGCATTTGAATCTCCTACGGGCCTCGAGTTATCTTACTGATATTTATTGACTGATATGTGTTCTACTATGCTTTTACTAAGGTTTCTAATTACTTGTCTGTAACTTTGCAATCTCGGTAAATATTATATATTAAACCTTATTTGATCTGCTACATTGAGAAAGCATTTCTTTTGGTACAATCGAGACGAAGTGGCGGGTGGAGCGTGCGAGGTTGCAGTCGCGGAAACCCAGCACGCCATTCGTTCGAGCCACGTGCGTCCTGTGTGGCGAAGCCTTTACTTCTCACACTTTGTTGAACTTAACTAGAGTGATCTACTACTGGTTGGCGTCAGTATCGAACCCGTTCTCGACCAGCTGGTCCTTGTTGAGCGCGGGTTGGCGACCCCGCTTCTGGCCTGAACGAGCTAAGTTATTCATGTGCTGCTGCCGAAGCTCCTATTAGAAAGAAATATTAAACGTATTAACTTCAACAAAACTATAGTTTAAGGACTCAAACCGGATTGCTTTAATTGTTTTCTTTAATAAATCAAAATTAAATAAGCGTTTAATATTTTATTATGTTTTAAAAAACAAAATGAAATATCAAACGCTTCGATTACTAAATACATAGGTCTCAGGTGAGCTCTCATTAAGTGTCCACGGAACACAAAAAACGGGGGCACGGAAGTGCCAAGTCGAGCAAAATAAAGGACCATTTTCGACCCCCTGTAACTTCGTTGAAATGTAGGTGCCTAAATATTCAGTGTCTGGGAGCGTATTACATCTATACGTATCTAGATATATTTCTAAATTACTTTAAATTTGAACCAGTAGTTTAAGAAAAATTAATAATTTTCAACCGACTTCAAAAAAGGAGGTTCTCAATTCGACTGTATGTTTTTTTTTGTATGTAGGTATGTTACGCGATATCTCCACCAATTATGAATCGGCTTTGATTGCGTTTCAATTATGTCACTGATTCACCAATCATCAAAATTCTAAGCCAATAAACTTCTAGCAAGCCAAATATTGAACACAGTCATTATTTAGCCTATAAAGAAAGGAGAAACTCAGTGATTCCGATTTTTGTCCTGTTTTCTAGATACTTAATTTAGTTTTTTCCACAACGATGTTACAGGGGTGTCGAAAATGGTCCGAATGCCTTCGAGAAAAGTATGTTGACGGCTGTGCCTGTTTTGGTCGACATGGCTATCTGGGGGCACTCCTTTGCCCCCAGATTGGTCCGAATGCCTTCAAGAAAAGTATGTTGACGGCTGTGCCTATGTTTTGGTCGACATGGCTATCTGGGGGCACTCCTTTTGTAATTGTGTTTTTATCAATCGGTTTACTACAGCAAGCAAAAGTAAGCTGTATGTTAATAAATATTAGACTTACATTAAATTGTTTTTTTTAACAATCGCATTAGTAGTTTGGACACTGTGAGGTTATATTAAAAAGTATATTTTCAGACGAATATCTTTCTCTTTCATGTTATACTTACTATGCAAAAAATATAAAAACTATTAGAGATATAATAATTTACTAGATATTACTGATCTAATACTATCTTGGCGTCTCGCTACTTGTTTCTATAACCATAATTCATAGTATAGTTATAAAATATATATAACCTACTAGCTGTGCCCCGCGGTATTACCTGCGTGCGTCCCGGACCCGCAAGGATACCAGGATAAAAAGTAGCCTATGTGTTAATCCACGGTGTCAGATACCTTCATACCGAATTTCATCAAATTGATCCAGCCGTTTTGAGTGTGAAGAAGTAACAAACATACAAACACACTTACAAACTTTATTTTATGTAGGTACAAGTCGTGCCCCGCGGCTTAGCTCGCGTTGATTGAATTAAAAAGTAGCCTATGTGTTATTCCGGAACTTAAACTATCTAAATTCAAAATTTCATTAAAATCGTATTTTCATTAAATTTCATTAAATTCGTTACGGAGATACGTGGTAACAAACATTCACACACACACAAACATTCGCATTTATAACATTAGTAGGAAGGATAACTAGCTGCACCTCGCGGTTTTACCCGCGTAAGTCCCGGAACCTCGGGAATTAAAAATAGTCTGTGTTAATTCAGAGTGACAGCTACCTCAATACCAAATTTTATCAAAATTGGTCCAGCCGTTTGGGCGAGAAGAATTAACAAACATACAAACACACTCGTTAACTTTCGCCTTTATAATATTAAGTGATTTCAATCAGCCTAATATTTATACGAACCCTTATTCGGCGTTGTGTATCTTCTACAGTCTTGTTTCCGAGCCGGCTGGTATGCTTCAGATATTCACTCCTCGTGGACAATGGCTGCCTCTCATATTCATGTGACTCCATCATTCTGAGCATCCTTTCACTATGCATCGATAACCTCTGAACCTCGATTAAATAAAAAGTTCTCTGAAATATCAAACGTAAACAGTTATAGCTGCTGACAGTGGTGGATTCATGATTGTGGTTGGGGCTTGATACAGCTGAGGGTAGATTTGGCTGCCGCTGCAGCAATAATTATTATGAGACAAGATTTGACACAGAAGTACTCAGGTGATTTGGGAGGGGGAGGTCTTGAGCCCTTCAGTCTCCCCCCCGCCACTGGCTGACGTGTTTCGGTATCATTTGAATTTACATCACCCACATCCCATAGATAGGTTTTCGATGCCTATTAAAATGTATAAGAATTATAAGAACAAATTAAAATTTTATATTTTCATGTCTGTTACATATTGACATTTATTTATGTAAGTAATCATAAGTCTTCGCCAATGTTACAGGACCGCAAGGGCTAACTGTTGGGATTATATTTTAAATAAGATCCCATTGTTTTTGTACGCATTTTAATATAGTCAATCAGCTCCGACCGGCCAGGCGGACCTCGCTACGAGAAAATCAATAAATACTTACATACAAATAAATCATACACACGTGACTAAAATATTATGTACTGTCATAAATTCTAAAATATGTAAACCTTAGTAGTTATTTTTTAACAATACTATCTAGTTTTGTTTACAGTATTTTTTTGTTACTTGCTTAGGCTTTTTGTTAAACTTCGTTTTATCCATAAATTATTGTATGCAGGTATGTTGTCTATGTGTATAATATGTCTATATTATTATAATTATATAAATTAACCAATTTACGGTATGTTTTGCAGGTTACTTAGGTTTTTGCTGTATATATAAATGTGTATAGTTTTAGTTCAGTTTTTGGAAATATAGGCAATTGGCCCGTAGATAGAGGAAAAATATCAAGGGGGAGAGCATTAACAACATAACACAGGTCTCCTAGTTTAGGTACCAATGTTTTCTGATACAGGAGTGAAAACTTGCCCAATTACTCTGTTCTATATATTAAATAACGATGTTTGTAAACGTACAATAAATCATTCAATTTGTATGTATGAATATTACTCACGTTAATTGGTGTCAATGAATAATCATTGGCAATCTCGTACATGTCCATCATCTTTCTCATTTTAATCCGGACTCCGTATGCCAATTCTCCCATTTGAAACGCAGTGGTTTTGTCATACATCCTGCGTATGTACTGGACCGCTGTTACTTTGGCATCTACATCCTAAGGCAAAGCACAGTATGGATAATAGTTGGTAGAGAAAATCCCACATTTCGATGGATAACAAACAGAGAGGTTTTTATCACATAATCTATACTAATATTATAATGTTGAGGTAAAGTTTCCTTGTTTGTTTGTTTGTAAAAGGTAATATCTGAAACTACTGATCCGATTCTGAAAATTCTATCACTAATAGATAGTTACACTATCACATATAATTCTACTATGCTATCACTGGGTGTCATAGGCTATGTTTTAAAAAAGATAATTTTCAGTTCGAAATAATAATATTAGTAAGACAAGACGGAGAAAAATTTGCTAACTGGCCACTTTATCGGCGTACGCTAACTATCCAGTTAGACATAGGTGAATATAATGTTTGGCAAAAATTTTGGCCTTTGTAAGTTTTACAAAAACGTCCGCGACAGCATATATATTCTAACATGAATACATCATGTATATATAGCTTTAAAAAAATACTTTTCTTTGTTAAAAATCTGAAATAGTAGCGCCTTCTGTTTTGTTGGCATTTTAAGGAATTCAATCTTAATCCTTATAAAAATAAATTATTTCATAGTCTTACGTAGTTACAATTTGCCCTTTACTGCATATAATTTGGACAAATAGTCTAGGAGAAATCGTTAAATTTATTTGAGGATAAAAGTTACCACTTTTATCCTCACAGAATGAGTACCAGTTACTGCGTAATCAGGCATCCTTATACGTTTTTAACCGACTTACACAAAAGGAGGACATAAATTTGAGTGTTTTTTTTGTTAAGCCGGTTATACATTATCGAACTTGGAATTTTACGGCCCCACGACACAAATCATTGGACTTAGTATAGGGCTGTGAATGTGATAGTGTTTATATGTGTATATCCAGGCGCCGCCGGGCGGTTCATCTTTGAACTTTGAACTGCTCGCTGGCGTAGATGGGTGCGCGTTCTACTTCAAAGTAACGCGTTCGAATCTCGGTGGGAACACAAGTTTTCTCCTCACGGGAAGATGTGTTTTCTGGTTCTGGGTATGATGTAAATGTTGTGTGTGTGGTGTTAATGTTTATGACATGACACGAGACATAGTATTTTTAGTGTGGGGCTGTGAGTGTAAAAGCATTTATGTATACATTTTTTTCACCCGGGTGACGCTGGGCAGTTCAGCTAGTAATAAATAATAATAAACGCTTTTACACTCACACACTAAATTTTCTTCCTTATGGATTTGTCCTTTCGACAACATTCCTCTTACAATAAACTAGCATCTCAACCCGAGTTTAATTGGGTACAATAATAAAGTCTAGTCTCGGATATACGGGTTTGGATGAAATTTTGAATGTTTATGTATAGCCCTACCTAAGATTAGCACATAGGATATTTTTTAACGTAATCAACGCGAGCGCACCCCCGGGCGACGGCTAGTATCCTTCACATATAACAGGCTTGCAACAGGCACGTTAAATCTTCACATGTCACAGTAGGTCCTTACATAAATATTTTACGCATGATAGGTAGGCTTTAACCTGATGTAAAAATATTAAATTGCCTATTTAAATTATTATTAAATAAATAGCCCAACTTACTTCAACCAGTTCCCTCATCAAGAGATATAGTCTTGCGTTAGTCCGTTCGGATGAATTGTACGAGTAATATCCCCAACAAGGTTGATAGAGCACTGAAACGTACGTAAGAAGCCTCAGACTGACAGTCTGTGATTGCCATTAGCAATATCTATCTTTCTAGTATAAACAAATCTCGTATCACGGTGTTTGTAGTCGCACTCCTCCGAAACGGCTCGCCCCATTTACATTTTTTTTTGTATATTTGGTATGTATGAGAATAGGTCGTACTGTATTTTTCACCCTACTTTCACCCCCCATTTTTTATCGTGTATTACTATTATGTATGAACATTATCCAAAAAGTTTTTAGTAGGTATGTATGGTATTAGAAAAGAGGCAAAACACTTTTCTTTACGTGGAATTGCAACGCATGCCGGAACAGCTAGTGATTGTATAAGACTTCAATGAGTTCAAATACAAATAAAAATAATTTATTCACATGTACCCCAATGAGGCACTCGTGAAAGCTATGATACTTCTGCCAGATTTGCAAAATCACATCCATCTAGAGAAGAACCTGACAAGAAACTCGGCGATGCATTATTTAATTTGTACCGACTTCACAAAAAAGGAGGTACCTACTCAATTCGACTTTATTTTTTTTATTATTTAAAATCTCATGAAAATAACATAAATTTGTATTTTGTAACCATTTCGTTCCGCCATTTTATATTAAAACACTGTGAAAGTTATTTAACATACGTATATTTACTAGACGAATTATTTCTGCAGCTTGTTTTTGCATTTTGCTCGCCACTGACGTGTATGGGTGCCCCCTTAATACTTTCATTTATATGATTTTAATTGTCATTGCTGGCTTTGGGCAATAGCTTTACATATTCTCTGAGAATTTCAAGTTATCCGCTTGGAAGGCTTAGACGATAGATGCCTCTGTCAGACGGACGGAAGGACGGACAAAGTGCTGAAACACCCACTTCAACTTAGAGATCTTGCTTCGCTCGATCAATTAATTATTTTTATATACTCAGTAGGGTAGTAATACTTACAAAGTGAATAGTAAAATAACACTGTACAAATTATTTTCGACATTATTATGTATCAGTAGCAGCAGTTTCTAAGCCCAGAAACAATAATTAATGGGAAAATATTAATCAAACACCAGTAATGGAAACTTTAATAAAGACCCTCCATTTAATGTGATGTGCTATTAATGTGGCAATTATTGCTTTTAATTACATTTTCAAAATTGCATTTCATACCGTAGAATTATTATTATTACTAACCGACTTCAAAATATATTACTTATTTAATTATTTTATATGTTTTTTATACGTACTTATTAACTATTTATTTCACTTACACTGTAGCATACTACAAAGCTGCCTATATTAAACTAGTCGTTCGCGCTGAACTGAGATCTCGCGCCTACATTTTTTTACAAGAAAAACTTTTGAGGTTACTTCTGATAGGTAAATTTTGTTTATATAATAAGTATTTGATTTATTTAGTTCAAGTATAGGATATAACGGATATTATATGTAAGCTTCAGCGTTCAGTGTGAAGCCGTTTTTGAGATAGACCCCGAGACAAAATAGGTCTAAAAACAGTGACTTTGGTGGCCTACTAAATCGTTATTTTCCAGCATAGCAGATCTAATCGTCAAGCCCTTTTTAACAATACCCCACAAAGGTAGATAAAAAAATAAAAAATATTTTGCTCCCCACTTAGGTACATGTATGGCTCCCCACTTAGGTACATGTATGGGAGCCCCCTTAATATTTTCATTTATAAAATTTTAAATGACGTTTATGGCTTTGCTCCGTAGTTTTACATATTCGATGAGAATTTTAAGTCATTCGCTTGTATGGTTTAGACGCTAGATTCTTCTGACTGACGGACGGACGGATGGACGGACGGACGGACGGATAAAGTGCTGAACGACGTGCTGATGTCCCAGCTAACCATCCCATGCGATAGAAGTGTGTCCTCTTCTATCGCATGGGATGGTTCACTGGGACCTCTCTGTCGCACGTATTAATAATACTTAATAATAATATGAAACGCTTTCACACTCACAGCCCCACATTAAGTTCAATGACTTGTGTCGTGGGTGCAGGAAATATTCACATCACACACACAAACACAACCAGAACCAGGAACAAATTTAAGGAGAGAGAAAACATGTGTTCCCGCCGGGAATCGAACCCGTTACCTCTGCTTAGAAGGCGAACGCCACCCAACTAACCCAACGAGCAGTTCAAAGTATTCAATCGCAGCAATATTTCACTCCTTAAAACTCGACAACCGGAATTCAGGACTGATTTTTCGCAGACAATCCTATATATATATGTACTAGCTGTCCCGGCGACCTTCGTTCCGCCTAACAGTCAATGAATGTGCATATTTAGGAAGCCATACCCGGCATGCGTTACAATGTCACGTGACTATATTATTACAACCTTCATGTTTAAGTTTGCCAAGTACTTTACCAAATCCGAGTGACGTATGAGAAAATGGAAAGCATGTCGAAATGTAAAAAAAAATTTAAAGAAATGTACGTTCTTAAAAAGTATCCTATGTCCTTCTCCTGGCTCTAAACTACCTCCCTGCCAATTTTCAGTTAAATCGGTTCAGCCGTTCTTGAGTTATAAGTGGAGTAACTAACACGACTTTCTTTTATATATATAGATATAATCATTATTTTTACTTAGCTTTAATTCATTAACCAAGCCAGTGCAAGTTACTGTATCGATTCACCTGGTCATACCTGCCTACCCAAGAGTAGTGACGAGAAAAAAAAGTCAACATAACGTTTGCATATTCTATAGGCTTCATACTTTCGATTGGTAAGGAATTTGTCTATTAACCAAACCAGTGAAATATTAAAAAAATAATGATTTTTAAATTGTTAATTAATCATATTCTGGACTGAATTTTTTTAGGCAACCCATTTGCAATATATTTATATAAAATACTTTTCATCCATTAACCAGCTCGGTGAAGGTCGTCCATACTGGAATCTACAAAACTCTTCATCTCAATGCTATTAAAAGAAAAGCTTTTCAAATGGAACACTGGACTTTAAAACTTGAGTACAAAGGTTTCTAATTACTTGTCTGTAACTTTGAAATCTCGGTGAATATTTTAAACCTTATTTATACAAGTTTTAAGGTCTGTTACATCATAGTAGAAATATATCAGTAAGATAACTCGAGGCCCGTAGGAGATTCTAATGCCTACTCTAGCATAGACACAATTCGAGGGAAACGCTTCGCGCGGCACGCGGGGCGGCCCCGTCTCGTGTTGGCTTCGCCGGTCTGTTTTTTATCATAGTCTGCGTGCTGAAGCACGTGCGTACGACCGTGCACACATACAAGCCGCGTTTGGTACCACTCTATGAAGACGACTTACTTATATATTTCTACTATGGTTACATTGAGAAAGCGTTTCTTTTGGTAGAATCGACACGAAGCGTTTTGGTTTTTGGATAGGGGGCGGCTGGAGCATGCGGGGTTTCGGTCGCGGGCAGCTTTACGAGAGGCGTTCGCGTCCCAGCACGCCATCCGTTCGAGCCAGGTGCGTCCTGTGTGGCGAAGCCTTTACTTCTCACATCTTGTTGATCTTAACTAGAGTGATCTACTACTGGTTGGCGTCAGTATCGAACCCGTTCTCGACCAGCTGGTCCTTGTTGAGCGCGGGCTGGCGATCCCACCGCTTCTTGCCTGAACGAGCTATCTTATTCATGTGTTGTTGCCAAATCTCCTATTAGAAAGAAATATTAAAGGTATTAACTTCAACAAAGCTATAGTTAGGGACTCAAACCGGATTGCTTAAATTGCTTTCTTTTATCAATTTAAATTAAAAAAGCGTTTAATATTTTATTGTGTTTTAAAAAACAAAATGAAATATCAAACGCTTCGATCACTAAATACATGGGTCTCAGGTGCGCGCTCACTAAGTGTCCATGAAACACAAAGAACGGGGGCACGGAAGTGCCAAGTCGAGCAAAATAAAGGACCATTCGGACCATTTTCAACCCCCCTGTAACTTCATTGCGGGAAAAATCTAGGTGCCTAAATTTCCTGTGTCCAGGAGGGTATTACATCTATGTAATTATATATTTCCAAATTACATTAAATTTGAACCAGTACTCTAAGAAATATTGCAAACCAATGTTCCTTAATTATGTCACTGACTCACCGATCATCAAAATTCTAAGCCAAGATTACTTCTAGGAGACCCACAAGCCAAATATTGAACACAGTCGCTATTTAGCCTATAAAGCAAGGAAAAACTCAGAGATTCCGATTTAAGGGTTCCGTACCCAAAGGGTAAAAACGGGAACCTATTACTGAGACTTCGCTGTCCGTCCGTCCGTCCGTCTGTCACCAGGCTGTATCTCAAGAACGGTGATAGCAAGAAAGTTGAATTTTTCACAAATGATGTATTCTATTGCCGCTAACAAAAAATACTAAAAATAAAATAAAATAAATATTTAATGGGGGCTCCCATACAACAAACTTTATTTTTTATAGATAATGGTAAGGAACCCTTCGTGCGCGAGTCCGACTCGCACTTGGTCGGTTTTTTTTCTCCGGTTTTATAGATACCTAAGTAATTTAGTTTTTCCACAACGATGTTACAGGGGTGTCGAAAATGGTCCGGATGCCTTCGAGAAAAGTATGTTGACGGCTGTATATGTTTTACTCGACTTAGACATCTGGGGGCACTCCTTTGCCCCCAGATATTGAATTGTGTTTTAATCGATCGGTTTACGACAGCAAGCAAAAGTAAGATGTATGTCAATAGACATTAGACTTACATTAAATTGTTTTTTTATCAATCGGTTTAGTAGTTTGGACGCTGTGATATTAAACTCTATATATTCAGAAGAATATCTTTCACTTGGTATACATGCTATACTTACTATGCAAAAAAATATAAAAACTATTAGAGATAATAATTTACTAGATATGTACTGATATATAATACTCTCTTGGAGCCTCGCTAATTGTTTCTATAACCATATTCAATTAGGTCGATACATTAAATGTTAGTATAGTTTCTAAATTAACGATAAAAGTAAATAACCTGCTAGCTGGGCCATGCGGTAATACCCGCGTGAGTCCTGGACCCGCGGGGATTCTGGGAATAAAAGTATCTGGTGTCAGATACCTTCCTACCGAATTTCATCAAAATTGGTCCAGCCGTTTGAGTGTGAAGAAGTAACAAACTTACTAACACACTCACTAACTTTATTTTATGTAGTTACAAGTCGTGTCTCGCGGCTTTGCTCGCGTTAATTGAATTAAAAAGTAGCCTATATGTTGTTCCAGAACTTAAACTATCTACATTCAAAATTTCATTAAATTGGTTTGTTCGTTACGGAGATACGTGGTAACAAACATTCACACACACACAAACATTTGCATTTATTACATTAGTAGGAAGGATAACTAGCTGCACCTCGCGGTTTTACCCGCGTAAGTCCCGGAACCTCAGAAATTCCGGGATAAAAAGTAGTCTGTGTTAATCTAGGGTGACAGCTACCTCTATAACAAATTTTATCAAAATTGGTCCAGCCGTTTGGGCGAGAAGAATTAACAAACATACAAACACACTCGTTAACTTTCGCCTTTATTATAGTAGGTGATTTCAATCAGCCTAATATTTATACGAACCCTTATTTGGCGTTGTGTATCTTCAACAGTCTTGTTTCCGGTCCGGCTGGTCTGCTTCAGATATTCCTTCCTCGTGGACCTTGGCTGCTTGCTATATTCGTGTAACTCCATCATATTGATCAACCTTTGACCGTGCATCGATAACCTCTGAACCTCGATTAAAAAAAAAGTCCTCTGAAATATCAAACGTAAACAGTTATGGACAGTGGTGGACTGCTGACAGAGGTGAGGAGAGCTGAGGGTAGATCTGGAGCAATGATTATCACGAAACAAGATTAAATAATTTGACATATTAGTACTCAGATGATTGGGGGGCGGGAGGTCTTAAGTACCCCCCCTCCCCCCCATCTAAATCCGTTACTGGCTGCTAAAACGTTATTTATGTAAGTAATCATATATTTTAACATTTTTATCTAGTTTTGTTTGAAGTATTTTTTGTTACTTGCTTAGGCTAATTGTTAACCATAGTTTTATCCATAAATTATTGTATTGTATGTTCATAGCATTATTATTATATAAATTAACCAATGCACGGTTTTGTCTTGAAGGTAACTTAGGATTTCGCTGTTTATTTAGATGTGTAAAGTTTAAGGAAATATAGGCAATTGGCCCGTAGATAGAGGAAAAAAAATGGTTGCCTGTAAAGTCGGTATACGGGCGAAAGTTTTACGTGACAACTCGGGCATGGTTAGCCCGCCTAAGAGCGAGAGAGACAGACAACGCGTCCCTCTCACTCGCTCTCATTGTGAGCGCATAACGTGAGCGGAGCGTAACGCAGTTTCTTGAAGTGTCACCCGGCAAACCAATTTATAAGACGTTGTCACGTCAAAAATAAACAAAGCGGAGGACATTAACAACAATATCACAGATCTCCTAATTTAGGTACCATAGTATAAGTAATGATATTTATTAAGTTAATTAGGTATTCCATACAGCCATTTATTATACCCCGTCTATTACATTCTATAGTTCTCTCCATCCGAAGGTTGCCTGGTAGAGATCGCTATTAGTGATAAGGCCGCCTGTTGTGATACTTTACGTATAAGCTTGTTTGTTACCTTTGTTTTATCTCATCTTATAAAGTGGATCAATAAAGTATTATCTATCTATCAATATTTTCTGATACAGGAGTGAAAACTTGTCCAATAACTCTGTTCGATATATTAAATAACGATGTTTGTAAACGTACAATAAATCATTCAATTTGTATGTATGAATATTACTCACGTTCAATGATGGCAATTCATAATCATCGGAAATCTCGTACATGTCCATCATCCTGCTCATTATACTCCGGACTCCATATACCAGTTCTCCCATTTGAAACGCAGTGGTTTTGTCATACATCCTGCGTATGTACTGGACCGCTGCTACTTTCGAATCTACATCCTAAGGCAAAGCACAGTATGAATAATAGTTGGTAGAGAATATCCCACATTTCGATGGATAACAAACAGAGAGAAACAAAAAAAAAATGCATGACTAGATATGTAGTATGAATAAAAAGGATATATTAATTTATATATTAGTATCTAGAGTAGGTGTGAATAATGATGTACTATTATATATATATATATATTATTGTACACCACCGTCTATTCATTCTTCTATTGCTGACCATCCAAATGTTGTCTGGAAGAGATCGCTTTAAGCGATAAGACCGCCCATTGTACTACCACGATGATTGTAATATTTTATTTGTCATAGTTTATAATTTTTTTGGTATACAATAAAGTGTTTTGTATTGTATTGTATTGTATTTTTATATAGGCAAATTACTACAACTACTGTAATTACACTAGGTAGGCGTTTGAATCCCGGTGGGAACACAAGTTTTCTCCCCACGGGAAGTATGTGTTCCTGTTTCGGGAAGTATGTGTTCACTAAATAGGGTCTTACACTGATCATAACATTTATATGTTAAATTCTGATATTTGCCGTTACTCGGCATGTGAATTTGCTCAAATGTTAATGTAATAATATACCTAAGCAAGTAAGTGACAAGTAAGTACAATTCAACGAATATATATTTTTTTTATATATTTGGCGTTGTGTGTGGTGTTAATGTGTACGGGGCCCCATGACACAAAACATAGTACTTTTAGTGATAAATTTAGAAAGGGAAAATTATCGCTTGAGGCGGGATTTGAACCCGCGGCCATAGGGTCTCATGCCCTATTGCTCTAACCGCTGAGCTACTCAAGCCCCGCCTGAAGCGACGAAATTAACCTTTCCTTATTATTAACGTCTTACGGGGACGTGTGTCGCCTCAAGCGATAATTTTTCCTTTCTAAATTTATCACTATAGTTCTGCCTAGAATGGCTAATGCTATATAAATAAAATCATAGTACTTTTGGTGTGGGGCTGTGAGTGTAAAAGCAATTATGTGTAGTATATTTTATTCCCCGGGCGACGCCGGACGGTTCAGCTAGTAATAAATAATAATAAACGCTTTCACACTCACAGTCACACACAAAATTATCTTCCTTATGGATTTGTCCTTTCGACAACATTCCTCTTACAATAAATGACCATCTCAACCCGAGTTTAATTGGGTACGAAAATAAAGTCTAGCTTCGGATCAAATCTGAAGTAAAAAGGTACCTATCATCATACTAATATTATAAATCCGAAAGTGTGTAAGTGTGTTTGTGTCCTCTTCACGCTGTAACAGCTGTACGGGTTTGGATGATATTTGGAATGTACATAGCTCTACCTAGGATTAACATATGGGATACTTTTTAGCTTGATCAACGCGAGGGATGCCACGAGGCACGGCTAGTATCCTTCACATTATTGTTTTTATTGTTTTAAACAACAAACGAACCCATTCACACTCACAGCCCCACACTAAGTTCAAAGACTTGTATCGTGGGTGCCAGAAACATTCACATCGCACACACGCATTACACCCAGAACCAGAAGCACAAATATCCCTTGGGAAGAAATTTGTGCTCCTGCCGGGAATCGAACCCAGGACCCACGGCGCAGAGGGCGAGCACCTGTCCGCTGCGCCAACTGGGTCGTCGGACGTCACATATCACGGTACTTACATATAATTTTAACGCATGATAGGTAGGCATTTGATCTGATGTCAAATTATTACGACGAGCAAAAAGACTCATTGGCGATAATAAGCTAGTTGAGTCCAGATTACAGAGCCTCGGTCACAGACGTATGGTCGCAAGTCTATCGGTATTATATCAAAATGCAATCGATTTTGGAGAGTGTGCGCAGGAATTACATGAGTTAATTCCACCATGCCCATTTTACCATCTAACAACCAGACAAACTGTCAAACGTCATCCATTTATGGTTGACATACCTCCAGTTCGCTCGAAGCGTTTTGCTTCTACATATATCATCCGTACAGCGAAGGAGTGGAATTCATTGCCCTCGTCTCTGTTCACCGAACGGTATAATCTGGGAGTCTTCAAGTCAAGATTGAATAGGTATCTTCTAGGCAAGCATGTTACATCTTCGGCCGCATCGTCACTTTCGATCAGGTGAGATAATGGTCAAATGCTTGCCTATTATGCATAAAAAAAGAAAATTTAAGTGCCTATTTAAATGACGAATAGCCTAACTTACTGCAATCAGTTCCTTCATCATGTGAAATAGTCTTGAGATTGAATGTTCGGTTGTATTGAACGTGTAATATCCCCAACAAGGTTGATAGAGCACTGAAACGTACGTAAGAAGCCTCAAACTGACAGTCTGTGATTGCCATGAGCAATATCTATCTTTCTAGTATATACAAATCTCGTATCACGGTGTTTGTAGTCGCACTCCTCCGAAACGGCTCAAGCTATTTAAATTTTTTTTTGTATATTTGGTAGGTATGAGAATAGGTCATAAAGTATTTTTCACCCTCCTACCCCCACCCCTCATTTTTTTATAGCGTTTTAATATTTTTACCGACTTCCCAAAAAGAAGGTACTCAAGTCAACTGTATTTTTTTTTATTTGTGTTACCTCAAAACTTCTTTCCACGTGAATCGATTTCGAAATTTTTTTTTAGTTTAAAAGATGTTGCTTTCTAATTGGTCCCATATAAATTTGATCAAGATCTGATCAGTAGTTCCTGAGATATCGTCAATAATGCGTATTCTGTGGACTACTTTGACGATGTTCTCGTTTTTGACCGACTTCAAAAGTTACCTCATAACTTCTTTCGTTGTGAACCGATTTTGATGATTATTTTTTTATTTGAAAGCTGGTGCTTTTCGTGAGGACTCGTTGAAATTTGATCAAGATCTGATCTCTTGTTTTTGAGTTATCGTCAATAATGCGTCTGCAATAGATTAAATCTGATCAAGGTTCCGAAGATAAAGCGGTGAAGTCGGTTTTTTAAGTTTTGCTTGCGTTTAATTATTATGTATGAACATTATCCAAAAAGTTTTTAGTAGGTATGTATGGTATTAGAAAAGAGGCAAAACACTTTTCTTTACGTGGAATTGCAACGCATGCCGGAACAGCTAGTGATTGTATAAGACTTCAATGAGTTCAAATTCAAATAAAAATAATTTATTCACATGGACCCCAATGAGGCACTCGTGAAAGTTAATGATACTTCTGCCAGATTCGCAACATCACATCCATCTAGAGAAGAACCTGACAAGAAACTCGGCGATGAATTATTTAATTTTTAACTGACTTCACAAAAAAGGAAGAGGTACCTACTCAATTGGACTGTATTTTTTATGTGTATCAAATGAAATAAATTTGTATTTTTGTAAGCATTTCGTTCCGCCATTTTATATCAAAACACTGTGAAAGTTATTTAACATACATAATATATTTTCTAGACGAATTATTTCTGCAGCTTGTTTTTGCATTTTGCTCGCCACTGACGTGTAGGGGTGCCCCCTTAATATTTACATTTATATGATTTTAATTGCCATTGCTGGCTTTGGGCAATAGCTTTAGGTACATATTCTCTGAGAATTTCTCATTGCCTTAATAGAGACAATAAGAAAAGTGTTAATGGACACATTCTTGGATATTTTAAATCTAGCAGAATAAGTTAAATTTTAGTTACTTATTAGCCTAATCTTGGCTAGATTGTAACAAAAATAGGGAACACTCTATGTGACCTATAATAGTGAAAAAAAATATTATTTTAATTGCCATTTCTGGACCCACGTCAACTTGAGATCTTACTCGTTCGATCAATTAAATATTTTTATATATTTAGTATGGTTAGTAATACTTACAAAGTGAATAGTAAAATAACACTGTACAAATTATTTTCGACATTATTATTTATCAGTAGCAGCAGTTTCTAAGCCCTGAAGCAATTATTAATGGGAAAATATTAATCAAACAGCAATAATAGAAACTTTGATAAAGACCCTCCATTTAATGTGATATGCTATTAATGTGGTAATTATTGTTTGTAATTACATTTTCAAAATTGCACCTTAGACATATAAATATTTTTAACCGACCGGGTTCTGTATTTAGTTCATTTACTTATATGTTTTGTATACGTACTTATTAACTATTTATTTCACTTACACATTGTAGCATATTATAAAGCTGCATATAATAAATAATGGCTGTTACGCAACGTCACACGTGACAATGATGGCTGTTACGCAAGGTCACACGTGACAATGATGACTGTTACGCAAGGTCACACGTGACAATGATGGCTGTTACGCAACGTCACACGTGACAATGATGACTGTTACGCAAGGTCAAACGTGACAATAATGGCTGTTACGCAAGGTCACACGTGACAATGATGACTGTTACGCAACGTCACACGTGACAATAATGGCTGTTACGCAACGTCACACGTGACAATGATGGCTGTTACGCAAGGTCACACGTGACAATGATGACTGTTACGCAAGGTCACACGTGACAATGATGGCTGTTACGCAACGTCACACGTGACAATGATGACTGTTACGCAAGGTCAAACGTGACAATAATGGCTGTTACGCAACGTCACACGTGACAATGATGGCTGTTACGCAAGGTCACACGTGACAATGATGGCTGTTATGCAAGATCACACGCAACAGCGATGGTTTCTACTAGAGGTCAAACGTGATAATCATTCGTTTTCCATGGTTATATTCAAATTACTTACGTAAAAATGCGACTTAAGAATATCAAGCTGAAGAAGTTGTTCGTTGTGGAAATATATGTTAGTCTATAAAATAACATGCACATGTTCAGAAAAACGCAAGAAAAGCTAAAAAACCCGAGTTCACCGCTTATATTTTGGTTTTGGCTTGATCGATTTCGATAAAATGTATATATATAGGGACCACCTCTGAAGTATAATCTACCAAAGAAATAAAAACATCTAATCGATTCATAATTGGCAAAACTATCGCGGAACATACATACAAAAAAAAAAATACATACATATTGAGAACCTCCGTGTTTGAAGTCAGTTGAAAATAAAAGAAGTGTTCTTCCTCATATCATACACATGCCGATGTAATTTTATATATATATCAGGTTTTGGTTTGAATTCCTAGAAAAACATTACGGGGTCTAATTAAAAAATGGCTACATATTTAAAACTAAAACTTGCATATAATATACTTTATATCCTCTTATTAAACAACAAACACAAAAATGTAACAATTATTAAAAAGAACAAGTTACAAACACTGAACCTAAAAAAAATTTAAGCTAAATGTAAGCGCGTGATATCGGTTCGTGGCGAACGACTAGTATATTAATATTATAAACGCATGCAAAGCTTAATAAACTGACCTTATCGCTTTGTCCTCGGAATTCTTGAATAGGAAACTGAGGATAACTAAAAAAATACAGGTCAGATCTTGATCAAATTTAAATGGGACCACACAGGAATCACCTATTTTAAATAAAATCAATAAAATTAATTCACATACAATAAAATTATTAGATAACACACATTAAAAATCATTCGAATTAAGAACCTGCTCCTTTTTTGAAGTCGGTTAAAATTGATAAAAATTTAATGGGACCACAAGGGAAGCACCAGCTTTCAAATAAAATCATCAAAATTAATTCACTTAGAATTAAATTATGAGGTAACTAACACAGATAAAAAATATACATTCGAATTAAGAACTGCTCCTTTTTTGAATTCGAAAATAATAAAAAGCACAAGCTTTTTAATTGTCAGAAATACACAAACAGATTTCCGGAAGTGCCGTAGCCCGTAGCAATCAATATCTTGATGCTGGAACGAGACAGCGAATAACCAAAGGGGCGAGGCCTAGCCCCGCCCTTCTCTCCCTATATCCACCCTCAACAACAACAATTTAATTTAGGGGTTGTTGAGAATGCTACAGATGTATATAAATATATATTATAATTATATCCCGATTTCATGTATCATTTTAAATTTGTTTGTAATATTTCTTCGGTAACCGACAGAGCAGAAACTCGCTCGCTCTCTTGTATGTGCACGGGACATCAAACATAACATGATCACGTTTACATTCACATCCCCAAATAAGTCCAAAGACTTGTATCTTAGATGCCGGTACTTTCACATCACTGACACAATCACATACACAACCAGAAACACAAACCTCTTTGGGAAGAAATCTTGTGCAAAAACTAGGACTCGAACCCGACATTCGCTGCTTAGGAAGCATACGTGCAACCAACTACTCCTGTGGGCGTTGTTCACGGTTATGATCGTGTGAAGCGAGATCTCATAAATGTATTTATCTTTCTTTCTTTCTATCTCTCAGTTCACTTGGGTGGTCGATAGACTTCAAATTCTCGAATTATTTGTAAAACTCTTGATCAAAGCCAAAAAAAAAACAATTAAAATGATAATATTAAGGGGAAGCTAAATATTTTTTATTCTGCCCGTGTGGGATATCGTTGAAAAAACCACTGCAGGTGTACGACACCGTTTAAAAATATTGAAAAATTACAATTTGGTAGGCCACCAAAGTTACTGTTTTTACATCTATTTTGTCCCAGCTTCTATCTCAAAACCGGCTACACCTTTAAAGCTGAAACTTACGCATAATATCCCTTTAATCCTCTTATTAAATAACAAATACAGAAATCAAACAATTATTGTTAAGAAAAAAGGTTATAACCAAAGTGTTACATATATAATATTTATATGGTCTGTGGATTTGGGTTAGCGAGGTGAGGAGTTTCTTATCTATGATTTGTCTATGGGATTATTGGATTGTAAGAAAGGAAAATAAATTTATTGTCATTATTACGGGTTTATTAATTAATTACTCCCTATATTACATAATAAGAGATATATCAAAAGATTTTTTCTATTTGGCAAAATATAAGTATGATCACAGTTCGGGGCCAGCCATCAGTAATAGTAACCTGGTTATATTATCTTTGATAGTAACTGAATGCCAAGAAGTTCGGGTACGATATGCGGTGCGTGGGCCTCCCCGTATCTATCGAAACCGCAGCTTGCCGCAGCGCCCGGGGCAAGGGCTACATTTACATTTTAATTGGCCCCTGGGGTCGGGCCACTGCACCGGATAAATTCCGAATGGATTAACCGTGACGTCATTGTAGCCCACGAGCTTACGCTAAAAGTGTTTTTGCAAGGTAATTGAATTGGGGCGGCCGGGGCTCCGAGAGCTGGATGCTTACAAGAGACTCTTTAATGATACCGCGTGAAAATTTAATCTAGTGGCTCTGTGAGCTGACGACCTCGCTTATATTTCGAAATAGCTATAATATGTTTTTTACGTTTTCAAACTCCGCATGTCCGCCATTTTGAAAATTTTTCAAACACTGACTCGACAAAAAATCTGTAGGTATAGTAATTATCGAACATGCTCACAAAATTTCAAAAGAATCGATTGAGAAATGCGAACTATAGAGGAGAACAGCCGGAAATCCGCCGGACATACATAACATAAATTGTAACATAACATAAACGCTTTCACACTCACAGCCCCACACTAAGTTCGATCTTGTGTCGTGGGTGCCGGAACATTCACATCACACATACAAATCACAACCAGAATCAGAAACAAAAATGTTCCTTGGGGAGAAAATTTGTGTTTTAGTCGGGAATCGAACCCGAAACCCCTGCTTAGAAGGCGAGCGAAAGAAACCAAAGACGATTTTCAAATACCTATTCAATGATACCCCATTTGATACAGCAAGTCGAATTTTATTTTTAGCCGACTTCTAAAACAATGGGAGGTTCTATGTTCGACTGTATGTATGTATTTTTCTTTATGTATGTTCACCGATTTCTCCCCCATTTGTGGACCGATTCTCAAAATTCATCAAGCCAAAACCTACAAACAATACCTAATAAGCGGTGAAGTCGATTTTTTAAGTTTTTCTTACGCTTAAATTATTTATAATATGGTTTCTGGTGGCCACCATTTAAAATTTTGATTATTCTTTTTTTTTTTTTATTATTTGTGACAGGCTAGTGTTCGACCACTATCTCACCTGATGGTAAGTGACAATGTGATCGAAGCTGGTAAACACATTAGACCTGGAATACGCAGGCTCTCAAGGATAACTGCCGGAACACCGTATTTGGCTTGGCGGCAGACTTTCAACTTGATGGTGGTAAGCTACTTTGGTAGCAAGCCAGGCGAGCAACTCACAAAATGCTCTACCACCTCTCAAATGTCACCTGATTAGCACCACCCGGGGACCACGTGTAGGGAGTCAGACTTAAGGGGTATCCTCCTACGGACGGGGGTGACTCAGCCCCCAAAATTCTCTTGTCTTCAATGTCACTCGCAAGAATAGGACACATCTATTTACGTAAGAATCATCATAATCAGCCCACGCGTTTGGTCTCTAGAGAGCCAGACTTTTTCGTTGATAAGACTTTTTATAATTGATTGTATCATTGCAACCATGCTAATCATCTTGAGATCGTTATAACTAGATCCTAAATAATCATCTAAAATTAAAAATGGAAAAAGAAACCTAAGATGTATGTACCTATCTATAGGATGTATGTGTTCTTGTGTAGGAGTGGAACTCATTACACTCGTCTTTGTTTCCCGAACGGTATAATCTGGGAGTCTTCAAGTCAAGAGTGAATCTTCTAGGCAAGCATGCTACATCTTCGGCCGCATCTTCACTTTCCATCAGGTGAGATAGTGGTCAAAGGCTTCCCTATCGAGCATAAAAATGATGATTTTCAATAAGTACCTAACTACCTAACTAATGATACTTAACACATTTCGTCGAACTTTCATTATGAAGTGGAATTTTTTATGGGAGGGCTTTGAAATTTATACTCGCAACCTTTTTATGTGACGAAAAGTGGCGGGATAAACACTGTGATCACGGACTGTGATGAATAACTAAATGTTTCCCTGTAATACAAAAGTTTGACTTCTATCTTGTGTATAGACACAAGCTCACGACACTCCCTGTTTTTTAAAAACTTTTATTACAAGCTTTTATTTAGCTTGCACTGTATATATATGTATGCGATTGAGCTGAAATTTTGTATTCACGTATAGTTTGGATGACAATGCATGGTTAACTGTTTGACGTCATTCTTCTTCAAGTCCAACATGGCGGAACACACAAAATGGCGGACAAGTAATTTTTAATGCACTCCTACAATATGGGTATTAAATGAAAGGGCTTTCTGAGAATAGCTCGAAAAATAAAGTGACGTCACTTTAAATCCAAACACAAGTAACTTATTTTACGATATGGCGTCTGGTGGTCGCCATATTGATTTTCATTATTTTCATGTCTTTAGTGTCACTCACAAGATTTGGACAAATCGATTTACGTAAGAATCAACAAAATCGGCCAACGAGTTTGTTCTCTAGATAGCCACAAAGGAATAAACACATCACTGACCCTCTTTTGCGACGCGCTATCTTTTATTTATGCTTGACTAGTCATGCCCCGCGGCTCCGCCCGCTATTGGTAGGTTAAAAAGTACCTAATCCTTGGTATAAGCTAAGTACATTCCAATCTTTCGGATTTATAATTATTAGTAGGAAGGATTTAATTATAGTTGAAAAATATTCATCACTTGACACTGGCTAAATGCACTATGACTGTGAAGCCAAAGACTAAAAAAATAAATAGCAATCAAACTACATTAAATTAAGTCACTTTCAGCTATTTCTTAACTATGTCAGTAAAAGATTAATGTCCTCATCAAGCCCCCCGAAGTGAAGCAATAAAAAAATACGACATCCGGCACTGGCGACAAGCCGTCTGCCATCAAACCAAGTGAACGAAAAAATATTGGTAGAAGCCATTAACTTTTTCAAACATGTAGTATAGAGCAGAGCGAATCGAGTTCGTACTTCATTTGAAAAGTTCTTTTCAAAGAAAAAAACTGATGGAAAAAGAAGTATGATTCGGCACTGACTGCTTCTGGCAGACGGATGGACTGACGGTCGATGTGCTGAACCACCCTTTGCTCGGTCGCTGTCGGTTTGTCATTATTCAAGGATGTAGGTATATATTATAATTGAAACGCAAACAAAGCTTAAAAAACCGACTTCACCGCTTATTTTTCGGGTTTGGCTGGACCGATTTAAAAAAAAATTATATGGGACCACCTCTGAAGTATATTCTACCAAATTGATATCTTCGCCAATTATGAGAAATTCATTTAAGGTTATTTGCTTGTAACATTTTTTCTTAATAATAATTTGTGTTTTTGTTGTTTAATTATATGATAAGGATTTATGCCTTCACCCGCGAAGGGGTTCTTACAAACATATATTAAGAATTGAGATTAGTAAAAGTATGTACCTCCTGGTAGAGATCGATATTAGTGATAAGTCCGCCTGTTGTGATACTTTACGTATAGCTTGTTTGTTACCTTTATTTTATCTCATCTTATAAAGTGGATCAATAAAGTATTATCCATCTATCTATCTATGTATCTACAGTTATTTTTTAGAAATAATAATGCATTTTTTTTTTCTATACCTAAGTATTTATGAAAGTAGCCGTTTTTGATATAGACAAAACAGTGATTTTTTTTTTAAACGCTTTCACACTCATAGCCCTACACTAAGTTCGATGACTTGTGTCGTGGGTGCCGGAAACATACACTTCACACACAATATTTGATGTCCAAACTATTTTTATTTACATACATAGGTTTTATTAAAACGGTTTCGTATTGTCCTCCAGAGCTATTTTCAACGATGTCGCACACGGGCGGAAAAAAATGTTGCCTCTTGTATGCTTAATAGTTAAATTTATATCATTTAAATGGGGCCAAAACATATTCTCAGTTTAGACGCTAGATGCACGGACGGGCGGCCGGACAAAGTGCTGAACCAACTAGCCAACTTAGAGATCTCGCTGCGCTCGACCAATTATTGTTTATAACAAAAAATACAAGCATTGCTTGTTGGAATGGGCAAATATTGATGATAGCCGACCCAACGCCAACAAGCACGACCAAAAATACTCATAATCTGCAATTACCGGTCTAAGCGAAGTGCACAGAAATGGATTTGAAAACAAAGAACGTTGAATCTCACGTTGATGTATTCTGGCAAGATGAAAACTACGGAGAATTCCTTTTAAGCCGAACAGGAATAGGTTCTTAATTCGACTGTATTTTTTTTTATGTGTGTAAGTTACCTTAGACCTTTATCCAGGTGGGACTCACTTCATCTTGATTATTCTTTTTTTAATTGAAAGCTGGTGCTTTCCATGTGTTCCCATTTAAATTTGATCAAGATCTGACCAGTAGTTTTTGAGTTATCCTCAATAATGCGTATTTAATTAATTCAATCTGATCGAAAAGCAAATGCTCCAGGCTAGGATCAGGCAACCCTGATTTTTTTAGTATAACTTTTTTTTTTTTTTTTGAGAGTATTGCCGCGAAAGTGAAAAAATGGCGTTGTTGATTTTGTGTAATTTTCCAAAACCTGTGATTCTTCGAGTGTTAATGTGTAATAATGGTGGATTATTAACCATTAATACTTAGTAAATGTGCATAAGTGTAGGCAAGTCATACAAAGTTGAAAAACGTGATTTTCGCCTTCGCTCCAAAACTCCAATAGAAGTTCTAGTAAAGTTTCTACCACTTTACTAGGGCATGACTTGACTATGACTGACTACTTGACTTTGACTGTGACTTGTGACTAAGACTTTTATTATGAAGAATAGAAATTGTTAATATATGTTTAATATTTCGACTGAAGGACTATGCATCCATGGTCATGAAATAATAATTAAAAAAAATAAAAAAATAGTATAACTTTTTACACACAACACCCCCATATAGGTCTCATCTTAGTACTCGATGAGGTAGGGTTGACGACCGACCCACAGTCTAAATTATGAATAAGTAAGAATAACTTATCCGTAAATCCAAAATGTTTTTAATAAATGTGTAGGCTTCATAATAATATATAGCCAAAACACTCGTTGGCGTTAAAATTCGGAATTTTCCAATATTCGTGTTTCTGGTTCTGTAGTTATATGATTATGTGTGTGATGTGAATTTTTCTAGCACCCACGACACAATAATTGAACCTAGTGTGGGGCTGTGAGTGTGAATGCTTTTGTTTATATTTATACATGTAATCACTCGTTTAATGTATGTTAAAAAACGTTTCTTTTTTTAGATTAGCTATCAAAATATTCAAAGGATCAAAGGTGAAAAAGAGGCACATCATCGAGTACCATTCAGAATCAGAATTATGACGCCGGCAACAAATTTAACAAATTCAGTCAGCGGTAGCCTACCACCATCTTTTTCTTAAACAATTAACACATTTAAATACAATCAATCAGAAAGGTTTCATTTATAATTAGGTACAAGAAACACTATATCTCTAAAATGCCCAGTTGGATTTTGTAACTCAGAGTCTCTTTAGACTATCTATATAACAAATTTTATATCCAGTCATTACATAATTATCATCAATTAGCAAAAAAACAAAATGGGTAGTCCTTGTGTACAGAACAGCTGATCCATATTTACAGTTTTAAATATAGTTTTTGTTATTCTGTGAAAAACTTGAGTATATAAATTAAGTTTATGTGGTTTTCGTGGGGGAAGTGTTATCTGCGTCAGTAAATCGTAATACTTATCAGTCAAAAATTACAAAAATATCCCATCCAGTTGCTCGTAAGATCTCATAATCCTGGAAGTGGTACTCCACTTCCAGGATTATGAGAAGAAGTTTAAGTACTCTTAAACATTGGAGACCGGTTAGTGAGCAAACATTTTGATTAAACACCTCAGATTTAAAAACATAAATGTCTGATTATTATTGATGGTTATCAGCGCCATCTAGCGAGAGTTAATCATTTTATTCCTGGATTACAATATTTGGTGCGTAGAAGCGACATCTATGATTTTGAAGCTGAATTAAGATTATAAGTAGCTAGCAAGATCCATTCAGCAGTACCTCAAGCATGAATAATTGCGGAGAATGTGGAATGTTCCTGTCAGGGAGTCTGAAATGTTCATTAATGTTTCCTATGCAGTGTGTCAATTAAAGACCAAACGAATCCATCAACCAATGGCTGTTACGGTGTTGCACCGCGGAAAAACAATACCAACACACCTCTGAAAACGGTGGAAGACCAAGATCCAGAAGGATCTCCGCAAACGTATGACAACTGTAGTGAACGTCAGCAAAGCCTTGTGCTCGAAGAAATTCGCGCTCTCAGCCGACATGAATACCTTCCTGAAGGAATATGATAGTTTCCGAAATGTAGTCTTTCAACACTTGTTTAAGTACTGAGCAGAGATCTGCCCACTGCGCCACTGGGTCAAAATCAAAATCGTTTATTCACATGGGCCCCAAAGAGGCACTCATGAAAGTTAATGAATCTATTGCCAGATTCGGAAAATTACAGCCATCTCGAGAAGAACCTGGCAAGAAACTCGGCGGCGCATTTTTTTTTCATTCATATTTTTTTTAAAACATTCTTAATTTCTAATACATAATTTTCTTAACCTAGGTGTTATTATGATAGTCGCTAGAAAGAGCCTGTGCAGTTTGCCTCCATGCATCCTTGTCATTAATATAGTCAAATATACTATTATTCTATTTCAGGACATATTATTATATATGTACCAATTTCTATTCTAATCCAGTCAGAAGTTGTTTGAAACATTTTGTGTCAAGTTTACTAGATCATTTTGAGCGTCTACGGGCAGCTAACACCAAGCTTAGTAACTTTATTTTACCAAGTATAATTTGGGATAAAATTTTGTAGTTGGTATTCAATGTGTATATTTGATGATAAGAAACTAATAATGTTAGGCTAATGTAAAAGCAACTGTTATAAAACAATTTACCAACAAAAAACTTTATTTTCAATTATTCTTGTTATTTAGCAAGCACATATTGCCGAGCGTTTCGTAATCACTATTGGTGACTGATATCGGCAAAATATGATTGAATGATTTATGTCGTCATGCAAGAAGTTGACCTCAATGGGCTGATCATCATCATCTGGAGAAAGCCCGAAGCCTCCGGGAACAGCTGAAGTATGTGAAATAATAACAATAAATTCGATTTGTACATATTTATTGATTGACAATAATATAAATAGAAAGTAAAGATTTTATACAAATATAATGTCATTTTAGTTTTACATTACACATAATAGCTAGGTAGGTAATAACATTGTAAAATATATTGGAAATAAGAACAACACGTATTTTTCAAATTTAATTTAGACTCGAATAATGGGATACATAATATTAAGTAGGTATAAATAGAAGAATTCACTATTTTTTATATTTCGCCCAAGCTTGTTGCACGAGTGACTACGATCAGAAAAAAATGGTACCTTAATGCCAGTATTTTACATATAAATAAAAAACCTTAAGGAACATATTTTCATTAATTGAAATACTAACATACGACATAAATAGATGTTCCAATAACATTTAGATAGGTACTATTATACGTTCTACATTACATCAAGAGAGATACAGATCCTAATGCAACGACACTGAAACACTTGACACCAATCGTAAGGTAATATATTACTATGGATACTACCTTGTAAGTTATAAAAACTGTTATCTATTTCCCTCATCATTTTGTTAGCACCAATCATGCAATTGCTCATCACTAAGCAATACATAAGGCCAGTACACAGTATCTCTCAATGTTGATTCATAAACGTAAAAACGAAATATTGTGCCCAAACAAACTTACAATGTATAAAGTAAAAAATAACAACACATCAACAAGCGGTATCGTATTCAAAGATATGGTGAAGTTTTATAAAATTCAAGGTCGGCTGTGAGATACGCGAGATATGAACAATCGTATATTTGAGAAACTGATGACTATTTGTCACAAAAGTAGTCGGTCTGGGACGACACAGCACGACGAGTGTATAGTAAATAGTAAGTGATGTTAGCTATGTATCAGAAATCTATATGAAACAATGTTTAACAGTACGCAATGACATAAATAACAAGCTTATAATTAATCTATGTCAAGCCTTCTACGGGCTATCCTTGATAACTATTTGATAATCCTCCTTCTTACCGTCGACGAGCACAATGGCTTCCATTCTGTACATTAACATGGAATTAATCGACAAATGAAAACCATTACGGTAACCGGACGATAAGACACGCAACCCAGATCATAACATGACATACTATAACGCGTGCAACTAAACTAAAACATTCGTTCAAATTCCAATCTTCAAGCCGTTTCTCTAACCTGACTATGTTCTTAATGCTTACCTACCGAACTCCGGTATCTATTTCTTCATAATTTTATCATCGGACAGTATCAAGACTTAATCAACGGACTCGAAAGATCCGAGACGCAAGCGCCACCTACAAATACAAAACCTAAACAAAGTCAAAAATAATTTATCTGTAATAACAAAGTAACGCAGATATCCTAACCATTGACCTCACTAATTACACCTAGCTACCTTATTAATGCTATCTCACGGAAGGGAATAATTCCCGACCGATACTTTACACATAATATATGACCATTCCGCACCTACCTACATCATCAGATTGTAATTATTACATTTCAGCTTATCCACAAATCGGAGAGGAAAATAGCTGGTATATTTTTCAAGAATAAGCTTCATGCGAATAAACTTGTCATAAACCCTTCCCAGGCTGCCAATCTCGTAAGCAAACTATCATATATATTTGTTTATGACACTGGCAGCCCCGTCACTAGCTAAAATGCTCGAATGCGTTAGAAAAGCACCCCAGAATCGTAAGCAAAAAAAATACAGTCTTATTATCGGTATACAGAAAAATATTTAATAGGCTCATATGGATGAAATTATACAATAATAAAAATATCTAACGAAATTGAAACCTTATGAATAGGATGAACTGTAGTAAAATAGACTGGTTGTGCTCGAAGAATTGACAAAATAATTCGATATATTTAGTTTTTGTTTTATTAAGCATCGTTCTTCGTAGTCTATAAATTTAGTTTTTCTTGTAATAGTGCACCACTGTACGCAAGCGTGACTGTATGTATGCAGCTACGTTTAATACTAACAAGTAACATTCACCTACGTGTAATTAATATGTATATCTACCAACGCTTGAACGCTGTTGGATTATTGGCATACATTCAACATTTATTTAGGGATTAATCATTATTATAAATAGGCGGGTACTACTATGGCAGAAAGTTATTAGTTTACTGTCGCGTTTATCGGCGACGAATAAACAGTAACGATTATATAATACAATACGAATGGAATAAGAAATATGAAGATGGTATGTATTAGGTTTCATTATCACCATCAAGTCAAATAATGAGATTTTTCAACAAACAATATTCCAACAACGTTCAAGCATCACAAATCCACAAAATAACCATTCATAAAATTACAATCATTGATATCATTCGAACATATTTTAACCACTCTGCATGTTTAATACTTTGTTGATATAAATTAAGATATAAAAATATACATTAAAAATATGTGTTAAACATTAATCAACACAGATTCAAATATAAAAGCAACAGTTTTAAAATATATTATTTCAATTATATTTTGTGTCAATTTATTTAAAACACCATTTTAATGTTGTAAATAGAACAGTTTGTAGTGAACATCTAGTGTCTAGCAAGCTCTGGTAATACCTGAGATTCTCTTTAGCTCGCACAGAGCGTCATCAATGATATCTGAACAGTATCCACAAGCGCATCCTAAATAACATCCATAATTCCCCATCGGACTAGCTAAACAATAATAAATACTTCACGTTTGTACCCTTATATGTGAATAATAAAATCTTAGCACATAAAATTATCAAAAACATTTTAAAATTAAAATAAAACATAGAAAATTGAAATGCCGTACAGGCGAACCAATCATTCACGGAAGATGATACAGAGTAGCTAATTCGCGATGCACCTTGTTTTCTGAACACATAGGCATATGTATATAACGGAAGTACATTGAAAACGAAATAGCACCGAGTGATCGTCGTGACTTCGTGACCTGTGGATGTGAAATGCACTACAGTAGAGGAGGATACGCTACGTGCTACTCCGCTAATATTCTAGATAAGCATGTTCTACGCCCTACGACAGTAGCATTTGGTCTAATAGTATAGATATGATTAATTCCGGATCTCGATTTTGTATTTTTAACATATTGAAAGTAAGTCACAGCCTCACAGGTAACGAGTCAAAATGACGATTGCAACTTTACTGTGGCATTAAATCCTATATCATATTAATTTAATGGAAAGAGATAGAAAGCCGAACGTGCTCGGTGCATCGTGGTTTGTACTATCGGAGGATCAGCTGCCACAATGAAGTTCTTCAAGATTAGGATAACGTGTTGTATAATACAAGCGCTCGATGTAGTAAAGATATTAAATGTGATAAACAATATACTCATCAGTTAAAATAAGTTAATCTTAATTTTAACGACTACTTGTATAATAAGCTAACATGAACCTGTCTTATTCTTATTAGAAATGCTTCTTTCATAATTTCAATTTATCATCACCATTATTAGATTATATTTTTAATGAGAATCAAGAGCGCTTGTACGTTACAAAAGGTACCCACTGTGATTCTACAAACAGCTTTTATATTTACTGATGTGGATGACTATAAGCATTCATTTCAATCTTTTCTACTAGGTCTTTGTCATTTTCGATTTAGTCGATAATTTGGTAATGACCAAATTTTGAAGTCACAGATTATGTAGATGTGTGTCGCGTACGGTGCAGTTAAATAAATTATCAATATGCAATGTTACGGTACTACCTTAAAGATAACGGTTCCAGATACGTGTTGATTAACCAACACTTACTGTTTGTAACTTAAAAAAGGTCGTTCTTGAACAAAACCCGCAAGAACTAGGTTAAACAATGAGGGGAATATGGGATCTCCTTGAGCAATTCCTTCGTATCGTTATGTAAATTAACCATTGACAACATTGTTTAGAAAATGAAACCGATAAACGACAAGTATATGTAACGCGAACCCGCTGATTATACTCAGTTTAATCCACAATAGCTATCAAACCAGTTTGATCTCAAGAATAACCTAGTTTCAGAAATCGTGATCAAAACAGTAGTACCGCAACTCAAAAGAAAATGGATTATAAAACGATGTTCAAAAGCATTCGCAATGTTGGCTGATGTTTACTGGATGACGCAGCACTTGCACTTGGGCTTCTTCTTGATGGTGACGTGTTCCGGTTGCTGTGGCTCCTGCGGCAAGGTGCGTTGGATCTCCACCTGGCCCGGGCGCACGTCCGTGGCTGTGCCGTTTTTGGTGCCGTTCATGGCTTTGGGCGCACTCTGCTGGATAGGGCTCGCTGTTTTAGTCTGCGGAGGCGAAGGCGGAGCGTTGGCCTGGAATTGGAATATTAAATTGTTATTTTGGATGTGGTGAGCACGATGGCGAATTGACAATGCTGGAGGTTGTTGGTGTTAGAATTAGGAGGATTGTGGCTACTTTGCATATTGTCTAATTCTTGATTTCGTTGGCTAAGGCGTGGCGAATTCGGAACCTGCCCTGATGGTTTTTCAACAAGTTCAGTTTCAACGTGTGTTACGGGGGACCAGCAATCATTATCACGTTAAAAACTGTTCAAGGCTAGCTATATTCTGTAACTAAACCTCATGGCGATTAGTTTACAACTACTGGGAGAACAGCAAATGACAAGAGATCTTTCAGCATTCAGCAGTACAATTGGGTACTCATGACAACATCCACATAGTCAAACGGGCTTCGAGAAATAGGACAACTGCACCAGGTGCCTATCGTCAACAAAGTAATGAAATCAATATATAAATAATATTAAAATTAAACTCACGCTGACGTTGTTCGCGTATGTCTTCTCCTCCAGCTCCTCGGCCGCCAGCTGAGGCTGGGCGGTGGGCGTGGGCGTGATCGGCTTTCCGCCCTTGATCAGAGAGACGATCTCGTCGGCCTCGCGGCTGAGATCGCCGTCCGGCCGGAACGGATTATCCCAGCCGCTTTCAGTGCTGAAAACAATGAAGATGCTCTTTAGAATTAAGATGCAATATTTAACTTTTAGAAGATATGGGTTTACGGAGAACGAATATATTCTTTCGTAATGAGCGAGGGACACTGTATTTAAGCAGGATACTTGGCCAGAATGACTAGCACAAGAGCAGAAACACGATTTGCGATGCAAAGGTCTGGTTGGTAAGAATGTCATGGTGTGAAGCTTACCATACAGAGAACAACTTATCAGTCTTTCACAGACTTTCAAAAGAAATATTTTAAGTAGATATATTTAGTTTACTAGCATACATTTTCGCCATACGTTAGATAAATGTAGAAGCGAATTGCTTCGAGCAAACTAAGAGTATATCAACCATAAATAGATGACGTTTTAGAATTTTTGAAGTAGGCCTACGTCCTGTTTAAGGAAAGCCTTATCCCAGAAACTCGGAGATCATCATGATTAAGGCGGGCGAATTCAAGGGGCTTAACTACGGTAATTTATTAGGTATATTATAAAAAGTTTTTTATAAGCAGTGGTTCGATCCCCGGGCGGGAACACAAGATTTCACCTCAAGGGAAATTTGTATTTTCAGTTCTCGGTGTTATTGTGTATGAATATTTTAGGCACTTTTAAAAATTTACAAGTCTTCAAATTTAATGTGGGGCTGTTAGTATGAAACCATTTATGTTTAATAAACTATAGTTCTGGTTCGAAACAGGCTTCAGTACTGCTACCATCGATCCAACAATCAAGTCAGCGATGCTATGGCAGATAGAGCACGACTGGCTACGGAATACCAACTTATAATAGGTATCCTCCTTCAATGTATACCTAGTTACGATACAGTTACTATGAGGACACGATCGAACACTACAGAATTTTATTTGTAGTCAGGTAATTGGGAAAATTATACTTAAATTCGGTAGTGTGAGCAATCAAACAATATAATTATAGAATATCTAGCAATGTCGTAGGTTATCTATCAGTTATCAAGTGTGTCGGGCTTTTATCGGATACATTTCGGAGTGAGCCACTGAATTACTTGTATCTTATTACGCCATTTATATATGAGAGGATATATACCATAATATTTTTATTTTATTTCTGTTCTTAGGAAAATTAATCAAACTTTGTTTAATTTGTAATTTAAATAATGTAATTCACGCAATATACACCTTTATTTGCAAAAAAGGAAGGGGGATAATTGGCTGTGGTTAAAAAAGGTGCTGGCATTGACGGTATACCTGCCCCTTAATCACACGGGCCTCATAGAGGCACTCAAAAATACTACATAGTTCAAAACACTATCATGCTATGCATTTGTGGAAGTAAATACTTGAACCTTAGTACAGGCTTGAAGTCCAATAACAAACCAATAATTATGTTCGAAGTAAACAAAATCATTATTGGCAATAATGCGCCTGACTACGCACGAACAATATAGGACATTTGCTTTCAATTGGTATATGATTGATTAAATGATTGCATTGCTGGGAGCGAGCGTAGCGAACTGAATTGAATTAAAAAAAACGTATAATTTTGCGTTTATCTTCTGCCTTATCTGTTGGTTAGTAAGATAGGGGCTTTTCTTTTTAAGGTGAAGTAGGCTCCAAATTGAACGATTCATCCTCACTAATATAAAAGATTTGACCTTTAAAAACGGTCGATTAACAGCATTTTTTTTATGTGTAATAAATTAATGTTCACAAAATATTTTATTCGGATATGTTCAGCGATACACGACTGAAAAAATTTGGCTCTATAGAAAAAAAAAACTTTACTAAAAAACACCAAATTTCCCGTTCCTGTCAGTGGAATGAATCAACTTTATTCTGTTTCTATAAAAGATATTTTTTACAAAAAATATTGGGTGTAAAATCCCAACAAACATTCAATCCTTGTTATGAACACATTTTTTTTGTTAAAAGGGTAAGATTAATTGAAAGCGCGCACGCTGACTATGCAGGCAATTCTACATGGCTACAGTTTGGCTCCAGTCCGCCAACTCGATACCAAGTCGCCTTAAACCTTTTCAAACTACGTTTTATCAGCATATTTGTAACTTGCATTATTGTTAGGAAACCGATTATTCTATTTCAGAAAGATAAAACTATAACTCACAAAACCACAATCAAAAAAGTTTTAACCGTTCCGACCGAAAATTTTCAAGAGGGTAATTTTTTTTTCTTTGGATATGACTGTTGTTCTTCCATGTAAAATTAAAGTCTTCAACTTAATTACATTTTTAGGCGCATTTTTACGAATTACTTTCTATCAGGTGAAATAGTAGTCAAATACTTGCCTATCTAACATAAAAATAGTTCGTTCACCACTGGAAGTCCTAAATATTTTCGGTATTGTCAACCGACTTCAAAAAAGGAGGTTCTCAATCAACTGCGTTTTTTGCTTGTATGTTTCGCGATATCTCCACCAATTATGAATCGATTTTCATGATTGTTTTGTGTTTGTTAGATTATACTTCAGAGGTGGTCCCATATACATTTTATCGAAATCGGTCAAGCCAAAACCAAAAACTATAAGCGGTGAAGTCGGTTTTTTAAGATTTGCTTGCGTTTAATTATCATTTTCATATTCAGCACCAAATTAACGATTTTCGTATGTCTTTCTATACTTGTGCTATTAAGACTAGTAAGCGACCCAGTTGGCGCAGTGGGCAGGTGTCGGCCCTCTGCGCCGTGGGTCCTGGGTTCGATTCCCGGCAGGAGCACAAATTCCTTCCCAAGGGATATTTGTGCTTCTGGTTCTGGGTGTAATGTGTGTGTGATGTGGATGTTTCCGGCACCCACGATACAAGTCTTTGAACTTAGTGTGGGGCTGTGAGTGTGAATTGGTTTGTTTGTTTATTGAGACCTCGCTTCTTGCCAGATATCTTGATTCTAGGTAAACGGGTAGGAGAGATAGGTTTTGATTTATTTGCGAGTGTCAAAGAACCCTTGATTTTTGGTACAAATGAGAACCTATACGTATGGCATTGACTTAGAAGCTTTATTTTTTACAGCTCAAAGCATCCACATCATCACTGACTGTAGAGAAAGAGTCAAGCGCCAGCCAACAGAGATAAATAACAAATCTAACAATATATCTGACACAGACCTCGGATAACTCCGTCGTATCTCGTGATTAGAACATGGTTTACGATTGGTATGATAAATAATTTGAAACGTCACAAATGTCACAACTATCTTATGTACTCGTAGGTACTATAGGTACATAAATATGGAAATGTAGAATAGCGATATACTCGTACACCGATGCCCACAAGAGCCGTGAGGTGACATCATTGTCTTGAGTATACAATCATTTGTACTAACTGTATGCAGGTATACAGGTAGATTAGGTAGTGTAGGTTGTTTACTTGAGAATCTTGAGACGAACGTTTTCCTTATAGGAGCTGCACAGGTCTGCACATGAAGCGATAGTACCTTTTTTCTAATGGAGACGCCTCTAAATAGTGTCTCCGTTTCGAATCCCCTACAGGTATGACATTTTGTTAGCATCGTGATCATGGTGATAGGGTATTTTCTCGCCTGGCTTATGTAGCCATGTGACTGCTCTCCATTACAGTTGTGAACAGCACAGTGACAATTCGCAACTGTACTCCAGTACTGGAGTACAGTTGGGAATAGTCACTGTGCTGGAGTACAGTTGTGAATAGTCACTGTGCTGGAGTACAGTTGTGAATAGTCACTGTGCTGTAGTACAGTTGTGAATAGTCACTGTGCTGTAGTACAGTTGTGAATAGTCACTGTACTAGAGTACAGTTGTAAATAGTCACTGTGCTGGAGTACAGTTGTGAATAGTCACTGTGCTGTAGTACAGTTGTGAATAGTCACTGTACTAGAGTACAGTTGTGAATAGTCACTGTGCTGGAGTACAGTTGTGAATAGTCACTGTGCTGTAGTACAGTTGTGAATAGTCACTGTGCTGTAGTACAGTTGTGAATAGTCACTGTACTAGAGTACAGTTGTAAATAGTCACTGTGCTGGAGTACAGTTGTGAATAGTCACTGTACTGGATTACAGCTGCGGTTCACCATGAAGTAAACTAATCTGACAAATGGTGTTCCAGCAGCTATCTTCGAGTCATTTTTATTCGAGACCAAGCGTGAATATTCACCTTTGTAAAGGAAACAAAAGACCTTGAAGGCTTCTTTCCACCGAGTAAAGGACGAAATATTTTAAACTATATACGGTTATTGTCACTCACTTGTGAATTGTCAATAAGACTAACTCAGCCTGAGCAGGAATTCATAATATAGTATAAGTTATACAAACATTTCACTTGCAGAAGTTGATTATTTTATCAACTGCAAGAAACGGTTCTCAAATCAATATTAAGCGTTGTTATATCTGATAATGAGTGATACCGTTCGTATGAAAATAGATCGCGAACACAGCAAATATTAGTAGTAATTAGAGTAAAGCAATTAAGTACATAATATTTAGTTGACTCAAAGTGTATTGTTATTGTTACCAACTTCAAATAGGATTTGTATTTAAAGAGAATATATCTCTTAATATATATATTTTTGTGGTACGTATTTTTTAATTAAAGATACCACGTATTTATTTTTATTTGTTAATACTTTTACGTGGTCCGACAAAATTTTATAGTGATGTCAGTTTTATTATTTATATGAATACAATTACAATGATTTTGTCACGAATAAAACACCAAACAAAAACCATTTTCGTGCCATAAAAATGTTGTTCACCATAACAATTTGCATACACGAAACACATTCTATAGTATATTTTAATACATCTCCAAATCTATAATAGCTTATATGATGAATATTACATAGTGATTCAAGCTTCAGGTCCTAGTAGAACGGCTCGGCCCGAATTATCACGTTCGACCATCAATGCCTCGTTTGCAACCCTCTGCAGACTTCTAATGTCCTATTATAGATCGGTTATGCATAGTGATGAATGGCATGCACTGTATGAGCAGTTGTGTGAATTATAAACGCCTTTGGCAGCGCTATTAAAGCCCGGTAAACACAACGTGCCGTACTCTTTAAACGAATAAAAATCTGACATTGGATTCTTAAGTGAAGCACTAAAGTTGATAATAACGAAAAGAAACAAGTCCCACAACCCGTTAATACATCGCGAGTTAGGCCAAGTTATGTCATTGGAGATTTAAGAGAGACCCTGAAACACGAGCGACTGTACTTTTACTTATAAGATATAAAGAAATGAGAGATAAACACCATTCATAATGCGAACTGCAAAGCAATGGAATACCCTGCCTTCTTTCTTGTTTCCCGATAAGTATAACTTAGGCCTCTTCAAGTCAAGAGTGAACAGGTACCTTCTAGGAAAGCATGTCCCACCGTCAACCGCATCGTCGCTTTCCATCAGGTGAGATGGCGGTGGAGTGCTTGCCAATTGGTAAAAACAAAAAAAAAACCCACACAAACAATCCTGTATTGCTAACCAGGGCTGGAAATATATACCCATAAATAGATATACCTATTCAAGTAACATATCACGCAACACATAAACACAAATTATTAGAAAAGTAACAACCGTGACTCCATCTTCGGCGCTTGTCGTTTGTTAGATTATGAAGTAACCACTGATCAGACGTTACGTAATAACACCCAATCTTGCCAGTAACACTTTAATCGAGCACGATTTTCAGCTAGCGTTACTTTCTACGTTAATTACGAAATCAGTTAGTTTCTCACCTGGTCTGTCGGTTATACATCGCGTGGTCTGCCATATCCTGGGCAGCGTGTGACAGGAGAGTCGCGTAATACACGTGCGACTCTGGTTGCGCCGGAGGGGGGGACAAGCACTGCGGCCGCGCCCCTTGGTAGAACGAAACTCTGACTTTGGAACGCTCCGAACTAGAAAGAAGAGGATACATATAGAAGTAAACATACAATGCATATAGTCTGCGCAATGCCTTTTTCAGATATGTATATTAAAGAAAAGATGCGCTCTTTCCGGAATTTCGAATACAAACATTGACGTATGAAATATTGTGAATGGATATTATACTACTCTGCGACTCATTATATTATCATCAGCCTATTTCGTTTTCACTACTGTAACTCCGGTCTTCCGTTACAAGAAGTGTCTAGACTTCATTTTATTTTTTCACCAATTTGGGGCAGTTCACGTTGTTTTTTTATCTCTGATAGGCTAGCGTAGACCACTATATCACCTGATGGAACTCGAAAGGTTAATTAACATCTTTACTTTTAATTGGTAATCAATAAGGAGTTTTATTTTTCAGAAGGTACGATCATTGACAAGTGTATAATGAAAACAACAAAGCATGTATTAATTTCGCATAAGTATAGAAAGGTACAAATGACGCACAGCAGCGTTATCTCTGTTTCAATAAAGATCTTGATAGTGACTGTGGGTAAGGAACAATCTAAAAATAGGAATGAATAATTGCGCCACATAAATATGAAAAATAATCCAGACGTAGCCAAATGTAAGTCAAAAATCGCTCAGAATTTTATAGTGAAAAGGTTATTGAATTAAGCAAATCAGAAAAATTTTGAGTGACGTACCCACTTAGTACCTATTATATATTTACAGGGGTACACCAGAATATCTTCTAAGACGTGTGACATTGTTACGATTTTACTCAGCATCGAGCCATGATAAATAAAACATTTGTCGGAATCGTATGATATGAGACATTACACCGTAGATTATTAAAAAACCATATTAATATGATAAAAATTAAAAAAACCCGACTGTGTAATACGTTAACTTACTTTTTTATTTTAGGTACACTTTTTCGTGAAACATACGACGTATTATTCGATTATACAAGAACTCTATCACAGCTTTATTATAAGTATAGAAAATTTAACTGTGAGAATGCAACTTGTGTCGACACTTTAGCTCCGTAACATCGTCCTGAATCCCAGAATGGGGTTGGCGCCGCGGCAACTTCCGCAGAGCACCGCAAACGGCGAAAATATGGAAACGTCGGCAGTGGTTACATATTTGAGTCGTTCTGTGTTGAGTCACTGAGCCCGTAGGGACCGGGAGCTCATTCTATTTTCAAAAATCTATCAATGCGCCTGGTTGAAGCGACGCGTGATCAAAATGCTGGTACTTATTTGGCTCAACGTATTTGCATTCAGAGAGGCAATGCTGCCAGAATGATGACGCTACCCAATGGTAAGCTTGAGCACTTGAGTTACTAACAGTTTATTACAATCTTGGTGTCTTCAAGTCGAGAGTGAATAGTTTTCCAGGCAATCGTGCTCCATCGTCGATCGCATCGTCACTTAACAACATCAGGTGAAAAATTGATCATATATTAAAAAAAACATCTAGTCGATCGGTAGGGTAGTGGCAGTATCATAGGTCTATAACTTTACAAGTTAGTGGAATTCTTGGAACGTTCGTCATTCATACACATGGTACGTATTAGGCCAATTTTCAAGCAGTGCTAGATTTCAGCCTTGCTTTGCCAATTTTTACAACGTTCACGTTACTTTGTACCATATTATTAAATTTCCATGTTGCTATATAGAATCGTTCTTTTATACTCGTGGACCTCCCGTAGTTCACGCTGCTAATAAAGAAGCACAGTAAACACCTACTGTGCAAGTACTAGGCGAACATGAACATGATGGTGGTTACTAGCAAAAATGGGTAATATTATTATATCTTTGAGTTAGTATAAAATCGGTTAGTTAAATAATTAAACGCGAGCATAGCTTAAAAAAACCGACTTCATCGCTTTATCTTCGGAACCTTGATTAGATTTAATGTATTAAACACGCGTTATTGACTATAACTCAAAAACTAGAGATCAGATCCTGATCAAATTTTCAATGGGACCACATGAAAATCACCAGCTTTCAAATAAAAAAATAATCATCAGAATCGGCTCACAACGAAAGCAGTTATGAGGTAACTTTTGAAGTCGGTTAAACGAGAACATCGTCAAAGCAGTCCACAAAATAGGCACTATTGACGATATTTCAAGACTACTGATCAGATTTTGATCAAATTTAAATGGGACCAATTACAAAGCAAAATCTTTCAAACTAAAAAAAAAATTCGAAATCGGTTCACGTGGAGGGAAGTTATGAGGTAAAACACATAAAAAAAAGGGATGGTTTAGACGATCTTTAATGTTCGGCAAAATTCCCAAAATGCTTGCTGCAGTACCACGCTGTATGGTAAGGCTTATCCTCTGCCCCAAATACAACCTAGCATTTGGTCATGTGCCGAATAAATAATAAATAATATCAATACTCTTTTGGTTTAATGTTGCTATATGTTTATACAAACTTATTTATTTTTATTTTGTATAAACTTTAGTAAATATTGTAAATGATTTAATAAAATATATACCTATATCCGGTTCAGGCAAAAGCATTTGAATGAAAACGAAATTGAGGATACGAGATGGTGGTTTTGATAAGTATTACGACATAATAGACATTTAAATTGCATAATGTTTGTATTGAAGCCCAGCTGAACGTGACAACTGACCTAGTTTTATTCATCATTATCTAGCCTCCTATATTCAGGGTTTACAGCGGTAGTAGCAATAGCACAAATGAGCGTATCTGCATATGAAACTGGTTGAAAAAAACGCGTTCGGAAAACCGTCCGACATAAGAAAAAAGTCCCGTTTGCGGAATGTCCTGTCAATGTTATAGATGCATCTTACGGAAATCGGTATGGCAGAAATGCACGGTAAGAAGCCGCACTGAAACCAACAAACTACTATAGACGACCGGATACCCTGCTTTACTTTATGTATGTATATATAAGTAATGCTATTAAGTATAAAATTCACCAAATGTATGTTTTTTTAATGCAAGATAGGCAAGCATTTGACCGCTATCTCACCTGATGGAAAGTGAAGATGCGGCCGAAGATGAAACATGCTTGCCTAGGTACCTATTCACTCTAGACTTGAAGACACCCAGATTGTACCGTTCAGGGAACAAAGACGCAGGCGATGAGTTCGACTCCTTCGGTGTATGGCTCAGACTAAAAAAGAATATTAAGTCTATGCTGTATTAATGATAAACGTAGAAGCGAAACGCTTCGAGCAAACTGGAGGTATGTCATCCATAAACGGATGAAGTTTGACTTGTTGTTTGATGGTAAAAAGGGCACGGAGGAACAATATCATGTAATTCCTTTGCACACTCCAAAAAGTAAACGATAGAATACCGATAGGCTTTACGTAATAAGTTCAGAGTTAAATATACATTCCGTATCTACCAACACTTGTCCTAATCTAATAAAATTGCTTATGTAACCGATAACATCTTTATCAGTAAAGTGCGAATAGTGCAAAGCACCAGTACACAGTTATGTAATCTCAGAATAGAAACATATTGCTCATGTCATGTATACAAACAAACATCCTTCCACCACATGATGGTGTGATGATCTCATACTGTATGATTCTATATTATTTATATTCTACGACGTATCGTATGGCGCCACAGAATAAGAAATACTTATCAAATATTTGCTAATAAATTGAGCGTACGTATTGATACATTAAGTACCTGGATGACCGAGTATGGCTCGGATAAAACACGGATAAAACGACGTTTTCTAAAAATGAAACCTAGCTAGATCGATTTATCGCCCCCGAAACTAAAATTTCATGAAAATCGTTGGAGTCGTTTTTGAGATTCAGTTTATCCTATCCTACTAATATTATAAATGCGAAAGTTTGTGTGTAAGTATGTTTGTTCCCTCTTCACGCTTTAACGGCTGAACGGATTTGGATGAAATTTGGAATGTACATAGCTTATACCTAGCATTAACATATAGGCTACTTTTTGACTTGATAATAGCGGGCGAAGCCTCGGGGCACGGCTAGTATATACATATATACAAGAATAGCTCGTTTTAAGGTTAGATTTTAGTTGTTAATCACGGCACGTGATAATCTTTCAAAAATATTTCTAGGATTTTATAGGTAACGGGATGGACCGATCAATATGCCAGTGGGTACGTAATTGTATTAGTAAGCTGGGGTCCAACGTATACACTGTATATCGTCCCCCAAACAAAATTAATCTTTATTTCGTAGTATTATGAATTATTTTTCTGAACTAAAACATTTCGTTTTTACAGGCACTCCCACGCACTATGTTCCAAAACTTGTATCGCGAAATGTTTTCGTCACACAACTACAATCAGAAACAGAAATTCCCCTTGGGAGAAAATTTGTGTTCGAATCGAAAACGCAGCGTAGAAGCAGGTAGATGATCGGCAGGGCATCACGGCGAGTTCGGCTGGTACAGCTAGGTAGGTATACCGCAGGTAGGTACCGCTCCTATTTCTAGACCAATTTGGCTGTTTTTTTTTTGGGATTTTGCTCCCGCGCGATGCTTTGTCTGGTCCAGTTATATTATCTTTGGTCTGGTCGCTAGTTAACGTTGCATCGTATAATATCGTGACCAATTGTGACATAGGTATTTACAATACAGCACAATGCAAATACTCTTCATTTCACACCAAGAATAATAATTATTAACAGAAAAAAGTAACAATAAAGCAGTACAATCGGCGGCCTCATCGCTAAGCAGCGATCTCTTCCAGACAACCTTAGAATGGAGAGGAAAAAAAAGTTTTACATAAAGTGATCGATGAATATTAGAGATGAAACATAATAATGATTTCATATAAGCTGTGACAAATAATGTTTTTGTATGTATTGGAACGAAAGTTCCTTATCGCGCGTTGCGAAAGGGGGCTAGACGGAAAAAATTAAGACCAAAAGTTGTAACGACACTTTTTGCTATATTTGTAAGCCATACCACGTTCTCGTCCGATCACCGAAGTTAAGCAACGTCGGGCGCGGTCAGTACTTGGATGGGTGAACGCCTGGGAACACCGCGTGATGTTGGTTTTTGCATGTTTCTTTTAATTTTGGAACGAAAATTCCTTATCGCGCATTGCGAAAGGGGGCTAGACGGAAATTGAACTTCGTTCCATCCGGGTGTCCCTTGACACCTCTCAAGATTTTATCTTACAATAGTTGGCAACGCATTCCAAAGACGAGCCGCTTGAACAACAAAAGATCAAGCAATATTTGCCAGCACTGGCTCATTACTCAGTTTTGGCACACTAGAGATATATAAGGTTTACCCTGAATGTATAAGTAGCTACAAACTGAAAGCATTTGGTTTGCGCGGCCGGCGTGCGGAGACGCAGACGCCGTCGCCTCACATGCAGCGATGCCCGCGCCCATGCCACTCCAATCCGCGCGAACCAAATGCGTGTCGTGTATGGCGATATAATATCTAGGGTAGACCGAGGCGATTCGGATCACAGGGCGAATCGGATCAAAATAAGGAATTTGAAAATATTTCAAATTACGCGCGTTGGTAAACGCAACAATAGCTGCACATCTCTTTCTACTTCCCCCTTGCATCTATTGCTATCGGAAATATTTCATTCGCTTTAGTAGTTTAGTGCCAGCGACGCTCGCCAGGGAAGTGGACGCGAGGCGATATCGGTTTTGGTTTCAAAATCTAAGGTACGTAATTATGTTTCCTTGTAATTTTGTTTCAAGCTTTCTTTGAATTGTTTTCGTTTTTGTTTTATTATATTAGGTATGAATGTAATAATCTAAATTCAATTGATTTTTAATGATTATGTAGCAGATATTTTGACAAAACGTAATTTTTAACGGCTAGTGATATGGGGCGAATCGGATCATGTCTTTCGGGGCGATTCGGATCGGTACCTATTTGCAAATTTGCTTAATGTTCATTGTTTTTACTGTTTTAGATGGTTGTTAGAAAAACTGACCAAGGTCAGTGGTCTCAGGAAGATATGAGAAAAGCTGCAGAAAAAGTTCTGAATAAACAACTGACTATACGAAAGGCAGCTGAGAAGTATAATGTGTGATTATTGAAGTTATAGATACACGATAGAAGTGAACATTTTGTATAACAGGGAAACATTTTAATACCCACCACTTTTCGTTACACAAATTGTTAAATTATTGTTAAAGGTTTTGGGAAGACAAGAATATTTCTTCTTAATACCAATGTAATCCTAGAACATAAGTTCATTGGGGATACTGTGGACTATCTTGACTCTCAGCTTATAGCCTAGTTCCTTCCACGAGTGCTCAACCAGCTCCTTCCACGAGTACTCAACAAGCTACCGTTCAACAAGAGGCAGAACAACAGCAAAACAAGATCGAGAATGCCATGAAAGAAATAATTCCTTCTCGACTGAAGAGCCCTGTAGTTACCAAAAAACCTCGCCAGGTTACTAAACCAATTTTACATTTAACTTCACCACAAAGCATGGACATTCTTCGTCTAAAAGACTCCAAGAAAAAAACTGAAACAGAAAATAAGAAATCTTAAGTAGAAGGAAAAGCAAAAGGCAAAGAGAATGCGATGGTTAAGAAGAAGAATAAAGCTACATCTGGACTGAAAGTAAGAGCAGGAGTCTGAGCAGGAGACTGGCACTGCATTTTTTTCTAAGAAAAATTTGTACACCCGCCAACAGAAGACTGGATTCAGCGCAGTGCATGTGAAGAATGGTGCCATGAGAACTGTGCTGATAGAGGTGATGCCAACGGACCATACACTTGTGATTTATGTGCCAATAATGATAACTGATCTCAGAATAAAGATACTCATTGTTTTTATGTAGATTATTTCGTAATAGTTTGGTTTTATTTGATTTTATGGTACATATCTGTTTGATCCGATTAGCCCCCGAATTTGGGGCGAATCGGATATTTCTCAAGTTTTTATTTTTTGTTTGTGAAAGGAAAGATTTAAGTTTTTTTATAAAAGAATAATCCGTGTAGGTATCTACAATAAAGACTGATTGTTGTCTAATGAATAAATGTAACGAACTTTAAACAGAAGTTGCTTTTTTTTAACCTTAAAGTCAAAATGATCCGATTCGCCTCGGTCTACCCTACTGTGGTTTTGGTGTAAATATCTCAGGTAGGTATCTGTGTTTTACCACAAAGCTGATCCCAATGACACACCCTATGCATTTCATCACAAGTCACAACTGCTTAATCAAACCGGTTTTTATGTTAAATTATTCAACATTTCGCCTTGCGTCGCTAGCCGCGCACATTTTGTTATTAAAACTGAAGGTGATTCAATCGGGATCCTCATTTATTAGTGGATGACTATATTTCCCGCCTACGCTCTATTAGCTAGCCCCTGAACATCTTGTTAACATTTGGACTCGTTGAAAACTGTAAGTAGGTACTTACTGCTATAGGAATGTGTAAAGAATTAAGTCCATTGTATTTTTGGGTCAAGGTTAAAGTGAAACTTCATTGAATTAAAAACTACTTATATTGCATAATGAATGTTCATATTATGTGTGAAACTGGTTGTATTTTCTACCGACTCCACAAAAAAGGAGGATGTACTCAAGTCGACTGTATTTTTTTTTTGTTACCTCATAACTACGTTCCACGTAAACCGATATTGATTTTGTTTAAATGTTGTTGCTTTCCAATTGGTCCCATTTAAATTTGATCAAAATCTGATCAGTAGTTCTTGAAATATCGTCAACGATCTTCATCGGGACCTAAAAGTGGAACTCGTCGCTAGTGTTATAAAAAGACTCGCCGAAGCTCATGAACAAAGACTTCATCACCATGTGAATGTTGAGGCAATCCAGCTCCTCGACAACACAGATTTAGTGAGAAGACTCAAAAGAACTAAACCTTTTGAGCTAGTGTAGTGATGTGACAGTGTAATATAGTGAGTGCTATTAACAAAGAACACAAGAACAAAGTGTCTTCCCGATAAAAGAGACAGTAAGAAAAGTGTTATTGGACACATTCTTAATATACTACTCTACTTAGCAGTTTAGGTCAAAATTAAATTACCTATTAGTCTTAAGGCTAGATTGTAATTCCAACGGTGTTCCAAAAGTAATTGGTACATCATTACAAGAAAAAAAAAAAAAAAAAGTAGTTCTTGAAATATCGTCAATAATGCGTGTTTAGTACATCAAATCTGATCAAAGTTCCGAAGATAAAGCGGTGAAGTCGGTTTTTTTTAAGCTTTGGTTGCGTTTAGTTATTAGGTGTGTGTTCAATTTTTTATTAATTACTATATGATTAGATAAACTTTCTACCATGCCATTTATTAAAATTATTCCGAATTAATAATTCGCGCACAAAATTACCAATTTCGATTAGTTTATGCTCACTCAAACTCGTGTTCAGGGATTCAGACTCACTCAAAATCAAGATCTTATTCAGACTCGTTCATGCTCACTCGTGTTCAGACTCGCTCAAGCATTCGTTTATGTTCACTCAAATGTCCAGACTCACTCAAGTTCTATTCACTCCGGCTAGGGTTCGGACTTATTCAAAAATGGTTTTGGAAACAACAGCACTAATCAAAAAACTCAGATGTTTTCCATACAAGTCAACAAACTTGTTGCAGAATTCATTAAAACAACAGTAGCGTTATGACGATATCCATGATGACTTTTCTGTACAAAGTAGCCAAGTCATAGTTTACCACCATTAGTTATAGAAGGAGAATCTGTCACCAAGAATCCTGCAGCTATTCTTGGCTATTGAGAGCCAGTCGTATATCAGGCATCCTAGTGTGTTACTATCCTAGACCAATTCTTAACCTTATTAGCAAGCGAGATAGTGGTAAAAACACTAGCTAGATACATGTACAGCTTTATAAGGATTTATTATTATAGAATATTATTAGGTCAGTTCACCAAACTCCAGTACAGGGATTAGATGCTAATAAAACGGTGAATGTCAATTAAGACTAAACCGGAGATCAAGCAATCGAGCCTTAACTTCTCTTGATGGATGTGACCTTATTTTGTGAACTTAGGGTTGTGCGTTTGTTGTATCCAGAATACATAATATTAGATACTTCGACGCAGAATATATACATACATGTAAATGCTGGTACTTATTTGGCTCAATGTATTAGTATTGCTATTCAAAGAGGCAACGCCGCCAGCATGATGGGCACGCTACCCACTGGTAGTGGGCTCGAGCATTTGAGTTACCTTTAAGCTCGATGCCTTGTAGGTAACTTAGGTTTTTGCTGTACATATAGATGTATATATAGTTTTAGTTTTATTTTAAGAAATATAGGCAATTGGCATTCAGAAATAAATTTAATAATAAGAGATACTTCTACTACTTCGCCCGCGATAAATTGTAGCTTATGTACCTACATTTCAAATTTCAGCAAGATCGGTCCAGCAGTTCTCAAATTATAAGTGTTGTAACAAACCCGACTTTGTTTTATGTAATACACACATATAAGATATACCTACCAAAAAATTATTTACTCCTTTTTATTCACCTTTGCATCAGCAAGGTTACAGGTACTCCTTGTCTAACGAAGGTAATGACGTTGTCTGATGTATTCAATGCAGCCTCTACCCACACCTTCCACACATTTCATACACTTGAGAACAGAATAAAAATCTGACATCACACATTCCTTATTAACAGATGATTCAACGGCAAAAATAGAGAGATCTCGCCAGCTAATTGACATGGTTTCCAAGGTCATATAGAGCTACATAACACTAGTATATTGTCCACAATAGGTAGGCTAGTCTACAATGTATACTCCAGTATACAATGTAGACTAGCCTGCTTTTGTACACAAGGTCACAATGACATGCATTGAACGTGAATGACGCTGATCTCATAGGACAGATCTGTCCGATAGCTGATCACATGCAGTTTTCAATTGGCTGATATCAATAACATTTCATGAGATGTGATTAATGAGTTAATGCCGTGAAAGAGAAAATATGGCATCTTTTTGTATTATTTTCCAAAACTTGTGATTCTGGAGTGTAAATGTGTAATGATGGTGGATTGTTAATGGTAAATACTTAGTGATTGACGATGATTAAAGGCATTCAAAGATGAAAAGTTGATTAAAGATGAAAGAATATCGCATTCAGTCCAAAACTTCAATAGAAGTTCTAATAAAGTTTCTACCAGTTTATTAGGGCATGACTTGACTATGACTTTTGACTTTTATAATTAACTAGTGATTAGCCCCGGCTTCCCCCGGTGCAATTTCCGGTGGATTAAAGAAAAATTACATACGAACCATGTCCTGACAGTTGTTTTGGAGTTATTTTTACATGATACTGGCTAATTGCACAATGATTGTGAAGCCAAAACAAAAAAAGCATTCCATGAACATACTTCGCAACACGCATTGATTGTTATTATTCTTTATACATGAGCAGTAAAAAATGTATCTTGTCTTGTCAAGAATGAAGCCACTGTAAACTTGAATACATCCAGGTTATAAGCCCACCATAACCACTCTATACTTGAATATTCTTAGAAATAGCCTCAGGAAACCAAGATGCCGTCAATGAAGAACTGCCCGTTGGATTAGTTGGGGAGCATGATTAGCCTTCTAAGCTGAGGTATCGGGTTCGATTCCCAGCAGTAACACAAGTTTTCTCCCCAAGGAAAATTTGTTTTTGGTTCTGGTTGTAATTGTGTGCAGGATGTGAATGTTTCTAGCACCCACGACACAAGTCATTGAACTTGGTATTGGGATGTGTGTGTGAAAGCGTTGGTTTAAAAAAATAAGTTCCACTTTTTCCTTATGTATGGATGATGAATGTAAAACCAGAACTCTTCAATGAATAATAAGATGGTATGTTTACCATAAATGGATAATCTGACAAGGTCCACATGGAGTACCTTTGCTCATAAATATACATCTAATGGAAAGTATTTTCATGAATTGTAAATATTTGCAACAGGTGTTTCTATTAATAGTTCTGTGGTTGACACCGATATGAAAGAAATATGGACATAATCTCATCCAATCTTCGGTGAAGGATGCAAATGTCCCGTGTTTGCATCTCACTTGCTAACTGTCACAAACAACCAAATAGTTATTAGGAGTATTAGCGCCTATTATCTGACCTTTGGTGCTAATACCATTTGTATGCAGAGTAATATCCGTATTTTTTTAGGTTTGTAGAGGTTGTACTCGATTTTAAAGTTCCATTTCAAAATTTTTGGTTGTTTTTTCTTTTATTACGAATTGTATCATTGTTCCTTTGGTAGGCATAGCAGATTTATGCCCTTCTGAGGTTTGAGAAAATTGCAGTTGCAGGTGCAATAACAATTGCAAATTCGAGTTGCATAGAAGCAATGTACTGAGTAACGGGTAACTACAGATAGGCATACACCAATTGATCATTAAAATAGGTCATCTTGTTACCAATTTTGTGCACCTATTTGTACAGTCTTATGTACTGTAGTGACAGTACGTGTGAGAATAAACACATTAGAAAGCCATTAAGTTCTCGATTAGACACATAACGCACAGCTGATGAAACAAATAAAAAAATATATAATAGTGCAGGAAAGGTTCAAACACATTAATTGAGGCCAATATAGGTGCAGTAGCTTCTATTAGCAGTTGCTTATGATTGATAATACATTAGCTTCATACTGAAAGTAGGTCGGGGCATTATTAAACTGATAATTTTAATTTAACTCCATAAGTGGTGCACCAATTTTGGAATCATCAAATTAAACTAAGAAATTAATAATAAGTATACTAGAAAGTAGATCTAAAGTGATTAATACATGAAATACACAAGTCATGCATGAAAAGTATTAAATTGGACTCGTCAAGATTAAAAATAATAAAATTAATATATATTAAGAGTAAAATTTAAGTTTTATTTTAGATTATTTTAAATGAGTTAAGTAAGAACCCTTTCAAAATGCCATGTAAAGTATTTTCTGCTACACTGAATTCACCCTACACTAAGTACAAAGACTTGTTTTGTGGATGCTGGAAACATACATCACACACAATACCTGGGACGGGAAGTAAAAATGTCCTTTGGGAAACTGTGCTTCTAACAGGAATCAAACCAAGATCTGCAGCATAAAAAGCAAATAGTTCTCTCTGCACCAACAGGGTCATGACAATTCAAGATATTTATAAATATTAATTAAAGAGATAGATAAGTTATTCATAAGAAATATATTTGAACTGCCCGTTGGCTTAGTTTAGGTATGTTCGCCTATTAATCTGGGGTATCGGGTTAGATTCCCGACTGTAACACAATTTTTCTTTCTAAGGAAAATTTGAGGTTCTAGTTCTGCTTGTGATTGTGTGTGTGAAGTGAATGTTCCCGGCACCCACGACACGATCAAACTTAGTGTGGGACTGAGAGTTTGAAAGCATTTATGTATCGGATGATCTTTGATTGTCTACCTAAAAAGTTGGGAATAGTGAATTGTAATATATAGAATGTTATATTTTATTGAATATAACATTATAAAATGTAATATTTCAACATGCAGGTAAGTATCCATAGTTAGTATGCCTACTAGATATGATATGAGTAGCAATCAGGCATACACCAAGGCTAATCCAAGCTAAGACCTAGTTTTCTGTTGAGGTTTGGTTGTACTCACTCATTTTGACAGCAATCAATATCACTAGATCAACGCTTATCCATATTGTAGAATACATTTAATAACTGATATTGTCACTAAATAACAAAAGTAGCATTTTTTCAAGTAGAAATGTAATAGTTACTATAAAATAGAGAAAGGGACTTTAGAAGGTAAATTTGTGTGTAGTAAGTATTGACATTGTATGTGTGAAACAATTTTAGGTACCAAACAAATGAAACAAGTCATTTGTTTGGTACTTAAAAGTTGTTAATAAAATAAACAAATGACTCTGCAAATTTAATCTTTGGATGGAAATGACATTGAAGCAGAGCCAGATTTTGGTATGCATAATGTGATGATTCAGTAGATTTGCAGAAGTTTACAGTTGTTTACCAATGTGTCCATTGACAATCATCTCAAGAAGAGTCACAGCCGGCTGAGGACAGGCACACAGAAATACAAGTGACTAAAGCAAGTTGTAAGAGATTAATGAGTTGAATTAAGATTAATTAGAATGCGCGAACGTGCGGCCCGCTGCGGCACGTAGGGCGGGTCCTGAGGGGAGCCGCTCGTCGGTGATACTCACATTATAAATAGAGCTTTCAAAACCATTGCCAATGCATGTTTACTACTCGTATGAGCCGACTAATGACCTTGCTCTCCCGACTGCTGGATGGAACCGAAAGTCGTTTTATGTTTATAAATCAGTTCTCATGACGTCATTGTGACCGAATTATCCACGCAAACCCGCAAATCTAAAGGACATTCCGAAACGGACGCAAACATAGTACGCATAGCGCGAAATCGCAACGAATTCCATGGGAACCTTACACGTTTACAGTATGGTGCGCCACAGAATCTGGAAAGTATCGGTGGAGGAACACCCTATTCGCACATGACGTGATTATAAAGTAAATACTTACCAGCTTTAGTTTTCCGCTTTCACTTAGTAACAATATCACTGATCACTGCACGAATCAATTCACATTTACAGTTAATTTAACAGAATTTTAACAAAAGAACAAAAGCATCGGCGTAGTTAGCGGTGTAGGGATCGCTCCGTTCAACGCTCAACAACAATGTTTCCCACTCACTACTACATCGATCTCGGAAGTCACTCGCAGCGGCAAGCGGCAGCACCGTGGCGAATGGAATGGAACCGTGGAACGAAACGTGAAATGAACGAATGAACGAACGAAAATATGGGTACAAGTTACAAGCGCGCGTATACTGAGTCGCGAGAGTGCACGTACACTGGATCGGCGGCACGGGCGGCGGCAGCGGCGCGACGCGCGGCTGCGGTTTCGGTCGGACTCGCCCAACGGGTGACGTAATGACCGGCTTTACCATAAGCGGTAGCGGAATAACGTTATCACGCACCGCGCTACCATGGAACAGAGACTACACTACATAATATAATAGCGGTGTGCGCCTGTGCGGACCACATTTAAGTAGCAGTAGAGATAATAGATAGTTTAGTAGGTACTAGGTATTTTATATCAATTGTTATTGTTGTTATAGCTAGTGTGGTGGTAGTTCCTTACCTATTTATTATTATCTCATATGGTTTATTACATATTTTATGGTCCTATTGCACTTCGACATTTTATATGTAGGTAGTTATCTTTAAAATCAGAATCAGAATAGTTTTTATTGTATAACTGCGTTATAAACAAGGTGTTAAAAAAACATGTTTGGTATTGGTGGTAACCGTCTGCCCATTTCGGGTGTACAATAACAAGTACTTAAATAATAATTAAACGCAAGCAAAGCTTAAAAAACCGACTTCACCGCTTTATCTTCGGAACCTTGATCAGATTCAACGTATTAAACACGCGTTATTGACAATAACTCAAAAACTAGTGATCTTGACCAAATTTAAATGGGACCACATGGAAAGTAACAGCTTTATAATAAAAAATAATCATCAAAATTGGCGCACAAAGAAAGAAGTTATGAAGTAACTTTTGAAGTCGGTTAAGATGAAGTAGGTTCCAAATTGGACGATTCATCCTCACGAATATTAAAGATTTGACCTTTAAAAACGGTCGATTAACAGCATTTTTTTATGTGTAATAAATGTTCACAAAATATTTTATCCGGATATGTTTATCGATACACGATTGAATAAATTTGGCTCGATAGAAAAAAACATTCAACTTTACTAAAAAACACCAAATTTCCCGTTCCCGTCAGTGGAATGAATCAACTTTCTTCTGTTTCTATAAAAGATATTTTTTACAAAAATATTGGGTGTAATCCCAACAAACATTCAAACCTCGTTGTGAACTAAATTTTTTTGTAAAAGGGTAATATTAATTTTAAAAATATATGAAAGCGCGCACGCTGACTATGCAAGCAATTCTACAAGGCTACAAAGTTTGGCTCCAGTCCGCCAACTCGATACCAAGTTGCCTCAAAAACGAAAACATCGTCAATGAAGTCCACAGAATACGCATTATTAAGGATAACTCAAAAACGACTAGTCAGTTCTTGATCAAATTTAAATGGGACCAATTGGAAAGCAACATCTATCAAACAAAAAGAATCAAAATCGGTTCACGTGCAAAGAAGTTATGATGTAACACATAAAAAAAAAATACAGTCGACTTGAGTAGGTACTGCCTCCTTTTTTGGGAAGTCGGTAAAAAGAGTGACTAGCTAACCTGATGAAGGCTCCACATATGTTTGGAAGTTTTGCAACGAAACGCCATTAAATATATTATTATCAATGGTTCTGTAATAATAATTAAAGTTAAACACAAACAAAGCTTAAATAATTAAACGCAAGCAAAGCATAAAAAAACCGACTTCACCGCTTTATCTTGCATACCCATTATTGACGATAACTCAAAAACTAAATATCAGATCTTGATCAAATTTCAATGGGACCACATAAAAAGCACCAGTTTTCAAATAAAAAAAAACATCGAAATCGGCTCACAAAGAAAGAAGTTATGAAGTAACTTTTGAAGTCGGTTAAAAACGAGAACATCGTCAATGTAGTCCACAGAAACCGCATTATTGACGATATTTCAAGAACTACTGATCAGATCTTCATCAAATTTAAATGGGACTAATTGCAAAGCAACATCTTTCAAACTAAAACATAAAAAACCGTCAACTTGAGTACCTCCTTCTTTTTTGGGAAGTCGGTCGGTCGGAAAAAGAATAGGGAGACTGAATTTCTCCTGCATTTTTGGAGATAGACGATGCTAATCTTTTTATCTCAAGTAAGCTTGCTGGAAATTAGCCTACGAGCAACTATTTTCCAGCATTTCATATAATCCTATCATGAATGTTTGCACCAACACATCGATCTCCAATCCTTGAAATGTGTATGTGACTTTGTGGCTCTTTTAAGTCCTCTACCAGATTTCCTACATTTAAACACTGATAAACATACTTATCCAATGTATATTTCATATTAACTGTACAAGAAAATTAACCAAATTGGCACCATATTTATACGGATGCCTCCAAACGTTTGGAGGCATCCGTATAAATATGGTATTACGTAACTGATATTACGGTAGTGCGTAGGTATTTATCATTTTGAATTTAACATACAATAGGTACAATACAATACATTACAATAATTCTTTATTGCACACCAAATAAAAGTAAAATTGTAGAACTTAAAATAATACAGTTATATGAGGTAGTACAATGGGCGGTCTTATCGCTTTAAGCGATTTCTGCCAGACAACCTTTGGATGGACAGAAAATGTGCAGGATGATTTGGGTTGGTGTGGCGTTCTATACTAATATAATATATCTAGATAAATAAAAATAAAAATAAAACATACATAATACACATATACACAATATATACATATAATATATACCTATATAAACAGCTAACCAAATAACATTACGTACTTATAGATGGACCAATAATGTTTAAATACCAACGTTTTAAATATGGCAATAGATTTAGCTTGCCTGATGGGCACAGGCAGCGCATTCCACAGACGGACAGCTTGAATTGTGAAAGACCTGTCATAGGTATGTGATGTGTGAGCAGGCATTTTCAGTACATAGTGCACTAAATTAAATGCCCCTCTGAGATATCCGTGTTCACGGGAGAATTTCTTGCCATCGTTAAAACTATCAAATATGTTTTATCACTGAGACACTTTAATTGTAAGTGACCCAATTACTACCTACATTACAAGCTTTAATGGGATCTGCATTTCCCGCTTATTGTAGAAGCCCTACATACATTTTATCAATGCGTTTTGAAGGCTTATCGATTTGTATGGGTTCCTTGTCACTGTGGTATTAAAGTTATTAATGTTAGTTAAAAACAAATAATTTCGAATAGACTGAGTAAAGAGTGGTTAAACGTAGTTACTTATAGACTATGCTAATAGTCAACCCTAAATAGTAAGAAAAGCCGTCTCATTAATCTTTTTAGTACGTACTACATTACAAGTGCTTATCTTGGTACCTAAGCCTTGTTTATATATAAATATATAAGTCATAATAAGTCGTACCTATATGGATGGAAGATCAGTGTGTGGTTGTAAGTCCGCGTTATGCCGTGCATCTAGCGTGAAAGAATGTCGAAAGGTACCTATATCAGATTCCCGAGGGAGGCCTTTATACGGAAATAACAGACACTTCATCCTGAACGTTGGATGTTGTGTTGATGAGAACTTTAATGGGGATATTAAAGTTTAAAACTTAGGTAGCTTGTTTGCCCTGTTTTGTGAGAAATCTCGCAGGCGTATCGACATGTTATTTGATGTTACGGAGATTTTATAACGATATCATATTTTAAGTGTTCGAAGGAGTTTCCAGTTCAACGTGCGAGCGCGTTTTATCATGTTTTGTCTTATATAAGTGAGTACTACCTAGTCACCACAGTAGCAATCTGTGGCTTTTATTATGACTTTTCATGTAAAAGCTATGGGTACGCTATCACCCATCGCTACAATATCTTTGGTTGAATATATGTACCTACGAGTATATAATTATAGTTTAGTTTGTTATCAGACAGTTATTCCAATCAGTATTTTAGTTAAAATAAAGTAAATTTATTATTTTATTAAGTTTAGTGTTTTAAAATCCAAATGAAATGTTTATAACTACTCCTTAAAACCTTTTTACCCTGCTTTTTAGGATTACGTACCTCAAAAGGACTTTATTTTAGTCAAAATAAAAATAAATTTATTATTTTATTAAGTTTAGTGTTTTAAAATCCAAATAAAATGTTTATAACTACCCTTTAAAACCTTTTTACCCTGCTTTTTAGGGTTACGTACCTCAAAAGGAAAAAACGGAACCTTTATAGGATCACTTTGTTGTCCGTCTGTCTGACTATCAAGACCCTTTTTCTTAGGAACGCGTGGATGTATCAAGCTGAAATTCATATAAAATACTCAGGTTTACTGTAACTTGGAGCTGTGAAAAAATCAAACTTGTAAGCCAACGCAATCAAAAGATTCAGCCGTTTATGCTGCTAATTTTCGACTCTCGCAAGGGAATCAAAACCTACAGGGTACTTCCCGTGAACTCAGAATCTTGAAATTTGGTACGAAGCAACATCTTGTAGCACAGGTAAAGGAAACATCGCGAAAGGCAAAATAAATTTTAGTTACATCATACAATAATTTCATTTAGCAATAAAAATACCATAACTTTTACTTATATACCTACAGGTTTGTACGGAGCCCTCGGTGCGCGAGTCCGACTCGCACTTGGCCGGTTTTTTCATAGTTATGCATCAAATTGTGAATTAATGTACGTGTACATTTGACATTACTTTGATTAACAAAAGCTACATAATTATTGAATATGACAAAGAATTGCCATATTGCGTTTTAAAAGTCTCAACTTATATCACTTTAGGATTGTTGTGTTATTGTAGGTCCTATGTGCCTATATTATATGTACCTATATATTCGAAATTAGAATCAAACCGTCAACGGTTTGTAGCGTTTAATATATAGATTTTAATATAGATGCCAAGAGAGGTAGAGATGCCAGAGCTTGGCAAACATCTAAAGCCGATATAAAATTTAATGACCACCTTCATCTGTTCAATTCAATTTTGCTGGATTAATTTAATTTCATGCTGATAAATACGTTAATGTATCGTCAGCAATATGTTTATTAAGAAGGCTCGCATATGCCTTCTATATATATATATATTTTGTTAACCAGCTAGTAATATATACGGGTCAATTGCGTATAGTTCCTAAAACTAAGCTATAACTATATACAGCAAAAACCTAAGTCACCTAAGACATCGAGCTTATAGTTAACTCAAGTGCTCAAGCCCACTACCAGTGGGTAGCGTTTCCATTATCCTGGTGACACTGCCTCTCTGAATTGCAATGCTAATACGTTGAGCCAAATAAGTTGAAAAAATAGTTTTATTACGGTCTTCCACCCAAAGGACTCAAACGAGAATTCATTAAAGATTTGTACACACCGCCCTAGCGACTTGAAAGCTTTTTGGTAAAGACCATTTTACACGACTACCAAAATCAAAAATACTTATATGTTCATAATAAATTGATCAATTTGAACGCTCCGATCACGAAGGATGGAAGGAAGTAGGGCTTCATCCGTTCTAGACTCTACGATCAAACGTTCATTGTACGTTATGTAAAGACTGCCTGCCTCAGCCTGCCTCAGGGGTCGATTACGCAACCGTCTAAGGCACCTTGCAGCCTGTTCAGCCTGCAACCTGACCCGAATAGACTCGCAAACGATTTGAAATTTAATGATATACCTAGAAGCCATCTCATCATTTCGTTCGAGCGAAGAATTCAGTCGGCCAAATACCAGCCACCAAGTTTGTTCCTTGAAAATTTATAAATTGTTTTATATATAAAAGAGTGCAAAAAATATCCGTTTGCGTGAGGTGAGAATAGGGGTTAGAAATAAATGGTAATATTATTTATTCTATAAAGGTGATTTTATCAATCGATTATAGAAGGTAACAAAATTCGACATTATGCGTTATTAATTCAAAATTGATCATGTTATATTATCACCAAATCACATTTATTATTTCGCCAAAAGTTTGGCTTTTTTTAGTTTGGTTTCTTTACAAATAGCAAACCTGACTGAAGCCAGGAGAGCCTGGGATTTGCCATGCCCAATGAGGTGAGGTTATCCTCACAGTGACTGTGGGATCAGCCGCTCTTTGAACTAGCACGGAAACATCTTTTAGATACGTGTCCCAGCGTCACAGATTATGCTCGACTTCTAGCAGTTTCTGTACGTAGAGTCCGGGCTTTGGTTGCAGGACATCCCCTCTTTAATTATGGTACACTTATACTCTATAAGTGTGGCATATAAGTTATAGATCCATCTGCTTTCCGTCTTGCTATATGCTTACGTTTGGGTGCAAGGTGCTATGTTGCCCATAGGTGTCGGTGTGGTACTGCTGTTGATCAGTTCGGTCACCATGGCCTTTCGTGCCAGAAAAGTGCTGGCCGAATTTCCTGCCACTCCAGCCTCAACGATATCATTCGCCGGGCTTTTACCAGCGCCAGTGTTCCAGCAATTCTCGATCCGAATGGTCTGATTAGGAAATATTGGCAATCGGCCCGTATTTTGAATATTATTTGGGATACACTAAAAAAAAACTAAACATAATTCTCTTAATTTTGCTCTATTTTATTATCAGAACAATTAATTGTACCACTTTTTTTATCGCACTGTACTAATTTCCGGTAGTGGTCGAGTTAACATCCATAAAGATATATATAAAAATGAAAGTGACGGCTCGACCGCGCGGTCGAGTTCTGGTCGGTCGAGATAACAACCAACTCAACTGAAATAGAAAATGTATTTAACAAACTATCGTTAAAATAACATTGAGTAAAATGTCAATTCACCCTCAATATTCAAAGCAATTAACCAAACAATCAACACTATTACGGTTTTACTTGGGTTTTACACTCAAAGGACTCGAACGAGAATTCATTAAAGCTTTGTACACACCGCCCTAGCGGATTGAACGCGTTTTGGTAATGACCAATATACACGACGACTACCAAAAAAATGCAGTGATTTTCTGGCCTGGTGTGTGAAATTTTAACTATATTAATACTAGCCGTGCCCCGCAGCTTCGCCCGCTATTATCAAGTTAAAAAGTAGCCTATGTGTTAATCCTAGGTATAAGCTATGTACATTCCAAATTTTATCCAATTCCGTTCAGCAGTTAAAGCGTGAAGAGGGAACAATCAAATTTATGTGACGGACCTCCTAAACGGCTGGACCGATATTGATAAATTTTTTGTGTGATCTGGTGGAATCAAAAATTCCGAATTCGATCCTATAAATAATGTTTTTTTAATTTACGCGGGCTAAGCCGTGGGAAACAACTAGTATAGTACAATAATTAAACACAAACATAGCTCAAACAAATCGATTTCACCACTTTATCTTTGGAACCTTGATCAGATTTAATCTATTAAACACGCATTATTAACGATAACTCTAAAACTAGTGATCAGATCTTGATCAAATTTAAATGGGTCCATATGGAAAGCACCAGCTCGCAAATAAAAAAATCATCAAATCGGCTTACAACGAAAGAAGTTATGAGTACACATAAAAAAAATACAGTCGAATTGAGAACCTCGTCCTTTTTTGAATTCGGTATTACCTACAAGTGTTGTTACATTTATAGGTACTAAATTAAATTGCAATAAAAACTGCTGTTATAACGCGGGAACTTTTCTTAGTTTTCGAGTAGAATGTTTGCCGCCTGTTTTTTCTAGAAGTTGTTCAATCAGAGTCTATAATAAAATAGTAAAGTAGGTACCTGTCATGTAAATAAATAACATTTATTGGTATTGACATAGTTAAGACGCCTAAAATGTACATCCCCTTTACTGATATTGTCCAGTAAAGGGACTATTCATACACACACAATAGTGGACGTAATCAGGCAAGGTTGTCTGGGGCAACATATTATTATTTGGCTCAACGTATTAGCATTGCAATTCAGGCAATGCCACCAGCATGAAGGGAACACTTCCCACTGGCTTGAACACTTGAAGTACCTATAAGCTCGGTGCCTTGTAGATTACTTATATAGGTCTTTGCTGTAAGTGTATAGATGTATATAGTTTTAGTTTAGTTTTATGAAGTATATTGGCGATTGTTTTGTAGATAGATCTTTAGTGTCACATATTTGTTGAATAATATGTACGTAGTATCATATGTACTTTACATATTAAGGCTGCTGTCGTCTTGACATCTGTATGTCGACTTATATTTGATGCTTGCTGTAAAAGTCTCAAATTTTGTGTATGCGCGAATAACTGTAATGTACAATATTGAAGGTACCTATATATCTATTATAGGTAAATCAATCAATAGTTCGAATAAAAAGAGACATAAACTATATACTTATAATGTGAGTAACCATTTAAATGTATGAAGGATATTTGCTTTACGTGTTAATAAGTACTATACAATAAAATATTCTTTATTGTACAAACAAAAAGATACAAACTTAAAACTACGAAATTAATATTATGAGGCAGTACAATGGGCGGTCTTATCGCTTGCAGCGATTTCTACCAGACAACCTTTGGATGGACAGTAATTGTAGTAGCAACTGAGGTCGGTGGAGGTGTATACTTATTCACTTATTTGTAGGTATACTATTACATTTATGATGAACTTGGCTCGTGGCTTACGCGATTCAAATGATAACTTTAAATTAACAATTTACGTGTAACTAGTTCTTGCATGCATTTTATTTAGTGCGCGTCAGATACCTTAAAGTGAATTCTTAAAATTAATTTCTAAATTTGGGGAGCATTACTTAGTGTAACGATGGGTAAGGTACGCTGAAGATTTCACGGCTCTATCATACCTGGATTTAGATTTGCGTTCACACGTTGATTGATAGTCAATCAGCGACACAATGTTTTTTTTATATAAACGTGTGTCCTCATTACATGACTTAAACGTAATAAATTTAGTATCTTCTATTGGATTAGATTTATTATAATTTCAGCAATTTAATCGCATAAAGGCAGAAAAACCACCAGTGACAAGAAAATTTACTACAAAGCTCATTCGTAGTAAAAAAAAACAAAGGTATCACATTGTATCAGTTATGTTACTCGTACTTATATTGAATCCAAGAGACGAGTAATTTCTTCAATTTCACTCTAGAAGTTCTAGGGTTACACAAGCCCTACGGTCCGTGCCTGGTTACGTCCAGTGATATAGTTGCGTAAAGAAAATGAAGAGGGGAGACTCGTTACTGTGTTCAAAGCTATTTATTGATTGCGGAAGGCAGGGGTCTCATCTCGACTGTGGCGTTCATTCTGTCTGTGCAGCTGTTGTGGTTTTTATATAGTCATGGAGTGTACAATATTTTAGCCATCGTCGCGTCGTTCGAATTTGTATATTTAATAATCGATTGATACTTTATTTAATTGATTATTAAGTATACAACGTATATTTGAAGTCAGTTTAATTATGTCTGAACATAGCCATCGTGAGGGTTAAATTAATTAAGTTTTGTTAAATGTAATGTGTGTGTGATGTGAATGTTTCCGGCACCCACGATACAAGTCTTTAAACTGAGTGTGGGGCTGTGAGTGTGAATGCGTTTGTTTGTTTGTAAATGTTGCAATGCTTGATGATATGTTGCTGATATGATAAAAATATAATTTATACCGCCGAGATATATACATAAAAAAAAAATTACACAATATTCACAAATTGGAACAGAGTCAAAAATAATATAGGTCTCATTCTAACCGTTTGAGAAAATAGCAGGAACATATGGGTAATACACCATCAGGACAGTTTATTTCAAAAACATTGTTAATTATCTTTTGTCACTTCTTAAAATTTAATTCGTTGTACCTTCATGTGACATCACGACGTCGCGTCGACGCAAGATTGTCACATTCAATTAATTAAACAAGATGACATATCGGGAAGAATAATTAACAATATGTATTTAATAATATATATGTATGTTATATAATAATTAAAAATATGTTGTAACATGATTTAATTATGATTTAAAAATATGTGATTGTGCACCACAGACAAAACAACCAATTGACTGATTATCTAGATTTATCTTTGTTGTTCCATAATATGAATGAACGTTGGTATTTTATGCCGTGAAAGTGAAAAAATAGCGCATAAGATTTTTTATTGTATATCACAACTTGTTATACTTCGAGTGTTAATGTGTAATGATGGTGGATTATTAGCTATTAATAGTTTGTGAACGTACATGAGTGTAGGCAAATCATACATAGCCCAGTAGCCAGGGTATTGCTACGGTATCCCCGTAAGAGTGACCGCCGTAAGAGGCGACTAAAAAGGGTCTTTTGGGCACGGTGGGGGTTAGAGTTTGGGCTCGAACCACCATTCAAACTAAAAAATCGGTAAAAAATTGTTGGGTAGGCTGTAACTTGTACTACAAACGCTAGTACTAGAGTTGGTTCATGAATTTCTATCGGTCTGAATACCCGATGCAGGTAAAAGTATTGAACAAAATTGAATTTGTTTTATTTTTAGGTTTTCGTATCTCTTATAGGAATAAATAAATAAACCCAATATATACCATCACTTCGTTGACCGTCCGTCAGTCTGTCTGTCAAATTGTCAAGCCCCCGTTTTAGACAAATGATTGGAGGTAAAAACATGTAAATGATATTATAATTTCTTTTTTATTTGCTCTGACTTACAAACTTGATTTTTTCAGCTCTCAGGTACTGAAGAACTAAGTTATTTGATATAAACCAAACTTGATAAGGGATTTTTGACATGAGCAAAACAAAATGTAAGGTAAAACACTCCCTGATCATAAAATTTACAAAAATGGTGGAAAAAATACAGTTTCTAGATAATTCCCGTAAAGCACGAACTATCTTCATAACTCTTGGTGTGCGAGTTAGACTCGAACTTGTCCGTTGATATAGATTTGAAGATAGGGGGCCGCGCTAGAAAAAATGTGACACCAAAAACATCAAGTACCTGGCACATACAACGATGCCGCGCGCGGTGACCAGCATGGTGGCGTCGTTCCTCGCCGAGTATAGCTTCTCACGAGCGTTCAAGAGCGTCTACTCCGGTCGCCATACGTTCGCCATGGGGGTGCTCTAAGAGAGCTGCCTCTCACTAGCTAGCTACGTCATCTACACTGATTTTGACATTTGGGCTCCTCAGTAAGACCAGATGCTATCAGGAGAACGCGGATTCACACTAGCCCTCTTCGCCAACAACAGTGCATACCTTGCTTCTTCAAGAAGTGCTGATATAGCCGCCGGCAGAATACAGCGACCTCAAGCCATTTTTTCGGAGTGGCTAGACCGGAAGGCAGCGTCGTAGCTGAAGCTAAGAGGCGAAGACAACACTTAGGAAAGTTCTGTGAAGTACCTGGGTGTCCATATCGACCGGTCGTTGATCATGCGCCCGCAGGTAGACCACGCTGTTCGCATGACGAAGGCTGCCCGCGCTATGTTTCGACCGGTCTTCGTCTCGAAGCTTCCGCTGAGAACAAAACTAAATCTATACAAGAGCTACATAAGGTCTAGGCTAACCTACGCTGCCCTGGCATGGTATGCACCGTGCTCAGCCTCCTAGAAGAAGCAACAACAAGTCGTACAGAACGTTGTCCTTAGACAGTGCACAGGGCCGTTACGTCCGCATTGGCACGAGACGTCAAACTCGAAACGATGAAAGAATTCGTGGTTCGTTTGGCGGTATGTACGTTCGTGATGAAATCGAGCGACACCTGAGAAACATTGCGCCACGCCACGCGTCATCATCCCTTAGGACGAAAATAGCCAGAAGGGATGAGGCAACTATCGGACACGACACAACCAACTCTTTGACCCAGGACAGGCCGTGAGTGCTGTAAGTTCCCGAGACGTCCCAAAGTACGGACAAGGAGGAAGGAAACACAGCCATAAGAAAAAATATTTGTGGATATATCATTGATGATGTATCCACAAACGTTGATGATATAGATACGTCCGGGACCAGAATGCACGAATGCACCCAGCCTGGAGTAGCTCACAAAAGCACGGACGCTTTTGTTGCACAGCATTGTCCAGAATGGAGTGGACACATTACAAGACTACCAAGGTAAAATACCACGCTCGCATGGAGTAGCTGCTCCCAACACCGAGCCCAGGTAGCAATTACAAGAGTATCAAGGACTGATTCCCACCAATTCAATAGAGGGCACGTGAAAGGGGCCACTAACTATAATCCAGTCTATGGGCAACTGTGAAATAAGTCCTCTCCTTTATAATTTTAGAAGCTATGTCTCCTATATAACTACGTAGTATGGAAATGCTCCTCGTGGTATCTAGAACACTTCACTGCTGGTCGTAAGTCAAGGTCAAGACGACACAAAGATGGCCGTCGACAATAGTAGGTTTTGTTAATTTCTGCAGTTTTATTTCATTAAGTAGGATAAACAACCGAATTAAGGACCTCCTGCTTTTATGTCGGTTAAAAAAGACAAATACTAACGAAACGGGTATTAAATGAAATAACTTAAAAACACCGTTTCAAAAATAACACACGTTATTAGGGTAGTTAATGAAGTATATCATAAGATAATTATGTTTATTGTAGGTAAATATTTGTGGGTACTAATTGTTAGGTATTCGTTTTTTATACTATAGTTATATTATAGTTATAGTTTTCTTTTTCACAACATAATTCTTGAAATTATGCTATGATAGTTTATTAAACAAGATTGTAAGAGACTGAATCCTACGACACAGGACTAGTGTGGGGCTCACTAAAATATATATGTTTTTTCCCGTATCTATCCGTTACCCATCCACCGGACTTACTAAAAAATGTTTGCTTAAGCTAAAACACAGTCGCCGCTTTCGGGAAGTTATCGGTAACGTAATTATGTTCTAAAGCAGCGAAGTAGCAGCAGTACGCCTGTTCTGAAACAGTATTCTTACCTTGTAGGCAAGTATTTCTAACGATGTTTAGTTTCAAGGTAATTGAGAGTGCAAAGCTGGTCTTAATTCTAAAATACGTACAATAGAGCCAAAAGGTTCTCACACCGAATTAACGATTTATCCTTTTCTTTATAAATCTCAGGTGTTGCCAGTTATGTAGTAGCAAAAGTATCAATAGACTTGTTGATGATACCTAATTTACCAACAAGTTGGAACCTACAAGGAGAAGAAGGTTCTCGAGATATCGTCTCTGTCAGTCTATTCTACAAATACTTCCGAAAGAAATCTTTGACATCTTCTGCATCTCGCTTTTACATTCAAACGCTACGAATTCGTCACTGCGATCCGCATATACTTACGTGAAGATCGTATATATCATGTTTTATGCATTTGTTCTAGCTTCGTACCTGTATGACGTGGAATGATCTTCCGCCCGAGATCTTCTCGCTTCGAGGTGATTTGGAGAGCATAAAAGACCTCTTCGTAGGTAACACATGCACTGGTAATTAGTACACCTTAAGTGACCTCTAACTATTAGCAGTGCCACGTGCTCAAGATCTTTCAAAGACGTCATAGCTGGTGTTTTGAAACCTTTACAATGTATTGTTTGTATGTTGGTCGGCCTTCGCTTTGTAAAAACTTCCAACTTCTTTATTTCATAAAGTTGGTAAAATACACAAACCTACGCAGTACTCCTTTGGCTTCCCTCCTGTTCTGACGGCATTTGTGGGACGTGAAAAGGTCACCGCGCAACGTAAATAGCAGAAATAACTAATAATACTTATTTTTAGAAAACTGAACATTAAAAATTGATTATGAAAATACATAATAATATATATAATTACTTAAGCGATAGTTGTGCATGTGTGAACTTCTACTACTTCTAACCCGAGGGCGCAGGATAATTAATAGTGGTAGCCTACCAACATTGAAGATCTTAGCATTCGTAAGGCGCTTTCTCATGCTTCGTAGGTGGCAACACTGCACCGAAATACAGTCTTAGTCAACATCAAGTCCGGAAAGCTGTCACCAAAATCTCTTTTATTGCTGCCGGCACATGCAGCTATCCTAGAAAGTAGCGTGTTTACGACCCTCAACCACATTATCATCACTTATCATCAGGTGAGATAGTAATCAAATGCCAGTCTATCAGAGATAAAAAGATACCTACCTAGTTGTTTGGTGTACGTAATAAGATTTTCAGTTGATGCATTTTATGAACTTAAAGTGCAGTTGATGCCTTTAATTAATTTAAAGGTACTAAAATTAGAATAAACATATAATACGTGCAAAAAAGCGCAAAGAAAAACAATTCGCACAAAATGGCCAAATGAAAATTGAAATGAATAGAACATACTCATGAACATAATATAACGTACTCGTCTTCAACGGGCGTGTATGGGAAGTTAGTCTCGTGAAGCTTTGGCGGAGGGCTGCTTTCTGGCTCCTCCTGGAGGGGACTCTCATAGATTAGGGTCTCCACCATGGATCCCTTGGAACTGCCGAATGACACCCTGGGGAAGATAGAAAAAATTCGTCAAGTCGATGTGATACAATCACATACAGGTGAGGTGGATTACTCGCTGACAAACCTATCCACTGACATGCCTAAGGCCCAGCCACGCGAGCAGGTTAGGTAGGTGATTTAATGTCAGACCAATCTGCGGACACGTCTAAGGCCCACGCCATCAAGTAAGGTAGGTAACTCGCTGACAGCCCAATCTGCTCACGTGAGTAAGGGCTAGCCACGCCAACAAGTTAGGCAGGTAACGCACTGACAGACCAATCTGCTGACACTCCTAAGGCTCAGCCACGCCAGCAAGCTAGGTAGGTAACACTGACAGACCAACCTGCTGTCACGACTAAGGCCCAAAAATGCCGGCAAGTTAGGTAGGTAACTCGCTGACAGACCAATCTGCTATCGCGACTAAGGCCCAGCCACGCCGGCATGTTAGGTAGGTAACTCGCTGGCAGATCAATCTACTGTCGCGACTAAGGCCCAGCCACGGCAACAAGTTAGGTTGGTAACTCACTTATATAGTCCAATTTGCTGGTTTAAGGCCCCGATCCTAGATAGTAGAAGAAGATGCTAGAAGGTAAACACAAAACACCTTTTTGTTTATTTGATGTTTTCATTAAAAACGTGTTTAGGAGGAACCACTTATTTGCCTAAATCTTGCTTAGATACACAAATCAGAAGTTAGCATCGAGATAGGAGACAAACCTTCGGTTTGTAAGGAAGTTACTATTCTAGATAACATCGAAATAACATACACTAATAGTAGTACATCTATAATTAATATATAGATGCATAGATGCAGTAAACAATATACACTTAATAGAACCTCTTTTTGAAGACGGTTTATACAATTATTTTAATTGTGTCTAATGAGGTTCTAAAGTCTAGGCAGTCAATCACAAAATAAAATTGTCACTTTTGTAAACAAATACTCAAAGTATAAAAGTCCCATACGGAAAAACATTTTATAACATATACAACAATTGAGGCTGAATTGTAGAGTTTCTGAAAAATATCCACAGTCAAAAACTCTACTAATTTTATTCGCAATCAACGTGTCAATTTAGCGATATTTTTACCTTGCTATTTTCTTTTCCTGAAAGCTCAAAGGTAAGTAATTAATTTGCAACATTTATATTTCAGTTTTCCTGTTTCCTTGCCAATAATATTGTTACGGTATAGGGTATATATATAATTATTTTCTCACTAATTGGATTCCTACGGCTCCTTGTTCATTAAAATTGAGAAAACCTGCAGGTACGAGTACGTTAGGTGAGGTGGTATAACATGGATCGCCATAACACCTTACCTACTTATCCTGGAGGAAAAGTTAAGATATTTTTATAACTTTGACTCCAGGAAGACTAGAACTAGATAAAACTGACGCGACGCGACGTCATGAATCGATTCAGCCAATAGCGTGCATTTTGTTATTAAAAATCCTAAGCATTTTTATCGATATTCTCATTAATATTCCTCATTTAAAAGCATTTCAAGTGTTATAGGTGTAACTCTATAGCTATAAAGATTGAAATATAACTAAACCTACATTTTAATCCCATGTAAGATTCCTATAGACCTATAGAATCAATTATAATAATAATTAACGGCGAAACGTATCACCATTTCTTCATCCGTATCGCCTCATAAAAAGAAATACTTTCTAACACCCCTTATAGGAGTACAATGGTTGTTTTAACCTCTTTTATATTGCTTAGTTGCTAAAGGCAGGCTACTTGGCATTCGGGCTCCGAGTGTGCCCCAGTTGGCCATTGCTGGCAGTAGTTCAAGTTACTTCATAATAATCTGTGCTAACTCTAGCATTCCTTGATTGATGTCGGAAACTAGAAAACTAGATCGGAGTTTTGGGGTGAAGAAACTTTCTCCCAGAACGTTAAATTACCTCGTGAACATTTTATAGATATTTTCTCTTACATAAAGGGACATCCTAGACTTTTAGATATTTCTGACTATTAGCCTTATATAAAACATGAAAGCTTTCATACAGCCTCAACTAAATTCGAAAACATGTACCATTGGTGATGGAAACATATACTTCACACACACAATCACTCTCATGCTTACTATCCTCGACCACAAAACAGTCACTGAGGCCGAAATCGGCCAAGCATCATCATCATAATTATTATCCTCGAGGATCGATAGGATCACTAAGTACCAGCAGGTGAGATGATGATACCTGTTTTTAATCCACGATCGGTAAAGATTTGAAAAAAAAATTACTCGAAATAATCTAATCCTTAATGCGTCTTATAAATAGGAGATATGATTTAACTAAAATACACAAATAATTTTCGAACAAAGGAAGTATAGTATAAACTCAGCGAGCTATGGAAGAAGCTATGGTCGATGTATCTTAAAACGAAGTAATTCACCACAGAACGAGTCATTGACTAATAGCTCAAAGGACTGGTCACATATGCCGCAGAACTGACAATCGTTGGAGTAAACGAATTCTGGTGTGGAGATCGCAAATCGGCAAGCGTAGCAGAGGACACCGTGTGACTAGGTAGAGCAATGATATACGTAGGGCTGCTGGTAACGACTGCAAGAGCTGAAGGTAAGGCTCAGCGGCGCACTTTGGGAGAGGATTATGCCCAACTCTGGACTGAGGTAGGCTGATGATGATGATGATGAACAAAGGAAAACATACTAAGAGATAGGCGCGATTCCACCGTAGTGGGCACGATTGGTATGCCTACAACACTAATCAGGATTAATTCTCCTCATTATACACAGAGATGTAAACCTCAATCGACGTTGATAATTTCAACGTTTTCGCCCCTAAGGGACGAAATAATGACATTACAAGTTATGAACTAATGGAGAATTCAGTGTTGGTTATTTTTTTAATCGTTGAAGTTAGCTGAATAAAGTGAAACTGTTCCAGGAGTGTATCTAGATCTAATTAAGTATGTAATAAAATATAGATTTTTTATTGTTTGTTCTTTTTTGATGATAAAACGCCAAATGTGAAGCTTAAAAACGGGAACAAAAACTACCGTTGATCATACCGGTCTAGCTACTAATCTAACCACTGGGTAACATCCGTAAAATTTGGGAGTCTTCAAATTTAGATTGAATAGGTATCTTTTAGGTATGCTACATTTTTGGCCGCATAATCGCTTCCATCAAATGAGGCCATCAAATGAGGTAGCGGCCAAACTAAAGGAGATAATGGTCAAACACTATTTTAAGCATATGAAAAGTTTGAAAATACGATAAGGTATGTCCATAGTTCCAAGTATCCAGTCTTTATCTATTTGACTTTGAATACAAACTATAATTATTGTTTGTCTATCACTGGTATAAAAGTATTCAGTTAATTACAGGTAGTTACTTTGTTTACGTAATAAAATATCCTCGACTAAGGTACTACTATTGTCGCTATAGTGACGGAGAGTTTCTTAGGAAATACAGATGTTTCTTAGGAAAAATAACAAAGGGGATTAAATAAACAGAGGACTTGTGCGAAAAAGTGGGTGTATCGATATTTTTATATTCATCAAAAATCATTTTATGTTATCTGAGGGTCGTTGTCTGCTCGCGTCCCGGGGATTTAGCCCTATGTATCTTCTACGTGACCCCTGGGTGGTGCCAAGGAGCGACTGAAAAAATTTGGTGAGAGGCTTCGGTCGCCGGCTATTTTTTTACCACCTCCTGAACAAAATTTCTTTTCTGAGATGATTTCGTTTTAGGTAATTATTTTGGAATAAAAACTATCCAGGAACCTAGATTAAAATGTTCTTAATCTGAATAACAGCACAGTATGGTGGTAATATGCTTGAATTATAAATAATTTCGGTATTACGATTGTATGGGCAAATCAACCACAGCATGCCCCTTAAATCTGATCAAGGTTTCGAAGATAATGCGGTGAAGTGGGATTTTTTAAGCTTTGCTTGCGTTTAATTATTATTATAGTAGAGCTCGAAACAAATTAATGCGTCTATCTTTTGTTGAGTTTGCAAGCAATGCGCAGTTGAGATATTTTAGTACTCTTCCCATTCAATTTATTTGATGGGTTTTTAATTTCAAAAACCGTCTTATCTTGATCGGAATAGTTTTATCTTAAATTTGAATTAGCGAACAAAGATGCTCTTCGATATAAATGTGGGTGCAGTTTGAATTCTTCCTAACTAAAACTCCGTGCAATTACTGATTAATGGATCTTCCAGGATGATAGGTATATCTCCGCCAATTATGAATCGATTTTGATGATATTTTTTTGATTGGTAAAGTATACTTCAGAGGTGGTCTAATATTTTTTTTTTCGAAATCATTCAAGCCAAAACCGAAAAATAAGCGATGATGTTGGTTTTTTTAAGATTTGCTTGCATTTCAATAATTTTACTTACACTTTTATTCGTTAATTTTTTTTGTGTATTTTTTTTATTTTGTCATGCCATTATGTAAGCATTTTCTCACAGCTTTTTATAAGAATTGAAAATGGCAACGTAATTAACTAATTTCCTAAATAGGTAATAATTGAAAGGAAATATTGTAAAAGGAACATGAAAACTATTTTCTAATACCTATTCAATCAAACACCAATTAAAGCGGTTCGTCGACTGTCATTTATTGCTTTCCCAATATAGCGACAATTGGACGCCATATTGAGAATAATAATAATAATAATAATAATAATTTAGATTACTATCATGTCTTCAGTGACACTCAAAGATTAACACAAATCGATTGACTTAAAAAATATTAAAATCCGCCCTCGCGTTTGGTCTCTAGAACGCCACAAAGGTACAAACACGCAATCATACATACATAGGCTGATAAATATATTAACCTCCCTTAAGGTGTGAGTCGGGTAAAAAAATATAAATTCAGTCGAATGGACGACGTAGCCTATTTTTGACAGTTATAAAACTCTGTTTTTAAGATACCAATACGTTTTGTTCCAGGTGCAATGGCAACTGGCAAGGGACTTGCTTCTACATTTGATCCTAACACTGAGGCATTCCAGATGCGAGCGCAGTGGAAGAAGACCGAAGCCTGCCGCCAGTTATGGAAGGATCGCTGGCTTTGGCTGTTAGAGGAGAGGAAGTGAGTGCTTCTCATAAAATTACTAGATATAAATAGACTTGCTATAAATAAGTAAATGCACTAGAATTTGCTGCGAAAGTGAGAAAATGGCGTTATTGATTTTTGGTTATATTCTAAAACTTGTAATTCTTCGAGTGTTACATTTTTTTAAAATTAAATAATAATTAAACGCAATCAATGCTTTAAAAAAACCGACTTCACCGCTTTATCTACGAAACCTTGATTAGATTTAATGTATTAAACACGCATTATTGACGATAACTAAAAAACCAGTGATGAGATCTTCATCAAATTTAAATGGGACCACATGGAAAGCACCAGCTTTCAAACAAAAAAATAATATTCAAAATCGGTTCGCGTGGAAAGAAGTTATGAGGTATAATAGCTTACCACATATCTATAATATTCCCATTTAAATTTGATCAAGATCTGATCAGTGGTTAGTTCTTGAAATAAAGTCTATAATGCGTGTTTAGTACATCATCAAAGTTCCGAAGATAAAGCGGTGTAGTCAGTTTTTTTTATGCTTCGCTTGCGTTTTATTATTTTATTCGTCATAGAATACGTTTACCACTATCTCACATTACTCTCCTTTGCGTCGCGTAGTCGGGTAAAAAGGTGGTCTAAGTTACACACAATAAGAAGACAATACTAAGAAACTGTGGTTGATGATGATGAGGAAACATACATGATCTCACTACGGTTTCTAATATTCTAGTAGAGCAAATAATTTTGTAATATTCCATCCAGGTATTTCGAAATTGTATCAAATGAGGAATGTAGGTAGGTAATTTGAAATTCTCAACGGCGTCGGAACCGATTCGCATGATGGCGTCGGCGTCTGACACCTGACACCTGATCGACCCAATGCGATTTTCTTTGGTCTTCTCGGTTCGCTAGATACGCAACGTTAAATATAACTTTACTGAGAAATGACAGTAATGTGCTATAGTTTTAGTTTGAGGTTTTAGTAGGTATTCATTTTTGTTTTCGTCAACAAACAATATTTTCCTCCCCACTTACATGTATCGAAGCCCCCTTATTATTTTCATCATATAATTTAATGTCATTTCCGACTTTGGGCCGTAGTTTTACATATTCAAAGAGAATTTGAAGTCATTCACTTATATGGCTTAGACGCTAGATGCCTCAGAAGGACGGACGGACGGACGAATGGACGGACGGACAAAGTGCTGAACGACCCAAGTTAACTAAATATTACATCTCGCTTCACTCGATCTAATACTTAAAAAAGCAATCAGGTTTGGGTAATTTTAGACCCGGACATTTTGCTGTATTTCTGTGACATTGGAGACCGAGACCTAACTATTTTGATCGACATTAAAATGATGACACTGACGTCATGAAACTATATATTGGCAATAAAATAATAACGTGTGTTGATCAATTTTGCATCCTCTGTTACAAAACATTGTTCATTAAAAATCCTAATTTATAAGCATTAAAATAAGCATATACTTTTGTATGTATAATTATATAACTAGAAGGTAAAAAAATGCTTACCTATATTTAAATCTTACGCATGTCCCATATATGGCGCAATATTAAAGAGAGATGCAAAAAAGATAATCAAAAGGACTTTAAATTTTCTACCGACTTCACAAAAATAAGGAGGTACTCAAGTCGACTGTACTTTTTTTTGTGTGTTACCTACCTCATAAATTCTTTCCACGTGAACCGATTTTTGTATTAATGATGTTGCTTTCCAATTGCTTCCAATGCTTCCCATTTAAATTTGATCAAGATCTGATCAGTAGTTCTTGAAATATCGTCAATAATGCATGTTTAGTACACCTAATCTGATCAAAGTTGCGAAGATAAAGCGGTAAAGTTGATTTTATTAAGCTTTGCATTTAAGCTTTGCTTGATATTTATAGCCTAGTTTTTTTTAAGTTCACTTTTTTAATGGCAAACAATGCTGGCACTGCTTTTTAAATTGTATGTATCGTTTGCGTTAGCGCATTAGAATATTAGCCTTTCGGTAACTTTGCTATCCCGTGTCGAAACTTCCTGGTGCGGGTTGAGTGAGCGCCGGCAAAGTTAAAAGTTCCCGTCTGTATGTATAATCCTATTTGTTTGTAGGTACCTTCTTGTTTGTTCAATAATATTATACTTACAATTGTATCACACTGACATAAACTCAGTAGCATTTGTATTTAAATATAGTTTCATCTAGAACAGGACATAGCATTTACGCTTCTTTTTTTTAACCTCAAAACGTGGTCAATGCTCGCTGTGCGCATTTAATATGGGAGAATTATTGATCGAACGAAGCGAGATCTCTAAGTTGACTTGGGTCTTTCATCACTTTGTCCGTCCATACGTCCGTCCGTCCGTCTATCAGAGGCACCTAGCTTCTAAACCATATAAGCGAATGACTTCAAATTCTCATAGGATATGTAAAACTACGGCCCAAAGCCTGATATGACATTTAAAATAAAAAAATTAAAATAAAATTTATATAATGAAAAAAATATTAACGGGGGTTCTATACATGTAAGTTCTTTTATTTTTATCTATCTTGTCGAGTATCGTTGAAAAGGGCTTGACAAGTATAGTACGAAATCGGTTTAAAAGATTTTATGTTGCAAAATAATACTGTCCCGGAGTCTATCTCAAAAACGGCTTCACACTGAACGCTGAAACTTACGTATAATAATATCCTTTATATCCTGTACCTGAACAATAAATACAAAAATCAAACAATTATTATTTAGAAAAAGTTATAAGCAATTAACCTCAAAAGGTTTTCTCTATGGGGCAATAGGTAGGTGCGAACGAATAGTACTTAAATCTGATTGAGTAATGCGCAATCCTACTAATATTATAAATCCGAAAGTTTGTGTGTAAGTGTGTAAGTATGTTTGTTCCCTCTTCAAGCTTTAACGGCTGAACGGATTTGGATGAAATTTGGAATGTACATAGCTTATACCTAGGATTTACACATAGGCTACTTTTCAACTTGATAATAAAGGGGGAACCCTCGGGGCATGGCTAGTGTTATATAATTAATTCGTAATTGTAGTTCGTGGGCCGTTCTTGCTGATCGTGATAGATCATGCCTTTTTGAGATATTATTATTATTTATTATTGGTTATTTCTTCAACTCTTTCACGCTTACAGCCCCACACTAAGTACAATGATTTGTGTCGTGGTTGCCGGAAACATTCGCATCACACACACAATCACACCCAGAACCAGAAACACAAAGAAACACAAATATAGGGTTCGGAACAAAAATTTTCCTTAGGGAGAAAACTTTTGTTCCGAACCCTATACCCGCGCTTAGAGGGCTGATGACTTCCCAACTAAGCAAACGGCATTTTACGTTGAACTGGGCCATAATACATACTGACAATTAGAAAATATAGTATATTATTCGTATACTTAGCCATTTTTCTAAATTTACTGCTTGTTCTTATTGACTTTAGCCTTGTTTCAACTTGTTATGTCAGATGCACATATTCAGACCCGTTCTAGTTCTCAGGGCTCCTCTTAGTGTGTAATAGTTTTACATGTAACACACAGTTTCCCATTAAAATCCCATTATAGCGAGAACAGAGGAAGCCTAAGTTTGAAGCCTGCATCAATTTTGAAAGCACTTTAACTAATTATTATACCTGCCGGGTACGACGGAACTTTGAACTTTAATCACATGCGAAGATAATATCATATGTCTTCTTCTATATAATAGTTTTAGTTTCAGGTCACTTCTATAGCACACCAATATTATACATTTGAAATTTTGTGTGCAAAGAGTAAGAGTATGTTTGAAATAACCGTGCCTGTGTATTTATATGATGTGTTGTCCTAAAAAACGCGGGTACGTCTACTTTATTTATTTATTATATTACCCGACTACAGCGGACCAAAGAAGCTGGTTATGATTTTGACTCCGTATGTATATTTAAACATTATAATAATAATCTTTATTCACACAAAAACAATATAGCATATGACATAATAGTATCTACATAAAGAAAACTTTAATTTTAGCTCCGTATGTATGTATAAATTCCAACCCCGTGACTGTAAAATAAATGTATTAATCGGGTTTGCTTTTATTTAAAAAATTTGCGTATTATAATTAATACAAGTTAGTTAAGCAAAAACGACACAGATGGCGTCGTCAGAATATCTTAAATTATCTTATCTTTTTGTTCCAGAATGTCTTAAAGGTGGCACTGTGATTAACAGTATATTAATGTATGTTTTATCTATAAATTATGTTAATTTCCCTCACACCGCGTCGAAACTACCTAATAAACCGATTGTTACGTATAGGATATCGTTAAATCCGCCTCAGGTCTACGGGTGTTATAGGCTAAGTTAAGAAAAAACAAATAGACGTCCATGAAACTCCCTAGTGTAGTGGCAAAAAAATAGGCCATCGTCATGAGTATCAAACAAAAAAGCAGCAAAATACCATTTCAATAAATAGGTAACAACATCTAGTAATAAAGTGTAACGTACATTTTTTTTTTGGTTTGAATCAATATATGTGTCCTTATCGATCAATTCATAGATAGTGGAGCCGTCGTTATGTTACACGCAGGTTTTTTGGACTACATACCGCCAGTCTCATTTATCGAGCACGGAATTTAAAATAAAGTGTTATAAAGTAGTATTTTAGAAAACTCTACTCAGGTGTCCGTGCCGCCGCTACTCTATTCGGATAATTTTATAAACTTTCATCCAGCTTTCATTAGAAATATAATTTACATTTTGCTTTACATTTATACATGTACTATAGTGATACTAATCCAATGTCAAGCACGATCGTAAGACGTTCACGACTTCACTTTGACCGCGGAATACTGTAGCGAATGTCAAACGTTTCACAACGGTGGACCAATACAAAAAGCTGTTACTCCGAGCTCTACCGATTTTCTAGACTAATAAACGAAACAGGCGTAACAGCAGTTACATTTGAGTACAGTATACCAGTAGGAGTGCGTGTATTTATGCTGTAGACCTTACATTGTTCGGGCCTAATGTTCAGCCACTGCTACTTCCATAGGAGATGCTTCATATAAATAATCCAAAGTGCATGCGAAGGGGGACGCAAGACACGCCATTATAATTATTTATGAGATGATTTGTGAGGGGTACCATTTTTTTTGTGGGGGGAAAATGCCTAGCTTTTCCCTTCCTTCCCAGGGGTGAAGGAAAGGGGTGTGTAGGGCTCGAACCCACTAAAAACCCCCCGTGAGCAGTCCTTCGCTAAGTTAGGGTCGCGCTAGCAGTCATTATCTTGCCCCGGCGCGGCGGTAGGCCCAACCGGGCCACTGTGCCCATGGAGAGGTGACCTTGCTCACCAAGGTCAATTTAACTCCACCTGCAAAGGTTGCTTCTACACCGGCCTACTTGGGTCCTCAATCTGTTAAGTGTATCCATGTGGCCCCATGGCAGGTCAGAACCCGCAGTTATTTGCTCAGGGTATTTAGATAGTCGGGTGTTGGAGCATATTTAACCTGCCATAATTACCATTCTGTCCAGTATTTATGCTATTGACGATAGCTAAGAAATTGAAATCTTACTAAGACTATGAATATCTATTGTTTTAGCTGAAATATTAACAGTGCGAGTGTGGCTAAGCGGTAGCACGTGCGACTTTAAATCCTACGCAACCTGGTTCGAATCCCGCTTGGCCCCGCACCAATGATTTTCGCGGAATTTAGGCTCGGTCTAAATATAACGGCGAAGGAAAACATCTTGAGGAAACTGGCTTATTTAAGAATTTCGAGATGTGTACTAATCCGCAATTTACCAGTGATGCGGTTGATAATGGCCTATACCATCTCACTATGAGAGAAGTTCTCGAATCCGTCTCCTGCGCTGCATAACCCAGATTTAAATGTCTTTATCCAACATTTGTGTGTATCATACATTTTATTTTAATGAATGAAAGTGCGTTTTATTGGCACTAAACAGAACAGTAAATACTCCAACGAAATAGCTCACAAAAAAGTAAGAAAAATACAACATAGTACGTTGAGTGCCAAAAGGCTCGTGGCTCAGTATTTTTGCCAAGTGTTATGGTTACACTTGGCTGGTTTTCAGTCTCCACCCAGATGTGGCGGATTATATGGTAGACGGTAAGATACTGTAGAAGTAAAAGAAGAAAAAAATACGCAAATATTATGTCACATTAAATTTTTCAATCGACTTCTAAAAAAGAGGTTCTCAATTCGACTGTTTTTTTATGTATGTTAAGCAATATCTCCGCCAATTCTGAATAGATTTTGATGATTTTTTTGTTTGGTAGAATATACTTCATGGTCTCATATAAATTTTATCAAAGTCGGTCCAGCCAAAATTTAGATTATTTTTGCTATCTAAAAGTACAGGTAAAATAACATAGTAAACATAATAACATAATAAACATAAAATGCCTACAGAATGCTCTCAGCCCCTGACTCTTGTTCTAACCCTTAGATCATTTAGGTTACGAATTTCTTCTGAATGCTACATTTGCTATTATATTATCGCTAATTTCCTTATAATAATTAAAACGCTAGCAAAGCTTAAAAACTGACTACATCTCTTATATTTCGTTTTTGGCTTGACCGATTTCGATAAAATTTATAAGGGACTACCTCTGAATATACCAAACAAAAAAAACAATCATCAAAATCGATTCATAATTGTCGGAGATATCGCGTAAAATAAATACAAAAAAACATAGTCGAATTGAGAACCTCCTTTTTTGAAGTCCGTTGAAAAAAAGTTTTATTTTTTCTATAATAGTAGGTCTTCGCATCAATTTATCTCTTTGGCTAGAGTTATTCGAATACCTACTATTCTGTCCCCACACTACTGTGTAAATATTATAGAGATTAAGATCAAGATTTATTCAATAGCCTCTGTTTTTGTGCAGTCGTACTATTAATGGACTGCATCCTTTAGTAAATCTACGCTGATCGCTTCAAATCACGTGAATCTCAGCCGGAATCTACTACTTTTTACTGGAAAATTCTTCAATATCATGATCTTAGACAAACAAACAAACAAATGCATTCACACTCACAGCCCCAACTCTAAGACTTGTTTTGTGGGTGCCGGTAACATTTACAACATACAACCCGGTCACATTATCTCGAGACCTGGCGTCGATGACGTTCGCGCTCTGATATGGTGCGCAAAACAAGGAGGATATTAGGATATTATTATAAACAATAAGAATTCCAACAAAACAAATATTGTGTTAATTAATTTAATGTAGGTAATATTATTATAATGATATGATTAAAATGATGAAAAATAATGCATTCCAGCAGGTCTCGAGATAATGTGACCGGGTTATACACATACAAAACCAGATGCGCAAATGTCCCATAGGAAGGAAAATTGTATTCATGCCGGGAATCGCACCCGGGACCCACGGCGCAGAGTGACATCTATTTTTGATTTTTATAATACAAACTATGTCCTACTAGTTGAGCAATCTAGTTGAGCAGTGGGTAGATCAGAGATATTACCCACTGCTCAACTGTTCGTAGTTGAGCAATTACCCGTTGAGCCGTTGGTATTACCCACTGATCAACTTGATGCAGTTGAGCAATGCCTACTGCGTCAACTGCAAAATGTTTTCTTTAAGTATCTACAATGTACACAACAGTGTACAGTGAATACAGCTTTATTTGTGGACCGGTGAGCAACACAATGTCTTATTGTTCGGAATTCATAAATACTAATGAGTACAGGGAAACTTCTAGAATAATGGAATTGTGGTTGATTACTTTTATGATGGGGTCAATTTTTTATCTCACGTGTAGCTATTTAGCATTCGTGAAACATTTTGATATATCAATGGATAAATGAATTGGTAAAATTTATGATAAACTAATTTTAGAGAATAACACCTAATTTGTATTTTATATCCAGAAGTGCCTTATTAACACATGGATATTAATCATTCTGAGTAATTACCATATATTATATCTATCTATATAGATAACAAGTCAATATACTTTTTTTACTATTAAAGTTTTCGTGTGTTTGACACATTATACTTTATATAAATGAAACATTATCACGGCGCTCACTCACTCAAGGTGAGCGCCGTGACCTTCCGTCGTGAACTCGCCTGATGATGAGGATCGGACATCCCCGAAACCTAGGTCGCAAGAGTCGACCTTAAATCGTGAGTCAAGCCGTTTCATTTATATAAAGTATTAAGTCAATATACTAAAAAAATAAAAGACAACCAAGGAATGGTTATATTTTTCGAACATATCTTTTATGTATGTAGTCGTGTCCCGTGGCTTAGTCCGCTATTATCAAGTTAATAAGTAGCCTATATGCTAATCCTAGGTATGAGCTTTGTACATTCCAAATTAAATTCATATCCGTTAAGCCGTTAAAGCGTGAAAAAGGATAAATCATACTTACACACTTGTACACTTTAACACTAACATTCGCATTTATAATATTAGTTGGATGTATATTTTTTTGTATTTTTTTATTACCTCGTATCTTCTTAACGCTTATTGGATAGATTTTGATAGTTAAGGTATCGTTATATTAGTCTTAAAAACCCAAGTGTCCTTATAGGTTTGAAAAGAAAACAAAATGGCGGATTTTCGGCTCGAAATAGTAATACGTTAATAAAAAAAATAACCAAACCTATCGAGTAGGGTATCAAAATGAAGGAAATTTAAACGGTATTTACATACAAAATAAGTTCACATTTTTCGCAGTCGGCTTTTTTGATCGAGCCTTTTGAAATTTGGTCAAGATCTGATCATGTTATAGTCAATAATGCGTGTTTAATACGTTTAATTTGATCAAAGTTCCGTAGATAAATCGATGAAGTCGGATTTTTAAGCTTTGCTTGCGTTTAATTATTTAGTAATAAAAATAGACTTGTTTCCCCTCAGGGTCTTAAGTCTTAAAAAAGTTATTTCGTTCTAGGCAAGCCCTAAAGGAATGTGGCGAAATCCGCCGTGAAACAGCCGCGGTGTTGCCAGGGGTTGGTCCCAAGGTCAGCATTGAAAAGAGTCTGAAACCTGTCCCTCTCACCTCTACCGGGTTTATCGGATGGATAGCTTCGAAGTAAGTTTCCTCAGTACCGTTTCGTAGTAATACCAATACTAGCTGCGCCCAGCGGTTCTACCCGCATAAGACCCGCGAGAATTCCGGGATAAAACCCGGTCAGCTACCTTCATAACAAATTTCATCATAATTGGCCCAGCGATTTGAGCGTGAAGAAGTAACTAACATACAAACACACTCACAACTCTTCATTCATTCACCTTAAATTTTATTTTTTCTCGATTTTCAAGCCTTTGACTACTATATCGCCTGATGTAAGGTGACGATATTGTCGAAGATGGGTCATGCTTCCCCAGAAGATACCTGTTTAGTCGACATTTAAAGAGGTCATAGTTCCATTCCTTAGCAATAGGTACGTATCATAAATGGCGCTTCGAGCGCACCCTTTGAATATCATACTAATATTATAAATCCGAAAGTTTGTGTGTAAATGTGTAAGTGTGTAACTTTGTTTATTCCCTCTTCACGCTTTAACGGCTGAACTAAGTTGGATGAAATTTGGGATGTACATAGCTTATACCTAGGATTAACACATTGATAATAGCGGGCGAAGCCGTGGGACACGGCTAGTCAACCGATGTCGCATAGCTGATTGTCTGATTGTCCGATAGTAAAAAGGGAATGGGGAAATTAGAACATGCAATTCCTACAGTAGGTACGTTATAACAGGTATACTCGTATGTCAATTACAATAAAAATTAAATTATTCGACTATAATTTCCATAATTAACAAATTAACATGTTATAATATACCTCATCTAAGGCAAGCAAAGCTTTACCACTTATATATTTGGTTATTGTTGTTTTTCTCAAAAAGCGCTTAATCAATTTCGATGAAATTTACATGGGACCACTTCTGAAGTATGATCTGATTTACCGAACAAAATAAGAATCATCAAAATCGTTTCTAAATTGGTGGAATAATCGCGTAACATACATACAAAAAAAATCTGCAGTCGAATTGAGAATCTCCTCCTTTTTGGAAGTCAGTTGAAAACACATAGGCAACATATATAACGCAAGCCAAGCTTAAAAAAACTGACTACACCGCTCATATTTTGGTTTTGGCTTGATCAATTTCGATAATAGTATATGGGACCACTACTGAAGTATAATATACCAAACAAAAAAAAACATCAAAATCGATTCATAATTGGCGGAATTATAGCGAAACATACATAGGAAAAAAAAACAACTAACAGTCGAATTGAGCACCTCCTTTCTTAAGTCTGTTGAAAATTTAAAACGCGCGATGTCATTCATTATGAATTTTCCCCGAACGCATTGGATTTCCTCAGTCTTCGTTTGTTCGTCTCGTTTTAAACCGACTTCAAAAAAGGAGGAGGTTCTCCATTTAACTGTATTTTTTTTTATGTATTTTACCTCATAACTTATTTCGTAGTGAGCCGATTTTGATGATTATTTTTTTATTTGAAAGTTGGTGCTTTTCATTTGGTCCCATTTAAATTTGATCAAGATCTGATCACTAGTTTCTGAGTTATTTTCAATAATGCGTGTTTAATACATTAAATCTGATGGTTCCCAAGATAAAGCGGTGAAGTCGGTATTTTGTAAGCTTTGCTTGCATTTAATTATTATTTGTTTCCTTCGATATTTTTTTTTTTTTTTTTTTTATTTGTGACAGGCTAGTGTTTGACCCCTATCTCACCTGATGGTAAGTGACGATGTGATCGAAGCTGGTAAACACACTAGATCTGGAATTATATTGGCTTGTTTTCGTAGATTTTAAATTTTAAAATATAAATTTAAAGACATTCATTTCTTCTGCCGCTTTTTTTTTGTTTTTATATAACATAGTAGATACAATTTTAGAAAATGTTGGTTTGAGAAAATAAAAAGTGAAATTATATTCTTTCTTACAAGGAAGTACAGAGATGGATCACCTATCCCACATATTTAATTTTGTTTTTTTTTAGATATTAAATTCTACTTTAAATATTAATGCTATCTACGGGCCAATTGCCTACTTATATTTTTTAAAACTATGTACAGCAAAGAACTAAGTTACCTACAACACATCGAATATAATATTATATTTAATATAATTAATTGCCAACGTCTTTTTTTTTGTATTTCTATAATTTAATACTATGTTCTTTTCATAACACTAGTTATTGACTTCAATGGCTTTTAGGCGTAGGGCGTATACGTTATACGAACATATTATAAGAAGTATGTGTTTTTTATTTCTTTTACACTAGCTTTTGACCACTATCTTATCTGATGAAACTGATGATGTGGTCGAGAATAGTGAACATGCTAGGGCCCAGTGTCTATGTCTAGAATGAATGGCTATCAAGGATTGAACTAGAATATATTTTTTAAGTCCGTCGCAGGATTCGAAACGTTATCCCCGATTGGAAAACGGATTTAGAACGACGGTTTCATAATTTCCAACCGACTTTAAAAAAGGAGGTTCTCAATTCGACTGTAGGTTTTTTTTTTATATGTTTGTTACGCGCTTACGCGATATCTCCGCCAATTATGAATCGATTTTGTTTGTTTTTTTTTTGTTTGGTAGAGTATACTTCTGAGGTGGTCCCATATAAATTTTATCGAAATCGGATATCCCAAAACCGATATATAAGCGATTAAGTCGGTTTTTTAAGCTTTGCTTGCGTTTCAATTATTATCAAATGCACAATGTCGAACTAGAGATAAAGTTGCGAAGTTTTACGTACTTAAGTATATGCTGTAAAAATGACGAAGGAAAATAACAAGACATAACATAAATATTAACGTTCAAGTAGTTACGGAATGGGAAAAGTGAAAAAATAACTAAATGTATAAAGCCACAGAAGACTTGTCATTTGCTACGCCTGACTGCATGTAATCTACTTCTTGCAGCGGGAACGTTTAAGATGGAAACGAGAAATCTAAAAGTTAATGAGTTCTGGATTAAATTTAACACTTAGCCGTAGGCCACGGCCGGCATAGCGCCGAGAATGAAGTGTACCTTTAAGAGTTTCTCTATATAAATAGTGGCTATCCATTTAAAAATATTGTCATTCAAAGTTTTAATTCAAATTCAATGTACTTATAGTACCAGGGGGGACACTTTAGATTCCAGATTCCTCTTCATCTGGTCGACGAAAGTTGTCACTATATTCAAATCTATAAAATAAGTCTATTGTGAAAATCTCACTATAGATGCAAATCAGATGAGGTTATTGAATCCCCTGAAATATAATGTTGCATCCTGAAATTTTGCATCCACCTGGAACAAGTCAGACTAGTTCCAGGTACCCATTTTTGTGAGTTACTTTATGAAAGCATAAACATAAACGCTATCACACTCACATGTGTTCGATGACTTGTGTCGTGGGTGCTGGAAACATTCGCACCACACACACAATCACAACCAGAACCAGAAACATACATCTTCCTTAACTTGTGTTCCAGCCGGGCATCCAGCCTGACACCCCTGCATTTATGATTTCAATCATAATACTAAAAACCTTACAAGACTTTCTCGGACGTTCATACGTCCTTAACCTCTGGCCATACACGTTCTCTAATAAAATCGAAAGCAGTGGCCAAGGGCTGACCCTTGTCTATTATTAGTGGGTCTATTTCCGGACACAACCGGCATTCTAATCTAGCGTCACTATAGGTAGGCGATTCGAGAGAAACAACAAGGGCTTATGTATATCGCGAAAAGTCAATGGACCGCAATCGATTTACGTTTGCTCAGAATTACATAGCTCACTACATTTATCTGGGGTCTTGGCACAAAGAGTATATTAGCACGTAAAAGTTAATTGAGATGGAAGATCATAGGAACAATATGACCGTTAAATTGTTTGATATGAAAAAGTATTGGGTAATAAAGAGATTCTATCAATATTGCGTATTATTATGCCGTTACTAGACGTGGGGAACCCTTAGCTGTCCTGTGTGAATTTCCTTCCTAAATTTAAACTAAATCAAATTAATAGCAAAACATTTTAATTTAATTAAGAACAAGGTTTTATACAAATGTTTTTTTATGAGAAATCCCGTGTTTTCGTGCTTTTATTTTCAAAATAACATTATTTTGACTAGCTTTTTTTAAATCTTTTGTGACCATGGCCGGTGCATTCCTGACATAACGTCGAAAATAATGTAATTTTGAAAATAAAAGAACAAAACGAGGTTTCTCATAAAACATAAGTGCAGTTTATAAATATTCTAACAGTGTTAGTAACACTTATATTGGGTCATCCAACGAGATAGGAGACAAACATACAGTGGGTTATACACCATGACTGAGCTGCCATTGAAAAGTTCCGAAGTCAGGACGCAACCCTGAGTGCAGCAACCTTGTCATGATAAAATTTAATTCTGGCATAATCATACTGGCTACTACTGGATGTCAATTTAGCTCACCATAAAAATGCGTTGTTATCGTAACTGAAACAACATGCAAAAATTCAACTTCGTTGAACAGGAGGAATTGTTTTTAATTCTGTTTGCAAGATTTAACCCGTACATACATACTTACATACAAAAATTGCAATTGTAATTCCTTTAGTGTCAATCAAAATCAAAATCTTATTCACATGGTCTCCAAAGAGGCACTCATGAAAGTTAATGATTCTACTGCCAGATTCGCAAAATTACAGCCACAGTGTGTATAACATTATCCTATGTTCAGTTCTCTAATATAGAAAAATAAATCGTACCACGAGAATTGACTGACCATATGTTCAAATGGTGTCTTTTCTAGATATGTCCACTATAAACTAACAAAACTAATGAAGTTTACAACACGGAGTTCTGATTAGCAAACAATATCGAAATCAATTCTGCTATCAGCGTACTTCGGTGTATTTTTAGTTCAGCCACTGTGCCTGTCTGAAGGGCTGAAATTCAACTACGCCTGCCAGATAGGCCAATGACATTTAAGAATTTTAAATATTACACGATAGTATTGAGAAATCTAACAAGAATATGGAGAATTTTAAAGGCAAAAGCTGCTGAAGCGAATAGCGATTACCATCGTCCTAGAATCTTAGATTCTAACATGTTAGAAACTCTACACTGCGGACATCAACAAGTGATTGAGCCATTTGCTACAAAAATTACTTAGTCAATAATCTAGCATTATTGATGATAACAGGCAATTTACCAAATCTAGTGCCATAAATCTGTTTGACCAAAGTACAAAATTTTTCGTTATGTTTTATATCTTTTTTGTCTTTGAAATCTCTATATTCTTTGCTATTGTTTTCTTATTTATATTTTTAAAGGTTTAATTTTCTGTATAAGGTTATTGTCATTTTCGTGTTTGGATTAACATTATTTAAATCGTAATAATATTATAAATATGAAAGTTTGTGTGTAAGTGTGTTAGTATGTTTGTTCCCTCTTCACGCTTTAACGGCTGAATGGATTTAGGTGAAATTTGGAATGTACATAGATAATACCTAGGATTTACACATAGGCTACTTTTTAACTTGATAATAGCGGACGAAGTCGCGGGGCACGGCTAGTGATAAATAAAAATGGCTGCCCTTCCATGTGGTAGTGAGATGGCCATGGTAAGGCGACCATAGAATTTTTATCGATAGTCTATACAAAAAGTAAAAAAAATTAAACCAGCTGATATTACTTTCTTTTTACACTTTTTTCATTGATAATACCTTTTAAGCGATTGTATAAGAACTTTATCAAAGCTTTATTATAAACTATCTGTGCTCTGCGGTATTACCGCGTAAGTTCCAGACCCGCGGAAATTCCGGGATAAAATGTTCTTTCATAAGAACCTTCTCCTGACAATAATTAACGCAAACAAAAATAAAGAATTAGCGAAATTGTTCCATCCGTTCACGCATGATGCGATGACCAAGGGAAATAGAGATTATTTTTTTATATATATTGATAATTTAAGTGAGAATCGTTGCTAACCAAATTTAATCTTTGTAGATCTTAAATGGTCATAAAAATGAAAAATGGTAGTTTATTTTAATTACTTATGATGAAAAACTTTGACAAAGTTCGTAGAATTAATTTAAAAAAAAATTATATTCACAATTTGGTGTCTGGTTGTCAGCATACTTATTATTAATTAATTACTGTCAATGTCATGTCTTAAGTAACACTCGTAAGGTTAAGACAAATCGATTGTCAAAAGAATTATCACAATCATCCCACGCGCTTGGTCTCTGAAAAGCCAAAGACTCATTGGCGATGATAAGCTAGTCGAGTCCTAATTGCAGAGTCCCGACGTAAGGTCGCAAGTCTATCGGTATTCTACCGTTAAAATTTTGGAGAGTGTGCGCAGGAATTACACAAGCTAATTCCCCATTTAACTATCTAAAAGCAAGACGTACTGTCAAACATTATTCATAGGTTGACATACCTCCAGTTCGCTCGAAGCGTTTCGCTTCTACATTTATAATCCGTACTGCGAAGGAGTGGAACTCATTGCCCTCGTCTTTGTTCCCCGAACGGTAAAATCTGGGAGTCTTCAAGTCAAGAGTTTTCATCAGGTGAGATTATGGTCAAATGCTTGCCCATCGGGCATAAAAAAATGCAATAATTCGAAAATGTGAACATTGAACTTGAACTGTACTTCACATTCGTGACGATTTTACATTTTAGACGTTTTACTTGCAAGTCGTTTTGCCACTCTAGACATTGTCACCTAACAGATGTTTTAACATATAGACGTTCTTCAAACAGACATTTTCCCTTATAGACCTTCTGATTCGGAGCGCTTTTATGTAATCCCCTTTTCATTTTGATAGCCTATTCAAACTGTCAAAATCCATCCAGCCGTTTGGAAGGTACGAGGTAATAAAGAAATTTACAAATATACATTTTAAAGATACGCACGAAAAACATAACCATTCCTTGGCAGTCGGGTAAAAAAAGTTTTATATAAAAATAATAAAAAAATAAACTGTAAATGCATTTGTAGTTATGTCAAAGAGTTGCATTTTCATACAAAATGTATAGTTTGTATCCGCCATTATTGAACATTATTATTGAATGTAATTTTTATTTTTGGAAAAAAAATATTATTATTCTCTTTATTTATTATTTTTCTTAAGCAAAGGTTTTTTTACAATATTTTTATAAAAGTAATATAAACAATATAATATTACAAAATAAAGACAACTGAAAAAAAAACCTAAACCTAGTATGCCACCAGCAGCGGGGCAGGGCCAAAGCTACCGGTATTATTATTATAATTATTTAAGTATTAATTAAGCAGCTAACAAAACGAATGAATAGGAAGTCATCAGTGCATCGTTCTCACGTGGCCCTGACCGTGAGTTCTCGCTGAGCAGAGGTAAGGCCGAGGCCACAGCCGCGCGGCCCCGGCCACGGAATTAGACGTTTGTTTTGGAACGAGAAAAGCGAATTTGTAAATAGATCTTTAGTTCAGATTTAGAAAGAGGTTCGGTTTCGTGCAATGCAATCTGTGCTAATATAATCTTTAATTTTACAAGTTTCTATTTAGTTTCACCTATCCCGTTGTTTATCTATTTGTAGGTCTGTAATCAAATCTTGCAATCTAAATTAATAGACCCACTTCCGGATGTACGATTGGACTCAAATTTGGTGTACTTATGTATCTTCGGTGGTAATACAATGATATGGTACCATGAAGCTGGTCTGATGATGCAGACGGAAGATGGTCGTAGGAACTTCTGAACTAAACAAGATAACCTATCGAGTTTGGGCTTGTCTGATTCGTTTTGACAACTTCCCTAGCTATATAACTTTTTAAGTTCTTTTTTATTTGCAACTGCTAAAAGCTTTATCTTTTAAATCTTTTAAAATTTAAATTTATTTTGTCAGATGCTTTTTTATCATTTATTTAGTCAAATTCACGATAGAATGTGTTGCACTTTATGGCTATTATTAATTATCGTCGATAATTATGCATTTTTGTTTATTTTTTATTTTTCTTTGACTAAGGTTTAGCCTTATGCCTTAATTAATTACAAACAATTAGAAAACATAGTTTTCGAGAATTTTAGGAAAAATCTGCACTCGTGACTATTTACCGCCATATTTTACTTTGTTAGCAACCATATTTGCTACGACATTCGTTCTATAATTATTTCTGATGACATTCTTGCTCGGACAGAAGCGCAGTCCGCTCTTAATGTATGAATAAAGAAGTTTTGTTAGTAAACAAAAAAAAATGTGTAAAAACTTGATTTAAGTATAGAATGCGCGGTTCAAGCGTTCAAGTGAGCGACGCCTTACTATCAACTGTTAATCAAATAATTCTGTAAATGTTTGCACGCTTGATTGTTAGCGTGTAATTCCATACATGGAATTTTCCCTCACTAGAAGGAAATGGTATTTAACAGTGGCCTCATTTCATTATGCTGAATGTCAATGTCAGCCAAGTTATGCAAACGTTCGCGAATGAAGTTCGTAATCAAATTATAGACAGATTAGTATAGCTGTGTCTAAATGTTTATCTCTATTTAAAGCATGGCGAGTACCTAAATAGCAAGCTTTTTTTACACTTTCGGCTAGAATATACAATAAGATAAATGTTTTCATACTCACAGCCTCACACTAAGTTCAATGTGAGTGCCTTTTTGGGGCCCATGAGAATAAACGATTCTGAATTATTTGTGTCGTGGGTACCGGAAACATTCCCATGACACACGCAATCATACCCAGAACTAGAAACACGAATTTCCCTTCGGGAGAAAACTTGTGCTCCCGCCACGAATTGAAACCGATAGTCCTGCTTAGAAAATGGACGTGCACCTAAATAAGTGTTGGTTTATAATTTCTATAAACATAATTTTTGCAGGAATATTTAAGTATCTACCGTAATGTATAGTATAATAACATAACAATTTCTTAAAACAAATAGAATTGCATTAATTGTTCCTTTACTAAACAGAACCTCAGAAAAGCCTCGAGCGATATTTGTCTTTTTTAAAAACGAATTAAAAATAAAAGCTTGAACTCAAGTTTGAATCGAGTATTTAATATGCCGCTTATCCAAAACGTGCGCTGACCCCAAATGATACTGAAAATTACCGACTCAAGTCCGGGTTACATTATAAACATTCACTGCACGACTGCACGTAGTCTTTAGAGACTTACTTTGACATACCTACTCATAACCCGACTAAGGGGAAGCAAAAAGGAGGGTTATGACTTAAGCACCGTATGTATGTCTATCTATGTATGTTTGTTTGCTCCCTAACAGAGTCCAAACTAATAAATCGATTGTAACATATTATTAGATCGTTGGTTTCCTCCTAAACGGCCAAATGACAGCTTAACGTACTTTCTGAACCGCGGTAACACATCGCTTCGCTGAAAGAGATAACCGCCAAACCATCTTTCGCTGCAGAACATCTGCCGTGTGCACTGTGGGCTCTATGCTCCAGCGACGTATCCTCCGGCACCTCACATTCGTGGGATCGACTCCCGTCTTGGTATTTGGTGTAGTTACATTCTGAAATGTCTCCGGAAACCACCTACATTAATACCGGGCGGATGGCCTCCATCGTTTACTACCCATGGTACTATGAAGCCAGGTCCTCTGCGTTCCTTATCCCGAGGCCCATGAAGCATTAGGGCCTTGGTCTAGCAAGTGGGCGACCTGTAGTCCCAGGGAGCGTATGCAGTCCACTACGAGAGTTGTGCCCGTGGCCAACCGCACCACCTCCCTTAAGTTCCTCCCCCTGACCACGACTAGGGTGTCATACGCGTAGCACGCGATCGTGACCCGCATTTTTGCGGGAAACGTGCCACGAAGCACCTTGTAGTAGCCTATGTTCCACAAGAGCGAAGTACCGGGTACCCAGTACCGGGCCCTGTGGAACCCCACAGGAGACTTGATGGTGCCTTCATATGAATACTAATATAGTAAATTATCCATCATTCGTCTATAATTTGAAAGATAAAACTATCGTAAGTGTTACAAATTGTTTAAATGTTATTTATAAAAGTAAGTTGTCATTTTCTACGTGTTTAAAACACGTACATAACATTGAAACATAATTCATTCACAAATTTCTTAGGCGTATTATTATTCTCGTTATATATTATAGATTTGCCACTTGCGTTACTTCCGCTCAACAATATGGTCAAACGGTAATACGTTTCATCTTTATGCTGCTTACAGTAAGTTCTAATCAATGTTTTACCATCTAACAATAAGACAAACTGTCAAACGTCATCCATATATGGTCCTTATCTTTGTTCCCCGAACGGTATAATTTGGAAGTCTTCAAGTCAAGAGTTAATAGGTATCTTCTAGGCAAGCATGCTACATCTTCGGCTACATCATCGCTTTCCATCAGATGAGATTGTAGTCAAATGCTTGCCTATCGAGAATAATAATAAAAAAGTTAGATTACAAGTGAACACTAGTCAAACTCCAATCTTTTGGTACTTTGCGCCTACTACCTAGTTCATTTAGATAGTCATGCTTGAGAGCACACATATTTCTCATGTCTAAAACTTGTGAAAGGACGCGTTTCTTAGCTCAGCACTCGAAATGCTCTCATATTCTGTTATAAAAGGATATCTGGAGCACGGTATGAATGGCGAGAGCCGCAAGTCTCGAGATTGCGTTTTGCACGGCGTTGTGATGGAGGATGTGAGAGGCTAATGCATGTCACGACTGAAAGTCGCACGACTTTTTGAACCGAGCTATGTTACCAACCTAAACATATAAAGGTATCTATGTGGCTACCCATGCACGTATGACATATCTAGAGCGGTTTGTACTCGTCAGTTTTGTGCACGCTTTCCGTGTTACCGCAAATGACAGGATTTCTCGGAAACTTAATTAGAACGAACCGGATTTCCGCATAAGCTGTATTTTTGCCTTAAACTGTTATTTTATGTTCTGACTCCGAGCTCGTATGACACCTAGACGCCCGAAGCGTCTCTCCAAACAAAGCTCTGGGCGCAAAACTAACATCTCAATAATGGTTGACGCTTAACTGGCTGGTCATAAAAACTAATGCCTAATCTTATTCACAACAAAGATTCACAAGTAAGTTAGGAATAAATCGTATTATTATTTGTATTCGTTTCTTAACGTTGTTATACTGCTAGTAAAAAATAATAATTCATCAAAACATTACATTCATTATGCGTCCGCAAGGAATGGATACTCTTTACCCGTGTCTGTTTCCCAATAAGAACAAATCATAGGCAAACGTGCACTATCGTCGACCGTATCTTCACTTTCCATCAGGCGAGATAGTGGCCAAGCATTTGCCTATCGGAAATAAAAAAAAACATTTCATATCAAAATAAATATATAAGAATACAATCGGGTTCGGAAAATTAAGGGTGGCTATTTTGACGTTCGCTCTATAACGTCTACTAGATGTAGGTATATACAATGCAAATATATAATTTAAGTAGCACTACACTTTGGTAGTCGTGCTAGGTCGCCCCCTGATATACGCTAACTCAGTTACCGTACGATTCTGTTAGTTAACGTACGATAAAATGTCATTTTTAAAGATAAAGTTACCCAATCGTATCGGTCCGGTAAGTTACCGGAAAGTTCTGAATCAGGGGATTAAATTGAATTAACCTGGTTATACGAGATTGGGTAAAAATCTATGCATGCATATATAAAATGGGATCAGGTCCACATCCTGGTGAAAAAAGACCGCTCCAGAATAATGAGTTTCGCCAAATATCCATTTCGCTACTCCAAGCGAACTCTATACTGCCGTCATAAGGATAAAAGACGTAACTGATAATTTTGACAAAATTAAGTTACATACATCAGAAATGTCATTGCTATTTAGTATAATTATGTTATGACTTGTAGCAGATGCGTCTAAATTAAAAGTAAAATTTTGTAGGTTACGTTTAATTTTTTTTAATAAAAAATGTAGTAGATGCTTCTATTTTTCCTGATTCCAATAATGTATATAGCTCAATTTGGACAAAGATGCAGTTACTGCTTTTTACATTATGACGGCTGTATATGTATAACTCTATACGTTATTTGTATTTCACTACTCTATTTTGTCCGCAGACCCGAATGTAAGTTGGAGATTTACACGTCGTGGCTAGACAAGCCTCCAATCAGAGTGCCTGACCCATGGGAAAGCAAAGACTACTTTGGTGCTGCCTCTAAGGAATAAATTATTGCTCGTATTTGGCACTGTAACAATTAGATGTATTTATGAACTGCACATCGTTTTTTATTTTCATACACCATTGTATTAATTCTATATTGAGATGCTGGTACTTATTTGGCTCAACGTATTAGCATTGCAATTCAAAAAGGCAATTCCGCCAGCATGAAGGGAACGCTATCCACAGGTAGTGGGCTTAAGCACTTCCTAAAAGCTGTGTACTAAGCACGCATTATTGGCGATATTTCAAGACCTACTGATCAGATCTAGATTAAATTTAAATGGGACCAATTGGAAAGCAAAAACTATCAAACAAAAAAAAATCTAAATCGTTTCACGTGGAAAGAAGTAATGAGGTCACACACATTAAAAAAATACAGCTGACCGAGGAGGTCATGTCTTTTATGTAAAGTCGGTAGAAAAGAAAAAGGGTACCTCAAAAGAAAAAGAAAACCTTAATAGAATCACTTGTCTGTTTGTCTGTGAACCTTTTCTCAGGAACGGGTGGAGTTATCAAGTTGAAATTAATATCAAATATTAAATATTTGGAGCTGTAAAAAACAGGCTTTAACGCCACCAAACGTCCACTATTGGCACACGAAAATAAATCAAAACTTATTGGACACTTCACGTAGATCTAGAATCATATTTGGCAAGAACGCGAGTAACAGAAACCATGGTATATTTATTAAATTGTCGTAAAATAATTTAATCGCAAACAAAGCTTAAAAAACCAACTTCTATTTTCTTCGAACGTAGGTGACACGTGAATATGATAGATATTCCACAAAAGCGGACGAAGCGTTTTGCTTCCACATTCATTGTGCGAACCGCAAAAGAATGGAACTCCTTGCCTGAGTCGTCGACCGCATCGCCGCTTACCATCAGGTGAGATGGTGGTAAAACGCTTCCCTATACAGAAAAAAGATTAAGTACATATGGAACCTCAAAAAGTCAAACGAAGCTGAAATTCACATGTCCAATCGCTATTATTATCTCAAAATCAGTTAATTTGTGTTGTGACAATGCAATTTGTGAAAAACACGGCACTTAAAATCAAAGCTGTTAAAACAAATAGAACCATAATAATGCCTTACATAGCGTGCACACCATTGCAAACTATTAAACAATTAGTAAGTAACACGACACTTATCGCCGGTAATTGGCACAACAATAATTATAAAACTCCGAAACCACAGTTGAAGTAATTGTAGCCGCACTCCGGTGGGGCCTTTTATCGTTTGTAACCCTTTAAGATTGTGGATCATATTAATTAATATTATAAATCTGAAAACTTGTGTGTAAGTGTGGAAGTGTGTAAGTATGTTTGTTCCCTCTTCACGCTTTAACGGCTTAACGGATTTGGATGAAAATTAAAATGTACATAGTTTATACTTAGGACTAACACATAGGCTACGACTAGTTGTTAATAAAGCCCGTTGGCTTACTTGGATGGGCTTCGCTTTGTAAACAGGGGTATCGGGTTCGATTCCCGGCTGAAACACCAAGTTTTCTCCGTAAGGAAAATTTGAGTATCTGTTGTGATTTTGTGCGTGATGTGAATGTATCCGACCACCAGTTCTTAACCTCATCTAATAATACAACATACATAATTTAAACGTAAGCTAAGCATAAAAAAACCGACGTTACCGCTTATATTTTGGTTTTGGCTTGATCGATTTCGATAAAATTTATAAGGGACTACTTCTGAAGTATAATCTACCAAACAAAAAAAATATTTAAAAATCGGTCCACAAATGGGGAAAAAATCGGTAAAAATAGTATGAAAAAAAAAATACATACAGTCGAACATAGTACCTCCTCCTTTTTTTAAGTCAGATAAAAATACAAATTAAAAGCTGCATAAAACTTATAAGACAATTGTAATTACTATAAACTGCACAAAATACTATAAAAAACTAGCATCAAAATATCAAAAACAACGGCAAAACACACGAGTCTCACCCACGATACGAGACTTAGTACTTAGTGTGGGGTTGAGTTTGAAAGCGTGATGGAGGCGGAGGAAAATTTTCAATACATGGTCTGACAATACGTTTATAAAAGCAATTATAATATGTAGTAAAATAAACGATCAGCTAAATTGCTTATCGATGTGCTATCTGTATATATATTTGTGAGACTCCGAAAATTAATGATTTTCACAGTCCATGGAACTGTAATTATTTTAATTGCAAATATAATCTTACAATTAACTGTACAGCTTTCAAATTCTATTTAATTATTAATACTCACCTAGGAACCTACCTAAGTACTAGAGGCCTAACCTAGGTACTGAGGAAACTTCTGATGTTTTTTTATATGCCTGACAGGCAAGTATTTGACCACAATCTCACCTGATGGAAAGTGAATATGCTTGCCTAGATGGTACCTATTCACTCTTGACTTGAAGACTCCCAAGTAATACCGTTCGGGGAACAAAGACGAGGACAGTAAGTACCATTCCTTCGCAGTACGGATAATAAACGTAGAAGCGAAACGCTTTGAGCGAACTGGAGGTATGTCAACCATGACTGTTTGTCTTGTTGTTATTTGTAATTACATCTTAAAGATATATGTGGGGGAAAAAACACTTAGATCTACTGGTAATAATTGGGTGTAAATTTTGAGTTCACTTAACTAATACCTTCCATAAAATAAATAATATAAACGCAAGCAAAGCTTATTAAAACCGTTTGCCTAGAATATATCAGTTCACTCATGACTTGAAGACTCCCAGATTATCGCTTCAGAGCATAATGTACTATGTGCAAAATGAACACGCCACTCAAAATGTGCAAACCGCAACATGAACACATCACTCAAAATGTATTATACCTATCGGGAAACAAAGTCGTGCAAGGAATTTTTGGGGGCTGAGTCACCCACGTCCGTAGGAGGATACCCGTAAGTCTGACTCCCTACACGTGGTCCCCGGGTGGTGCTAATCAGGTGACATTTGAGAGGTGGTAGAGCATTTTGTGAGTTGCTCGCCTGGCTTGCTACCAAAGTAGCTTACCACCATCAAGTTGAAAGTCTGCCGCCAAGCCAAATACGGTGTTCCGGCAGTTATCCTTGAGAGCCTGCGTATTCCATGTCTAGTGTGTTTACCAGCTTCGATCACATCGTCACTTACCATCAGGTGAGATAGTGGTCAAACACTAGCCTGTCACAAATAAAAAAAAAAAAAAAAAAATTCCACTTCTTTGCGGTACGTATGATGAATGATTATCTTCGATAACCTTGATCAGATTAAATGATTTAAATACGTTTTTTTGTAAATAACTCCAAAACCCAGGGTCAGATTAATTTAAATGGGAGCGCATAGGAAGCACCAGCTCTCAAATAACAAGAAATACAGTCGAATTGAAAACCTTTTCTTTTTTATAATAAAACTAGCCGTGACCCGCGCCTTCGTTCGCGTTAGTTAAGTTAAAACATAGCTTACGTGGTAATCCTGAGTATAAGCTATGCGCATCAGAAATTTCAGCCAAAAAGAATCCGTTACAGCTTGAAGAGAAAAAAACATACGTACGAACAAGCTTTCAGATTTCTAATATTAGTGTGATTATTATATAGTTAGTCACGCGTTACAGTAGTTATTTCTAATTTACTCATCAATAAAATTACTTTTCATTTAACTACTCAGACACAATTTTCGTCACTTTAACTTCTTAAAAAAAGTTTCCATATGAACTTTCATCCCCCATTGCACCTTAATGTACCCCTGCCAAAAATATTGATAATATATTTATTTTAATTATAAATGAACAACTCAAATACCAATTTCCATCAGTGTGACTTTATATGTAAAGAACTTTTGACGTGAACTTTGATCCCCCATTGCACTACTTTAATGCAACCCTGGCACAAACATATTGACAGCTTAATTTTTATTATTGATCAACTACTTAAATACCAATTTTAATTGCTATAACTTCACAAATAAAGTAATTTTATACCACGTTTTCACCTCATTTAACCCTCTTAGGGGGAGCATTTCCAAAAATCCTTCTTAGTACACCTCTACGTACTACGACAAATGTACCCACCAAATTTCAAGTCTCGACGGCCAGCGGTAGCTGTGCGTTGTCTCTAAGTCAGTCTGTCAGTCAGTCAGTCAGTGAATCAGTATGTCAGGACAAAGATTCTTATAGTATTAGATGCAGACCTGTGTCATTCCCATGAAATAAAGCCTTATGTCGTGAATAAATAAGAAAAGTCAGATAACATATTTTATAATCCGTTATTTAGCCAACATTTCAAAATATATTTAAATTAATTTTACGAAGCCTTTAAAAATATAAGTATGGCATGCGGTTCCGTAATCGCTATAATACAGACCTGTGTCATTCCCAAGTAATGTCACTCTGGCGGCCGGTCATAAAAAATAATGTCAAATCTTAGTCGCAACAAAAGTCCACGCGTCCATTCTACTTTATCATGAGACAAAATAAATAATGTTATTCACCGAAAACATTATGCCGTCGAAAGTATTCAAGTTATTTTTCACAAACCGTAACTTTAAGAGCAGGCTCCCAAAAAAATATGTTATTTTGCAATGATATCCTGAATCGATCACTTATCCTATCAATATGTATCATCACACTAATCACACTAATATTATAAGAGCGAAAATTTGTGAGTATGTTAGTTACATCTTCACGCTCAAACGGCTAGATCACTTTTGATTAAATTTGGTATGGAGGTAGCTGACACCCTGGTTCAACACATAGGCTACTTTTTATTTCGGAATTACTGCGAGTTCGGGACTTAGGCGGGTAAAACCGCGGGGCGGACTAGTATATAATATCTCATACTTATTTAATCCTTCATTTATTTCACAATTGAATGAGTTTCACTCCATAGATCATGAAAAATATGTCTGTACTCCGCACCCTTATGTTCTACTGTCTACATAATACGCTTCATAATCGCCAGTAATGATAATCGTGCTCGGACAAAAGCGCAGCCTGTTCTTTATGTGCTTAGCGCCTATTATTCCATGTCAGACATGAATATCCACACATTCCTTGAAACCATTAAAAACGCTGATTGCCGTCTTCGTATCTTTTCATCGGAAGGCAGAGTTGAGTTATTAGCACCGTGCGGAAATATATATGCATAATCATATTAAAAGACATACATAAGGTCGGAGAAAAGATTCTTCGTTTGTGTATAGAAATTTAAGTCATTTTTTTTTAAGTTTACTTACACATCTTTGTCACTAAAATTCCCGGACTGTAAACTCTCTAATCAACTTTGTGCTGCTCTTACTGACACTTCATTCACACACTCCATAAACGTCACTTTTTGTGGCTTGTGCCGCATTCTTCCATTTTGTATGAAAAAATCTTCAAAATTAAACTTTGTTACATTAACTCATTTTGGTGGAATGAAAACAATTGAAAATGGAGCAAACTTGTTTTTGCTATTTATTTATAAAAAAAAACCGCTGTTTAATGGTATTAAACTGGCCCGATACAAACAGTTCAACCACAGAGAATGAGATAATTAAAATTTTCATACAATAATATAAAGAAAAAGACTTTTTCTTCTACTATATTATTTCAAAGACTAGGCTAAGTTGTTATGACCCAAGCCCTACGGCCTAACCCTAAGCCTAGTCTTTAGGAGAAACTCATTTCCTCAACGTAGATATACTAGTAGGTACAATTTTACCTAGATAGGTTATTGTCAAGTCGCTAGTGAACTATAAAGTCGCTAGTCGTATCCTACTTCCTACTAACATTATAAACGCGGAAGTTTGTAAGAATGTATGTATGTTTGTGACTCTTTCACGCAAAAACTACTGAATGGATTTTGATAAAACTTTACAATAATATAGCTTACACATCAGAATAATACATAGAGTTACAAGTATATAATGTATAATAGAAATGTTTATCTAAAATAGTTCTACAAAAAAGCCCGCGATAGCATATCTATCTTATATGTGTAAGCCATTATCGCCAAATATGAACCATAAATACAATAATATCATGATCTTTTATTTGTTGGATTTGTCTCCGTCCCGAATAGCAGAATAATATAAAATATTGAAAATTTTTCTTAAAAATAAAATACTTTCTATAATCATTATCACAATTTTCCCTCACCACGCGGGTGAAACCGCGGGGCGCAGCTAGTGACCTATAACGCGAATTCCTTCGCGAACACTAGTCAACTTTCTCCTAAAACTGACGCAAAAAGTAAACCTAGTATCAAAAACTCACCTCTTTAGCGTAGTGTGCTTGGTGCCATTGCCGAGCAGTTTGTGCTTTGGTTTATCTACAGCGCCCGTCGGGGTAGATGAGGATATAGTCAAGTCGCTAGCGAACGAGCTCGTCGATGATTCCTTCGAAATGTTCGTCCTAGCACGACGGGCTGTCGACTCCGGGCTCCCTGGACTCCCAACGAGTTCCAAAGCCATTCTCCCCTTTCCTGGCACTGGGGGAGGCTTCTCCTCGACTGGTACCATGTACGACAGCATCGCTGCCTTATCCCTATCTCTTTTGTGACATCAAAGTCTCAGTCTTCGTGGCAAACAGTCCTTCTAATACTTCATATCACAACTCCGCACTTCGAGATCTGTAACAAAACGTTCAGTTATAATTCTTTTGATTATTAATAATTAATATCAGTACCGTAGTAAGAGTTATCGTTATTTTGTTGTTAATGGGAAAACCAGTTTGCTACATGCTAACATATATACAAAAAAATATGTAGTCGAATTGAGAACCTCCTTTTTTGAAGTTGGTTGAAAAAGTGTTTTACCTATTTCACGTTTATTTATTCACAGTAGTAGTAGTATTTATTTATTCATAGCCTAGTACCTGTACCAAAAACGAAATAACGAAATTATTATCTGCTTAATGTTTACGTTTCCCTAGTAATTTACCAAATTGGACAGACGTATTTCGGCCTAAAATTATTTTAAAAAAATCACTGGCGAGTTTTCTATTCTTCTTTGGGCCAGAAACTTTCGCCGTCATACACAGGACTACCTACCAAAATTTCATCATAATCGTCAATCCAATCTAGAGATATCATCAAAAAGGCTGTTTTATACAAAACTAGCTGTCCCGGCGACCTTCGTTCCGCCTAACAGTCAATGAATGTGCATATTTAGGAAGCCATACCCGGCATGCGTTACAATGTCACGTGACTATATTATTACAACCTTCATGTTTATGTTTGCCTAGTACTTTACCAAATCCGAGTGACGTATGAGAAAATGGAAAGCATGTCGAAATGTAAAAAAAATTAAAGAAATGTGCGTTCTTAAAAAGTATCCTATGTCCTTCTCCCGGCTCTAAACTACCTCCCTGCCAATTTTCAGCTAAATCGGTTCAGCCGTTCTTGAGTTATAAGTGGAGTAACTAACACGACTTTCTTTTATATATATAGATTTATGAGACTTTTTTTTTCTTGTTTCTCCGATGTTTTAATATTCTGCTATTTGGGGCGGAAACAAGTCCAACAATCCAAAAACTATAAAAATCGGCCTGCCCTTCTTGAGTTATAAATAGTGTAACTATCCCGACTTTGTTTTATATATATATTACTAGCTGTGGCCCGCGGTTTCGCCCGCGTTAATTAAGTTAAAAAGTAGCCTATGTGTTATTCCGAAACCTTAATTATCTACATTATAAGTTTCATCAAAATTTATTTATTCGTAACGGAGATACGTGTTAACAAACATTCACACACACACAAACTTTCGCATTTATAATATAAGTAGGATTTAGAAAATTTTAACGAAGTGGCATTATGGAATAATATATAATACAGTGTAGTCAGGAATATAATATATTTTATCATATAATTGTGTACATTTTAGATGTCATTGTTATAAATTACGCCACAGCCGTTTCGGACGCACGATGATGTTTACATTACAAGAGATAATTTGGTAATATTATGGATAATTTCAACAATAAACAATTGTAATTTTACTATTAAGTTACATTACATCTTAGAGTTTCAATATTCGGTTTTTGACTAAGATTGAAAAATCCCAGATCTGTTTGTCATTCCATTTACTAGATAGAGAACCCGTACAGACGGACATATTAGGGAGTAATCGCGGCCCGTTTTGATGTACCTCAAAAACTTAGAGGTAATAGCGCCCCGTTTTGATGTACCCTAAAAACTTAGGGGTAATAGCGCCCCGTTTTGATGTACCCCAAAAACTTAGGGGTAATAGCGCCTCGTTTTGATGTACCCCAAAAACTTAAGGGTAATAGCGCCCCGTTTTGATGTACCCAAAAAACTTTACATTAAGTGTACTTTTACCTCCTTGATTTTATTGATTAAAACTATTTTTTCTGCATGCTTGCCTATCAAGCATTTGAACACGATCTAACCTAATGAAAAGTGACGATGTGACCGTAATACGCTTGCCTAGAACATACCTATTCACTCTAGACTTAAAGACTCCCGGTTCACGTCCGGAGAATAAAAAAGCGGGTAGTGAGTTCCACTCTTCCGCTGTACGGATGATAAACGTAGAAGCGAAACGTTTCGAGCGAACTAGAGGTACGTCAATTCAAAATGGAAGACGTTTTTTTCGTCGACCGCATCGTCACTTAACATCGGGTTAGATAGTTGTCAAACCACGAATAATTCCGTTGGTCAAACGTTCGTCTATCATAGATAAAAAAACCGTTTGATGGTTTGTCTATATCAGTAAATATGTATGTAATATAATTATGTACCTTAATCCTTAAACTACTCGTTTGTATTGCTCCAGATCGTAAGTGAATTATAAAATTATAGACCGCACAGCCACACATGTATGTGTAAGTTGTAAGCTTTTATTTTTTTTTAACTTTTCGAAATACGAATAACCCCAAAAATGTTTATTCCAAAAATTTACGATGTGAGCAGAGAATATTTATATATTGCGAAATATTGTCAGTGCGTTTACTCAATATCGACCATAAATCGCCGTGAAAGTTGCGGAGTCATAAAATCCCGCCTTGGCCTTGGACTACCTTCACCTTATTGACCGCGCGAACAGCGCGAGCGATGCCTCTCCGTTTCAGTCTTAGGCAGAAATCCTTACATATGTCCGGATGTCCGGCTGTTCTTACTCGTCTACAAGTTGCAGCTCTCAACCGATTATCGCGAAATTTGGTAAGCAGGTTCGATAATTTTTACTGACTTCCCAAAAAAGGACGAGGTACTCAAGTCGAATGTATTTTTTTTTTGTTTTTTATGTTTGTTCATATAGATGATTTTCCTTCCATTCTGTTATTGAAAATTTTCAAAATGTTGGAGATACGGGATTGAATACCCAAAAAACATATTGCAGCCATTTTGGAAAATACGCGAGTTCTTCAGCTTACAGAGCCAAAATAATATAATAATTTAGCTCGGCTTAAATGTGAGGTCTATTTAAGGAAGACACCAGAATTTCCTAAAACACGTGACTCTGTAACCAGTTTTACACGGAACCCAGAACTAAACTTGCAAATACAAATATTCCTCGGAAATAATTGGCATCTGTATAATAATATTATACAGATGCCGAATGAAATGTGATATTGTCACAAACGATTCCTTTTTTTAACTGACTGTACAGAAAAGGAGGAGGTTCTCAATTCGACTATTTTTTATCCTCATAACTTCTGTCTAGGTGAACTGATTACGATGTTTTTTTACTTCAACGCTGGTACTTTCCATGTGGTCCCATTTAAATTTGATCAATGTCTGACCAGTAGTTTCTGAGTTATCTTCAATAATGCGTATTTTAATTCATTTAATCTGATCAAGAGTTCCGAAGATAAAGCGGTGTAGTCAGTTTTTTCTACCGACTTCACGAAAAAGGAGGAAATACTCAAGTCGACTGTATTTGTTTTATGTGTTCATAGCTTCGTTCCACGTGAACCGATTTTGAATTTTTTGTTTATGAGATTTTTGCTTTCCAATTGGTCCCATTTAAATTTGATAAAGATCCGATCAGTAATTCTTGAAATATTTTCAATAATGCGTATTTAGTACATCTAATCTGATCAAAGTTCCAAAGATAAAGCGGTGAAGTCGGTTTTTTTAAGCTTTGCTTACGTTGAATTTTATTTCGCTTTGCTTGCGATTTTGATAATTTTATCTGACCATTAGTTTCTGAGTTATCCTCAATAATGCGTATTTAATTCATTTAATCGGATCGAGGGTTCCGAAGATAAAGCGGTGAAGTCGGTATTTTTACCGACTAGGCGACTTCCCAAAATAGGAGGAGGCACTCAAGTCGGCTATATTTTTTTTTAACCTTTGTGCTTGCCTTTAATTTAATAGACTGTCTTTTTTTCTTAATGCTATGAAATTTGCATTTTATATACACTAAATACTACTAAATGGAATCAATAACAATATTGTTTATAAATTTGTACGGCCTGAAACTTTGTGTTGTATGTTTGTAACTCAAATACCGAATCAGCCAATTTTCGTGTGTTTTCCGACTAACGCCCTAGATCTTGAATGAGTTAGGAATGTACGCGCCGCCCACGCACGTATTTACTTCAACCTCTCGTTATATATAGAACTGCAGATCAATGAAATTGTTAGTCTTGTTCTCTTAATTTTCTCGCAAATGCTTACGTTTGTAATCATTTTGTTATATACTCATTTAATCAAAACAGTTACGATATGACTAAAATGTAGCACCTTATTGTTAAAAATCAATCAAACTAATTAACATAAAAAACAAACGAACAATAATAATAATTTAAACGGAAGCAAAGCTTAAATAATTTAAACGTAACCAAAGCTTCAAAAAGCCGACTTCACCGTTTATATTTTGGGTTTGGCTTAATCGGTTTCCATAAAATTTAAATGGGGCCACCTCTAAAGTATAATCTACCCAAACAAAAAAATATTTTTCAGAATCGGTCAACAAATGGGGAGAAATCGGTGAACATACATAAAAAAAAATACATACAGTCGAACATAGTACCTCCTCCTTTTTGAAATCGGTAAAACACCGACTTCACCGCTTATATTTTGGTTTTGGCTTGATCGATTTCGATAAAATTTATATGAGACCACCTCTGAAGTATAATCTACCAAACAAAAAAAGATTTTTGAGAATCTGCATCTAGATAGGCAAACGTTTTACCACTATCTCACCTGATGGTACCTAAGTGACGATGCGGTCGACGATGGAACACGTTTGCCCAGAAGATGCTTATTCACTCGCGACTTAAATACTCCCATATTGTATTTGGGAACACAGACTCAGGTAAGGAATTCCATTCTTTTGCAGTTTGCATAATGAATGTAGAGGCTAAACGTCCGCATTTGTGGAATATCTACCAATAGCGATGTCGCTTAAGAGTATTTTTTTTATGACAGGCAGGTAAGCATTTGACCGCTAATTCACCTGATGGAAAGTGACAATGCGGCTGAAGATGAAGCATGCTTACCTAGAAGATACCTATTCACTCTAGACTTGAAGACTCCCAGATTATACTGCTCGATAAACAAGGATGCGGGCAGTGAGTTCCACACCTTTGCCGTATGGATAACAAATAATGAAGCAAAACGCTTCGATCGGATATGAGGTATGTCAACCATATATGGATGAGTCCGATAATAGAATGGGGATACATAAAATCTAATTAGATGTCACTAACATTGTACTAATACTCGACAGTCAAAATCAAAATCACATGGGCCCAAAGAAGCATTCATGAAAGTTATTGACTCTACTGCCAGATTCGAAAAATTATTGCCATCTCGAGAAGAAACTGGCAAAGAACTCGGCGGCGCAACATTTTCATATGTTTTTAAACACTATTACATGAATTATATTTACCTAGGTGTATCTATATTATGTAGTCGCTAGAAAGCGCTTGTGCATGCAGTTTGCCTCCATGCATCCTTGTCATGAATATAGTCGATCGTTTTTAATAAACTTTCTTAATAAATGCCCGTTTTATTACTGATTAAAACTTTCCCAGTGGTAATTCAGTTTCAATCATTTTAGGAATTTTGTTGTAAAATCTAACCCTATTTGCCATAAAATATTTATTCGTTTTACTTAATCTAATTTTATGCTTATATCTAGTATTAATATTGTGTGCGTCGCTTCTTAATTTATTTTTATCAATATTTTTTGCTTCCCTTTGGGACATTTAAACGACTCATACAGAAAGGACTCTCCCACTGCGCCTAGTGTGTAGTCACTGGATCATACGAGTATGTTTACTCATTTACGACAAGCTATGAAGACGTTCATATTTCGCAATCCATTGTATAAGAATACTAGTTGTTTCCCGCGGCTTATCCCGTGTAAATTAATCCCTCGTAATTATTTATCGGATCGAATTGTAAATCTAAACAAATCTTGAATCTACACAAAAATTTTATCAAAATCGATCAATCCTTTTAGGAGGAGCTCAGTCACATACATTCTTATTCTTATTCAATATGGGGGCGTTAAGGCCTGCACTGACGTCCCGCTTGGGGTGTATTGTGCATTTTTTTTTAAATAGCGGTGTGTGGTTATCGTGTGCTGGCATACCTGTTCCAGTGGTGAAATTGTTGTATTTGATTTCTGTGAGTCTTTAGGTTTTGTGGAATGTTGCTCTAGCATTCTATTGTTGGCTCTAATTTCTTCAGTGACAGAACCCTGAGCTTTTACGTCACATACAAACGTACTGAAGAATTATATATATATAAAGATAAGTTAACCACTCACCAATTATTTTATCTCCTTAAATTGTCATCCTTTGAATCAATCGCAACCGAGACTTCTATTCATAAATAAATCTGCAACAAAGAAGGCAATCGTTCGTTAATTTGATAATAATAGGTCATCATTTAATAGCTGATGTAAATCGACAGATAATACCATTGTACAGAATACTGGCAAAGTATTTTGTAATTATATCGCATCTCTTGAGTTATAATGACTCCTTGGCTATTAAAATTCAATTTAGAATATTAAGATAGCAGAATTGCTTTTAGCGAATAATTTATGTACTATTACGATGCTATTGAGATGTCGTCGATAAAAAGGTTTTGATTTTCTTTCTCAAAAACCCGTAATAGTATATAGGATTTAGCTATAAATGACTGAATCTACCGCCACAAGGAACAATATGTTTCTTGTAATAAAAGGCAAAAAAACTGAAATATTAATTTATTTTAAATTTATTTTTTTACTTTAATTAAAACGGCGAACCAATTGAATTAACTAATAGAACATAATTTCTAGATACAATAATTATTGTTATTACTTCCTTATGGTTAGCTAGCTTAGTTAGTTTAAGATTAGAATGTGTGGTTTAGGATCCTTTTAACAACGTTATCCCAATCAAATCAGTCTATCCGTATATATAGCCAATGACAGGGAGACTAAGTGGACCAAAGAGCTTGTTGCTTTGTCTAATGTCATCGGCCAGAAGAATTCATAGTCTTTCGACCATATAGAGTTTAAAGTGAATTATAGTGACCGTGCTGTAAAAACAGAGCATGACGGCAAAAACATCGTTAGAAAGAAGCAATTCATATTTAGAACATCGCCACCATATAGATATTTAGAGACGAGCTGCGGAAGGTAGGACAGAATTATTAATTTTGACTTATTCTAGATTGGAATTATGCGATAATAAGTTAGCACGAGAATACACAAATAGGACAGCGTCAAGGAGGCTAGCACCGAAACTATATTCTCTCTACTTCTTTACATCTCTTAAGGCCAGCGTTACACCACACTCTCGCCTGATGATAAGTGATGAAGACGGTAAACACCACGTAAACACTGGCTAGCTAGAATGACTGGCTGTCAAGGATAGGTTCCAGAACATCATTCGAAGTAATTATGGCGAACGATTGTTCAACTTGAGAGTGGTGAACTATGACTGTAGTTCGGTACAGGGTAGCAAGTTATTGCAGGGACGAGAAGATTTCACCACCGTGGATTAAATTATGGTGCCATCCTGATTAGAAGTCATATTTCCGCTGACGGCGCAATCACGAATTCAAACCATGGACTCGAAAAGTAATTAAATTAAAAGTGATATAACGTGGAAGAATATAGGACAGTTTTCTTTTGCTTAGCCAGGGTCCGCTTTCCGACTAAGTTTTCTCCACTTCGCACGGTTGCGAGCATCCACGATATTTAGATCGTTGGCTCATGTCATCTTTCACAACGTCAAGCCATCGTCGTTTCGGCTGGTCCTTGGGTCTAGCGCCTGACACCATGAGGTCTAAGCATTGCCTACCAACATACTCCACCGGTTCTTAAAACTTGTCCCGTCCACCGCAGACGACTTTCTGTCAGCTTATCCGCTTTGTAACTAACTCCAAGGCTACCGCGAATAGTAGTCATTATAATTTTAACGCGAATTCAGTAGACCTACAGTTACAGAATACGACGCGGGTGTAACCGCGGGTTGCTGCAGTTAGTGTATCCATCGAGATAGGAGACAAACCTACATATTATTTTAGCTGCCAAATATTAGAGTGTTATTTGGTGGACGGGCTGTTATACGCAAGCGTCCCTTTAAATCCTTAAGTAGTCTGAAACCGCCATGAAACTAATAACAAAAAACTTGAGAGGTGTCTAGGGACACCCGGATGGAACGAAGTTCAATATCCGTCTAGCCCCCTTTCGCAACGCGCGATAAGGAACTTTCGTTCCAAAATTAAAAGAAACATGCAAAAACCAACATCACGCGGTGTTCCCAGGCGGTCACCCATCCAAGTACTGATCGCGCCCGACATTGCTTAACTTCGGTGATAGGACGAGGACGTGGTATGGCTTACAACTATAGCAAAAAGTGTCGTTACAACTTTTGGTCTTAATTTTTTCCGTCTAGCCCCCTTTCGCAACGCTCGATAAAGAACTTTCGTTCCAACTACATATTTCGATAAGTGGTCTATTGTTCTTAACTACTCATTAGCTTCATGGAAACAGACAAGCGAATTCGACTGTACCAGCCAAACTGGAGATGTCTGCCATAAATGGATGGTTGACAGTTTGTCTTGTTGTTATAAGTTCTACATTTAGTTCGAACGTTTGGCGTGAGGGGACGTGGGCGCGAGCTTCCTGTGCAGCGGTGCCGGCTAGCCAGCACGCCTGCCGTAGGCTGATATACGTCAATGCAAGCACTTTTTTTTACCATAGGCAATTATCCCCTTTACGCTTTTGCACATAAAGGTGCATATGGCGTTAACTATATCGTGGCGGTTACGCAAAGTCACGGGTGGCAATCTTTGAATTCATTTGGTTTTATACAAATTTCGTGAAAACACGCCTTTAACAATAATAAAACATGGTGATAAAATCATTCGTCTTATAAATATACGTATATGAAATAACTTTCACAGTGATTTTATATATAATAGCGGTACAAGATGGTTACAAAAATAGAAATTGATGTTATTTGCATGAGATTTGATATTTTAGTTCTTTACATTTTAGAATGTTATGAATATTTATGAAGATGACATCATCCTACTAATATTATAAATTCGAAAGTTTGTGTGTAGCTGTGCAAGTGTATAAGTATGTTTGTTCCCTCTTCACGCTTTAACAGCTGAACGGATTTGAATGAAATGTAGAATGTACGTAGCTTATACCTAGTATTAACACATAGGCTACTTTTTAACTTGATAATAGCGGGCGTAACTGCGGGGTACGGCTAGTTTTTCATACCACACAGAATCCGATGAATTGTTTTTATTTATCTATTTTTGTTGTAAAAGCCGGTTACAAAGTCACGCGTTTTAGGAGACATTTTGGTATCATCCCCTAAACCGAATGCATACAGTGTGTTGCAGCTATTAGATAGTACAAGCCAGTACAGGGGGCATGGTCGAATTAACGTTTGCGAGTAAATCCACGAGGCATAGTCAGTGGACTATAGATCTACGTTGAATTGGCGCCGCAACGTCACTTTATGAGCTTGTGAGCGTTATCCAGCGGGAAAATCTAAACATACCTACTGACAAACTGCTTTTACGGGGTTTACTGCGTCTCACCAAAACATTGCGTGCCCCAGATGCGATGTCAATGTTGTGGTACTTTTTTATATCTTACTAGTTTTGACCGGAGCGCTTGTACAGAGAATTAGATACGAACAAATCCAAGAAATAATCGGTCGAGCTTTTATTTTTGTGTTCAGTGATGATCTTTCATCACTTGAGAACGGCTTGATAACGATTATATACAATACAATAACTCTTAATTGACACCAATAATAGAAAGTACAGAAAAGAAATTACTAATAAATAGGTACAATGGGTGATCTTATCGCTAAGAGCGCTCTTCCAGACAACCTTTGGATGTAAATTAATAATATAGATAAACAGGGATGGTGGTGTGGTAAAACAAAGATTAAGTACTAAACAACATACACAAACACTAAATATACATATTATCCTAATACATATTTAATATCATAAATAATAGTAAAAATAATACTTACACTTTTAAACATAAATTAATACATACAAACACATACATACAAGTAAGCAAAATACTATTCTACGCTGCAGCTGTTAGGTTACTAAGGTAGACGTCTTTTATTTGTTATTTCAAAGAATAAAGGGATTGAGCACGTCTTATAGAGACCGGAAGCGCGTTTCACAAACGCACAGCTTGCACTGTAAAGGACGTGAAATAGAAACCAGTAGAGAGCTGTGGCTTCCATAAATGCAAGTTTTCTGATGACCTAAGACAGAGGGAATTGGAGGAGTCAATGTAAGTATATTATTATATACTAAAATTATTTATACGTAGTGTTAATTCCGGTTAGGTTGCTAAAATACACTAAATATAACTGGTCGTTCGCTCCGAACTGAGATAAAGCGCTTACATCTAATACCTATAAACGAGCAATTCTTGTATATATGTATATATATAATCTCGGAAACGGCTCCAAAGATTTTCATGAAATTTAGTATGCAGAGGGTTTCGGGGGCGATAAATTGATCGAGCTAGGTTTCATTTTTAGAAAACGTCATTTAGCAAAAAAAAAACCGATCATCCAGCTACTTTTACTTAATAGATATTTACGGTACTTAATAGAGAAAAACATGCTACATCTTGGGCCGCATCGTCGCTTAACATCAGGTGAGATTGTGGTCAAACGCTTGCCTAAAGTACATAAAAAAAATGTGTTTAATTCTTGAAAAAATTTTTCTGAAAATAGTCGCTTAATTTTGGTTCAAATACAGGATGTAACGCATATTACACGTAAGTTTTAGCTTTAAATATATAGTCGGTTACCCCGAGACAAATTAGAGCTCAAGACAGAGACTTTGGTGGCTTATCAAATTGTTATTATCCAATATAAATTAAAAAAAACGGGTCCGTGCTCTATTTGCAAATTCCTTTTCAACGTGAACCCACACGAGCAGAAAAAATAAATAGTTCTTTACTTACTATGTGCCTTTGGGTGCCCCCTTAATATTTTACCGACTTCCCAAAAAAGGAGGAGGTACTCAAAGTATTTTTTTATTTTTTTTATTTTTGTTACCTCATATCTTCTCTCCACGTGAGCCGATTTCGAAAAATTTTTTTAGTTTGAAAGATGTTGCTTTCTAATTGGTCCCATTTAAATTTGATCAAGATCTGATCAGTAATTCTTGAAATATCGTCAATAATGTCTATTTTGTGCCGAATAATGCGTACTTTGACGATGTTCTGGTTTACCCGACTTCAAAAGTTACCTCACAACTTACTTCTTTCGTTGTGAGCCGATTTTGATGATTCTTTTTTTATTTGAAAGCTGGTGGATCAAGGTTCCGATGATAAAGCGGTGAAGTCGGTTTTTTTAAGCTTTTCTTGTGTTTAATTATAATTTGCATACTTTCAATTGCCATACCTGACTAAGGGCCTTATCTCTACATAATATTCTATAAGAACTTGAAGTTATTCGTTTGCATGGTTAAGACGTTAAATGCCTCCAACAGACGGATGGATGGATGGGCAAAGTGCTAAACCACCCAAGGCAACTTAATTACAAAATGGAATGGGGGAATTACACGAATTAATTCCCCCATGCCCGTTTTACCATCTAACAACAAGAAAAACTGGCAAACGTCATCCATTTATGGTTGATATTCCTCCGGTTTGCTCGAAGCGTTTTGCTTCTACATTTGTCATCCGTACTGCGAAGGAGTGGAATTCATTGCCCGCGTCTTTGTTCCCCGAACGGTATAATCTGTGACTCTTTAAGTTAAAAGTGAATAGGTATCTTCTAGGCAAGCATGCTACATCTTCGGCCGCATCATCACTTTCCATCAGGTGAGATAGTGGTCAAATGCTTGCCTATCGAATATAAAAAATAATAAGAGATCTCGCTTCACACGATCAATAAAATAACATTGAATTAGTTACGAAAATGAACCTTCTCAAATTAGCAAATCATACACTAGAGAAATGGAGAAAAACAACAACCCCGTGCAACCCTAATAGCGGCCAAACGAACAGAGGGTTGAACCTGAAAAGGGTAGATAGCGGCATTAGTTATCTCAGCCGGTGCATTCAAAGCACACGAAAATTTCGAGCGATTCCATTCAAATTCCATGATATTTTCTCATTTTTCTCTCTTTATGCCATTTCCCATTTCAAAGAGCATGAATTTTAATGCAGTTAGCTGCGCATCCTAGTTTGAATAGGAACACAATTCGCTGCATGTCTTATGTAAGATTATGAGGAAATTGCAGTTCCTCTGCCCGTGATTGGGACTGATGGGCTCCCTCTGTTTTCACAATCTAGTAGTAATGAATTCATATGCTGTTGATTGGTAGAAAAGAAGTGGAAACATTGATGCGAGTTTAATATTTTGTAGCGAATCGTGCTCCGTCGGCCAATTGATTCGTACACTCGAATTTTTTTTTAGAGTGGCATTTTAATTACGTTTTGTTTGTTAGTATAGTCGGCTTCTGCACTACAAGTTAACATTGCTGCCCACGACTCATTAATACTTCTTCCGAAATCAGTCATCTTCATACATAGAGGACCGATCAAATTATGTCTGACTAGCGATCAGCCCCGGCTTTGCCTGGGTGCAATTTCCGGCCCATTAAAAAGAAACTTATGCATATCTTGCCCTGACAATTACGAATACTCAAACTCAAACATTTATTGTCAAAATGTAGGTAATACAGAAGGTGTAGTGGAAGATTCAGTGATCCTTACAAACTACCCTGTTTAAGGGTGTACAAATATTATTTACCGTCCATGTTTTCATTAATTTAATTAGCGTCATCGTTAGTATATACAAAAAAAGAACCAGTATTTTTGTGAGACTAACACAGAATTTTTTTCTTTTTTTTTTAAATAAATGTTTAGAGATTATTATCAAGCAACAGCAATAATTTAAACTGATAGAGATCTACGTAATTGTAAATGTTTTTCTTGACAGAATACGTTGTTGTTAGAGTGGCCATATCCAGCAGCCCGAAATCGAAAAACATATGGATACATTTTTTTTTTTATACGCACTCACTCTATTTTTGATGACTTGTCGTGGACGTGGATCAAAAACATTCACATTAAACACACAATTACATTGAAAACCAGAAACACAAATATCCCTTTGGGCAGAAAACTGTTTCCATCGGGAATCGAACCCGATACTCGCTGCTAAGAAGGCGAACGAGCACCCAGCTAACACACGGGCAGTTCTATATTCATAGCGAAGGATTACACCTTTACGGTCGTCCTTCCGATAGCGTCTACGGGAAAGCAACGAGTGCACCTATTACGGCATATTCTGTGATATGATACGACCCTTTTGGCGCAGTGGACAACTAAAAAAGAACTGGACAACTGAAGTGGATTCCATTACTGACCGGTGCTCTTTCTCTACCGAAGGAATATTTTTGTTTTTGGTTCTGGGGCTGATTGTGCATGCGATGTAATGCTTTCCTCACGACACAAGTCTTTGAACTGAAAGTAGGTGTGAGTATGAATGCTTGATTCGTTCTTGATTAAGGTTACCGGGTCTGGTAAAGTAACTTAATGACCTAGTTATTATCGAACTAAATTGCCACTTTGGGCACTATACAAGGGTTTCTTTTATGTAGTTTCTTACTAGAAAGGTATTACACATTTTCACTCACAGACCCACACCAAGTTTGATGACTTGGGTGTCGTGGGTGCCGGAAACATTCACATCACACCCAATAATTCTTTTAGGCAAGCATGCTTCATCATCTACTTCATCATAATTTTCCATCAGGTGAGATAGTGGTCAAATGCTTGCCTATCAAGTATATAAAAAAAAAACCTAGAACCAGAGACACAAATTTCCCTTGGGCAGAAAACTTGTGTTTCCACCGGAAATTGCACCCGATACTTAAATTCTTAAAAGGCGAACGCGCACTCAACTTAGCCAGCGAGCTGCAATTGTAGGTATAAAGTTATGTAGGCACTTAAATTATGTTAAAGTATCGAATTTAATGAGTTTTATGCAACTACTTACGCTAAACTGTAAAACTGCGTCAGCTATAGAATTGGGTCAACGGCTACGCGTGTTTTATGACATTTTAATATTATGCAGAAGTGGCTAAAATATTATAAAACATAAACATAAACGCTGTCACACTCACAGCCCCACACTAAGTTCGTTGAATTGTGTCGTGGGTGCCGGAAACATTGACATCACACATACACAATCACAACGAGAACCAGTAACACAAATTTTCGATAGGGAGAAAACTTGTGTTCCCGCCGGGAATCGAACCCGATCCACTGCTTAGAAGGCGAACGTTCACCCAACCAAGCCAAGGGGCAGTTCAAATTCACACAGATATAGAAAATGTGTGTGTTCGTGATTGTGTATGAGGTTTTTTTTTTCAGGGTTATCGTATCGTAGTACCTTTTAAACTAGCATTAGCGCCACTAATTTCAATATTTAATCCAATAATTTAAGTCCGCAACCGTCCCCATTAAAAAAATATTAACTTAAATTCCCATCTGCCAAATTGATGTACTCTAATAGGCCATATGTATGCCATCTGCTCCCCTTATATGGCAAAAAAGAAACCCTTATTGGATTTATCTCTCTATCCCTCAAGATCCTTTTTCAACCGACTTCAATAAAGGAGGTTCTCAATTCGTCTGTATCAGTTTTTTTTTGTGTTACGCGATATCTCCATCAATTATAAATCGATTTTGATGATTATTTTTTGTCTGGTAGATTTTAGTTCATAAGTGGTCCTATATCAATTTTATCGAAATCGGTTCAGCCTTAACCAAAATTTTATCTGATCAAGGTTCCGAAGATAAAGCGGTGAAGTCGGTTTTTTTAAGCTTTGCTTGCGTTTAATTATCTTCGTAAAGCGTGGAGGTATAACGTTGAAATTAATATGAAATACTAAGGTTAACAGTCTCTTTGATTTGTAAAAAAATCATGTTTTAAAGTCTATTAAATATGGCCATTCAAACCGCATATCTAGGATTTTTTTCTGAAGTAGGTATTCCTAAATACATCAATAATTACACTTATTTTTTTTTTTTTTTTTTTTTTACTTCTAGAGTACTTCTTACAAAGTGCCCTATTATAATTACAATCTAGCCAAACTATGGCTAATCAGTAATTTAACTTTAACTTTAACTGCTACATTGCTAAACTAAGAATGTGTCCATTAACACTTTTCTTATTGTCTCTATTTAAGGGTAATACACTTTGTTCATGTGTTCTTTTGAATAATAAATATATATATATAAATAATAATTACACTTATAACACAAATATATAGCTCACTACAGTTATATTAAGTACATATTCTCACAGGTGGTTACATGTTAATATTATACCTGTGTAATCTGTTCCATTAAATCCACTCTTTATTCACGACATTGGTATTTGTATTATGTAGTTTACGTATTGTATCATTATGTGTAATAATATAAATTTATATTAGGCCATAATTGTATATAGGTATATATAATGACGTATTTTAATTATAATTTATCTCTATTTATAATTAAGTAGGTAAGTATATTGTAATTAATATTTTTTCAAATCTTGCACTTTTAAATTTTGCTATGTTAAAAACAACGACGTCCAACTTTGTTGCGTAATTCCTCTTCATCCAAAGGTCGCTTTTAGCGATAAGACCGCCTATTCTTACACTAATTTTGTAAGTCATTATTTTCTGCTCTGTTTTGTCACAATTATGGTGTTCAATAAAGAGTTTATCTATATATCTATCTGAGTTTGAAAACTATCAAGTGAAAATAATTTTAAGTAGATGTAAAATTTGATTTAAAATGTATTTGGAAAACCTTAAACATTTTGAAGAGTGTGCGCAGGAAGGTATACGAGTTAATTACCCCATGTCTGTTTTACCATCTAACAACAAGACAAACTGTCAAACGTCATCCATATATGATTAACATACCTCCAGTTCGCTCGAAGCGTTTCGCTTCTACGTTTATCATCCGTACAGCGAAGGAGTGGAACTCATTGCCCTCGTCTTTTTTCCCCGAACGGCATAATCTAGGAGTCTTCAAGTCAAGAGTGAATAGGTATCTTCTAGGCAAGCATGCCACATCATCGCTTCCGTGAGATTGTAGTCAAATGCTTGCGAATAAAATAAAAAAAAGTAAATTGCAATTAAATCGCTACTAAATTAAACATTTTAGCGAACACTTACACAAACGTTAACTTTACACGACATTCACTTTACACGATATTACGTAAGAACAAATAAAATAGAACCAAAATGTGTATCCTTACAGTGCCGGGTGTTCCAATTAAAAATCTGATACTCCCCTGCCCCAAGCGCTATAAAGTAGGACAGTGGGGAATTGGCACAGCCGAGCCGCTGGTGAGCGAACGCGGTGACCCTACCACAGATTATATAACAGCTGCTTCGTAACCCTACTACTGCTTTACCAACGGCTCACAGCCAATGTTATTATGTAATATATTCGCCTGTCATTATTATAAACACATTTATTTTTAGATTTGCCGCGAATGTGATAACATTGCGTTGTCGATTATGTATTATTTTCCAAAATTTGTGATTATTCGATTGTGAACGTGCATAAGAGTAAGCAAATCATACAAAGATAAAAACGTAATTTTCGTTCTAGCTTTAAAGCTTTTAGATAGATAGTTTAATTAGCTAAGATATGTAGATAAGACTAATATGATTCACGTGTAATGTTCCCTCTCCTTGGTCATCTTTGCTATACCCTAACAGGGACTATTTTCGTATTGAATGTTCTAGAATCTAGAGCAACTGTATCATAATTTAAATCGAATTTAGTGCAAACAATAAAAATACTAAATAATAATAATAAAAAAAAACTCTAATAAATGTTCTAGTAAAGCTTCAACTTTATTAGGGCATGACTTGACTTTGACAGTGACCACGTGACTATGACTCTTTCACTCTGTGACTGGTGACTAGAATTAGTTTATACGAAAAAGGTTTATTACTTGATGCTGGCTAAAGGCATATAGGTTGCGAAGCCAAAATTAATAAAAGAAGAAGTTATTTTTATGTAGTACAGCTTTTTTTAGCCATATGTGGCTTATCTGCCAAAGACATTAGTTTGTTACATGTCAGTATGTAAGTGACACTTTCATCCCTATGAGAAAATTAGACAAAGTTCCGCCAGAGAGCAACCAACTTCAAAAAAGGAGGTTCTCGATTTGACTATGTTATTTTCGTTTGAAGTGAACACTTCTTTAGCGGCGTTGTGCACTGTTTTGGGATGGGTAAAAAATGTTAAACGCGCGTCAGGACACGTGACCTGATCGAAAATTCGTGAGACGGAAAATTCGTAGGACGAAGGAGAGGAAGTATTATTCCCTTCTCTTTCTAGCGGCGTGGCGAAAAATGTTCAAGTTCTCTCTTCTGCCGGCACTCCCGAAGTGCAACCCGTTGTATTTTTTACGCTATATCTTCTCCTGTTGTTAATCGATTTTTGATGTTTTTTTTTTTGGTAAATTATACTTCAGAGGTGGTCCTATATACATTTTATCGAAATCGATCAAGCCAAAACCAAAATATAAACGGTGAAGCCGGGTTTTTTAAGCTTTGCTTGCGTTTAAATTCTTTAATGCTCGATAGGCAAGCATCACTTGATGGAAAGCGATGATGCGACCGAAGATGTAGCATTGCCTAGAAGATCTGCTGCTTGAACTTGCGCGGTAGGCATAATACAATTTTCTTCTGCAATGCGCCGGGTACCAGTTAGTAAGCATAGTATAAGTTATTTTTGAAACAACATCCTAGAAAACGAACTACAGACCCCACATTGACCTACATTCTTCTAAGTGGTTGATTGTTTTGATGCTGCTAACTGCGCTACACGCCACGCGGCTCGATCACAGAATACATAATAGTCCCTACAACCTAGGTTCGCAAAAATACGGTCGATAACATTATTGCAGACCTGATTTTTATCTTTAAATCAGCAGTGATGTTTTCAAATTCAAATAAAAATTGTTTTCTACAACGTGGGTCCTGGGTTTGATTTCCGGATACTTTCAGATTACTTCAAAAAGATCTTTTTTTTAATTTCCTCGCCAAGGATTTGTGTTGCTGATTGTTTGTGTGATGGGAATGTTTGAACTTGAATCCGAGACCAAATTTGTCTCCAAGCTCTAAATGGCTTTCCGGCAGCTTTTTTTTATGCACATGGAAAGTGAAGATGCGGCCGAAGATGTAGCAGGCTTGCCTAGAAGATACATAATCACTCTCGACTAGAAGACTCCCAGATTATACCGTTCGGGAAACAAAGATGCGGGTAATGAGTTCCAGTCCTTCGCAGTACGGATAATAAGCTATTCTGTAGAGCTCGTCATTCTAGGTTTACCGACAGTAGTCGACACATTATCACTCACTATCATGTGACATAGTTGTCAACCGCTACCTAAACATAAATAAAAAATAAATAGGTTCAATAATTACAGCGTTTTATCAGATTTTAGCCTATAAGGCCCATTATTTTTAAATGTCTGATTAGTCTAGTGCTCTACCATTATTTCACTTGGTAGTAATAAGTGATGATGTTTGAAAATGGCTAACACGCTAGTCCGGATCATATTTTTTGTGATATTTAAATTACAGATTTTTTTACTTGAGTGTGAACTACGATACACAAGCCAGGGGAGCACGAAAATAAACGTGAAGCTACCTTTAAGCTCGTAAGATTCGAAATCACAACTCCCGACTAGATGGCAAACTTACCACGATGACGCCATCACGGCTTCTAAAAGCTCTCCCGACAAGATAACAACTTTAAAAAAGCATTATTCCTGAACTACTTCGCTAAAGCTGATATAGTGAAGCGAGTAATTACTATTACCTGCAAATTGGGTCACGTTCGTTCGACGTCAGTAAGCTTCCTGTTACCTAACTGAAGTGATCGTTAGCCGCCTCTATGTAGCGTTTATAACACTAATTGGTAATACAAGATGCTCCCGTCTCGTTGATATTGCTCGATTAAAGCGTAGGTGTAGAAAATGTGATCAAGTAATGGGGAAGTCTATCCAGCAACTTAACAAATTGTTTTTGATTACTTACTTCGATTATTTTAGGAATTGAAGCACCTTTTTTCGATGTCGTGTGTGACGGTGTTTATATCGATTGTCTATATATTTGTCGTATATATATTTATTAAGCTTTTCTTTTTTAGAAACGAAAAAAGGTTTTCGTTTTGATGAGTCTGTACAAGGGATGGTACCAAGTAAACTAGAGCTATGAGATACTAAAACTCTAAGGACCTAGGATCTTAAGCCAATGGCAGCAATTAAAAGATTTCCGTAACTATTAGCTGCCGGCAGACTAAGGCACTCGATGAAATGATATAAGAGTTAGAGCTGTTTAACGGGTGGAACAGAGGGAAGAGATAGCAGCAGAGTTCAGAAAACTGGGGCCGCTCTGAAATAGGGACGGCGGACCCAGTCGCCTGACGCATTAAAATTTAGTTTTTTTTTAATGTAGATTTATTATTATTATTTCACGTGTAGGTCATGTTCCCTCTCCTTTGTTATCTGTCCCTAACAGGGCACTATGTTTGTTTTGCATTTTCTAGTGCAGCTATAGTTGTATCTTTAATTAATACAAAATGTGTGCAATTAATAAAATAAATAAAAAGTATTTGAAATAAAAAGCAAATCACTCTTTGATTAATATTATATTTACAAGAATGTAGAAAGATATTATGCTATCGTGTCTAACTCACGAAAACTTTTATAGAAAAAAAAAAGATAGAAATGTATACAAGACAAATATTTAACCATACTTCCAAAAAAGATTGTCCACAAGCGGAAAATATTTTTTTAAATGCCCTGAGGCTCATTCTGCTACATCGATTTTCACCAAACAAATCTAAAAAAACTCTATCAAGTCAACTTTAAAAAAAAAACTAAATTTGTCCAGCCGTTTGGGAGCTACGCTGCCACAAACAGACACACACTACACACTTATAACAACTCAATTTTTCGGGGTTTAAAAATACAGCCGGCCAAGTGCGAGTCAAATTTCCACAACACAAAAGTGCATAATGAATACTAGATTTTCCCGTAATTTTGATATGCCTACCTACATTAACAATTATACAAATTGGTTAACCCTCACAAGAAACTGTTAACTCAGTGTTAAGTATATAATATTAACTATTGGGATAGTATAGTTTAGGTAATATCTCGGGACTTAATCGCGCTAAAAAACTATTTTTATTTACCTCGACGTTTCGGCCAAGTTGCATTGGCCATGGTCTCGAGAAGACTGGAGAATGCGGGTGTCAGCGTGGGAGAGGGCGAGTATTGTCTCCAACTACCCGCACTTGGTCTTGTGAGAAATAATTATCACGACACACAACACTAACGATATCAATCAATCAATATCAGCCGAGATATTACCTAAACTATGTGTTCGAATCGCGAAAGTTTAAAAATTTCTATTGGGATAATATATTTATATAATTGTTAATGTAGGTGTAGCCATATCAAAATTACGGGAAAATCTTGTTTCCAAGCACTATTGTGTTGTGGCAATTCGAATCACAGTTGGCACTTATAATTATTAATGTACAAACATTCTAAAGTAAGTATGTTTGGAACGAGATATCTGTAATAGCTGGACGAATTTAAATGAAATTTGGTACTTAAATAGTCTTGACTGTATAGACGTTCAAATATATTGTATTTAATATTTGGCTGCGTTAATAGATAAACATATCTAAATTTACAATTGTATCAAAATATTATGAGTGCAATTGAATTCACAATGATGTTGTAATATGTTATTTTCTCATGCTCGCCTTGTAATAGGTTATTTTCTCATGCGGCCTTCAATCAGAAATATCAGTCATCAAGCTCTAAAAAAAGCCATCCTGTTTCAAGACCACATCGTCACTTAATAGCTCAGATAACGGTGAAACGTTAGCCTATCTAAGATATAAAAAGATGTAAATCACCATATTTTGACAGACTTTTACTTTTGAACTGAGAATGCTACTTACAATGTCCTTAGAGTGAAAAGGCACTTGCTGAAATGACGCAGGGGGCTCTGAAGTGCACCTGAAGGCTCACACTGACTGGGGAGGCTCTAGTTAATAGTCGTGACTTCTCTCCCGTCTATTAGTCTAGGAGATAAATTTTATTGTTCTGTCACATAACACTAAGTGAACAAATATGCTTGCTAGTTATATAGATGACAATTAATTATTAGGATTTGCTATACCCGGCATGCATTGCAATGCCAAAAAATCATTTTACTTATTCTTTAAAATTATCCTTCTCTCCATCCAAAGGTTGAATGGAAGAGATCGCTTTTACCGATAGACAAGTACGCCCATTGCACTTTAGTTTTTTCAGTTCACCTCTGTAAATAACTTTATTTGGTGTAAAATAAAAAAAACTATTCTATTCTTAAACGTTTATAGTTGCCTAGTACTTTAATACCATGGTAAAAACTTATTGACTAAATTATTACCTCCTTCATGTTTATGTTTGCCTAGTACTTAACCGAATCCGAGTGACGTATTCCTGGCCATAAAAAAATGATTATCATTTGCGTACTTTTTTTTCGTTAATTAATCTATCTAATCTAAAACATTATAACGAGCAATTCTTGTATATATGTATATACATAATCTGAATCTTGGAAAGGGCTCCAACGATTTTCATGAAATTTGGTATGCAGGGGGTTTCGGGGGCGATAAATCGATCTAGCTAGTTTACATTTTTAGAAAACGTAATTTCTATACCCGGCGTGCGTTGCAATGCCACGTATAAAAAAATGTGTTTTTAATTTCTTTAACGTTTATGTTTGCCCAATAACTTACCGAGTCCCAAAAGCGTAATCCAGTTCAAAATTATAAAAAAATACATTTTCACCTTTTGTAATCCTACTTGGACTAGTAACTGCCACGATTATTACTTGGCTGTGATTTATTTTTTGCCTTTATGGCATACACAGAACAACTCACTAAAGAATGATCACAATCGTCATATTATTCTCAAGATAATGTAACGGTTTTTTTGATTAACATTAAAATGTATGAGATAAATATTAAAAATAATTAAACGCAAGCAAAGCTTAAAAAATCCGACTTCACCGCTTTATCATCGGAACCTTGATCAGATTTAATGTATAAACACGCATTATTGACTATAACTCAAAAACTAGAGATCAGATCTTGATCAAATTTCAATGGGACCACATGAAAAGCACCAGCTTTCAAATAAAAAAAGAATCATCAAAATCGGCTCACAACGAAAGAAGTTATGAGGTAACTTTTGAAGTCGGGTAAACGAGAACATCGTCAAAGTACGCAATATTCGTCACAAAATAGGCATTATTGACGATATTTCAAGAACTACTGACCAGATCTTGATCAAATTTAAATGGGACCAATTAGAAAAAAACATCTAGCAAACTAAAAAAAAATTTTTGAAATCGGCTCACGCGGAGAGAAGATATGAGGTAACACACATAAAAATAAAAAAATACAGTGGACTTGAGTACCTCCTCCTTTTTTGGGAAGTCATCAACTAATCAAAGATCATGAAAATAGGTCCAGACGTTAAAAATAAGCCATATAAATGGTGTAACTAATCTGAATTTGTTTCTTATAAAGATTTGTATTTCTGATTGATATGATCGATGCCTACCGTATCTTTGTCTATTCAGGAGTTCATAAGCTTCTCCGAACAGTGCTTTGATCCTCGCCAAGTGTTGGCTTCTAGAGGAGCCAGTCAGTCGGTGCTTACGTAAGCAGGTACTAGGGTCCCTGCTTACGTAAGCACTCACTGAAAGCCTAGGGGCTGAGTTAGACAAGCTTTTCGTCTAGTTTGCCTGAACTTTCTAGTGAACCACTCGTAAGCTGCGGTTGTTAGGCACGTGCAGTGTTTTAGATATAGTAGCTCGGAAAATACAGGTCTTGACGAATAAATGTTTCTATCTGTCAGTTTATCATAATTGGATTATTTAGTTTATAAACGAACGCTCTTTTGTCATTATAAGTTAAAACCACAGAGCGTTTTAAGTAGGTAGTCCTATTCTGTGGTTACTACGATGTTGATGTGAGTAATTGAAAAATATTTAAGTTATATGTATTAAAGGAATTACACGAGTTATATTCTCGATATGAAAAAATTGGCACCGAGTCCTGGGACTCGGCAACGTAATGAGGCTGCTAATGATGGCTACACTATCTGAATAATAATAATGTATAAAATATAGGAGCATCGAAATGTGTTTATTATTTCGATGGGTAGGAGATAGATAATATTAATATTTAAAATTAACGCTTTCACACTCACAGCCCCACATTAAGTTCAATGACCTGTGTCGTGGATGCTAGAAATATTCACATCACAACCAGAACCAGGAACACAAACTTCCCTTGGGGAGAAAACTTGTGTTCCAGTCGGGAATCGAACCCGATTCCTGCTTTTACGCCCACCAACTAAGCCAACAGCCAGATTGATAATATTATCCCTAAGTTATCGTTTTAATACTAACTCTCAAATACTATAAAGTTAATTATCAAAGCGAAAACTCCACAAACAAAGCCGAGGGTAAAGCTGCACCCCTACAATGCGCTCTCTTTTAGATAAAGGGATTCTATTGTTGTTTCAGCTAAGCTGCTGTAGGTATTTTCTGCATTTGAATCTACTTGCTCGCTATTTAAAGCGTTTCTGCATAATAATGACAAGGTATGTACTGGTATATCATCAAATAAATAATTAATATTATGTATCAGATTTAAAACAACGCAGAAATATTTAGGGCGTGTAATTTCTAAGCTTAAGTTAGGTTTTGAAGGTTTTGAATTTTAAACTCTTAGCAGTATTTTCCATTTATTTGAAACATCGTATATCCATTGTTCAAAGGATATGATAAACATAAACGCTTTCACACTCACAGCCCTACACTATGTTGGATGACTTGTGTCGTGGGACCGGAAACATTCATATCACACGCACAATCGTAACCAGAACCAGAGACTATTTTTTTCTAGAGAAGAAAACTTGTGTTTCAGCCGGGAATCGAACCCGCTTAGAAGGCGAACGCCACCCAACTAAGCCAACAAGCAGTTCAAAGGTTATAAGAAATACCTCTCTTTGGTTTAGGCTTCACTTTTTTTATATGTTAAATCCATGTAAATTAAACGTATGATTTAAAAATAAAACACTGGGAGTCTTCAAGTCAAGAGTGAATAGTAGTAGTAGGTACCTATTCTTTGTTTGTCTAGAAGGTTATAGGCAAGCATGCTACATCTTCGGCCGCATCATCAGTTTCCATCATGTGAGATTGTGGTCAAAGGCAAAAAAAAAGTAAATGTGTAATATGAATTGATACCTCCTTGTAGGTAGGTATGTACTCGTATGTATGCATACATTCTAAGATACATACATACTATTCTAAAATCATAGCCCTCATTTTACTTCGCCGGGTAATAAATGTTATCGTTTCATTCGAAGATGTTTCGTTGTGCCTCGGCCAGACTGCATTGTTCTCAAATGAATAAGGGTTTTTATAGAAAATAGCCGTTAGCCAACACACTGACAGCATTTGGTGAGCGGAAATTAAAACACTTCAACAGCCAGACAAATCCATACACGGTAGGGCCCATTTTGCACGGATAAGTTCCATAGCTAAAAGTTGTGCAATGTGCATACAGTACACAAAGTACATAGAGACACGCTACATGATAGTAGAGTACAATAAAAATACTAAACTTAAACGCTTTCACACTCACATCCCCACACTAAGTTCGATGAATTGTGCTGTGGGTGCCGGAAACATTCACACACCCAATCACAACCAGAACCAGAAACACAAATTTCCCTTGGGGAGAAAACTTGTTGCTTAGAAGGTGAACGCTCACCCAACGGGCAGTTCAGTTCAAATTCAGTTTTTGAAATGTGAAACTTCTTATGGGAATGCTTTGAAATTTTGCACTGTGATAAATAATTAAAATGTTTCCCTGTAATACAAAAGCTTCACTCTTATCGTGTGTCTTTACGACGCACCCTGTTTTTACAAGCTTTTATTATCCATTATTATTTAGTTTCACCTGTCCCGATGGTCATCAAAATGTAAAATTTTGCAAATTAAATTTGATCCACTTCACGGTTACCGATTGAGCTGAATTTTTCCATACATGCGTAAATCGCGTGACAATGCAATAATATGATGACATGGTGCTGATCTGATGATGGATCTGGAAGGTGGCCAAAGGAACTTCGCAATGAAACGACACAACCTCATCGAGTATGGGCTCATTTGTAACGTCTTGACGAGTACCTACTTTGTCTTTCAATGGTAACCCGGGTCTGATGATGGAGCTGGAAGGTGATCATATTAACTGTAATGAAACGACGCAACCTCTTAAAGTTTCTGCTCGTTTGACTCGTCTTGACATGTTCTCTGGTTATATAACTTTTAGTCCTCTTTTATTTATAACTTGTAAAAGCTTGATTTAAAAAAAAACTTTTGAAGTATGACTTGTTTAAAATTCATTTTACGCATTCCACTAGGTACCTACTATTATTTATTCTGTGCCAGCAGACATTCTGGTTTGTTCCGACTTTGGGAAGGGGTCGAATTAAGTCGATACTTTTAGTTTGATCTGTCCCCAGATGTTTGCTTTGGGTGGAGAATGCAGATTATAACAAACAAAGCCGGTGTGAACTCGTGTATTGTGATTTTTCGAATGTTATTTTGTAAAATTGGTGGACGTGCTCATGCACGTCCACCAATTTGCCTACACTCATGTGTAGGCAAGTCATACAAAGTTGAAAAACGTAATTAAAATAAAAAAAATCTAGTAAAGTTTCTACCACTTTATTAGGCCATTACTTGACAATGACTAGACTTTGACTGTGACTTACAAGTTGTGACTAGGACTTAAATTATGACATATATGATATACTCAAATATTTTATAACTTGACACTCGCTAAATGCACAAGTTTGCGGAGACAATAAAAGAAAAATAAGTCAAGTAGAATAAAAGTGTGAGTTAGGTGCATGGAACTAACAAATACAAGTTATACGTAGTATTAGTCAGTTCCATGTCTAGATATGGCAAGATGATCATACATTAATCAAAACAGCAAAACTGTAAGGAATGGTGTTATTCACTTAATATTCTTACGTAAACTGAAGCTTTATGAGATAAAGTTACCATCAAATATGATTTCTAAGGGCTTTGAACGCAGCCAATCGTTATTGTCAAGGCGTCTAGACGTGTGAAGGGAGAAGGGAGTAAAGGTAATCGGAAGTCTGAAGACATCTCGTTACGTCAGGCGAATTGGAAAATCGGAAAATTGGCTTATTTTATTTTTATTTTGAGCGCGCTCGCCTTTATATCTATCTATCTAATACATTTAAACAAGCAATTCTTGTTTATGTATATATAACCTGAATCTCGGAAACGGCTCCAACGATTTTTCATGAAATTTAGTATGCAGGGGATTTCGGGGGCGATAAATCGATCTAGCTAGGTTTTATTTTTATAAAACATCGCTATAACCGAGCAAAGCTCGGAAATCCAGGTACTTGTTATTTATTTATATAATACTATTACGTTCCCGTAGGGCCCATTTTGCACGGACAAGTTTCAAAGCAAAAAGTTGTACAATGTGCATACAGTACACAGAGTACCTTGACGTGTCTCTATGATGTAGCGTGCTACGAGTACATGATAGTAGAGTGCAAACAAAATACCAAGCATAAACGCTTTCGCACTTACATCCCCACACTAAGGTTAGATGACTTGTGTCGGGGGTGCCGGAAACATTCACATACACAATCACAACCAGAACCAGAAACACAAATTTTCCTTAAGTAGAAAACTTGTGTTACCGAGAATCGAACCTGTTACTCCTGCTTAGAAGGCGAACGCGGACCTAATCAAGTCAACGGGCAGTTCATGACAATATATTAGTACCTATCTACTCAATTAATTTCTGGCATAAGTAGCGTTTTTACCATCTTCAAATTGATCAAAGGATCAGAGATAAAAATAGACGCACCAAGTGTTCATTTATGATTTTGGTATTATTTTAACTGAACTATTGTAGTACCGAATCACGAGTCTTACAAAGTTCCACTCAATGTCATAAGAAAAGTAGTTTTGTTTAGATATAGTACATGGCTCCATTTACAAATATGCAGCAACGTTCACTGATGCGTCACAAAACTCGCCAGTGGACCCTTTCCCGCAACCTCGCACCTCCAGACTACCGACTCTGCCTATCTACATTTGTTCCGGTCTGCTGCATCCACGCAGTAGGTAGAATACAGACTGTAAAGACATAAAATCGATAGGCGTAGGTAACGATTTAAAGGCCATAGGCCGCGGGTTGATCGTGGGTGTTCAAGGCAGCTGAAGCGCGAAGTTCTTAGGCATTAAGGGTATATTTTCTAAACAATACAATTGTACTCTTAGCAGTATGCGCATTGTATGACAAATGTGCGACTGACTGATTTTCATAACAGTTGTACGCTTGTGTATATAGTGTGTGTATTTGCGTTCTCTTACAGTTAACATTCTTACAAATCGCACCTGTTTGTCGAATTTTCAAGGAGTCCCAACTCGACCAGATCATCATTTGCCAACATTTATATATATATTTATTTATGATAGGCAAATTTTTGACCACCATCTCACCTGATGGTAAGCGACGATGTGATCGACGATGCGGCCAGCTTGCCTAGAAGATACCTATTCACTCGCGACTTGAAGACTCCCATATTGTACTCATCAGGAAACACCGGCTCAGGTGAGGAGTTCCATTTCTTTGCGGTTCGCACAATGAATGTGGAGGCAAAACACTTAGTGCGCATTTGTGGAATGTCCACCATATAGCGGTGTCGCTTAGCAGTTTGTCTGCTTGTCCGATGATAGAACAGGGATAGGGGTACTAGATCGTGCAGTTCCTTAGCATACTCTCCGAAAAGTATCCGATAAAAAACCGAGAGACTAGTTATCATGCGGCGATGACCCAAGCTCTGAAGCTTTGAATTATGCACATAATAGGTAGGAATAATAGACTGGTCAAACGCTAGCTTATCCGAAATAAAAACTAGCTCACGGCACAATTTGAGAATCTTGAGACTTTTGAGAATAATATTATGTTTGACCGAGCGAGCGCGAAGCGTCTCCGTTTCAGCTTGGGTAAAATTGCTTTGGTATGTCCGGATTTCCAATTGTTCTCCTCTACAGGCCGCATTTCTTAACCGATTCTCGTGAACTCGTTCGATAATAATTATATAGTTTTTTTATTGTAAATTCAGTTTTTAGCAATTTTTCTAAATGGCATATATATATTATGAAAACATAAAAATAACATATTTCAGCCATTTAAAAAAATACGCGAGGATTTTAGCTTACAGAGCCTCTAGTTGTATTTGTCCTCGTCCATAATAGCGTCCACTATGTGTAGAGATATATAGTTTCCTTTTCCAAGAATGCTTTGAAATGTATGAAAAGATATTATTTTTTCTCTTTTGCCGAATAATCATATCCATTTCTTGAGTTTTTCATTTCCAATTTTCCTGAGAATATTACTGTCGTAATTCAAATATTCTCAATTATTTTCCTGTTTATCTTTTCTTATTTACAAGAGAATATTATTTTCCTAAAATATAAATCCAAGTTGTTTGAAAGAACCCACGTAAACCCCGATTTAAGACACCTTTGTTTAATAATATTTATATTGAATGGATCTATGAAACCTTTGCCGATATACTCTCTTAAAGATTATATTATACTAGCTGGACTCGCGGTTTTTCCCGCTTAGGTTCCGGACTCACGGGAATTCCGAGATAAAAAGTAGCTTATGTGATAATCCAGGGTGTCAGCTACCTCTATACCAAATTTAATCAAAATTACTCCGGCCGTTTGAGCGTAAAGAAGAAACATACAAACAAATACACTCATAAACTTTCGCCTACATAGTACTAGCCGTGCACCGCGGCTTCGCCCGCTATTACCAAGTTAAAAAGTAGCCTATGTGTTAATCCTAGGTATAAGCTATGTACAAACTAAATTTCATCCAAATCTGTTCAGCAGTTTAAGCGTGAAGAGCGAACAAACATACTTATACACTTACACACAAACTTTCGGATTTATAATATTAGTAGGTTTAAGTGTGATTCCCAATTGGCAGTGATTTGCTCGTAAGGCATCTAAAAAGATCGTATAATGATCACAATGACTACCGTCAACTCTACCTGTCAATAAATTGATTAAGTTTTTACATAATAAGCATTTTATTGCCTCAATACATTTTACGATGGCTGCCACTCGCACGCGGCGAAGTAATGACGTAGATAAGCCTGTTGCCAAGAATAAAATTATCCAAGTAAGTTGCTACGTGTACGGTGTGTGCGTACCTATCGATCACATAACAGTCAGACAAAGACACGTTTTTTGTATAATATTACTGACCCGCGGATTCCCTCGCGCTCCAGGTTCTGGATAATCTACATAATTATAGTACTGCTAAGAAGGTACAACTCATTAGTGTTTATTAGGGTTCAGAGAACCATTTTACTTAACATAAAAAGTACACACACACATAAAGGCTTTCACGCTCTCAGCCCCACACTAAAAGTACTATGACTTATATCATGGGGCTGTAAACATTAACACCACACGCACAACTTCCCATCATACTCAGAACCAGAAACACAAACTACCCGCAGGGAGAAAGCTTGCATTCTCACCGGGATTCAAACCCGTTGCTTTGAAGGAGAACGCGCACCCATCTGCGCTAGCGGCCAGTTTAAAGACGGCTTTTCCGGCGTTGCCTGGTTCAAAATATACACATAAACACTTTCACATTCACAGCCCCAAACTATAATATAAGGCTCCACGACATAAGCCAATAATAGTTCACATTAATGGCTTATGTCGTGGAGCCGTAAACAACGAAGTAACACACGTTCACATCATATTCAGTATCGGGAAAACAAATTTCCCGTGGGGAGAAAACTTGTGTTACCATCGGGAATCGAACCCTGTGCTTTAAAGGCAAACTTAACTTAACTACGCCAGCGGGCAGTTCAAAGTTAAGTTCAAACCGGCAAAAGAAAAAAAACGTTTGAATGTATGTCTTTCTTCAAAACAAAAACGTTGAAGTATGCCGGATTACGCAGTAACTGTTACTTATTCTGTGACCCACCGCTTTTATCTTAAAATACATTTTACGATTTCTCCTAGACTATTTGTCCAAATTATATGCAGTAAAGGGCAAATTGTAACTACGTAAGACGGTGAAATAATTTATTTTGATAAGAATTAATATTGAATGCATCAAACTGTCAACGAAACATTCGCTATTATTTTAGATTTGTAACAAAGAAAAGTATTTTTTCTGAGCTATATAATAATATACATGTCAGATACATGCTGTCGCAGATTTTTTGTAAAACATTGTATTCACCTATGTCTAACTGTTTAGTCAGCGTACGCCGATAAAGCGGCAAGTTAGCAATTTTTTCTTTGATTTGTCTTACGAATATTATTATTTCAAACTGAAAACTAACTTTTATCCCAATAAATAGCCTTAGACACTCATCAATAGTGTAACTATCTTTTAGTGAAAGAATTTTCAGAATCGGATCAGTAGTTTCAGAGATTACCTTATACAAACGTACTTTACCTCTTTATAACATTATTAGTATAGACTAGTATCGATGCTTTATAAAGACTAGTGCCGATCGTAGGTTTATTCAATATCTTGTCTGGAGTGTTCAAACATAGTTTTCAAACCACCGAGGCCGGATAGCAAGCTATTTGAATGAAATTCCCCATAACCCTTGCCTCATGGGAACGATATTAAAATTCTGCAGCTACCTTACACCATTTGAAGTATGTCGGCGAATAACGCATTTCCGTATTTATATAAAACTAGCCATTCCTCGCTGTTTCACCCGCTTTTATGATTATAAAAAAATATGAAGGCCTTATTACGACCGTTTTCATGAACTTTTCTAGCAAAATTGTATTGAAGTCAACGCAAGCAAAACTAAAAAAAACCGGCTTCACCGCTTTATCTTTGGAACCTTGATCTGATTTAATGTATTAAACAGGCATTATTGACGATAACTAAAAACCTAGAAATCAGATCTTGATCGAATTTCAATGGGACCACAGGAAAAGCACAAGCTTTAAAATTGCATTGCATTGCAAAAACATAATCATCAAAATCGGCTCACAACGAAAGAAGTTATGAGAAAATTTTTGAAGTCGGTTATAAACGAGAACATCGTCAATGTAGTCCACAGAATATGCATTATTGACGATATTTCAAGAACTACTGATCAGATCTTGATCAAATTTAAATGGGACCAATAGGAAAGCAACATCTTTCAAACTAAAAATGTTCGAAATCGGTGGAAAGAAATCGAAATACGTGGAAAGAAGTTATGAGGTAACTAACATTAAAAAAAATACAGTCGACTTGAGTACCTCCTCATTTTTTGTGAAGTCGGTAAAAAAATATCCAATCGTTCACTAGTAGTACAAATCCGAAAGTAATTGTATCTAATAATTTTAGTTGGGTAAATGTTCGCCTTATAAGCAGCAGATAGCGGGTTCTGGCTGTGTTAGTGTGTGTGATGTGAATGTTTCCGGCACCCACGACACAAAATATTCAACTAAGTGTGGGACTAAGTGTGTGAAACGTTAAAAATATGTGAATATAAAAAAAAAATTACTAAAAGTATTAATTCTTCTGTTAGATTGTAACCTTAAAAACCGCCAAGCCAATCTTGATGTTTAATGGGGAAATAGTTTAAATCATTATCGACTGACTATCTCTATCAGCCAAAAACTTGTGTCGATTCTATCGATATTCGATAGAAACGGTAACAATATCGACAAAATCTTGTGCACAAAGGCTTAACGATTACATTGCTTGTATTGTTGTGTATAGATTGCCGAGATCGGTAAGTAACGAGAAAAACAGTTTAAAATCTTTACGATTTGAGACCTTTATGCATAATCATAATATATCGTGCTTTGCTTGCGGTAGTTAGTTATTAAAAGTAGCATTTTTCTTTTATACATACCTTGTCCTGACTGTCACAAACACAATGAAACAAAAATCAGATAAATCGATCGGACCTTTCTCGAGTGATGTTCTTTCACATATACGCGGCAATTGATTTTTATTGATCGAGCGAAGCGAGATTTCTAAGTTGACTTGGGTCGTTCAGCACTTTGTCCATCCGTCCGTCCGTCCGTCTGTCAGAGGCATCTAACGTCTAAACCATATAAGCTAATGACTTCAAATTCTCATAGAATATGTAAAGCTACGGCCCGAAGCCAGAAATGGCATTTAAAATTATATAAATGAAAAAATATTAAGGGGGCTCCTATACATGTAAGTGAGGCGCAAAATATTTGTTATTTCTTATCTACCCTTATGGGGTATCGTTGAAAAGGACTTAAAAAGTAGAGTGCGATACCGGTTTAAAAAATCTATGTTAGAAAATAACGATTTGGTAGGCCACCAAAGTCACTCTTTTTAGACCTATTTTGCCCCGTAGTCTATCTCAAAAACGGCTTCACACTGAGCGCTGAAACTTGCGTATAATACTTGTTATACAAGTCAAGTTCAGGTACTTGAACAAAAAATACAGAAATAAAACAGTTATTATATAGAAAAAAAGTTATAAGCAAGTAACCTCAAAAGTTTTCTCTATGAGGCAAAAAGTAGGCGCGAGATCTCAATTCGGCGCGAACGACTAGTTTATATAGAAATAGATAGCTAAAAATAGAAGTACGAGAGAGTCTTGACCATCGAAATAGGAAAAAAACCTACTTACTTTGGTCTTGACATACGGACATCGAAGTGATCCTTTAAGAGTAAACTTATTTACCCGACTGCGCGACGCAATATTGGATATCAGCAGACTGCAAAAAACACAATAAAGTCACTGTGTTCCGCATTAGAAATTATTTATCTTGTTTTTTACAGTCAGGTTCTTGATTTTTATTTTTATATTTTACATTTCTTAGTCCAAAGACAATTTTGTTTATGCCAGATAGGCAATCATTATTACCACTGGAAAGTGAAGATGCGACTGAAGATGTAACGCGCTAGCTTAGAAGATATATATTCACTTTAGATTGGTGACACCCATATTATTTACAGTCAGGGAAACAAAGACGCAGTTCCACTCCCTCGGTGTGGTTTTTTGGAAGTCGGAATAAGAGTTTTTTCTACCGTGTCGTCATAATATGTCAGCTCACAAACCAATTAATTTCCGTCGTTGAAGTGTTATAAAAGCTTTGAACGGATTGAGTGCACATTAATTATTATAAATATTTACACTTTGTAATGCACTTTGCACTGGCTGTGCGTTTATTATTCAATAGTATAATAATTTATTCCATTGAGAGCGTTATGCTCACAGGATAACCTGTACTCTGATGAATACCGAATAACGTTAATGGAGTTCCAAAATATTGAGTGGATGCTGGTATTATTTTTTTGCTAAAAGTAGGATGCATTAATCTGTATTTTCTACCGACTTCACAAAAAAGGAGAAGGTGCTTAATTCGACTGTTTTTTATTTTATGTTATATAGGTACTTCACGTATAGTGAAGGTCGCAGGAAGACGCTGGATGCAGGCCGCTAACAACCGTTATTTTTGGAGATCTTTGGGGGAGGCCTATATCCAGCAGTGGACTTCTTGCGGCTGAGATGATGATGATGATGATGATATACTTCACATATTCTTTCCACATGAACCGATTTTTATTCGAAAGCTGGTGCTTTTCCATTGGTCCCATTTAAATTTGGTCGAGGTCTGGTCAGTGGTTTTTGAGTTATTGTCAATGATGCGTGTTTAATACTTTTAATCTGATCCAGATTCCGAAGATAAAGTGCTGAAGTCGGTTTTTTTTAAAGATTTGCTTGTTTTTAAATATATTTATATCATAACAGGGCTTTGATTTGGCGGAAGAGACACTCAAACAAAATATAACAACTGATTCGAGATAAATAATTTTAATATCATGAGTTCATTTTGATTTACCTACTATCCAAATTATGTCAATAAATTAATATTTTTAGGGGATCAGGGTGGAATAACAACAACACCTAGCATCCAAACCTCACCTGCACGTGGTGCCCCGGCTGATTAACAAACAAGGATCCGGGGAATCAAAAGCATTATCATAAAAAAAACATGCCAAATCTTTTTACAATATGGATTCACAAATAAGTTCTTATGCCGACCCGACTCAAGAACAGGAATTCTTTTCATTTAATAACGAATGAATGAGAAAACTTGGTAGAGATCTTCAAGTCTAATATAAACAAGCTTTTAGAAGTCAATCTTCAGTAGCCTTTATTGTCATGGTGACACATATAATGGGTTAACATAATTGAATGTGATACAACATTTCACATCTGTGCTGCTAACTATTGAGGAGTTCCCTAATCAGGACCTAACCCTGAGTGTAGCAACCATGTAATGGTAAAACATAAAACCGGCTATCATAATTTAATGTGTACATACAATTTCCTGTCTGTGCTGTTGTCCGTTGAAGAGTTTCCTTATCTGAAGCTAATCCTGGATGTCAATTCAGGTCATGCTTACCATAAAACCCACTGTCATCAGAACTGAACCACCATGCAAAACTCTATAGGATAAGATAAAATGGTTCTAATTCGGCTTGCAATATTAACCTAAACTTCCTTCTTCATTAAAAATAAACTTCCATACAAACAATGCAAGCAAGCAATAAAAGCTTGTAAAAATGCACGCCTCTCTATGAAATTTTTCATACAACTGGAACTCTATGGATGGAAGGGTGTACATTATTAGACTAAGTAGTGTAACTCTTTGCCTGAGTCCAGCCCGGGAAACACATTTCCCGATAAGTACAATCTGGGAGTCTTAATTATTATACAATACATATTAAATCTCGAGTGGTGTAGCTATGTGCAGAGTAGGTACCAACAGTAGGCGCGCGTAAAGTCGATGCATCGCATAGCTCGAGCTGCGTATCTTCTTAGCACATCTTACTCACTCCGCTACATAGCTTAGCATCTGTGGAAACCGTCACATATTTTCGTAGCTTAGCTTTTAACTTAGCTTTCAGCACACCTCTGGTGGAAAAGAACCAAAAGAGGACAGAACTCGTTCGAAATACTTTGCTGCATGAAAAGACCAGCATCATATCTGCGTATTCCAGGTCTAGTGTGTTTACCAGCTTCGATCACATCGTCACTTACCATCAGGTGAGATAGTGGTCAAACACAAGCCTGTCACAAATAAAAAAACAAAAAAAAAAAAAAACATGGACAGTGGTCTCAAGATTGCACTGTTAAAGTGGGACTGGGCTGGGCACGTCATTCGTAGGTGGGCAAAACTTGTTACACAATATCATGAGCGGCCCTGAAAACGGTGAAGTGACGACATTCATCCCTTCCAACCAAATTAGACAACACAAGCACTGGATAAAGATATTTTGAAGATTATGGGGAGACCTTTTCTCAGCAGTAGAATACAATAGCTTAAAAAAAATTGGTCGGATGATCTAGTTAATTTTAGTTGATGGTAAACGTTCAATTTATTTAATTGTAATGTCGCATCGCTTGACCTATAATGACGTTTGTTTATTGCATCAATAAATGTCGACATGTTGCGTTTGAAGCATATGATTGTATGTGTAAAAGTATGGTGGACCTGTTACGCCATCTATTGTCTATTAATTTTAAACAATTGACCGCTTCGTCATTAAATCTTGTAAAATTTTCAATGACATACTTTTTTTACAATATAACCCCTATGTTTTTTTCACCATGGTCTTTCAATACATTCTTTGATCATGGTATAAAAAAGTTGCTCTACTAAGGAAATAGGCTGTTTGGCTCATGTAAGCGTCTTAAGCTGAGATCTATTTATATAGCACATGTGTCGTGCACACAGGTTTTCTCGCACTAGGCTAGATGATAATAATATTAGAACTGTCCAACGGGCTTAGTTGGGTGAACGTTCGCCTTAAGCAGAGGTATCGGGTTCGATTCCCGGCGGGAACACAAGTAGTATTTCATCACCATTGATATGCGACCGAAGATGTAGCATGCTTGCCTAGAAGATACATACCAATATATACCAAGGATCCAAATCCGTTCAGACAGTTAAGATTCAAATTTAAATACATTTTAATGCCGAAAATACATACACATCATTATCCAACGATACATCACACTAATCACACTTAAACTAATGGTATAAATGCAAAAGTTTGTGTGCTATGTGTGTAAGCGTGTTTGTTTTCTCTTAACGCCGTATTGGCTGAACGGATTTGGATGAAATTTGGAATATAGGTAACTTATACCTAGGCTACTTTTTAACTTGATAAACGCGGGCAAAGTAGCGGGGCACGACTAGTATATTACAGAAATTATTTATTAACTACGACAAATATTAAGGTTCATTCGTCTTAATTAAAGGTACTCACACGATCACACACACCATTTTTAACCAACTCCAAAAAAGGAGGATCTCAATTCGACTGTATGTTTTTTTTGTATGTATGTTACGCAATAATACCACAAATTATGAATCGATTTTGATGATTTTTTTGTTTGGCATATTATACTTGATAGGTGGTCCCTTATACATTTTATCGAAATCGATCAAGCTAAAACCAAAATATATGCGGTGAAGTCGATTTTTTAAGCTTTGCTTGCGTTTAAATTATGTATTTATTATATTAGTTAAAGATTAAAGATCTAATCATAGATTATTTTTTTCACACATTGATTGTAATTATATATAATTTAGTTTATTGAAGAGTATCTAGTATGAGTAAAAGTACACCACATCGACGTACAAAAACAAAGACTAACGCAGGTATTACTGTGGAACACAGTCAGCCAAATCAAATCCCCGTAATGTTTGATGTAGTTAGAGTAGAACCGAGAAAGAGGCCCCTAGTAACAGGGTAGGTCCCCCAAATATGTTTTTTTTTCTAATACACATTCTCTAGCAAATTTCACCCTCGTGAGACCCTATATTAGCTGCACAAGTCACCCTGATTAGAAATAACACGCCACGCCATAAGCGTTCATTTTAATTTAGAGACTACCCTAGTTTTAAGCGAATGAAAGCAATAAGTAATGGAGGGCTATACTAATTTAATAAAACTTCTGAGTGGAATTTACTGTTATCATATGCCTATACTTTCGTTTTTTGTGTTTATTATAGCTGATTGAGCACACTACATGCATTTGGTTTGCGCGGTCTAGAGACGCTTGCTCCGCGATTGCCCCGCACGCCGTCCGTGCGAACCAAATACAATTCCTACAAGGCAGCTACAATTCCTACTCTCTTTCTTATTATGAAAAGTATACACGTACGTGTTCGGCGGGAAAAAATTTTCGACTTCAAAAGGGGGTTCTCAATGCGACTATACGTTTTTTTTGGTTTCTATGTTACGCGAGAATTCCGCCAATTATGAATCAATTTTGATTATTTTTGTTTGGTAGATTATACTTCAGAGGTGGTCCCATATAAAATGTATCGAAATCAATCAAGCCAAAACCAAAATAAAAGCGGTGAAGTCGGTTTTTTAAGCTTTGCTTGCGTTTAAATAATTATCATATACATTAAATATACATGTTATGCTGTCGCGGACTTTTTTGTAAAACTTACGAAGGCCAAAATGTTTGCCATACATTGTATTCACCTATGTATAACTGTTTAGTCAGCGTACGCCGGCCATAAAGCGGCCAGTTAGTAAATTTTTCTCCAACTTGTCTTACAAATATTATTATTTCGAACTGATAACTAACATTTATCTCATTAAAACTTAGCCTAAGGTAGTTAGGGATAGTGTAGCTATCTATTAGTAAAAGAATTTTCAGAATCGGATCAGTAGTTTCAGACATTATCTTTCACATACAAACAAATAAACAAACTTTACCTCTTTATAATATTAGTATAGATTTTTCATTTATCTCTGTTGACTGTAAAAATAACCATGGAAAGAGTTGGAATAAAATACGATTATTATTTTATTTAATGAAGGCATCAGGTATCTGAAAAATTGTGTAACCAGGCATAGCTGTGACATTAACAATGTGCTAAATTTAAGCCATTAGCCCTCGCTCAGCTGATTTCAATCTTAATTAAACTCAAGAAGCGCCGTGCAATTCAGAATTAAATAACTTCCTCTACCAAGCTGAATAGTCACTAGTTTAATCTGGTTATCTATTCTGGTCTGCTTCCTCAAATTACATTACCTTCTGAACAGATTTTCAATTCAATCACTGCGATCCTGACTACCAGATGTCTATAGGTAGATACTTACTTCCGGTAGAGGTCTGGAGCGAGATTTAGTAGCAAATTGGAATTTCATTCAGAACGTTTCGATTCGATTTGCAGTTGCTGTGATGTATTTTTTTATATATAAGACATCTAATAAGTAAATTTAAATATATTTTATGACACTAGCTGTATCTGGTTTGCAATGCCACGTTAAGGAAAAAGTGTTTTACCTTTTTCTACCAACCTTCACAAAAAAGGAGTAGGTACACAAGTCAACTGTTTTTATTTTGTTACCTCATAACTTCGTTCGATTTTGAAAGTATAATCTGGGAGTCTTCAAGTTAAGAGTGAATAGGTACCTTCTAGGCAAGCATGCTACATCTTCGGCCTCATCATCGCTATCCGTCAGGTGAAATTGTGGTCAAAGGCTTGCCTATCGGACATAAAAAATAACATTTACTTTTATTTATATAGATAGACTAGCTTAACTACTCCGGCTTCACCCAGATAGACAATTTAATAGTACCTATCCCTTGAAGGTACCTACTTGCGTTTTTATATGAAGACGAATAATCTTGAACGTTTTTCTTTCAACCGCGCTATCTATTTTATGTCCTGTAGGTACCTATTATTTGTCCGATTTTAGTCATCGTGACCTTTGTGAGATAGAGTTTAGCCGCCATAATGTCAGATTTATATCATTGGTGAATACTGACTGTCGAGAGAGAATTAACGTTACTACCTACTGTTTCAAAAGACCGAACTTTGAATAAATAATTGTATAGAAAAAACTTTCACTAATCGTGTTTCTGCTTTTCTTTTATTTAGATTATATTCTCAAGTACATATTGTCTTAATATTAAAACTATTACTTATGACATTTCTGAATACGACACATTCTTAAATGCTTAAAAAATATGCAGTGTCTGAAAAGCACCTTTGAAACGTACCTACCTATCCATTATTATCCATATACCTTATATCTATCGTGATACCTAATACCTAATTTACCAACTACAGACTTATACCTAATTATCCTAAAACATAATAGAAACCCGATTAACATCTCAGTTATAAAAACGTTCAATCAAAATGTTCTATTTCGATAAGCATTCAACACAGTTTTAGTTCAATTTTCTCCATTTCCATTCTGACGTTTGTTGTTGTACTGTTTCCGTGAACGCCTGATACCTATTCAATTCATCCGTTTGGTTCCTGCAGTCACCATTTATGTCACGGAGGCTATTCTCGCTCGTTTATACAAAGTGAGTGTTTGATTGAACTGCCAATGTAGTCGGTATGTAGCTCTTTGTTCATTGGCTGCTACGCCGCAGGTAACGAGATCGATTGCCGGTGGGATAGTATTGAAAAAATATATTTCTGCTTGTGAAGGCTGTAATTTTGCGAATCGGGCAGATGATGATGATAATTTTGAATATCTTCTTATTTTGTCATTATTATTTATTTATCTCTGATAAGCTAGCGTTTAACTACTTTTGCCCCAGATAGTAAGCGATTGAGAATGGTAAACGAACTAGCCTAGAATGACATATTTTTTGTGGTTTTAACAACAGATTTTTCTGGATTAATTGTGGTGAACTACGTTTCGGTACAGGGTATTAAGTCAGGTTAGCCAGGTATGCTTCAGCACGTATGCAGCACAAGACTAGCGTAAATGCGGGGCTGTGAGTGTGAAGGCGTTTACTTTTAGTTGCGAGTATGTTTTTGTTTCCGTGAACGTTCACCATTCATTCATTATTGTAGACACTGTTTATGTTAAGGCTACTATTTTCGCTCCTAACAGTGCGTGTGAATAAACTACACGCCCCGTTCACACTATACTATTTTCATTCCTATAATTACTGACAGAGTTTTGCCGCAAAAGTAAAAAAATGTCGTTGTTAATATTGTATTGTTTTCCAAAACCTGTGATCCTGTGTAATAATGTGGTGAATTCTGGAACGGTCCTCAGAAATATTTTGTTTTCGAGAGGATAAGATAGCTAGTTCGCAATTCGACTGAATATTGTTTTTTTTTGTTTAAGGAGATATACGAGTAGTCTTAATATACTTAGTAGGTACCTAATCATATATAGATGTACAGTATTGACAAATTGACGAAGTGTTATATAATCAAAGACTTAAATAATACTTAAAGTAGGTACCTATCTACTGTAAGTAACCTACTATGTTATAATTGAATAGTTATCACTATCACCGAGCGACGTTTTAATCTAATATAACTATACAATGCTATAAAATCTTAATACTAGCATTCATCTATCAAATCCGGGTAAACTACAATCGACAGCCAATTTTAACGAGCATAAAGGCGTTTAACTGGAAACTATACCACTAGATTTTAGGTCAGACGCAGTGTACGGTAATGGTAATCGGCGGCCTACGAGGAACGACAAATAAATCTGTGCCCGCGTCTAAATTGAACGCCTATTCAGCTTGGCGATGATTGTTAACGTGTATTCAGCGTTTTGTAGGGCAACAAATAATATGGGCACAATATAAACATAATAAAAGCATCTGGAAATGGACGAGGCGCACCCGGTTTGTTCGTAGTTAACGAGTGGGTATATAGACGCAGGGCAGGGCGCGATTGTGGAGCCTATCTGGTGACATCAACTAAGTCATCAAGCATTTGTGCAGTTCCCTCTACAAAATGGCATCCACGGTCACATGTAGTAATCAGAGCAGAAAACCACTTAGAAATATAATACAGAGATCTATCTAAAGGGCCTTTTCTGTGCAGTCTTAAAATCCTAATTAAAATTAATGATGCTGACATTTGACATCACTTTCTAAAGAGGCGAGTTGAGCTATATGCATGAGAGTTGCTTTCAATTTTGCAACAATTACTCGTTAGCTATATCACTGAACGCTTCTCGCTAGTAGATTTGGTATCGTGCGATAGTTCCGATCACAATGACAGTACTAGGAGTTTATATCTAGCTCGTGTGTTCTCACCGCGGACGGTACAACCACGAGCTAATAAGCTTATAAACACGGATATACGATACGCGTGATAAGTTAAAATACTTCCGTCCAAACCACATTTCATTTTACATTTAAGAACAGACTTGCGCGCGTTTTTTGTTATTAAAATCTGTAGCATTATCTGAAGCCGAGTCGACAGCCGACACTGCCATTTACAATCTCTACATCTCTGAGCGATACCATCGCTATACAACCAGAAATAATACTTCTTTTGTACGCGCAGATGTTGTGATTAGCCAGAAATGTCACCGTGCAATATTGAAGCCGCCTCTATTATGCATCTCACAAAGCACGGGTACCATTGAACTTGAGACTCGTGACTCTTTCTATTTCCGATCTGACCGACCACAATCGAGGTCGGTCTTTTATTTAGACATCGGGCATTATATTTTACGAGAATCGACTGTAAATAATTCTCTAAAAGTGAGGGAACCGAGCAAAAACTATAAATCTAATTTATAAACAATTTTCCAGCTTAAAGTTAAGGTTGTGGGAAAAAATTATGTTCATGTCAACGACCGCCATTTTAGCATATAATAATTAGTTTTAACGAAAAGAACCTAGCTATATTTTGTTGTCTTGTGATTCTTTAAAGGATTGCGATGACAACATAAATACAAAGGCAGCCCATTATCACAGTGTTACCGGTTTAACCCGAAAGATGGTTCAACGCCCGCATTGAGCTTACCATGTTTGGATCATCTCAGCATGGTTTGTGCCTGTTATCTATTTCGAGATGATTGTGCAAATTCTGTGCGGTTCACGATTCTGTAGTATTTGGTTCTTTGATTCTGTTTGTCATGAGTTATTTCGGTTCACTTAATGGTGATAAATGAGGTATGAACGTCCTTGTCGGCCTACTTTCATTTCAGTGTTAGAGGCGCTTACACAGGATGTCCTACGTTTAGCGTTCTGCCTGTAGAGGCGAACGTAAGAAAATACACGCTTCCTGCCATCACTCAGACCCAAAAATTGTTCGGGACATGACCTCACCAAATCAACGACAAAAACTAGGTCGCGGTGTGTTCCTACATAATAGATGTTCGGCTCTAACGAATGGCATCACCTTCGCAGACCTTGTCTCTCATTTCACAAAGAAATGTAGAGCATCTCATTTTCTAGATTATATTTAATAAGGTACTCGTAAACTCCTCTAACTGGCCTACTTTAAAATAATAGCTTAAAAACAACTCCATTGCAGATGATCATTGAAAACCAGATCGCACGACTTTACTTTCTTTAGATGGGTCCATAATTTAGTTAGGTAGTCATTCAATCTAAATCGTGGATCTAAGTGTGAAAACCACCGTTACTTAACTAAAACACGCCGCGACCTTTGTTAATACAGTTCGCAACAAATAACAACCAGAAGGTGGAGATAAGAACGTACTGTGTAACGTAATTCACTGGCGACCTTTTAAAAGGTGATACAAGATTAATAAGATAGACGTTATGCAGATTGTAAAGAAATAAAACAAAATAGCATAAATACTGGTTTCTGTCGTTAAATCCCCACTTAAGACACATCTTTGGTTTAGTTAGACAACTGTTTTTGTTTTGTCTATAGATCTTCTGAATGCAAAAATTTAAGTGGGTTAGCCCGTCGCGCGCCGGCTGCTGGTAAGGCAATTAGAGCCGGCATTGTAAACAACGTAGATATGTTACCGAACTCTTCTCAGCCGGCAATAATCGCTCCAGCTGATTATTTATTCCATGCGCGACCAATGTTTTCATTCTGTTCTCCGCTGTTTACAAGACTTTTCGTGCAGCATTAGGCAACATTGTTGGATTGTAATGTGCTGATTTTAGTGCATGTGGCGGAAATGTCACAAGCAATTGATTGGTCCGAGTAGGTATGATTTCAGTTGCGTCATTCATCGCAGCCTGGCGTCCGCACGTCGCCCTCAGCAATGCAATCGACCACAAACTGCGCACCGCACCATTCTATAAGCTGATGCGAATTTTACTAATTGCTCTTATAATTAATTTAAAATGACCCTACACAGCGATTATAATGAACTAGTCCTCTGACCCTCTGTCCTCTAACTTTTATCTACGTTAAGAAGACGAATGTTTAAAAACTAAAACCAGACTACTATTATCATGTGGTGAGATAGTAGTCAAAACGCTAGGCCATCAGAGAAATTATAGTACCCACTAATTGGCTTCCTAAAATATAAAATGGTCTAAGTTATGTTCACCTCTTTAAGTTGCTTCACCTCAATGGTATTTGAATTTTTTTTAGTGTCTACTTTATTGACTACTAGTGACGCCATTTTGTTTTATTTATAATAACAAAACCTACCCTATGACTCCCGGAAAATAATGACGAATACAACGAGAGCTTATTTGTAACAATTGATTTATATGGACGCTATTAGTGATAAAACTATCATATATATATATATATATATATATATACATGCATACTTACATACCTACATACTTGCATACGGTGCTAAAATCATAACCGCTATTTTTGCTTCACCGTTGTCGGGTAAAAGACGATATAGGTAGAAAATGTAGAGCTCCTTGTACTATTAGGAAATCTTTGGTAGAGCTTCGTAAACAGATCGAATCTCTATATTTACAATATCTAGGTTGATGTACGCATTATGAAAACAATGACATGCGTCTTATTGTTATTGATACGCTAGATAGCCAAACTATCATCGCCAGCACAAAAAAAAAATTCGGGAATATAAGTGCAGGTACATACCTACGTGCAAGGTGCAGCGAGACCCCGAGGGCGCGCGGCTTCGCGGTCAGGGCGCTAGCCGAGGGCGCGATGATCGCTGACAACAAGAGACCGCGATGCGCCCAGTGTTTATAAACATTGACAGTCGGCGGGTCGGAGCGGACGCGAGCGGCGCGGAGCCGGCGCGAGCTCACCTGTCGGCTGCGGCGAGTGCAGCTGACCGCGACGATGCACCGGGCGCGGGCGGCGCGGCGAGCAGTTCGAGACGCGGCTGTACTGAGCGGGTGCCTTGTGCGGCTGACGGCGGCGGTGTGCTCGCCGCCCTAGCGTTAGCGTTACGTCACATTTGACAGCCGGTGAACGCCGCGCGCTGGATCCGCGGCGTGGCGCCACCAGCGCTTGGCGCCCGATCGATATGCGGCCCGTGGATGACGCTGCGCGGAGCCATCGGCGCACCCACCGCGGATGCCGTGCGGCGTGCGGTGCCGACTACCGGTGTACGTACCGATTTACGACACGCCACGACTCCGCGAGACCGTGGAGTTGGTCCATCTTGGATTAAGATACATATTTTTTTTTTATTATTTCATGAACATGGATGCATAGTCCTGCAGTCGTAATATCAAACAAATCCTATATTTCATAATAGAAGTCCTACTCATAAGTAAGAGTCAAGTAGAAAATGTATCGAACCAGAGAGCGTATGCAACTATCATTTGTACGCACACGACACACAAATATACTATAGATTTAAGTCGTAAAATGCAGAACAAGCTATTATAACAGTGAATGAAGATCTAGATTCAATTTACAAATGGGCAAAACGCAATTAATTATTGCTTAATCCAGAAAATTGACAATCCAAAATTAAGTAGGTATAAACGGTGTAGATATACAGGTTGACTTAGATGCAAGGACAGTGGAATGAGATTCATTAAACATATGATGAATGATAATAAAAGAGACATTGATTCAATTCGACGAGACGAGTAGTCAATATATCCTAATACATGTCTCATGCGCGTAGATAATGCCCTCGCGCTCCTACCCACAGAGGCATTAAAATTGAGTTTACGGGATGATTGGCCCCTTGGATCGGTCTGTCTTCTTGTAAAAGGTTTTAAAACAGTTAGTCTGGTGGACATATATAAAAATGGAGCATCAGAATTTACGTTAAGTACCTAATTATTTTAAGATCTTTAAAGCGTCTGCAAAGCAATACGGCCGACGGAAAGTGTCTGGGAGTATATGCGACTTATTTTTAAGGATATTCCCTATAATATATGTAAAAATCAGCTTGGAGAATTTACGTGAGGTAAGTAATGTTTTTATGTACCTTGATTACCTGATACTTGAAAATTGGCCGTCTAAGCAAGCTAGCAGGTAGGAATGCGTTCTTAGTATATACTAACACTACTCAATCGTCCATATTTCCTTCGTCAGAAAATACGTGACGTCTGGTGGCCCTGGGATCTTGGACTTAGGCTTTGTTCGGACTATTTAGTAGATGGTTTATGTGAAGTTTGCACAAAATCGGTCGAGCAGTTCTTTATTTATCACACCCGGGCGAAGCCGGGGCGGATCACTAGTATTATATAAATTATTGAGTCGGTATCTGTATTTCCTTTAAGAAGCAGTGAGATAGAGACTTAATTCTTTATTTCATGAAAGCTAACAAGCCCAAATGCTATAAGGCCCGCTAGTATGGTGCCAGAGCAAGATCTACGGTTACTGGATGTGGAACTATACTTATTTCCCAAAACATGCTCAACGATTCCATTTGTTACCTGTGGACCTAACGCGTAGTTCAACTAGTAGTTGGTACCAAGGGCAATTTTTTTGTCCGTTGTTTAACCAGTAGGACTACGGACAAGTAGCAATTGCTTGTCGTTCAACTGATAGTACCAAGGGCATCTTTTTGTATCCGGTAGAAACCAGTAGGACTAAGAAGTAGAATCGCCTGTGGTTCGACTAGGAGTGATAAATTAGCTGTGGAAAAGTGCCAAGGTAAAACAGTTCACAGGAATTTGATGTTTAGTTCTTCGAAACATTTTCTAGTTAAGGTAGATTCAGTATCAAGAAGATAGTCGGCCGACTCATACTTCACATCTACTTCTTGCCACAAAAGACTATTGAACATGATAAATCACCACCTACCAAAGCACTTAAGGTATATGATGTGTGGTATGATACTTGCCGTGCCGACAGCAGAAAGCTCCAGATTTTAAAACCATGGAACCTAAGGAATCCTAACTGGAGCGCAAGGAGTTACGAATATATTTAGCGAAATTACTGGATTGGATAACGATAATTTGGTTTGTGTGTATTGTTATAAATAGTAGATACTAGTATACTTATATTAAGTATTATTGAATATATACCTACTGTGTTTTATAGAGATCCATTAGACGTTTGCACACTGTACTTTGCCTACTTTTTCAAATGTTACATATTTTATTAATTTTTACTTCTCTTTTAGCCAGCTTTCAACAAAATAGAAAATTTACGTGCATATATAGACAATTTTTTTAGGATATACATATTTAATGACCGTTTAGGTTTTAACAATTTTATGTTGGTAAGCAACTATTCCTAAAATATTTTTTCCTATAAGGTGCAATATCTAATCGCATAATAAAACAACCGCGTTACATAAGCACACACTGCTTTATTCCATAATAACACTTGGAACATTTTAGTTACAACTAGAAACTAATGGGTAGAGTCGCGTACGTATTTCTACAAACTGAGCACACGCACATCCTTGCAGCTGGTCGACTTAAAAAATGTCGAATCTGCTGGTTTAAGAGAATTTCCATAAGAACTACAAAATTGTGCAGGCGCTCGTCACTCGTTCGCAAGCACTGATCGGTTGCTGCCGAGGCGACTCGACTAGATCGATATTATTTATTGCCTGCATTACTTTTAAAAATACAATATAAACAAGTTATTCCACTGAGATCGCACGTAAAATGAAAGTGACACTTGTTGATGCTCTCAGGAGGACTAAGGGGACGAGGTTCAAACGAGCAAGGCTGGTTTTGACGGGCAAGTAATGTTAAATTGTGGGGTAAAGTTGGCACTAGGCAAGGCTCCATCGCTCGAAAGATTATTTCAATACAACCGGAGTTTTGACAAGTCGGTGTAAGATTTTAAGTAATCTTTGAAACTTGGGATCGGGCGTGCCGGTCTGTAGGCTGAAGATCAGCCCTTTTTTCCCATAAAAAATGGTTTTGGCTTTAATAAGTAGCAGTTTGAGTTTTTTAGGAAATGCTATTGATGGCTTTCAAAGCTGACGCATTTATCTTATAAGGTTTTTTTAATGAAGCTTTGAAACTAACCCCAGAATGATCACCCGAAGCTGAAAATAGTCGCGAAATGTAATCCCTGCTCAGGACTTAATTGATGTTAACAGTCAGAATACTGTATCTTGTCCTGTAACAGCATATTACTGGATATGTTAGAAATTAACCATTAGTTGACCTGCCTTATTGAGAATGCAGGCTCCTCTCGCCACCATAAAAGGGTAGAGGAAAAATCTGCATTGAAATAATTGCTCACCTGGACCTCTTAGTCTGCCTCAGTAACTAGGGTATGCGGGTCACGTCGTCTCTGCTAATTCAACAACCCAAAAAAATTGCTATTTAGTTAATGAGTTGTTATCTATTTATCGGTCAACGCCCACCAATACGTCTATAAAAACAAATAGGTACACAATAAAAATACAGAATATCTATACGCTCCTTGGGACTATTATCACGATGTACAAAAAAAGCTACAAAATCATCGATGCCAGTAGAAAGTTGATGATCTAACACTGATCATGAAACTGTAACCTTATCACTACCGCGTTCGTCTAGTCAATCTCGGTACCCCGGCAGTGTGGAGGATAATTAATGTATAGAGATAGTAGATATAAATAAAAAATATATCAAAAAGTTAGCTTTACACACTGTTGTAGCGTACTGTTGCATGAAACGACTCTCCCGCAAGTTTCGTTTAAATCTAGAAGAGATAGGAGTAGTGTTTACTAAGTAATGGCGTGTCGGCGCGGCCAGTTCCAGGCCGAGGTTCAGTACACTTTGAGCTGGTTCTTGTCGTCGAAGCCGGCCGAGTGGCCCGCGTTGCGCACGATGAACGAGTTGCCGTCGAAATGCATGCGCCTCTCGCCGCGCCTGGAACAATGCACAACGTCTGAGGTCTGGGCGGCTGCGCCACTGCATCTGTATAGGATCCTTTATCTGGTCTGACAGAGTGGACACATTTCATCCCAATCCGTTCAGCCGTCACAGCGTGAAGAGAACAAACATTGCATTTATTGTTAAGCGCTCAAAAATAAATGCTTCGTCAGTTTGCCTAGGAAGAGCCTTTTCCCTCAAACTGTACTCATCTGGGAACAACGCTGACAAGGAGTTCCTCTCCTTTGCAGTGCGCAAAATGACCGTGAAAGCAAAAAGCTTCATGCGCATTTGAGGAATATCCACCATATATCGGTGTCGCAATGCAGTTATGTCTGGTGGTTCTATGATGGAATGGGAATGGAGGAATTAGATCGTGTAGTTCCATAGCACTCTGAAATGTATCCGAGAAAATACCGAAGACTCGCTATCCTGAAGATATTAGGTACACCGAAAAGAAGTATATATTATAGTATATAGGACTAAGATAGGTCACCTAACGTGATATATTAAGTGCATAGGTGTAAAGATAGCTCACCTAACGAAGAGGTGTTGAGTTTGGCCGAGAGATGCCGTGCAATGCAAGAACGGGCTGGTGATTGAAGCGGAGCCGTTGCTGGGACTCGTGCGAAGCTGGTACTTGTGGCTGCAACGGTGGATCCTGAAACGTGAAAGTTTAAGTTCTAAACTTTTACATATTCTCATTCTGCTGGCGTAGTTGGTAGCGCGACTGCCAACACAACATTAAAAAATACATTTATTCTACAAAATAATCGAAGTACCCCTGTGGTTTTAATGATTTCTTCAGGCTAAATCAAAAGAAACAAAAATGCCAATTCAAACAAGTATGTTTTTATTTTTTGAGAATTATTGTCAGAAACTAAAGACAAAAATGTTTAAAACGTTTATTTAGTATCTCCTAATTCCTCGACGATGAAATAAGCTTGCCAAGAAGATTCCTATTTACTTGTGACTTGGAAAACTACCATACAGTAGGTAGTCATCAGGAAACGACCAACTTTGCGGTTCGCACAATGAAATGTGGAAGCAAAACGCTTCGTCCACATTTGTGGAATCTTACATACGGCGCCGCTCATCAGTTAGCTTGTCCGATGATAGAACGGGGGGATGCGGGCTAGATCGTGTAGTTCTTTGGCACACTCCGAAATGTATCCAGTACCATACATGTTATACAGTTTTTTTTTCTTAAAATTATAATAGTACCTATTTGTGTATATTTAGCTGGTATATAAACCAAATAAAAAGTTTTTATGTTATATACCTAGCTATAATAGTACCTACGGCTACAATCACGATTAATCATCTTACCTGACGAGTCCATCGGCGGTCTGGCTGACGCGCACATTATTGATGATCCAGTTGTCGATCCCGTCATCTGTCAGCCAGTACTGCGCCGCTTGGAGCAAGGAAACTGCTTCGTTCACGTAAGAGGGACCGTGGCGAGATTCGCTGAAACATAAGGAATCTACTTCTAGCCAAATCGGATAGAGGGGCGTACTCTATCGCCCGCGAAAGTCAAACGCTAACGCGATTTGAGTGCGCAGAGATTTCCACCAGGGGCCATTGAAAGGCATATTTAATTCAATTATTATTTATTATTATTTCGGACATGTTAAAATGCTCTTTGTCAAATCCAAACTATTTATTTACAGTGTAAATGTTGTGTGTGTCATTAATAATAAATGTAATGTTGTCTTTCTTCTAGAAATACTGAAGAATTTACTCCACAATTTTATGTAAATAAGAATAGATTTAATACACAAGAATGGAGTAGAAAGATCATTATCAGAAGGATTACCAGACATCGAGTAGTGATTACTAAAGATCTATGATCTATTCTAGAGTCACTAAGCCAACCCCCAGATGTCCGTTTACTAGGCCCTTTACATTTGAAGTAACGGTAATGGAAAACATGGATGCTCTCCCTATAGTGTCGAAGATATCACCTGCTTGCTTAAAAGATAATGGCCTCGATTCTGATGTACACTCACTAAATTAAATTTAAACTATCCCTGTCTCTTACAAAATAAAACACAAGACAGAGATAGCATGCATTTTAATGCTGTCACGCTAGTTTAACAATTAAAATATGAACAGCAGAAGCAGAAAGGCGCTTGTTTTTAGTCAACACCAATACAACACATACTCGAGTAAGCTTGCATAGACATCTAAGTTCTGACTAACTTGACAGCACAGCAGTATGCTATCTCTGTCTTGTGTTCCTATTTTGTAAAAGACAGGAATAGTTTAAATTTAATTTAGTGAGTGTACATCAGAATCGAGGCCAATGCCTCACTAAATCAGTAGTTTTACTCCACTTACTTATAGAACACGTTGAGCGTGAAGTCCTGGCTCATATCGAGGAAGGTGTCGGTGGTGGTGCGAGTACCAGCTGCATCTACGAGGTACACCAGCGCGCACTGCTCCGCCGTGAACGATACGCCCTTATACCACATCTTTGCGTACCTAGTAAACAAAATCAATACAAATTAACCCTCTTGCGTGTTAAATCTTCAAAAACACAGGCGTCTTTTCTCCACTAAATGGAGCCCTTGCCTCCTATCTCTGATCTTCAGAGACCTGCCAATACCGATAGCTTCTTGGCTTTTCCTTGTGGATTCGGAATTTTCTCTTTTTTTTAATCTAAATAGCCAAGCATTAGACCACTATCTCACCTGATGGAAAGTGAAGATGCGGCGGAAGATATCTATTCACTTTTACGACTAACCAGCCCTGCGGTGTGAGGATGACTACCTTGCTTACAAGCAAGGTTTCGGATGTATAGATTAACGAAGCTACTCGTGCATTTTACTTCTATGTCAACTCACTTGTTGTTCCCTTGCTGGTGACGCGCTTGGATCTCGACCCTCGACCCATAGTGGTAGACTCGTCCGTTGGGATGGATGAGCGCTGCAGCGGCGCCCGTGCGAGATAGAGCTAGGATGATGTTGTTCTTAGCGTTGGTCACGCGTACTGCACCATCGATCGTCATGTCAACCCTAGAGAAGTTTTAGGCAGCGGGTAAAAAAAAAGTACAGCCTATGTGCAGCCTATGTGCAGCCTATGAAAATTAAGATACGACCGGATGCCTCGTTAGTGTAGAAGGCATACCGATCGCAGTATACCGATGGAACTTAAGGCTACTTTACTATCTACCTAAATAATTATCCTTAATACAGCTGTTTGTACTTTTTCCCAACCCCAGATCGCTAGACTCTGTAGGAAATACTGAATGGAGGCGCTTCCGCGGTGGAACATGGGCCTTATTCACTCCTTTCTCTGGCCTGTGTGAACGTCATCGTGAGCACACCATCCGCTCCCGATTTACTTCTACAGAACTTTTTATTACACGACTAAGTCGTTACGAACCACGGCAGCATCAGGTACTGGTTTGGGGGGCCCCCCCACAAAGTTGTCAAAATCGAAAGTCAATTGAGAAAATGTGTGCAGAGTCGTGCAGAATTAGTTCTATGTAGTACTAGTATACCTGTAGATTTGTATCAAGTTTCCTCCCAGCCGGACTGATTGTGTCTACTATTTAATAATTTTGTAAGCAAGGTTATGATTTTTGAAGGACTAATTGTTTAGATTAAACGTGCTAGTAGTAAGTAGTTTATTTGTAATTTCGCAAGTAACCACCCAATGAAATACGTAACTGTTACAATCGGTCATCAATTTTAAATAGTTAAACGCAAGCAAAGTTTAAAAGACTTCCGCTTTAATTTCGGTTTAGTTACCTCATTTATTTTTGTTAAGTCTGTAGGTAAAAATCTGAACCCAAAGCAATTAAGAGAACTTGGATGTAATCTTTTCCAGTTATTTAAAAACGCAAACCGATTAACCAGTGATGTGAGGGCGTAGGAGGTGCGTGGAGCTCTTAGACCACACATTCACTCACCTATTATTGACGTGTCTTAGTTGAAGAGAATACGAAACCCAATCATAAGATTTTGCATTTATGAACATTTTAAGCGGTCACTTGTAAAATTCGGAAGTTAGGAAGGAGGTTTGAACCAAACAGGCTTTGATAGAATACTAAGTCCTACGTAGTCGTACTAAACTGCAGACGTATTGATTATCAAGGCTATTCGTAGATAAGGCACCATTGGCTACTATTTTTGCATACAGGTCTGTTCCTAATAAAAACCAATTTTACCGATCCAGTTTTGACTGTTACTACGAACTGGGGTACACTGCAAGGTTTAAGATTCTGTGGCAGTGCTGCATCTGCAGCAAGCTTGTTTGTTGTACCTATCTGCAAGTTTAATCTACTGACTTCACAAAAAAGGAGGAGGTACTCAAGTCGACTTATCTGTGTTACCTCATATCTCGTTCCACGTGAACCGATTTCGTTTTTTTTTTTGTTTGAACGAGTTTGCTTTTCTATTGGTCCCATTTAAATTTGATTCAAGATCTGATCGGTATTTCTTGAGATATCGTCAATAATGGGTGTTAGTACGTCTAATCTGATCAAACTTCCGAAGATACAAGCAGAGAAGTCAGTTTTTTTACCGACTTCCCAATAAAGGAGGAGGTACTCGAGTCGACGCGTTACCTCATAACTTCTCTCCACGTGAGCCAATTTTGAAATTTTTTTTTAGTTTGAAATATGATGCTTTCTAATTTGTACCATTGAAATATGATCAAGATCTGATCTCAAGTTTGAATTATCGTCAATAATGCGTGTTTAATATATTAAATCCGATCAAGGTTCCTAAGATAAAGCGGTTAAGTCGGTTTTTTTAAGCTTGCTTGTGTTTTTGTATGCCACCCTTCCACGTAATTGTTAGTCCTGTGTCGCTCTCCAAACACAAACCATTGTTTGAGAATGTTTTGCTTCAACCAATTCCTCTTATAATATTTAAGAAAGCCTTGCAAATTAATTGCCGAATTGTATTTCCAGCCATCGGTAATTTTGTTTTCAATTGTGTTTTGGTAACAAGGCTAAATTGCGACACAAAAATACGCAGCGACGATTGTATTTTGCATTAAATATTTGCATCGCTATGGCTTTTCTTACCAATTTTTTTTTAATGTCCACCAGAAAAACTGGATATTGCTTTGATTCTGCTTTTTTCGAAATCACAGATGTATTTTTCGGAGTGGTACACTTGTCCATAAGTGCACCAAGCCTATAATAACCACCAGCATTCAAATAAAAAAAATATCATCAAAATCGGCGCACAAAAAAAGAAGTTATGAGGTAACTTTTTAAGTCGGCTAAAAACGATAACATAGCCAATGTAGTCCACAGTCATTTTTGAGGATAACTCAAAAAGTAATAGTCAGATCTTTATCAAATTTAAATGAGACCAATTGCAACATCTAACAATCATCAAACGAAAAAAAAAATTCAAAATCGGTTCACGTGAAACTTAGGTACTGAACTAAAAAAAATACAGTCGACTTGAGTACCTCCTTTTTTGTGAAGTCGGTAATAAGTACATCTAATCTTGGAGTCGTGAAGTTGAGAGTGAATAGGCATTTCCTAGGAAAGCGTGCTCTCCATAGTCGACCGAATCGTCGCTTAACATCATAAGATATAGTATGGTCAAATGTTTGCCTACCACAGATAAAAGAACTTTCTCACAGTCATGTGGTTGCTTGCTCAGGTTGCTAACAAAGAAAGAATATATACTTGATTTTAAATGCCACGAGTACGAAGTCGTAGGCAAAAGTTACAAATAGATAAATAAAATAAAAAATTTAAACCATAATCAGATGAAATAATTTTGTATTACATAGCCCGTTTATTGAGGAAATTATAGGTAAAAATGTGAGAAACGGGCGTAATTAAGCAACTAACACCTATTGTAAATGAAATTCGCAAACAGATAGTTTTATTACCGGGGCTACCACATGAGATGTGACTTTACTACAGCTGGTAATTAATAAATATACATTTATGCAGATAGAATATAACATTTTAGTTATAGCAAGAGTGAAATAATTGTTTAAAAATGTACATAAGACATTAAGAACAGTTAAACGAAACTATATAGTTAGTCCAAATTAGAAACGTCGAAGTCAAATGCTGTAACTATTAGTTTGCTGGTGCATAAACAATATACTGAACATCCGTAGATATTTTTTATGGTCAGCATAAATTATGAAGGTGTACCGTCAACAATTATAAAGTAAGGGGCGTTCACTGTTTTTTTTTATAGATGAGCCGTTGAAAAAATACTTTCCACGGTTCACTCGGGTGGTCTCAGGAGGTGGACGGTGGATAAGCCTCGAAATAAATTCAAAAGGAGAATAGTTTAAAAATCGTTTTCACATGGGCCCAACGGAAACTCAAAAGTAAATAACTACTGCAATCGATCAAGACTGATAGCCATTTCGTCTTTCTTTTCGGGCTTTAAATGATAAAGATGTAATTAAATTAAATACATTACGCATTGCATCGCTCATGACAAGACGCCCTACACTACCTACTAGTAACGTAATACAATAAAATAGTAACAAAACACAGAACTGAAATTTCCAGGCCTTGTCTGAAACTTGTATCAGAGATCCAAGTGACATACAACATGGCAGGTTACGTGGCGTACAGCACAGATAAAGTATATTTTGTCCTCCACAAACGACCACGAATCTGATTAAAAGGAATAAAGGCTGCTAGCGCTGTAACAAGTTTATAAACAAATACACTTACTTCACTCGATCCCGGAGCCGAAGACAGACAGTCCCGTGAGGAGTCACGGAGGCGTTGTAACCGGTACCACCGACAACGTCGGTAACCTGTAATAAAAGAGGGCTATATTCGGAAGATCTTACAGTAAAGGTCGGAGCTAATAAAATAATAAAAAGGAAAAAAAGACAAATTTTTGACAGTTTTAGCACGGCTTTGAATGCCCCGTTGATAGTGATAAAACTACTTATTCAACAAATAATATATCTTTAACTACGCATTGTCACAAACTAAAACCCCAATAAGAAAATTTATTTTCATCAGATGATGTGTGTTCTCTGCAGCGTTCAGGTTAAGCAGATACTATTTCGCAAAACTAAGAGCACAAAAACAATTTCTTTTTTTGCGAAGTGTAAAATGTACCTAATTAGTCAGGTGACAGAAATTGCGATAAAGAGCATTTACCAGACTTTTCGCCAACGCAGGTGTGCTTATTTACCAATTGTATGTACATAATAGATGTTTTATATTAGGATGTATAGAGAGCGGTGTTACATATTTTGCAACATGAAAATATGTTTTATAAAAGAGTGTTATCAAATTTGTACCTGCCGCCGAAGGCTGAAGAGACTGCTGCGGGTTAATCTATAAGGTTGGTATAAGTTCCCAGAGTGCTGGCAAAGAGCTCTTAGTTTTTCCTTCGCTGAAGACAAACGAAGGTCAGGCTGCTCAGTCTTTATATTCTCTAGTACCCAGTACAGACTCCTTCGCTGAAGGTGTTTATGTGTACGCTCTGGGCTATATCGACAATTTTACCTCAAGTTCCCTCCAAGTGTCAGCATGATAGATGTCATCCCCCGGGTAAAAGGGAGCCTTGCGTTGAAGCGGTGCGCGCCATGGCGGCTGCCATCCAGTAGCGCCCACAAGCTCCGACTGGCCCAAACCACCCTCAAGAAACTTGCTGTAGTCTTGAAAAGCCGAAAGGTTGGACTCCTCCTACAAAAAATCATATCGAAAACCCAGATCGAAATCCACGTTGTAAGGCTGCAAGTCGCGAGTACCGCTAAATATACAGCATCGATATAAAGTCAGAATAATCACCACAATCCGTACCTCATCTGTAGGTACTCCAGTACAGATAAGAATAGCTTAATTTGAACTATTCACCACTAAGTTTTTCTATAGAAGCTTAAATGGTATCAATATTATTCCAGTCGAAAGTAATGCTCGAACAAACGACATATCAGAAGCGAAAGGTTAGTGAGTTGTAATTTTAGCTAAAATATAAATTCAGCATTTTTCATCTGTGAACTATTTTATTGTAGATATTCGGAAAACAAGCGTGATACATATCTATAGATATATCATTAACAAGTTTTGTTTTTTTTTCGCATCTATCAACTATCATCTGTGCTAACGATTTGTCATTTTCACCGGCATACGAGTAGGTAACTATCTGTTATTCTACTCTGAATGGAAGCCAACTAGAGTAGAATAATGTTACCTGCGTATATGAATGCGCTGTGTACACACTCCTCGGCCGCACAGGCATAGTCACGTCCTTCCTAAAATCTGCGTTTGCCATTTTTAACACTTCTTCAACTTGAAACTGGGATATATAAATACACTATTTTGAAAAAAATCATGAACTACAGTGACTACAACCGATGGAAAATACTACATAGTCTTACTTCAAGGACGGATAGCAATCAAATGATGTCATTTGTGAAACTGTCATCTCTTGTTTGTTTTTGATTCGATATTTCAAATTTTGAAATAATTTGTTGACTGCCAGCAAATCGAATTTGGCCTCATTGGTGTCTAAAAAGGTTTTTACCATAATAGTTCCCAGGGTACTTACTCATACATATACAGTGGCTTGCAAACTCCAACTTTTTCGAGTCTCTGTCTATGAAAGTCGTTAGTTACCCTGTAAGCGGGGTGCAACAGGGTACAGCCGTTGGTAAAGGGCTCTGCGTTACCTACCTAGCATAGGTTAGGTGTACCACCCAAGAAGTCTTTACGTGCAAACTTTGCAGGTTATAAACGAACTAATTAATAAATTCCGTTTATTTCCGGTGCTCCTACCCACTACTAAGTCTTAAGTACTACCTACCAGTAGTAGAACGGTAAAATTATTTAATATTTTATACCCATACTACTACTAAAAATGTAACAAAAACAACTAAGCTGAAAAAAAAATGCTAATCGGTAATAAACATGAGAAAATCAGAAGAAATCAAAGAAATTAGAGAAAAAAATTGAAAATAGGAAAAAAGTGCTAATTGTACAAAACAAATGAATATTTCTGTGTTCTAACAAGGCTCTTGTAGCGTTCGTGTTTACGTTCTCTTGTCGTGTTCGACGTAAGGCAGGCGGCCGATAATAAAACCCAAATATATTACTATGCTATTTACTAGTCAGGATCAAGTGAAGACTCCATAATATGCTCTTACTCTTCCTCTAGGAAGAATACATGCGATAACTCTACTTAGTGGCAAATTAAATGGTAGATAAGAACCTAATAAGTATGATCATGTCACTGGCTATTTTCCTAAACTAGTGATTTTTCGAGCGTAAATGTGTAATAATGGTGGATTATGAAAAATAAATATTTTGTGAACGTGCATGAGTGTAGGAAAATCATACAAAGTTGAAAAAAGTGATTTCTGTTTACGCTCCAAAACTTCAATTGAAATTTATGTAATATCTACCACTTTACTAGGGCATGACTTGACAAACACATTACCATCATTTACGTCGCGCAGTAGGTTAAAACTTATCACGCTTGCAAAAATGATTACCGACCTTTACAAACAACACCCAAAATCACTTATCATCGGTATGTGCCTATTTACCCGACTACGCAAAAGTAAGAAGGAGGGTTATGATTTTCGCACTGTACTATAAAGCGGCAAACTGACAAAACCTAAACCGTTTCTTTTTCTACCGACTTCACAAAAGAGGAGGAGGTACTCAAGTCGGCTGTATTTTTTTTTATGTGTACCTCATAACTTCGTTCTACGTGAACCGATTTTGAATTTTATTTTTTGTTTATATGATGTTGCTTTCCAATTGGTCCCATTTAAATTTGATCAAGATTTGATCAGTAGTTCTTGAAATATCTTCAATAATGCGTATTTAGTATACCTAATTTGATCAAAGTTCCGAAGATAAAGCGGCGAAGTCGGTTTTTTTTAAGCTTTGCTTGCGTTTAATTATGTTTATAATAAGCGACAGTTAAGCGTTAACTGACTGTATCAATATAAAGCGTTTATTATTTTTACTTATTGGCAACTTCATAATTTATCAGTTATACTTTACTAATCAGTTATAGAGAAATATCAAACCTATCAACTTTGATTATGTCTTCAAGTGGTCGAGGGTGGTAAGCATGTCGTATGGTGCGGATCTCTTTTATATATTACTAGCCGTGCCCCTCGGATTCGCCTATTACCAAGTTAAAAAGTAGCCTATGTGTTAATCCTAGGTATAAACTATGTTCATTCCAAATTTCATCCAAATCCGTTCAGCCGTGAAGAGGGAACAAACATACTTACATACTTACAAACTTTCGGATTTATAATATTAGTAGGATTGAGTAACAAGACTTGCAAGTTTTTTTTTTATGCCTGATAGGCAAGCATTTGACCACAATCTCACCTGATGGAAAGTGATGACGCGGCCAAGTCGCTCGCTGATGGTAAGAGCGTCACGCTTGCCCAATACTCATAGTATCCGTTGATGAACGAAAGTCACTGACATAGCCCGACGTATTAACAAGTTGAAGTGGAAATAGGCAGGGCACATTCTTCTAAACGTGCGTCATTATCCTGGCAGCACAAATTCAGCGCAATGATGTTAACATATAATGCGCACGTGGTTTTCAAAAAACGTTCTGTAATTGTATACGTACACAAAGCCTTCATAGTTTTTGTTAAATGAATAGACTAACAATTACATTTTATTGAATTGTATCGATAGTCTGAATACGATTTTATTCAATTGACGATTGCATTACAACTTTTTAGAGAATTACTTTCAAATGCTTTAAAACGGAGTGATTACATTATCTTTGTGCTTACCTGCACAATAAACTATTTTTTGTAGTACTTTCATCAAAATGTATAAGCGCGTGCGCGGAAGCGACACGTGAAAAAATGCCAATTTTATTGTTTCTTTTTAAATAACTTAACTTTTAGTAGTGGTAGGACTCTTTTGCAGAGTCCACCTGGGGCAGTACCAGTTATTCTACCGCCAAGCAGTAGTGTGCAAGCATTACTGTGTTTCGGCTTGAAGGGCAATGTTACCAGAGAAATTACTGGGCATGAAGAGATTTGACATCTTATATCTCAGGGTGTCGAGAGCAGTGCAGTGCGGCGCAGGATTTTGTTCGCAAGTTCACAATTCTGGTACTGCTACTGTTATGGGCAGGCGTGATGCTTACCACCAGGCGAACGTCCCGCTCGTCTCGTCATTCAAATGCATAAAAAAACATTTTTGCTATGATTTTTTAAAGTCTTGGTTTAGTAAGACATATTGTTGATTATTTTACTATTAAAAGTAGATAAAACTTACAATAAATAAAACGCAAGCAAAGCTTAAAAAACGACTTATATTTCGATTTTGGCTTGACCGATTTCGATAAAATTTATATGGGACTACCTCTGAAGTACCTGTACTCTACCAAATAAAAAAAAACATCAAATTCGATTCATAATTGGCGGATATATCGCATAATATACATACATAATAAAAACATGCAATCGAATTGAGAACCTCCTTTTTTGATGTCGGTTGAAAATACATACAAACGTTCCCGAGAAATTTGCAAAGATATGGCTTTAGAGCCTCTCAAATATTGACCCTAGAGCACTGTCTCACCAGATGCTAAATTATAAAGTGGTAGAGGGTGGTAAACACAGTAGATCTAGAACTTCCATTGCTAATCGAACTCGGTACCTGCATAATATCAGGCAGATGTGCCACCAAGACGTGGTTTATCATAGGGTACTTACCAAAACAAGTATTATTTTTAAAAGATTTTTAAACTGAAACTTTTGCCAGTTATGAATAAAAAAGGACTAAAAAGTTATACAACGTCTGGACAAGTTCTGGACTTGTCCAGACGAATCAAACGAGCCCAAACTCAGTGGGTTTATTTTGTTTATTAAAGTTCCTATGGCCGTCTTCCGTCTCCATCATCAAATTAACTCCATGGTACCATATCATTGTATTGTCACCGAAGATACATAAGTACCTACCTACACCAAATTTGAGTCCAATCGGACATCGGGAAGTGGATCTAATTTAGCTTGCAAGATTTGATTACAGTCCGACAGATAGACAACGGGACAGGTGATACTAAATAAAAGCTAATAATTAAAAACAAGGGAATTAATGACTTTTGACCTTGTTTTAAGTGTAATAATTTAGCATAATTAATATGATTAAACGCAAGCAAAGCTAAAAAGAACCGACTTCACCGCTTTATCTTGGGAACCTTGCTCAAATATAATGTAATAAACAGGCATTATTGACGATAACTCAAAAACTAGTGATCAGATCTTGATCAAATTTAAATAGAATCACATGAAAAGGACCAGCTTTCAAATAATCATCAAAATCGGCTCACAGCGAGGTAACTTTTATGAGGTAACTTTTGCAGTCGGTTAAAAACGAGAACATCATCAATGTAGTCTACAGAATACGCTTATTGAGGATAATTCAAAACCGACTAGTCAGAGAAATGGGACCAATTAGAAAGCAACATCTTTCAAACTAAAAAAAGATTTTCGAAATCGGCTCACGTGGAGAGAAGTTATGAGGAAACACATTTTTAAAAAAATACATTTGACTTGAGTACCTCCTCCTTTTTTGGGAAGTCGGTAAAAAGAATCTGGTATCGTAGGTATGACGTGGAGTCACAAACAAAAGCATTCCAGAGCGGCTGACATCGAGAGAATGAATTTTACACGGACTCGATGTATCAGTAGTTCTTGAAATATCGTCAATAATGCCTATTTTGTGACGAATAATACGTACTTTGACGATGTTCTCGTTTACCCGACTTTAAAGTTACCTCATAACTTCTTTTGTTGTGAGCCGATTTTGATGATTTGTTTTTTTATTTGAAAGCTGGTGCTTTTCATGTGGTCCTATTGAAATTTGATCAAGATCTGATCTCTAGGTTTTGAGTTATCGTCAATAATGCGTATTCAATACATTAAATCTGTTCAAGGTTCCGGTGATAAGGCGGTGAAGTCGGTTTTTTTAAGCTTTGCTTGCGTTTTATTATTTAAGTAATTCATTGTACTTTCATAGAATGTTCTTATTACCCGACTAGGAACCTAAGAAAGGGTTATGTATTTCGCGCGTCTCTTGTATGTACGTACCTATTTATATTTGAAAATGTTCGGCTCGGGCTCAGTAGGGTATCAAAATTAAGGAAATTAAAAAGTAGGTCCACATTTTTCGCAGTTAGGTGTTCTGATATTTTTTTTTAATTACTTGTTAAGAAAATAGATTAAAAGACCCTATTCCATCATAAATTAGAGTAATAAAACAAATATTATTGTTTCTCACATTTAAAATATATTAAAATGTAAGCTTATTAAAAAAACGATACGTAAACACGATAAGATATAAACCATTCATCAAGACATTATAAAAGTAAGTTTTATATAAATGTTATAAGTACAATCATATAAGTGAGAGATAAAAATTATATACATAAAACTCATACATACTGACAGAAACTGCGCAATATCCATTTACATATTCATACATCGGATTCAAATTAACGACAGTACGCTACATCGAATGTCTTGAAATCGATTGGGTAGTAAAATCTCTATGTTTTATTTGAAAATGGCCTCGATTCTGATGTACTATCACTAAATTAAATTTAAGCTATACCTGTCTCTTACAAAATAGAAACACAAGACAGAGATAGCATACATTTTAGTGCTGTCAAAATAGTTTATCAAATAAAAATATGAACAGCTGAAGCAGAAAGGCGCGTGTTTTTAGTCAACACCAATTACATACTCGACTAAGCTTGCATAGACATCTAAGTTCTGACTAACTTGACAGCACTCAAATTTATACTATCTCTGTCTTGCGTTCCTATTTTGTAAAAGACAGGAATAGTTAAAATTTAATTTAGTGTCGAGGCCAATGTAGTTTGTTGATTGGTCGTATAAACTCAATTTGCAGTGATAATTCATTTACTTTTGTAACTTAGTTTGATTGTGTGTTATAAAATACTAGTATGAAATACGGTAGCCGTCCAAAGCGTTAATGCCGCAGAAAAAATAATGATTCATGGACAGAGCCAGAAATGGCATTTAAAATTTTATAAATATTATATTAATATTAAGGGGGCTCCCATACATGTAAGTGGGAAGTAAAATATGTTTTATATTTTATCTACCTTTGTGGGGTATCGTTGAAAAGGGATTGACAAGTATAGTACGAATCCGGTTCTTAAAAAATTCTATGTTGGAAAATAACGATTTGGTAGGCCACTAAAGTCACTATTTCAGACCTATTTTGTCCTGGGGTTTATCTCAAAAACCAAATTGTTATTTCCCAACATTGTTTTTTTTTCAGATTTTTTAAAATTCTACTTACAGAGCCCTGTTCACCGTGTTTATGTTCCCAACAAGGGTAGATGAATTTTTTAAATTATTTTGCTCCCCGACATAACATTTTGGTTTATATAATTTAATTTGCCGTTTCTGGCTATCGGCCACAGCTTCACATATTCTCTGAGAATTTGAAGTTATTTGCTTCTATGGTTTAGACTCTAGATGCCTCTGACAGAAGGACGGACAGACGGACGGACAATGTGCTGAACCATCCAAGTCAAATTAGAGATCTCGCTTTGCTCGACCAATGAAAAAACGAATGAACTTTAATTTTTGTATATAAGATCGTAGTTTACTTGTGATGTATAAAAAAATACGCATTTTTCAATTTATCATAGCTTTGGAACTTTTCCATATTTCGTTTAGTTTCGTACTTGAACATGCAATCCCACAAAAATACTCTACATTGTAAATTCACTTAGCGAAAATTCGTGGTGTACTATTCGATGTAGCGACCTCCGATCTAACAATATTCAATATAAAGTAAGTAAATTAAATGCCGAAAAAAAAAACAAATATATACACACATACATAAGCGACTTAAATAATAAAATGATATGAAATTCAGTCTAAATTACAAAAAATTAAAAGTAATTTCTTGATATATATTATACACAGCAAAAACATTACTTTTTAGGTTACATTTTAACATTAAAAACGAGACAAAATAAGTATAATTTCAATTATAACCAAAAAGTTTGGTAACTTACTTGTATAATTAATTACAACTACATTTTAAAATACATTTAACTGTTAGGTATAATTACATATAAAATAATTTGTAGGTAGGTTTAGGGTGGTTTTCCAGTACCCTGTAAACCTGATGGAGGAAAGGAAGGCTAAACTCAGGCTGACTTATTTCTGTATTTTTATATAGAGAACTCAAAATCAATAGTTTTAAATCTCATTATTTTCTATTCTCTTTTAGGACAATTACTTACTAATTTTATGGTTGGGCCGGGGTGGTTAGGAGATACAATCTTGTTTGGATTACGTTTGGAATAGGTAACTGGTTACGTTTTTTTCCTATGCTATATTGCGTTATATGGCTAACTAAAACTACGTGCACATAATCTTGCTCATTGATAATAGACCATTTGAATCTAAATGCATGAAACATGGCGTCTATTTATCAAAAGTTATTAAAATTTGGATCAATACTTATAACAGTTACGATTTCAAAAGTCACAAATATCAAGAAAAACGTTCCTAATTACGTACGAAGAAAATGTTATACGAACACATGTAAATAGGTTTATAAATTCATAGATTGGGACTGCACAGGAGAGTGCTTATCTTAGTACTTAGAAGCATAAATTCGAACATTATTATTTATAATTTTATGAATTAAGTAGGCGTCATTTTACGTCACAAATTATTATCCTTAATATTGTGCGCATTTTAAATATAGATAAATATTAATTGGGGGTTTATGGTATCTTAAAATTATTATAAAAATGCTAGGTCTACTTTCTTTTTATACTCTGATAAACTGATTAATAAATCGTAATATTTAAAGCTTCAGTTTTATTATTGTATACAAATTGAAACGTACTTTAAGAATAAAGATTAACAATAGCTACTTTATTTGCTGTAAGTTGATACTTGTCAAATAGAAATGAGTAGGTAACAGTGACATGCATGCTGGGGCTGGATTCAGTGCCTAGGCTCTGGTTGCAACCTTTCACTCTACCCCGTTCGGAGGTTTCATTAGACAAGCGCAATTAGAGGTGGTTTTAAAACATTCTGACGCCTGTCAATGTCAAGTTTCTATTAGAATTCCTGCGAAAAGCTGTAAGTGAAGTCAAACTAAAATTTTCACATCATAGAAACGAAAATGTACGCCAAGATTTGACGTGTGCACGCTTGCAAGAAAAATTCACGACTGATGACGCGCTGGAAACGACTTTTAAGCCAGCCAGCCTGCCTACTTGGACACGACTTTGTTGGGTCATTATTGTAACGCAGTTACAATTCTTGACTTATTTGTTCGTAGCCCCTAGCACTAGTTCCGTGGACGCTCACTATTGATATCAGCGTGAAATGGCGAAAAATATTTTTAAACGAGATAAAATATTCAGCGTACTGGTATATATGGATATCAATGATTAGTACAGATAAATTCGAGATATTATAAAGCTATACCATCATATAATGTTAACTGTCTAACAAACAAACGTGGCTCTCGCCTACAACCTGTTGATATTCCAGTTCTTACGTTCAACTAGTATAGACTAACAGAGTTTAATGGTGAAGCAAACTGTCATCTTTGACAAGTAACAACATACAGAGCCATCTGGCGCCAAACGTTTGCTTATTTAATAGATGGCCTTTGGTATTTGTAATAAATTAAATGTTTTATTTCATGTCGGTTCCCTATAAATATTGTTTCAGGAAATACCATCGCCTACTTAATAATTATAATCTATAAATCTACATTTTAGAGTACATAAAGTTAAAGAATAAAACAAATATATACATAAGAGATACTTTAAGATTCTTGGTTTGTATAATAAAGGCGAATGATCAAAAAGGGCTTATCTTACATAGCGGGTAAAGATCCGAGCTAATTGGTAACCTTTTGATTAGTTCATGGACCGTTTTTTCTCGTAAATAAACCGACGTTGTTATATAGCATAACCTGAGGCTTTCACTTTGTGCCAAAAACAAAATGTCTTCCAATATTGCGAGGAAAATCTCTTATGAAGGTAAGTAAGCATTCGGTCATAGAAGAAAAAACGAGATATGAGCCCCTTATATGCCTTTTACAAGCTCCCCTGAAGATATGATGTGACGTCACAAAAACCTATGGAGTTTCTTTTTTGGTATCAGCTATCTCTACTGCCTTCTTGAGGATCAACGATACGTCCATAGGTGGGAAGTTCTGCAGAAGCTTGACGTTGGAAGCGAAATCGCTGTGAAGGAGATTGTTCCTTACTAACCTGAAAAAATAAGGATATAATTATACATTAGTCTATTTATAAAGTCATTGACGCCCAAAAACAAAGCTCGTTCGGTTTGATGAAGATGGAACATGCTTGCCTAGAAGGTACCTATTCACTCTAGACTTGAAGACACCTAGATTGTACCGTTCAGGGAACAAAGACGCAGACAATGAGTTCCACTCCTTCGCTGTACGGATGATAAACGTAGAAGCGAAACACTTCGAGCGAACTGGAGGTATGTCAACCAGAAAAGGATGACATTTTGACAGTTTGTTTTGTTGTTAAATGGTAATAATTTAAACGTAAGCAAAGCTTAAAAAGCTCCGACTCCATCGCTTATATTTTGGTTTTGGCTTGACCGATTTCGATAAATATTACATGGGACCACCTCTGAAGTATAATCTACCAAACAAAAAAAGAATTTTGGGAATCGGTCCACAAATGAGGGAGAATTGGTGAACATACATAAAAAAAAAACATACAGTCGCACATAGTATCATGTAATTCCTGAGCACAGTCTCCAAAATGCAAGCGATAGAATGCCGATAGGCTTGCTACCTTACTTCGGTGACCAAGAGTTTCAATACTTACAGAATCATGGCGCAGCAGATGTCTATGAGCAAGTTAAATCGGTGCGGGTCAGCGAATAAGCTGTCCCAAATGCGTTGCACATCGGGAAGAGAAAACTCTTGAGACAGCAGTAGAGTCAGCCACCTGAAACCAAATTAGCTTGATTTTTTAGCTCGCCCGGACATATTACATAATCCTACTAATATTATAAATCCGAAAGTTTGTGTGTAAGTGTGTAAGTATGTTTGTTCCCTCTTCACGCTTTAACGGCTGAACGGATTTGGATGAAATTTGTAATGTACATAGATTATACCTAGGATTAACACATAGGCTACTTTTTAACTTGATAATAGCGGGCGAAGCCGCTGGGCACGGCTAGTTGTATATATAATAATGTATTTTAATTGTTATTTATCATTATTTATAATCAAGAAGGTATAATATAATTAATATTTATTCAAATCTTGCACCTTTCTAAATTTTGTTATGTTAAAACACCAACGTCCAACATTGTTGCGTAATTCCTCTCCATCTCCATCAAAGGTTGTCTGGAAGAGATTCGTCGCTTTTAGCGATAAGACCGCCTATTGTTACACTTATTTTGCAAGTCATTATGTTCTACTCTGTTTTATCACAAATATGGTGTTCAATAAAGAGTTTATCTATCTATCAATTACAGGGATAGCGCATTATGGAAGGGTGTGCTCGGTAGTGGGGCAGTCAACAAACGATGCTAGTGTTTTTAGGGTTCCGTACCCAAAGGGTAAAACGGGACCTAATTACTAAGACTCCACTGTCCGTCCGTCTGTATGTCCGTCTGTCACCAGGCTGTATCTTATTAACCGTGATAGTTAGACAGTTGAAATGTTCACAGATGATGTATTACTGTTGCCGCTATAACAAAAAATACTAAAAAACAGGATAATAAATATTGAAGGAGGCACCCATAAAACAAACGTGATTTTCTGCTCGTTTTTGCTCCATATTGATTACGGCAACAGGTAGACGCTTGAAATATTCACAGAATATTTAGTTATATATTCACATTAAAAATACATAATTAAATTAAAATAAAACAAATATTGAAGGGGGCTCACGTACAACAGACGTGATATTTTTGCCGTTTTTATAGATAATATAACACGACCGCACCTCTCCACTATCGAACGCACCGCTCCCGCACAGTTCTGTTACCAAACATATATTTCTTACTCCAAACGTTTGGAGAAAGAAATATATGTACGATGCGTTCGATAGTGGAGCAGTGCGGGAGCGGTGTGTTCGGTAGTGGAGAGGTGAGGGAGGGGAGTTTGGTAGTGGATCGGTGTGTTCGGTAGTGTAGCGGTGCGGTCGTGTTCTGTACCACGACAACCAATAGATGTTATGTTTCTTTGTAATTTATTTTATCTGTGGCATGAAATCAATTACGAGCTTGTTCGTACACACTTCTTACACAAATTACTATGAAATACCTGAAGCTGTAGTACTGCGGCCTGAGCTCCTGCCTTTCTAGCAGCGTCCACACAGCGGGGTCTTTCTTCCGTAGACAAGTGCTTAGCTTGCTCATCATGTAGTTAATTCCACTCTCGGTCTCGTCCAGAGTACGGATGAAGAAGTCACGGATTTCAGCCATCAGGTTTGTGAAGCAGAAGAAACAGTCAGCCTCCGCGTGCTCTGCAAGTTATTGCTTCAGTCAGTCAATGTTAAAACATGCTTTTCTACCGACTTCATAAAAAAAGCAGGAGTTACTCAAGTCGAATGTATTTTTTTTTGTGTGTTACCCCATAACTTCTTTCCTAGTAAAACCGATTTAGTTTTTTTTTTGTTTGAGTGATGCTTCTTTCCAATTGGTCCCAATTAAATTTGATCAAGATCTGATCTGTAGTTCTTGAAATGTCAATAATGCGTGTTTAGTACATCTAATCAAACTTCCAAACATAAAGCGGTAAAGTCGGTTTCTTTTAAGCTTTGCTTGCGTTTAATTATTTGTCTTTGATAAGCTAACTTTACAGCACTATCTCACAAATAAGTGATGATGTAAAGGAGTAAAAAAGATAGGCCTATATTGTGATTTACTCTCTAAGGATAGCTACTGGCCTCGATTCTGATGTACCCTCACTAAATTAAATTTAAACTATCCCTGTCTCTTACAAAATAGAAAGAGATAGCATACATTTTAGAGCTGTCAAGCTAGTTTATCATTTAAAATATTAACAGCAGAAAGGCGCGTGGTTTTAGTCAACACCAATAACATACTCGACTAAGCTTGCATAGACATCTAAGTTCTGACTAACTTGACAGCACAGCAGTATGGTATCTCTGTCTTATGTTCCTATTTTGTAAAAGACAGGAATAGTTTAAATTTAATTTAATGTGTGACATCAGAATCGAGGCCACTGGCATACTATTTAGAGCGTAGCAAAACTTAAGCAGGTAAACTTTTATTTTTAATGCAATTGAGACACGAGACGAGCATGTCGCTCGCCTGATGGTTAGCGACACGCTTTTCATTTTTATTGATTACAGTTCAGTACTACTTAAGAGTTTTGAACTTGTATATAGGTCAAAATCCTGCGCAGCAAGGCATTACGCTCGTGTAAAGATATTGGATGTTGAATCTCTTTCAGTGCTATCCTAGTTTTAGTGTATATTAATGATTTACCTTATATGACAACTTCGCTAGCATTAGATATTGTCTTGTTTGCTGATGACACGTCACTTATTTTTAAAACAAATAGGAAAGACGTAGAATTAAATGAAGTAAATTATGAATTAGATCTAGTCTCGAAATGGTTTGCTGCAAATAACTTATTATTAAATGCTAGCAAAACCAAGTGTATCAAGTTTTCCCTTCCTAATGTTCCTTTGGTAGATGCAAATGTAACACTTGAAAACAACAAATTAGATCTTGTAAAGAAAACTAGATTTTACAATAGAATTCCTAAAATCGTAACTGAATTACCACTGGGAAAGTTCAAATCTGTAATAAAACGGGCATTAATTAAGAAAGCTTATTATAAGACCACAGACTATATTAATGACAAGGATGCATGGAGGCAAACTGCACAGGCTCTTTCTAGCGACTACCATAATAACACCTAGGTTAAGAAAATTATGTATTAGAAATTATGAATGTTTTAAAAAAAAATGAATGAAAAAAAAATGCGCCGCCGAGTTTCTTGCCAGGTTCTGTTCGAGATGGCTGTAATTTTGCGAATCTGGCAATAGATTCATTAACTTTCATGAGTGCCTCTTTGGGGCCCATGTGAATACGATCGAAAAATGTGAAACGATTTTGATTTTGATTTTGAATGCAAACATAATAGAGATAAAACATATACGGTAAACTTACGTCGGAATAACTTATCAGAGTTTGTGGCGAATGTGTGGTATATAGGGCCGATGATCTCATTCATCCCCTGCACGTACCCCTGTCCAGGGTTGAGCTTGGCATAGAGGAACAGCATTCGCTCCACCACCTCCCAATGAGCCTCGCAACCTTCTTTGAGTGGAGCATAGTCACCGCTTGAAACACTGTCCGAACGACGGATTCCGTTGCTAAGCTGTAAATAAAGTGTGTGTAATATTAATTAGCGAAGAAATTTAATAAACAATAATTGTAACGCAAGCAAAGTTTAAAAAACCGGCTCCATCGCTTATATTTCGGTTTTGGCTATTGGAGGAGATATCGCGTAACATACCAACAAAAAAAACTTACAGTCGAATTGAGAACCTCCTTCCTTGCTAATTATTCAAAACAATCATATGGGACACAAAACAAAATACATGCATAAGAATAATTTGACAATTGGAATACGTTCAGCGCTAAGACTGCAAAAGTTAGTGTTTGTGCAGGGCTGGTTTTCAGCATAACCCATTCATCGAATTCAGGTGTATAATAATAAATCTATAAATGAGTTCTGGTCAGATTCTTCTCTAAATGGCTGTTATTTTGCAAAGCTGGCAGTAGAGCGCCTCCTTGGAGTATATGTGAATAAACGTGTTGAAATTTCAATGGAATGCGTACAATAAGAAACACCAAACATAAGATAAATACATGAAAAAGGTGCAGACGAAATTTTCCAAACGTATGGTCGAGGCGACAAGTGGCCTGAATGCTGGCTCTTATTATAAAATAGGTATCGATATTGAACGTGAAAACAAAACCAGTATTCTGTGCACTTCCTTAGGCGGTCTACAATTATTTTTAATGATTTTTTGTTTTATTCCCCTTTTTTATATTTGATATTATTTTAATTTAAATTTGTACATAATTATTGGTTTGCTTATATTACTTTATTTTATTATACATTTCTATACTTACAAATACATTTTTTAAGTATATAAATATATTCATTACAAAAACTGATAGTTAACTACAACAAAATATAAGTGTTCAACGGTAACAAGGCAAATATCTCCGAAATTCTTCATCAGATCTTGATCAAATTATAATGGGTTCAAATAGAACGTATACCCTTCGAACAAAACAAAAATTTTACAATTCGGTAAATAAATGTTCTGAGGTAAAAAAATATATAGAAAGATACCGACGAATTGAGAACCTCCCCCTTTTTTGAAGTCGGTAATAATGAAGAAGGAAGAAGGAGCATGCTTTAAATAATTACCATAGAGACCCCCAGACCTCTGCGTTCAAGGGTTGAGAACTTCAGTACAGATTGCTCGACCCTTTTGTGCAAGCGCTTCACACCATTACTGTTGACAATCTGCAATGTGTGTTTGAAATATTTTATGCCAAATAGGTAAGCATTCGGCCGCTATCTCACCTGAAAGTGACGATGCGCATGCCTACCTAGAACATACCTATTCACTCTAGACTTGAAAACCCCAAATTTATACTGTTCGGGGAACAAAGACGCGGGCAGTAAGTTCCACTCCTTTACTGTACGGATGATAAATGTAGAAGCAAAACGCTACGAGAGAATATGAGGTGAATCAAACACAAATGGATGACGTGTGTCAGTTTGTAATTTTTTCACTTTCGCGGCAAAACTCCATCAAACAACATGCAATATGTAAGGTTTGGTTCCTAAAACGATGATTTAAGTTTATATGAAGAAAAATCCGACGATTTCTTAATATTGTTTTTAGATTTGTAGACTCATTCTAGATTTATTTTGTAGACCACTTACTATACAATCCAGGGAACTAAGACGTGTATGTAACTGAGGGTTAATTACGGCGATTTTAGCGATTTTTCGACCCCACTAATCATTATTTTTCAAGTATTTTAGTTTTATTTATTATATATAACTATTTCTATATATATTATACTAGCAAACCCGGCAAACTCCGTTTCGCCACTATAAACCTCACGGAGCCCGAGACCTTTCCAACGAATGCAAAACCGTGGAAATCGGTTCGTGCGTTCTGGAGTTCGTCAAGCGATAAGCGTCAAGAAGGAAAACCCGACTTATTTTTATATAGTAGAAATAGATATCACGTCCAGGCTCATTGAGTACCTTAGTGAGGCGGCGAATGCCGGTCAGCAAAAGTGTCCATCTGCTCAATTAGTGATACTGGGGGATTTTAACGCTCACCACCACCAGAAGTGGCTTTTCCCACACCATTACTCTAACCATGCTGGTAGAGAGACGGGAAAGCTTGCTTTAGCGTTAGTTCTCACCTAACTGATGGAGCAACACGGGTTCCTGATGTTGACGGCCAAACAGAAAACCGCTTAGACCTTCTGCTGACAACTGATTCTCAGTGTCGATATCATCTCCATTGGGTAGCTCTGACCACTGTCTGGTGAAATCTATATCTGTCTACTCACCACCCGATCTGAGCCCTAGAGGCCCCGGTTTGTGGCGATACAAGTCAACAGATTAGGATGAGATGCGCTCATTCTTTGCGTCTTATCATTGGCGGCCGATTTGATTTCTTCGGATGATCCTTAAGTATGCGCGAATGCTGTGATAAATGTGGTGCGTCAAGGGATGGAATATTTTATTCCATTCTCCGACGTACCAATGTCAGTCCAAGTTCAACCATGGTTCAGGGCTGAGTGCAGAAGTGCCGAAGACCTTAAGCATGAAGCATACCTGTCCTGGGTTGACTCTCGAAACCGCAAAACCAAGGATATCTCAGTTAAGAAGAAAGCCTTCAATAAGGCCGCCAAGTCTTGCCAGAAAACTCTACGGAATGCTCGATTGGTCCACATTAGCAAATAGAGAACAGACTTGCTTCTTACCCAGCGGGTAGTAAAGCGTTCTGATCCTTGGGTAAAGCAGTCGAATTGAACTTCTGCCCTGCTCTCTACCTCCACTGCTGAAATGTTTTTTCTAATGCCATATGGGTATAATAAGCATTTGACCGCTAGCTCGCCTGATGGAAAGTGATAATGCGGCCGAAGATGTGTGCCCAGAAGATACCTATTCACTCTAGACTTGAAGACTCCAAGATTATACTGTTCGGGGAACAAAGACGCGGACAGTGAGTTCCACTCCTTCGCTGTACGGATGTTAAATGTAGAAGCAAAATGCTTTGAGCGGAAATGAGGTATGTCAACCATAAATGGATGACGTTGGTCAGTTCGCTTTGTGGTCCGATTATAGAAAGGGCATTGGGGCATCAACTGATGTAATTCGACTGCACACTCGCCGAAATGTAAGCGATAGAACATCAATAGGCTAGCTACCTTACGTCGATGACTGAGGCTCTGCAACTTGGACTCAATTAGCTTGTCATCAGTAATGAACCGCTTTGCTCGCCTATCAATAGAGTCAAGAGCATCAAGCTGATACTTGGCTGATCCATCCCAAAGGTGGCTACAGTACTCCATACAAGATCGGACTTGGGCTTGGTATAAATTAAGAAGCTGTCCAGGTGTGAAGTATTTTCTGACCTTTGCTAGGATGCCAAGTTTCTTTGCAGCTAGCTTCGCTCTAGATTCGACGTATGGGCCGAAGTTAAGGTTAGCCGTCAGAGTAACGCCAAGCAGCTCGAGATGGGTGGTTCGAAACAATGGAGCTCGAATAAAAGATTGCCGTTTAGCTGTAATTAGACACGCCAGAGTTTTGGACGCATTGAACTTGACCAAATTGGCGTCACCCCAGTCGGATACACCATTAAGACTCAAGCTCGTACGTTCCACTATCACCTCTCTATGGGACTGGATTTGTTCCTCTCCAGCTCGGCCATCAGACATGTAACTTTTTTCAACGGTGCTGTCGTCTGCGTACCCAAAAATACCGGGCTTGAGCAGGTCATTAATGTGCATCACGAATAATGTTGCAGAATGGTCCGATCCTTGAGGTACCCCGGCATTAATAGCCTATGGGATTTCAATTGCATGCGTGCTCTATCGTCGATCCCATCATCGCTTACCATCAGGTGAGATAGAGGTTAAATGTTTGTCTATAATTAATGAATAAAAAAAACAATATATTGTGCTTATTTCAATATTTAACCTTAATTGATGTTTTTATAGCTTATATTTTATATAAAGCAGTAAATTTAGAAAGCAAAATTTATCGCTTGAGGGGATTAAACCCGCGGCCAAAGGGTGTCATATCCTATTACTTTAAACGCTGAGCTATTCAAGACCTGCCTGAAGCGACAAAATCAAACAAACAAACAAACAAACGCATTCACACTCACAGCACCAGTTCAAAGACTTGTATCGTGGGTGCCGGAAACATTCACATCACACACACATTACACCCAGAACCAGAAGCACAAATATCCCTTGGGAAGGAATTTGTATTTCTGCCGGGAATCGAACCCAGGACCCACGGCACAGAGGGCGGACACCTGTCCACTGCGCCAACTGGGTCGTCCTTTCCTTATCATTAACATCTCAAGGGGATGTATGACGCCATCTACCGAAATTGTTGAAAACTACGCCCAACGTTTCGATTGATTTTTTGTTTGAACATTTTGTATCGCGTTACCTCTGGACATGGGAACTCAGTGGCCGACTGGAAAAAAGATATGTCGGGGCACAGTCTTCGCACGTCCTTGTCTATTTGGAGTAGAACCTCGTTATCCTTGAAGTAGTTGCTCCAGGAACTGTCGGGACTTATGTTGAGAGGGTGGTCTGTGGGATCACCTGGAGTTACTATTATTTCATCTGAAAATAAAGATATAAAATTTCAACCATAGATTAAATTCCTATCATGAAGAGGTTCGTAAATGTTACCAGTGGAGCTGTTTTAATTTTTATCCTTTTTAATCAAGTCTTTAACCGCTATCTCATCTGATGATAAGCGATGATACGATCGAAGAAGTAACATGCTTAAATAGAAAAATAAATTATTGTTCTCCACTAAGTTTACTTGGGTCGTTCAACACTTTGTCCGTCCGTCTGTCTGTCAGAGGTATCTAGATCCCTAAATGATGAAAATATTAGGGGGTTCCCATACATGTAATATGTCTACATGTAAGTGGGGAGCAAAATATTTTGTATCTACTCTTGTGGGGTATCGTTGAAAAGGGCTTGACAGGTGGAGTACAAAATCGGTTTTAAAAAAATCTATGTTGGAAAATAACGTTATATATATAGATATACACTTTATCTTTAGATTTAAAGACTCTCAGAATACATCGTGGATGTTTCACTACTCTGTACCGATGGTGAACGTAGAAGCGAAACGCTCCGAGTAAACTGAAGGTATGTTAGTTTTTTTATTTTTTTCCCATACATGTGCTGTGAAACCTTGCTTCTTGCCAAATTTCATGATTCGGGCTCTCCGATGAGTACTTTGTGGGATTTGATTTATTTGCGAATAACAATATTTGCCAACTTGCCGCATAAATGTCTGCATTTTTTATTGCATAGACGTAGAAGCTTGATATTTTTACAGCTTTTATAGACAGTGTACTTGATACCAATTTTAAATTGTTACTTCAACGCGTTTCGAGAAAAAGGGCCCTGACAGACAGACAGACGGACAAAGAAGTGATCGTATAAGGGTTATACTCTTTTGAGGTATGATACCCTAAAAAGATTCAACCGGTTCGGATTGGTTAACCATTTATCAATTTCGATTAGGTCATCAGCCAAAATGTTATTGAAAATTCAATGTGTATTATTATGCATACCAAAATATGCACGCAATATAAATATATTATTTACATATGCTCCCAGATAATTTTGCATAGAGTGAGTTTTATTGAATATAAATTCTTAGATAACGCTGGAATATCTATAAATTAAGTCAGAATTGCTTTTATCTGGCTGCCGCAGTATATTGGGTAAACAAGATAATTTATGTATTTCTTGATATTTAGCTGCAGAGTTATTTTTAGCATAAGGATATGTAAACATTTACATGTTAAGTAACTGATAAATGTTTATTAAATACTTGCTGTTGCTTGCGACTAAGTTCATTTTGATAATGTTGGAATCATGTATATGTCACAACTCAACTTCGAAATGGCTGAAATTTGTTTTTTTACATATCTTAAAAATTACAAAAACAATTAGCGAGCATGCTTACAATTTACACGAGCTAATTACCCCATGCCCGTTTTACCATCTAACAACAAGACAAACTGTCAAACGTCATACATATATGATTGACATACCTTCAGTTCGCTCGAAGCGTTTCGCTTCTACGTTTATCATCCGTACAGCGAAGGGATGGAACTCATTGCCCTCGCCTTTGTTCCCCGAACAGTATAACCTGGGAGTCTTTAAGTCAAGAGTGAATAGGTACCTTCTAGGCATGCTACAGCTTCGGCCGCATCATCGCTTTCCATCAGTCAGTTGTGGTCAAACGCTTGACACAGTACATAAAAAAAAATACGAGAATCGGTTGACTAACACTACCTGTAGAGAAGAACAGACGGACATCCGGACCTACGAAAGCTATTTTGTCCAATAAGAAATATATCCTTATCATATATTAAGACTATTTTATATATGTTACTATCGATCTGCCCGGCTACGCGTGGGTGCAATTTCCGGTGGGAAAAAAAACTTTTCCGTGACAATTACGAACATATCAAAAAAAGAATTGAGTCTAACGCTGTTTTTGTGAGACTAACGCTGTTTTTGTGAGACTAACGCTGTTTTTGTGAGACTAACGCTGAACATTTTTTATATAGATTACAACTGGTTTTATTGTCTTTGGGAAATAATTACATACCGATCAACTGTTTGTACAGCTGCCGTTTTTTGAAGAGTGTAGCTTCCTGCTCCTTTTTCTCCGCAGGCAGGTAATGAAGTAGGATCTTCCACACGAGAGAACGCAGCCCCTTGTCATCTGGAATACCTGAAACCATAGTTGATTTTTTTTTATTACAGTGAATATGCATCAGATTTCAATATGGTTTGACTATTATTATAGCTACACTTATAAATCTTATTCAAACTTATTCAAACGCTTTTTTTTATGGAATTGTAATGAATAGAAGGTGATAGAAATGCAAGGGATATTCAGAATAGAAAACGCACGCTTTTGGCTAGACTGATTCGTGACGTCAGTAGTGAGATGTTTAAGCCAGTGATTGGTCAACATTTCTTTAATGCTGCTGCATGATTGGATCGTAGATGTCATGAATAAAAAAGATCGTCACGAACCTGATTGCGTTTTCAAATATTTATTACGATTTGACGTAAAATGTTTTTATAAATGATTTTTTTTCGGTAATGTATTAACAGAAACAATAGTTTAAAAGAATAAAAAAATATATACATATCCCCTATTTATTCAATTGCACGTTGGCGTAGTAACGTGCGCGACTGCCTTCTAAGCAGCGGGTATCGGGTTCGATTCCTGGTCATATGTTTTGAAACGATTTTTGCTTCGCCATAATCGGGTAAAAAACGTTGCTTGATACGCAGGGGCACCACGCGCATGTGAGGTGTGCTATATGTGTATATCTCCGATGTCCGAAGCCACGGGCCACACTTAATTAGATATACTAATATAACTAACCCATTAAGTAGATACAATCTTGTCCGATATGAGATAAGAATCAGAAATAAACGAGGAAACTTTTGAATATTGGTGGTAAAATGTTAAATGCCATTCGAGTTTCATCAAGGTCTAGCCAGTAAAAGTATTATTAGTAGGTGTTCCAAACGTCGAAAATAACTTTTATTATTTACGTGATATTTTCTAGTTTAGTCTGTTTTAAAGTTACCACTTTATCTTCGGCACCTTAACAAGATTTAATTTATTAAACACGCTTTATTGATGATAACTCAAAAACTAGAGATCAGATCTTGATCAAATTTCAATAAGACCGCATGAAAAGCACCAGCTTTCAAATAAAAAAATAATCATCCTAATCGGCTTACAACGAAAGAAGTTATGAGGTAACTTTTGAAGTCGGTTAAAAACGAGCACATCGTCAATGTAGTCCACAGAATACGCATCATTGACAATATATCAAGAACTACTAATCAGATCTTGATCAAATTTTAATGGGACCAATTGTAAAGCAACACAATCACAACCAGAACCAGAAACACAAATTGGGGAGAAAACTTGTGTTCCCCCCATACCACATTTTGTTTTCGGTTATACATTACAATGTAGTTAATCGATTAAAACCATTAAAAAATTAAGCATATTCCCGAGAAAAGCTATAAGTGAAATAACACTGAAATTAGCAATCTCCCTTGTTAAGGAAAATTGTGCTCCTGCCAGGAATCGCACTCAGGACACAGAGGGTATACATAAATTATAAAATATTAAAAAAACATGGCATAGTGCTATATTGCTCGAAGCCTACAACGGTGGATACAAACACTCGAAGAAGTAGGCAAGGAACTCCTCCAAATTGTGGAGGACTTAACCAAATGGCTGCAACATGCAACATTTCCACCACTTTGTTCCCCTCACCATGGAAAGCCAGGCGCTGAAGTTTTGTTATATCAATGACGTCTTCCTTCAGCAGCTCTTCGAATGCTTTAATCCTGAAAACAAGTAGAAATATACATCAATATAATGAATACTTCATTAGGAAACTAAAACAATGCAAAACTCTTCATTGTATACCAAATGAAAAATAAATGACAAATATTACATTCACTGCACAATAGGGGGTCTTATTGCTTAAAGCAATCTCCTTTGGGAAAACGATATCCTTATCAAGTACTACACACTTTCGACAAAGATATATATTAGTTAAAATAAACGCTTTCTCACTCACAGCCCCACACTAAGTTCGATCAGCCCCACAGTAAGTTCAATGACTTGAGTTTTATGGGTGCCGGAAACATTTCATATACACATTTTATTCATACCACACTCACAATCACACCCAGAACCAGAAACACAAATTTTACTTAGGGAGAAATCTTGTGTTCCCGCTGGGAATTGAACCGCACAGAAGACGGACGCGCACTTCACTAAGCCAACAGTCAGTTATTTCAAACTTTAGCATTAATAATGTTAACGGGGATTCCAGGTCTTCAATATTCAAGTAAGTACATCTATCACTCTAATTTGGTTGGGTTTAGTGTAAGCAAACGAAATTCCATTACAAAGTTACCTACAAATACTTTACATGATAGATAACAATGTGGGAGGGCAACGACATAGGAGACAAACCTACAATAGCTGCAAAATCCTTGGGGCTTTTCCCACTAGTTTGAATACATAAATATATATATTTTTTTATATAATATTACAATTATTATAATTTATTATAATATAATTCTTTTTCACACTTGTACTTTCACCGGAAAAAAGCCGATACCAATCAGAATTACTTAAATGGCAAATGTGCAACCTATCTATCGACAAGCTATCATGCAGGTTTGTTTAAGGTGGGGGCAAAGGGCATCAAAAACAGTAAAACTGAGTAATTTGCAAGCTTATAACTAAAGAAAACCTACAAATTTGCTTAAGGTCTCTACAAGGTTCACAGTTAACCATGATTAATCATTGCAACATATATGTGGCAAAATTGTACCTACACACTACGCACTGCCTAGACTAGAATAACAATCAGGATCTTATTACTTTGACATAATATGTAGGTAATTCAATACGCAGTTCTTGTAGTATAATTTTATACAAATAGCTTTGGTTACAGTAGGATACCTCATAATAATATGTCATTAACACTTTGTTTCATGTAACTGAAAGATGAGGAAAATTTTAACTTAAATCTATATATTTAAAAATCAATGCCACTTTTCGTTGTAATTTTATAACTCAAGAACGGGCTCACCTATTCCAACCCAATTGATTAGGCTTTGTTCGGATTATTTAGTAGATAGTTTATGTGAAGTTTGCACAAAATCGGTTGAGCGGTTCATTTATCACACCCGGGCGAACGGTCTTCGAGATAAGTCGTAGATAAACCATCTCGATATAGTCTTTAGTTTGAAGATCATGGACCATCCATGGAGCTAGAATCTCCCAGCAGTGTCCTACTATTTATTTTACAAAGTGTAACAGATCAAATGCTTGCATATCCAGCACAATATATAAAAAAACACATATCAACTTATATTTGTAGTTGTATTTGAGGATTACATTGGGTTCATTTGATGGTCACTGCTGTCAGTATGAAGTTAAGTCCAGTGCCTCTAACTCAACAGAGCATAAAACTCAAAGTGATCCATCCATTCTCGTCCACTTTCACATCAACATCAACATCTAAAATCATAGTGTCATTGTAGAAGCCTGCTATATATTAAGGTGGTCGTAGATCTTCTGATCTCTATCTCATTAATTGAGACTTCATCTTTTAACTTAGCAGAAGTCGAAAATTATTCTATAGAAGTCTCAAGAGAGGACAAAAGAGGTCTGAAAGAGTTTTAAAAGGGACAGTTTGGTTCGTTTTATAAGCAATCACTAATTAGAATAAGTAATAATTAGAGCTACAATTAAACTTTTCTAGGAATAGATATACATAGGTATCGTATTAACGATAAGATCAATTCTGTTTTGTCAGAAGATAAATTGAAAAAAGGAATAATAGGTAACATCAGTCTTTCTACATTGATCCATCTACTTTTATTTCAAGAATCAAAAAGTTCTCAGAGACCAAATGAAATAGAAAACTTTAATCAGAAAGTTAGAAAATTAAAAACCTAATCGCAATTTCGAAAATAGGTACCTAGGTAGGCTGGCAGGCAACAATAATTTTCGAATCAAGTCCAGCAAATGCAGTTAAACACACATTTCTTAGTGCTTTGAAGTTTTTTCGCTTCTATAATTTTATTTCATTAAAGAAATACAAAAAGTTTGGTATTATAAACAGTTTGTAACTTTTTGAGAAGTTGTAATTACCTACAAGTATTAAGTAGGTAGTGATTTTATAAGTTTGAAGTAACTACAATGATGTAACTAAGATTGAAGTAGCACACAAACATCAAAAATATAAGTTTCTATATCATAAAAAAGTAGGTGTATCATTCCAGTGAACCTAGTATGTTTCAAAGTTGACTCAACAGGCGCTTATTATACGTATTTTATATCAGCAATAACTCGTAAAGACTCTGACATTATCTTTTGTGTTTAAATTAACTCACCTAGCTTTGTGCAAGCTCATTTTCACGGTGATTTGGGTCCAAACTGATACCAATAATGTTTATAATATATTTAGGAATTTTACAGGCACTCCAAGCGACCTTTCACCAATTAATTATTTGACAGCAGCTGCTACCAGCTACCATAGATAAATAAAATAATAATTATTGTACCTAAGACTGCAACATTCGCTATATTGTACGACCAATAATATACGGCCTGGACAGGCGATAATTTGCGACCAGTATTCCGTGGCGTGGCCACAAAAAAAAAGGTGAGCATTAGGGCCGTTCATATATCATATTTGGATGTCGATGGTCATAATGTTAAAACTTCACACCTTTTTAATACGTTTTTGACAGGAGAGCATATAGGTTACGACTGTTACGAGTGGTTTAAATATAACTACGATAGAGCGAAAAATAAATCTTTAGTTAATACATTTATCTCTGCTTCACAGTACTCGTTGCTTCTTTGCTAGTTTTGAAGGCAACAGAATGTTTGATCGTTGCATCGCGCGCATCGTAGAAACCCACCTAATCTGTGGTCGTAGTTTTATATATTACAGTTTCTAGTAATGGCAACATAGTGATGAATTTATTGGTAATAAAGAATTACACTGTACTAAAATACAGTCGTAGTTCTAGTGGTTATTCTCAAATGCTAGATTCTCAAACTTAAAAAATAGATGTACATTGCTGGCTAAATTGAGTGCGTATTTGCCTATTAAAAGATAAAATCACTAGTAATATATGATGTAACTGTAACATCTTTCTATAGTACAGGGGCTAAGCGATTAATATTATGTCAAATAGAACAAACAGAATCTATGCAATGTAGTGCATTAATGAGTGTATTCATCTAAATTATCTGTATAAGCCACGATATTATGAGTAATATGAGGACGTTATGTGTCCCCTTTGCTTTTGTTGGTGATATTATAAAAGCCAGTACAATGGCTAGTTTACAACTGAAATCTACTGTTGGTATACGAACAAATGCACACACAATATTTTGTATTTATTAATTAGTTTATGTTGTAAAGTAGTGAATTTATGAAATTTACTTTACTATTGATCATTGTCCTCAGTTTTAAATAATTATGTCCCTGTAAATTATACTTTATTGTGTGGGAGACATAGCCGATGCGAGGTTTTTAGAACGCAGTAATAGTTCCTAAACTATTACTGCGTTCTAAAAATCACGCATCGGCTATGTCTCCCACACCCCGCTCACTGGTAACACATTTCGTCGAAGAATAATTTACTTTACCCTTACCTCTCTCATTTCTGCCCTTCATGCAACACCCTGATAATTGAATGATATTATGTCACGGAATACTGGTCGCGAATTATCGGCTATACATTTATTAAGCCGTGCATTATAGTTCGTACAATATAGCGACTACTATAGATGACAAAGGTAAGTGACGTTATTACGATTGATACTGTCAAGATCAAGTTTTTATCAATGTCAAAGTCAGTTTGACAAGTGTGTGTAAAGATTATTATTTAAATTGTAGAGCATTGCCGGAGTTTGCCGCGAAAGTGAAAAAATGGCGTTGTTTTTTTTTAATACCTATAATTTTCCAAAACCTGTTTTATTCTTGTGTTAATAATAATAATGGTGGTTTATTAACAGTTAATACTTAAGTGTAGGCAAATCATACAAAGTTGATAAACGTGATTTTCGCCTTAGCTCCAAAACTCCAATAGAAGTTCTAGTAAAGTTTTTACCACTTTATTCGGGCATGACTTGACTATAATTGGACTTTGACTCTTTTACTTGAGTCGACTGTGACTTATGACTAGGAATTCTAATATAAAACGTGTAATACAATTAAAATATTTTATAACTTGACACTCGGTAAATGTATAAGATTGCGTTGCCAAAAGTAAAAGAAAAATAAATTAACTCGTGTTTTGCCGCGAAAGTGAAAAAAAGAATAGTCGATTTCGTATTATTTTGCAAAACTCGTGATACTTAGACACTCTAAGTCTCTAACTTATGTTCAATTGTGGTGAATTACTAACAGATAAAATAGTTCGCGAACGAACTTAACGTAGGCAAATCAAATAAAGTGATTTTCGTTTTGGCTTATAACTCCAGTAGATATTTGTAGCACTTACTCTTACTAGAACATGACTTGACGTAGACTGGATGATGATGACTTGTATACTTGATATCGACTTTTTAAGCTATAATTGCATGCTTCTATCGCGGGCCTTGAGCGTGGAGACCGAATCCAGAAATTCCGCAACGAAAATAACCTAACACCCCCCACTCCGACCGGCACAGCGGTGATACTTTTTAGTTTTGCTATCTATCGATGAATAGCAGAACTTTTAATGACTTTTTTGAAATATCACGCTTGTCTCTGTAGTTCAGCAACTCGCCTCTAGGTGGCAGGAAAAAAAATACTGCATAAATAAAATAAATAAATAATTATAATTGCATAAGTTGATAAAAAATGCTATGCAATAGCTTTACCGCGGCAGTCCCCGAGTGCCACACGTCTTTTTTCTATGTCTATATGAGACGAAACGTGCAAGTCGCTCGCTTGATGGAAAGCGTCACGCTGCCCATTACAGTTCAGTGCTACCCAGAGTTTTGAACTTATATAATTCGAACTCCTGCGCGGTAAAGCACTGCGCTAAGAATACATACTTCTGAACTGATAAACTTGATGTACCTACCAATTACTTGATATTGGCTTAATGCACTTAAAATGCAATTAAAAAGCCAGCAAGTACCTATCCCGGTTTTTGATTCGCCTAAAAACAAAAAGGTATTAGGTATATAAAAGTGTTATAGTCTCACGAGTTTGAGTTTGAGCCGTTTGAGTCGATATCAGAATGTCGCCTAAAATGGCTGATTTTATAACCGCTTTTATCGGCATTCATAACAAAACCTAACAAATAAAAATACTTACTGTAGTCGGTGCGATAAGAACAAGAAAAATATTTAAATACATTTCAAACAACACTTAAACAACAGCTGATAATACATGCTATTACACAGTCAAGGACTTTATCGGAGACAATAGCGCCATAGTTTATAATTTTATTTGTATTATATTTATCCATTATTTGAATTGATTAGTACACTATATCATTTTATACTCATATCTTATAAATTATGAGTTCATGTAATCTTTAAGCCTATTATCATAGTAGAAATATATCAGTAAGATAACTCGAGGCCCGTAGGAGATTCAAATGCCTACTCTAGCCGAATACGCAGGGTTGTCACTATCTCCGACTTTTAAAGGTACTTATATGTAAAATGTATATTTTAACAAACCAACATGTAAGGTACAATAAAATAGTATAAAATGTGGTGGTAAAATAGATACGAATTCATTTGCATGAAAGCTGTAATTTGGCATGAATATACATATTAGCCACGCCGACAGAGACAAAACAAAATGTTGAAAAAAATATTTTTTTGCATATGTGAAAAGAAATCACGGTAGTAGTATATATCGTCGTCGTACGTCCTTATAACGAAGTTAAAAGGAAAACTATCATAGCTAAGTAGGCTTCAATAAATCAATGTTCGCAGCATGTGCTTACCTACTTGTCGTCGAGCCTAAACTTTGGTACCTACATCGAAGCCAGAGCTCAGCTGGCCGCTAAGAAACTGGGTATCCTTGCAAAGGTTAGGCAGTACTTCACACCGGGGCAGCTTCTTAATTTATATCAAGCTCAAGTCCGATCGTGTATGGAGTACTGCGGCCACCTGTGGGATGGATCCGCAAAGTACCAGCTTGAAGCTCTGGAGTCCATCGACCGGCGAGCAAAAAGACTCATTGGCGACGATAAGCTAGTCGAGTCCAAATTGCAGAGTCTCGGTCGCCGACGTAAGGTCGCAAGCCTATCGGTATTCTATCGTATACATTTTGGAGAATGTGCGCAGTTAATTCCACCTTGTCCATTTTACCATCTAACAACAAGACAAACTGTCAAACGTCATCCATATATGGTTGACATACCTTCAGTTCACTCGATGCGTTTCGCTTCTACATTTATCATCCGTACTACGAAGGAGTGGAACTCATTGCCCTCGTCTTTGTTCCCCTAGCGGTATAATCTGGGAGTCTTCAAGTCAAGAGTGAATAGGTAGATTCTAGGCAGGCATGCTAAATCTTCGGCCGCATCATCACTTTCCATCAGGTGAGATTGTGGTCAAATGCTTGCCTATCATGCATAAAAAACAAAAAAAAAACTTGTCTACGACCTGGTAAAAGATATTTTTTTACTTATATTACAAAAAAAAAACATGCGGGGCAGTCTTTAAAGACTGCCTATAGAAGTGAAAACTATATATAATGTATATATACACAGTATACATATATAACCATTATAAGTTGATCCCCGTTCGTGAGCCATAGCCATATGTATCGCGCGTAGAGCTCAACAAATATTGGCCGTCGGTGACGATGACGCGAGGTTAATGATTTTTGTTCACCCAAAAAGTGCTCAACACTCCTATAAAGTTTTCACTTTAAAAACCTACATAAATTGAATAAACACGTAAAGTAGTTTACACTTTAACTAGGTATAGCTTTGCCACTAGTATTACGTCATCTTACTAAAAACTAGCATTAATAGTACGTAATTTCACAAAATAGTCCACTATACTGAATGTAGCGAATTCACGAAATCGAATCACAGTTTCGTCCTTTTTCTGCGACGTGTACATGAAGACTAAGGTATAGTTAATGTATTTACAATATGTTTATCTTTAAAAGTCACAATTTGATACTGAAAAATATATCCTCCAGTTACGGCAAGTTTTGGATGCTTTATTATTCGAAGTTAAAGTAAAATATATCCTCATTCTAATAAATAATTTCGTCGACGAGCGCGGGGGCGACCCCGGCTCGTGTTGGCTTCGCCGGACTGTTTGTTATGATAGTGTGCGTGCTGAGGCATGTGCGTACGGCCGTGCACACATACAAGCCGCGTTTGGTACCACTCTATGAAGACAACTTACTTATATATTTCTACTATGCTATTATTCTATTATGATGTTAATGTTAACATGCAGTAATACAAACTATGTCCTATCGCTGAACTGCTCAACTAGTTGAGCAATTTGGTTGAGCAGTGAGGAAGAAGCGGTAATCATTTTAAATTTATTTAGGTACCTGTTTACTTTGTGACAGCCTTGATATAAATAAGGACACCTCCTTCTTAGAATATAAACTTCTATATACATAAGGATAGGGATTTTATGTATTAAAAGTAATTGTTTATTTAAGTATATTATTTATTATTATTATTTTTTATTATTTTACTATATTATGTAATTTCTTTTATTTAGGAACATTTATTTTGAATTTATGTACCTAATTATCATATATTTAGGAAATAATTAAACGCAAGCAAAGCTTAAAAAACCGACTTCACCGCTTTTTCTTCGGAACCTTGATCAAATTAGACGACCCAGTTGGCGCAGTGGACAGGTCTCTGCTCTCTACTCCGTGGGTCCTGGGTTCAATTCCCGGCAGGAGCAGAAATTCCTTCCCAAGGGTAATTTGTGCTTCTGGTTCTGGGTGTAATGTGGGTGTGGTGTGAATGTTTCCGGCACCCACGATACAAGTCTTTGAACTCAGTGTGGGGCTGTCAGTGTGCATGCGTTTGTTTGTTTGTTTGATTTAATGTATTAAACACGCATTATTGATGATAAGTCAAAAACTAGTAATCAGATCTTGATCAAATTTAAATGAGATCACATGGAAAGTACTAGCTTACAAATAAAAACAAACTCATCAAAATCGGCTCACAACGAAAGAAGTTATGAGGTAACACACAAAGAAAAAAAAAATAACAATCGAATTGAGAACCTCCTCCTTTTTTTGAAGTCGGTAAATAGCTTCACCTCCTTTAAGGAGAGGGCGGAGAATTCATAATAGTATGCAGAACATCGGAATAATATTATCAATATTTCGATGATCCTGTAAACTGTACCAGATGATCCGCGTGCACCTGCTCTGAGGCATTACATGAACACTCAAATATATAGCAATAATTATCACGAGACCAGATTTGTCACGGAAGAACTCTGGTCATTTTTGGGGCTTGAGCCCCTTAGCCTGAATCCGCCCTGAATCCGCCACTGCATAGGTAAATAACACAGAAGAGGGAACATTTTTATAATTTATTGACATCTGGGTTTTAAGATATATATTAACAGAAAACCACTTTAAAACATGAACAAACTAATAAAAAAAAATCAATCGAACTTCTTTGAACACAAAAATGAAAATATAAAATCACTCAAATATACAACCGTCCCGAACATGGTTATGAAGCCTCTATTGAAATTTTCTTTGTCTATTGAATCTGGCTTCTGGTAGTTGAATTCTAAAAATGAAAAAACCGAACAGATTAAATTAAAGAAAGTGGCAGAGGCGAGAAATAAACCTTCTACGAAAACGTCGTGTTTCAATCGAAGGCTTGATTCGACTAGGAGTCCTAGAGACACCATTACGTAAGTCCCGTAGATTCCTGATTGAAAGTAGAGACTCGCTTTAATGATGTCATAACTCATCCAATTGGAGTACAGTGCCATCATCATCAAGAATACAGCAAAACTTCGTAATACTATTTGTATTAAACTATTTATCATTTTGGATGTATTGTTAAATAAATTATATTATAATGACGGATACATTGTAGAAAAAGACAATAGTAATCATTAATGTTATTAAAAAATAAAATATTCTACTAAACTTATCATATCCTTACCACAGAGCACATAATCACAGAATAGCACATATTACTCCCTACCGGGAGCCATAGAGTACCCAAAGATAGTGTAATTACCATTTTTATACCGGAATGTAATCACTCCGTTTTAAGCATTGAGATAGGAATCTAACCTACGGACTCAGAATACAGAAGTTCTTTCTGTATTCTGAGACTACGGATTACTTAAGCTACAAAATCGTTGAAATCACAGCTTTACGTACTGCCAATCGGTGTCCTAAATTTAGATAGCTCTTAAGGTCGTTAGACATCTCCTAAAGGTTGGTGAAATGTGTTGAAATAAAGTTCCGTCAACTTACTTACGAAGCCCTTGCAAAAAATGACAGCTGTTTAGGAATTACCTAAAATCTTAATTTTGGCTCAGCAAATTATGAATATTTAGCCAGTGTCCAATAATAAACGTTACCTTTGTGTATTCTACTAGTGATACTACTATCAGTTATAAAAAAAAAGGTAAGGTTTTATTAATAAACTAATTTTGCCTCGTATTTAATCAAGAAAAAAAAGTAAAAAGAATTTACGTCACATCAAAAACCAAGCAACATTAGAAATCATAACCGTAGCCAAGATCGAAAACTTTAGGTATATCCTAGCTTAGCTTAGGCATCGCCTAGTGAAAATGAATTGGTGAAACCAAAAATAAGCTAAGGAGTTTTCTTAGCATAGGAATTACTTACAAGAAGCCGCTTATTGGTGTTGTATGTTGAAACTATTGGAGTTTTTGAGCGAGAACATTTTAATTTTAAACATACACAATGACTAATGCCACGGTTTTTAATGTTTCATACAAAGATTGAATTTGACTCCCAATTACGTGTATAGTATGCCCTTAATATTTTCATTGCAATTGCAATTTTATTTTTGGGTCAAAGTTTGAGCTTAGTCTCTACATGCTTCAGACAAAAGGACGGACGGATGTTCGAAGTGCTGCAACATCCAAGTCTACTAAAAGATATCGCATTGCTCGATCAATAAGCGTATATTTACACAGTCACACGCACAAACTATCGTATTATTTAAATTAGAAGGAATGCAGATTCTAGGTACATAGTAAAAGAGAACGTCATTTATTGTATTTTTTTTATTTTAGCCTTTCACACTCGCAGCCCTTCACTAAGCTTGATGACTTGTGTCGTTCACATTACACACAAAACCAGAAACACACATTCCTTTGGGGAGAAAACTTGTGTTCCTGCCGGGAATTAAACCTAACACCCCTGCTTAGATGACGAACGCCCACCCAACTAAGCCAACGAGCAGTTCTATGAAATTTTAATTTATTTCTCATCATATATATTCGTTCTGTTTCTTAAAAATACTACATTACAATTCAATAGTGAATTTTATGCTCTATAAATAATAGGTAAGTACTGCATTTTAGCTGCATCTTCAGTTAGTAAAAACGACTGCGCTTAAGTATGCCAAGCTTTTACGCTTCTCAGCACACATTTTGCATAATTTGTATGATTAAAATAAAATATTAGCACAATACTTTTTTATTTATTCTCAATTCGACAAAATACCGCAAATTCAGAAAACGTCAAAAGATAAGCAAACAACATTTTGAAAATTAAACCATAGATAAAATTCACAAGTTCAGGAGTTAAAAAGTTGTTTGGCGAAATGAAATTACCAAATTAGGAGTTTCCTAACGTTAGGAATAACCTAACTACGAGTAGCTTATCTAATAAATGGTGCAATTGGCCGTCGCGTCGCTGTCCTAAGGTTAGGTGGCATCCAAAGACCCTAATTGATCTGTGGTGGCACTTAAGGTTGTTAGTTGAAGCCTAAGTAAGGTTGAAAAAACTTTTTTTGTGCATGTTAGTAACTCCTAAATGCTTAGGCATCTCATTTAGGCTACTCCTAAGGTTAGTGCAAATGGGGGAATGTAATAACTAAAACGCAGTAATTAGGGACATGCTAAACAAAGCGCCGAAGGTGCGCGCCCCGGGCGCTGTGAAGGTAAAATGTACAAAGCGCCCGCGACTCCTCCCCCCGCGCAAGCCGTTTTGTGTACTGCCGTCATAAAGAAAAAAGACGTATCTGCATTTTTGACATAATTTAGTTAACTATACACATCATCGGAACCAGGAAAAATAGACGCATCTACTAATATTTTTACGTAATTTTTCCTTGTGACGGCAGTACAGGGCCCGCGCCTCGGGCGCTCCTTACATTATCTTTGGTAATCACTACGTTTTAATCCCGGTATAAACAATTCCTCTATGGTTTTAATACTCTATGTTAAAGATCACTGCAACGAGAAAAGAAATAATTTTACTGGCAAAGAAATGTTATTACTATAAGTTAGCAACTATTTTTCCGTATTAGCAACTATTGACGAGCTTATCCAATACAGGTAGGAGGTTTTTCGTTTCGTAGCTGAACATCACATTAGCTAAATAACATATTCTCAACATAGACTAATTAAGAAAGATTCTCAATATACACTTACCACATTCGTGTAGTAGATTGACATCAGTAAAAAGTCTATGACTGTTGCTAGGTGATCAATGTTGTTGATTGGTTTGATAGTTCTTCTCTGAAATAAATATTCTTGACAATGGTCTCGTAAATCTTAGTTTTTTCATTAAATGTAAACGGTCACTCCGTTTACATTTAATTAAAAAACTGAGATTTACGAGACCATTGTCAAGAATATTACATTATCATTACCACTAATGTTCCCATGGACAACGTTTAGCGTAAAGAGGTTTTGGTCCATAGAGGAGAAAAACTAGGGAGTGTCCACTTTTGTTAAATAATATTGACATTGGAAAATTACAAGGCAAGGAAAATTGGTCAACCTGGAAATTCAAGATTACCGTCATGCTTGGAGACACAGAAAGCGAAGTCTTGTTCTTGTCGAAGGAGCAGGTGACGTTCAAATTAGCATCAATAACAAAGTGATGGCTAGTTATAGGAAGGCTGAAACCGGCGCTTTGCTCATGCTTACGACAAATATGTCAGAAGAAACACTGAAGAAAGTCATGAAGCTGACTGCACGAGAAGTCTGGTTGGACTTACACAGACTATTTGATGGACAAACGGATGACAGAGCTAATTTATATCTATAATTTTTTGGACCGAAACATGACAAGGTAGATGACATTTACACGCACGTTTCAGAACTGAAGAACATTTGGAATGACCTGAAGGTTGAAGTTTCTAAGATTGACCTAACTGTTAAGCTTCCGGCGAAGTTCCTGATATGTAAGGTCCTAGACACACAGGTTCTTCAATTTCATCAAGTTAGCTGATGCTAAAGCTGGCTGAAAGAACGATAAACAGCTTAACAAGTTACCTTTACATTTTTGAGAGAGACTTAGGAAGTCAAGAGAGCACCAAAAAGAAAGCACTAGTGACTAGACTAGTAGACTATCAGTCAAGCAAAATTAGAAATCATCTTCATTCCACTAATGTGAACAGCGTTTATTGTTAAGAATTGGCATCACACTAATGTTATAAATCCGAAAGTTTGCGTGTAGTTAAGTGTGTAAGTATGTTTGTTTTCTCTTCACGGTGTAACGGCTGAACGGATTTGGATGAAATAGGTATCCTACTTTTTAACTTCTTAAATGTGGGCGAAGCCACGGGCACGGCTAGTTGCACCATATTTTTAATATACCAAATTCAAAGTACCTTCAGTTCTCAACATAATCTGCAGAAGGTATCTTTTGTAGACTCAAAATGCAGAACAACTGTTAGGTTATACAACGTAAATATACTACGATGCATCGTGGTTTCGTCCGCAGAGCGGGCTACCTGTTTTTTACTGTAACACGTTAATACATCTTCGGCTGCATCATCACTTTCCATCAGGTGCGATAGTGGTCAAATGTTTGTCGGTAAAGCACTGAAAAAAATTGTCGGTTACTTGTTTGAGTTCTAAGTTGCGAGTAGGTACAGAGTTCGATTCCTTATGGGATCGCAAATTTGTCCCCGGTGGTGATAGTGTAAAGATCAGAATATCCAATGTGTTAAAAAAATGTCCGGCATATAATACCAAGTTGCTAGTAATTGCCAAAACGTCACTTTGACAATCTATTTGGGACATCCACAATCCAATCACCGTCAAGCAAAATGTTAACAGTTAGATGCCGTCAAAGTTGACCATCATTAACATCGAAAATATGTGAACTGACGTCACGAATCAGTTTCAACCTGAAAATATTACATTCAAACAAATTGTTCATTAATTGACCGAGCGATCGTGAAGCGCGAGCGATGCGTCTCAGTTTTAGCTTGGTCTAAATTGCTGTCGTATGCTCGGATGTCCGGATTTCCGGTGGTTCTGCTCTACTGGTCGCATTTTTAACCGATTTTCGTGGAATTTTGTCATCAGCTCCCTGATTTAGAACCATACTATAACTCAGTTATCGTACGATTCCGATAGCTATCGTACGATAAAAATATTTTAAAGAGAAAGTTCGAGAGAGTTCGTCGTATCGATTCGGTAACTGAACCAGATATAAAAGTTCTGAACCAGGTTTGATTATTATATAGATTTATTTTTGTCAATTGAGGTTTGCAATTTTTACAAAATGGCGTAGATATGGGTGTTGAAAACAAAAAAACATACTTCACTAATTTCTAAAAACACGCGTGGTCTTCAGTTCACAGAGCCACTGGTTGTTCCTATTCTACGATACTTCCTTTCACAGAGTGGCAGAACATGGTGTACCTCTTCGTCCTACTGACAGTCCTAGCAGCGATGTGGGCCCCTTGCGTCAAACAGAGCCTCTGTGCCAAACGTGGCCCTGTCTTTGCCAAGGATCGCAACAATCGTGTCTTCGGCGTCACCACTACCGGACTTTGTTGTAAAAAATGTTAAATGATTGTAGACCAGACATATCAATATACTTATAAAAACAGTCCATTGATTCGTTTACATTTTTATTATGTTTATCCAGCGAACAGTTTAATGCAGAGAGTAAACGCATTAACCCTCTACTCTTCCTGAAGAGGTTGTTACCCCTGACTTTAAATTTTCTCGAATGAAACTTTCCATAAATCTCCTAGATGCAAACTGTCAATTATTTTAACAAGTAACAACTTGGTAACAACCGTAGTAACAACAAATTAGTTATTAATTTATGAGGGAAAGCACCTTAGAAACGGTCTGAGACTTGTCTGGTATTTCACAAACAACATTAAATTGTGAAAGCTCAAAGTTTGTTTCAAAATAATACTTACAATTTATTAACTATTTGTTAAATTATTGTACATATATAGGTATAAGAAGAGGATAATTAAAACCACTTTTTTGTCTAATATTTATGAATTTCTTTAATGGAATAACAAAGCAGCTAACACCTAAGCAATTCACACCTAAGCAATAAAAACACCGGAATAACTAAGAACTTATGTAGAAGTCATTATAGCTAAGCAAAAATGAAATTTGTTTAAATAGTTTTAAAAAATAAAACTGTTTTAATTTTAGGCTAGGTGTAAATACAGACTATTAATTTAATAAAGATTTAAACCTAATATAATAGGTATTGATAAATATGTATTTAAAAATAATATAAAATAACGCTTAAAACTAATATAACGATGCTATGTAGGTACCTAAATAAAAATTGCAACAAAATTAAACAAAGATAGACATAAATATTAGAGTCCTACCTAATATTTACATTTTTATTTTTTTAAAACTTTACAAAAATAAAGCTACTGCCGCGGAAGTTCCTAAACAAATGGATATTGTCAAAATGTTAAACCAAAGTAAATTCGTAAACCTAACTGTAATGGCTGCTACACATTGACGTTGAACGACGACGGCGTAACTTAGACGATGACGATATAACGAACATTAATCTTAATCGCAAGTGGTTACCGTTTTAACTAAACGAAATTAAACTTATTTCTAGGGAGAAAATTATTTCTATATCACTTCGATTTGAGGCTAATATTGTCCTAGGACCCAAATCACCCATCATCTACAGTTGCGAGCGCGCGTTGAACCTTATTGGTCCAGTGTTAAAAGGCCATTATCAAAATCAAGGAACAGAAAAATACTGGTGTTTTACACCCTGATTCAAGGTACACTGGTAACTGGTGTACTGGGGTAACCGGTAGGGATGGACTATGTTTTTTTTTCGATGGGTAGGAATAAATATTTGGTTTTGCGAAATTAGTGGCGTAGCTGAATAATCAATTAAAGCTCATTTACATTGCTTATGCATTTTTATTGCTTCGCATACCTCCCAATCTGGTCAATTTTATTATTCCTTCCACAAAAGTTCATGCAATCAAAATGTAAAAAATGTATATACTCATGGAGTATACCACAAATATTCAGTATTTAATAATATGTCGCGAACGAATCGTAGATTTCACCAAATTTTTTTTTATATTTTTTTTATTTTGAATTTTTTTTTACGTTTTCTTTATTTTTTCTGAATTTTATAACGGCTAGTCATTTTCTCACTTCGTATTACGGACTTTAACGTTTAGCTGGATTCTGTTACGACCTCAAAACTTAAGACCGCCGTAAGAACGTATCGTAGTGACGATCCGGCTAAGTGGTAGGAGACCTAATCCAAAATGCCAATGGCTAGCAGTTATTTTGTAAGACGGTGAATTCTACAGTTCCGCAACGACATAATATATATTGTAATTGTGACAAAGATGTTAATTATACAAGGAAACATTTAGTTTCAAATTACAAGTTCATACGTTTTTTTCATTTGACCGGTCCTTCCTTTAGATGAACGCGCGATACAATACCTACTTACATAAACTTCGCCAAAATTACTAAACTATAAAATAAATTCGATCCTTTTGTGCGTATAGGCATAATTTTTTAGACGCCTGCCTGACGTTCGTTTCACCGTATCCTCGTTCGTTATTCAGCAGGGGCACCACGTGCAGGTGAGGTCGGCTTGGGCGGCGAGCTGTTATACCACCCTTATCCCCCATGGATCATGATGACAGTATTACCATAATTATTTTCAGAAACAAAAAAATACCGATATAAGATCGCGTTTTACATTCCTTATTCGTAAATAAATAAAACGTACAATAAAGCTTCTATAGTTATAACATGTTTTGTATTATTAACGACATTTGATAGTCAGCAAAATAAACAAACATATTTTAACAATAACACGGTATCAAACGTTTTAATTTTTTACAAGTAACGAGCATAATAATATATTACAACATTTTCAGTTTACAAAACATTAATCGTTGACGATTGGATAATCTACGCGTTGTTCTTTAATACCGCGCAATCTATAGATGTTACGTGTTAAAAATATTGTAACATTTTATTCTAAATATTCGCGTATCTCAATTCGCATTAAATTAAATTGGTTGTATCAAAATTTTTGCATCAATTGGGTTGTTTGTAGTTCGGTGTAAGAAATCCGGCACGTCCAAGATCCATAAAAAAATCAAGGATATTTTGCCAATGTCCACATTATTTTATTATTCTTGGACGTGGCATCATCCGCCGATTCGCAGAGATTTTATCGATAAGACTCTCTCGGAGAGAAAGAGAAAGTCCTGAGTCCTGTTAGAGTAAACGAATTGGGTTGATGATGATGATGACGATAATGAATACACTAGAAAACAAATTTTACTATTTTAACTACTCTTGTGAACTATAACGGTGGTATTTCGTCGTGACGATATTTTATCCTAATATATATATATATAACTTTACTTTATCCTAATAATAATTACATACCTCAAATGTTTATTACAACCAATGATTACAACTAATTTATTCCTACCTAGTCTCACTGAATAGTTATGACTAAAAACCAAAGTCCCACCGTTGAGATACGAAGCTGTCAAAATAAAGATAATAATATTCGTCTGTGGAAAGAAATTAAAAAAAAAAATACCAAAAAGTTTTGATTTTGTGGCAAAGACCGGGTATTATAGAATTACTTACATTAATATATGTGTCATTCAAAGAATCTCCATTATCTAGTAAGTACTTTTAACATTCTTGCATCTGTTTTCATTTTTGGTAAAACCTCAGAAAACGGAAAATGGCATGAACTTTAACTAGTACGGATTGCATAGGTGATAAATATTTTTGGGAAATAATATGACTAACCTTCAAGAAACCGACTGAAGTGGCTGGTCCTTAAAGGTTGAAAACCTATAAAATTGACAGAAATCTAGTAAGGACCGTCTGGTTCTTACTATAAGCACCGGATAATGTTGGTGCAGCAGTTTTAATGGGAAGGTGGTAAACACCCAGGAAGGCTTGAAAAAAGACTGGCCACAGGGATGTGTCAGTCACGCTGACCCATTTGGCAATCTGCTAGTTCCCTTTGCCGGTTCACACGGCTCCCGCGGGATGAGTAGGGGTGATCACATTATAACGCCGGGACCACGCGGCAATTAATTTAACGTGATTTAAGTTTTTTGTCTAAAACTATTCTCTGAATCCATTCTAAAACATTGACACATGACATAGAAAAAAAAAATAAGAACCATGAACATTTTAATATAACAAATAATAAAATAAAAAAATAACTATAAGTACTTATAGACAAAATTACCGTCAAAGTATAATATAAATCGAATAATAAAATGTACTCGTGTAACTCAAGAATAAAATGTACCAATAAATGCATTATGTATTGAAAGATGTTTCGATTGATTTTGCAAATTTAAGGGTCTTTTACGACGTACCTACCATATTTTGTTGTAATATATTTTAACCGCAAGAAATATTTACATACAACACTTTTATTTTGACAACCGATTAAAAAAAATTGACAAATCTCTAGAGTTTTTATTCCATAATGAGTTGGAATAAAACTCTCATTTCAAATTCTCATTTAAATAATATGAAATTATATCCAAAATGGATGACCGTCATGAATAGACCTGCTTAATAACGAACGAGGATACGATTGAAACTGAAAAATCTGTGGACCTGGTTTGTAGAAAGAACTGCCAGGCACGTGGAAAATCATGAAATAAACCATCATATCCATTTGTTTAAAAAAACATGCCATAGACATATCTAAACCAAAATATATTGTTTTACATAATCTGTGCCATATTGAGTTTTTTTAAAACCAGGGGTCTATTCCGGGCGTCACATCGACGTCGAAATCGAGCGATTTTCTTTTGTTATGAACATCGAATCAACTGAAATTTCAACCAATCGGCTGTCGTATCGACGACGTCGCATCAATTCGAACAATCGTATTTTACCGACCAGAATAGACCTACAGGTCAGAAAAATTTAGATTTTCCGCGACAGTGAAAAAAAATTGATAATTATTTTGTATTATTTTCCAAAACTTGTGAACCGTTAATTAATAGGTAGGCATAAACAATGAAAATTTTGATTTTCTATTATAGAAGTTCTAGTGAAGTTTTTACTACTTTACTAGTGCATGACTTGACTTTGTCTGTAACTGGTGACTAGGACGAATATAGTAGTATAAGATAATTAACTTCAAATATTGATTAATCGACACTGGCTCTGACAAATGCACATAATTTGAAATGCCAAAACGAAAATAAGTTAGAAAAAATATTAAATAAAATCTACATAATGTGATATGTAGATATTAATGTTAATAGATACCTACATAGCATAGGTAAAAAATACATTAATGTAAATCAACTCGGCGATTAAAACTATTAAGCAATTCGAACATTTTTTTGGCAACAAAGTTTTACGAACAACACCAAAGCCTACATATATTCTTACATTTTGATTAAATACACTGTAAAGAATTTGGGCAGCATCAAGAAGAGAAGTTATTACAGAGCCCAGAACTACAGTTTCATAGAAGTGAGGTGCTGTCACATAGCGGCTGTAATGTAGCGTCGAATTACGTTACCGAAACGTATATAGAAACAGGATGGTACTAGAGAGCAATGTTGTATCGAACATCAAATACCAGGGCCTCTTTTTCACGATACTCATCTTTACCGCCCTGAATAGGTATAGAATTCTTTCGAACAACGTTCACCGTTTTCATGGCCGCTTTGTGACGGCTGATTCTGGTACCTGGATGACTTAGCAAAACTCGGTCATCCAGGTACTGTACATAAAATATGTAAGAATACAAAACTGATAATCTCGAAGAGTCACTTACAGAAGAATTTAATTTTGTGACAATAAACTGGACGCAAGATATCATAGACAGGTACATTGAAAACAATTTATATATCATGGCAGGGTTTTTGAAGGATCGTTATAATTTGATATACAGTTAACTTCTAAAACATCAAAACATTTACGAGCTGGTAATTGCATTAATTCATTGAAATTTCTGTGAATAATCATGTCTTTCACAATAATAATGCTTCGCTAATTTCGCCAACGTCGGTCGCTTATCAGCTGTGACTTGCCTTCCTTTCCGAGACAATATTTGGAAAGACCGTGGACACGCAGATGTATACCTTATTGCCACGTGTTATCTAGTAGAGCTATATTGTGTGGTTAATTGTGCATATTGCTTAATGTTTTCGACTGTAGCTTGACCGAAGAAGCTAGTCCAGGCTTCGTAAACAGTGTTGTATTCTCCGCCAACATCATATGCTAGTCAGCGGTGAGTTGCCTTCGAAACACACTAAATCACCTTAAGGTGAATTAGGCTCCAAATTGGGCGATTTATCCTCACGAATATTAAAGATTTGACTTTTAAAAACGATCGATTAACAGCATTTTTTAATGTGTAATAAATGTTCACAAAATATTTTAGTCGGATTTGTTCAGCGATACCCGATTGAATAAATTTGGTTCGATAGAAAAAAAAAATTTACTTTACTAAAAAACACCAAATTTCCCGTTCCCGTCAGCGGAATGAATCGACTTTATTCTGTTTCTATAAAAGATATTTTTTACAAAAAATATTGGGTGTATTCCCAACAAACTTTCAAACCTCGTTGTGAACTCAAGTTTTTTGTAAAAGGGTAAGATTAATTTTAAAAAATATATGAAAGCGCGCACGCTGACTATGCAGGTAATTCTACAAGGCTACAGTTTGTCTCCAGTCCGCCAATTCGATACCAAGTCGCCTTAAGAATATTTCAATGAAAGAATGCAAATGGGCTTGACATATTTAAACACCGAGATTTAAAAATTTGGCACTGTATTGTCTTCATATCTAATTAATTTTTGGCCTTTTCAGACAATTATTTAGGTAGCAGATCCTACAATATTACCAGAATTAATTGTAACTATTACTGATACAAAGGGGGTAATTCTAAAGAACCGCTCAGTCCTCTAAATGTGAATTAAAATACAGAACGCCCTAAAGTCATTCCAGCTTAATAAAACTCTTCCTTCTTCCATCGCAAATATTTCATTCGCAAATTTATATAAAATTCAGAATTAAGAGAGTAAGATGTCGGTGCCTTAAAACAACCCCCAATTTATATATTGAACATTACACACATATATTAAACAAAACATAATATTAGGTATTTAAATCTCAATGGAGTTATGCTCAACCATGCGCAAAACCTTTTATCTAGAAACGTATAGTGCTACATTTTTAATGTAGTTAGCTTTGCGCCCAAATTTACATAAATACATTGAGATACTAACACACTAACAAACAAAAAGGCACTACCCATAAACCTACCAAGCCTGCAGCTCAATGGAGGCCATCGTTCTCTTATATGAATAAGTACTGGCCATATTTCACTCAGTTAGATCCTGTTATCAACATTCCAGATGTTACCTGTCTTTCTTTTGCGTGTAAACAATCACTCAAAAGTTCAAACGTCCAGCCATTTAAGGCTTAATATCTATTTATTACTTTGATTGCACTTTTCTGGAAATGAGCTCACATATTTAATTAGCTTATTATAAATTAATATGGCTCATTGCAAGAAACACTACAACTTTAAGCTGCTCAAATCGTTCTTAACACGAAACGTAGCCATTTAAGTGACTCGCCACATTTGCAATAATCATTCAGCATTACGTATTTTAGCTCATTGCTACTCGTAATTATATCATTTTGTCCAGAAATATAACGGAACTTTTGGCGCATTTATAATATAACTTGCCAAAAGAACACTCCCTTGATAGCCGATAATGGTGTATAGTATTGATATTTATCAATTCTGTAGTGTGCTTTCGACTAACCCATCCACATTTTTGCTTATGAAAAATAAAATTAAATATTTTTAGGCCGAAAGCTTTAAACTAAAAAGAAACCACGTGAAATTGCAATTTCAACATAAAACTACTTATGCTGACTAGATTTTTTAACAGTGTAGAGATACACTTTTAATTTTGACTTAAACTATATAAATTAAATTGACAATGATGGTTAGTATGAAAATACACTGTTTACCGAGACTATCAGAAAGTACATTCATCAAATACTTCTACTATTCTGAATCTCCTTGTTCTCTTACGTAAAGTTTCCCTCCTTTTCATAATGCACAAAACATTCGACAATCCTTTAGAAATGTTGTCCTTTAAAAGTTTTGTCTTGTTTTCACTGAAGTAAAATAGTGTCCGAATAAGACCAAACATATTTTCACTCAAAAAAGTGTACCGAATGTTATATGTTTTTATGAAATAGGGGTTTGAGTCAAGATATCAATTACTGTGTTAAATTTCATTGGAACCCAGTAAATATATATCCTCGACTCCTGAAAGGTCACATTACGAGTTCGTCGTGAGGGTACTATTCCACCACCCATGGAGAAACTATTTACAAAATTTATATACACTGTACTTGTCGTAACCGAAAATTATTATATTTAATAGAAATAGAACAATTTTTAATTGTCAACGTTAATACCTACATTATTTACTAACTGATTTGTGATAGTTGTATTCTACTGCTTCTACTACTACTATTTCGTTTCTACGTAATTTACGTATTAGTTCTAAGAAATTACATGCGTACTACACTTAAACATGTTAAATATAATATACAGTATTTTCTAATTAAAATTAATGTAATTTACCAACTATTTGACCATTACCATGTATTTAATTAAATATTTCCAATAACCTAACCGAAACATCATTTCGAATCAAACAATTTAATAACTACCACATTAATATAACTACAACAAAATTGTCTATACTAAATTTAATTTATAACTTAATATAACATCTTGCCAATTATTAAAGTACGTAACAATTTCGATTTTTAACAATGAATTCAAAGTATACATTTTATTAAACTAATTACTACATTATATCTGCAAGGTTACATAGGTTGCAGTTCGTAACAGCCCTCCAAAATTAAAGGTCATTATTAACAGATTAGCATAAACAATCATTCAGTTAGATTCGAGAGGGCTGTTGGCTCAATTCACTGTAACCGTGCAACTCTTGCTAGTATTAACTAAGTACATATATTTAAGCTAATAATAATACTTTTACTAATAAAATAAATAAGAAAGTATAAAAGTGAAAAATAATAAAATAATTATAAAAAATACAAAGAAATATTCCATATTAATTTTCCTTTCCAAGGGAGACTTGTGCTTCTGGTTCTGGGTGTGATCGTGTGTGTGATCATGCACCCATGTGATCATACAAGTCTTTGAACTTAGTGTGTACTTTGGGCTGTGAGTGTGAATGCGTTTGTTTGCTTGTTTTGTTTATATTTGATTTTGGTTAAAATTTATTAGTAGAAGTAAGTTATTTGTAGGTTATACATATTTATAATATTTACATCTTACTGTGCCCCGCGGTTTCGCCCGCTATTATCAAGTTAAAAAGTAGCCTATGTGTTAATCCTAGGTATAATCTATGTACACTCCAAATTTCATCCAAATACGTTCAGCCATTAAAGCATGAAGAGGGAACAAACATACTTACACACTTACACACAAACTTTCGGATTTATAGCATTAGTAGGATTATAATATTTACAATGGTGGCGGATAGTAATTTTATTGAGCTTATTCTTTATCTTGTCGACTAGATTTCTTTTTACCACCACTATCTTTTTTTGATTTGGTAGTCTTTTTGAGGGTGTCCAAGGTCGGTGATTTAAGTAGAGCCACAGTTTCGTCATCGGCCACCTCGGAGGGAGAAGCTTTTTTGCCGGCTTTGCTCCTGTTAAAAAACAAGTAATACTTTAGAAAGTTATTTTAAATCAAGCTTCTAACAGTTGTAAATAAAAAAGCACAAAAACTTATACAACCAGTAAATTTGTTAAAACGAATCAAACGAGCCCAAATTCGATGGTTTATTCTTGTTTAGTTCAGAAGTTCCTATGGCTATCTTCCATCTCCATCATCAGACCAGCTCCATGTTACCATATTATTTTATTGTCACCGAAGATGCATAAGTAGATCAAATTTGAGTCCAATCGGAAATTGGTAAGTGATCCTAATATAGCTTGCAAGATTTGATTACAGTCCGATAGATAGACAACGGGACGGATGAAACTAAATAAAAGCTTGTATCTAAAAAGGGTTAACTTAAACGTGTTGACAAACTATAATGCTTTTGGCGCAGTTGGCTAATAGTTGCTTTCATTGCTTAGATCCAGGGATCGATTCCGAGCAGGAACATAAGTTTCCTTCCCAAAGGATATTTCTGCTTCTGGGTCTGAATGTGACCTTATTATGGGCTTAGAGTGTTAATGAGTTTGTTTTGGCGGGAATGTTTTTACAATTAATAATAATGATTTTGTAACAAAGCTCTTGATCATGTGATTCACACATTGGACATTCGAAGAAGTTACGTTATACATTGAAGGTTCGAATACAATGCTTTTGATTTGTCCCGGTAAAACGCGGCTTCTTAATAAGTACTTTAAAAGGTATGTATGCAATTGGCTGCATCTGTGCTAAATATTATTAATAAATAATGAAATAAACAATATCTAAATATCGCCAACTCTGTATGATCTCACAATAATGTCCAAGCTTTGTTGTAATATTAAACCCGGAGCATTGTATTCAATTACAATTGGAATATTTTTTAGTACAAATAGTTCCCAATGTTTTGGAGATTTACGATGTCGCTTAAGAAGACACAAATTATTTAAACAAGAGCTGACACATTTACGCAATTATCTAATAAACAGCTGTAATGATTTTAACCAAAATTAGCTAAGAATCATCCCGATAAAACCAGCATTAAAGCGGTCCGTACATTAGGGCTCTACAATGCACAAAACATATATAGTTATAGAGACAGACAGGCAAAAGATATACCACCACCTTAAAATAAAATAATGTACAACAACTCTATATTTTACCTCTATTTGCTGTCATATATTTCATCTGGGTTCTGGGTGTGATTGTGTGTGGGATATGTAAATGTTTCCAGCACCCACGATACAAGTCGTCAAATTTAGTGTGAGGGTGTGAGTGTGAAAGCGTTTGTTTGTTTGTTTGTTTCGCCCTATCCTGCCATAAAAAGAGGATGGGTCACTGTTAAACTATTAAATAAAAATCAAAAAAGATTTTAATGTCAAGTTTGACGATTCAATCCCATCTTTGGCCGCATCATCACTTTCCATTAGTAGAGATAGTGGTCAAATGCTTGACTATTCAGCATAAAAAAAACATTCAAGATCAAATTATAATAAAAAAATGCGAGCTTGGCACATTTTATTATACTTTGATTTTACGTTTACTTATGTTTTACAATTACTTACCTTACAAATTGCGCTATCGTTCGGCAGATCGATGACCGATGCGTCAAGCTGCTAGGATACATAAAGCAAAGGCACATATAATAATAAGTTGTTACATGTTATAAATACACTCAGGTATTTTGTTCGTATGGTTAAATGTGTATTGTGATTAGCAGTTATGGAAGCACGGACATAAAAAAAATAAGGACATAATGGACATATACAAACATGTGAAGCATACGCAAGCTACACGCACACAATTAAACCATAGGTAAGACAATCGGCGCCAGTACCTACACTTAGAAACTATTTAATTCTCTGTGACAGTTTCCAGCGAGATGTACACACACACGGACATTTGCCTGCTTCAACCATGAATAAATTATATTACGTCCATATTTTTTTTCAAGTCAATGTATGAAATATACAATCAATTAGTAAATAAAAATCCAGTATTCCTGCCGAATTCACCTGAATATGTTTGTGCATTTGTTAGTGTCACCATTGATTTCACACATAATAAACATGGCCCCTAGACAAGTTGCAAATTAAGAATTTACGGTTAGCCAATAGATTTTAATCCTTATGTAAATAAATATAAAATCACAATATAAAATCTTTTAAACATAAATTAGGCACAAAGCGACAAACTCAACAGTCAGCTTAATAAGATTCAAAATTGTTTGTTTCTTTATTTCTTAGTTTGAAAACCATTGGATTGCAACTCGGCTAGTGGTAGCAGAAGCTTATTAGTATCTCAGCATTTATTAACAGTATTAGAAAACACAACCGACATGGGTTCATTTTGTTAAACAACATGACTGACATAGAAGGTAACAGTTTGCCCAAACACAATAAAACAAACAATATATGCATGGGTTAATGACATGGAACTAACAATAATACAACCTGTAACAAAAAGGTGTTGAAATACTTGATGGTGTGTATGTGTATGTATATCGTCTGCCAGAGAAAAAAAGTCGAAATCGGATATATTTTTTTCCATACATAAATAAAAAATTATAATTCTCAAATATTTTTGACAACCCCACGGTTGCAGTTGTGGCGCGTGACCTTGAACTTTGTTATGGCCACCACTATCTGTAGCTTAGGTTTAAATAGTATGTGGTGTAGAACAGTGGCTGATGAAATAGGGTTGTAAATGATATAATTTTTTAGAAACTTTAACTCATCATAACTCAATATTCATGCTGCTGGCGCAAATTCATAAGTTCCTTTTAGACTACATACATGTAGCCAGATGTATAGCAAGAGTAAGTATTACTACACCTTTTTTGTTACACATTGTACAGTCCCTGGTTATTTGTTTAATGATAAATGAAGAAATACATACCTTAACAACGACTTCTTTTTATCCGTCTTCTCTGTGCTAGGGCCAGCACTCGTGCTGGGATCATGAAGAGAGTGTTGTTTCTAAAAACAAGCACAGAGTTATTTAAATAAAATTTATTAAAAAAAAAGTAGAGTACACACATTATCTCTTATATTGAATTGAATGATAATATATTTATATATGGTACTAGCTGACCCGCCCGGCGTAGCCCGGGTAAGCAATCATGAAAAACATACACAAACAATTTCATACTCACAGCCCCACTCAAGTTCACATGATCACACACATAATATTCACTTCGAACCCAGAACCAGAAACACGAATTTACCGTAGGGAGAAAACTTGTGTTCCCCCGGGAACTGAACCCGGTGATTTGAAGGCGAACACGCACTACGCCAGTTGGCAATTCAAAAGTTCAACGGAGACTTAATGACGTCACACCGGTAGTCAAACATAAAAAAAATAGACATAAATACTTTCACACTCACACCACCCACACTAAGTTCAATGACTAGTGTCGTGGGTCCGTAAAAAATCCCTTTATATGACCACACACTCACAATACATTACATCAAACCCAGAATCAGAAACACACATTTTTCCGTAGGTAGAAAACTTTTTACTCAATCTGTGACTGTGCTTGTTTGCCAGTGAGTTTTAATGCGGATAAAACTCATCTTACGATTTCTCTTAGACTATTTGTCCAAATTATATGCAGTAAAGGGCAAATAGTATCTGCATGAGCTACGTGAGACGATAAATAGTATATTTTGATAAGGATTAATATTAAATGCCTCAAAAAGCAAACGAAACAGAGGCCGCTATTTTTTTTAGATTTTAAACAAATAAAAGATGCTTCTAGATATATGCTGTCGCGGACCTTTTTATAAAACGAATGAAGGTCAAAATGTTTGCCAAACATTGTATTCACTTCTGACAAACTTATTGGTCAGCGTATAAAGCGGCCAATGAATTATCTTCTCCGACTTGTCTTACGAATATTATTATTTTGAATTGAAAACTAACTTTAATCGCAATAAAATGTTAGATAGCCCTTGACACTCGGAAATGTAATAGTCTAGCAGGCAAAAGAATTTTCAAAATCGGATCAGTAGTTTTCAAACTATTACAAACAAACAAACTTTCCTCTTTATAATATTATAAGTATTTTAGTATAGACATATTTTATTATTGTTACTATCGTTCTAGTTTCAAAAAGGACAACTTCCATACACATTTCACATCCCCATTTCATCCCTATAATGGCTGATTTGTCAAAATCGGTGTAACATGTGTTAAATATTTTTTGTTGTAGAAGAGCAAAAGCTATAAGCTCTAAGAAAAAAAAATCCTCATACAAACTTCAACAACCCTTTTCACCCCTGCAAGGGGTAAAATTTGTGATATAAAGTAAACTATGTCCTGATTCGTAATATAAGCAACCACAACGCCAAGTTTCATTAAAATTGGTTCAGTAGTCTTCGCGTGATGTGGTAACAAAGGGACAGACACAAATTGCTGTTTTGGCATCTACATGTGTTCCCTACATACCATAAAAACTTTGGAAAAATGTTCAATATAGAGATTTAGGTCGTCTACAGTTTTATTATATATATAGATATAGGTATTTGTAGCTATGTATATATCCCCAAGGAAAATTTGTATTTCTGGTTCTGGTTGTGATTTTGTTTGTTATGTGAATGTTTCCGGCACCCACGACACAAGTCATCGAACTTAGTTTTGGGCTGTGAGTGTGAAAGCGTTTAATTAAAAGCTTTTATTTAACTTGTAATGTATGTATTTATGTAACTATGTTTGTTCGAGTGGAATCATGCAACTCAATTCTTCAACCGATTGAGCTGAAAATTTGTATTCACGTTTAGTTTTGATGGCAATGCATGGTTGGCTGTGTGACGTCATTCTAAATCCAAAATGACGAAACACCCAAAATGGCGGTCAATTTATTTTTAATGTAGTCCTACAACATGGGTATCACATGAAAGAACTTGCTGAGAATAACTAGAAAAATAAAGTGACGTCAATCTAAATCCAATTTGGCGGACTTCTAAAAGCTTATATTTAAAAAAGTTTTTCTATGATATTATTCAGTTTTCAAATTGCTCATGCGTGATGACAATCACGTAGTTTTGTAAACTATTATAAGTTGTTAATCACAGTTTTTAGTTATAGTGGGGCACCCAAATTAAATTACATATCGTCACCGTCGCCCCCGGAAATCGTCGGACGTCGATTTTGGGACGGAACCGCGCGGAATCGACGCGCTCGCGAGCGCCCGCCATGCTGAAATCGACTTCCGGGGGAGTTCGCGGGTGCCTATGACGATTCCAGGAACGAAATGGAGAGGCGCGCGGGTTGTAAAGACATTTCGCATTATTCTGAGTGAAACTATTACTTAACTGTAACATTTTTTTTTTAATGTTTTATTTTCCACCTTCGAAACAGTAGGTAATTACTGAATTTTTAGCCGTATTTATTTTTACCATCCTCGACCACATTATTAATTACCATCCGGTGATATTATAATATAACGTGGCAATGCTGCCAGCATTTTGGGTACTTTGCCAACGGTCTATTAGATTAATGATTAAGATATCTATTAGATTAAGTTTAGTACATATCTTTATTTTTGCTGAGATTAAAGTTAGTTTTATGTTTAGTATTTAAATAAATTGAAACAAAATTGTGCGAATAGTAAAAATATCCAAAAAATAATGTTACCTTCTGAATTTGACCGGTTGATGTATGTAGATGTACTTGATCGATGTTATGTTGTGATTGGCTCGAAACGTGTCCCATTTTCGTCAGGGGGGGATATTTAAACGACGATGAGAAGGCCAGTCCTCGTTTCAATGGTCCCCTGTAACAAGTAATGCTTATAAAAGTATTTTTAAATCAAACTTTTACCAGTTGTGAATAAAAAGGGACTTGCCTTTTCTCTTCTTCGGAGTACGCATGATAGATTACCTCATTGATCGCGTCTTTGTTGTACTGTTCGGGGGAACAGTATAATCTGAGAGTCTTCAAATCAAGAGTGATTAGACAATCTTCTAGGCAAGCATGTTCCATCTTCCCATCTTCCCTTTCCATCAGGTATAATAGTGGTGAAATGCTTGTCTTTCGAGCATGAAAAAAATTTGTACTACTACTGTCCCGGGATCTAAGAAAACGTAAGCGAATCCCATAATGGGAATAAAGGAAATGATTACTTCAAACACAATTATAGCCACCACAAACTACAGACTTTTTATGGACCTATTGTTGAAGCGAAATCTTCTTTAGCGGCGTTGTGCACTTTTTGGGATGGGTAAAAAAGTTTTAACTCGCGTCAGGACACGTGACCTGTTCGAAAATTCGTAAGACGAAGGAGAGGAAGTAATATCTCCCTCTCTTTCTACCGCGAGGCGAAAATGTATGCCTGCTCCTGCTGTTTACAACGTTAATGTTCAAGTTTTCATTTCTGCCGGCACTCCCGGAATGCAACCCGTTGTTTCTTTTTACCGACTTCACAAAAAAGGAGGAGGTACCTACTCAGGTCGACAGTTTTTTAAATTTTTTACCGACTTCCCAAAAAAGGAGGAGGTACTCAAGTCGACTGTAATTTTTTTTTTTTATGTGTATTCCGTTTATAACTTTTCTCCACGCGAGCCGATTACGAAAATTTTTTTTAGTTTGAAAGATGTTGCTTTCTAATTAGTCCCATTTAAATTTGATCAAGACCTGATCAGTAGTTCTTGAAATATCGTCGATAATGCCTATGTGTGACGAATAATGCGTACTTTGACGATGTTCTCGTTTACCTGAATTCAAAAGTTACCTCATAACTTCTTTCGTTGTGAGCCGATTTTGAGGATTCTTTTTTTATTTGAAAGCTGGTGCTTTTTATGTGGTCCCATTGAAATTTGATCAAGGTCTGAGCTCTAGTTTTTGAGTCATAGTCAATAATGCGTGTTTATACATTAAATCTGATCAAGGTTCCGAAGATAAAGAGGTGAAGTCGGTTTTTTTAGCTTTGCTTGCGTTTAATAATTTTTTTTTCAAATTTAAATAGGCAAACTTTTAGTTTTGTCGGGTTGGGCTATTAACGCGCACACTGAGACAAAAAAATATCATACAACATCGTTGTAATAATTATGCGCACTTGTATATATGTTGTAAGACTGATTAAAAGACCGCTCAACCTATTGGCCCATAGAAAGTCTGTAGTTTGCGGGGGCTCACAGACAGCTGTGACCTTTGAAGCACGGTAACATTCAGTCGAAAATACAGAGAATATACCGGGTTTCATATTCTTCTACTTTCATTTACCTTGTTGGACTCGGGGGTGGATAGCTCGTGCCCCTGTGGCCTGGGCTCAAATATTGTTGTTGAGATGCAGCCACCCTGTGCTGCTCAAGGAGTTCTTCGTGAGACCGGTATAATTTCTCCGAAGCCGATTCAAAGCTTTTCGGGCTGTTGAAAGAGAATAAGTTGTTGACGGCTTGCTGACGGTATAACATAACATAAAAACTTTCACACTTACTTCAATGACTTGTGTCGTTGGTGCCAGAAACATTCACATCACACACACAATCACAATTAGATCAAGAAACACAAATTTTCCTTGGGGAGAAAACTTTTGTTTCCGCCGGAATCGAACTCGATACCCGTGTTTAGCAGGCTTAACTAAGCCAACGGGCCGTTCATTTATAACCATCGTTGTCATGTGTGATACACATGACACTATGATACACATGATACTACAGTACAATACTTACAGAGTATAATACTTACGGAGGAATTTTCTTTAAAACCGTCGCGTCTGCATTTAGGTTTGGCATGCTGAGTTGGACAAAGGATTCCCGAGGACATATTTGCAAGGTGTTCTGGCTTCCTCCGGCGCTGACACTCCTAGGACTTAGCGATTCGTTAGGGGAGGGCTGCTGAACTACTAGCAGCACAGGAGGCTGTAAAGATACAATACAATTACTCTTTATTGACCTTAAAAGAAATTGTACATAAGAAATACAATTTTACATAGAGGATACAATGGGCGTTCTTATCGCTTAAAGCGACCTCTACCAGATAACCTTTGGATGGACAGTAATTTATTAGTGCTAACAGTAGTTAACGAGTATTTTTAGTAGTTTTCAAGTGTTAACAGTAGTTAACAAGTATTTTCAGTAGTTTACAAGTGCTAACAGAAGTGAATGAGTATTTTTAGTAGTTTATAAGTGTTAACAGTATTTAACGAGTATTTTTAATAGTTTACAAGTGCTAACAGAAGTGAATGAGTATTTTTAGTAGTTTTCAAGTGTTAACAGTAGTTAACAAGTATTTTCAGTAGTTTACAAGTGCTAACAGAAGTGAATGAGTATTTTTAGTAGTTTATAAGTGTTAACAGTATTTAACGAGTATTTTTAATATTTTACAAGTGCTAACAGAAGTGAATGAGTATTTTTAGTAGTTTACAAGTGCTAACAGAAGTGAACCAGTATTATTAGTAATTTACAAATGCTAACAGATGTGAACCAGTATTTTTAGTAGTTTACAAGTACTAACAGTAGTTAACGAGTACTTACGGTAATACATGGTGAGGGGACTACTGTTGCTGATCCATCAGCAACCACATTGACGGTTATTGAACGTGTAACTGAAAATATTAAGTAATTTAAATGTCAATGCTATTAACTTGTACATAACTTAGGTCGATGCCTTGTAGGTAACTTAGGTTTGCTGTATAGATGTATAGTTTAGTTATAATAGATTGAGAAAAAAATTTAACTTCGCGACAACAATAGTGACTTTAGTAATAAAAACGGGCAAAATAAAACGGGCATTAATTAAGAAAGCTTATTATAAAATTAGAAAGAATGTTTACTAGAATGATTTCTAGACATCATTATTTCCATGCACCACTATATGCATCACTCTAAGTGATGCATATAATAATTAATAATTTCTTGAAACTTATTAATATATAAGTGTATATAATAATATATAGTATACTAGCTGACCCGCCCGGCGTTGCCCGGGTAAACAAAAGCTTACATATAAACGCTTTCTCACTCACAGCCTCACTGTAAAAGTACTATAAGTTGTGTCGTGGGGCCGTAAACAATTACACCACACACACAACATTCATGTCATACCCAGAACCAGAAACATAAACTGCCCGTGGGGAATAAACTTTTGTTATTGTGTTCCCACCGAGATTCGAGCCCGCTGCTTTAAAGACGAACGCGCACTCATCTACGCCAGTGGGTAGTTCAAAGTTCAAAGATTCCCCACTCTGCGTCGCCCGGTTAAAAAATCTACACATAAACACTTCCACATTCACAGCCCCACACTAAGTTCAGTGACTTGTAACGTGGGGCCGTAAACATCCAAGATTCACAACATATTAAAAACCAGGAACACAAATTTCCCGTAGGGAGAAAACTTCTGTTACCACCGCGAATCGATCCCGCTGCTTTGAAGGCAAACGCGTACCCATTTACGCGAGTAGATAGTTCAAAAGATGACCCGCCCGGCGTCGCCCGGTTAAAAAATATGCAAAGAAACACACTTCCACATTCACAGCCCCACCCTAAGTTCAATGACTTGTATCGGGGGCCGTAAACATCCAAGATTAACAAAGTATTCACAACATACTCAAAACCAGGAACACAAATTTCTCGTGGAGATAAATTTTCTAGGTAAATTACCACCGGTAATCGAACCCGCTGCTTTGAAGGCGAACGCGCACCCATCTACGCCAGCGAGCAATTCAAAGTTCAGGAACGACCCGCCCGGCGTCGGCCGGGTAGTAAATATTAAAAAACATACCCATAAACGCTTTCACATTCACAACCCCACACTAAGTTCAATGACTTGTATCAAGGGGCAGTAAACATCCAAGATTCACACAACATTCACAACATACTCAAAACCAGAAACACAAATTCCCGTGGGAAAACACCTGTGTTCCCACCGGGCATCAAACCCGGTGCTTTAAAGGCAAACGCCCACCTAACTACGCTAGCGGGCAGTTCAAAGTTTAATGATAAGACTAAACAAAAAAAAACAGTCGAATTTATATCCTCCTTCTTATGTTAGTCGGTTTAAAACATAGACGTATGCCGGATTACGCAGTAACTGTTCCATTCTGTGATCCACCGTTTTCACCCTCAAATAAACTTAACGATTTCTCCTAGACTATAGGTCCAAATTATGTGCAGTAAAGAGCAAATTACATCTACCTGAACTACGTAAGCCGATGAAATAGGTTTTTTTGATAAGGATTAATATTAAATACTTAAAAAAAGCCAACGAAATAGAAGCCGCTATTTTTTAATGTGTAGGAATTCGTAGTACGTGGCGGTACATTTCTGACCCGTCCCGTTCACGGGCGGGCTCCCATGAAACTAATTTCACGATTTCTCATAGACTATTTATCCAAATCATATGCAGTAAAAAGCAAAATGTATCTACATGAACTACGTAAGACGATGAAATAGTTTATTTTGATAAGGATTAATACTGAATGTCTCAAAAAGCCAACTAAACATAGGCCGCTTTTTTTTCAGATTTTTAACAAAGAAAAGTATTTTTTCTGAGCTATACATACATGTTAGATATATGCTGTCGCGGACTTTTTTGTAAAACTCATGAAGGCCAACATTTTTGCCATACATTGTATTCACCTATGTCTTACCGTTTAGTCAGCGTACGCCGATAAAGCGGAAAGTTAGCAAATTTTTCTCCGACTTGTCTTACGAATATTATTATTTCGAACTGATAACTAACTTCTATCCCGACAAAACATAGCCTATGACACTCAGTGATAGTGTAGCTATCTATTGGTGAAAGAATTTTTAGAATCGGATCAGTAGTTTCAGAGATTACCTTTTACATACAAACAAACAAACAAACAAACAAACAAACAAACAAACTTTACCTCTTTATAATATTAGTATAGATAAGTGCATGGAAATCAATATGTAATTTGGGCAAATGAATCAACTTACCGTCGTCCGGGTTTTGTGGAGGAATCAAATGTTCAACAGAGCTGCCTGCTTTGTAGAGATACCTCAAGCCATTGTAAGGGTCGTCGTGAGATGCAGCGCTGTACATAAAAAAATTACAACCCTGATGGCGCAGTAGGCTAGTCTTTGCTTTCTATGTTGTGGTTTCTGAGTTTGATTCCCGGCATTAGCATAATTTTTCTCCCAAGGAACTTCAATAAATAACATTTTCTATGATAAACTCTTTGCGAAGAACGATAGTGTTTACAATATTTGGCGGAAAAGGTCTGCAAGTTCAGCATAATATTAAAGACAGAGCTTCAGCGCTGATTTTTCAGCTTCTGCCGGTGTAGGGTGACGCACGAACTGCGAGCTATGATATATATACATTTAGGCGAAAATACCCTATTTTCGAGTTTTGTAACAAAAGTTAAAGTATTTTTCATTTAACTATTTAAGTTAAATAAAATTTAAAAAGTTTTGTCATATTAACAAAAGCTTTTCCTCTTCTGTAGTTTAAAAGAAATTTAAAAAGTAGCTGAACTGCTGTGATTATTTCTTACAAAACTATTAAGTTGATGACTACCAATTTGTTTAATTAAAACGACGTAAGGTATTATATAAGGATTAATTAAATATAACGATTTAACGACGAGCCTATCGGTATTCTATCGTATACATTTTAGAGAGTGAGCGCAGGTATTATACGAGTTAATTCTACCTTGTCCGTTTTACCATCTAACAACAAGACAAACTGTCAAACGTCATCCATATATGATTGACATACCTCCAGTTCGTTCGAAGCGTTTCGCTTCTACGTTTCATCCGTTCTGAGAAGGAGTGGAACTCATTGCCCTCGTCTCTGTTCACCGAACGGTATAATCTGGGAGTCTTCAAGTCAAGAGAGAATAGTAATAAGTGTACCTTCTAGATAAGCATGCTATATCTTCGGCCACATCATCACTTTCCATCAGGTGAGATTGTGATCAAATGCTTACCTATCAGGCATAAAAAATAGCACAATTTTCATATCAATGACAAATAAACAGTTTACCTAGTCATAAGGGTACAGTTTATATGAAAGATAATTAAAGGCAAGGAAGGCTTAAAAAAACCGACTTCACCGCTTTATCTTCGGAACCTTGATCAGATTTAATATTTTAAACACGCATTATTGACTATAACTCAAAAACTAGAGATCAGATCTTGATCAAATTTCAATGGGACCACATGAAAAGCACCAGCTTTCAAATAAAATTATTTTTATCAAAATCGGCTAACTACGAAAGATGTTATGAGGTAACTTTTGAAGTCGGTCAAACAAAAACATCGTCAAAGTAGTCCACAAAATAGGCATTATTGACGATATTTCATGAACTACTGATAAGATCTTGATCAAATTTAAATGGGACCAATAAGAAAGTAACATATTACAAACAAAAAAAAAATTTCGAAATCGGCTTACGTGGATAGAAGTTATGAGGCAACACACATTATAAAAAAAAAACGATAAAAATCAGCGGCAGCGTTTTTCACTATTTCAATGTTTACATCTGATCTGTATACCTATGTACATAAATTTAAATTACCTCGAATATTGGAAGCTCGAGAGTCTTGAGTTTCTAGAGCTATCTTCAGTAGAGGCCCTGTGAAGACTATGGAGTACGGGAGGACCACGCCCAGCTGGAAATAATGGGTACCACATTTTATATTTTACCAGAGAATGTCACGCAGCATGTTACACAGAAATGCCATTTTTTTGCGGGCCAGTGTAGTTGAAACACTTACACACAAACTTTAACTTACAGATTTATAATATTAGTGTCATAGTTTTGTAATACCAAGTTTCATTTCGATGCGGCAATAAGTTAAAATTTATTTCAAAGATTTAAATATTGAAGCAAATAAATAAATAATATAATGAAAGCGTGCTAAAAAGAAAAAATAAGCTTACGTTCGCTTGGACAATCAGTCCCTGGAACAGGAGAAGGTGTTGTATAAGGATGCATCATGGCTGCAACAAGTTCTCGAGCACTCATTTCTATCGCCCACGACCCTGGGTTGGCTTTCTGTATCGTAACATATTAATACTTAAGTAAACATTTCTAAATTCGTAAATAGGTAAAACATCGTGAAATGCAGATCTAGGAGTACTACTAGGAGTAGAAAGGTTCAGTGCGCCCAGTTACGCTCAGCTAAAATTGCAATAGCTACAACTATTTTATATATTAAATAAAGCTATAATAATAATAGTCCATAGTCAATTATATATAATATTGTATAAATAATATTGTAAAAGGCGTATGCAAGCACAAAATGGCGTCAACTTCTAACATAAGAGATGTCCGTCGTATGTTTCACGCCTGATATGTTATTATTAAAATGTAATTATACTAAAGGGTCTCTAAGCATTGGGTACGGCTCCGCTAATGCCATACAAAGGTCCGGGCATAGACCTGTGAAATGCAATAAATACTTGGATAATAATAAATACCCGGATGACCGAGTGATGCTCGTTAAAACGACGTTCTCCAAAAATTAAGCCTAGCTAGATCGATTTATCGCCCCCCAATCCCCATGCATACAAAATTTCATGAAAATCGTTGGAGCCGTTACCGAGATTCAGATTATATATATACCATTTACACATAGCCTAGGTGATGCACGGGTTAAATACTGTTTTACACATATATAATAATCAATTATGTTATTAAAAGTAGTATTTAAAATACTGATTTCAATAATATAATCACCACAGATTGGTACGCTCCATCGTCAACTGAACAATAAGTTACTTGTTAAAAACTTTTTTAAAGACAAGCTTTTAGAAGTCCGCCATATTGGATTCAAAGTGACGTCACTTTATTTTTCGAGTTATTCTCAGCAAGCCCTTTCATTTGATACCCATATTGTAGGAGTGCATTAAAAATTACTTGTCCGCCATTGTGTGTTCGTGTTGGACTTAGAATGACGTCACATAGCTAACCATGTATTGTCATCCAAACTAAACGTGAATACAAAATTTCAGCTCAATCGGTTGAAGATATCTGCTTCAAAATTGAGTTGCAAGATTCCTCCCGAACAAACATACTTACATACAAACAGTGCAAGCTGAATAAAAGCTTGTAAAAACTGGACCGCATGATGCCTCTACACGGAGAAAAAAGTTTGTGACAACTAGACTACTAAAGTTCTCAGAAACATATTTTCTAGTTAAAATTACAGTTACTACGTTCTTTTTTTTTGACGACCCAGTTGGCGCAGTGGACAGGTGTCTGCCCTCTGCGTCGTGGGTCCTGGGTTCGATTCCCGGCAGGAGCACAAATTCCTTCCCAAGGGATATTTGTGCTTCTGGTTCTGGATGTAATGTGTGTGTGATGTGAATGTTTCCGGCACCCACGACACAAGTCTTTGAACTTAGTGTGGGGCTGTGAGTGTGAATGCGTTTATTTGTTTGTTTTTAGAAAATAAGCTAGTTATTACCAAATTTTGTGATCTCGCGCCTACATTTTGCTTCATAGATGAAAACTTTTGAGATTACTTGCTTATAACTTTTGTTCCATTTAATAATTATATTTTTTTTGTATTTGTTGTTTAAGTACAAGATGTAACGGATATTATACGTAAGCTTCAGTGTGAAGCCGTTTTTAAGATAGATCCCGGGACAAAAAAGGTCTAAAAATAGTGAGTTCAATGGCCTATCAAATCGTTATTTTCCAACTTAGATTTTTTTTAAACTGGTTTCGTACTCTACTTGTTAAGCCCTTTTCAACGATACACAAGGGTAGATAAAAAAATAAAAATTACTTTTCTCCCCACTTACATGTATGGGAGCCCCCGTAACATTTTTATTTATATAATTATTAATGTAATTTCTAGCTTTGGGCCATAGTTTTACATATTATATGAGAATTTGAAGTAGTTCGCTTAGCTATATGGTTTAGACGCTAGATGCCTCTGACAGACGAACGGACGGACGGACGAAGTGCAGAATGACCCAAGTCAACTGAGAGATTTCGCTTTGCTCAATCAATAATCATAGTTGTCACATAAAGCACTAGAAAGTTCGTAATAGCCTCTGACAGACGGACGGACGGGCGGACAAAGTGCAGAAAGACCCAAGTCAACTTAAAGATCTCGCTTCGCTTGATCAATAATTATAGTTGTCACATATAGCACTAGAATGTTCGTAATAGCCACGAGACAAAGAGATGCCATACCATACAATTTGTGTTCGGTAGTGACTTGGATTATTTTTTTATCTTGTAATAGCACAGAACAGTAATGTTTCTGCTGTTTTACAACAACAACGAATCGCAAGAATTTTACGTGTGATACGAACGTTAGTCCAATTGTGACTGAGGCAAATTATGATTTGGCATCCACAATTAGGGCAACGCATATACGTTGCACGTAATTTGGCATCCATCCATTATATACATACATATATATATATATATATATATATTTAAACTCAAGTCATGTCTCAAGCGACGAAATCATCCCTTCCTGCTTAGCTAACGCGTTAGACTCGTTGGCCGTAATAGTTTCAATACCCCGATAAGACGTTAATAATAAGGAAAGGACAAATTCGTTGCTTGTTTCAGGGTAAAAGGCTCTGCCTGACATAATATGAAAATAAAATTAATTCAATATTTCACCCTATAAGTTATAAAACGCATCTTTGTTAATAAATGCAAGTCAATGTTGGAAACATATCACATGCACATATGAGGGACCTTTATTTTTATTATATCATTTACCTTGTACTCTTCCGTTTTGTAGTCTGCTTCGATCTCCGAAAGATCTTTAACTGGATATTTTGAGAACCAAATTGATAGCTCGTATGCTATTTTAGCCTCACGAATTTTCGAATCCCAAACCTAAAAATAAACACATTCATAAGGCCTGTATCGCGAGTGCTGGCAAATATTTACTTAACACAAACATCCAGAACTAGAATTACAATATCTTATTACTCGGACGGAATATTGTGCTCCTGGAGGGAATCAATCACCTATCTATAGAATGGCAAATCATTGTAAGTTGCATAATTTGAGTCGTTAAGAAAAGTCTTTGTTAAGAAAGCAATAACAATTGCTGCTACAAACTCGGCCACACACGATACCCGTTTGGTTACAAACGCGTGCAGTGTTTAGCAGCTAAGCGTAGTTCCCCATCTTTGCAATAAGAAATATTGCAAAGATGAAAGACCAGGATGGTGTTCATTTATTTTAGGACCATTTGACCACTATCTTAACTGCTGGTAAATGGAGTATTCAAGGGTCTGTTGCGCCTAGACAATTGGTTTTGGCTTGATCGATTTCGATAAAATTTATTTCTTTTCTACCGACTTCACAAAAAGGAGGAGGTACTCAATTCAAATGTTTTTTTATATGTGTTACCTCATAACTTCTTTCCACGTGAACCGACATTGAAACTTTTTTTAGTTTGAACGCTGTTATTTTCCCATTGGTCCCATTTGAATTTGATCAAGATCTGATCACTAGTTTTTGAGTTATCGGCAATAATGCGTGTCTAATACATTAAATCTGATCAAGGTTCCGAAGACAAAGCGGGGAAGTCGGTTTTTTTCAAGCCTTGCTTGCGTTTAATTATTACTAAATGAGCTAGTTATAGAACTAGAATGTTAGTATCAGCAACTAGACATTTTTCTCAGTGTATGTATACCTGGATGGTCTGTTCTGGATTTGGGTCCTTAGGCATTTCGGAGATGACAAACACCGATGTTGAAACCCTATGATCATTTAACACCACGACGATAAGGCCAGTTATCTCATGTCTACTTCCGTACCGAAAATGGCACGCCATATTTTCAACTGAAATTTTTGGCCTGGAAAAAAGGTTAAACAGAATTACATTCATAGAATATACGTTACATTATAACTGGCGAAAAGTAACATTCAATTACTACTATGACAATACGTAGTACATACTTACTACGATTATGGAGGCAATAGCAGAATGTTTCAAAACGTGTGTCCTAATACCCGTTTTTATTGAGGCTGGATAGGCAAGCATTTGACCACAAAATCACCTGATGTACCATGAAAAGTGACGATGCGGCCAGAGATGGGACATGCTTGCCTAGAAGTTACCTATTCACTCTAGACTACCTAGATTACCTATAACTACCGTTCGGGGTATCTAGACGCAGACAATGAGTTCCACTCCTTCGCTGTACGGATTGTAAACGTAGAAGTGCAAAGCTGTTTCACTGTTCGTGGTTAAAGTTCATATTTTTGCTGCCAATTTATTTGTCAACTTGTACTTATCGCTGCGGACGCGTCACTACTAGTCTATGGCGGCGACACGGGGCGACACTGCCGCGCTGCCACTTGTTCCACTTAGTTCAACTATAAATTAAACCAGTTGAACTTATTGGACAAAATAGTCCAATTATTTCAACTTTGTGCTAATTAAAAATAATCATGTAATAGTTGAAATAAATGGACATTTTATGTCCAATAAGTTCAACGATCGGAATCGGAAATAAAAATTACTGCATCAGTAATATGTATAAGCATATAAAATAATATACAGAAAGTTTTTCTGGCGCTTCGCCGGCCGCTGCCGCGGCACGCTCGCTTCGCCCGCTCGGCTCGCGCGTTGTGGTCGCAAGAAACGTAACCACTGCTCCTCGCTTTGTTCGTCGTCGTACCTATTAATGACTGCCCTGGCCTAATTATTAGCGAAATTTTTCTAAGTCGTTTTTCCTCAGTACCCCCTTTACGACACCCTAACCATTCTATTGTTATATAAAAAAATATCAAAGTCGAAATAATTTGACGTTTTTTGTCCAATAAGTTCAACCAGTTGAACTTAGTGGAACAGGGTCCGCGCAGCAGTTTTGCCGCTGCATTGCTGCATAACTCGGAATGTAATCTCCATATAAACCTATAGAAAATATATGGGGACCAGCAGTGCTGCGAGCAGCACTGCTGCGGCAAGTTCGGAATCATACCTTTATAATTTTATCATGTCCATCTTTGTGTCTGTCTTTGGCGTCATAGATTCCAAACGGCTGAACCGATTGTGTTTTGAACAAACAAATTCACACTCACAACCACACTAAGTCAAAGACTTGTATCGTGGGTACCGGATACATTTGAACATGATACACAATCACAAAAACAGTAACACGAATGTCTTTTGTTCCTTCAGAAGGACGCAGAGGGCAGAAACATTCCCAAAGTCGGGTCCTCAAACAAACGCAACTGACACATACTTAAACATTATAATATAACTATAGCTGTACCCGGCATTTGTTGCTATGCCAAGTAAAGAAAAAAATTGTTTTACTTCTTACACTTATATAGTGGCCTTGTACTTTAATACCACACTATAAACTTAATGACTAAATTGGACTAAATTAAAACAAAATGTTTAAATTTTACTAAATTAAAAAAACATTGTTTAACGCATCTAATTGTGAATTTAAACCATCCTATAAACCACCTCAAAATCAGTGCAGTTTTTTGGAGGAGTTCAGTAAAATACACACGTACATAAGAATTATAAATATAAAGAAAGATTGATCAATTAGAATATGCAAAATGATTCAATTACCTTATCATCTTTAATCCCGTATTCAATTTCTTGCATATGATAAACATATCCGTCAACAATATTGCTCGGACTTCAATCTGAAAACAAATTATCAATGATAATACTCATAAATTTTAAGTAAACATTATAATAGTAGAATTGTATAAAGTTAATGCACACAGTTCCAAACTATTACATAATATTATGATAAGTTATAAGCTATGTATAAGACTTGATATAAAAAACGCCCCAGGCGCACGGCCCGGGTGCTGTGAAGATAAAATGTATAGCGTCTAAGGTACATGATATACAAAGAGATCAGGGCGCGCGCTTGCTACGCATCCCCCCGCGCTGCCGACGTAAATAGCCTCTAGTGTAATAATAATTGTCGTTATTCAAAACTTAGGGCTTGTCCTCATCACCAAGTCACAATTATGTCACCGTCGAACGGCGCGGTGTCGTGTCGCGGCGCGGTGCATTGACGTGACGTGCTAAAGCACGGTACGGCAAAGTCGCGTCATGCTATTACAATTTACACTTTTTGAAAACAATATATTTTTCGATAATTTTATAGAAAAATATATTAAGATATACGCTACAATAAATTATGTATGCTTTTAAATGATAAGAACCCCATTGGAACCGGCATCGTGACGTGCGTTTTTACGACATGGTAACGTAAGTAAGCACTTCACATCAATGCGCCGCGCCGCGACGCCGCCGCGCCGCACCGTTCCACGTTGGCGTCGTCGTGACGTGGACAAGCCCTTCGGTAAAGTTTAGCTCCCAGTTAAAAGGATTGTCTTGTTTGCAGCCCACTGCAGGTCCTTATTACTTACCAATCCAGGTGGATTGGTAAGTAATAAGGACCTAATTAATTCATCGAAATTAGTTACTTACTTAGGTAAGTAGCTCATTTCGATAAATTAATCAATTTATTTATTGATTCTTTGTGCCCTTTGGAAAAGGGATCTTTTTCACAAAATTGCTGTTTTAACCTAGTGTGCTTAGTTTTGATACTGTAGTAATTATATATAATAAATAATATGAATTGCATTGCCTCCTTCGAATTGTCCTTATACCGAACATCGCCTTCATAAATGATCGCCCTGCTTATATGCGGTAAACAGTTGACCATTTGACATCTTATATTCATTTCATTATACATTGAAAAATATCTTTTCAATTCTTCGTCTTTGTAGTTCTGTGAACAAGGGACATTTGTTTTACATATTATATAGACCGCCTGTTAGCTTAGTTGAGGGCGCGTTGACCTTTTAAGCTGGGGTATCGGGTTCAATACCCAGCGGGCACATAAGTTTTCTCCCCAAGGAAAATTTGTGTTTCTGGTTCTGGTTGTGATTGTGTGTGATGTGAACAATGTGTTACATATTATATAGACCGCCTGTTAGCTTAGTTGAGGGCGCGTTGACCTTTTAAGCTGGGGTATCGGGTTCAATACCCAGCGGGCACATAAGTTTTCTCCCCAAGGAAAATTTGTGTTTCTGGTTCTGGTTGTGATTGTGTGTGATGTGTACGTTTCCGGCACCAAAAGTCATCGAACTTAGTGTGAGAGCGTTAATGTTTATGTTTAGGTATATTCTACGGTTCTCTGCCTTTTCGCCGAAATTTTTTTGGCAGATTATCACTTGCCAACTAACGTTTCGCAGAATATTATTTCGCCGAATAATCATTTGCCAACTTATCACATAATTTTGTTTTATTTTCCAACCTAACAGTTGCTAACTGTACGTTTGGTTTGCTTTTTATAATGACACTTTTCAAAAGGCCAACTTTCAAGTAGCAAATGTTTCAATTAGAGTAATATTAATTTAGTTATATATTGTTTACATTCAAGTGCCCTGTGTAGTAAAACAAAAGCGATTTGGTTCTGGCACTGCGGCGGCACGCTCGCGCACAATTTTCGGCGAGAAGGCAGGATCCCATTTTGTACTTTACTACAGTGTTTTGCCTAGTTTATATTTGGTTATCGCTCCTCTTATTTATCAAAACTTGCGAGCGTGATAAATGTAATTTACGAAGATTTGCCTATTATTTGTGGGACAACGTTCATATAATGTCTCACTAGACATTATATGATAATTCTTATAAACTTATTTCACATAATAAAACAAATAAGTAAGAAGAAGGTGCATGGCCCACACTAGAGTAGTATTGTTATACTCGCAACGTATAGCTTCCCAGCTATAGCTCTGACTGTGCGAAGTCAGAACGAGGAAAGAAGCAAGTCTAAGGACAAATGGTAAGCTCGCCTTATCGCAGGCCACCCACAGCATAAGCAGTCATGCTCGAGACTTCTAATTAAAAAGTAATCAATAAAACTATGGTAGATACTTACAATGTCAAATGAATACAAAGATTTATCCAATTCCAAAACTTTTTCTTTTTCGGCCATGTTTCGCATAGCCCTGTTGACAGCAATTACAAATGTAGAAACAGCTTCTTCCTGAAAATACATTGTGGCCTTACAATAAGTAAGAAATTAACATTTTAGAAAAGCAACTAGTTATAATGTTTAGTTCAACCGCTTGTCTATAGTAAATAAAAAAAATTGTGTCCACGTCTATTATCATGGAAACCTCGGCAGTGGTTACATATTAGAGCCGTTCGGTGTTGAGACACTGGGTCCGTGGGGACCGGGAGCTCATTTTATTTTCAAAAATCTATCAGAACGTCTGGTTGAGGCGACGCGTGATCAAAATGCTGGCACTTATTTGGCTCAACGTATTAGCATTGCAATTCAGAGAGGCAATGCCGCCAGCATGATGGGAATGCTACCCACTGGTAGTGGGCTTGAGCACTTGAGTTACATATGAGTTCGACGTCTTGTAGGTAGCTTAGGTCTTTGCTGTATATAGTTTTAGGAAATATAGGCTATTGGCCCGTAGATAGTACGGAAATTATTATGGGGCTCTTCAAAAGCCAAGCACCTATCGGTGGAAGTTTTTTTAATAGTTATGTAAAAAGCAAATAGTATTCCGGCCGCATCATCGCTTTCCATTAGGTGAGGTAGTTGTATGTTTCTTTTTTCTTCAAGTTCTAGACCGTACACATTTGAATGATATTTAGAACGTAGGTAAATACCTACATAACTAGTTTATATTCAGTATTAACACATACGCCTTTTTTATAAACACAAAGTCACGGGGCACGGTTATCAATTACTAATAATTAAAATCTTCGTATTTTTTTATTATATTGGAACCGTGTTTAAATAATGTATTAACCATTAAATTCTGTTTGGACGAGTTATATGTTTTTATTGTTATTAAAATCTGTGAACCATGATAGTTTAAACAAATAGCCAAAACCATGAAAAATTATCCTATTTATGGCGCTACATTGTATTTTAACTATATACGCTGACCATTATTTGCTTTTTATTTTAAACTAGCAGTGCCCGCGACTTCGTCCGCGTGATTATTGGACTTTTAGTAAGGATCCCTAATTTTATTGAAAATATAATATAGCCTATAGCCTTCCTCGATAAATGTACTATCCAACACTGAAAGAATTTTTCAAATCCGACCAGCGGTTCCTGAGATTAGCGTGTTCAAACAAACAAACAAACTCTTCATCTTTATAATATTAGTATAGATTTAATATTTTTTATAGAATTTCCAGCTATAAACAAATTATGTTTTCGTTTCAGATTTAGTTTTCAGATACATAAATGTTGAACTTATAATTTTATAAACTTGTCGTGCCCCGCGGCTACGCCTGCTATTATCAATTTAAAAAGCCCATTTGTTAGTCCTAGGTATAAGCTATGTACATTCCAAATTACATCCAAATCCGTTCAGCCGTTAAAGCGTGTAGAGTTAACAAACATACTGACACACTAACTAACTTACACACAAACTTTCGGATTTATAATATTAGTAGTGTCTTACTAAAAGTACATTACCATTTTGTTGATTAATTCTTTTGACGGGCTGTTGTCCGTGTTACTGTTTATTCTCTCTAGAAGTATTCTATATCTCGTCAGCCTTTGCATTGGTTTAACTAAAAAATCCGATATCTTCAGCCTGAAACAGAACATTTTGTTAAAACAAAGAGTTTTAAATATCACATAATATGCCGTGTCTGGTAATTAATTAATTAATCACCTAGCTAGCCACCCTGTATTCCTTTACCGTCATCTTATTATAAAAACTATCGTAAGAGTTATTTATTATTTTAATGTAAACCGGCACACTCGCGTATTACTGTAGGAAGAAAATGCTTCGACCAGTTGCGTTATGTAGCTGAACGTGCGCGCCGCCACCTATAAAAGTAGCTCCCAGAAGAAGGACTTCATTTTTTAATGTTGACACAAGAATGTCGACTTAGGTTGTTGTCGACTAGTTTCGGACCCACTGTTGTCAACATTAGGATGAGTAAAACGCGCACACGCGTCGAGGCTCGAGCCGCTCGCCTCCGCGTATCGCGCGTCTGACTCATCCTGATGAAGGACAACAAGTTTGCCCGAAACTAGTCGACAAGTCGATATTTTTAATACACACAATTTTTTATATGAGCACACACATTGGTCATACAAATTATAAATAGATCTATTTGTTATTTGTATTAAAAAAAAAGTATTTAAGACAATTAAATACCAATTTGTCCAGGTCGATTGGCCAATACTCCATTTTCATGGCTAAATATATTTTTGATGTGAAACTTTTATGGGAGGGCTTTGAGAATTTGATCCGTAACCTTCTGTGTGACAAACAGTGTTTAATGTGATGAATAATTAAAATGTTTCCGTGTAATACAAAAGTTTTATTCCTATCTTGTGCCTTTACAAACTGATTTTTATATATTCTTTTTATTAGAAATATATACCTAAGTAGGTATATGTCATTGTTTCTAATTTTTGATATTCGTACTTCATTACTGATTCCTGCTTTCCATGTCTCTTGAGATTTATATTTGAAGCGGTGACAGCTGCCTTGTAATATGCGCGCCTCCCGATTTAGTGCTTAGGATTTTGAATCCAACGACGGCTTTGATTATCGCGGTGAAATCCATGGTGGTAGCGCAACTGAACTTTTACTGAAATACAGTGGTAGTTCATCACTCTAGAGCAGACACATCTGTCGCCAAGCTTGGCATGACGTTCCGGTAGATATAACTAAGTATTTGAGAACCAATCACCAATATCTTCATCCAACAATCTATTTTTCTACCGACTTCCCAAAAAAAGAGGAGTTACTCAAGTCGACTGTATTTTTTATTTTATGTGTGTTACCTCATAACTTCTTCCCACGTGAACCGATTTTTAATTTTTCTTTTGTTTATTTCTAATTGGCTCTATTTAAATTTGATCAAGATCTGATGAGTAGTTCTTGAAATATCGTTAATAATGCATGTTCAGTACATCTAATCTGATCAAATTTCCGAAGATAAAGCGGTGGAGACGGTATTTTTTACCGACTTCCCAAAAAAGGAGGACAGTCTGACTGGTACTCAAGTCGACTGAATTTTTTTAATTTTTTTTATGTATATTACCTCATAACTTCTCTCCACGTGAGCCGATTTCGAAAATATTTTTTAGTTTGAAAGATGTTGCTTTTTAATTAGTCCCATTTAAATTTGATCAAGCTCTGATCAGTAGTTTTTGAAATATCGTCAATAATGCCTATTTTGTACGCCTACTTTGACGATGTTCTCGCTTAACCGACTTCAAAAGTTACCTCATAACTTCTTTCGTTGTGAGCCTATTTTGATGATTCTATTTTTATTTTAAAGCTTTTTTGTGGTCCCATTGAAATTTGATCAAGATCAGATCTCTTGTTTTTGAGTTATAGTCAATAATGCGTTTTTAATCTGATCAAGGTTCTGAAGATAAAGCGGTGAAGTCGGTTTTTTAAGCTTTGCTTGCGTTTAATTATTTTTATTTTTACTCATATAAAAATTATATGCTTTGGTAAGTATAATAAAAATAGACTAGGTACTTACTTTGTTTCGACGTTCTGACTGTCGCACCATTTTATGTAAGCGCTGACTTCAGGATAGGACATCACCTCCCGGAGATATATAACAGCATTTGGCTGTTCGCTTACGTAAACCTCATAGGGTTTCATGATTTCGCCAAACTGAGCAAAACCCTCCGCCATTAGGTCCGAATTTAAGCTGCAACAAAATAGTAACAATTTTACCTTGCCTTAAAACTATGGTATCGGCGATAGTTAGTTAGACGCGGGGATAGTTGAGCTGGTTTCCATACACCGATTGATTTAACAATTTGAGATCAGAGTTCAGCATTCTGCATCTACTGCAGACTATTATTCATATTGCTTTTATATGGTTTTTTTTAGTACTATCTACGGGCCAATTGCCATGTTTCCTAAAACTAAACTAAAACTATATACAGAAAAGAACTAAGTTACCTACGAGACATCTAGCTTATAGATAACTTTTTTTTTTACCAACATGAAAGCTTAACGAAATATTCAAAATCATGCATCTGTACACCTCGTAAAGATTTAGTCAAGTGCTCAAGCCCACTACCAGTGTGTAGCGTTCCCATCATGCTGGCGGCACAGTTCCCTATATATATTTTTACTTTAGTTTTAGGAAACATAGGCAATTTGCCCGTAGATAGAAGAAAAGAGGAACTGAATTTTGGGTCCAAGTTGAATATATATCCAGACACAAAAAATAAATTAATATTTTATAAAATTATCTTCTTGCATTATTTCTGGTACCGATCCTTTTAATTTTTCTCATGAAATCCTTCGCCAGACGAAGGAAAATATCTTGAACATCGTTACCTATATATATAAAACAAAGTAAATTTACGTTTTGTTAACCCTTTGTCATTATCAAAGTTGCCACCAATAATACCAAATTATCTTTATATAATTAATTACCGTGCATAATAATTAAATACTTACGTATACTGATTCTTCATGGAATCTTCAATCATAGGATTTATGACTAGCTCCCAGAATTTCATGTTGGCGTTTAAAATATCGGGTATGTTTAAAAATAGACTTCTTGTATTTAAAACCAGCATAAATTCATGATCTTGGAGTGCGTGTGCTGCCGCCAAGTAAACCTGTAAAAAGAAAAATTACAATTTATAATGCATAGAAATCATCGAACATTGAAGTTGGATATCTGCGTGTTCACATCAGTTCGTCTCAGCTTGTGGGGACGTACCTACTTTAGAGTGTTACATTTTGGAGTGTGCGCAGTAATTACACGAATCAATTTCCCCTTGCCTGTTTTTACCGACTTCAAAAAAGGAGGAGGTACTATGTTCGACTGTATGTATTTTTCAATAATTAAATGTAAGCAAAGCTTAAATAATTAAACGCAAGCAAAGCTTAAAAAAACCGGCCTTATAATAACTCAAAAACTAGAGATCAGATCTTGATCAAATTTCAATGGGACCACATGAAAAGCACCAGCTTTTAAATAAAAAAATAATCATCAAAATCGGATCACAACGAAAGAAGTTATGAGGTAACTTTTGAAGTCGGGTAAACGAGAACATCGTCAAAGTACGCATTATTCGTCACAAAATAGGCATTATTGACGATATTTCAAGAACTTCTGATCAGATCTTGATCAAATTTAAATGGGACCAATTAGAAAGCAACATCTTTCAAACTAAAAAAAAAATTTCGAAATCGGCTCACGTGGAGTGGAGTTCTGAGGTAACACACATAAAAAAATACAATCGACTTGAGCACCTCCTCCTTTTTTGGGAAGTCGGTAAAAAAGGAGGAGGTACTATGTACGACTGTATGTATTTTTATGTAGTTTCACCGATTTCTCCCCCATTGGTGGACCGATTCTCAATTTATTTTTGTTTGTTAGATTATACTTCAGAGGTGGTCCCATATAAATTTTATCGAAATCGTTCAAGCCAAAACCAAAATATAAGCGGTGAAGTAAAGTTTTGCTTACGTTTAAATTACACCATCTAACGTCAAGACGAGCTGTTAAACGTCTTAACGTAAAATGCGTAATTATGGTTGCTTTTACGTTTATCATCCGTACTGCGAAGAAGTGCTTCATTCAATTATTCATTCATATTATTATTATTTCATTACCTGCTTCTTTGTTCGCCGAACGGTAGGTATAATCTGAGAGACTTCGAGCAAAGAGTGAAAAGGTTTCTTCTAGGCAAACGTGCTACTTGCCTATCGAGCTTAAAAAAAACTATATCGGCAGACATTATTATACAAAGCGGTTACACTGGTTATTTATTGTTTGATTACCTGTGCCTTAGGTAGGTACAAGGAAAAAAGAACGTGTTACCTTTACCTACCTAAAGGAAGCACGTTTTTTTCCTTAAAGATAATTAAACGCAAGCAAAGCTTAAAAAAATCCGACTTCTCCGCTTTATCTTTGGAACCTCGATCTGATTTAATGTATTAAACACGCATTATTGACTATAACTCAAAAACTAGGGATCAGATCTTGATCAAATTTCAATGGGACCATATGAAGAGCACCAGCTTTCAAATAAAAAAAATAATCATCAAAATCGGCTCACAACGAAAGAAGTTATGAGGTAACTTTTGAAGTCGGTTAAACGAGAACATCGTCAAAGCAGTCCACAAAATAGGCATCATTGTCGATATTTCAAGAACTGCTGATCAAATCTTGATCAAGTTTTAATGGGACCAATTAAAAAGCAACGCAAAACGAAAAAAAAAAATTCGAAATCGGCTCACTGGAGAGAAGTTATGAGGTAACACACATTAAAAAAACAGTCGACTTGAGTACCTCCTCCTTTTTTGGGAAGTCGGTAAAAATGTGGAAAAACTAGTGTACTAAAGTTCTAAGAAACATATTTTCCAGTCAAAATTACAGTTACTACGTTGTTTTGACAAAATAACTATATACATAATATAAATACACCTAGGTTAATATAATTATGTATTAGTATTTAAGAGTGATTAAAAAAAATATGAATAAATATTCGCCGCCGAGTTTCTTGCTAAGTTCTTTTCGAGATGGCTCTAATTTGCGAATCTGGTAGTAGTGATGATGAGTAATGATGCATTAACTTTCATGAGTACCTCTTTGGGGCCCATGTGAATAAACGATTTTGATTCAATAATTTTGTGATTGTTACTAAATACACGCAGTATATAATAGAGTAATAGATAGCAACGAGACATTTTTTCAGTGCAAACGTAAAAAAAACATGTAGGGGAACGGAAGGTATAACGGACCCTGTAGGTAGAACGGACCGGACTAATAACTTTAAAACTGTTAACGCCACCTAAAATTGACTTGCGTCAACTTGACAGTCGCCTCTCACTCAGAGTTGGTCAGTTTCTTTGGAGCGGCCATGCAGCAGCACAAGTTTTTATCAAGGTAAGTTAATTTTTGCGTATTTTGATGTAAAAACAGCAAATTTTGATCTGCCTTCAGTTTTATTACGTTAAAGTTATCAGGGATTTTTCGTTATTGTTTGAGATATTGTTTATTTTACTTAGTTTTAACGATAAATAGGCAAGGTTCTCCACCATCTTAACCTCAAAATAATTTATTGTTTACAGGCCTACCGAAAAGGCAAAACGGAACGGGCAAAACGGACCACGTGGTCCGTTTTACCTTTAATACAGTTTGTTTGTGATTATACTTAAATAATTTGATATTTAAATAGGTATTTTCATTTCAGATGGTTAACAACTATAAAAGAAAGTCGGAACGACAATCTTGGCGTGAGGAGGACATGAAAAATGCCATTGAAAAAGTAGCTACGCGCAAAATGGGGCTTAACAAAGTGGCTGCCACATTTAATGTTCCAAAGACTACATTAATACGAAGACTTACCAAATATGAAAGAAGAACATTCGAAAGAAAAGCAAAGACTCATCTAGCGAAGATGAAGAAGACGTACGATGTTTCTATTGCTCTCATTTCTTTTCTGAATCGACAGAAGGCTGGGTTCAGTGCCCCGCCCCGTTCTTTGTGGGCACACTGTAGTTGTGCCGGTGTCGAAGACGATGATGAAGATGTTAGATTTTTTTGCGAAAGGTGTGACGATGAATAAATAGTAGAGATTTTTTTTTTTGTTCTTATGTTGCCATAGGTCCATTTTGCCTCCATGCCTGGTTCGTTTTACCTTCACGTGTAGGCAGAATGGACCAAACCGAGGGTTTTGGAAATCATCCAATATCTTCTGTATATGTGATTTAATTCAAGTGTCCCTTAATAATAAGTTTGATTAATAAATGTTCAATTATATAATAACAAAGAAAGAAGAATAAAGATATAATTTTTTGTGTTACATTGATTTTTTCTTAAGTGGTCCGTATTACCTTCGCTTCCCCTATGACAAATAATTAATGCGGCCAAATGGGATTCAAAAAGAAATGTATTATCTATCTGTTAGGAATCTTACCAATTCGATAACGACAAAACTACTAATAAATAAGGTTTATTTTTGCTGAAATCAAATAGAAACCGCTCGCAACAAAGAAACATAATGTCGGAGTTTTGCCGCGAAAGTGAAAAATGGCGTTGTTGATTTTGCATAATTTTCGAAAACCTGTGATTCTTCGAGTCTTAATGTGTAATAATGGTGGATTATTTACTGTAAATACTTAGTAAACGTGCACGTGTAGGTAAATCATACGAAGTTGAAAAACGTGATATTCGCCTTCGCTCCTAAACTCCAATAGAAGTTCTAGTAAAGCTCCTACCACTTAACTAGGTCATGACTTGACTATGACTGAACCTTGACTCTTTTACTTGACTTTGACTGTGACTAGGAATTTTAATATAAAATACACTTGAATTTATATTATACTAGCGATCCGCCCCGGCTTCGCCCGGGTGTGATAAATGAAGAACCGCTCGACCGATTTTGTGCAAACTTCACATAAACCATCTACTAAATAGTCCGAACAAAGCCTAAACATTTAGTTTGGATAGGTGAGCCCGTTCTTGAGTTATAAAATTACAACGAAAAGTGGCATTGATTTATATATATAGAAAGATTATTACTTGACACTGGCTAAATGCACAAGATTGCGAAACCAAAATCTAAAGAAAAAAGAAACATAATGTCTGATACCGATCACAGTTACGTTCAAGGCAACACATTTAAAAAACATACCGTGCATGAAACATTAAGGCACACAATTGAAATTCCCTGTTTCACTGAGTACGAAGTCGGAAGATTCGCCATTCACAGAAATAAATGTCACAAAAAATGTCAACCATGTCATTCTCAAATTCAATTACATTGCTAAAATTATTACTTTAATATTAATAAGATATATATTTAGCTTAAGAAAAATAATAAATAAAGAGTATAATAATAAAAACGCAGGGGCTGTTTTGTGGCGAAACGTCGGTGAGTGGCGACACCGCGTACCCCGAGACACTCCCTGGGGCTAAGTGAGACCCCTGACCCTCGGCTTGCCTTAATTGGCCGTCCGAGGGTGGAGACGCAAGAGCTAAGTTTCTAAGCTCCAAGGGTGGAAGTGATAAAGGGCATAACGTCGGGAGTAGCGTTTAGTGAAACTGCAGCAACACCTCTCAACACCTTTTAGCTATCCACACCAACGTTGCTCCTTATGTCGCCTATGCAGGCGGCCCTTATGGGGAGCCCGTTCAGTGGGTGGCGAGTCACCACCTGCCTACATATTTTTAAATGAGGCGGAATTGACAGGTGCCGTAGTCTCATGCCATAATCCAGATATTATATAAACCATTAAATATACAATGCAATAATCTTAAATTTTTACTCGCATTAGTCACAGTTATTGTCAACCCAATATCATCCATCCCCCAGTCCATAGTTAATAATATATAATTATATTGTAAAGGCGTGTGCAAGCATAAAACGGCATCAACTTCTAACGAAGAGATGTATGTCGTATGTTTGGACACGCCTGATATGTTATTATTAAAATGTAATTATACCAAAGGGCCTCTTAGCATTGGCTACCGCTCCGCTAATGCCTTACAAAGGTCCGGGCACAGACTCGTGAGATTGAAAAATAAATACTTGGATAATAATAATTTTTATTCACACAAGATTCTTACAAGTCATGTTTATGAAGCCAGTGGCCCCAGATGTAGTTAAAAACTGTGTTTCAGGGACCAGTGTCTTCTCCCATTTGTGGCTCAATTGCATGTCAATCTTACATGCTATTTACAAGATTTTTCTGCGTTTGTATGCGTGTATGTTTGTGTGTATGTGTGTGTTTTAATGTGGATGATGTGTGCATTTGCGTGACTGTATGTAAATACTACTTACACGTTACTTAGTATTCTTTCTACATCGTCATAGTCTAATTTGCTGAGCCAAGTATGTACATTGATACCGTTTTCTACTAATGATAAACTTCTGAGTTTCGGCTAGCTCTACATTAACGATAGATATAATTAATTCAAAGCAATTTCTGAAGTACCCAGCATAAGTAACTACGAGCAAGTTCTAGAAAAGCCAATTAAATGTATGTTGCTTTACCTAATTTTTTCTTGCATTGGTTTTCAAATATACACAAGGCATGTTTTTCAAACCTTCTCTAAAGGAGTTTTCTGAGATAAAATTCTAAGAGAAAATGTTTCTTAATAAAACTTGGATATAAACTTTAACATGTTCATTTGTTTTTTAGTAACACTATTTTTTCCGGTACCCATTTATTTTTCTCGATTTTCAATATTTTTTTTGATTTTTACTTGTTTTTACCAATTTTTTTTTAGCTCTGTTGTTGTTTTTTTCGTTGGTAAAAAATATTTTAAATAAATAAAAGGCTATTACCAGCTGCTAGCCTCAGTTATTATTTAACTGAGCCTATAACTGGGGTAAGCTGATCTTACTACCAAATAATACGGGTAAATAATTTGGGACCCATGTTGTCCCAGAGACAAATGTTAACTTTTACAATAATTGTTTTATCGTGAATGAACCCTAGAATATTTTGCGATTATCATTCCAATAATAAATTTGTAATATACATGGTTAAAATAATTCCAACATTTAGACTTTGAATAGAGTTAGTAGGCAACATTTTTATATGTCATAATTATCATTGTATTTGTAATTAATTTACTTAACAGACTTAGTAACGTAAATATGTAATTTCATTTTAAATTTTTTTATTTAAAAATAAAATAATAGTCGAAATTACCAAACAAAGTAAAAAAACATCAGGATTAAAAATAAGCCTCTCAGGACTTCCTCAAGATGGTGGAGTACACCGGGTGTTTGTCAGCAATAGTTTTTAGATTGCTGTAAGAGTCCCTTCTTCAATCGACTTAAAAAAAGGAGGTTCTCAATTCGACTGTATGTTTTTTTATGTATTTTACGCGACACCTCCGCCAATTATGAATTGATTTTGATGATTTTTTTAATGTCATTTTTGACAGTTTTCATGTCATTTTTGACAGTTGGTATGTCACATTTGACAGTTTTTTACAATTAAAGACGTCCATTTATGAATGTCCATGATACAGAATACGGCAGCTGGTCCTAATTATGATTTTCCGTTACGTTCTGCTTAACTGTTCACAGTTAAGTACTAAGCGGGCAAACCTTAGGAGAGCTATGCAATGTCACGTTAAACTTTAATGTTCGTCTATCAAAGTTCTCTAATGTACTGTAGATGGGCAGGCGTAACTAACGTTTTCTTTGGCAACACTTTCAAATTAAAGACGATTAATGACTTGACTATGACTGACTACTTGACTTTGACTGTGACTTGTGACTTGTGACTAAGACTTTTATTATGAAGAGTAGAAATTGTTAATATTTGTTTAATATTTCGACTGAAGGACTATGTATCCATGGTCATGAAATAATAAAAAAAAAAAAAAAAAAAAAGACGATTAACTTGTTGTCACCTCTTTTATATCCAAGGTTTTCAGATGCATCTAGTGTAACAATTTGTAAAAGAACATATATAAACACATATGCATAAATCTATATATTATTATGATTTAAATTGCTATATCCTGTCATAACTATTCAATATCGCTTTGATAAGTACTTAGTTCTTGTTATAATTTGCAAAACAGAACCACTTGTTGAAGTCATTCATAAAAATACTGTATTGTTATGTACCTAATAGCTGACCCGGTAAACTTCTTACCGCCAATAAATTTTTTCTTATTATTGTAAATAAAACAAATAGAAAGAAAGCTTGAAAGGTCGTCTACTCCTTGGTATAGTAAAAAAGTTTCTGCGTACTTCACATACATATTATTGTGGTCAAATATTTACAGTGCGTTCAGAAATCAATTTTGTGTCTAATCTTTGACAGGTACGAACAGTATGTATGAGAAAATAATATAGTTGTTTTAGTCCTTTCCTTGCAATTTCTTTATATTTTCTCACCTTACCTTTCTTTAACTACTACAAATATTTCAAATCCAAGATTAGGCAAATCGGTTCAGCCGAGTTTCTTGAGTTTTTGTGACACTAACAAACGTCAATTCATTTTTATATTTATATATATAATATGTATGATTCTGCCCATTAGAATCCGTATACAGTGAAAGTAATTAGGGATCGTAATATGTCCAATCCAAGACTATTTTGGAAATAATTCTATCGAGAAAACTTTCACTAAACATGTTTCTGGTTTTGGTATTTAGATAATATTCTGAGAATATATTGTCTAAATACGAAAGCTTTATCTTTACTAGATACTGATAACGGAATACGGATAGTTCTTATCGGCTCAAAAATTTGGTAAATGTCTAATTACACTTATATTTCATCTTTTTACTACAGGGATTAAATTTAATTATGATCATTGTCAACCAGTTATGAGCATAGACCTTCTAGTATGTCACCCCAGTCTCAGTACTACACGAAGCCGAGTCCCACCAGCGATAATTTTAATGGCTCATGTTGCTGCTGGACGACTACTGTTCTTTCTGCCTGTTCTCGGCTAACTTTAACAGTCCTGCTCAAGTTATCTGTACTCTGCTTTACGATTTGTACCACCGCACTATTTAACTTCAAAATTGCATCGCCCATGTCTTCAACTTTGAAGCGGCGTCTCATTTTCGAACTCAATCTTGAAGTTTGATGTCGGCTATGGCACGCTCTGTTTGCAGCTCTTTGTACTACTACAGTTGTATGCACAACGCAACAATGTATCTATGTCATGGTGGATTACGTTTAAACTTACGAGTAATCAAATTATCGAGATGTTTTTTAAAGATTTTTTGGTATATTTTATTGTTCAACTATTTCTAACAGTCGCATCGAAATGACATTTTGTATGTAGGTATATGTGTGATGCGGATGACAAAACTTTAATTTGACATCTTAGAGCTGATCTGATGATGGAGCAAGGAGATGAATGATGAAACTATTCAGTGGCTGCTAGTAAACCCTTCGAGGTTAACGTTTGTTTAACATTTATTTTGTAATTTTTGAAAAGAGTATCTTTTTTAACCACTTATGAAATATACAAGTATGTTATATAAAAGTCACTTAAACATAATTGCGTTACATTAAACTAAAATCTAAATTAATTCTTACCAAAAATAACTATAAAAACTATAAATAACACACATTTTATTAAACAATACGTATTACTTTAATTCTGAAAGTTAATAAAACAGAAAGAAAATAATGTTTTAGCTCAATAAATTTCTTTGTATTTTTAAGTATAACACGCACTCCTATATTTTTACCGACTTCCCAAACAAGGAGGAGGTACTCAAGTCGAAAAATTTCTAAATGTCATAGATTTAATTTTAATAAAACAAATTATATGCACAAATTATCCCCTTACTTTAATGAATTGGAGTATCTATTACCTTAGTTGTCATTAAATAAATAAAGTGGATTTACAACAAAACAAGCATCATAGCGTGAAGAAATAATCCTCACCTCAACGAAAATATTGTGAGATTTATTTTATCACGTTATATGAGGCCCAAAGGTGAAGTACACGTTGTCTGCCTTGTCGGACCAACCCATTTCCTTCGGACCTAAAAGCGATACAAAGAGGCACTTACCTCTCGCGTTGCCTTAAACTTTCATACGTATATTCTTATCCGTTCTGTGATAGCCCATTTTCACGGATTTAAGGAGAATTCTTTCGATATGACGACATGGGCGATGTAGATATGGCACAGATGGCAGACTTAGTTTGCGAGAAACCGCCTCGTTTTGAGACTTAAATATGCCGCAGAAGATTTATGCGATTTCCAAATATTGTTAACCTAATGTTAATTGTATAAGTAACTAGCTGTCCCGGCGACCTTCGTTCCGCCTTACAGTCAATGAATGTGCATATTTAGGAAGCCATACCCGGCATGCGTTACAATGTCACGTGACTATATTATTACAACCTTCATGTTTATGTTTGCCTAGTACTTTACCATATCCGAGTGACGTATGAGAAAGTGATATTTATACACCTATATAAAAAAAAATAAGTGACGTTCCTTAAAAGTATCCTATGTCCTTTCTCCTGGCTCTAAACTACCTCCCTGCCAATTTTCAGCTAAATCGGTTCAGTCGTTCTTGAGTTATAAGTGGAGTAACTAACACGACTTTCTTTTATATATATAGATATGTATAGACAAACTTTTATTTTTAATGCCTTTCTGTAATATTAATTTAGTGAGTCCCGATGGCCCCCTACACCTGATGTTTATTACGGTACGCGTGTTTCTGCGGCTAACTTTTTTTTTTATTCGCAGGCATTTTTTTTTACCTACTTCACAAAAAAGGAGGAGGTACTCAAGTCGAATGTATTTATATAAATATATATTTTGTTACCTTATAACTTCGTTCCACGTGAACTGATTTAGAATTATTATTTTTGGTAGATGTTGCTTTTCGTTTGGTCCCATTTAAATTTTATCAAGACCTGACTAGTAGTTTTTGAGCTATCCTCAATAAAGCGTATTCTGTGGACTACATTGACGATGTTCTCGTTTATAACCGACTTCAAAAGTTACCTCATAACTTCTTTCTTTGTGCGCCGATTTTGATGATTATTTTTTTATTCGAAAGCTAGTGCATTCCATTCCATTTAAATTTGGTCAAGATCTGATCAGTAGTTCTTTAAATAATGCGAGTTTAGTACATCTATTCTGATCAAAGTTCCGAAAATAAAGCGATGAAGTAGGTTACTTTAAGAAAAAAATAATTTTGTGTCGGTGTCACTTATGGGACGTAAGACTATAGATGTTATAAATGCTTTCGGATGGCTTCAGGTGCCCTGAAAAATTCTGACTGCAAGCAATAGATAGTGAACGTAGGTTTTGCGATTTTAGCATAAGGGAGCACCGAATCCCAGCAGTGGTAACGGGTTGATACTGATATTGATTATTGTGATAAATTGATGTTCTAGACTTACCTCAACAATGTATCGTAAGTGGCTGATGTAGACAGCCTCAGTATGTATCAACTCCTTTAAAACAGCTTGTTTCACCTCGTCTCGGTGAGAAATTTCTGAGAACAACAAGAAAACAACTGTTAAAAGTGGCATACATATAAATTAAAAAACATTAGGTATATAAATATAATTATACACTATATGAAAATACTCATTTAAAAATTACCCGACTGAATATATAATATAAAAAGATCCGCATGCATGAGAATTGTATTGATCAACATTAAAAAGTCAATACAATGATATGGTAGCATGGAGCTGGTCTGATGATGACGGAATATAACCATAGGGAATTCTAAACTAAACAAATCGAATTTTGGATTGTTTGATTCGTTTTGACAAGTTCTCTGGTTATATAACTTTTTTTATTTACAACTTGATAATAAAAAAAAACCTTTCAAAAATATGTTTTACTTGTTGTATGTATGAAAATTGAAATAAAATATCTTTGGTTGTACTGTTTGTGTTCGGGCTTGTTTTGATGTTATTAAAAGGTGACATGTTTAAAAGAGAAATAAAGAAGTATAAGTCTATTCCTCGCCATTTTTAATCGTTTTTCTGTCCACCAAAATGAGAGTATTTTGGTCAGAATCTAACGAAGATATTCGATACAATTAAAGATTTTTATAAAAAGAAAAATGTCAACAACATTCTTCGAAAAAACGTGACGTTTATGGAGCTAATGGTGTTAGTAAGAGTAACACAAAGTTGGTTTAAGCAGTCCAGGATTTTTTTATGGCAAAGAGAGCTGGTCTCTTTGTTACTGTTAAAGTCGAAGCCATTTATACAAAAGTAAAACAAATTCGAACTAATAATAGTTAAAACATAACTGAAAACAGACTGGGGATTGACAATAAAACAGTTTCGACCCATTTGAAAGAGCTTGGGTTTACCAAAAGCTCGATTGGGTGCCACACAAGCTCACTGAAAGAAACCTAATTACTAAGCTCATTTGCGATTCATAGAATGAGGCAAAACCCGGATTAAAACGCAATAAGGTGACGTTCATTATGAGCCTTTACCGCCGGGCAAAAGCGTCGTTTCGAATGCTGCTGCCAACAGCTAAGGTAACTCAAGAAATTAAGAATTATATACCATGTACTGCCAAGCGCACATATGTACCTATTCTTGCTCTACTCCACATGATAACAATGTTGTTATTGCACGTGGCGTGCTAGAGAATTGTTTATACTTATATTTATCTTAGAATAAGTGTTGTTTGAACTGTAATTTATTTTTTCTCTAAGTTCATACATTTATTTTTATTTTGTGTTAATTGAGAATAAAGTTGTGAGAATAAACTTGATTATCCACCATGTGCTTACAACGCATACCTCCTCTTTGCATTATGTAGCCCAAATAGGCACCGGCCTATGATGAGACCTTAGAAAACATGGTCATTGTTGGCAATACTGAAATGAAAAGAGGACGAGGCCGCACGATGGTCTCAACGAGTCAAAGAAATATAAAGGTGGTGCGGGCAACAATGGACCGGGATCGGTGTAAATAGATTGTTTAAAACGAGAAAAAATTGGCCACGATCTTCAATAATGAGGAACTAACTATAGAGAGAAAGAGAGAGAGAGAGAGAGAAATATCTAATTCCCATTCTAAACCCAGCCTACTTGATGCTTTCAAACTCACAAACACTTCCAACAGTCGTTAAGTCGTGTCTGGTGCTTTAAAGTGGTTGGAAGAGCATGATTTCCGGACTGCCCTTTAACGCAACCTTGCCAGTTAAGACAAACAAGCCAGAGCTTACCAGGAGGTGTAAGGACGCCAAAAAAATCTAACAAGTCCGTCTAATTCAGAAAGTTTGGCAGTCCTAACTGTACTGATATAACCCTGGGCGGAGAGGATTTCCGGTACACATCCGCGGGGTACGATAAGTTGGTATTGGTAAAAACATAACTTTAAGCGAAGGCATGCTCTGCATGCTATCTTTGTTTTTTTTGGTATCACTTCATTGGTTTTTCCGACTGCCAAAAAGGATTATGTTTTTCGCGCGTAACTTGATGTATGTCTTTGTATATATCTTAATTACCTTGTACCTTCCGAACGGCTAACGGATTTCGAAAGTTAATGTATCGTTATATTCATATTAACAAACTTATTGTCCTTAGATAGGTATTTGAAGAAAAAAACACAATAGCGGATTTTTGGCGCAAATAGTAAAAAAATAAAATTAACCAAATCTATTCGTAAGGGTATCAAAATTAAGGAAAATAAAAGAGTATTACATAAAATTGAATGAAGTAGGTTCACATTTATCGTAGTCGAAATGTTCAATGTTTTAGTACCTACATTGGCTTGTTGTAAATTAGTACAACAAGCCAATGTAGGTATGTATCTGGCAAGATAAAGTATGATGGGAACGCTACCCACTGGTAGTGGGCTTGAGCACTTGAGTTACCTATAAGCTCGATGTCTTGTAGGTAACTTAGTTCTTTGCTGTACATAGTTTAAGTTTAGTTTTAGGAATTATAGGCAATTGGCCCGAAATAGCATTGGATATTAAAAAAAAAAAAGATAAAGTTCGACAGACGCAACATGTCACGGACCCAAAATATCCCGGGGTGATAATTTATAACATCTGACTCTCATGAAAACTTTAATAGTAAAAATGGTTTCTGAAGAGTTTTAAAGTTGTTTTACCTCAATAATTGGGACGGCCCTGAAGGAAAGAAATAACTCCAAGTTATTATCATATTTATATTTTCTTTATAAAGTACGAATGAAATTTGGTTTAGTCGTGAATCCATGTTGTAAATAAAACTGACATAAGTTTGTATTACATGCCGCCTGCCTGACGTCAGCCCTCTTCTAGAATCTACTATAACCGAATATATCTATCTATAACTATTACAAATTTAACTTTCGCATTTGTAAGACCATCGCTTCAGCATAGACTTTATCTTCAGCCGCACCGTCACTTTCTATCAGGTGAAAAAGTGGTCATATTCTTGAAATTCAAGTATACGAAAATATATAGACTAGATTCTGTTAAGATATAGGTATTTTTTTGGTAATGCCGCTAAGACCTGTCGAAAAGGAAACCTTTTTAACATAAACGCTTTCACACTCACACCCTCAAGTAGAAAGATCTACCATCAATCACTAAATTGTGTTTCAGCAGCACTTCTCAAGACTCAATCCAAGCTCAGTGCGATTCCACCCTCGATCACATCGCAGCTTACCACAGACAAAATAACCAGTTGACTGTTATCTTTTCTCCTACACGAAAACAACGTGCCTTTTGAAGCATCAATTTATTAGTTGAAAGTGATCGTTTCACAATACTGACGCTGACAACTGTCGCATGGGCCAATCAAAAGCACGGATTAGTCTCACAAGCACACATTTTTTGCCGCACTCTACCCCTGCTGATGTATTAAATTTTAAAGAAAAATTTGCCTTATGATTTTATAATCTTTTGTTGTTGTTGTCTAAATTTACCCTATCAGAAATCGTAGTATCCTTGACAGGTCTTAAAAGGGTCGGACAGGTATCACACAATAGATGTTTACTCAGATCAAAACATGATCATATTTCAATACCTGTTAGGTTCGTAGCTACAACAAGAAATCCTTAAAATACACAATAGGTCTGCCCGTCACATGTCGAGACCTAATGGGTATCAGAACAAAATCTGTGGCTAAGTAAGTAGATACTTGTATTATGTAATATTGTAAGAATTGACGTATGTCAAGTTCAGTAGCTATATATCGTGTTACAAAAGCAAATAGAAGTCTAAAAATTCCGTTTACTAGTAGTAAGCTCGAACTTGCGCTTACATTTTGCCTTAAAGAGAAAAGCTCTATGAGCGCCTGGTGGAGGCGACGCGTGATCAAAATGCTGGCACTTGTTTGGCTCAACGTATTAGCATTGCAATTCAGAAAGGCAAGATGGGAAGGTTACCCACTGGTAGTGGGCTTGAGCACTTGAGTTACCTATAAACTCGATATCTTGTAGGTAACTTAGGTCTTTACTGTAATATAGTTTTAGTTTAGTTTTAGGAAATATAGGCAATTGATTCATTGATCAATTGATTATTGAGATATTGTCTATGGTAATGAAACTGTAAAAAAAAAATTTTTTTCTTAATAATAACAGTTTGATTTTGTATTTGTTGTTCTAGTAAAAGATATAATGGATGTTATACTTATGTTTCAGCGTTAAATGTATAGCTTTTTACTAGAACTAGTTTAGTTTTTAAATTAGACCCCGGGACAGAATAGTTCTACAAATTTGACGTGACTTGGGTATCCTATCAAATTGTTACTTACTAACAGTTTTTATCAAAAACGGTTTCATACTCTACTTTCAAAGTTCTTTTCAACAATACTCCTCACGAGTAGAATAATAAATAAAAAATGTTTTGACCCAAAGGCGAACGCACACCCAACTGAGCCAACGGGCAGTTCAAGTAGACAAGTGGCCGAATGTAAGAAGAAGGTTCTTGTCTAACACAATATTACATGTTATCTCATTTCAACGGACTGGGCCTTACAGACTAAAGTCGGGTACTTCCCGACGGATCATAGTATCGGATTTTCACATTAACCGATCATAACAGTTGTTCCCATCTGATCATAAGATCAGTTGCAACTAAAATAAATTATATATTGTTCTTCCCAACTGATCTTAAGATCCGTTGGGACTTCAGTAAATTATATATTGTTGTTCTCAACCGATCATGGGATCTGTTGGTACTTAAATAGGTACGTATTTTACATTCTCAATGGATCATAGAAATATTATGGTTTGATTCACCTTGTATTTTGTGAACATTACATTATCTATTTTTAATGTGGATACATATATTTTCGATAGCTTAGGTAGGCTACGATATATGTGGATTAAACTTTTCCTATTAAACTGCCAAATAATAAATGTAACAAATCGGATGAAATGCTGAAATATGGACATTTCAATGATGTTGCGCTCAATTGTGTCCCATATGATTTCTAATTAAGACGTCGACGTAGCCTATTGAACGCTTAAATGAACAAATAACACCTTGGAAGAACGCTAAATATAAAGGTATTTTTACTGGTTAAAAAGTGAGCCCCTTAACTTCTGCCGTCAATTAATGAGGCTAAGCCTGATTTTACAATGGCACGGTCTTCTATTCACGGTAATTAAGTAAATGGAAGGTGTGACTGGTCTCAGTTGTTAATCAATTTCCCTTTTAACTTCTGTTTGGGATTTATTATATACTGGTGAGTTAATTATCGCGGATCAGCAAGGAATTACGGATCTTAGAAAAAACGGGAGAAAAGTGCTTATTGTCGTTCTGTTTTTTATTTGATGGCTGTATGCATTAAGCAACAACTTGTTTACATCTTAATGTATCGAATCGACATATCAAGATTTTTTTGTATGAAATTTTAAAAATACTAGTTCCGTCCCGCAGTTTTACCCGCGTAAGTCCCGGACCCGCGGGAATTCTGGGATAAAAAGTAACCAATGTGCTTATCCAGTGTGTCAGCTACCTCGATACAAAATTTTATTAAAATTGGTTCAGCCGTTTGAGCGTGAAGACGTAACAAACATACAAAGATACTCACAAACTTTCGCCTTATTAGTGTAATTATACATTTTCATTAACAGATGGACACGTGTGTCCAATTGATACTTTGCAACGTTATTTTTATAAAACGACCACAGAAAAGAGATATACTTTATTCTCGTTTTTGTAAATGTTATAATGCATGACAAAAATTATAAGGACTGAAGGACATAATCATGGATGCTATTTTAGTTTAGCAAATGGCCAATAGTCTCAAGCAAGATTACTGTCCACTGGCGCAGTTGGGTGCGTGGTCAGCAGGTTCGATTCCCAGCTGATGCACAAGTTTTTGTGTTTCTAGTTCTGGTGTGATTATGTCTTGTGTTTGATGTGAATATTTCTGACACACACGACACAAGTCATCTAACGTAGTGTAAATAATAATAATCATAGAATCTTTATTTATCCGTAGACTGTGTGGGTACATACATCAGGTATATAGGTTAAGCTGTGAGTGGGTAGTATTCCCATCATTCTGGTGGCATTGTCTCTGAATTGCAATGCTAATACGTTGAGCCAAATAAGTGCCAGCATTTTGATCACGCGACGCCTTAACCAGGCAGAGTGCGATAGATTTTTGAAAATAGAATGAGCTTCCGGTCCCCACGAAGTGTCTCAACACCAAACGGCTCAAATATGTAACTGCTGAGGTTTCCATATTTTCACCGTTTGCGCTGATCTGCCGAAGTTGCCGCGACGCCAACTCCATTCTGTGTTTCAGGACGATGTGACGGAGCTAAAGTATATCGACACAAGTTGCATCCCACACTAAAGGCCGTCCCATTTTCCAAGGAGTTAAAGTCATGCCGTCGGGTCTTTTACCATCGCATCAGACCAATAGGTTCGAGATTGGCTGGATCGTTGGACAGATAATGTAGCCAGATAAAGGTAAATTCGGCCAGCACTTTGCTGGCACGAGAGGCCGTGGTGACCGAGCTGGTCAACAGCAGTACCACACTGACAGCTATGGGCAACATTGCTATGTTGCACCATGCACCCAAACGTAAGCATATAGCGAGGCGAAAAGCAGATGGATCTATAAGTGTATTAAAGAGGGAATGGCCTGCAGTGAAGCCTTGTCTCTCATACAGAGACTGTTAGAAGTCGAGCACGCTCTGTGACGCTAGGACACGTATTTAAAAGATGTTTCCGTGCTAGTTCACAATGCGGCCGATCCCACAGCCTCTGTGAGGATAGCCTCACTGGGAGCCCATCTTTTGGGCATGCCATCTCCCAGACGCTTCTGGCCTCAGTCAGATTACGTTACAAGTTTGTTAAGTTTGTGAACTTCCTTAAATTTTTTAACAGTACTTAGATTGTTTTTACTAAACATATTAACCGTAATGCAGCTAGTTACAGCTTGAGAATGTAATGGTAGCAGAACAATTACAGGTTAGGTTTGTGAACCTTCGAAAGTTCATGTCCGTTCATGTTACGTATCTATTTAATAAGTAAAAGGGTTTGTTTGCGGTTTGCGTGCGGTGCAGATTGCTTCAGAATGATGAATAAAAACCACTACGTAGTCGAAATTCTTAGCAACCATATTAATTTCTTAAACGCTTATATTGTTCACAAAATGTTGAACTGTCTTGAGACAGTTCGCGCACAGTATTTTCTCTTTAAGTTAACCAGCAGCGTACGATTTTTTTAAACTTAAGGCATCACCTGTTCTTGTGATAATTTTGTTACAATTGATATAAAACATTAAAAAATACTACAAAATAACTGTTTTCTATATCGGGCATTGTCTCCAACAAGTTCGTTCGAAAATACGGTGTTACCAGCTGAAAAATACGGTACATACGGTAAATAAGTACATTCTTCTTTGATTTTGCAATCACTGTGCATTTAGCCAATTTCAAGTAATACAATGATTCAAGTATAGGTATTACACATTTCGTAGAAGAAGTCCTAGTCACAAGAGACAATCAAAATTGTTTTAAGCTACTCGATAGGCAATCGTTTGTCCACAATCTCACCTGATGGAAAGGGATGATGTAGCCGAAATGTAGCATGTTTGCCGAAAATATCAATGGATTTTGACCCTATAGTGAAGAAAACATCTTATTTGTCAATATTAATATATTATACCTAATATGTGAATAGGTACCTTCTAGGCAAATAGCCCGGTATAGTAGATATATCTTCGGCCGCATCATCACTTTCCATCAGGTCGGATTGTGGTCAAATGCGGTATTGGGAATTCAAAAAACCGTAAACCTAATTCCGTGATCACAACTGTTACTACAATAACGTTCATAGACTACGGTAACAGCCAAGTCATTCATAATAACGATTCAAATGAAGGTAAACCGACCTAAATGACCTTTTGTAATGGCACTTCGACGGGACCAACACTTCATACAAATTTTAATTAAAAATACGACCTGCCTGCGTCATATGTATATTTATAATTGAGATAAATAAAGGTAGTGAAAAGTAAAGTCGATTTGTATAGTTTAGGCCAAGTGATATCACCTGGGTCAATAGAGTGTAATTATAAATTCCTTTTATTTGTGTATGAGTAGCTGTATCATCATCATCTTCTCAGCCGCGAGTAGTCCACTGCTGGATACAGGCCTCATGGTGATCAGATAAAATTATTTTTTTCTATATACTAACAATACGATAACTCAAAAACTACCGGTCAGATCTTAATCAAATTTCAATGGAATCATAAAAAGCACCAAATTTCAAATAAAAAAATCATCAAAATCGGATCAACTAATTAAATCGGTTAATAGACTATAACTATCAATAGTGTAAAAAATTACAATAATGGTACGAACCATTAACATTTTAAAAAAAAATTAAATAGCCGATTTGACGCGCGGGTAAAACCGTTGACGAGAGCAATTATTATATAATTACATTGTCAAACTCAGCACAATCTCAAGTGCTTTAAGTATTTTTAATGTGTAAATTGCTGTCGAAGAAACGCTTACAACAGAAAGGTTTAGAACAATCAGCCCGTTCAAGGAGCTCTTCACAGCACGATCATCTAACACGATTTCCATATCAAGCGGCCATCGATGACCTATTTTAGAATCGGCTCGAATTATTTATGTATAATTTGGTGAAATTTTTTGATAAATAAAATAGTTGAGTGGTTAAATTTTACAGCTCCCCGAAAACGCAAGGTTTATGGAACCTGGAAACGGTCCATAGCAGAAGTAACTGAATAACTAGTAATAATGAATGTCATCTGACTAAAAAACATGTATAATTGGGGTATTGCTTATTTCTTTGCCATATTTTCCGATAAATTCATTGTTTAAAGGTGCTTTATATCATGTTTGGCGAGCGGATGAATTGTATTTTAAATGTAAGCACATTTTTGGTGGAGTCGGAATTTTCCGAGCTCTCCGAGGTTCGGAATATTATTATATTTGTCATTTGTTCTATACAATGTTTTGAGAGGTAGAAACAACGAATATCCAGCGTGCATTTATTTTCAACCCACTTCAAAAATGGAGATTCTCAATTCGACTGCATGTTTTTTTTGTATGTATGTTACGAGATATCTCTGCCAATTATTATGAATCAATTTTGATGATTTTTTTTATGTTTGGTAGATTTTACTTCAGAGGTAGTCCCTTATAAATTTTATATTTTATATATATCTATTAACCAAAATGTAAGCAGTGAAGTCGGTTTTTTAAAGCTTTGCTTGCGTTTAATATTGAATAACGCACGATACATTCGGGGTATGACTTTAAACTTACGGGGTACCAAAAAACCCTATATTGTCAGTCAAAATATTGATCTAGCAAGAAAGGATATAGGTACTTAAAGTAAGCAGCTTAATGTAAAACAAATTGTATAAATTTTTGTAGGAATTACGTAAGTTAATGTCTATGGCCATTTACCATCTAACAACTAGACAAACTGTCAAACGTATGGTTGACATACCTCCAGTTCGCTCGAAACTATTTGCTTCTACGTTTACAATCCGTACAGCGAAGGAGTGGAAATCATTGCCTGCGTTTTTATTCCCCAAACTGTATAATCTAGATGTCTTCAAGTCTAGAATAAATAGGTATCTTCTAGGTAAGCATGTTACGTCTTCGGCTGTATCTTCACTTACTATCAGTTGAGATAGTAATCAAATGCTAGGCTATTTTGGATTATTACTGAAAATAAAATCTGTATGTTAATTGGTTTAATAGTTTTAAATCGTTCAACTAACACCCACTTTGTTTTCTTATATATATCTCTTATATAGTTAGTTATAATCATTTTCGTATTTTTAACATAATAACATTAAACATTTTATATTGAGTACCATTCCGAGGATAGTCAGATTTTTCCTCGACGTACGTCATCTATATTCATCGCGAAAAAATATTATGAATATCCCACTTAATATCCGCGATTCACGCTTGGATACTATGTTATATTGTTATAGAGAAAATTCTGTGTCACCACTGACAAAAAGAATGTTCTCTATGAAGATAAATATGATCTTAGTGTGAACTAAGGAGATGCAAAGACGAATAGAATCATCACTCCCTTCAGTAAGGTGGCCGACGTGGCTCATCAAAGTTATCCTTTTGCCGAGTTAGTATTTCTGGGGGATTTTAATGCCCGCCAACTATTTCAGAACATTGAACATGTTGAGATAGAGATGCGCAAGATAGCCTTGACGCACAACCTCACCCAGCTGGTCCAAGAGGCAACCAGGATACCGAAAGTTGATGTCCACACAGCTTGGACCTTACAAAAGACCCAGACCGCTACTCATTGTTGGTATCATCTTGGTAGCTTCAACTACTGTCTAGTGAAGTCTGTATCAGTCCATTCCCCGCCCAAATCCAGCCCAAAAGGCCCTCGACGGGTATGGCGTTGGCGATACTAGTCAGCTGATTGGATGAGATGCGTTTTATTCATCTTATCCATGGCAGCAAGTATGCTTTTCCTCCAGCGATCCCTCTCCATGCGCGGATGCTGTGGTAGATGTGCTAAGTCAAGGTATGGAATGCTTCATTTCATTCTCAGATATAACTCTGTCTAGCAAAGATCGCCCTTGGATTGGGGCCGAATGTGGTAGCGTAGTAGCGCTAAAACATGAGGCCTACACCGCTTCAGCTAACGCTCGAATTAGCCAATCTAAGGATATACGTGAAAAGAACAAAGCTGCCATATCTTAAATTCCGCTCCTTTATTGTATAGCCAAAGCTCAGCTGACCGCTAAGAAACTCGGTATCCTGGCAAAGGGTAGGTAGTACTTCACACCGGGTCAGCTTCTCAAATTAGATCAAGCTCAAGTCCGATCGTGTATAATTACTGGGGCCACCTCTGGGATGGTTCCACTGAGTAACAGCTTGAAGCTCTTGATCCCATCGACTGACGAGCAAAAAGACTCACTGGCGATTGGCGATAAGCTAGTTGAGTCCAAACTGCAGTCTCGTACACCGACGACGTTAAGTCGATAGCCTTATCGCTGGAGAATACTGAAAAATAATTGTATGACTGTTCGATATTTTTTAATTTGATTACTGGTTCAATCCTTACTATTTTTAATAATAAGAATTGAACCAGTACCAGTAAATTCCAAGCCATTTCTTTATGTTCCTTCACTTTATTAACTACAATAAGGCTCAGTTTATACAAGTAACCCTGTCTTTTACTACATAATATTATGTAATTTATTAATCAAAAACGTATTTACAACAAGGTGGACTATCCTTAATTAAAAAAAAGAGTCGTTAAATCCAGTCAACATTAAAAAAAAATTTAGTAAAAGCCACACTAACTCCCATACCAATATAGTTAACTATTTCATGTATAACTATATATATAACATTATATGACATTTTAAAGAACCCTATATCCTAAATAGCGTGTCAAAATTGTATTAAAATAAAAAGGAAAGAAGTTGTGGAAAAAAGTATTTTCGCCATTTATGTTTTTTGCGATTTCCCTAAAATCATCTTTTTGCTTTTACTACATTTGAGACTCAAATGTGTGTATTAATAATTCCTGTATGAGAGCTTCGGAGAAGGTATATGAATATATGTAATGAGTGGAAGTGTACTGTATTTTCAGGTTTTTTTTATGCTAGATATATAAGGATTTGGTCGCTATCTCACCTGATGAATAGTTTTGATGTGACCAATTTTTCTGTATTAAATAGATTTTGAGAGTGAATGAAACAATTTGTGCCAAAGAGTGGAAGGTTTTCCAAATAAAATGCTCTATAACTAATGATCAATTTATCATCATTGACGTTACAGGTGTCTAGAACAAACCAAAAGATCACACATACAAATATAGTTAATATGTATTATCTAATATATAAAATTCTCGTGTCACAGTTTTCGTTGCCATACTCCTCCGAAACGGCTTGACCGATTTTGATGAATTTTTTTGTGCTTATCCGGTATCTATGAGAATCGGCCAACATCTATTTTTCATCATCATCATCATCATCACTTTTCATCATTATCAATGCGGGTGAAACCGCGGGGCGCAGCTAGTATTCTTATATTTTTGTAATTGAAGTTCTTCATTTGTTTGAAGTTTAAAGGTGTTAGGACTTTTATATAAGTATTGTATTAAGATAAGTTATTACGATAACATAGGTTGTTAGAAAATATAGAAATCTTTTCTAATAACCTATTTATTACAAAGTATTTCTATATACTTACGGGAACATACGTTCCTTTTTTAGGTTTAATATGAATAACGTAAACCGGATTTTGAATGGGCATATTTCTCGTGTGGCGTGGTGTGGTAATATCGATTCTGGTAATAACAGTCAAAATAAAAAGTTGGTTACATAATTTTAGCCTAAAACTTGTCATCTCTAATGATCATTTACGTCTTACATTTATTTTCTCCGTACCAAAACAATAATTATATCTGGTTCAACTCGACCATTTTTGAGCGCTCCTTCTCTTATTCATTTTTCGGCATTTTTCATTTCTTTCCATGATGTTAATTACCTCCCATTCATCGCAAACTTCATCTTAGCTTATATCATCATCATCATCAGCCTATTTTTGTCCACTGCTGGATATAGGCCTCTCCTAATGAACGCCACTGAGCCCGATCTTCGGCTCTTCTCATCCAGTTTCTGCCGGCCTCCTTTCGCAGGTCGTCGCTCCACTTATATACTTACACTTATAGCTTATATATTATGTCTTATATACCGTCATTGGTGAGTAGTGCACAATCCTGCAGGGGGTTTAGAATTAACAACCGAAACAATACAGGCAACGCCATTGTTCTCAGATTTGCCCTGTTCAACGAAATAATGTATAATATTGTTTCAATTATTATGAACATACCTATAATTCTACAAAATAATATACTAGTTATTCGTTTTGCTTCTAAATTATGTGAAACTCACTGCCCTCGTCTTTGTTCCTAGAGCAGTAATATCTGGGAGTCTTCAAGTCTAGAGTGAATAGGTATCTTCTAGGTAAGCATGCTTCATCTTCGATCGCATCGTCGCTTTCCATCAGGTGTGATGTCGGCCAAATGCTTACCTATCTGGCATAAAGAAATTATAGTTGCAATCTAACAAAATATATAATTTTTTTACTAAGCTACTTGAATTGCGTAGTACCTATATATGTAAGTAGGGCGTTCGCAGAGTGAATATATTAAGGCGTTCGCTGATTGAAAGTGAAGCATAACTTTGCACTTAATTTTTTTTCAAATATGAATTTATTTTTCCTATTCCGAAAATAAATTCTGTCAAGTCAGTAATGAAGAATGAAGGCAAGTAGACACTTGAGCTCATGCATGTTACAAAAGCACTCCGAAAATGTCACAACCTTATATCACTTTTAATTTCGAGATTTCGAATTAACTTTCTTTTACGTATTTTGTGAGCCGGGAGCTAGGAACAACGAGCACAGGTTCGTCGTGGGCGAAGGTCACCGACCGACTGAGTGCAAAATAGTAAAGTAATAACGCTATCACTGCCATTCACTGCCGTACGTGTTTAACAGAGAAAGATATAGTGTACGCACGCAAGAACTAAACGGCGTAAGTGCAAAGTATGTTTTTGTCCATTTATACAAAAACTGTAATATATGCATATTTTCTTTCCTGCGTAAAGATTTTTAAAATTTCATACAAAAATAAGTGCTTATTATAATATATATATTTACCGTAAGATAATTATGTTACATTGAACTAAAAACGAATTTAAAACTAACGAAAAATAACTATAACTACATATAAATATGTACAACACTTAATCTAATAGACCGCTACCAGTTGGCAAAGTACCCAAAATGCTGGCAGCATTGCCACGTTGAATGGCAATGCTCAATCTCTGTCTAAAATATTTGCCAACATTTTGGTCACGAGTTGCTTCGACCAATTATTAGTTAACCTATTATTAGTTAATGTTGAATTAATCTCTCTGTTTCATTAGCACCCGTTCAACCTTTTAGCTTGGTTGACCAACAAACACATTCTGGTCTTGGTTGTGATTGTGTGATGTGAATGTTTCCGGAACCCGCGACGCAAGTCATCGAACTTGGTTTGGAGCTAAGAGTGTGAAAGGGTTTATGTTTAATACTTTAACAATTATATATCCATACATTCAAATGTTCTATATTATAAGGATTTCCGAGTTGATCATTATCTCGACCGTCGAGTCGCTACTTTTTATTGTCCCTCTTCTCAGAAACTCAATTTGTCAAAATGACCTAGTAGATAAATACAAATATGCCACAAATTACAGCTATATGTATATTGGTGTATATCTGTCAACGATTTTTATATCAATGGCGTTCCTAGCATTCATGCTTTCTAGGTCCTAGATGGGTACTTCCCAACGGATCATAGTATCGGATTTTCACATTAACCGATCATAACAGTTGTTCCCATCTGATCATAAGATCAGTTGCAACTAAAATAAATTATATATTATTCTTCCCAACTGATCATAAGATCCGTTGGGACTTCAGTAAATTATATATTGTTGTTCTCAACCGATCATAGGATCTGTTGGAACTTAAATAGGTACGTATTTTACATTCTCAATGGATCATAGAAATATTATGGTTTGATTCACCTTGTATTTTGTGAACATTACATTATCTATTTTTAATGTGGATACATATATTTTCGATAGCTTAGGTAGGCTACGATAATTGTGGATTAAACTTTTCCCATTATACTGCCAAATAATAAATGTAAATATATCAAACGTAGATAATTCCATAACATTTTATAAATTCATTTGAAATGTTCTATCCCATATGGGCCCCAAAGAGGCACTCATGAAAGTTAATGAATCTATTGCCAGATTCGCAAAATTACAGCCATCTCGAGAAGAACCTGGCAAGAAACTCGGCGGCGCATTTTTTTTCATTCATTTTTTTTTTTAAACATTCTTAATTTCTAATACATAATTTTCTTAACCTAGGTGTTATTATGGTAGTCGCTAGAAAGAGCCTGTGCAGTTTGCCTCCATGCATCCTTGTCATTAAAGATCAAATACATCGTCAAAGTAGTCCACAAAATAGGTATTATTGACGATATTTCAAGAACTACTGATCAGATCTTGATCAAATTTAAATGGGACCAATTAGAAAGCAACATCATTCAAACTGAAAAAAAAATTCGAATTCGGCTCACGTGGAGAGAAGTTATGAGGTAACACACGTAAAGAAAATACAGTCGACTTGAGTACCTCCTCCTTTTTTGGGAAGTCAGTAAAAAATAATATATTGGTAGGCCACAAAAGTCGCTGTTTTTTTACGGCGGTTGCGGTTTAGACGTTCAAAAACGGCTTTACATTTAAACCTAAAACTTACATATTATATCTGATATATACTGTCGTTGGACAACAAATACAGAAATCAAACAATTTCACGTAAAAAAAATATTTATAACATCAAAAGATTTCCTCTATTAGGCAAAATGTAGGCGCGAGCGACTAGTTCTGTAAATTTTTGATTTCGTATTCACAAACACTCACTCAAACTTCACACTCACAGCACCACACTTTGAGTGAAAATTCGTATAGTCTGTGCTAGAAACGTACATTTACATCACACACACAGTGGTTAAACCCAGAATAGGAGCACAAATTTCCCTTAAGGAGGAGAATTGTGCTCTTGCCTAGAATCAAACAAAACAAACAAACGCATTCACACTCACAGCCCCACACTAAGTTCAAATAATCGAATTGTGGGTGCTGGAAACATTCACATCGCACACACAAATATACCCAGAACCAGAAGCACAAATATCCCTTGGGAAGGAATTTGTGCTCCTGCCGGGAATCGAACCCAAGACCCATGGCGCAAAGAGCAGACACCTGTCCACTGTGCCAACTGGGTCGTCAATCAAAATCAGGACCCATGGCGTTGAAAAGAAGCACTTGCTAACTGCGCTAAATGAACTGTCAGTCATATTGTTAACATTTTAACTGTCAGAATGATGTTACATTTGGTATGTGTATATAAATAGACTAGCTGCGCCTCGAAATGTTTACCGTGTAAGTCCCGAACTCGCGGAAATTCCGTGAAAATGAGTAGCCAATGTCCTTTCCCAGGCTCTAGTCTATCTCCTCGGTCCTAAATTTCATCAAAATTGGTTTAGTGGTTGAGCGTAATAGATAGACAGAGTTACTTCCGCGTTTACAATATTAGTAGCGATATAATATATATGTACTATGTGAATATTCGCTGTTATTTTAAAGTCAAAATAGCCTTGTATTCCTTGGAAGATTGGGTAGGTATTACAGGTTCTTCTTTTGCATTAAAATCCAGCAACAACCATACTATTTAAACTTCGATTTAGTTAATATTATTATGTAATAATATTAATAATCACTTGATTGCCGTTTGTTGTAGAAGCATTATTCGCTGAAAGTTGGTAAATAATCATCTTTTTGACCAAAAAAAGCGGCACGTAACCAAAATGCAGTTCTTTCGGCTATTATTTCCGCCTCAGTAATGTAAGTTCTCAAAATTTTAGGCACTTACCAAACGGGGGGCAATTGGCGTTTACGGTGGCCTCCTTCTCCGCCCACATAAGGAGACATTTAGCGCTGTCATTGATTGCAATGGGCTCGTAGCCCGCCAGCGGTGGTATGCCATCGGAGTTCGAGAAATGTTCGAGTAGTCTCGATATCTCTTTTAAGTTCTGTGAAAGAAAAAAAATATATTAAAACTTAGAAACACCAGCAAATATATGAAAATGTAAAGACTAGGAACCGCCCCCGACGCCAAGTATATTTCGTTCGATAGGCGCATACGTTTTATCTTTACAGCGGCCTGGCCTTACGACTTGGGCACTTTATATATCAAGTCCCTAACATGTATTTAAGGTGGACACATTCACATCACACACATAATCTGTATCGCGATCTATGACTCCGCTAATTCGAACCCGCCTCCGGCTAAATGCAATTCTTGCCGCCAACCCTGACTGCGACATTATGTTTGATAAGTGGAAAAACCTGATTACAGTTTTTTTGACGTATTGTGAACACCTAATCGATCAATGGGACATTACTAGTAATAAGCGTGAATGCTAAATTATATTTTGTAGTATTTAATTTGTAAGAGTGACGTTGTAATTTTTAATTTATAGTTTGTAATATATACATATATATATATATATATATATATATATATATTTATTTATTAATGATAGATATGTGAGTTAAATGTAGCTGGTCAAAACCGTTTTATCTCAATAAATAAATAATCACAACCAGAACCAGAAACACAAATTGTCCTTGGGGAAGCCTTGTTCCCGCCGGGAATAGAACCCGATGCCCGTGCTTAGAAGACGAACGCTAACCAAACGAGTTTTGTAGTGTTATGAGACTTTTGCAGACCTGGGGGGAGTACCATACCATTTCTAGACGTTCAACCGCTATCATTACAAACAGCATTTAGATAGGCAATGTTTCCAGTCAAATTACAGGGCATAAAGACTTAAAACCTAGTATCTCACATACGCACCGTGCTTTGCCGTAGCTTGCACTTCTTTGTAATTATCAAGCGTGACGCTTACAATCAGGCGAAAGTCTTATTCGTTTCGTATTTCAATTACTTTTAAAAAAAATTCATGCATCACTCTTTCTGGAACTCATGCTTTTTTGCTAACCGTACAGACATTTTGTTATAATCATTGAAATGTTGATTTTTTTTTAATCTCGATAAGCAAGCCTTTAACCGCTATCTCACCCGATGGTAAGTGACAATGTGGTCGAAGATGGAGCATGCTTGCCTAGAAGATATCTGTTCACTCGAGATTTAAAGACTCCTAGATTGTACTTATCGAAAAACACAGACTAGGGCAAAGAATTCCATTCCTTAGCAGTACGTATAATAAATGTGGAAGCAAAACGCTTCGTACGCAGCCTTGGAATATCAACCATAAACCGATTTCAAGTGCATTATTGTCTGGTTGCCCGATGGTAAAAGGCAATTGAATTGAAGTGATTCGGCAGACATAACTAAATACAGGAAAAAATCGTTGTACTACTTAGAAACCGTCAGGATTACTACGATATCAAAATAAATACCGGTAAGAGAACATCTTATAAATTAGTAATTAAAGTTAGTTTAATTATTAACTAAATTAACAACATGTTAAAGTAATCAAATAATAATTGATTAACTTATGATATTATTTGTCAAGAATATAAGGTTAAAGTTGAAAATCTATAAAAAATATCGAAACACCAAATGTGTAGTAGATTTAATATTAAGTCATGTAAGACGACCCAGTTGGCGTAGTGGACACGTCTCCGCCCTCTGCGCCGTGTGTCCTGGGTTCGATTCCCGGCAGGAGCACAAATTCCTTCCCTTGAGATATTTGTGTTTCTGGTTCTGGGTGTAACTAATGTGTGTGTGATGTGAATTTTTCCGGCACCCACGATACAAGTCTTTGAACTTAGTGTGGGGCTGTGTATGTGAATAAGTTTTTTTTTAATGTGGGTAATAGTAAATATGTAGTCTACCTTCGAAAATGTAATAAAGTCAGTGTTCAACATACAGCTTGTTTTATTACAAAATGCACCAAAAAAGTACTTAACACCGAATGCAATACAAAAGTACGGAACACCAAAAGTTTTAAAGTAAGTACCTATTATTGTATTAATACTAGGATTGTGTCCAAGGCATGGTTTAAATGGTTGTAAATTTAAATAGGCCCACATTATAATAAACTAGCTGCGCCCCGCGGCTTTGCCCGCGTTAATCCCGGACCAGCCAGAATTCGGGGTTAAAAAGTAGCCTATGTCATTTCTCAGGCTCTAGACTATCTGTGTACCAAATTTCGTTTAAATCGGTTCAGTAGTTTTAGCGTGAAAGCGTAACAGACAGACAGAGTTACTTCCACATTTATAATATTAGTAAGGATTAGTAAGGATACCAAAAGTTGAAAATGTCTCACAAGTAGGCTTAACTGTTACTACAACATTGGAAAACTTGTTAGATTCATTTATTTTTTACCGACTTCCCAAAAAAGGAGGAGGTACTCAATTCGATTGTCTTTTTTCTTATTTTTTTATGTTTGTTACCTCATTACTTCTCTCCACGTGAGCCGATTTTGAATTTTTTTTAGTATGAAAGATGTTGCTTTCTTATTGGTCCCATTCAAATTTCATCAAAATCTGATCAGTAATTCTTGATATTTTGCGGACTACTTTGACGATGTTCTCGTTTAAAGACCGACTTCAAAAGTTACCTCATAACTTCTTTCGTTGTGAGCCGATTTTGACGATTCTTTTTTATTTGAAAGCTGGCGCTTTTCATGTGGTCCCATTGAAATTTGATTAAGATCTGATTTTTAGTTTTTGAGTTATAGTCAATAATGCGTGTTTAATACATTAAATCTGATCAAGGTTCCGAAGATAAAACGGTGAAGTCGGTTTTTTTAAGCTTTGCTTGCGATTAATTATTTAACGTAAATTGTTCGTCGAACTCCATATAAATAATTGATATCGAGTTCAGCGAAAAATGCATATAATCTGTTAATTTGCTACAGTGGCATCAAATGGTAATCTGTCTCGGGGCTACTAGGAATTTTATGTTTTCGAATAAAATAATTAAATTTTAATGAATATTGGATATCGGATTGTTTCGTATATCTGTTATGATATTATGTTACTCTTGGGCATCTACCTGGTTTATTATAACTTTACATACCTACTGGGTTTTTTCTGGTATCTAATTTCATTCTGGGTATCTAATTTCATCAAGTTCATCAACAACGTTTTGCTTCTACGTTCATCATCCGTACAGCGAAGGAGTGGAACTCATTGCCTGCGTCTTTGTTTCCTGAACGGTATAATCTGGGTGTCTTCAAGTCTAGAGTGAATAGGTACCTTCTAGGCAAGCATGTTCCATCTTTGGCCGCATCGTCACTTTCCATCAGGTGAGATAGCGGTCAAATGCTTGCCTATCCAGTATAAAAAAAAAAAAAACAACCTCGTCATTAACAAACATTTTTACTATCTTTTAATATTATCTAAAATTTACATTCCTTTTAGTGTTATTGAAATGAGAAGACACGAATGTTGTCAAAATCAATAAGTGGTTAAGTCCTGTGGGTTATTTTCACGCATGCAAAATCTTTAGATAATTAATTAATCAAAGACATAATAATGAATGTAAAAGCAACTTTGCTCAGACACTTTATTTACGTCACATGTGTGAAATCGCCCATCAACTGTAAATTGTTCTGTTATACCTACCCACTAAATATGCTTGGGCCGATCATTCAAGTTATTTGTGCATGGGATACCAATCACAATACAGGCTTAGTATAGGTAACTTAATTAGGAGTTAGTTAGGACCATTATGGATCATTGAATGATCCTTAATAATGATAATTGAATCGGTTCTATTTTCATTAGCTCAGTTAAATGCTCGCGAGGCATATTAATTCCAGCTTGTCTTATATTAACAACTACGCAAAACATGTAAATTATTGTTTGTCAAGATGTTTCTCTACTATAATTATGATACTGTAAAAAAAAAACGAATTTTGTTTGTATAAATGTTGGTTCATGGTGGGTAGTATCACACCATTTGCAGAATTGCACCTGCGTATTCCAGGTCTAGTGTGTTTACCAGCTTCGATCACATCGTCACTTACCATCAGGTGAGATAGTGGTCAAACACTAGCCTATCACAAACAAAAAAAAAAAAAATTCAACCGCTAGAAGTGGAGTACAGACATTACTGTATTTTGTATTGAAGGGAAATGTTTGAAATTACGGGGCACCAATAGGTATATCAGGATGACGAGCCAGTGCCATACCGCGCAGCACTTTGATCCATATAAGTTCAAGACTCTGGGTGGCACTGAACTGTATTAGGCATGTGTGACGCTTACCATCAGGCGAGTGACTTGCTCGTCTCTTTCCTCCGTTGTTTATCTGGTACATTTCAGTGCTAAGGAATTACGCGTTCTAGTTCCCCCATCCCCATTATATCATCGGACAAGCCGACAAACTGCTAAGTGACACTGGTAAAAATGGAATTCCTTGCTTGTGTCCGAGTTTCCTGATGAAGTATAAGTACCTGGGTGACCGAGTTTTGCTCGGTTTTTTTGTAAAAATGAAACCTAGCTGGCTCGATTTATCGCCCCCAAAACCCCCTATATAAAAATCGTTGGAGCCGTTTCCGAGATTCAGATTATATTATATAGGTATACTTAAATTGCTCGTTTAAAGGTATTAGATAGATAGATATGGGAGTCTTCAAGAGGCATACGCATCGTCAATTACCAACAGGTGAGGTAGTGGTCAAATGCCTATACAGAATAAAAAAAACAAGCATTTGGCCACTAACTCACCTGATGGACGCATGCTTGTTGTAAAGACACCCATTAATTCTAGAAGACCCCCAGATTATTCTGTTTTAGGAATACAGACGCGAGCAGTGAGTTCCACTCCTTTGCTGTACCGATGATGTACTATCACGCCCTTATAAAAGGGCAGTTCGGCGCTAACCAAAAGACAAGGTCGCCTAACTACGCAGGGACAGCGAAACAACGTCATAACACGTATTGCAGTCGTAAAAATGTATCTGACACACCTACAAGTCGTTTATTGTTTACATCAATGAAACACTGAAATGTTACTTGCTTCTACCTTACAAACCGTAGATTTGTCTCCTATCTGGAAAGTTTCTACGTATTAATAATTTTAACATCATAAAAATTTATCACCACCATTTAAATAATTTTTTAAATGAGTTGCTAATTGAACTGCTCGTTGGCTTTTTTGGGTGGCGTTCGTCTTCTAATCAGGGGTATCGGGTTCGATTCCCGGCTGAAACAGTGAAATGTTTGAGTGAAAAGTTTTCTCCCCAAAGAAAATTTGTGTTTCTGATTCTGGTTGTGAATGTGTGTGCGATGTGAATGTTTCCGGCACCCTCGAGACAAGTCGAACTTAGTGTTATAATTCAAAAGGGCTATGTTTATAATTCAAAATTAAAAGGATACACAGTTATAGGAATCAAATTTTGTGTCTGAAGGTAACAATAATTGTATAAGATAGAATAATTGTTTTAATAGAAATTAGATTAGAATTTGATTGCTAATTGACTTCCAAAAACGAGAAAGAACCATACCCTTTCCAGGCATTGGACGGATTATTGCTTGATTTTCCCTTTTTTTGTTATAACATTTGTGTTTGATTGTCAGCTGATACAGCATCTCATTCCCTCAAGCGATTAACGGCAATAGTGGGAGTGAAATAGCATTACAGCTCTCGCCCATGCCAGATGTTTTCTATATTCAATCGGGTTATCTCCTCTGCTTACGTAAACAAGACGCTGACTACTTAGTCATTGTAACATACTTTGGTTTCATTGACCTAGGTAACTGGGTACAAGGTAACCCAAGGCCACCTCATAGGCTGCATGTTTAACTAATGTTTACCCCCGCAGAGCTAAATGTGGTAAACCCAGCTCTGCGGGGTGGTAAATACGATACGTAACTTCAAAATATTATGTAACTAGCTGTGCCCCGAGGCTTCGCCCCCCTTTATCAAGTTACCCTATGTGTTAATCTTAGGTAAAAGCGTGTACATTCCAAATTTAATCGGAATCCGTTCAGACATTACAGTGTGAAGAGGGAACAAACATACTTACACACTAACACACTTACACATTTTTAGCTGACTTCAAAAAAGGAGGAGGTTCTATGTTCGGCTGTATGTATTTTTTTATATATGTTCATCGATTTCTTCCTATTTGTGGACCCATTCTCGTAACCGATATAGTAAGTCAAAAATTCTGAATGTCCGCTTAATTATTATAAAAGCATTTAGGTATTGGATCGAACGCATGTATAAGCTTTTTAAAAAATCTCTGATACAGACATTAATCAATTAGCTTAATATACGTTTATATTATATAAATAATAATGAACTCAGATATCATCGGATATTGGAAAAGCGCTTTAAAAGGCATGGGACAAACCAAATCTAGTATTTACTTTTAGAGATAAAGAAGTCTGAGAAATGATCTATACTTACATTATAAAGAGGTAAAGTTTGTTTGTTTCTTTGTAAAAGGTAATCTCTGAATCCATTGATCTGATTATGAGATTGTTTTTAGTAATCAACAGGTAGACTATCCCAGAATGTCTAGGCTATGTTTTATTGGGATAATAGTTCGTTTTCAGCTCGAAATAACAATGGTTATTGATTATCGGCCAAACGATTTTCGGCGAGAAGGCAGGATCCCATCTAGAATGTATATTTAGCCCAGATTTCTGATGTAGTTTTTCTTAAAAAGATTTTTAAGTTTCGCCATAAACTGCCCAGATTTACTCAATAAAATCAGCTTTTACCTGCATACCCAACAGAACTTATAGGAACAGTCCTCTCTTCTCACTTCCACATGCTTCTACCAATTGCAGAATAGCTTTGCCTACCGCGCATGTAAAATGTTTGGTGATATATCTAAGGACAAAGTCGACATTGACCTTTTTCACACTAGTATACCAACAATGAGGCGTATAGTTGGCGATACTTTTTTAAACTATATTTTTAGTTCTTTGGATTAAACTCATATTTGATTGTTAGTGAGTGCAGTTCATTTGAATGTCTATTTGTTCCCAGTGAATATTCATCGCTGGTAATAAACAACTACGCAATTTAATTATTTTTTAAGTAAGAGCAAAAGCACCAATAATATTTTTCATTTCCTACATGTTTTGTTAGATTCCATAACTATAAGTGGAGACTTGTTATGAACTCTTTGTTCTATATTTAAATTGCAATATTAAGTTACTATAGTTGTAAGTCTTCCTGTCTAATAAAAAAACAATAAACAATCCAGAATTTAGAATTTCATTAGTTCGAATCCTGCGCGGCATTGCAATAAGCTCCTAATTTTGATATATTTATAGATGACAACTCAGTAAATGTTTCAATGTTATATCCGGCTTAAAACACGTTATAAAATTCGACTTACTTTGAATTTGATATCCTGATGAAGAACTACTAATTTGTCCGAAACTAGACGACTACAAAGTAAGTCAAAATTTTTTACGTGTTTTAAGCCGGATATAACATTGAAACATAATGTGTAATACTAATTTTTGTTTAAACTTTAAAACTCTGTAAATATCTCAAGTCACGAGTTCCCTGAACGGTACAATCTGGCTGTCTCCAAGTGAAGTGTGAATAAACATAATCGCCATCACACTCACAGCCCCACACTATGTTCGATGGTTTGTGTCTTGGGTGCCGGAAAAATTCACATCACACACAATCACAACCAGAACCAGAAACACAAGTTTCCTTGAGGATAATACTTGTGTTTCCGCCGGGAATCTAACCCGATGCTTAGAAGGCGAACGTTCACCCAAATTAGCGGGCAGTTCAGGTAGCACCTTCACCAATAAGTACCTTCTAGGCAAGCACGTTCCATCTTTGACCAAATCGTCACTTCCCATTAGGTGAGATAGTGGTCTAATGCTTACTTATTCAGCATAAAAAATAAAACTATTGCAACATTTTCTTCTCGTCCTGTCCCTGGAATATTTTTAGTTGCAGTATTTCTAGAAGGTCAATCTATTTTGTTAGTGTTTCAGTTCCTTTCATTACGATTTTAAATTAAAAAGGTTGCAATACGGATTTTTTGCTCCGGTCAACTTCATCCTATTGAATATGTTACAAAGAAACTTCGCCTTTTACACGAATCCTTAGAAACTTCTTTGAGAAAGCAGTTTCTTAGAATTCATGCTTTTGAACACTGCTTATATACATCATTAGTTGAAATTGCCCTTAAAATAATATTTCTAAAACCCGTTTGAGGAAATTTTTACATCGCTTTATTTTAGTAGGTTTAAATATTTAAATTCATAACAGTAGGAGTTCTGATGGACTTGGATTCTCATTAACAGAACATAGCGTACTATAATATAGAGGCCATAGCTGATTTATTCAGTATAAACTCTCACATCTTCCGATATATGTGGAAAATATTGGATAGCAGACATATGTAGCGCCACGGGAATTTAAAAATTTAAACGTTTTGTTTAATTGAACAATTCTAAACAATTATACATATTTAGATTTTATTGTATGTATATTATATATAGGATTTCACTCACGGGTGTTTACACCCCGAGACGCCGGACGGTCTACGCGCGTACACGACTGATGAAGGAGCACCGACGGTTCCAAAACTAGTCTCGTAGCAATGCGAAAAAGTTACCGTGAGTGAAATCGTATAAATCCTTTACATTTAAACATATTACAGGTTTTTACATTTTTGATCGGACTCGGGTAATCACAGGGTTCTTTGGAAAGTCCGCCTTGGGTAGAAATACTAGCCTGAATCGGTGTTTCCTGACGAATACAATATAGGCCTTCAAGTCACGAGTGAATAGGGATCTTGTAGGCAACCTTACTCAGTCGTCGACCACATCTTCGTTTACTATCAGGTGAGATGGTGGTCATAAGTTTATCTATCTAGAATTTAAAAAATCTACACCTGCCAGTAATTAAATCACTAAGCAGTCTTTTACAAATATTGCTATATTTCTGATTAACAGAAAATGTTTCTAATAAAGCATAAAACCGCTTTCTCACTCACAACTCCACATTAACTTCGATGACTTGTACCTGGGGTGCCGGAAACATTCACGCCACACACATAATCATAACCAGAACGGGAAACACTTGTGCTCCCGCCGAGAATCGAACCCGAAACTCCTGCTTAGTAGGCGAACGTGCACTTAACTAAGTAAGCCAACCGGCAAAAAAGAGAATAACAACTTAGGGTGACGAGCGCAATGCATTGTTGAGCAAGATTTAGAATTGTTGAAGTTCACTGTAACTTTAGTCCGTCGCGGCAAGAGTTGCTATTTATTTATATATCTTCTCTTATATATAAAAATTAATTGCTGTTCGTTAGTCTCGCTAAAACTCGAGAGTGGCTGAACCGATTTGGCTAATTTTGATCTTGAAATATTTCAGGGAAGGTTTAAAGGTGAGAAAATACAAAGAAATTGCAATAAAATTAGTAAAAAGTAGTATTTTATTTTCCCATACAAACTGTTCGTACCTGTCAAACAGGAGATGTTTCTGAATATTTGACCACAGACAATTGGCGGTATGAAGTTCGCCGGGTCAACTAATCTTTGCATAAATATTTACTAGCACTATAATTAATCACGTCTCGGTGTAAAGGCCGTATGAAAAACTTTTAAACCAACGCTCGCATGTTAGAGTTTTTAAATAAAATATTTAACATTTCTACGATTCAAGTCCAGTCGAAATCCCGTCCTGCCCTCACCATGTTAAATTTAAATTTCATGCTTATTTTTGTTAATACTGCAACATTCAGTAATTATTTCTACAGATGTTTATTTTTTTGTTCCTCCAACGTAGGGAAGTTTTTAAAGCGGGTTCGTACCTCCAGCTCACCCGAAGCGTTTCGCTTCTGCGTTAATCATCCGTACAGCGTAGGAGTGGAACTCATAGCCTGCGTCTGTTGAGTTATAAATAGTGTAACTAACACGACTTTCCTTTATATATATATAATATATACTAGCTGTCCCGGCGACCTTCGTTCCGCCTAACAGTCAATGAATGTGCATATTTAGGAAGCCATACCCGGCATGCGTTACAATGTTACGTGACTATATTATTACAACCTTCATGTTTATGTTTGCCTAGTACTTTACCAAATCCGAGTGACGTATGAGAAAATGGAAAGCATGTCGAAATGTAAAAAAAAAATTTAAAGAAATGTACGTTCTTAAAAAGTATCCTATGTCCTTCTCCTGGCTCTAAACTACCTCCCTGCCAATTTTCAGCTAAATCGGTTCAGCCGTTCTTGAGTTATAAGTGGAGTAACTGACACGACTTTCTTTTATATATATAGACTAGCTGCGCCCCGCGGTTTCACCCGCGTTGATAATGATGACAAGATATGATGATGATGATGAAAAATAGATGTTGGCCGATTCTCATAGATACCGGATAAGCACAAAAAATTTCATCAAAATCGGTCAAGCCGTTTCGGAGGAGTATAGCAACGAAAACTGTGACACGAGAATTTTATATATTAGATTTAAATTAAGACCCTAGAGTATGAAGAACTACTTTCATTCTGAAGCGCAAAGAACAGCTTATTTATGACTCGTAGATTGATGTTAATAAAGGTAATTTTAGTATATTTAGTTATATTAACATTTTATCAAAGGTAAAATATTATTTATTAACTTAAAAAATGTAATAAGCATTTCCATCCAACTGATGGTCTGCAGTAGGATTATATCGATAAACTTGAAAAGGACCCCGTAAAAGTCTTTTGCAGCTAGTCCACGGTACGATTGCAATGTCCCTCTGCTGCTATGGCTTGGTTAATTTATTTTTACGCTATTTCAGAAAGGATTTCTAAGGAAGTGGTAACGTTTTCTTTTTGCAACAAAAAACCACAAAGAGTTTTGGCGCGAAACTGGAAATGACTTTGATGTAGGTAGTACAATAAAATAATCAATTAAATTGACTGTACTAGTGAGACTTTGTGTCATGAGTTCAATTAATGGCGGTTGATTGTACTGCTGAGACAATTTGTTCCCAGAAGTTCAGTATTATATTCCAAAATGTTGTAATGGTGGATTATTTACTATTAATAGTTCGTAAACTTTCATGAGTGTAGGCAAATCATACAAAGTTGACTACGTTATTTTCGCTTTTGCTCCAAAACTCCAATAACAGTTTTTGTAAAGTTTCTTACATTCTACTAAAGCTTGATTAGACTATTACTGGACCATGACTCTTTTCTTGAATTTGACTGTGACTGGTGACTAGGAATGACTAAATGCACATGCGGAGCCAAATATTTTAAAAACAACCACAGTTTGAAATTGTTTATATGGCCAGTGACCACACCTTAAAACAGCAATAGCTCTGACTATTTTGTTGGTCAATCTGCTCGAGCTTCCGTAAATATTTATCAGGCCTGCGTTGTTTACCGGCGCTTACATGCCTACCACGGTCACTGGTATATTGACCTTCTTTGCCGTGGCCTTTCGTTTTGGCATTTCGGCACTCAATGAACTGGCTGCTGCTATAACTGTAGGGATTTAGTATTATGTAGTAGGTGATCGTTCAGTGCCTACAACTTCAGTTGATTTGTTTAACAATTTTCATCATAAACTTTAATTTAATTTTAATAATTAAGAACAAAACAGTGTGCAAGGCACAAGCTTAATGCTATGAAGCATTATATACCAGCTTTCCTTGGCATGTACGAAAAGTGTTTGGACGTGCAGCTAAAAGATACGCGTAGGTATATAAAAAAAATTGATTCTAGAATAAACTAGAACAAATAATTTGAAAAATCATTATATATATATTAAAATAAATACAATATACAAAACTATATACTACATGTATGTATAACTATATATAATCAGAATACCTACATAAGATATTGATATTCTTGAACTCGTTCAGGATAAATATTATGAAAAAAATAGGGAAGAGAAGACTGACAAGAAACCGTCTTTGTTCCTCGAACGGCACAATCTGGGTGTCTTCAAGTCTAGAGTAAATAGGTGGCTTCTAGACAAGCATGTTCCATCTTCGACCGCATTGTCACTTTCCATCAGGTGAGATAGCAGTCAAATGCTTGCATATCCAGCATAAAAAAAGTTTAACTGGCACTTAGCCGGTTATACTTGAACATATCGTGAATATCGCGTGTTTCTGATTAGGCCTATCTTCAGTAATGCAGAAAACATCATACATTATATAGAAGATGGGGGAAGTATTTCCTCGAAGTTGTAAATTTGCCGTTGTCAATTTTGTATTCTTTTACAAAACTTTTTTTTGATGCTAGATTAAAATCATTTGAACAATATATCAACTGATGGAAACTGAAGGTGTGGCCGGAGATGTAACATGCTTACCTATATCAATAACCATATATTTTATCATGATGTTACCTTCAACGAAAGCCTTTTGTAGAGTTCGGGAAATGTTCACAGGATCGCGAGGTGCCCTTTTACGAATGATCTCTCTTTATAGCCAATAAAGCACTGACTACTACTAGCTATCTATTTGACATTCTGCATTACTTTTAACTTTAAAAGCAATGAGTGATTGCAACTATCACCAGGACACAGGCACAAAAGTACACACTATAAAGGAAGTGTCTGAGTGCCTTCACCGAATGGACAGGCACTTTATCTTTAAATTGACAAAGGTTAGAGATAATCCTGGACATCCAAAGGCTTTTAAAGCCACTTTAAAAATGGAGTTTAGATCTAGTGCGCTAATAAAGACTAATCACTCATGGAATTCCAATTGCAAGGTGGAACTTCCAGCTCAGCAGGCCTGGCATGGCGGGCGGACACTTTCCCCTGGGAAGTAGATAAAAATCTTTTCCCCTTTGTAATTTTTTTTCGTCGCTCCGAGCATTGACGCACAGGTGAATGTATTATTCACGGTGGATAAGGACGGAAAACCCATGTCCCGTCGTTATGTCAAAATAGCCGAAGCGAGTCCATAAACAATTGATTTTCTAATAAGGTTGATTGAGTGGCATTTCGTAAATTTTAACTTTGGATAGTATCGATATTTATAAATAGTGCAAAAAAATACTATGGTGAGCTTTGTTAGAAACGTATTTTTCCCAGGAAAAATGAAATACAAGGCAATAGGTATCATAATTACGCTCTTCATAAACAAACGGGACAATATGTGTGCACTCGAAGAAGGTGCTAAAATTTACCGGAGAGCTTAAAATGGGAATCCTAATCATACCGAATTGGCGAAATGTAATTCTAGTAAATCCGCAACATCTTATTTTCTGTGATTTCGATGAAGACAAAATTAGCCCCACGTCCTACGAACGAGGATATATCCACCAAATCCAAATAAAGCTGTTTTCGTTGCGCCCATGTGATGAAGGGTATATATCTACGCCAAATGTCAAACATGGATGCTTTCTCTTTCAACAGCACAATTTAGTCTCTTGTCAGTGGATACAAACAGGGGATATATTTTTTATCCCTACGTTATGCTAGGGCTGTAGCAAAAGCCTTTTGTCTTAAGATCATGGCTAAGTATTATTCGCAGCCATTAAACCAGAAGACTACTGTAAACTCGACATATTAATAAGTATCAGTAATGACTCTTTGTTTACAGCCTCTCAAATATATTTGATGATTAACGTCAAACTAATATCTCAAACGCGCATATAACTACTATTTTTTTATATTATTACGTTGTTTTGTTTGATACGGAACGCCCGTTTTTTTAAATAAAATTATTGTCCGATGAAACCCTCTTGTACAGTAATCATATTATTTCTTCTTCTACTTTTTAATTATAGTTATCAATATTAATTATAATGATTATTGACTTTATATTTTAATAATTAAATAAATACTAATATTAGTAATAAGTACTTATTTAGATTTGCAATATTGCATTAGGATAATCCAGTTGACATTTAAAGTTTAAATAAATAAATTAATTAAATAGTTAACATGTATGCAGTAAACATACACGTATTGACTGCATACATAATTATACATAAACATTTTAGCAGTAAATGCGTTAGGTATGCAGTAAGAAGGAGCAGATATAATAATCAGCTGGTTAGCACACCAATGATTTTTGCTCTAAACTACCTGAACGAAAATCAACAAGCAGTTTGCTGAACAACATTCTTCATACTGCAGTACACATATTCCATAACTTACTAATGGACATAATATCCGGTGTGATAACGAGCGCAATTCAGTATAATTGATTTTCGATAGTGCCCGGCCGCATCTCAGGAGCTGCGTAATTACTTCGGCTTCAACAAGTTGTTACGTTAATCAACCACATAATACAGTAATTATTGGTCTAATTATGTTATCACTTAATGCACAACTAATGTATCCTCTACGTTTGATTAATTAGTGTGATGGCCATTTCTCGGTATGCTTTGATTACTATTGCGGACTGATAGTCTTATAAATAGATAGGCCTTAATAGACGGTAGGTAAATTAAGATAAAGTACTAAGATTATAAAACTATTTTAAATATTGCCATAAAGAAAATAAGAAGTAACTAGTGGCTGTGTGAGATCTAGCGTATTTTTTGAAATGGCTGATAAATGCTTTTTTCGTTTACAAACCCGCAATATCTACGCCATTTTCAATAATTTCTAAAAACTGAAACGACAATAAAAAAACAACGGGTTGCACTCCGGGTGTGCCGGCAGAAGTGAAAACTTGAACATCAACGTTGTAAACAGCAGGAGGATACATTTTGCCGCGCGGTAGAAAGAGTGGGGGATATTACCTTCTCTCCTTCGTCTTACGAATTTTCGATCAGGTCACGTGTCCAGACGCGAGTTTAACATTTTTTACCCATCCATCACCCACCCATCAAACCTGATCATAAAATTTCACAAGAATCGGTTGAGAAAAGCAACCTGTTGAGGAGAACGCGAACGGAGAGAAGCCGAAACGGGGACGCTTCGCTCGCTCTCCTAGCTCGGTCAACAACAAACGTTGTTGTTGTAGTTTGCGCGTCAGTTTCTTAACTCAATTTCTTATAAAATATCCAATAAACATTGTACACTTAATACAAGTGTAAAGTGTGTCAGGTAAATTTGTTCCAAGTGCTCATATAATGTTTAAATTTGAGTCACTCGTGTATGTTACGTGTACGTTACGATACACTAAATGTAACAACAATTTTGAACAACAGTTATTTATTATAGAGACGCTATCACTTGTCTTTACTAAATTAAAATGCAAGTTTCTAAACTATTACAAACAAAGATGTAGGTAATATAATGAATCAAATAGTAACCAGTAGTTGCTGAAGTCATCTCCGACCCTGATTTCCGAAGCCACCCTAGCCTCGCCTCTAACTTCCCCTTTTAGCGGCTCCCATAACAACGTTAACGTTCTCCATTATTTGCCTATTTGCGAACCTTCTTGGAGCTATCAGGCCTAATTCTCATAACTAGGTCATCAAGTGAAGGTAAGTAAATTTTGTTGCATGGTGGCACGGAAAATACTATCGTATACCTAGTTGCACTATTAATAGAGATGATACATTGGTAGTTACTAAAGCGTCATGGGGACCTATTGGATTGTGAAGTGTACTTATATATAAATATATTATTTTACGTAAGTATTATTATTATAAAAAAAGATTTGTTGTTTATTGACATAACTATATCTAGCCACAAAGAAGGAAATAAAGCTAATGTATGCAATCTAGAACTGCTTCCGGTATTTTTGTGTTTCTATTTCAACAATGTTCAGTAATAGAACTCCAGCTAAAATTTGCTTTCGATGATAAATTTATAAAGCTTTTATCCCAACGTATTAACATATTCTTCATATATTTGCTGTGTTTCTTAAATATATATATACATATATATATATATATATATATATATATATATATATATATATATATATATATAGTAATGGGTGAAACCAGGACCACTTTTTTCAAAGTTGTCATGTTTTTATATTGTATTAATTAATAAATAACTAATTAAACGCAAGCAAAGCTAAAAAAAACCGACTTCACCGCTTTATCATCTAAACCTTGATCCACCAGCTTTCAAATAAAAAAAGAATCATCAAAATCTGCTCACAACGAAAGAAGTTGTGAGGTAACTTTTGAAGTCGGGTTAACCAGAATATCGTCAAAGTACGCAATATTCGTCACAAAATAGACATTAATGACGATATTTCAAGAACTACTGATCAGATCTTGATCAAATTTGAATGGAACCAATTAGAAAGCAACATATTTCAAACTAAATAAAAAATTTCGAAATCGGCTCACGTGGAGAGAAGTTATGAGGTAACATACATAAAAAAGAAAGTAGTAGGAAGTCGGTAAAAAATAATAAACTTTTTCTTTTATAATATAAGTAATGGCAAGGGAAAATGTTTTATGAATATTACCTATCCATGAGTGTTTGTTGACTGCTTTATATTTTAATTCGTGTTAATTTATCAGACAACATGCATCCAAAATGATCAAATAACTTTTAAAGATTTAACACCGATTTATACGGTTGAATTGTTAGGGATACAATATAGTATGTATTTAGATCGACCAACTTAATTGCTTGTATTTCGGGTTTGGCTAGTCCGATTTCGATACAATTTATATGAACCATCTCTAAAGTAAACTCTACCAAACAAAAAAAGAATCATCAAAATCGATTCACAATTGGCGGATATATCGCGTAACATACATACAAAAAAAAACCAGGCGAATGGAGAACCTCCTTTTTTGATATCGGTTGCAAATTAATTAGTATAATTAAAATAAAATACAGCCTTCAGCCACCAAACTTTTCCCGCTCAAACTAGATTCGCCACGATTAATGACGGTAAATTTCTCAGCTAATTATCATAACACTTTGTTTTATGGTAGAGACGAGTCGCGGACAGGTCCCAGGTCCCAAAATGTTTGAATTATTTGTAAACTCTATAGTATACACATTTTGTTTCTGACTATCAACAGGCAAATTGCCTATATTTCCTAAAACTATTACAACTATTATATACTACAAAGACCTAAGTCACTACAAGGCACTGAGTTTATAGGTTACTCAAGCCAACTACCAATGTGTAGCATTCCCATCATGGCGGCATTGCCTCTCTGAATTTGAGCAAAAAAATAATAATTGTACCAGCATTTTAAACACGCGTCGCCTCAACCAGTCGCTTTGAAAATTTGAAAATAGAATGAGCTCTCGGTCCCCACGAGCCCAGTCTCAAACCACCAAACGGCTTAAAATGTAACCATTGCCGAGGTTTCCATATTTACGCCGTTTGCTCTCCCTTTTTATAAACTAATTTGTGATAAATAAAAGATATCAGATTGCTTAGTGCGTGAATATCTAATTAGATTCGATTAAAGAAAAACATTCTCGTTTACTCACTATTTAAGAAATGTGCATGTGCCATATAAATACATACATAGTTACCATATAAATTAACTACAGTGTCGGTGAGAGGCAGTAACTACATGACTTATCGAAAGGTAGGCAGTAGAGACGAGGGTATTGATATGCTTACCCAAATGCTATCTTATATGCTCAGGATCATGGCTATAACTAAATAACATATTCGAGTAAGTATGTTAATAATTCTTAATCATCATACTCAAAATAGTTAAATAGGCTCTTATGAAAGTTAATGACTCTAAATGCTAGATTCACAAAAATCTGACTGACTTAATTTGCCATAAAATATTTCATTGATTTGATAATCTAAATGCGCGCTCTGCTATATTATTCTTATACCTATATTTATTTTTTTATGCTCAATAGGCAAGCATTTGACCACAATCTCACCTGATGGAAAGTGATGATGTGGCCGAAGATGTAGCATGCTTGCCTAGGTACCTATTCACTCTTGACTTGAAGACTCCCAGATTATACCGTTCGAGGAACAAAGACGAGGGCAATGAGTACCACTCCTTCGTAGCACGGATGATAAAAGTAGAAGCGAAACGCTTCGATCGAACTGGAGGTATGTCAACCATATATGGATGACGTTTGACAGTATAGATGGTAAAATGGACAAGGTGGAATTAACACGTATAATTCCTGCGCACACTCTCCAAAATGTAGTTCTTTGAATTGCAAATTGCAATTGCATGTTTAAAGGTTCAGCAAAAACATTACCAACATTTTATTAGTGACCTCGCGCTCCTTTATAAATAATCGTTCGCGACGAACTGAGACCTCGCGCCTACATTTTGCCCCACAGAGAAAATCTTTTGAGGTTAATTAATTGTGTATAACTTTTTTCTGAATAATAATTTATTGTTTTCTACATTATTTTTCCAAGTACATGATATAACGGATATTATACGTAAGTTTCAGTGTGAAGCCGTTTTTGAGATAGATCCCGGGACAAAATAGGTCCAAAGACCGTGACTTTGGTGACCTACCAAATCGTTATTTTTCAACATATAATTTTTTAACCGATTTCATACTATACTTGTCATACCTTTTTCAACGATACCCCACAAGGGAAGATAAAAAATAAAAAATGTTTTGCTTCCAACTTGCATGGAAAGGAAGCCTCGTAAACATTTTCATTTATATAATTTTGAATGTTACTTATGGATTTGGGTAGTTTTACATATTCTATGAGAATTTGAAGTCATTCGCTTATATGGTTTAGACGCTAGATGCCTCTGACAGACGGACAGACGGATGGACAGACAAAGTGCTGAACAACCCAAGTTAGTTTAGAGATCTCGCTTCGCTCGATCAAATACGTATAAATACATAATAAATACGCTATTTTGAAACCAGAGTTTTGTTATATATCTAAGTCCATAAGAGACAAACTCACCCCCCGATGTATTGCCAAATTTATTTGAATTTAAATACATTTTATTTAATTTATTTTATTTATATATTTTTGTAGTTATTATTCGAGCAAGGCGTTTGTTTAATAGACGTCAGTCTTTTATCACTTTCGTTAATTTATTTTAATTATTCATTTATTTATATTTATTTGAGTAGCTTCGCCAGCTATTTTGAAGTTAAAAAGTTGCCAATGTGTTAATCCTAAGTATAAGCTATATGCACTCCAAATTTCATCAAAATCCGTTGAGCCATTAAAGCGTGAAAAGGGAACAAACATACTTATACATTTACATACTTACACGCACCTTTCGGATTTATAATATTCAGTAGGATTAGACCTTTGCTGACATAGTTGCCGAGTCTGTATTACAGGTATTAGGCTCAAGTCTAGATAGATTTGTAATATTCCTCCCACAGGCTAATTTGTATCTAAATTTGGTTGTGATTGAGTATGATAAGTAACCTCATGAGGTCCACTTTACGTTCCACGTTTCTGATTTTTTTCGGTCTGGCGTAATCTCTTCTTTATGTCAGTACGCAATTATTGCTAGTCTGAGCCCAAATTATGCCAATCATCCTAATTGCATGACTTTTGTAGGAGTTTTTTCTTGGATTCATTTATATTTGAATGTCAAAATTTATTTCATATCTGAGCTACAAAATATGGTATCTTTTTCGGCAACGGCCTTGCTACGACAAAGCGTTTAAAATGCTACATCAAAAAAAAATCGTCGCGACGATAATTTTAGTATAGCTAGACAAAATAGTATAAATAAAATTATCTGTCTGTACCGGATATTTAAATATTTTGTATTAACATATGGAATAAAGTAATTCGATGAACCATCCATCATGATATTTTCTTCATGGTGACAGCGGTGAAATAAATTCTTTCACATCTAAGTTCGATCGATGACTTGTGTATTGTGTGCCGGAAACATTCACATTATACACAATCACAACCAAAACCAGAAACACCTATTTTCCATGGGAAGAAAACCCGGGAATCGAACCCGATCCTCTACTTAGAAGGCGAATGCGTAACCAACTAAGCCAACGGCGTCAATACCTATATGTCTGTAAATTTGCGAATCTGGCAATTGAAGATTGTCACATATATACATATATGAATATATATATATATATATATATATATATATATATATATATATATATATATATATATATATATATATATATACTAGCTGACCCAGCAAAAGTTGTTTTGCCATATACATTATTTCATGCTGAATCATAAAAATATAAAACCAATAAATTTTGTCCAAAAACTAAAAAAAAATTGGTTTGGTCTACTTTTAACAATTAGGGGTATGAAAAATAGATATTGACCGATTTTCAGACCTACGTAATATACACACAATATTTAATGAAAATCGGTCGAGCCGTTTCGGAGGAGTTTGGTAACAAACACCGCGACACGAGAATTTTATATATTAGATATATATATATATGTATATTATAACGATGCATATTTTAAATAATTACATTTCGAACTTTAACGCCATTCTTACTGTACGTAACCTTAGTGCTACAACCTTGCTACGCCGTAGCATAGTAAAATATGCTACGTCACAAAGTAATAAACAATCCGAATTTTATTTAATAGTTCATATATGAGACGATTTCCCAATTGTATTTGACTTGTAATACAGGTTTTTGTAAAACCTCTGTCAGGCACCTGCTCTCACAAAGAAATACTAATTACTAAAATCTATTTAGATAAGCCTAGTTTTATAACATTTGATTTTAGTACTACCATTGTGTTGAGAAAGTGAAGGATTTATTTATTTATTTAATTCTACTATTAAAAAAAGTTAATAGTGAGATGGTGGACAAACGCTAGCCTTTCACACTCACAGGCCCACACTAAGTTCGATTACTTGTATCGTGGTGGTGAAACATTCACACCACATACACAAACACACCAAGGACCAGGTACTCAAAATTTCCCTGGGGAGAAAACTTGTGTTCCCGCCGGGAATCGAACTCGATATCCCTGCCTAGAAGGCGAACGTGAAACCAAATAAGCCAACGGACAGTTTAAATAGTCCAAATAATAAAATCTTATTATATCTCTTATTTATCTGATGACATAATAAAAATATCGCTTGAAGCAGGGCTCGAACACGTGGTCTCATTCCCTATTGCTCTAACTACTGAGCCACTCAAGCCCTGGCTGAAGCAACGAAATTATCCTTTTCTTATTATTAACGTCTTACAGGGACAAGTGACGCCATCTACAGAAATAGTTTGATTAGGAGCTAGTTTTGGCTTTGCACATTTACTTTTTGTATATTTTTATACAAAACATTATAATATATGGCAGTGTGTAGGATACTGTGCATAAATTGTGACGATAATTTAGTTAAAATATCAACAACTTCAATTTTAACGACACAGCAACACACTAATATTATAAATCCGAAAGTTTGTATGTAAGTATGTAAATGTGTTAGTACTATGTTTAGTTACTCTTCACGCTGTAACGGCTGACGGGATTAGGAGAACATTTGGAATTAACAAAGCTTTTACCTAGGATTAACACAAAGGCTAATTTTTTACTTGATCAGAGGGCGAAGCCGCGGAACACGATTAGTGAATACTACGCACCACGATTCCTGTATCGGTTCAACAGATATTTAGTAGATGCAACCAATTAGGGACCACTTCCCTCCCACTTCAACATTTGCTTAGTTTCATGATAAAACCACTCCTATTAGAGTGTTAGAACTTTGCCACTTTAACTATCTACCAGAACCAAGGGATTATCGCTTATTAGCGATCTATTTGTTACCAAAAGATTATCTCTTATACCAAATAAGCCGCCTGCCATTCTCAACGGAAGACCAGCGCTGGTTTTTCAAACCAGCATTATGCTGAGTTGAGGACGGTTTGTGGTAAAAATGTAAAAAAAAAAAAAAAAACTATTTGTACCCTTTTGTCAATTTAAATTATTGCCACAAATAAATCTATGTCTATGTCTATAATCATCTATATTTTGTTACATATTTGAGCCGTTTTGTGTTGAGACACTGGGTCCGTGGGGACCGGAAGCTCATCTTATTTTCGAAATTCTATAATATCAGAGCGCCTGGTAGAGGCGACGCGTGATCAAAATGCTGGCACTTATTTGGCTAAACGTATTAGCATTGCGATTCAGAGAGGCAATGACACTAGCATGATGGGAACGCTACCCACTGGTAGTGGGGTTGAGTACTTGAGTTACCTATAAGCTCGATGTCTTGTAGGTAGCTTAGTTCTTTACTGTATATAGTTTTAGGAAATATAGGCAATTGGCCCGTAGATATTGGAGTAATTAAAAATAAGAGGTTATCTCTTATTAGCGTTCATTTACGCCCTGTGAAAACAACAATCGCCAAACTTTTAGGTGATGTAGTGCCCTGCGCAGGTGCCCCTAAGGGCGATTTGTCACTTACGCAGCAATTACATGGGCGATAAACAAGTACAACACGGGCTACGAGCTAGTAGACCATATAAGCTGACGGACAATCTGATCGAAACGTGTTATTGAATAATCCGTTACAAAACAACCGAATTAGGAAAATACGAAGTGAAAATGGCAGGCATTCTACTTTACCATGATCTGCATGATAAAAGAATGAAACAGAGATAATTAGACTAGAGTATCAATTAGTGTAGAAAAGGTTTATCCTAATGGATTATTTGATTTCAGTCATATTAACAATATACCAGTTTATATTTGATTACTTATTACATACAACGTTTTATGTTACATCAATTTATCGGCAGCACTACTTTTGCCATTCTTTTTATTTAAGATACTGTAAAAATAATATATTTGATAATATATAATTTGAACATTGTAATTTATTTTAAGTTAATTTGTATAAGTATCTATCTTATCTTATCTTTTATATAATAATAATAATAATTTATTCATTGACACTTAAAAATTATAACACAAGAACATTACAATTACTTATAATGTCTGGTGAGCCCTGAATCCCACACTAGGATGAGTCCTGTGTCGTGGGGTTCAGTCTCTTTCAATATTGTTCATGCAAATTTTACAGTTTAATACATGAATAATTGATTACATTAGAATTAAATATAGAAGTAGCTAAACAACCCTTTTTACAAAATAAGTTAATAAATAAATTATGATAACAATACTTGAAGCTGTGAAATTATTAATTCTGTTATTATATAAAATATACATACATATATAAATCAATTGTCTTTCGGTAGTTTCACGGAAACTCGAGAATCGCTCGACCGATTTGGCCGATTCTTTTTTGTTGTGTTCGTAACTGTCAGGGCATGGATTATATGTAAAAAAAAAATTCCTCTGGAAATTGCACCCGCGTGAAGCCGGGGTGGATCGCTAGTTAGATATAAATAAAGCTTGTACACTGAAGGCTCGCCATGGCAGTCTGCCAACTAATGTATCAGGTGTACGACCCATGGGGACACAAACATCAACACCTTTATGCGCAACTGGTTTGAACATAAACAGCTGAGGTGCTGCAGTATCCTACATCAAATAAAATAGTAAATAATTACATATAAGTATATTTTTAACGCTTTCACACTCATAGCCCCACACTGAGTTTAATGACTTGAGTCGTGGGTGTCGAAAATAATCACATCACCCACAATCGAACCCGATAGAATCCTGTTTAGAAGGCAAAAACGCACATAGTTATTAATAAGCAAACGGGCAGTTCCAGATAACGATGGAGTTCCAATTTATTTTTGGAGTTCACTTTTTCGCATCGTCATCTTCCTTTTGTCTTTTCTCTGATATTCCATTACTATTTCCATTACTATAGGTACCAATATCAGCCCGAGCAGTTCCTATTGGCGTGTCAACGTTACTTATTCAATTCTGTTTAGCATTTACTAAATTCTTCTATTCACTAACCGATATGAATAAGTAGTAAGTATTCATTTGAACTGAGTTTCCGCGCCTACATTTTGCCTGATAGTGTAAAACTTGATATAGTTTTTTTTAATCTTGCGCTTTTAAGCCAGTATCAAGTAACAACATATTTAAGTGTATTACATATTTCAGTAACATTTTCAAATAAAGTCCTAGTCACAAGTCGAAGTCAATTTCAAGTTAAAGAGTAATAATCCAGTCATAACCAAATCATGATCTAGTAGATTGGTTGAAATTTTACTAGAACTTCTATCGGAGTTTTGGAGCGAAATCGAAAAACACGTATTTCAACTTTGTATAATTTGCCTACACTTATGCACGTTCACTAAGTATTAACGGTAAATAATCCACCATTAACAAACTTTTGCGTACAGATTTAACATTATCTGTTAAGTGATCGCGCAAGTATAAAAAGAACGCTACTTGTCAAGTGATAAGGCCATAACTTCAACACTAAATAAATGGACGTGCAATCTCTGATCAAAACAGTCCTTAACCGACAGTGCATTTCGCTCGCAGCGCTGTCTGGGGAACCAATTAGAGGTAAACGAAGCAATCTAAAACATGATGGGTTCTTGGAATAAATAGGTACGGACTTGCAAAAATTAAGAAAGAGTGTGACGTTATAACGTACCCTTACCGATAAACGTTTTCCTACAGAGAACAAGTTTATTTTCGATATAGGCGTTTACACGTCGCAGCCTCTAGCAGGGGTCCGGGCTGTGCTCTTTGTATATGAAATACGCCGCAAAGTGAGAGGCAAATATCTAATACTATAAGAATCTTTGTCCTGACACACTGACTGACTGACTGACTGATTTATAGACAACGCACAGCCTTAACCAAAGATCGTAGAGACTTGAAATCTGGAGGGTACGTTTGTCTTTGTACGCAAGGGTAAACTAAGAATGGATTTCCACCCCGAAGAGGGTTAATTAGGGTAAGAACGTTTGTATGAAATTTCTTTGTTTTTGAACTCAAAGCGATGAAAATTGGTGTTTGAGTAGTTAATTTAATATAAAAAATTAAGTAATTAATATTTACTTTTGCCAGGGATGTATTAAAGTGGTGTATTGGGGAACGAAAGTTCATGTCGAATGTTTTTTTTATGTAGTTATACTGATGGCAATTGGTATTTGAGTAAACCATTTTGAAAAAAAATGTGTTATTAATATTTTTTGCAACGAAGTAACGAAGTAGTTAATATTTCAAGGGTACTAACAAGTGATACAAACTAGTACTATTAGTACCCTCAAAGGTACAACGTGAGGGTTCTGACGGTACTAATCTAAATAGGCAAATGAAACGCCGAGACAGAATTACCCGACGAGTTTTCTTCGAGATAGCTAAGTCGTACAGATGCAAAAATTTTGGAATATTTTCTATTAAAACAATTTTAATATGATTTTTTTATAACCGACTAAGCTAACGTTTGACAAGCACCCCCGGAAGTGACAATGTAGTCTAAGGTGCTAAGTAAATACGCTTACTTAGTTTTTTTTCTTTTGAACATACCCGAATTGTAACTTCATGTTACATAGTCAAGTCATTATTATTATCGTGGCGTGCGGGGAAGCGGACGCGGGTACCACCGCTCTTACAACCCCACACGCTATCCGTTAGAGCCAAATGCGTCCAGAATGTGGCTGCCATAAATCCGTAACTCATAGCGAGCGCCAAAAGTAATTGATCAAGTGAAGCGAGATCTCTTGACTTGAGTGACTTGTGGTTCAGCAATTTGTCCGTCCGTCCGTCTGTTAAAGGTCAGTCTGTTATAGCTTGACTATATAAGCAAATAACTCTACTGTTGCTATGTTTTTGAACAGCATTATTTCCTTTTATTTTTTCTTTTTTACTGTTTGTTTATATATATACGCCGCTGGCCTTCTATTTAATCAGTCAGATAGCTTTTATTTACAGATATTAATTATTTTTTCATTAATTAAATTGAGGTGCCTGTCGTAGTTAGGCTTTGTAAGCATCAGGTATCGGGTTTGATTCCCGAAAACAGAAGTTTTCAGCCACGGGTATTTGTGTTTTTGGTTCTGGGTGCGATTGTGTGTGTGATGTTAATGTTTTCACCCACGACACTAGTCATTAAAATTTGAGTGGGCTGAGAATGTGTAAGCGTTTACTTATTAATTTTAAATTCAATTTCAAAAATTTTACACGTAGAGTGAACTAATTTTTTTTGTAGAAGGTAAGTAGTAGGTAAGAATGCTGCTATCTACGGGCCAATTGCTTATATACCACATTACGTTATATATTTTAAAAACACGTAAACGCTTTCACACTCACAGCCCCAGCACTAAGTTTTATGAATTGTGTCGTGGCTGCCGGAAACATTCACATCGCACACACAATCTCAACCAGAACCAGAAACTCAATTTTTCTTCGGGGAGAAAACTTATGTTTCCTCCCTGGATCGAACTTGATACCCCCCGGTTTGGAAGGCGATCGCTCACCTAACTAAGCCAATGGGCAGTAAAATTTAAGAATATATAGACAATAAAATGATGATGTAAAATAATTCCTCCATACCATTTTTACCACCTAACAGACAATCTGTCAAACATCATCCATTTATGGTTGACATATAGCATGACATATAATCTGGGTGTCTTCAAGTCTAGAGGGAATTGGTACCGCCTAGGCAGCACTCTTCAGCCGCATCGTCACTTTCCATCGAGTGAGATAGTGGACAAATGCTTGCCTATGCAACATAAAAAATACCGTTTTGTCTATATAAGGACTATATACATGATATTTAAAAATAATAATTAATTACACGCTAGAGTTATATGAAGTAATAATAATAACTTAAAGTAATATAATAATATTACTTACGGCCTCAGTGCGGTTAACGGGCGAGTGGGTCCGCGATGAAGGTCGACTCGCGGGCATGATGACGATGGGTGATTAAAGTCAGAAGGGTAAAATAATAGAAAAGTAATAAATGACAAAATAAATAAACGAAAAGTATTTCATTATCAACAACCAAATAATAAATTAATAAAAATATCACAATACAAAATAAATAAATAATAAAAAGTGTAAAAAGAGATTGTAAAATAATATAAATAATATTGAAATCTAAAAAACCGGGACAACGTAAAAATCAAACATTATTAATGTTTCAAATATGTAATAAACCAATAATAAAAAAAATAAAACAATGTGTTTGCGGATCGGACCTGCATAAAAGAAAGAGGCACATTAGAAAGGAGTATATAATAAGTAACTTTTACACAATAAGATTAAACAACCATAGTTTTTACACATTAACGCATATATACAATGTGTAACAGAAAGGTAATACTCAAGTCACACATCTAGCTAAATGTATGGAGTCTAACAAGAACTTCTGCATTCGCGGCAGCACCATGAATATTGAGTTATGATGAATTAAAGTTTCTATAAAATTATGTCATTTGCAACCCTATTTCATCAGCCACCGTTCTACACCACATAGCTTTTGGACCTAGACATCTGACAGTGGAGGCCATAACAATCAAGGTCACGCGCCACAGATGTAATCGTAGTGTTGACAAAAAAATATTTTTTAATTTTTGTACGGAACAAATATCTTCGATTGCCGGACATGTAACTGTAGGGTTGTCAAAAGTATTTGAAAAATATAATTTTTAATTTTTGTTCGGAAATAATGATGTCCGATTTCGACCTACGTTCTCTGGCAGACGATTCCTGGCACGATACTCATACACACCACCAAGTATTACTACACCTTTTTGTTACAGGTTGTATAATGTGTTGGTAGCTAGTGCTTGCAGATAAATTGATTTCTAATTATCTACTCAAACCTGTAGATTTATAAGATTAGTTCAATTTTAATTCCAATAACTCTTTTTCCTTCAATGATTTCTCTTAATTCAGTAATATGTAAATGAAATACTGCAGATAAGACAACATTATTAAACAACGCCATATAATACACACATAAATATATTCAGTAAAATATTGTAGGTATAGGTAAGTATATCCCGTCACATAATAAAGGTGTCAAACGAAAGTAATAAAACTGAACCCCCACTACTAAATGGCTTCCTGTAATTGAATAAGTTACTAGTAAAAAATTTTTTTAAAGACAAGCTTTATGAAGTCCGCCATATTGGATTTAAAGTGACGTCACTTTATTTTTCGAGTTATTCTGAGCAAGCCCTTTCATTTGATACCCATATTGTAGGAGTGCATTAAAATTACTTGTCCGCCATTTTGTATGTTCCGCCATGTTGGACTTAGAATGACGTCACATAAACTAACCATGCACTGTCATCCAAACTAAACGTGAATAGAAAATTTCAGCTCAATCGGTTGAAGATATATGCTTCAAAAATGAGTTGCAAGATTCCACCCGAACAAACATACATACATACAGTGCAAGCTAAATAAAAGCTTGTAAAATAAAAAATATGACTATGACAGTGCCAAACTCTGCCTTCATTTTGAAATCTCTGTACAATGATACTACAAATATGGGGTAGGGCACAAATGTTTGTTATAACTTCGTGCCCCCTACAGGAGCCGCTTTATTTAACTTAATGCGATGTCATATAGCCTATAACCAGCGGACAGACTAGACGCTTCCACTCATTTGTCAAATTATGATAAGAAAGTTAGACGTTTTGCTTCTTACGGGTAAAAACGCTAACTTTTCGTCCGTGATTCACTTTTGAGTGGAGTCCTATCAATCATTTAAAGGGAAATATGTCCCATGAAAATATCCATGTGTAGAAGTCTCGATAAAACATGCATCACACATCGAAGAAGAGGACGTGATAATTCCAATTTGATGGATGGATGAGCGTTACATCTATTTTCTTCATAATTGCGATCCATCATGATCAAAAATATAACAATATTAATAAGCTTGCTTTCCTTGGCTTATTCATTATTAATTTTAAAGCGTAGAAGCTATGTCAAGGAACATTGGATAGCATCGTCTTACACTTTTTCTTGCATTTTTCCTAATATCTCCTGAAAGATTCCTGATTCTGAATTTTTCATCAGAAAAAAAAGACGTGTGGCATTTGGGGACTGCCGCGGTAAAGCTATTGCATAGCATTTTTTATAAACTTATGCAATTATAATTATTTATTTATTTTATTTATGCAGTATTTTTTTTCCTGCCACCTAGAGGCGAGTTGCTGAACTAAAGAGACAAGCGTGATATTTCAAAAAAGTCATTAAAAGTTCTGCTATTTATCGATTTATGGCAAAACTAAAAAGTATCACCGCTGTGCCGGTCGGAGTGGGGGGTGTTAGGTAATTTTCGTTACGGAATTTCTGGATTCGGTCTCCACGCTCAAGGCCCACGATAGAAGCTATGCAATAGTTTAAAAAACAAAATTTCAGATTCCGCACTTAGAATATTCTAAACTCTCAGCACTGTTTACACCTATTTCCTTATTCTATTATTATTATTACATGGCTACCGATAATCGGTAAGTGATCACATACTCAGCTCCGACCTTCAACTTAAAATATCAATATTTTGTCCGTCAGTTTCTACATATTTTTTCTTAAAAAGTGCTGATACTAAATATATCTCGATAATGTTTCTCGTTTAACAGATAAATCGTCGTGTTTTAGCAGTGGGTTGAAAAAATGAGTTCGCGTAGCAACAGTATGTACGTCACCGAAAATCGAGGAAGTATTTTGTAGCTACCTAGATAAGTATCGGAGTTTATTGCAATGGTATAGAGTTTAAAATCGTTCAGTAAGGCGAGATTAAATGTTGGATTCGTATCGATTTAGCAAGATCTGAATTCTGCGGAAATTTGTATAGAGCGTACACATTGGCCCGCGAGGCGGTTGGGAACAATGACTTTTTAAAGGAAACCTATTCTGCTGATATATATGTATATCGGGGTAATATGTCCGGTTGAGTCAAATCTCAGTGCTGTTCGGTTTTATTATCTATCAGAATACACTTATTTTGTGTTTTGATGCGTTGGAACGTCACTTCCAGTTAAATCCGAAAGTTTGCTAATTAGTGATGTGATTGAATGCATAATTATAATTATATATCTCTAACCAAAAATATCTCACTTCTAGACAAATTTACATAATTCGATAGAATATATGTTTATTGTATAAAACTGTATACAATGGACTTATATTATTAATAGTGAATCAACAGTCTTCCCATTTCGGGCGTAATAAATATAGATAGTCGTAATAATTGAGGCGATAAGTGTAGATAGTCTGCACTGTGGGATAAAACATAGTCCAGTTTCAAAGGTTTGTCCCGAAGTTTAACCACGGGGCTCAGCTAGTCTAGAAATTCATGTGAAAACATTTGATTTGATACGACGTAGAGATAGTTTGTTCTTACATTGAAAGGCGCTCACAGTGGTATTGATCAAATATAAAGTACTTGGACACTGGATATTACCTATTTTAATTAATATCATTGAGAATCAATAATTCTAGGCCTATCGTGTTTACCACTCTCGACCATGTCATGACTTATTAATAAGTGATATAGTGGTAAAAAGCCGTCATTTCATTAATAGAACAAAATTTAACCGTTATCATTATTATACGAGTAAATTAAAATAAAAATCATCTGCAAATTAAAATATCTTCAAATATTTATCAAAATACAGCATTTAATCAATCTGAAACTAGTAACTGTTTTTTTTATTTTGGCTCTGCAAGCTGTGTGCATGTAGCCATTATCAAGTAATAAATAATATAAAATGAACTAAGTATTTCATAAAACCAGTCCTAGTCACCAGTCACTGTTAAGTCAAGTAAAAGAGTCACGGTCTAGTCATAGTCAAGTAATGATCTAAACTGGTGGAAACTTGACTAGAACTTCTATTGGAGTTTTGGCGCGAAATCGAATATCACGTTTTTCAACTTTATATGATTCGCCTGCACACAAGCACGCTCACTAAGTATGAACGATTAATAATCTACCATTATTACATTGCAACCCTCGAAGAATCATAAGTTTTGGAAAATAATACAAATTCAACAACGCCTATTTTTACTTTAGCGGCAAAATTCCCATACACAAAGTTTCGGGTACATAATGCATATAAAAGTGTAGTAATACATTAATTGTAATATGCAAGGGGAGTTCAAAGTATTCTAGGTATCTTTTTTGATAGTAATTCGAGTAGTTTTTTCTGTTTCTGTGGTTCCATCAATAGTTTTTTTACAATCGTGCTTCGAATGCAACAAAATGTCTGATGCGAAAATGTTAACCAAAATCGAGCACCTCGATATTATTAAATTCCCGACGAAAAAAGGAAAAACTAAAAAAAAAATCGCGACGAAGCTCACGCTACCGCAGAAACAAGCGCGAATTGAATGTTGAAAAGAGTATTTGGAGTTTTGTGGTGAAAATCCTACCAATGTTTTCGATCGCTTTGTTACCGGAGACAAAACCTGGGTTCGACACTACGACCCTGAGAGCAAACACGAGCCCATGCAGAGGGTCAAGAAGTGTGCAGTACTCCAAAAAGTTCAAAGTCACGCAACCGATAGAAAAGCTTATGGCAACAGTATTCTCGGACTCAAAAGGGATTTTTCTTATTGAATATTCTCGGACTCAAAAGGGATCTTTCTTATTAAATATCTTCTTTTTTCGTCTTGCTTCTCCTCGACAACAATTCATAATAGTGGTTTCCAAGAGAAAAATTATCGACCTTACAGCCCAGACCTGGCACCTAGTAACTATTCTTTGTTCCCGAAGCTGAAAATAGAGATTCGTGGAAAGCGATTTTCCGACGATGAAGAGCTTAAGCTTAACATTTTTTTGCTTTTTATTTGACGACCTAGTTGGCGCGGTGGGCAAGTGTCTGCCCTCTGCGTCCTGGGTTCGATTCCCGGCAGGAGCAAACTTTTCCTTCCCAAGGGATATTTGTCCTCCTGGTTCTGGGTGTGATTGTGTGTGAGATATGTAAATGCTTTCGGTACCCGCGATACAAGTCTCTGATTTTAGTGTGGGACTGTGATTGTGATTGCGTTTGTTTTTTATCGTCATTAAACGATCATTTTTCAGAGAAGGATGAAAGCTATTTTTTGTAAGGTATTTAAAAGATGATTTCACGTTGTAAAAAAGTGTATTGAGATTGCAGGAGACTATATAGAAAATTAAAATTATTTAAGTTTTCTCTGCATTTCTTTCATATCCATAAGGAGAATGTTTTGAACTTTGGTAATATTACCAACCTGGCACAAAAATAAATGGCAGTAAAGTCAAATACCATACTGAGTTTGTGAAAAAAATATCGTGTTTAATTATGATTGAGAATCTTGAAATTGAATTGAATTTTCCTCTACTTTACTATTGACCTTGTGGCATATCGGTTATTTTATTGGCAACCGCTTCAAAACTCGGCTATAATACTTACTTAGTTTGAACTTTCGTTAACTTTTAAGCTCGACTACTTTTTTTAGGTTTGGCTCAGCACAATGTTCATTTACAGTTTCTGGTGATAAGTTTTGTTCAATGTTCAAGTTAAGTATTTCATAAAACCACCTAGTCACCGGTCATAGTCAAATAAAGTCATGGTCAAATAAAGTCATAGTCAAGTCATGCCCTAGTAAAGTGGTAGAATCTCTACTAGAGCTTCTTTAATGGTGATAGATTAATAAGTTACTTGTTAAAAACATGTTTAAAGACAAGCAGACTTCTAAAAAGAAGTCCGCCATATTGGATTTAAAGTGACATCTCTTAATTTTTCGAGTTATTCTCAGCAAGCACTAAAATGAAAGGTCATTTGATACCCATATTGTAGGAGGGCATTAAAAATTACTTGTCCGCCATTTTGGTTGTTCCGCCATGTTGGATTTAGAATGAGGTCACACAGCTATCCATGCATTGTCGATCAAACTAAAGGTGAATACAAAATTTCAGCTCAATCGGTTGAAGATATAGGCATCAAAATTGAGTTGCAAGATTCCCCCCGGACAAACATACATACATTGCAAGTTAAATAAAAGCATGTAAAAACGAAAATTAATGAGTGTTGGAAAATAATACGATATGCCTACACTCATGCACACTCTATAGTTCACAAACTATTAAGGGCTAATTATGCACTTATAATTAATTATTATAACACTAAAGAATTACAAGTTAAGTGATAGTAGTTGAGTGAATAAGTATGTTTTAGGCAATCGTGCACCATCGTCACCTAATATCAGGTAAGATCGTGGTCAAATGAATGAGGATGTTTTAGGCAATCGTGCTCCATCGTCACTTAACATCAGGTAAGATCGTGGTCAAATGCTAGGCTAATAAGCGTAAATAATCAACGAATGCCATAGGCGGTTCAAAAATAAAGTATATTTTTTTGTTTTAATCTATAAGAAGCCCTTATTCTATTCTACTACTTCGTACCACTAGTCGGGTTTTACTTATTAAATTCCGGTCGTTTTGTAATTAACTACTCATTAGGCCCGTACTGTAACCTCGCGTCTTAATTATTAGGCAACTAATAGAGAAAAACTTTTGAGGAAGCAACATTTTTCCTAATAAATAATTGTTTTATTTTGGTTCAATCTCAGTAGATCCATTATCCAGATCCATTATGGATCTAGTGAGGTATTTTTTACTCAGTAGAACCATTTGTTGACAGTGTAGATCTAATGAGGAATTTCTTAGAGCTAATTCATTTTCTCGCTAGATCCGTTAACCAGATCCAGATTTTGGGTTTACTGAAGAATTTCTTACTCACTAGATCATGAATGTACCACCAAACAATTGAGTACTGTGCGAACAAATTACGACGACAGAGACCACTCAACCTGGCAATTGTGTCTCTTTTGTCAGGGTCAGAGTTATCTGGTTGAATATCTTCCCTGTCAGTCATAAGTCAGTACGGTTTGGGTAATAGGTCTATGATTGGACACCATGAGTGCGAGCGCGATGGCAATCTATTTTCAACCGACTTCAAAAAAGGAGGTTCTCAATTCGACTGTATTTTTTTATGTAGGTATGTTACGCGATATCTCCAAATAAAAATTTCTCCAAATGCCAATTATGAATCAATTTTGATGATTTTTGTTTGGTAGAGTATTTCTTCAGAGGTAGTCCCATATAAATTTTATTGAAATCGGTCAAGTCAAAACTGAAATATAAGCGATGAAGTCGGTTTTTTTTAGGTTTTGCTTACGTTTCTATTATTAGAAGAATGATAACATTAATTTGATCTAATGATTATATATTGTCTCAATTGACAGAACGTTAAAAAAAATATAGCAAATATGTTATGGAAAAATATGTTATTGAAAGAAATTATACTAAATTATTATCGTAATTTTTCTAAAAAGTGGCCAATGCCAATTTCTCCATTTACGAGTTGCATTTGTGTGAGTAACATGCAATCGTCATTTTGAACGCTTATTTTGCTGCGTTTAGGTGATGACCTTTTTTTAAAAAGGTTTCCCAACGGTCACAACTGAATGCAGTCAGTGATGACTCTTGGTATAAAATGTGCATCTGTAAAAACTGCATTTCCTTTTTGTTAATATTTGATGTTGTGGTTCCAGACTTCTATGCTGTTATTATTGCGATGGCGTAGCCCATACACACACCAGATACAATTGTAGTAGTAATTCATCCAGTATTGTTGAAAGTAATTTACAAATTGACTTAGCTTGTCCTGATTTTGCGAAATTTCTTTTTAATGGAATCTCAGCCATCTTCTATATTATATTCAAGAAGTAAAGTATGTAGAAATTATCCTCCTATTGATTTTAGACAGTTTTATGCCCAAAACTTTCGCTTTACGATACAGGGCATTTGAAAAATGATAGTGACAACCATTAATCTCTACATCAATTTCTGACTTAGGTCTTTGCTGTATAGATGTATATAATTTTAGTTTAGTTTTAGGAAATATAGGCGATTGGCCCGTAAATGGCTAAGTGTATCTTGTAATGACAAAAGTTCATAGTTGTAATTGAATAATTACATGAAATTAAACATGTTCTAGAATTTATTTATAGATAGTACCTATGTTTTATGTTTGATAGTGCAAGCATAGCTGCTTTTTAGAAATCAATTGTCACTTTCTTAGGCTGCCAATCCAGACCCCAGGCTTTAATTATGTTAAATAGGACCGTTTATGCCTGTGTCGTTTGATGAGTCATAAAATAAACACTAATGGCACTACCTACATTTGTACTATTTGATTCGCTGCCTATGTCTGCTTGAATGACATAGATCTGACGAAAAGGTGTTGGAAAAGCGTGATACGTTCCGACCATAAAATAATTTGTTAATACTTTCAGACTTCTTTTCAGAGCGTCTTTTGAACTAAACAAAAATTTTCATACCGTTATGAAAAAAATCAGTAAGCAAAAAGTCTTTATACTGTTATGATTTTATTAACATCAGCCAATTTGTTTCCTTGGCGGTATATCCCTGATTTCTTTTGACCGAAAGTAGGAACAGGTTTTTTAGATGCCAAATGCCATCCTTTGTTTTCTATGTATGCGAGTGCCTTTTTATATATGCAAGGAGCAGGTTCTTTGCTATGTGTAGCCTCATTGCAGTAATCGCTTATTGTACTTTCAATGTAATTATATGCAAAATCAGGTTTACAAGTACTTCGCAGTGTGCTCTCCGACTTATTTGGTCCTCCGTTGGTCCTAAAACAATAAATGTAGGTAGTAGAGCGTGGTTAAATAAAAATAGACAAGCCTCATTTAGTACGTAAGATAATATTTATTCTGGAAAGAATATCCAGAATAGACGGAAAAACATAATCACTCACCGAGATTAAAGATACCGATCCAGTGCAATTTAATTTTGATCTTTTATAGTGTTCGCAGCGGCAGAGGCTACCGCCATTTTTATTATGAACATGTTTATGAAATCTGTAACCCTCACATAACAATACCGTTCCACGTCCACTTTTAATAATCTTTATTACTTCGTCACTTATTTTTATGGATCTGGACAATAAATCTACTGAGATTGATCCTTTATTTTTGTATTTGTTGTTAAAGTACTGGATATAACGGATTTTATACGTCAGCTCTAAGTGTGTAGCCGTTTTTATATAGACCCTGAACAGAATAGGTCTAAGAACAGTGACTTTGGTGGCTTACTAAAATATAAATTTTCCAACATTTTTTTTTTAATGTTTCGTTCTCTACTTGCAAAGTTCTTTTTAACAATACCACACGCAGGTAAAAAAAAAAATATATTGCTTCCCACTTAAGTGTATGGGCCTCCTTAACATTTAGATTTATATAATTTTAATTGCCATTTGTAATTTGATTCGTTTGTATAGTTTAGACGCTAAATGCCTGTGAGAGAAATACTGACGAACGGACGGATAGTGCTGAACCACCCAATTCAACGATGAAGTAAGATCAAGTCAAGATCTCGCTTCGCTCGAACTATGACGTGATCAAAGACAATAATCACGTTAGGCCTAAAATGTCAGGCAAGGCCATAGCGTACATGTTTACCATTGTCTCAGAGTTAGCTGCAAATCACATTACATCTTGCATCGGATTGCACCTGTTTGAACTTTGCACCCATGAGTGCCTACGCCTATATCAATGTTTGAGAACCGTCTAATCAGATTTGGCTATTGACATGATGTGAATCTGGAGTCTGATCAATAATTGTGAATTGATTCAGAATAGGGGTACAAAACAATTATATGACAGAGTGACTAAGTATTCGTAGGGTTTAGTGATAAATTGAAAAATATCCTAGACACGTCATACTAAGCCTATCGTATTTACTATCTTCGACTACATCATCACTTACCATAAGGTGATATAGTGGTCAAAGGCTAGCCTATCAAAGATAAAAAACATTGTATATAATTGTTAGGCCAATTTTATGTCTAATTGGCCGCTTACTTCACAATACGGTTTCATCGTTTTTGACTATGTTATTATCAAATATAAAATTCATCGAACTTTTTTCAATTAGTTAGGTAATTGGTAGTTAGGTAGTTAGTTAATTGGTATTATAATCGGCCGCTAACTTTTGGCCGCTAACTTCACACCAGTAATTTTAACTTAACACCAGTAATTTTAACTTCACACCGGTAATTATAATTTCACACCGGTAATTTTACCTTCTTTAGGTAATTGTCGTATTGAAAACAGTTACTACTAATTTATAAGTAGTTGCGATAACAAAACTATAATTTGATAAAATTGAGTTTATTTTGAACCAACTTCAAAAAAGGAGGAGGTTCTAAGTACGACTACGTTTTTTTTTATGTATGTTCACCGGTTTCTCCCCCATTTGTGGACCGATTCTCAAAATTCTCTTTTTGTTTGGTAGATTATAGATTATAAAGCCAAAACAAAAATATATTTGTTTAATATGTTAACCGACTTCCCAAAAAAGGAAGAGGTACTCAAGTCGACAATTTTTTTTTTTTTAGTCTTTCCTCATAACTTCTCTCCACGTGAGCCGATTTCGAAATGTTTTTAGTTTGAAAGATGTTGCTATCTGATTGATCCCATTAAAATTTGATCAAGATCTGATCAGTCGTTTTTGAAATATTGTCAATAATGCCTATTGTGTGACGAATAATGCGTACTTTGACGATGTTCTCGTTTAACCAACTTCAAAAGTTACCTCATAACTTCTTTCGTTGTGAGCCGATTTTAATGATAGAAGCTTATTTAATTAAGGTTTTTTTTATGACAGGTAAGCATTTGGCCGCTATCTCACCTGATGGAAAGTGATGATGCGGCCGATGATGAAGAAGAACTGCCCCAGCGAAAATAGTTCCGGTTGAAAGAGCAATCCTACTAATATTATAAATCCAATAGTTTATGTGTAAGTGTGTAAGTATGTTTGTTCCCTCTTCACGTTTTAACGGCTAAACGGATTTGGATGAAATTTTGAATGTACATAGATTATTCCTAGGATTAACACATAGGCTACTTTTTAACTTGATAATAGCGGGCCAAACCGCGGGGCACGGCTAGTTGACTATAAGTTGTTATTAGCTTATAGTGTAATTATTTTATTTCAAAAACTTCTTTAGTGGTGTTGTGCGCTTTTTGGGATGGGTATAAAATGTAAAACTCACGTCAGGACACGTGACCTGATCGAAAATTCGTAATACGGAGGGAGAAGAGGAAGTAGGTAATATCCCCCTCTATTTATACCGCGCGGCGAAAATGTATGCCTGCTCCTGCTTTTTACAACGTTAATGTTCAATTTTCACTTCTGCCGGCACTCCCGGAATGCAACCCGTTATTTTTTTTTTATCAATTGTCATTATATTTACAAGCATTAAACACTAAGTACGGGCCAATTGCCTATATTTCCTAAAACTTAACTAAAATTATATACATCTATACAGCAAAGACCCAAGTCATCGAGCTTATAGGTAACTCAAGTGCTCAAGCCCACTACCAGTGGGTAGCGTTCAAATCATGCTGGCGACATTTCCTCTCTGAATTGCAATGCGTAATTCCTGGCCATATCAGATAGACATCTATCTATCTATCTAAATCTAAATAATTATATATAACTCAAAGGTGACTGACTGACTGACATAGTGATCTATCAACGCACAGCCCAAACCACTGGACGGATCGGGCTGAAATTTGGCATGCAGGTAGATGTTATGACGTAGGCATCCGCTAAGAAAGGATTTTGATTAATTCTACCCCCAAGGGGAAAAAATAGGGAATGAAAGTTTGTATGAAACTTTGTCAATTTTAAAATAATACTTTTAACGCGAGCGAAGCCGCGGGTAAAAGCTAGTCTGATATAAAGTAACAAACTTTATTCTACAAGAGACCAGGATCTTTTTATGCTGAGGCAAGCATTTGATCACTATATCACCTGATGGAAAGTGAACATGCGGCCGAAGATGAAATGGCTTGCCTAGAAGGTACCTATTCACTCTTGACTTGAAGACACCCAGATTGTACCGTCCAGGGAACAAAGACGCGGGCAATGAGTTCCACTCCTTCGCCGTACGGATGTGATGGCACTGTAGATGAAGATATTGGACGGTCGCTTTAATTCTTTAACTTTTATGAGTGTAAATATGTACCCACATTCTAATATATCTGCCTTATAACAGTTTCACTAAAAGTGGCATTGGTAATTCGTTTATAGCTGCAGTTGGTTTTTATTGGCGTCATTACAATGGAGTTATCTTTATAGCATATCTGTCTTGAGAACTGCAAATCGAAATAAACTTGTGGTACTTATAATATTTAATTACATTATCAATTGTAGCTTTTAAACTTCGAGCCCATGGCCAATGCAATTTGGCCGAAACGTCGAGGTAAATAAAAATAGTTTTTAGCGCGATTAAGTCCCGAGATAATACCTAAACTATGTTTTCGAATCGCGAAAGTTACAAGTATCATCCTACTACCATTATGACTTTACTACTCACGGGCGTTCCCTTAACTGAAGGGGTGGTTTACTATTATAACATTGAGGCAAATCATTCTAATAATATCAAATTTTGATATTAGTCAACTTTACCAATAAGTTTTGACTTATTTTTTTGACGTTACGTAAACAGTATATATAATCTGGGAGTCTTCAAGTCTAGAGTGAATAAGTATCTTCTAGGTAATAATGTTTCATCACCAGCTGCATTATCACTTTCCATCAGATGAGATAGCGGCTAAATGCTTACCTATCTGTCATAAAAAAAAACTTAATCAAATAAGCTTCCATCATCAAACTTGCGTTGATATAGACATATTTATGTACGCCCGAAAGTAAAACCGCTCTGACCCTTACTCACTAAACCATGAATCAGGTAGAATTCAAATTATGTACTTAAAAACCGTTAAACGCTTACTTATTCACTTGGATACTTTAAGTAGGCTTTAGTAAAATGTACACATATATTATGTACGTTTCAAATTTCAACCAAATCCGTTCAGCCGTTAAAGCGTGAAGAGGGAACAAACATACTTACACACTACAAAAAAAAAACATACAGTCGAATTGAGAACTTCCTTTTTTGAAGTCTGTTGAAAACACGTAGGCCTATTTCAATTTAATATTTATTAAATATAAAAAAACTCTGCATATAATTTTATTATCGAAGGATTAAAAACATCATATAGGTATTTGATTTTAAAGTCAACCTAATGAGTTGATGATCTGCCGCATAAGGCGGTATCCAACGCAAACGTTTTCAAATTTTAAGATTCACTTATGAAACTAATTAATTTTATAACGTAATCTCCCAAATTATGCAAAAAAATAAAACGTTTTAATAAACATGACTGACATGAGTCACGTGGTCGGAACGTAGTCGAAAATATGAGTCCATGCATATATGCTTCTACATTTGGCAATTATTCAATACAACCCTCTTTGTGTTGATCTATTCCACACGAATTCCACATTCAAGTACCAATGGTATTCCTCTTTCATTACAATATGTTTTGTATTCCAAACTGATACCATTTTGTAAAACTTATCCCAAATCGAGTAATAATAGTTATTTTATACAGTCAGTGAAAACATTTTATTTTCCATTATCGTGTTAATGTTGTCAAACATAAACGCTTTCACACTCACATCCTTACACTCAGTCCTGGGTGCCGGAAACATTGACATCACACACAAAATAACAATCAGAACCAGAAACATAAATTTTCCTTGGGGACAAAACTTGTGTTCCCACCGGGAATCTAACCTAATACCCCTGCTAAGAAGGCGAACGTCCACCCAACTACGCCAACGGGCAGTTCAGTTGAATGACTTAAGACAGTTTTCCTGCATTCTTTTGTGCAACGATTTTTTGAAAATTTTAAAAAACAATTGAGTTAACAATTTGAATTGTACAGGCTTACAACTTAAATTGTCATAGCTATAAGCTCAGTGACTTGTTGCGCTTTTGCCGTATAGATGTAAAGTATAGACAATTGGCGTGTAGACTAGATAATGTAGTAGTAACATTTAATAAAAACAGAAACTAGCGAACAAACAGCTCTTGAGATCTGCATGAAACCATTCGTTTTTGCAAGAATTAATAGAACCAATAGGAAATGGTCATATGCTAGCCTATCAGTGATAAAATGCAGCTAGACTTATGTGAAACAAAATTTAATACGTGCGAAAGGTAGATAAACTAGATAGCCTAGAACTAGGAACAAAGTTCCGATTCGAAAAATTTTGCACCTGTAAAGAAAAAAGCTCTAAAATTTTGTGGCCTGCTGGATGAGAAGTGAGTTCGGGACGCCGCATTTTCACGCTGAAAAGGTATTACCTGTAAATGTTGTTAACATCATAACCCCAATAAACGTTATACTGAAGCCATTGGAGATTTGTTGATGTTGAGAGATGTTGCTCCGACAGATTTCCTGCTTTGGTCGCTGTTCCGACAGCCTGGACACTACTCTACGGCAGATGAGACAGCGCCAGTGTATCAATGCAAATTGCATCTCGGTCAGCCAAGAAATAAGGCACAATTAATTAGCCGTGTTGACAGCACGCATCAGTTAAAATGTTCATTAACAAATGCTCGCTTTTGTACCATATAAAAAACATTTTCTTACGGTTAACCGGCTCTGAACTTCAAAAGCGCAACGCAACGGATTGAGGACTCCCAAGTTATCCCGTTAAGATAATAAAGACAAGGGCAATGAATTCTACTCATTTAGATTTTGTATATTATTATTCTTATTCTTATTCAATATGGGGGCGTTAAGGCCTGACGACTGACGTCCCGCTTGGGGTGTATTGTGCATTTCCCCCTGCCAGGAACTACCCCATCCACCCCAGCTCCTTAAAATAACGGAGTGTGGTTTTTGGGTGCTGGCATAACTGTTCCAGTGATGAAGATGTTGTATTTGTAATTGAATTCTGTGAGTCTTTAGGTGAGTCTTTATGTTTTGTGGAATGTTGCTCTAGCATTCCAGTGTTGACTCTAATTTCTTCAGTGACAGCACACTGAGCTATTACGTGTTCTACGGTTTCGTTTTCCTCCATACATCCCCTACACAAAGGGCTATCTGTGACCCCTATTTTGTGTAGGTGGTAGTTGAGGTTACAGTGACCTGTTATAAGGCCTACCATTAGACGAAGATCTTGACGTTGTAACTTTAACAAGTTGTTTGTAATTTTCCTGTTTAGAGACGGAAAGAAGATTTTGTATATATTTCTGAAAATAATTGTGAACAGTTTCCTTATAAGCAAACCTTGTGAGTTGTTATTTACAAGTTCTCTAGGTGTGTCTGAAAAAGCCTACCCAATTTTGAATTTAAAAATGTGTTTGATAAGTTTTTTGGTACAAAAAGATTCTATGTCTAATAATTATGTAAAATTACTGTGATGTACGTCTCGCCCAGAGTTTCAAACTCGATAAAGTTGCCACCTATAATCCCCGAGGAGAAAGTGATAGGTCTAAACTCCGTATTTATTATCGGTCGGGACGGAAGGCCTCCCTGGGTATTTATACGTTTCTACAATATTTGGATCATTCTGGTCTGCAACTAAGTGTATGAATATCTGTATGGACGTATGCCTTGTCTTATTTTTGCAGTTTTATTGAAGTCCTGAAGAATCAAGACCCATATTTAACGATGATTTAAGCTGGCGTCCATATATTAAGGATATACTTTAGTAGAGTGTATTTAGAGAATCCCTGAGTAACAATACACGAAGATTTGGTTGAGTGTCATTTGTATCTAGAGTAGAGCCACGAAAACAAATCTAGTTGACTATTTTCGAGCATTAAATTGTATTTTTTACAATTAATACCACTAGTACGTCATATTATGCACCAGGCTGTATGTATTCGAGATCTAAATGTCTTTTTAAACAAGATATAGACGTTAAAAAATTCTAATAATTATTTATTACCAAAAAAATAGGTTTCATATACCTATAATCAAGCAATTTTTTATTCCTTGCCTTTTTTTAAACCTCCATATTCTATATACTCGCAATATTTTACCAAACGTCATCAAAAAACCAATTCAAATTATTGTTGTTTATAGTTTCTGAAAAATCATGGTTTTTTTTATATTAAAACCGTGTGAAATTACTTTTCTTTAGTAGGAAATTGCACCTTCGTTTGTGTTTTACTATAAAGACGACGTGCAGTCAATGCAGTCAAAATGTGTAATAACCAGACTTTTATTAGTCCGAATAAGTAATTAATTTGTTTTTATGCTTTACCCGTAGCCTAAAGCTACATGCTACGACGTAGCACTATCTGTAGCGATGTTGTAGACATTTAAGCATAATTTAGTCGACAACTTGGCAGACTATCATTTTGCCTCGTAACAAAAAATGTTTGGCCACTCTGCATGACAAGCAGGTGCCCCGTTGTGTTAGTAATAAGTATAATCTACCGCCGAAGCCCGGAAGCTTCGTGATTAGAGCGCGTATCTGTTAGCTGCTGAAATGTTTTATTTCCAACAAATAAACAGTTGTTGAACAAATGTTTTCAGTCATAAAAGTGTATAAATAAGAAAAATCTTGAGGCGAAGATAACGATATTTTCATATCTAAATATTGTTTAATAGGGTAATAAAATAACATATACAAAGTAATACATGTATTTGATTCCGCAGTAGGTAAATATATATTCGTAGACACTTTCCAACTAAATCACACTAATATTTTAAAGGCGAAAGTTTGTGGGTGTCTCTGTATGTTTGTTACTTCTTCACGCTCAAACGGCTGAACCAATTTTGACGAAATTTGAAATTGAGGTAGCTGACACCCTAGATTAACACCGAGGTTACTTATTGTTTTTTTTATTGTGTAATTCCCGCGGGTCCAGGACTTATGCGGGTAAAACCGCAAGGCGTAGCTATTTAAATATTATGCAGAGTGTGCCGGCCAATATATCTAAAAATATTTTACACACGAAAATCTTCCTTTGCATTTTAATAAAATTGTAGATCAGCAAAATTTTCTTAATCATTTGTATTCTTATTATTAAACTCAAATCCTAACTTAATTACAGTCACGGGTCTTAGCGAATGTGTGATTCTTAAAAGAGACCTTTCCAACGAATGCAAAACCGTGGAAATCGGTTCGTGCATTCTGGAGTTATAGCGTCAGGAAGGAAAACCCGACTAATTTTTAGTAGAAGATAACAATCATTTTTAAAAAGTAACGCCAATTAAGAGTGCCGTGTTCTAGAACCATCAATTACATTTTTCGTTATGTTCCGTTTAGACAAATACAAATTCAACATTAATCTAGTACACACCTGATTTATATCATAATTAAATAATTGATTTGGTATCATATTTTGTGCAAAATCAATTCCACAATTTTCCCGCAGATATAAGCTCAAAACAAAGGAGAAAACACATTTGTTAAATAATTAGTGAAACTTTGACTACATAATTTTCCCGCAGGAATAAAGCTCAAAACAAAAGACAAATAATATTTGTTAACCGATTAGCAAAATTACACTAAGTATATTAATTATCTAAACGGTGCTTAAATCGATCCAAGGTGAGGCTAGATTTTATCGAACTCTGACGTGAAGTTACTGCCGTGACCCTTCTGGCATCTTGATTACGGCTCGAAAACTTTACCCTAACGAACAAATTATTAACCGCGTATGTATAAAAATCACACAACATTATGATAATGCTCGAGGACACAAAAAAAAATACGAAACAAGTTATACATGAAAATAAGACGCTCAATACTTGTTTAAACATTAGAATTAGAATTAGAACTATATAAAACTAATCTAAATCACAAAATAATACACATTTGTTCAAACCGCCGCATTTATAACTGTCAGTAAATTAAGTACTAAATATAACTTATATTAACAAAATCTTAACTAAATATTATTTACAACTTACTTTTTGAACACCGCCCGATGATCACAAAACACTATTTTAAAAATTCAAATCAGTTCAAGAGTATATTTAAATAGTTCCACGGCACTTTAGAAGTTAGATTCTAGTCAGAACTTACACTTTTAAAACTGCGAAACTTCAACTTTGAGCAAGGGTAAGGCCAGGAGGGCATAACGATTTGTCAACTCCAGTAGCCAAGTCTTAACTGAATATAAGCGCCAAAAACTTCGTCTTATATAGAGTCCGATTCCCCTGCGCGTCGGAACGGCGCAGCTAACACCTTGCCACCCTATTAACCCCCATTTCACCCACCTTGCAAGCAATATAGTTACAACTTTATTGAAGGACAAAAACATCCAAAACTCTTGAAAACATATACACACCATTTAAAAGTACTCCGAAAGCACTTTCAAAAAACACACAAATTATTTATAAATTTATTTTGGCCAACTAAGTACATTATTGAATTGCCTGCAGTTTGTGGGAGTGCAACCTTTAGTTGAGAAGAGATTATTGCTATTTTTCTATTGGTGGATATTTTAGTACTCACGAGTGCGACGTCCGAGATTAGAGCGAGACAACAGATGCGAACAAAATGTTGTTCTAGCTGTACCAACTATCTATAAATGTAGTTTTCTATACATCTGTATAATATTACTATAGATTTGATCCGGGAAGCAAGGGTTTTTTTGTTAAAGTAGGTTCATTATTTGTATTTAATGAAACTATTTATCAAATTTTTTAATAAATTGCTGCGAGCTACGATAGAGTTCAGGCCAAAAAGTTACGTAGTGTACGTTTCTCCGACGGTTAAATGCCGTCGGCAAGTTGCTGGCAGGTGCCAATCCGTCGGTAAAATTACCGACGCGGGGAAAATTCATATACATAATTTTAATTACGATTTCAGATTAATAATAAAAATACGGTAAACTTGAAAACAATATGATATAAAAAATATATAATATATATTACCGCACTTAGATGTAATTTGTTTAATTATTTTACATTATTCTATGGAAAGTTGGGTAGATATTAATTCAATATCCAAAGAAACACCGTAAATTCACTATATTAATTTATAACTGGTAAATATATCAAGATATCTCTGTTTTTCGTGTAAGTACTTAATTTAATTGATACTTTTCTTAGTGAAAAGTTAACAGAGATGATTTATTGATAACTATCTGCGTCCTACGGTTTCACCCGCGTACGTACAAGAATTCCGGGTTAAAAAGTACCCTATGTCCTAATCCAGGGCGTCAGCTACCTCCGTAACAAATTTCATCAAAATTGGACCAGCCGTTTCAGCGTGAAGAGGTAGATAACACACATGAAACATTCAAACATAGTCACAAACATTCACCTTTATAATACTAGTGTGACTACTACTTAATCTGGCTAACTTTTAAATAGAAATGTGTACGAATTATCATAAAAAACACAATGAAGACTACCAGCAATGTTTTAGAGGACTAAAAAACAACTGGAGGTTCTCAATTCGACTGTATGTTTTTATGTATGTTACCTACCTTATAATTTCTCTCTGGGTGAACCAATTTCGATGATTATTTTTTTGGTTGAAAGCTGGTACTTTTCATGTGGTTCCATTCAAATTTGATTAAGATCGGAGCAGTAGTTTTTGAGTTATCCTCCATAATGCGTACCTATTTAATCTGATCAAGAGTTTCGAAAATAAAGCGGTAAAGTAGGTTTTTTTTAGATTTGCTTGCGTTTAAATTAAGTACAAAATGTACCTCTCCGCGTATGAGGCATATTATATTGCATAGTAGAATATACCGAAGCTAATTGCAATTTATGAACTAATCACCAAGTATTTAGCATCACGGGTTTTTTAAGAAGTTTCAATCAGGTGTTTGAAGATGTGTAAGTAATTATGAATATTATATTTAGCCGCTTTTATGTTCCGTCATGGTTCCTGAAATGTAGGCCCAAATGAAAGCCGACGGGACAGAAGTGGCGCCGGGCTGTATGTCAAGGTCGACCGAATATGGGCACGGGTTACCATCACATGTCATTGTGGCATCGATAATATAACTAGTCGTTCGCGCTGAACTGAGATCTCGCGCCTACATTTTGCCCCATAGACAAAAACTTTTGAGGTCAACTTTTTTTCTATGTTATAATTGTTTGATTTCTGTATTTGTTGTTCAAGTATAGGATATATCGGATATTATACGTAAGTTTCAGTGTTCAGTGTGAAGCCGTTTTTTGAGATAGACCCCGGGATAAAATAGCTCTAAAAACAGTGACTTTGGTGGCCTACCAAATCGTTATTTTCCAACATATAATTTTTTTTAAACCAGTTTCGTACTCTACTTGTCAAGCCCTTTTCAACGATATCCCACGAGGGTAGATAAAAAAATAAAAAATATTTTGCTCCCCACTTACATGTATAGGAGCCCCCTTAATATTTTCATTTATATAATTTTAAATGTCATTTCTGTTTTTGGGCCGTAGTTTTACATATTCTATGAGAATTTGAAGTCATTCGCTTATATGGTTTAGACACTAGATGCCTCTGACAGACGGACGGACGGATGGAGGGACGGATAAAGTGCTGAACGACCCAAATCAACATAGAGATCTCGTTTCGCTCGATCAATTATTCTTATACCCTATCACTGGCTTATTGAATAACTAGCGTTGGCCCGCGGCTTCGCCGCTTTTATCAAGTTATAAGGTAACCTATGTGTTAATCCTAGGTATAATCTATTTTCATACCAAATTTCATCTTAATCCTTTCAGCCGTTAAAGCGTGAAGAGGAAACAAACATACTTACACACTTACACACACACTTACACTACTTTAAATTTTTCATCATCTCATCCAGTTGATATGTGATGGCGTGGGATTAACAAACAAAAAAAAAAGGGATTAACAGACATATACACCGTACCTACATGCCAGGCACTGTGTAGGTTTTACATTTACCTGTATTATTATTACCTTATTTACCGTTACCGCGTGAAGAGAAAACAAACATACTTACACACTTAAAGACATACTTTCGAATTTATAATTTTAGAATCATTTCCCTATGACTAGGAACGGCTAATTGTTAGAAACGCCAGTTTTTTTTTTTAATGCATACAATAAAATTCAATAAATATTGTTCAATAAAATGTTATAATACCAATACAGTAGACGTGTATCGATAGTTATTAGTATTATGCCGTTTCAACACAACGGTAAAATACAAATGACTGTCGATGGGCGGCCGGCCGTCCGCCCCTCGTTCCGTCGGCTATCATTTAGGCCTACATTTCAGGAACATGATGGGACATGGTATCGCTGCTAAATATAAAATTTATAATTGCTGACACGCTTGCAGCACTTGATTGAAATCTAACTACATAAACAAACCTCTTTACATAGCCTCTTTATACAACCTCTTTAAATTGCACTGAGAAAAATATCTCGAGAAAATATGCGTGTGATAGCTTTAGTAGTTAGTTATCCCATTTTTTTTTCTTCATGTTGCTTTGGCCTGCACTACTACGCAATATAGTATACTTAAGTCTCATACATGGAGATGTAGATATTGTATGTGCTAGTGTATATGAAATCACTGCTATATTATATTGTAATAGCGTCTAAATTTGTTGTCATTTGTGTTAACAAAGTTCAAACTTTTCTATTTAGATATTTATAGTAAACTGTTTCTAATATTATCCTTTGGGACCAGAAAAGTGTGTAAGCAGGAGGACACATATTGGAGAAAAAATCATTTTTAGAGTGGTATACAATCAATTTTTGCTTGCAGTGATCTAGCATATAATTTTTTTTTAAATAAGTTACAGGGTTTAATCATAATTTTTGTTACAAGTCAATATACTAAAAAAAAACCGACTGCGTTAAATGTAAACTTACTTTGCGATTATGCTATTAGAACTTTTTCACGGCTTTATTATATATGTATTAAACATTTAAGTGAAAATGGTTGCTAGCCAACTTTACCTCGTTATAGAACTTACATGATCATTAAAAATAAAAAATAGTAAAGATAACCGACAACGATATCCCTTTTGACACATTTCATCGATCAGATTCAGGGAAACAAACGACTTTAAGATTTTTAGAGTAGCCAAAGACATCAGTGTTTCACGATTTGTTGTAAAAGTATTGGTTTTAGCGCTAGCCCGAAATAAATAGAAAACGTGTCGAAGTGCGTGCATCACGCGATCGTCGCATAAACGCCTGTGCGTCAAAACATTGGCGAACCCTGAAAAAAACTTTTTGAGGTAACTACCCTTACCACAATAAAAGACATATGAAAAAGTTCTATGGGACTTCCTTGTACTTTTCACAGTACTCCATTTGGAGTACACTTTTTATATTGAATACAACATTTTGTTTACGAGATGACATGAAAAGATTGTATGATGACAAAAAGCATTCCTTTAAAAGAAGTCTTTTAAAGTAATGAAGTATGTCCTTTCACCTCATCTCATAAACAAAAATATTCACTACTGTTCAGTTTAAAAAAGCAATATTCTGGGCATTTCCCTACATTGCGGACAGAGGTTTAGAATATTTTTAAGTGATATTTGATTTATTCAATACCTATTTTATACATATGAATAGCTTTGAGTATTATAATTTCTTAATTAAAAAAGTGAACATTTTGTTCTCAAATTCCAATTTAAAATTGTTTCTTTACGTGGGCGCTTAAGAAGCACTCATGGAAGCTAATTACTCAAAATATCAGTGTCGTTAAATTACAGCCATATCAAGAAGCTCCTGGCAAAAAACTAACTACTAAAATAGACGGGAAAGCAGATTATATGCTAAACGCAAAAAAATTAATAAAGAGCAGAACATCAGCTGCCATAGTTTATAACTTTGTAAACGACATCTCCACAAGTGCGCTTGTACTGCCAACATTAGCTACATTAACTACATCTAGGCATATCGTCGAAAACTCTACTCAAAAACTGACTCAAAAGCAAAAGTTTTGTCCCTGTTACCTACTTGTGAGTATTAAGAAATTAAACATAATTAGTAGACCTTTTGTTAATTAAGTTAATTCTGAAAATCAACCCTTTTCAATTTCATTGTTCATTCTTCAAAAGGATACTACAGTTAATATTTACTTAAATAATTAAAGTACTTCGAATTGTACATCAAACCTCAATAAAAGTAATTTAAGTGATTTTTTCTAACGCAAACAAGCTTTTATCTATTGTGGCTTAAGTACCTGCCTTATTATATAGACAGGCGACTAAATAGACTACCATTTTTATATTGGAGAGTGTGTGAGTGTGTCATTATATATGAAACGAGGTATCTCTATGCTATGCACTATGCGGCATACGATGAAATTTGGTATATAGATAGTCTTACCCTGAAATACATCTTCATCAACTTATTACCGCAAACGAAGCCGAGGGGCATAGCTCGTTCATTATTTTACTCACTCTCATTTCACTGCCACAATTTTTACGCTCGATTCAGATTAATCATATAGTCATACTATTATATAATAAATTCAATTCAGAAAGTTTATGTTTAATACATACAATGAATATTTACTTTTTTGTTTTAAGTAAGGTATATCTGTAATCGCTGGTTAGATTTCGATGCAATTTGGAGTGAAGATTGACCAAATAAGGAGAGGATATGTGTTAATTAAAAAACTTCAATAAAATAAAACTTAATAGTATTTATTTATTTAAGACTGTATCTATCTAGCGGGTATATTGATAGTAACATAAATTATTAGAAACTATTTATGATTGAATTGTATATTAATAACAATATTGCTGGAAGCTCTAAATAATCAACCTCTTTGAGGCATACCACATATTCGAGACCATATTATACATCATTATCAAACGTATCATTTTGAAATGTTTTATCTTCTAGGGGTGTTTACAAAGTAATAATAATAGTGACCCCGAGAAAACGTTTTGCGCAAGGTGGCAAATTTTAAAAGGAGCCCATTTAATAGGCCATCTACAACGATCAGTTTCAAGTTGATACGTAAAGGGAGAGGACGTACATGACGATTCGCGTAACGTTTGTGAGAAAATCGCCGAAATTCCCGGTACGGATAAAAAGTTAGAGCAATGTTGTAATGTGATATTTTTGTGAAACTCGGGGAAAACTGCAAAAATGTTAAGAACCAGGTGATCTTGTGAAGTGGTTTAAAGTGTTCAATGATTACGTATATGCTAATGCGCGACTCTACGTAGCTAACATTGTAGTAAAGATTAGAGAGTAAACGGGAGACTTAGAATTCTTGGAATCCGGATCTGGCCTCATGCGACTTTATGGCTGTTTTCTGAAGTCAAGTCTACGTTTCAGGGTATGGAAATTAAAGTTTAATCAAGAGATGATCAAAATTGTAGCGGCACACTGCAGGGGGCTCCAGAAACTTGGCCTGCCGTTGGTAGAAATTGTGGCAAAAATGTACTAAAACCCTCAAAAGGTGCATGTAGATTTGAAGTAACTAAATAAATAGTTTAATTCTGTATAGCGTTTTATCATTTATGTTTTACTAGCCGTGACCAGCAGCTTCGTTCGCGTTGATCAAGTTAAAAAGTATCCTGTGTCAATCCTAGGTATAAGCTATTACCAAATTTCATCCAAATCCAAAGTCTGATAATATCAGATACTGTTCAGTAATGTTACACATATTTAACTACACGTAAGACCTAAACAGACTTCAATTGCAAATCTTTGAAAATCTTAGAGATCTTTGTCTGGGACTATGAACCTGTAATAAACATATCAGTTATGCTGGAGATATCATGAGCCAACAGTCGCACACTGAGAACCCCTTATTATTAATAAATAGGAAGGGATGTAAAATAGTGAGGGGCGATTTAATGAGCTGAACGTTCACTCGAGCGTACGAACAAAAATTTTAACTGATCCGCCAATAAAACCACGTAATTTTATGGTTTAATCATATTTTTCTCTATACATTTTGATTTTATGAAAATAATGCCCAAAATGTGCCACCTAATACATTACGACATTAGCCAATTCAGAAACACCTGAACATTCAAAATCACGTATTCACACGGGCCCCAAAAAGGCATTCATGAAAGTGAGTTATTAACTTTCATGAATGCCTTTTACTGCCAGATTCACAAAATGACGGCCTCCTGAAACATGAAAGGTTGATTGATTCAAGAATAGCATTAGGTTTCAAAATTCTATCCAATCTCTGTAACACATATTTTATTTCATTGCTTACTGGTTTTCCTGTGTCCTGTGGGTTTGCAGCTATCTATCATTTTATATTTTTAGCCTACTCCAAAAAAGGAGGACGTTCTCAATTCGGCTGTATTTTTTTAAGTGTGTTACCTCATACCTTCTGGGCGAATCGATTTTGATGTTTTTTTATTTGATAGCTGGTGCTTCCCTTGTGGTCCCATTTAAATTAGACATGCGCAAATCATGTCCGACAGCGGATTGAACCTGGAACGACTCCTCGCCCTGCCAGACCTGGTTCTCGGAACCAGGTTCGCGGAACTAGGTAGTTCCACAGTCTAGAGTATAGACATGCCGGAGTATAGTCTAAACAGCTCACCAGTTCCAGGGAATATAATATGTTTTTTATAATACTTGCATTTAATAGACTTGTTCGAGAATATATTTCTCTAAACTGGATCGATTTACCAGTTCCTCGGATTCTGATTGTAAGAAAATACACATGCATATTTTGGAACATATGAATTTACGAATATCAACATAACGTAAATATAATACACGTATCGCGCACCCATGTCCCACGTTGTATATTACCGAGCGGAACCGATCAACCGATCCCCCATCTCGCTCCCACTCGTGCGAGTCGTGCGTGACTCGCATTTCGCATCTCAGTTCGTTCCAGTTCCGGAGCGGCCGTCCGCACCTATTTCGTTCCCTTTCCCGTCTCCATCTCGCATCTCCAGCTCCGGACCGGATTGGAACTAGCTGAACCTGCTTTAGCGGACCTCTATCGTTCAAAGTTCCGGAGTTACCGCCGCCGCCGCACCGCGCGATGCGCTCGCGATCGATTTCGTTCTCTTTCCCATCTCCGTCTCGCATCTCCGTCTCCGGAACTAGCTGAACCTGGTTTAGCGGACATGTCGGAACGAACTCCAATCATTCCGGTCGGTGACATAGTTCCTGGAACTATTACGATCCGGAACGACACATGTCTAATTTTAAATTTGATCAAGATCTGACCAGAAGTTTTTGAGTTCGTCAATAATGCGTATTTAGTTTATTTAACTTGATCAAGGGTTCCGGTGATAAAGTCTGTTTTTTTTAAGCTTTGATTACCTTTATTTTAAAGCTTTATGCTTTAAATATTATATTTCAAAAATCTATTTGACGAGATAGTGGACAAACGCCTTTCTGGGACATAAAATAGAACAATTTATAAATAATTATTTTATCAGCTATGAAAGTTGCAGATCAGTTGTAACATAATTTGCATACAGTTGTCATCTATATTTGTTATGAAAATAACATATTTTCAACACCAGAATATGTATTCTATATGTAACTGTATTTATTTTGTTGGTAGAGTAAATAAATAAGCAAATATAACCGGTACAGTGGGCCGCTAGAACTTGGTATACTACTTTGCTTGCTTGTAGCTAAAGGCTAGTGGACCTGGGGGTTTTACAGAACGCCTGAAGGCATCTAATAGCTGACGAATGTTGTCTTTATCATAAACGCTTTCACACTCACATCCCCACAGTAAGTTCGATGATTTGTGTCGTGGGGACCGGAAACATTCACATCACACACTCAGAGCCAGAAACATAAATGTTCTTTGGGGAGAATGCTTGTGTTCCCAGCGGGAATCGACCCCGATACTCCAACTTAGAAGGCGAACGTGCACCCAATTAAGCCTACGGGCAATCTTACAACTGAAATCCGGGACCGTATATTAATATCCTCCAAAGCACGGTAACACTCAGTTGGAAATCTCACTAAGTGGTAATGCATCCATGTACGGTCGCGCCGTATAAATTCCATTTGATTTCGATCGACTATGCGGACCGCTGCACAAGCACAGATTAATGAGGCGCTGACATTGGGTTCACTTGGGTTGCGTGAGCGTTAAATTAATGCTATAAACTCTAATAATAAGATCAAATAGGTGCCAAGGTTTCTCAAAGTTATTTTAAAGATAAAGAAGCTAAAACAATCCATTATTTAAAACTAATTTACAAAAGATCGAGGTGAAATCAAATAAAGTCGAAAAATTCGCTGCAAACGTTACAAGCAAAAGGAATTACAATTTCCTGTACAAAGGGCTCAGGTGAGGACACTTCAGTTTATTGCCACTCTGTCGATGTGGAATGGCAATTTTCCAATTTGTATGCTTTTGAAGCCCGCGGGCAACACCGAAAATTGCAGTCACCTAAAAGTCTTAAAAATCAGTAATTCACTCACAGTTTTATTTTGATCACCCGCTGGAATGTCGACTGACCTTATGAAGTGGAGTTGTTATTTGTTCTAGTGCTGTACCCAGGGATTAGCAAATTTTTAAAACATGTTTTTAAAATTAAAAGTTTACTGCAGTTTCGTTCATCTCCTGGACCGGACCTAATTTGTGAAAGACACAAATGAGTTCATTTGTTTTTTATTTAAGATAGAGTGTTTGTGGTAAGTAAAAGTAACTCATGATTATGGTTATTAATTTTAGAAACGTATCATTGGCGTGTAGGATAATAAAAGGCCTTTTTTTACTATAACAAAAATGTATACAGGAAACTGTAGTAAAGAGTTCACTTTTTAATATACAGTATTATGCTGAGTGCCAATTTATATGTCAAACCGAGAATCGGATCGACGTTAAAATTATCGAGACTTAACTTGTTCTGTTTTAATAATTTAACTGTCAAGGAACAGCCAAGGGACATATATAATTACTTAGCATAAAATTGATAATAATAAGTATTTTCTAACCGACTTCTTAAAAGAAGGAGGTTCTATGTACGACTATGTATTTTTTTTATGTATGTTCATATATTTCTCTCCTATTTGTAGACCGATTCTCAAAAATCTTTTCTTGGTTGGTAGATTATACTTTAGAGGTGGTTCCGTATACATTTAATCGATATCGATCAAGCCAAAACCAAAATACAAGCGGTGAAGTCGTTTTTTTAGGGTTTGCTTACGTTTAAATTATTGAGTAAGAAAATTTTTGTAAAAAGGTTTTGTTTCAAAAAACGTTTCACGTTTAGTAAAAGAGTACAAAAATAAATTAGAATACAGGATGTAGTTTTTCTTTTAACGTTCATTATTACTGAGTTTCACAATTCTCAACAAAGGAAAAACTTTCTTACAGCGTCACCAGTTACTGAGGACTGTCTTATTTCACATCAACCCTGTTTCCAGACATGTTTTTAAGGAATTGTGATGTAGTAATGACAACTGTCGCATCTGTGGGTAAGAGATAATGTGGTCGAAAGCGGTACATTCTAGAATGACTGAATGTAATGACTTGGAAAACACTCTTGACCTTAAATTTTATCGGATTTCGTTATATACACCGATTTCTTAAAGATAGTTTATTCAGTCATTCTAGAATGTACCGCTTTCGACCACATTATCTCTTACCCACAGATGCGACAGTTGTCAATCTCTAGCCTATCAGGGAAAAAATATTATTTTCAACCGACTTCAAAAAAGGAGGTTCTCAATCCGACTGCATGTTTTTTTTTGTATGTATATTACGCTATATCTCCGCCGATTATAAATCGATTTTTTATGTTTTTTTTTTGTTTGGTATAATATACTTAGAGGTGATCCCATATAAATTTTACTGATATCGGTTAAGCCAAAACCTAAATATAAGCGAAGAAGTCGGTTTTTTAAGCATTATTTGTATGTATGTTACGTGATATCTCCGTCAATTATGAATCGATTTTGATGTTTTTTTTTCGTTTGGTTGATTATACTGCAGAGGTAGTCCCATACAAATTTTATCGAAATCGATTCAGCCAAAACCAAAATATAAGCGTTACAGCCGCTTTGCTTGCAGTTAATTATAGTGGACAGATAATCAATTGTAACATGGAGGATGGGAGGAACATGTTTTCTACTTTTTTATCTCTTTTTTAAAATGTCACCTTCTATGGTATCTAAACTATCCAGATACAACCAGTAGAACCAAAGAGATTTTATTACAACTTTCATACATCTATATATATATAATAGAAAGTCGTGTTAGTTACTCCACTTATAACACAAGAACGGCTGAACCGATTTAGCTGAAAATTGGCAGGGAGGTAGTTTAGAGCCAGGAGAAGGACAAAGGATACTTTTTAAGAACGTACATTTCTTTAAATATTTTTTTTACATTTCGACATGCTTTCCATTTTCTCATACGTCACTCGGATTTGGTAAAGTACTAGGCAAACATAAACATGAAGGTGGTAATAATATAGTCACGTGACATTGTAACGCATGCCGGGTATGGCTTCCTAAATATGCACATTCATTGACTGTTAGGCGGAACGAAGGTCGCGGGGACAGCTAGTACAAAATACAAAAATACTTTTTTCCTGACCAATATTGTTTCCTTTTTTTCTACACTTATAATAATAAAAAAAAATTACAGGCTAATATGTGTACATTGGAAATATTGAAGAATAATTCAAACGCAAGTAAACTTAAAAATACCGACTTCATCGCTTATATTTCAATTTTGGCTGGACCGATTTCGATAAAATTTATATGGGACCACCTTTTATGTATACCTACTCTACCAAACAAAAAAAAATAGAAATTGATAGAGAGATAGTGGTCAAATGCTCGAGAATAAAAAAATACTGTCAGATAATCGGTAAATTATTGTTTAAGTAGTTACGTTCTCAACCACTGCTTGATAAATTTGCTTCCGTGAACCGCGAGAAACCTGCATTTATCTATTTTTAATCGACTTCGAAAAAGGAGTCACGTTGTATTTTTCAATGTTTGTTACATCACTACGACTTCTGTTATAAACCTATTTGAAATATCTTTTTTGTTGGATAGGGTATACTTTCATATCAGTCTAATGGAAATTTCATCAAAATCAGTTTAGTAAGTCGTTTTAGTAATTTTTTTATAAATCAAAATAACTGGAGAAACTAAATGAAATATGTCCAATGTTATCAGCCAATTTGTTTCGGATACCAAATCTAAAGTGCGCCTCCTTGCCTTCGCTTATAATTATCTACTTACCTCTGACGTCTCCGCTATTTTTCTCCTCCTGAAACTGTTGTCCTGGTATCGAGTCGGTAAAACTGGATCCTCCCCTGAAACAGCTCTCTGGTAGGACAGCCTTCTCCCCTTAGAATCAGTCTTAGGAGAGCCGCGAAGGTTTTTCTCAGGAATAGTTGAGAAGTCCTGGTAAGAGTGGCTGACTTGCACCTCTTTCGTCTTTTCATCTTGAATTAAACGACGGAAATAGTCAGTTAAACTCTCACTGGCTACCCACGTGACCCTGGAAAAAGAAATGGGCCAAGATTAATCACGTGCTTATCAAATCTATTTTGACATATATATATCTATATTATAACCTAATCTTCACTGATTCGCTAACCAATCATGTAATGTGAAAACGACTTTTTTTGTTATAATTCGCAAGTACGGTCCAATTGCCTATATTCCCTAAAACTAAAATAAAATTATATATATCTATACAGCAAAGTCCCAAGTTACCTACAAGTCATCGAGCTTATAGGTAACTCAAGTGCTCAAGCCCACTACCAGTGGGTAGCGTTCTCATCATGCTGGCGACATTGCCTGTCTGAATTGCAATGCTAATACGTTGAGCCATATAAGTACCAGCATTTTGAACGACTTGACTTATGAAACTGAAGTTTAGCAGGTAGGTAGTTTATGAACAGTAGATTTCAACTGAGAAATGATTTTTATTTAGCCTTTTATAATTAGTACAGCCGCCGGGCGAAGCTGAGATATATTTCTACTATGCAGTTAGTCTATAGCAACACATAGACAAAACAAGGCAGTGTCTGCGTTAAAAAATACTCTCAATATCATCTTTTTTATCGATACGCAAGCATTTGACTACAATCTCACCTATTGGAAAATGATGATGCGGCTGAAGATGAAACAAGGTAACATGCTTGCCTAGAAGGTACTTATGCATTCTTGAAGACTCCCAGATTATATCGTTCGGGGAATAAAGACGAGTGAACATACCTCCAGTTCTATTCATGTAAAGAAAAATTATGGATAGGTACGAATTGCTACTAAGTTTTAACATTAATAGTAAGTGTTTAAACCTATTCGGCAACTAATTGGATAGTGGTAAAACGCAAAAACAAAAGTCACACAGATATGCCAAAATTTGAGATAGTATTCAAATACAAGTTCGTCATTCAAGGCAGGTTTGCCTGAAAATCAGCGTCGAGTTTTGTGCTTGACTTTTGTGTTGAGGCAAACCCATTTCGGCATGCATAATATATGTATAATATATAAATATTATACCATTAATTATTAGTTCATAAGTGTTTCACTGTTATTGTTATTTGTAATATTATTTTTTTGCTACGTGTCGAAATAAATTATTTTTCTTTCTTTCTTCTTTCTTACTTTCTTTCATTCGGTGTGTCAATGATATATTGATATAATTGTTTCTTTTTTTTATATACTCGATAGGCAAGCATTTGACCACTATCTCACCTGATGGAAAGGTATGATGCTGCCGAACAAGTAGCATGCTTGCCTAGAAGATACCTATTCTCTCTTGACTTGAAGAGCCCCAGATTATACAATTCGGGGAACAGAGACGCGGGCAATGAATTCCACTCCTTCGCTGTACGGATGACAAACGTAGAAGCAAAACGCTTCGAGCGAGCCGGAGGTATGTCAACCATAAATGGATGACGTTTGCCAGTTAGTCTTGTTGTTAGATGGTAAAACGGGCATGGAGAACTAACTCGTGTAATTCCTGCGCATATTCGCCAAAATGTAAGCGATAGAATACCGATGGCTTGCGACATTAGGTACGTCGGTGACCGAGACTCTATAATTTGGACTCAATTATCTTATCATCGCCAATGAGTCTTTTTGCTCGTCGGTTTTGGTTTTAGTTGGCAACGTTCCATATTTTACAAGCGTTTATTTAGTTTCTGTCTGTTTTTAGTTTAGTCTGTACTTAATCAAATCTTGCAAGCTAAATAAAACCCAATCCCGATGTCCGATTGAACTCTTATTTGATTTACTTATGGAACTCCAGTGACAATAAAACGATATGGTACCATGACGCTGGTCTGATGATGGAGACGGAATGAGGATAGGAATTTCTGAACTAAATAAAATAAACCCATCGAGCTTGGCCTTGTTTGATTCGTTTTGCCAAGTTATCTGGTTATATAACATTTTAGTCCTTTTTCATTTACAACTGATAAAACCATGATTAAAAAAAAAAGTTTTTAAAGAAATGGTACTTGTTTTAAAATTTTTAACACATTTATTGATCGAGCGAAGCGAGATCTCTAAGTTGACTTGGGTCGTTCAGCACGTTGTCCGTCCGTCCGTCCGTCTGTCAGAGGCATCTAGCGTCTAAACCATATAAGCGAATGTCTTCAAATTCTCATAGAATACGTAAAACTACGGCCCAAAGCCAGAAATGACATTTAAATGAATATATGAAGGGGGCTTCCATACATGTAAGTGGGGAGGAATATATTTTTTTATCTTATGTGGTATATCGTTGAAAATGGCGTGACAAGTAAAGTACGAAACCTGTTTAAAAAAACTATGTTTTACAACATAGATTTTTTTTTAAACTGGTTTCGTTAACGTTTAGTAGGCTACCAAAATTACTGTTTTTTGACCTATTTTGTTTTGGGGTCTATCTCGAAAACGGCTCCACACTGAACGCTGAAACTTACGTATAATATCCGTTATATCATGTAGTTGAACAAAAATAGAGAAATTAAACAATTATTATATAGAAAAAAGTTATAAGCAAGCAACCTCAAAAGTTTTTCTCTATGAGGCAAAATGTAGGCGTGAGATATCAGTTCGGCGCGAACGACTAGTTTAATAAAATGACAAAAAATATAAGCAAATTTAAACTAAAAAGTAAATAACATATTCATAACTATATTTATAACCTATATAACTTTAAACCATCTAAAATCCAAACCCTTATCTAGCTAACCGGTGACGCAGCAGCATCTGTGACCTCTAATGCCATTTTCCAATTAGTCCCCACTTTGCGTTCACTATGGGCGGATTATTAGGATCAATAAGCTAATTTCATAGAGCGGTGACCAATGTAATCAATTCCTCAGTTATATCTTCGTATTTGAGACCCGTCATGCGCACTGACATGTGTGATTGTGTAATTAAGTACCCCGATCCTACGTCTATAGAGTAACATTCTATCTGAGACAAAGGGTGCAATAGGTATCAATATGCCAAGCAAAATGTTACTGAGAAATATCTGCAAAAATTAACTATTTATCTCTTCTGACTAGTAAAATATAAAAGACTAGCTGATCCTCGGATATATTGTCTGAATGCTGACCTGCTCGGCATCACCCGGATGTATCTATATATATAAAATTCTCGTGTCACAGTTTTCGTTGCCATACTCCTCCGAAACGGCTTGACCGATTTTGATGAAATTTTTTGTGCTTATCCGGTATCTATGAGAATCGGCCAACATCTATTTTTCATCATCATCATCATCATCACTTTTCATCATTATCAACGCGGGTGAAACCGCGGGGCGCAGCTAGTAAGTTATAAATAGATAAAACAAATATAGTCAGCTTTGAACCTTCTTATATAAATCCGTTCAAATTGTAGACGTATTTACCCGGATAAAGTAGTAAATGTAATATTATTGAATAACGGCTATCACTCACGTCATTTGATCGATATTGTCGACCTAGGTTTCGAGCATGTACGATGCTCTTCGTCGCGATCTCGCGGCGTAAACTCATCCCGAAGAAGAGCATCGTACTTGCTCGAAACCTAGGTCGACAATATCGATCAAATGACGTGAGTGATAGCCGTTATTCAATAATGTTATAATGTTTAATTCTCACGAAAACTTTAATAATAGTAAATGAAAATTAATCTGTAATACAGAACCAGTCGCAGTTACCGCGTTAAGATTCATCTAACGATTTCTTTGCCCAAATTATAAACAGTGAAAGGCGAATTTTATCTACATAAAACAAGTCACATAATAAAAAGGACATTTACATTGAATGTCTCAATGTTGAGGGAACATAGCCCAGTTTTCTTTAAGATTTTTTGGACCGTGCATCCTCTGTCAGATGCATAGCGTCTAAACCATATAAGCGAATGACTTAAAATTCTAAAAGAATATGTTAAACTACGGCCCAAAACTAGAAATGGCATTTAAAATTATACAAATGAAAAATATGAAGGGGACTCCCATACACGTAAGTAGGGAGAAAATTATTTATTATTTTTTATCTACCCTTGTGGGGTATCTGACACTGTTTTTAGACCTATTTTGTCTCGGGGTCTATCTCAAAAACGGCTTCACACTGAACGCTGAAACTTACGTATAGCATCCGTTATATCCTCAAGAAATACAGAAATCAAACAATTATTATATAGAATAAAAGTTATAAGCAAGTAACCTCAATAGATTTTCTCTATGAGGCAAAATGTAGGCGTGAGATCTCAGTTCGGGGCGAACGACTAGTTAGTATTTATTACAACTAGCAATTGAGAATTAGGGAAATTCACACAAGAGACCCGGAGGGAGTGAGTAGACAGTATGTGTGATTAACTATTTGTCTGTTACGGCTGGATTCGACTTTAACCTGTAAGTTTATAATACAAATGTAACCAACAGTACTTACGGATTGAATGAAGTAAGTATTCAAGTTACATTTTAGTGCTTTATCAAAATCAGAATTAAAAAAATTTAAACACAAAATTGTGAATTTAAGAAATATCTCGTGTTTGCCAGATTATAGGCAAGCAAGCTACATCTTTGGACACATCTTTACTTTCCATCAGGTGAGATAGTGGTCAAATGCTTGCCTATCTAGCATAAAAAACAAAAAAATATACCTCGCACTGAAATACAGTGGTATTACCACCCATTGGGAATATCAACAAGCTCTATGTGTTGTTCTTTCAAAATCACCGTGGTATGATTTTGAAACACGTCACTATCAAATCGAACCATTTTGTTACGAATCCATTATGGATTTTTATTACAGAATACATTCAAAGTTGACACATATTATTATTCGTTGTGTCCAGGATATGACTAGGTATGCAATTGCCCAGGAAACGGATAGTAGTGAAAAATAAAGTGATCGAATTTCATTCGAATTTCGTGTCGAAATTCCATGTAGAGCTGCAAGAATTTGCAGCTAAATTTCGACGCTAAAAGTCTCAAAATCCCTTTTAAAGGGAAAATCTAAACGGGATTTTGCTACTAGAACTAGTCTAAAATAAGCATACGACGACTCACGGCAAAGCAACAGGTTTTTCATTTTTGCTCGCCTGGAGTATAAATTCAATTTCAAAGGAAGCTCCCGCGCCGGGCTACGTCAGGCGGGGCAACACAATAATTGACACTCAAGTAGATGGTTTATTAGATGCAGTAACGACGAGCTTGTGCCTCGATTTATATATTATTATACCGCTATATATCAGACATTCGATTCAATTCGTAGATAAAACGTTTTGACTTCACTTTCAATGTGCGAATCGCATAGGAATGGAACTAATTGCCTGTGTCGGTTATTCGGGGAGTCTCTAAGTCGGGGGTGAATTGATATCTTCTTGATACTTGGCATATTACATTCGCAAAGCGTTCATTATCTCGAAAGCGAATGTACACATATTGTCCGCGTCTCTATTCCCCGAACGGTATAATATGGATGTTTTCCAATCTAGGCATCTTTTAGGCGGCAAGGGGTGGCTTGCCTGCCTAAAGCTGTGTTGTCACTTACCGCCTGGTGAGATAGTGGTAAAATGCGTGCCTATATAGCAAAAAAATAAAATGTTATTTTTGTTCTGTACGATGGTAGGGTTTTTTACCGACTTCCCAAAAAAGGAGGAGGTACTCAAGTCGACTGTTTTTTTTTTGTGTGTTACTTAATAACTTCTCTCCACGTAAGCCGATTTCAACATTTTTTTATTTAGAAAGATGTAGCTTTCTAATTGGTCCCATTTAAATTTGATCAAGATCTGATCAGTAGTTCGAGAAATATCGTCAATAATGATGTCTACTTTGTGACGAATAATGCGTACTTTGACGATATTCTGGTTTACCCGACTTCAAAAGTTACCTCATAACTTATTTTTTTATTTGAAAGCTGGTGCATCAAGGTTCCGATGATAAAGCGGTGAAGTCGGTTTTTTTAAGCTTTGCTTGCGTTTAATTATTAATGTTCACAGTCATTGAATACTAACTTTGTATCAATTCCGAACCTCATTTGTTTTTATCGATTCTCGGTTGTTTTTAGTGATCAGTATTTTTCCTTTGGGGGTAGTATCTTGGGTATAAACATTATATCATGCTACTATACTAACAGAGTAGATAACATGGATATAAAACTTTCCCGCTCACCTGTTATGTAGTAGTTGGTATTAAACGGGCATCAAAATCAGTTTATAGACATATTATAACATTCCATTTCATCAAATGGAATCAAACGAAAACTGACGCATCCTTTGTGGTACAACCCCGAAACAAGGATAACAACATGTGTACGACTGTACGTGTTACAGAGATGCGTTATCACTTTTCACTTTGTGTGTACTAGTGACGGCACATTGTGAGGTTCCCCCGAAAATCGAGACAAAGAGCTTTTGTTATATCTGAAACTAGCACTAATAAACTAAGGCTCTACGTTAGCTAAATTAGAGTACGGTCGCATACACGAAGGAAATACGTGATACAACACAGGCTCGCCTACTGTGGAAGTTAGAAATGATTGATATGATTGTTGTATTCACATTCTCTTAATTATGGTAATAAATAAAAAACAAATAAATAAAATATTTGCGTTTATTGCAAAAAGGTTGCATGGGTGCTGGATAGTAACTGTTAATTAAAATGTATCTCCAAAACGATTTCACTGATTTTGATACGGTTTTTAGGGTTCCGTACCTAAAGGGTAAAACGGGATCCTATTACTAAGACTCCGCTGTCGTTCCGTCTGTCACCACACGTGCTGCTACGAAAATTTTCCAGATTAGTCGTCGAAGATATTAAATTTTTTTTTAGGTATTACACGGCTTTTTGGTATTAAATAAAAACACGTAGTCACTGTAAGCAAACATCATAACGAATGCAAGCAAATAATATGAAATTTGGTTGATTTTATAAAGTTTTTCGAAAATGTTAATGTTTCCCTTTTAAGCCTTTGAGTGCATGTACCAACAGACATAATGTAAACAACAATTATTTCTTTACTCTACAAAATTTACAAGACTGAATAAATACAACGTATTTTACGCGGGGGATCTTTGTTTACACAAAAACCGGTTGCTGATTTATTTTAATGTTTTTGTACTGCCATTAGAATACAGAAATAGGTTTAATGATAGTGAAATAAAACAAACAATTTGAGAGAAAAATAGACGCTCTAAATTAAATATTTATAAAAACCTTTTATAGACTGTGACTTTACAACGAGCTTTTTATTTGGTCCTTATAAAAACAATAAAACATATTTATTTTGGTCCTAATAAAAACAATAACATAAATGTACAATCTGGAGTGAATAGGTCCCTTCTAGGCAAGCATATTTCGTCTTCAGCCGCATCGTCACTCTCTATCAGGCGAGATAGCGGTCTATGTATGTCAAATTTTTGCCTATCTTGCATAAAAAATACAAATAATTAAAGATAACTGAATTAAAATAATTTTCCATCCCTAAGAATATTCGTGTTTCTGCTTGTGATATGATTATCCGTGTTTCCCGGAACCCACAACACAAATCTTCAAACTTAGTGTGGGACTTTAGGTGTGAATGTTATTGCGTGGATAATCTCTTTTAAAAAAATTCTCTTTTAAAAAAAGATTCCCGCCATGTGCACAATTTTTCTTCACAAATAACAAGATGCGAGTGTGGGTAATGTGTTTCCCGCACTCAGTATAAAAGTCTTTGAACATATTGAAGGATTGTGAGTGTGAATATGTACTTTTCCATCTCCAACCGCATTGTCACTTACTATCAAGTGAGATAGAGGTCAAACGTTTTCTTTAATAATTAATAAAATAGCTTATTGTAGGGCTGTGAAAGTGAACGCGTTTGTTTGTTCATGCCATAAACATTGAAGAGTACCAATGAGTACAAACCAATATATTATCCTACTAATATTATAAATCCGAAAGTTTGTGTGTAAGTGCGTGTGTAAGTATGTTTGTTCCCTATTCACGCTTTAACGGCTGAACGGTTTTGGGTGAAATTTGAAATGTACATAGATTATACCTAGAATGAACACATAGGCTACTTTTTAAATTGATAATAGCGGGCGAAGCCGCGGGACACGGCTAGTAATGTATATATGGTAAAACAACGTTCGCCGGGTCAGCTATTTGAAACTTTTCGTAGTACCGTTAATTATGTTGTAATAATAAAATACTAATACAACTGAGTAGAAGTAATTGCTACAATATAATAACATGTTTATAGACCGAGCGAGCAGCGGAGAAAGCGCCTCCGTTTTAACTTGGGCAAAATAATTGCTTTCGTATGTCCGACGGATGTCCACCGGATGTACGGCTGTTCTCATGGTCGCGTTTATTTAATGAGCATGTTCGATAATTATATAGATGTTTTATTTCTATTACATTTTTGGAAATGTATTAGACGTACGTGGTGATAACACGTAAAAATCCCGAAAATTAGTGCGGTTCTTGTGGTTTAGGGTAATTTTTTTAATTGTTTGAAATTATATTTCTGTTATATCTGCTGGTTGGTTTTCGATAAAATTTGGTTGGTAGCTTAAACCCTGAAATCGGCATATTCCACTTTTTATCCCGAAAATCAGTACCGTTCCTATGGCTAAGGCTACATTTATTTGTTTGAAATATAGTTACCCTCTAACTGCGGGTCCGATTTTGAGAATATTCGGTAAGTAGCTTTGATGTTGCTGAGACCCAGGCATATAAAATATGCTACTATTTATCTCAAAAATAAGTGCAGTTCCTGTGGGATGTGGATGTGTGACTATGGATTCAAAACTGCAGTGGGTCCTCATATTGAAGTGCTTGCAGGTCTCTTGAGAAAAGAAATTTTAACTGAATTATCACTGGGAAAGTTTAAATCGGTAATAAAACGAGCATTAATTACGAAAGCTTTTTATAAAACTATTGAGTACATTCATGACAAGGATGCATTGCGGCAAACCGCACAAGCGCTTTCTAGCGACTACATAATATAGATATACCTAGGTTAATATAATTCCTGTATTAGTGTTTAAGAATGTTGTTGCCTACCCAACAAATTTGAATCTAACAAATCAAGAGCAGTCCCACGTAGACCGTAATGTTTTAATTCGCTAATAAGCGTTTTATGGTCCACCCAGTCGAACGCTTTGGAGAGATCACAAAATACTCCAATTGCATCCTGCGATCCCTCCCAAGCCTCAAGAATATATGACACTAACTTACAGGTAGTACAGAAACTGGTAAATAGTTAGAGGGAGTATGTTTACAACCTAATTTGAAAATTGGAGTTATTTTGCTGTGCTTCATGAGATCAGGAAATACTCCTTGATCGACCGAGAGATTAAATACAACGACAAGATAAGACGTATTGTATTTAGTAAGGAACCAATTACTTTAAATAAAATACCCTACAAATCTTCAGTGTACTTTATAGTTTTCATTTTGAATGCTTTTTTATTGTAGTAGCCGTTATGTGTGTGAAACCAAAATTTGGAATTACTTGTGTAAAGTACTGTGGCAACAGTTTTGTAGCTAATTCAGGAGATGATTTTAGGGATTTTGTTGCTACAAAAGTAATATTTACGAAAAAAGTATTATATTCATTGGCTACGTCAGTTTTGTTAGAAATTACTCTTTTATCAATTTTTAGACTTTAATCACAATCTCTTTTATTATTTTTGCCAGTTTATGTGTTAAAAATGTTGTAGACCGTTTTTATTTTATTATTCGATTTTTAGACTTAATCACTGATGAATTTCGATTAGGCCTGGATGAAACGCTTAAAAAATTCGAATAATTACTAACATATCTGTGAAAGTTTTCATTAGACGTGAGAGATTTTTCGTTCGTAAATGAAATTTCTTTTCTGTATCCCATGAGTAACCAACCAAAATGTTAGCTGTCGGTAAATATAAAAAAGAAAAGTGCCTTATTCTTAACTAGGTACAAGAATAACGAACTAAATCCATGTTTTATACAAATCCAATCCACATAGATCGGCTTTACCTTTGACTTTCATGTACACTAAAGGAGGGAGACTCATTGTCCGTTTGTCTTTGTTCCACGAACGGTAGGTACAATATGGGAGACTTTAAGCACAATACACATAATAGGATATCATGAATATTATTCCTTTTATCAACTGACTTCAAAAAAGGAGGTTCTCAAGTGTACCGTTTTTTTTTGTATGTATGTTACGCGATAATTCCACAAATTATGAATCGATTCTGATGGTTCTTTTGTTTGGTAGATACTTCAGAGGTGGTCCAATATACATTTTATTAAATATAAGCGGGGAAGTCGGTTTTTTAAGCTTTGCTTGCGATAATATTATGTGTACAAATTTATCAATCATATTGAGGCTAGTCCCACTCGTCTAAACAAACTCTGCAAATATAGAGCTTACAGTTATTTCTCCTTTTTGTTATTTATCCTCCATGTATTTGTTTTCGCTGATATTAATTAGAGATTTAAAATATATTTATTTCTCAAAAGTATTAATTCACCTATATGAGAATCATTAAAACTAAACTTTAAACATTAGCTGGACGTAGCTTACATGAACTGCCCGTTGGCTTAATTGGCTCCGTTCGCCTTCTAAGCAGGGGTATCGGGTTCGATTCCCGACGGGAACACAAGTTTCCTCCTCATGGAAAATTTGTGTTTCTGGTTCCGGTTGTGATTGTGTGTGCGATGTGAATGCTTCCGGCACCCACGACACAAGTCATCGAACTTAGTGTGGGGCTGTGAGTGTGAAAGCGTTTATGTTTATTTTTTATTTGTAGTTAATAACACACTTTAAAATTTTAAACAGGCCACAGTAGAAATGTTTAAAAAAGTGAGTACTTTGAGATTCTGTGCACACAAATGAAAACAAAGTCCTTATGGTCGTGCGGACTGCGGTCGCATTACTCAGCATTATTTTACATCAGGTGAGATAGTGGTCATGCTTGCCTATTCTGCATAAAAAAAAAGTCTTATGTATGTAAGCAAATTTTTATTTCATTATTTTTATTTTTAACTAGCTGACCCGACAGACTTCGTCCTGTCAAAAAGATTTGTAATGTGGCAGTTTTTGTGCCTACGTATTTTAAAAAATTCTCCTGAACAGAACCGTCACCCTGGTGATAGGGCGTTGAATATGAACTTTATACCATAGCAATAAAGCTCAAATTGACTACGTTTTAGTTACAAATAATTTGTATGGGAAAAAGAAAAGGGCTATTTTTAGGGTTTTTCCAGCAATAATTCTAATTTTTCTCGCCGTAAAAACCATCCTTGAACTTCAACGAACATTTTAAAAAAAGATTTGGCCAAATTGGTCCAGGCGTTGTTGAGTTATGCGCTTACCAACACATTTTGCGATTCATTTTTATATTATAGATTACATTCTTATTTTTATCAGCCGTTTGGTGTTAACTGGGCCCGTGGGGACCGGAATCTCATTCTATTTTCAAAAATGTATCAGATCTCCTGGTTGAGTTGACGCGTGATCAAAATGCTGGCATTTATTTGGCTTAACGTATTAGCATTGCAATTCAGAGAGGCAATGCCGCCAGCATTATGGGAACGCTACCCACTGGTAGTAGACTTGAGCACTTGAGTTACGTATAAGCTCGATGTCTTGTAGGTAGTTTAGGTCTTTGCTGTATATAGTTTTAGTTTATTTTTGGAAATATAGGCGATCGACCCGTAGTTTGAATAAGGATACGTAGACCTTCAGTATAAAATATATAGTAGCATTTACCCATTGATGGTATAAACATTTCACTTTAACAGTTTTGTATATTCTAGATTTACGATTATCATACCTTATACACATCTCGGTCGCATCATCGCTTTCCATCAGTAAGATAGGGATAAAAAGTACTAGTCAGTGCTTATCTCTTTAAGGGTTAGTAAAGACTATGTACTAATTTATGGAAGCATAAGATAATGCCCTAGCACTCAGGGGCTACATAAAATCTCCCTCTCCTTCTCCCTCCAAAAGAGGTTAGCAAATGTGACGTCACTTGTGAATCCATCTTATAAAAAGATTAGATAAAAAAAAATTATAACCGTCTGCCTAATGTCTACATCCTTAAAAATGATTTTGAGAGTCACTGAAGTCACGTCATTGATCGGCAGGAGTACCACGTGCAGGAGGAGGTATGTTTGGGCGGCTATGTCATAACAATGCTTAACACTTGTAAGCTACTTGTAAAAGCTAAGCTAAGTAAAGCTACTTGCCTATCCAGAATTAAAAAAAAAAAGAATAGAAAAATGGCAAGGCACCTGTTAGCTCGAGAGGTCTTGCGTTTTCGAGGTCCGTGAGCCGTGTCCAGACCAGAGCTCATGGATATGGCTCGGGAGTGTAGAAATGACGCTTGCGTATAGTTTTCACTTAGATCTGAAACAATATTAATACTTTTTACAAGCTTTTATTAAATTTTACCATTCCCGTTGTGTCTATTTATCAGTTTGTAATCAAATCTTGCAAACGAAGTTAGACCCACTTCCCGATGTCCGATTGACTTAAATTCGGTGTACTTATATCTCTTCGGTGACAATACAATGAGCTGGTCTGATGTATTCATCTACTATGATGAATAATGCTTATTAATAATATACCGAAGATGTAAAGAAGTAGTGCAGAAGGACATTAGAGAATGGGAACTGTAACTAAACAGACGTCTAGGTAATTGCGAATTGGACATATACAGTAGGATATAGTACCTATAGCCAAGAAGACAGAGAATATCCATTCCTATATTTTTCTGAAGAAACACAAATTTTAAAATTAAAAAAATCTTGTCTTCCCGACAAAAGTTTTCTTCCCATGGGAAATATGTGTCTTTGGTTCTGAGAGGACTGGCACCCCCGACATAAGTCTTTGAACTCAGTGTTGTTGTTCGGGCTGTGAGTGTGATAGCGTTTATTTAGTACTTTATTTGTCTCTTATCACATGTCTATCTCATATTCAATGTTTTGACTTAAACATCAACTTATAAAAATGTCGCTAAGCAATGCTTAGCCACCTCTCAGTAAGCCGCTCTTAAGCCCATAATCATGATTAACTTTTTGAGACTCATAAACATTAGTAGAAACACACGGAGAATCGATAATAGTTGAAATTTACATGATTGTCACAGAATATAACCAAAATAGTCGACTAAAATAAAAATTATACGAATACAGCTGTCAAAATGTGTGATTAATAATCTGTTGAAATGAAAATTAAAGACAGGTGACATTCAACGGTTGTCGAAGTAAACAATTTGGGATAGTTTTGCCGCGAAAGTGAAAAAATAGCGTTGTTGATTTTGTATAATTTTCCAAAACATGTGATTCTTTGAGTGTTAATGTGTAATAATGGTGGATTATTAACCGGTAATACTTTATAAACGTGCAAATGATACCAAGTTGGAAAACGTGATTATCGCCTTCTAGTTAAGTTTCTACCACTTTACTGGGGCAGATCTTGACTATGACTGGACCTTGACTCTTTTACTTGCCTTTGACTGTGAGTAGCGACTAGGACCTTTAATATGAAATCTATATTACTTGACACTGGCTAAATGCACAAGATTGCGAAGCCAAAATGAAGAAGAAAAAAATAACTAAGCTATAGCGGTGTTTAATTTCGACAACTATTTAAACATTACTCGATCTTTTAACGCTAAATCGCGTTTATGAATTTAATTTTTGTTAAATTGTAGCTAAGCAATCAATAAAAAAATAAGAGGAGTTTATAAGTAAGACTATTACTTATTTATTAAGAGAAAAGCAATTACCATACTGCACTTACCATAAAGTGAGATAACGGTCAAAAGCTAGCCTATCTAAGATAAAAACCTACTTTAACAATAAGCGGTAGTAGTCAGATTTATTATATTAGTGTGATAGGACAATCACTTCGATCATCTAAATCATAGATTCAATGGTAAATAAATAACACCAATATCCTGTTCATTTATAAACAGTTTATAAACAGTATTTTTTCTCGACATTTACTAAAAAACCGATCAATTTCGGACTTTTCACAAATCGTCTTGTTGAGACCAATATCGTCCCTTCCGAGTACATCGACACAATAATGAAAAAAGTACATTGTTCAAGGGTCAACCGTTTTCTAAAGCTTCCTGTTATGGGTATTTAAACTCGGCAACGCTTTTCGACATAAATAAGTATGTAAAAGATTTGTGTAAATAAGTGTGTGAAAGTTTTGTGTGTATGTGTGTGTGCGTATAAAATCTTTCTATAAGAAAAGGAGTAAAACTCATCGCAACGTGCATTTATTCTTCTAAGAAAAGTAAAGGCGCCTTAAAGTATTCTACTATTATTATAAATGTAAAAGTTTGTGTGTGTGTGAATGTTTGTAACCATGTATCTCCGTAACGAATCAACCAATTTTGATGAAATTTTGAATGTAGATAGTTTAGGTTCCGGAATAACACATACGCAAAATCCACCTGAACACACACACAAAATATCATTAAGATCCAGCTGTTTAGAAGGAGTTCTGTCACATATACAGAAGAATTACCTATATATATAGGTAATTCTTCTGTAAATATTCATAATAATAAAGTTCATAATTCAGTCCAATAAATAATGTTTTTTTAATTCATTATTTTCATTAACGGGTCCGCTAGTTAAAGTATATTTTGCTTGAGTGACGCTAGGCCGCGCGCCTATGTATATATATATATATCCATATATATATATATATATATATCTATATAAATATACTTTATATGATTTTCTCGTTGATCCGTTATAGTAGAACTTATTTTATAAAAATTGTTGGCTTTTTATTATCCTATCCTACTAATCCTACTAATATTATAAATCCGAAAGTTTGTGTTTAACTTTGTTTGTTTCCGGTTCACGCTTAAACAGCTGAACTGATTTGGATAAAATTTGGAATGTACATAGCTTATACCTAGGTTTAACACATAGGCTACTTTTTAACTTGATAATAGCGGGCGAAGACGCGGGGCGCGGCTAGTGTACTATAAACGAATGTAGCTTTGTAGTGAGCTCTAGTTTGCACTCTTAATATACGGACTTACTTTAAAGACATATACTTTGGTTTATTTCTTTAAGACCCTACAAATATTTCAAAATGTAATTTTTTTTTTTTTTGTACTTGTGAGTTGAGACGAGCAAGTCGCTGCTGCCTGTTGGTGAACCCTGTTGGTCACCCTTGCCCTTTACAGTCTAGTTTCACCCAGAGTTTTAAACTTATAACTAAATAGGCCAAAATCCAGCGCGGCAAAGCACTGCGCTCGACATCCTGAGATATTAGATGTTAAGCCCTTAAGCCCTGTAATTTAGTTTAATTCAAGTTATTAGCATGATGGGAACGCTACCCACTGGTAGTGGGCTTGAGCACTTGAGTTACCTATAAGCTCGATGTCTTGTAGGTAACTTAGTTCTTTACTGTATATAGTTTTAGTTTAGTTTTAGGAAATATAGGCAATTGGTCCGTAGATAGTTCTTAAGAGCCAAAACTGCGTTAAGCGGACGCCCGCGCGGTTCTATAGAAAAAAGCTCGTGCGGCTCCACGCGACGGAGCACTTTTATATGGCACCGCGCGGGCGTCCGGTTAACGTAGTTTTGGCCCTAAATGTTAGAATAGGCGGACTTACACACGCGACGACGGGTGCATATGCCTAGCAATAGTCTCGTTAGCACCATTTGAATACATAACCCTAAACAGATAGGATTGGGAATAAAAGTCACGTTGCTCTATTTTGCCGTTTTCTTCAGCAAATTACTTTCAATCAGCTAGGATTTGTCGTTACAAGGTCTTATTCGTTTTACGAGCATTATAGAAATCCTTTAATTGGTTCTTTGTTTGTGTTGATGGAGATAGTTATGGCGGAGCTAATGCTATTGACCGGCTAACGTACCATCTAAATCACAAGGACCAGCTTTAAATGTGATTTGAATCGAATAAGAATACCTTTTGCAATTTCTTGGGTGTACTGGCTTTACCTTTTGTTTATATCCCGTGTTACTAACAACTAAACCATCTACCTATGCTACTACTATCTGTCTGGTAGTTGAGTATTTCTAAAACTACGGGCCAATTGCCTATATTTCCTAAAACTAAAATAAAACTATGTACAGCAAAGTACTGAGAAAATTTCAAAATTCTATCAGAGCGCCTGGTTGAAGCAACGCGTGATCAAAATGCTGCACTTATTTGGCTCAACGTATTAGCATTGCAATTCAGAGAGGCAATGCCGCCAGCATGATGGGAACGCTACCCACTGGTAGTGGGCTTGAGCACTTGAGTTACCTATAAGCTCGATGTCTTGTAGGTAACTTAGTACTTTGCTGTACATAGTTTTAGTTGAGTACTTGGATAAGTGACATTTGTAAAGCTATCGGGCCTGTTATTAGTCACAAGCATCTGCCCGCGACTTCGTCCGCGTAATAGGTGAAAAGTCCCATCTCATGTGTTAGCTCCGGTAATAAACCTTCTGTGTGCCAAATTTCTTCCAAATTTGTACACTACTTTGGCGTGATTGGGCAACAAACACACATGTAGAATTTCACATTTATTATATTAATTACTAGCTGTGCCCGCGACTTCGTCCGCGTGGAATTTATTTTTACAAATAAATCACATAGTACAAGTCTTTGAACTTAGTGTGGGGCTGTGAGTGTGAATGCGTTTTTTAATGCGTAAAGTTATAAATACTTTAATGTGCTATTTGCAGTGTTTCACTACAAATAACTTATTAGTAGGTACATAAGGAATAAAGTATTTATTTATTGTTGTAATGACTCCGTATATGTTACATCAGAATGGCTCTTTTATGATTCAACGTTTTGATGTAATTCAACATTCCAATAATACATCAATTAGGCAAATTCAACTTTGCGGGCCTATAGGCTAATTAGTCAACCCTTTAATCTGACATTAGTATTCTATTTAATAGTAAGTACTGGTAGGTACTAGTAATATAAAGTAGTGTCACTAGTACCATTATTGTACCTATACAATAGTACCTATACTAACATATTTTTAAGTTTTGTGTTACTAACAAATGGATCATGTCCGAAATAAATATATTGTGATTTGATTTGATTTGATTAATGGTACTGTCCAATTGTATTAGTAAGTAAACCCAGGAATCTGACATTTGTATTTTATTCAATTGTACCTACTAGTGATATACATGCGTTTAGCCGTTACAGCGTAGAGATAAAACAAACATTTACACACTAACACATTTACACGTCATAAATAATAAACTTTCGTTCCCCATTGCAACATCGTAATGCACCCCTGACAAAAAAAAATGTTTTCTATTTTAAATCAACTACCTACTCTAATACCAATTTCCATTGTAACTTCAAAAATAAAAAACTTTCGACATGAACTTTCATCCCCCATTACACTACCTTAATGCACCCCTGGCAAAAAAAAATATTGACAGCAAAATTGTTTTTATTAGATGAACATTACAAATACCAATTTTCATCGCCATAAGTTCAACAACAAAGAACTTTCATGCAAACGTTTTCACCCCAATTAACCCTCTTTCTTAGGGGAAGAATTACACCTCAACGTACTTAGACAAATTTACCCGCCAAATTTCAAGTATCTACGACCAGCAGTTAAGGCTGTGAGTTGTCAATAAGTCAGTCAGTCAGTGAATCAGTATGTCAGGGCAAAGATTCTTGTAGTATTAGATAAGCCATGCTAGGCAGAACTATAGGGGTTTAATTCCCGCCTCAAGCGATAATTCTTCATTTCTAAATTTACCACTATAATATCTTTATTGTACATACATCGGCCTGTTACAATGTTACAATATGTTTAAATAAGACATCATTCTATAAGCAGTGTGGGATGCCTTAGGAACACCTACTAATCCAAGTGACCAAGCAAGTGAAGCTGATTTAACGACCATTATTTTATTTTATTTATGTTTTATTTTGGTAATTAATAATGACTAATGTGTCCCTTGTCAACTTTGTAGTGATAGTTCGAATTAGGTCTTCACGACACAGGCTTGCCTAGTGTGAAGACCACAGTTTTAAGAGTGCATATTATCAAACTTTCAGCCCAAGACACCAAAATAACAAAAAACCTTAACTTATATTCTGTATCATAGATTTATATAATAAATGACTGTAATATTTGGAGTGTTTTTCAGCTGTAAATAAAGTTATTTTCATTTCATTTTCATTTTCAAGTACTTCTTAATAAATATTGTACTTACAATTGCTATTCATTGAGGACATATCCGGCAATGTTTGTAGTCTCTGCCTGAAGTCTTCTTCAGATTGGTCTGGGACCCTGTCACTATGGCTTACGGAGACACTTGAGTTGCTTCTAACAGGTGTGGCGGAAGAACGCAAGCTGGTAACGCTTCCACGCAGCTCCTCCTAGGTAAAAATTAAGGAATAGGACAATGATCACGTCTTGTAAAAGCATAGTCTACTAAAATACAACGCGATATCATATTTTTATAGAAAATTAAAAAAATCCGGTTGCGAAAAATATGAACTTACTTTTTATGTAATTTTTGTAATCCCCTTCAAATTTCCTAGATTTTGATATTTCATTTCTTAAATTTTGATTGTTTTGGTAATTATTTTTTATCAACGTATTACAAAAAATCCACCATTTCGTTTTTTTTCATACACCTGTCTAAGGCCTTTTGGGGTATTAAGACAAACATAACGATACCTTGACTGTCGAAATCCATCCAGCCGTTTGGAAGGTACGAGGTAATAATGAAATATACATACGTACATCATACGCGCGAAAAACATACCCATAGTACGGGTAAAAACGACAGTGGATGTACATGAAACTACATTGTTTACTGGGACTTTGTAACACAGATCGATATAACGCTAACTGAAAATTATAAAAGTAAAATAACAGTACCAGAACACCATAAATTGGAAGGAGTCATCACAGTAGGTACCTCTGTTAAAGCTGCAACCAAGAAGAAGGTACCTACTGTACCTCTCCTTGGTTGCATCTTTAACCATTAGACTAAATCTAAATCAAAGATACTGCAATCTAAGTATGTCCTTTTTACGTAAGGAACTGCTCCATTCGCTCGTTTAATCACCGCAGAGGCTTAAAAGTGCAGTCGCAATAAGCAATAATAATAAATAAAGTTACAGAATGTACCAATCATCTTTGGAAAAATCTATTCGAGAGAAGTTTTACAATTAGACACAGATACTGCTTTAGCAGACGAACAATCGCAATATATTAACTAACAATAATACTAACCCTCTTATACATAAAATAATAAAGCGTTCGATAAACCTTCAATAATTAATAGTCAACATATGTTTCGTCATATGTCAAAAAAGAAAAATATAGTAAGTAGTTATCATACTAATCATACTTCCTACTAATATTTTAAATCCGAAAGTTTGTGTGTATGTGTGTGTAAGTATCTATGTTTGTTCCCTCTTCACGGTTTAACGGCTGAACGGATTTGGATGAACTTTGAAACGTACATAGATTATACCTAGGATTAACACGGCTAGTCCTACTAATATTATAAATCCGAAAATTTGTGTGTAAGTATGTTTGTTCCCTATGTGTGCTCCTGCCGGGAATCGAACTCAGGACCCACGGCACAGAGGGTGGAGCACCTGTCCACTGCGCCAACCGGGTCGTCAATAAATCCATTAATAATAATATTACCTTATTATAATAATTATTATCGTATAATTGTACTTTTTATGTAATTACAAGCAGTGCCCGGTTTTGCCCGCGTTTATCAAGTTCAAAAGTAGCTTATGTGTTAATCCTAGGTATAAGTTATGTATATTCCTAATTTCATCCAAATCCGTTCAGCTGATACAACGTGAAGAGAACACAAACTTACAAACTTTCAGGTTTATAACATTAGTGTAATTACCTTTCGTTTTGTGTAAAAACAATGTCTACAGTATGTAAGCCCTAATAACTTGAACTTGTGTTGGGTGTAGAAAAGGTTTTTTTTTTTTTTATTTGTGACATGCTAGTGTTTGACCACTATCTCACCTGATGGTATGTGACGATGTGATCGAAGCTGGTAAACACACTAGACCTGGAATACGCAGGCTCTCAAGGATAACTGCCGGAACACCGTACCGGTAAGCTACTAAGTAGTATGTCAGGGTCTGTCATAAAAGGTATGTCAGAATTAACGACTTTAAATCGTGTCTCCATAGCCTGTATCCCAATTTTCAGTACTTCACAATCAAAACGTGACCCCCATCACTCAGGATATTAGACTGTTGAAATTAAAATTTCTAATTGATACTCTAATTAGCGTAATCCTTATCATGGAGCGAGCGCCTCTTGAGAACTCTCTAAGGCGATTATTTCTTGTTTATGTTGTTAAAATAGAAAATATTTTCTTTGTTATCCATAATAAAGATTCCCCGAAACTCCTTTTCCACTTAAAATGCTCGTTATCTCTCTAATGCGATTACGATCGCCATTGTTTGTATTGATTTTGAAAGGATTGCTTTATTCAATATTTTTATAGAAACAATAATCAAAGGATGTCTGTATACTGTCTACTTATATTATCTTTGCTTTCAACAGAGATTTTATAAACGTTGACCGGTATGAGCATATGTATGTTCATCTGTTCTCTCATAACTACTTATAATTTGACAAATGAGGTATCGTTGGAAGTGGAAGTCCCACGTTCACATCACACGTACACAATCACACCGAAAACCAGAAACACAAATTTCCCTTGGGGATAAATGTATGTTTCCTCCGGGAATCAAACCCGATACCCGCTGCTGAGAAGGCAAACGCGCACCCAACTAAGCCAAGGAGCAGTTCAGTGTATTAGGATATCCTACTAATATTATAAATCCGAAAGTTTTGTGTAAGTGCGCAAGTGTATAAGTGTAAGTGTGCATTTGTTCCCTCTTCACGCTTTAACGGCTGAACGGATTTGGATGACATTTGGAATGTACATAGATTATACCTAGGTTTAACACATACGCTACTTTTTAACTTGATAATAGCGGGCGAAGCCGCGGGGCACGGCTAGTATTACATAGATACTTCTATAGTAAGCTGTGCCACGCGCTAATAATCCAATTGAGTCGAGACTCAGCAGTTATATGACGTTACAAACATTTACACACTTACGAAGGTTTTATACGAACGATATATTGATAATAGAACTATACATATGAGCAACATTACAATAGATATAAAGTCTATTGATACCCTCGATCATTCGCACACAAACACAAAATCACAAAAAAATGTGCCAAAAAACTGTGTAAAGATCTTACAAAAAACTCCTTTTTGTTAGTCGGTTGAAAAGTAATATTAGGTTTCAACAGTTGCCCTTTTCGGACGCAATTTAATATTATACTAACGAATAACACAACACAATATATTACAACATTAGCTAGTCTTCATATCTTGGCAGCATTATAATTATCTTAACCTAAGTTGTGTACAATATACAGGAATTGATAAAAGTATTATTTTATAATAAAAAATACTTTATTAATTAGCTAGGTAATCGCATTATAAGTCGTTTTAAAAATGGTTCTTGTTTAAGCTCTACAGGTTATAAATTTTAGGATTTTTAGGATTCGATTAAACGCAGATTAATATTAACTTTTATAAAACATGCTTTTGATCACTTGGGATACTCAAATGCTGTGTTAATGTTTAGAGCGTAGATGGTCATTACGACTGGAATGATCATCTGAAAAGAAATGTGTGTTCGCATGATGCAGAATCTACAAAAAATAAAATAAAGTACCATACAATAAAAATCACCCGAGTCAATACTTACATTATAAGTATCCAAGGCTTCTCCATCTGCGTCGTATTCTCCGTTATATACCTCGTTCTCATTCAGTGACTGCATCGACACAGACATACGGGAACAAGTCGAACCACTCCTTACCACACGAGATGATTTGCCAGCCAATGAAGTCGATTGCCTCTTAAAAATTTCAGTTGTATTCTTTAAAAAACTATCCATCTTTTTTCTAAAGAAAGACGATTTTCGTTCCAATGGTAACTTTCCTATTGAATTGAGGTCCGCTTCTGATTGTGACAAACCTTCTCGTTTTGACAGCAACGTATGGTCCAGAGACAGTTTACGATCGCGGGCTCGTAAAATTGGGCTATCCAGTGGTGGCAGACAGATCACTGGAGAGTTTTCCTCACTCGTATTCTGAATTCCAGTTTCTTCTAAACCTTCGGAAAGGCTCTTTGATTTATGCAATGCACTAGTTACTATTATATCTATGTCTGTTTTAACGTTTTCATCACTTTCATTTGATGGCTCTAAAGGCTCTTTATTATTAACGAAGTCTTCATCAGTTTCGACCACAACAGCACTGCTATTTATAACTAAGGGATTAGTAGCGCTTGTAGGTTCTGAGTCAAGGCCATCATCACTATTTACGTCCTCAAAATCATCATTGTCGTTAAAGTCTTTGTTTTGCATGACTTTACTTCCACGAGGGGCTTTTAATCGCATGCTACTATTCATCTTCACAGTCCTCAAAATTTCTCTGATCTTGAGATTTTCTTTCAAGGTCTTTACGTCGGCTATAAACGAAGGAGATTTCTCCTTATCTAAAAACTTGTTAGTTTTTTCTTTTTTTGCCTTCTGATTGGTTATATCCATTCTATGCACTACACCTGGATATTCTATACAAATGTTGCACTAATAACAGTTATTTTAATCACCTATCACCAAAAACTCACTTTAAAGTCTTGAAAATACTGTTATCAGTAACTAGCACACGTCTTACACCTGTACAAATCGTTCAATCGTAATGAAGGAAATTTTTACGATAACAATTTATCGACTATGTCGAAACTGAATCGAATCATGGCCAATAGAGTCTCGAATCGAAGAGCACTCGAGCGCTTTATCGAATGACTCGATCTTATAATAATATATCTTTATGGTTTTATTGGAGTAATATCACATTTTGTACTGCGAACGTTTAACTATGTGACAACGTTCGCACCGAACGACGTCACTCTGTAAACATATTGCGGAGCAAGTGTCACATCAGATTAAACTGTGTGGTTTCTTTTGACAACTGCTCACTTCACCATATCAGTCGGTGAAGATAATTTCTGATAGTATTATCTCATTATGTATACTTATAAAACTTATCCTTGTATCAAAATGTCGAAACTTTAACTTACCTATCTAATTAACGACATTATAGTAGCATAAGTACTTATCAGTTAGCAAACATAGGGTCCTTTATTGAGTAAATATTTAATAACTGTTGTTTGTGATAATTTAAGGGAATTCCATTGTAATTGTAGTAATGAATAGATATTGAAACATATTTTATGAAGTTACTAGCCGTGCCCCGGAGCTTCGCCTGCGACTATCAAGGAAAAAAGTAGCCTATGTGTTAATCCTAGGTATAAGCTACGTATATTCCAAATTTATCCAAACTCATTCAGCCGTTACCGCGTGAAGCGAAAACCAAACATACTTACACACAAACTTTCGGATTTATAAATTAGTTTGATGTAAGTATGTAATAATAATACTTACCGTGATTCTGGCATATTAATGTAGCAATAATATCTAGTATCGATTCATGGATTATCTTTATTCTAGGAATATACATTTAAATATGAGCTGTAGAATTATCTAAAAAATACCCAATAAATATATACTGATAATAGACATGACAAAATTGAGTTTGAAAGTTGACTTACAATTGATTGTTATGTATTGGTGCAAGATTCCTGTAAACTGAAATAAAAGGGTATTGCATTCAGCAATTTTATTTAGTTTGTGCTTTTGATTTCATTCTGCGAAGATAGTGAGTTCATACGGCCTACGTTGGCAATGTTTGTTGATTCCTTATGGACATATTGTGTTTCCACCAAAAAACCCAACACTAAGGAGGCCAATTTACTATGTCAGTGGACAGTTCATATTAGGTATGACTTCTAAGTTATTATATTATGAATAGTACTAACTTAACAAAGGAATGCTCAAATCATTACTTTTGATATAGGTACTGCATCAATATCAATATAAAAGTACTATTTCGTTTTAGATTTTATGCCAAATTTGACATCCCTGCAGTTATAGGATGTATGGATGGATCTCATGTCTGCATCATAAAACCATCAAAGCGAGAAAAAGCTTACTATCGCCGCAAGAGACCACTATCTCAATGTGATGATAGAAGTTGAGACTGTTGGAAGAGTAAGTAATTTTAACTTATTTAGTTACTAGTTTTACTTATAAAATGTCTTGATTTACTTACTAGATTTGTAATGCAGACATGAATATCCTCTGCGTAGCCATGACTCCACTGCTTGGAGTGATCACCCGCTAAACAGTCACCTTATTGATCTGACCAATGCTGGGGAAACTAATTTTCTTTAAGGTAAATGGCACCTATTTTTTAGTACCTTTATTGCGTACTACCCGTGCCCCGCAGCTTCGCCGGCTAGTTAAAAAGTAGCTTATGTATTAATCCTAGGTATAAACTATGTACATTCCAAATTTCATCCAAATCTGTTCAGCCGTTAAAACGTGAAGAGGGAACAAACATTCTTACACACTTATACACAAACATTCGGATTTATAATATTAGAAGGGTTAGCTATTAGTTTGACATAAATTACAGAGGCATATCCTTCGAGAGGCACAAACAGAAACATGATGTTCAGCCTGTTGCCAGGTGTTGTCGACGGGGGACAGATAAAAGGAGTGTGGAGAGTGTGTAAACCAAGAATACCAACTAAGTATTACTATATGTTTATTTAAATCAGGTTATCTCTTTGACAGTCTCATGTACCCGGAGATACATAAGGCAGAGTAAATAGTCGGTCATCTAAAGCATGTAGTCGGATTTGAATGAACTTTAGAACAACTTAAATATACATATCCAGCTCTATATTTTCCATAAATACCAAATTTCATCTATCCAGCCGTTACAAAGATACCCCATTTCAAACACTAGGAAAAAATAAAATAAATGAGTAAAATCGCATCATATGTGACATCACACAAGGTAGGGGGTCTCACAAATGTGACCAGTTGTGACAAGGACGGGGGAAGTCAAAAAATCATGAAATTTGTGTGACATCATTTATGGATGGCCCCTTATCTGTTATATGTTTATTTCTGCAACGCTAGTCACGTTTGACCTTATCATCCCGTAAGGTTAGATAAGGTCAAATAATAATACAAATAAATTACTCGTGATAACATATCCATTAATTTATATGTTATCACGAATAATTTATTAGTATATTAAATTGAATTGGTTTTACTCGTATATAACTGGCCGTTGGCTTAGTTGGGTGGCAATCGCCTTCTAAGCAAGGGTATCGGGTTCGATTCCCGGCGAAAACACAAGTTTTCTCGCCATGGAACATTTGTGTTTCTGGTTCTGGTTGTGATTGTGTGTGTGATGTGAATGTTTCCGGCACCCACGACACAAGTCGTCGTACTTAGTGTGGGGCTGTGAGTGTGAATGCGAATGCGTTTATATAACTAACGTCCAAGTTAATTTAATGCTCAGTTTAAATAGACTTTAATATTTATCAATAAACCTAACATTTATTCGTAAAATCGAATCACTCATTATAAGGTATATACTCAGTCTATCTTAAAATAAAAATGTATAGACAAAACATTCATTAAAAACTAAACATTTAGCTAGAATAGACATTCAATAATAAGGAGACTAACCGCCATTATCACCAACCTAGGTGTCGCCGAAATGAGATGCCTAAGCATTTAAGAGCTACCTAGCACAAAAATACGTTTCATCAACATTAAGTGTTACCTAACAACCTTAGGAGCTACCTAAGTTTAGAACACCGATCCACCGGTGCTTATGGTTTTAGGTAATTCCTAAATAGCTGTCATTTTTTGTAGAGGCTTGACAGAACTTTATTTAAATACGTTTCATCAATCTTTAGGAGATGCCTAACGACCTTAAAAGCTACCTAAACTTAGGAAACCGATTGGCAGTGCGTAAAGCTTAGGTGATTCCTAAATTGACGGCAGAACTCAGATTGACAGTTTGATGACATTTTTTTTGTAATTTTGGCTTTACAAATTATAAATATTTGGCCAGTGCCTAGTTATAAAACGTTACTTTTGTGCTATTCTACTGTCAGTTTGCTATAACTAATACGTTAGGTTTTATTAATAAACTAATTTTGCCTCGTATTTAATCAAGAATAATAGTAAAAAAAAAACTAAAAAAAACGCTTCATAAATAAAAAAATATACTTATTTTTGTATTGTCATCGGTCCTCGATAAGTCTACGAAGTTTAAATGAAATCTGAATGTTTGAAATTGGTCAAAATCAACTCCAAAGATTGGTTACAAACAAACGTACATACAGGTGAAGCTAATAAAAGCGTGACAAAAAAAAGATTAATGAATTTACCTCACATCAAAAACCAAGCAGACAACATTGGAAATCAGAACCATAGCCAAGATCGAAATTTAGGCATATCCTAGCTTAGGCATCGCCTAATGAAAATGAAATGGTGAAAGCAAATTGATCACTTGTTTGACTTAGACGCTATATGCTTCAGACAAAAGGACGGACGGCCGTACAAAGTGTTGCAACATCCATGTACTAAAAGATATCGCTTTGCTCGATCAATAAGCTTATATTTACACAGTCACACACACACAAACTATCGTATTATTGAAATTAGAAGGAATATTGGTTCTTTCTAGGTAAATATTTAAAGAGAGAACGACATTTATTTTATTTTTTTACTTTATGCTTTCCCCACAGCCCTGCACTAAGCTTGATGACTTGTGTCGTGGGTGCCGAAAACATTTACATTACCCACAAAACCAGAAACACAATTCTTTGGGGAGGAAACTTGTGTTCCTGCCGGGAATTAAACCCACCACCCCTGCTTAGATGACGAACGCCCACCCAACTAAGCCAACGAGCAGTTCTATGATATTTTATTTTATTTCTATATCATAAATATATTCATTGTTTCTCAAAAATGCTACATTACAAGTCAATAGTGAATATTATGTTCAGATGCATCTGGAAACTATATGGAAACCTTGGCAGTTGTTATATTTGACCCGTTTGGTGTTGAGACACTGGGTCGATGGGGACCGGAAGCTCATTCTATTTTCAAAAATCTATCAGAGCGCCTGGTTGACACGACGCGTGATCAAAATGTTGGCACTTATTTGGCTCAACGTATTAGCATTGCAATTCAGAGAGGCAATGCCGCCAGCATGATAGGAACGCTTGAGTTGCCTATAGGCTCGATGTTTTGTAGGTAACTTAGTTCTTTGCTGTATATAATTTTAGTTTAGTTTTAGGAAATATAGGCAATTGGCCCATAGTTAGTGCTGCATCTTCATTTAGTAAAATCGTCTTTCTTTCTATACCCTATCTGTGTTCTTTCCTTCTATACTTTAAATTTGGCTTATTATTATGCTCAATTTAGATTTCGTTTTTAGGGCTTTGGATATATGGATTCGTTTTTATGATAGTAGTTATGTTTTTTCGGATACCGTTCGCTACTTTTCGAATACTTACATTTCAATTATTACACTTGGCATCTCCATGTCCTTATCTTCATGAGGTCAGCACACACCAGTTTTCTTTACAAAATCCCTGTTGTTGTCATTTACAACAGCTGTTTGGCTTGTTTTTATGACAAGCCGCCATGCTGACGTCCTTTCTTCGTAAATGTATCGTATATGAGATCTAAGCATGAGGTATAAATGTGACCATTTTTTGACATCTTACTTGAATTTGATCGAAGCGTTTCGCTATTACGTTAATTATCCGTACTGCGAAGGGGTGGAACTCATTGCCCGTGTCTTTGTTACCCACGGTATTATCTAGGAGACTTCAAGTCAAGAGTGAATAGGTATCTTCTAGACAAGCATGCTACATCTTCGGCCGCATTTTCACTTTCCATCAGGTGCGATAGTGGTAAATTGCTTGATTATCCTTAATATATAAATATATAATATAATGTTGAAAATGAGTATGTGTTTGTGTTTGAAACAAAAGCAACGGATGAACTGATTAAAAAAAAAATTGGTAGAAGTTTTGAGCCTGGAATAGGGTATTTAATCATTCCGATTAATTCTGCTAAGTTACCAGTATATTTATAAAAATAAACATGGCACTTTTTTGCTCGTTCCACCATTACCTCGAAGTCCTAAAAACTCTTTATTTACCTATTTAAAGAAAGAAAGTAGGAGGAGAAATAAAATATAGATAGATAGATAGATAGATATTTTCTTTATTGAACACTTTAAAATAACAAAGAACACAAATAGGAATGACAGTAAAAAAATATATAAGTGTAACAATAGGCGGTCTTATCGCTGAGAGCGATCTCTTCCAGACAACCTTTGGATGGAGAGGAATAACGCAATATAATAGGACGTCGTTCTACGTTCATAAAATATTAGATAGAAGAACAGTGATTAAAAACAGAGGATATATAAATAATAAATTTACATACACGTAAACAGATACCATATAATTATAAAATACTAAATATTTTTAAATATACAATACATACATATACATATAATAAAATTATGTCTATTTAATATGGAGAGAAAAAAAAAGCAAAATAAAAAGGAATGAACTTGGGCAACACTAACACTAAAACTAACAAAAAGGAACAAGAAGATTTATGAAGAAATATAGAAAGCATGACATTATTTTTAAAAATATTAAGTGACTGTAAAAATAAATTTAGTTGTTAAAATTAAAAGTAACACAAATATAATAAAACAACAGAAAATTAAGTAGAAAGCGACAATAAACACTGCATACTGAACTTTCTAATATTTTATTAATATATGGGGGAAAGTTCCTTGCATTTTGGAAATAGCAAATATCGCTAATTCTTTTAACTCTCAGTGCAGGTGCGATCGATTCGTTCGGATATATATATACAAATATATAGGTGTTAAATGATCTAAAAGTCTATATTTTTATAAAGTTAATTCGTTACATATAGCGTTCCTCATTTAGTAACACTAAGGCTGAAAAGCCGAAAAAGCTTTTTTAAATGCGCCAGTCCTTGATGAGCTCCCACAATCCAGACTCACAGGCTCTGGCGAGACAGAACACCCCTCCCTAATCCTTACGTCCCACATTCTGAGAATCTTCCACCTGGCCTTCTGGCTGACCTAGAAGTCTATAAATAAACTCAGGTCGGCCGGAGTAAGTATAATATGGTCAAGTGGGGATTATTAGAAGATAACGATATAACCGAATTGTATATAGGGAAGTACGCCTGAAAGTACATAATTAACTTGATCATTTTAATTCGTTTTTCAAATTGTTTCTGGTTCTGGTTGTGATTGTGTGTGACACACATCATCAAACTTAGTGTGGGGCTGTGAGTGTGAAGGCGTTTATGTTTATGTTTATAAGTATAATAAGACAATACGTGCTTAGAAGTAACATAGGAAAACCATTATTACTATAGTAATACATTTAGAAAGGAAAAAATATAGGTTAAAACGGGGATTGAACCCGCAGCCGTAGGGTTTCGTCGCTTCAGGCAGGGCTTTAGTAGCTCAGGGCATGATACCTCAAGCGATAATTTTTCCTTTCTAAATTGATCACTATAGTTCTGCCTAATCAAAATCGTTATCACTATAATTGTAGGACACTGAAGGACAACTGAGGACAAACTGAAACAAACATTTCATAGCACAGTAAATTTAATGTATGGATAGATGTACAAAGTAATATCATGTAAGAAAGTACCCTACGCACAGCCTTTAAAGTCTCAAATCCCAAATTGAACATGGTTTTGTAAAGGTCAGAAATTTTCAATTTTTTTAAAACGGTTTCTACCGTTTCAGTAATCTTAGATAAATATGTTAAATACTGAAATAGCATGCTATTCGAAATACTTGGAAATAACGTTTGTCCAGATATAGATAATGCTGCATCTTTGCTCGCGTCTTCACTTTCCATCTCATCAGGTTAGATGGTGGTCTATCCAGCTTGTCTACCAGCATAAAAAAGATTGGGGCAAACGATTGACAACTTTCTCACCCAAAGGTAAGCGACGATGCGATCGAAGATAGAATATAATTTGATCTATTTAAAAAAATATCACACTCAGGAGGACGAGGACATTTTAATCAATATATTGCCATCAGTTTCATTAATTAGTGTGGGAAATATAATTACTTGTAGGGACATATAATAATAATATACAAACGCTGCCAAAATTATAAATGACATAATATATTACAGTACAAACAATTTTATAAAATAGAAATGTAAAAACACAAAAACAACTTCCGAACAACCCAGTGTTCTAACATAACTAATACCTTTAAACGAGCAATTCTTGAATTTCTTCTCCAACGATTTTCATGAAATTTAGTATGCAGGGGGGTTTCGGGGGCGATAAATCGATCTAGCTAGGTTTCATTTTTAGAAAACGTAATTTTATCCTAGTTTTTAACCGAGCAAAGCTCGTTCAACCAGGTACTGTTAATAAACAGTAATTATGTAAAAAACGCTAAGAAAATTCAATTATTGTTCATGTTGAATAGTCTAAAGACTGTGCGTTTCAACTCGAATATTGGATTTAAAGAGCTATAATCCGCGTGCGGTCAGAATGGGATGCGAGCTTTTGGAAATGAGACGCTCGCGGTCCGCCGGCCAGCCATCGGCAAACTCGCGTCAGAGCTCGCTATTTGTGTTTTTAGTTTTCTAACGCATTGAAAATGATGATAGCTGGCTATGTATAAAGGTGATTCAGGAATTGTCAAGAGACCTTTTTGACGAAATATGGGTGTGCTCAAAAATACAAAAAATAAAATAATATACCTAAACATTATTATTAAGAGGATTATAACCATGAAAGTTTTTAGTGAATTTACATAGCCATATGATAGATCGTAGAAATAACTGATTTATAACTAATATTCAAATGTTTTGCTAAAACTACTTGAGAACTCTCTTTTGTATTTACTGTAACAAGGTTCCATCCCATTCAAATCGCGCGCGGATACTCATGTTACAATGGCCTCAATAATCAGAATAATTACATAAATATGCCTTATTGCACTTTTATGTCAATTTATCATAATATCATCTTCTTATCGAACTTTTACTTCTTGGCGTCAGGTACGTCGAACTCACTGACTTGTGCGTCAATGAGCTGCTTGCTTCTCAGCTTAACGACGGCGTGGCTGGGCACGTTGGGGTCTTCCATCTCAAACTCGATTAGTCCTAAAAACAAAAAAAAATAAACCAATTAACATCATCATTGAACATATGAATGTTAATATAACAATTAACCTACATATTTTCGATTTTAGGCAACGCATATTTTTTTGTTCGCCATTAAGTGAGTAGTTCGTGGAAGATAAAATTGTACTTGATCTCGAAAACGGATTGATTCTGATTACTGGTTTGAATCATTACCAATCAGTATCTATCTATTATTATAATTGCGTGTGAACGCGGCGACGACCCAGCACCACATTAGCTTTGAAGCGGAAAAGTTATCTTGGGCGGAAATCGTTTTTGCTTAATAAGTAATAAGATATTAATTTAATAAGTAATTATACTCGTAGAGCAGGGAGCTGAAGACCTCGTGTATTTTTCAAAATGACTGAAATATGTTTATTTTTTAGTTTTAAAACTCCGCCATTTTGAAATATTGCCTAAAACTGAATCGACAAAAAATCCATGCCTTATAATTATCGAATCTGTTCACAAAATTTCACGAGATACGCTTGAGAAATGCGACCTGTACAGGAGAACAGACGGGCATCCGGGACATACGAAAGAATTTCACGAGATACGCTTGAGAAATGCGACCTGTACAGGAAAACAGACGGGCATCCGGGACATACGAAAGAATTTCACGAGATACGCTTGAGAAATGCGACCTGTACAGGAAAACAGACGGGCATCCGGGACATACGAAAGAATTTCACGAGATACGCTTGAGAAATGCGACCTGTACAGGAAAACAGACGGGCATCCGGGACATACGAAAGAATTTCACGAGATACGCTTGAGAAATGCGACCTGTACAGGAAAACAGACGGGCATCCGGGACATACGAAAGAATTTTGCCTAAGCCGAAACGGAGATACTTCGCTCGCGCTTTGCGCTAGATCACTCAATAAACTGATACACTCTACTAGGGCATTTATTACATGGCTTGTTTCAAATTGCTTTGCATATTAATTGGCACCCGTGGGTTGGCAGTCTGTATCTCAGTTTTATTCTATTATCCAGGCTATACTATAATCGACTGGTGTACTCCTTTTGTCAGTGCCGGGCTACCGGTGACGTTGGCACAAGTTTTTCGATCGGCGGGACGACGGCATAGTCCTGTCGGCATGTAACTGATATCTCGCACCTACATTTTGTCTAATAGAAAAACCTTTAGAAATAAGATAGATAAATAGATAGATAGATAGATAGATAGATAATATTAATATTATTGAACCAATTTATAAGATGAGATAAAACAAAGGTAACAAACAAGCTTATTCGTAAAGTATCACAACAGGCGGCCTTATCACTAATAGCGATCTCTACCAGGCAACCTTCGGATGGAGAGAACTATAGAATGTAATAGACGGGGTATAATAAATGGCTGATAATTATACTTCTTTCTTAAATAATAATTGTTTGATTTTTGTATTCGTTGTTCAAGTATAGGATACAACAGATATTATACGTAAATATCAGTTTTAAGTGTGAAGCCGTTTTTGAGATAGACCTCGGGATAAAATAGGTCTAACGGACGGACAAAGTGCTGAACTACCAAGATCAACTTAGAGATCTCGCTTCGCTCGATCGATTATAACAAATGAGTTAACTAGAAGCCACTTAGCTCGTTACTTGAGAAGTACTCAAGCCCACTACCAGTGGTTAGCGCGTCCATCACGCCTCTCTGAGTCCCAGTGATTTAATTTAATTACCACTTTCATATTTTCTATTTTGAAGTTCGCTTGATTGGTATCATAATTTACATTATTCAAAGGGTCCTAAAAAGCTTACCACCCTCGAACAAAATTGTAACGTCTAACCGAATTTAAAAATCCCATTATAACTAAAAAAATAACTGCTTTGAGGAGCGCTCACCGTCTTGTACCTCGTACTGATGGGACGTGACTGCGAGCGCTCCGTACTCGTGAACATAAGCGTTTAGTACCAGTAGTCGGATTTAAGTTTGTAAATTTAATATATAAATCAAAGTAGCATCGTGGAACAGACTGTTATTAAATGAATGATGAACATATACAACTTTAAATTTCATTCGGTGCACTACCGACAGACCGGCTTATTCAATTTATTGAATTAATATCCAGTGTACTCCAGTGTAAATAAATGTAACCAACATTTCCCTCGCTGGAAACTGAATGCTGATTTCACAGGAAGCACACGTCGCTAATTACATTCCTATTCAAAGTGCAGGAAATTCGCTCCCCGTCTAGTTAACAATATAGTGACAAAGTTCAAAACTCTACCGGATATTGAATTGCAGACCAGACCAGTGATGGAAGCTTGTCAGAGAATTATTAGAGTTACTATTAATGTTTTGATCTGTTCCATGGTATTTTTAGGGTTCCGCACCCAAAGGGTAAAACCCTATTACTAAGACTCCGCTGTCCGTCCGTCTGTCACCAGGCTGTATCTCATGAACTGTGATAGTAAGACAGTTAAAATTTTCACAGATAATGTATTTCTGGTGCTGCTTTAACAACAAATACTAAGAATAAACTACAGATTAAAATAAATATTTAAGAGGGCTCCCATATAACAAACTTGATTTTTTTGCAAATTTTTTATAAATCTCTCGATATTGTTAACGGCGATATGTAGACGATTGAAATATTCACAGAAAATTTAGTTAGGTATATATTCACTTTAAAAAATAATAATTATATAAAAATAAATCAAATATTTTTTTCCCATACAACAAACGTGATTTTTTGTGTTTTATTGATAATGGTACGGAACCTTTAGTGCGCGAGTCCGACTTGCATTTGGCCGATGTGTTATAATTGTGTAAGTAAACCTATAGTATGTGTTGTGTGTGAAACTAAGTATAAAGTATACAGCATAGCATCAACAGGTTGTCGGAATAAATGATTATTCTATTCAATTCAGTGGATAGGTTTCCGCAATGTATTTATATTATTTTAAATGTTATTTCATTCATTTTATATCACCACCATTCCTACATTATCTTTTCGTTCATATTTCCATCCTAAGGTTGTCTGGAAGAGATAGCTCTTAGCGATAAGACCGCCCATTGTACCTAGCTTGATAAGTTTATCTGTGAGTTGTATTTATCTTTTGGTGTCAATACAGAGTTTTTGTATTGTATTGTAACATCAAAGAGAGATTTTTCTCAGTATATATCAAAATAATATCAGAACGACCCAGTAACCTTTTGTGGGCTCACCGCACCTGTTTCGCCTCCGCTCACTGAATAAATAGTGTGATATTCAAACACGAGCATCCTAGGACTGAGCCCCTACTAGTGGTAGTTCAGTGGTTGTTTGCTCAGTGCCCGAACTCTAACAACGAACTGCGCCGCGGTTTTTGTTGGAAATAACAGAACGAGAGTTAATAAAAAAACTAAAAAAAATATACGTTCATAACAATATAGGAGCACAACCTTTTTTTGACTCATCAAAAAAAGTCCACCGCATTTTTACTTTCAATCAGGTGAGATAGTGTTCAAATGCTTGCCTATCTAGGACATTTTTTTTTTTAATATATTATTCACACCCTCCCGAGTTGGTTCCGTGACCGTGGCTTCACCGATTTTAATCCGACGATTTTAACATATAATCACATCTCCATTTCACTATTTGACTGTTTAAAAATAGCGTATCCTCACTGTTTACTAACACTTTATACATTATTATATAATATTATATATTATAATATTGAAATATTTATTTAATCTCACGGGTCTGTGCCCGGACCTTTGTACGGCATTAGCGGAGCCGTAGCCAACGCTAAGAGGCCCTTTGGTATAATTACAGTTTAATAATAACATATCAGGCGTGTCCAAACATACGACGCGACATCTCTTACGTTAGAAGTTGATGCCGTTTTATGCTTGAATACGCCTTTACAATAAATATATATTATTAACTATGGACTGGGGGATGGATGATATTGGGTTGACAATAACTACGACTAATGCGAGTAAAATATAAAATATATATATTTATATTGAAATTATTATTATGATTTCTATAAAAATTTTGAAAATCGCCAATGATTTAATATTTGTTTGTCATAAGTAGTGTTTAATAGTGCAAGATGCACTGAGATAAATATTTAATATTTTTTTGCCGTTTTTAACCTAACCTGGGAGCGGGTCAGGTTTTTGGGTCAGGTTCGGAATAAACCAAAAATATATCTTTGCTGTTAATAAAATGTTTATACTATGTATACTATTTGTGACAACAATAATAATTGTTTTATAGCAATTACAAAATGAAGTAAAAGTAGGTAATGGGTAAGGGCTTAAGTAAATCCAACAAGAAACAGCCAAATGCATACCGCATTACAAGGTTTTTCTAGTTATTACTTGTTTTGGAATTCTGGTACTCTTATAAAACTAAACTATTGGTTTTGGTGTTTTAAAAATTAAATATTTTGACAATTTGTTAGTTTTTATTCCGCGAAGTTTTTACTAAAGAAATTGTTATATAAATAATTGAACGCTAGCAAAGCTAAAAAAAACCGACTTCAACGCTTATATTTAGGTTTTCATTTGATCGATTTCGATAAAATATATAAGACCACCTCTCAAACTACCAAAAAAAAAGAAATCATCAAAATCGATTCACAGTTGACGGAGATAAAATAGATAAAAAATAACCGAATTGAGAACTTCCTTTTTTGAAGTCGGTTGAAAAAGTCTTTTCATTTGGTAATAACTAGTTTATTTTGAAAAACGACCTTAATAAAAGTGATTTCGACTAGAAAGTATACCTATTTTAAGAGAACTTTCTGGTAGTCTAGGTGGGTTATGCTAATGCGCTTCACGGCTTTTGCTCTCAAACGATTAATTGTCCATACTTTGTATCCACTGGGCTCCATCGAACAAAAGTTAAAATTATAGTTTTAGTCGACATCGCTCCATCGCAAAACGTTTCATCGTGTGTTATCACTGTAACACAAAGTAGTCTTTAGCACGTCCCATTATAAAGAGCAATTTTTATAACTAGTATGACACGAGCCTCTGGATACGTAAACATAAACAAATTATACATTGCAAAGTTGACGATTTTATATATCATATTATACACATTATCCTCGCCAGTGAACAAAACTTTAAAGTTACAAACAAAAACCTCTCTAACTAAGCTCAAAAATTGCACCAATTTGTTTATTTGCGACGTAGAAATTGACAATGTTGTTATTCAAAACTAAACAGCTTTTAACTAACAGAGAAAAGCTTATTATGAACGCATGAGCAGACATAAGCACCTGTTATAACTAGCTCCGGATCTAGGGAGGTTCTAGAGGGGCTATACTTTAAATTTGGCGTCCGCACTCCCTACATAAGTAAAGCGATACTCTTAGTCAGTAAATTAATTAGGTGCCTACCAATAATTATAAATTGATAGCAAAAGCGAGCCTATCTTACAATATTTTTACACTAGAAATACCTATTGAAAGATAGTCAAAATATGTTTACAGATGCAAAGCAGCTTATACTTTGAACGCATCACTTTTAAGTACTTTTTTATTTAGGTAAAATATATAATTCTAAAATACGCACAAAATTCTTACTTTTACAGAGCGATTAAACACTTTAATAACGTATGCAGACATAATAATACATTAGACTTTTTTTGCACAAGCGTGAGCTTAGCGAGGCGGCTGCCTAGTAGCGATTTCTTTGATAATTATTGGACTAAATTTTTGAAATAATTTAGACTATTCTTATTATTGTCTTTGTTCGGATATATATTCAAATTTAGAATTTTTATTACGTATACACTTTTTTTTACTCTGTGCAACGATGGATATAATGAAATGAAAAAATGTTTGCGTTTAATAGTAAAATATTTTGTTTCTACCCTTGAGGACCAGAATAAGCTTCGGCTGTTGGTCTTCCTAATGAATAAATCGAAACGTGTTAAATTTTAACATTAATATACAATCATAAATAGCGCAGGCTTATAATAATTCTAATTACATAATAAACTAAGTAAAAATGACGACGTCGGAACGGTATTTGTATTGTAAATACCTTGTCGGATAGTAGGTAAATTGCAACACCCCGGAAACCGCGTATACAGGCCAAGCTCCTTCTGGATTTACACAAAAGTACCAACAGGTTGGTAACTACGTTATCAAATTGCAATCATATTTATGTGTATAACAACGTGCTATGAATTCGAACAATATCAGTAGACCGTAGTGATTCCCACTTCAATAATAACGTAGAGAAACAGTCAAATTTGTCGCCCGTTGATTTTCGCCCCCTCTCCCCCAATCCTTTCGCTTCAGAAGCGAAAGGATTGGGTAAAATACAGTACTCCCATGCAATTGTGTGCATATAACAATACTTGAGAGTATACAAATGCTCCATGAAAACGAGTGGTAAAATAAAACTAGAGTAGAAAAAAGTATTCGCTGCAGAGTATAATACTCTGTGGCAGTGCCGTGTAAAAAAAAATTCGAAATCGTTTTATTGACACAAACAAATAAACATATATATATATATATACATACACGTGCGGCAGGTAAATTGTCGAAACCGATATTATATCCTATCCTACTAATATTATAAATCCGAAAGTTTGTGTGTAAGTGTGCAAGTGTGTAAGTATGTTTGTACCCTCTTCACACTAACGGCTGATCGGATTTGGATGAAATTTGGAATGTACGTAGCTTATACCTAGAATTAACACATATGCTACTTTTTAACTTGATAATAACGGGGAACGGCTAGTTATTTTTTAAGTTACAGTAATCGCTTAAAGGTAAGGAAGATACCAAACCGAAAGTTTGGATTTTAAAACTTATCGCCTTTAGTAAATATAATAATTTAAACTCGAGCAAAGCTTACAAAAAACGACTTCACCGCCATATCTTCGGAATCCTTGATAAGATTAAATTGAGTAAACACGTGTTATTGAGGATAGCTCAATAACTACTAGTCAGAAAATCTGTTGACCTAGAAAAAAGTTCTGAGGTAACACAAATAAAAAATACAGTTGAATTGAGAACCTCCTTGTTTTGAAGGCGGTTAAAAATACCATCGTCGTGGTGGACGAAGGATTAGACATTCTCCTTAGAGTTTACTGTCCAGGCATCGATCATAGTAAACACCGCTCACCGCTCCTCGCTCCTAAACAGTTTTCAGTTCATTGGGGCATGATTGGCTAGCCTAAAACACGATACGACTGAGGCGCCCCAGCACAAACAATGTCGCACTTGCTGGAGTGCCAATTCCGTCCCGCAAACTTGATTAGCTGTTTCTGTAGCACGGATACATCAATAGACTTGGCCAACATTCTGGTGCAAATTCAAAATTTAACAAGGTATAAATAGAAAGATATATTTATGTTTACCATTGACATTAACTTAAAATAGATTTTTAGATGCGTAATAATGTTATATATAAACATTACTTTATTCCTGAGTTTTTTGCATAATATAGGCAATAGGTACATTTGGTTTTCTACCATAACCACCGTAAAGTGAGAGTTTCATACTTTTAAAATATGGACAAAACCTCTAACATTTTCAATGATGGCGCGACTTAAAGACTCCCATATCGTATATATCAGGAAATACAAACTGAGGTAAGGAGTTCCATTCTATACATACCTATTTGTTTTATACAACGAAGTTTAAGACGCGCGCTCTCGTCTCGTACCTTTGCTCTGGTAAATACGTCCTGACATAGACGGTATAGTGATTCAATCGAATTAACAATTTGCCAGCCATCTCTTATATGCTAGCTTTTAACCACTATATCGCCGTATTCATAAGCCTAGTAAGTCTAGAGTGAATGGGTATCTTCAAGGCATGCATGTTACATATTTAGCCGCATTTTCGATTTCTATAAGGTGAGATAAAGGTCAGCTTATCTAGGAAAAAATAATAATTAAAAAGCAAAGCTTAAAAAAACCGACTTCACCGTTTTATCATCGGAACCTTGATCAGATTTAATGTATAAACACGTATTATTGACTATAACTCAAAAACTACTGATCAGACCTTGTTTAAATTTTAATGGGACTACATAAAAAGCACCAGCTTTCAAATAAAAAAAAGATCATCAAAATCGGCTCACAACGAAAGAAGTTATGAGGTTACTTTTGAAGTCGGGTAAACGAGAACATCGTCAAAGTACGCATTATTCGTCACAAAATAGGCATTATTGCAGATATTTCAAGAAGTACTGATCAGATCTTGATCAAATTTTAATGGGACCAATTAGAAAGCAACATCATTCAAACTAAAAAAAAAAAAACGCAATCGGCTCACGTGGAGAGAAGCTATGAGGTAAAACACATAAAAAAAACAATACGTGGACTTGAGTACCTCCTCCTTTTTTGGGAAGTCGGTAAAAAAAAAAGTCCAAATTACTTGTGAAATGTTAAACAAACAGATAATTATCTTTTTCTTGATAATTCGCAATTAATCTTATAAAAATATTCCTAGTAATTCAAAATAAAAAAAAATGCTCATTATACCTCAACCAATTAAGCTCATTAAGCTCTCTACTTGGAACTAACGAGCTAATCAGCGTTGTTTTTTAACGTAATAAATTAAAACATTGCCAAGGCATTCAGTTTTGTACAAAGTTTAACTTGTATTATAGAATAGTGAGTAATCCTAGTGTCAGGATTTTTCATGCCTCCTGAAGGCATCCGACAAGGCTTAACGATTGTTCTCTTACGACTACCAACCGGGACCGACAGATGACCGTGCCATCTGAAGCGCGGTGACACTTAGTTAAAAAGCCCACTAAACTGTCACCCATCCAAGCACTGGTCTGACTGAACAATGCTTAACCTTGTCAATATGTTATGATCATAGAAAAGAATATATTCTACCCGAAAAGAATGCCAACTTAATAGAAATTGCGGTGAACCACTTTTAACGTTTTTTTTTTAATAATTTTATAGAACAATACGCCATACTATGATTTGACCATTAAAATAAAAATAAAAATTCCGGGAATTTTAAAATTTGGAATGTTCTTTATACAATATTTGTATAAAGAACATTCCAAATTTTATGGTTTATATGAACATGACTATAAACGTTAATATTCTAATTTTCCACCACATGCTTTTAAATCCTTGTAATTCTTCACTAGTATTCACGCCTAAAAAAGGAATAAAGTACTAACAGTTAAATTATCTACTACTATTTCGAATTTATATCAGCCACTAAAAAGCTTACTACATCTACCACTATATTGCCCCTTGAATAAGCACACGCACTTAATTCCCCGTCTCGTCTGCTATAAAACAAAATAGGTATAGATTCAATAATACAACTTAATATTTAATAGTTTTATGTATGTACTTTAATTTTTAAGTGTACAAGTACTTTTAAAACAATACAAACAAAACGCCAAATTCCAGTCCAGTAATACGGCTAAATATATTCGTTAGCTCATTGCGCTCCAGTTAGGATTCCTTAGGTTTCATAGTTTTGAAATCTTGAGTAAGGCCAAACACATCCTTAAATGCATTGGTGGGTGGTGATTTTTCATGTTTAATCAATGACTTTTGGCGAAGAATTGAATAGAAGTAGATGCGTAAATCTCCAATCTAATGGAATGATGGAGCAGTTCTCGTTGAGCATGTTTGTCACTTCATGTTTTGTGATCTGGCACTGCAAGTATAGACTTGCAGGCCTCGTACAATATTTGTATAAAGAACATTCCAAATTTTATGGTTTATATGAACATGACTATAAACGTTAATATTCTAATTTTCCACCACATGCTTTTAAATCCTTGTAATTCTTCACTAGTATTCACGCCTAAAAAAGGAATAAAGTACTAACAGTTAAATTATCTACTACTATTTCGAATTTATATCAGCCACTAAAAAGCTTACTACATCTACCACTATATTGCCCCTTGAATAAGCACACGCACTTAATTCCCCGTCTCGTCTGCTATAAAACTAAGTAGGTATAGATTCAATAATACAACTTAATATGTATTAGTGTTATGTATGTACTTTATTTTTTTAAGTATACAAGTACTATTTAAAACAATACAAACCAAAACACCAAATTATCGTTATCCAGTCCATTAATACGGCTAAATATTTTCGCTAGGTCATTGCGCTCCAGTTAGGATTCCTTAGGTTTCATAATTTTGAAATCTTGAGTAAGGCCATACACATCCTTAAGTGCATTGGGTGGTGGTGATTTTTCATGTTTAATCAATGACTTTTGGCGAAGAATTTAATAGAAGTAGATGCATAAATCTCCAATCCAATGGAATGATGGAGCAGTTCTCGTTGAGCATGTTTGTCACTTCATGTTTTGTGATCTGGCACCATACTTGCAGGCCTCGTAGTTAACTTTCATGAAATTAAGAATGAATGAAGATCTCAACACTTCTACAAGAAATCACTCCACGCATATTTCAAAACGAGTTCTTTGGATAAGTAAATAATATTAGAATTTTTCATATCAAAATTACTTTTGTTTGATGTAGTTTTCAATCTGACATTTTGACAACTGAGTTTCCGGTATAAAAAGTTCCTCAATGCATCTGAGATTGAAATAAGAACACGTTTCGTTCAGTGTTCCAGTCAAAAAAATATAAGTTGCTACCGAAGTAGGTATAATTAAAAAGGATATATACGAACGTGACTTGTAAAGAGAGTGTATAGATTCACTTTGCACGTCACATTCAAATAAAGCCTTGTAGCACTTTATTTATGTATAGCAATACTACTAAATGCCCGGAAGGAGGTTTTTGGACTAAACAAGACCAAACAGATTTTAATCATTTTTGCCGCTACTTGTAGAACAGAAGTTGACCCCCCTAGTTATGATCCATCAGGTGAACCGCGCTACAAGTGTCACAACAAACCAATAAAATCAATAAAAGCTTTTCACCGGGAACAACAATAAGAGCAGAAATAAATTCTTCACAGCGAATTTTGCTTATTATAAGACAATGTATGAGCAGGAAGTCGCAACATCTAACAATAAACCAATCAATAAGCATTATTGTTTCGAGACGGGGCATTGTTTCCGCTTCCGCTCCGAGTCTTCGCTTCATGCACTTTAATACAATACTAGCAGTAATAGCTTCTACCATAGCAACAAGTGGCTTTTAAAATAAGATACTCAATGTAAAAATGGTTACCGCATTCAATTTCTATCACTACCGAACATTACAGATGGTAAAACTAAACAAAAAAGTTCGGCCAAATAAGTTAGTGATGAGAACCAAATTATACACATACTATCTTTGATCTGAAATTTTATAGCAAACTACTTTTTACCTGACTGCCAAGAAAGGGTTATGTTTTTCGCGCGTACATATCTTGTATATATGCATGTTTGTAAATTGTACCTCGCATGTTCCAAACGGCTGGATGGATTTCGACAGTTAAGGTATCGTTGTATTTGTATTAAAAATGCATGGGTCCTTCGATAGGCGTTTGAAAAAAAACAAAATGGCGAATTTTGAACGCAAAATTATAATAGCTTAATGAAAATAAATAACCAAACCTATCGAGTAGAATATCTAAGTAATTAAACGCAAGCAAAGCTTAGAAAAACCGACTTCACCGCTTTATAATCGGAACCTTGATCAGATTTAATGTATAAACACGCATTATTGACTATAACTCAAAAACTAGAAATCAGACCTTGATCAAATTTCAGTGGGACTACATAAAAAGCACCAGCTTTCAAATAAAAAAAGTATCATCAAAATCGGCTCACAACGAAAGAAGTTATGAGGTAACTTATGAAGTCGGGTAAACGAGAACATCGTCAAAGTACGCATTAATCGTTACATAATAGACATTATTGACAATATTTCAAGAACTACTGATGGAAAGAAATTTAAATGGGACCAATTAGAAAGCAACAACTTTCAAACTAAAAAAAATTTTCAAAATCGGCTCACGTGGAGAGGAGATATGAGGTAACACACATAAAATAAAAAAAATACACTCGACTTGAGTACTTCCTCCTTTTTAGTCGGTAAAAACCGACTTCACCGCTTTATTTTTGGAACCTTGATCAGATTTAATGTATTAAACATGCATTATTGACGATAACTCAAACAATAGTGATCAGATCTTGATCAAATTTAAATTCGACCACATGGAAAGCACCAGCTTTCAAAAATAAAAAATTACCATCAAAATCGGCTCACAACGAAAAGTTACGAGTATAACGTAACTTTTGAAGTTTTTTAAAAACAATAATATCATCAATGTAGTCCACAGAATACGCATTATTGAGGATTACTCAAAATCTACTAGTCAGATCTTCATGAAATTTAAATGGGACCACATAGAAAGCTTGTTTACAATGCATAAAAAAAAGCACACAAAAACATATTAAGCTCTCTCTATTATCAGTTTAGAATTCAAAACACTATTACTGTAGGTATCTATCTACCTCCGCTTCACAGCGGTTGTTAAGTACTTATGACGACGACCAATATTTTTTTAAACATTAAAAAATAACTGGAAACCTCTATATGCTCTTTATTTTTATTGTAAGTGAAATATTTATGTTAAATGAACCAAAGCTTACCTAATACGAGTATTTGTCAAAAAGTGCGAATCATTTCTAATGGCTGTATAATTTAGTGTTAATCCCGATAAGGTTGTTAGGCTTCAAGCAGGACGCAAGCACGCCGCGAAAGTTAGTGTTATAGGGATGCGAACGTTAGCACTAGTTTCGTGGGAACTCCGCCAAAGCCTCTGCTCTCGCCTGTCGTTTGACAGTGAATCTTGTTGTTACATGGTAAAACAAGCTTGAAAGAATAAACTCATGTATTTCGGTGACCGAGACTGCAATAAAACTGTATGTAAACTTAAACAAAAAAGACCTACGACAACAGTCATTACCCTGAGCCAAATGCCTAAGGCAGCTACTCATAAACATGACATCAGAACTACCCGTAAGTCCCTACGACAAGATAGCATCGATCGATTTAGAAATGTGATTTGCATATACTGAACAAAACCACGTAGGTGTATTCCAACCTTCTATCCCGTGTGTCACCGTCCGCCATAGTTAAAACTAACTGCGTGTGGGCGGTGTGCACAACCTGGAAAAAACGTTGGTGAACGGAACTGACAGCATCTCGGTTTGAAATACGCCCTTCATTTTATTAATATCGATTAAGATACTGTAGAAAACAAGCGTTGGGTTTGAGATGCGTATCACTGGGTAAAAAATATTTTCGTATTATTTCCACCGGGGCGGCGGCGTGGCGTGATGAATTAGGATTAGTGCATAACTGAATAGATTTCTGCGGTGGTTGAGCGTAGTTATTTGAAGTAGTTTTATTGAATATAATGTGAGATAGTATGACTGTGATTGCTTAAAGCTTGAAGGTAGCACAGTCATACTATCCCACATTATGTTAAAACACGTGGGTATCGGAAAAGTTGAAATCGCACAACCATTCACATCCGAAAAGTTGTGATTATTCAAGGAATTGAACCCAGGCCTTGTGGCATAGACTCATGCCTACTACGCTAACCGTGTTATTAGAGCAATACCTACTACAATACAATAACTCTTTATTGACACCTGTGAGTGTGAAAGCGTTTATGTTTATGTCTTTATTGACACCAATAATAAAAAGTACAGAAAATAAATTACGAATAAATAGATACAATGGGCACTCTTATCGCTAAAAGCGATCTCTTCCAGACAACCTTTGGATGTAAAATAATAATATAGATAAGTAGAGCTCGTCCAAGCTGAAATGACGCGCCCCACTACTTAATTAGTTTATTTAGATGTGAGTGCAAATTTTAATGACGACACTTCATCTGTATGGGAGCGTCGATTGTTCAGTGAACAATGGATCTGCACGTGTACAAGACGGTCGACTAGTCGGGTGATAAATCCGACCACGCTCGCTCTATGGAGCAGCGCCGTCACTTTGTATGAAACAAGACGTCCTCTCCTCTCGCTGGTTTAAGATCAACTAAACTAGTTGGGCAACAAATCCGAGAACAACGGTTCTTAGCAAGTACGGTCTACAAAGAAATTCTAAAAACATAGTGATATAATTTGTTTACGTATTTTAATGTAATGCTTTAATAGGTTTTGCATTCATAGTAATTAGAACATAATTATTAAATGAATTATGGGTTTCAGTATAGGTATATTAAAATAAAATAATAATTTGTGAATTATTTATTATTTACAATTAAATATAATTACAGTTATGATAGTAGTCCAAACGTTATGTTTATGTTTATGGTTCTAAAAAAATCACTATTCACTCATCTCGACAGAGTCGCTTTCATTAACATTAATAATAAATTCTTTATCCATGTCAAAGTATTGCGAATATTGTTTTTCTGTGTCTTCAACATGCCGACACGTGTTTGTCCACATTGTACGATCAATCATTTCAAGTCGTTCATTTATTAGTGTCATAATGGATGTAAAATTTTGAGCAACGTTTTTACTAGCCACGTAGTTTTTTAATATCCGCCATATTTTTTCAATGGGATTGAGTTCCGGGTGGTAAGGGGGTAATCGTAGAATTTCAAACCCTTTTGATTCAATTAGTTCATCGATAGCAAATCTTTTGAATTTATCTTTGTTTTTTAAAATTAAATCGTACAGCTCTATTTTTTTCATCGTTTCATCAAACGGAATATTTTTTCCTGCAAGCCATGTTTGCATTTCATTCTTGTTTGAGTTCGAGTTAGGCGCTTTTTCTATTAAAGTATTATGGTAAGAAGCGTTATCCACAACAACGACAGAGTTTTCTGACAGATTGGGCAGCAATTGTGTGCTAAGCCACTTTTTATAATTATTCAGATTCATGTTGTCGTGATAATCTCCACTTGTTGAGTTTGCTTTATACACTAAGCTAGCATTTGGAACAAATCCTTCACACCCACCAGCGTGGACAATAATAACCCGCATACCTTTAGATATTTTTTTTGTACTGGTGATACTCCTTTCGCTAGTTTCCAGCACATTTTTGGAATATGTGTTGTGTGAACGTAACTTGGTATCATGGTATTTTTTTAATCGCCTCAAATATTGGAACCGCAGCATTTGTATGTCGTGCTTTTCGACTAGAGCTTTACGGTTGTCATCTATTTTTGACCACTCGTAGCCTGATTCCTTCAACATAGTGCGCAGTGTTTCTATACAACCAGTAAAGCCAATTCTTTCTACCAATATCTGTTTAAGCTTTCTTAATGTTGGTAATTCATTAAATTCTGTATGAAATGAAGCTATCGTTCTTCGAAGCACACCCATATCAAAATCTTCCAGCTTTGACTTAGAACGTGCCCTTTTTGGTTTGGAGGGAGATTTAAAAATTTTCTGCGATACATCCTTTGATGTTTCAGCTTGTTTTTCTTCTTTAAAATTCACGTAATCGTGGATTCACTAACACCAACGGTTTGGGCAGTTCGCCACCTAGCATCAGTAAGTTTTTCCACTCCATTTTCCGCTTCATATTTCATTCGGTGGTATACTTTTGCAATAATTTCTTTTGCCTGTAAAAAAATCAATAGCATTTTTTTTCAATTCAGTACAAAAAAAATATTATTTTCTATATAATTTGGTAAAACAAATAAAAAAGTCTAACGTACCTAACTTTACATGTTAAAAATCAAATAAGTTGTTTTAAGAATTATTTTATTTACCTGGCTCCGAAGATGTTTTTTTGTTGACATGCTGACGGTACTTTTGAGATCGAACGATGCGTGCTCCTACGTTTAACCGGCAACTGAACGACCAATTACAATTGCATGTTTAGGTGTATTGCGTCCATATTTGAAATTTGCTTGTGTGCGTAAATGCGAAGGTGGGGCGCGTCATTTCAGCTTGGACGAGCTCTAGGTATGGTGCTGTGGTAAAGCAGATACTAAGTACTAAATAAACTACATGAACACTCATATACACATACACATATAATTATCCCAATTCTTATCTCATATAATATCAAATACCATAATAAATTAATAAATACAAACACATCCATACAAGTGAGCAAAAAATATATATATTCTACGCTGTTAGGTTACTAAGGTAAAAGTATTTTAGGTTCAAATACCGCCTTAAGCGATAATTTTTCCTTTCTAAATTTATCACTATAGTTCTGCCTAGCATGGCTAATGCTATATAAATAAAATCAAAAGTATTTTATTTGTAATTTGAAAGGATCAGGGGATTGAGCACGTCTGACAGTGACCGGAAGCGCGTTTCACAAACGCACAGTAAAGAACTAGTCATAGAAACCAGTAGAGCGCGGTGGCCTTTAACGCAAGTTTGCTGATGACCTAAGACAGAGGGAAATGAAGGAATCAAAGAACTCAAATCTCTCTTTGAGGTATCGTGGGGCTGTAGGGTTAAAAAGTATGTTGTAGAGGAAGGAGAGCATATGAGTATGCCGGCGACTATTCTTTAAATAACAATAATTATACTTAATTCATAACTCGAATGCCTCAAACTATAAACAATTCCAGATGTGGCCTTTAAGGTCAAAGACGGAAACGATTATCATTCAAAGGAAACAAAGAATATTAACACACGTTTTAATATTATAGTTAGGTTTGGTAAATACAGGTAAATTATTAAGGAGCTCACGAAATTCAAAAAGCATTTGTTACGTTTTTTTTCACACGTTTTATATTAAGTATCAATATAGGTCGCATTGCTATTGCAACGAATTACTTAATATAAATTAGGCCTGAAACTTTCATATGTATATTCTTTTTATTTATTTATTAATTAGCTACCCACGTTTTATCCTATTAATATACGAACTCAAGAGCACTAGTATTAAAAACCTTAATTTTGATTTTTATATACGTTGATTAATAAAAAACAAATAAAAATACCCATTGTAATCCTACTTTACTTCCATTTTTTTTTAAATAGTCACATTTGTGACACAAAATTCATGCGTTTATGTGACTTTGGTCTTTATTGAATCTAAAAAAAAGTTTAAAAAATTATCAATTCATTACATTACTCACAAAATAATATTTATCATCAATTGAAACTGCTATAAATTGCGATGTAAATGCAAGCGTCGCCGTACATTACGGCGAGCGCCCACATTTTGCGAAATGGCTCTTAATACATAATGGTTCATTTTCCGCCAAAGTTAAGTGCCATTGCATAAAATGATTAATACAGCTCAATGACATAAATTACCAGTTACAAATCGATAAGTACTACGTTCAAAGAATTTCCTTACGTGAAAACAAAGAACAGGGCCACTTCAACCTTCGTTAATAAACAATGCAGCGAACGCAACAGCTGCAAATTATCCAAGAAATCACAAATTATAGGACGGTACACGTATCTATCGTCCTATAATTTGTGACGATAGCCCACCGTTATTGCAGCATATATTAGGCCGTCTACGAGCCAACATATGGATGGAGATGTTGGTAATATGCACTCTTCAAACCAACGGTGGTTTGATTGCGGCTTAAGTGAAACTATATGAAATGCGATACCTTATTACCAGCCTAATCATTATTTTACATTGTAATAATAGTAGGTGGGTTTTCAATGGGTGTTTCTGGTTTAAAATTTCTACTATGGGTTTGAATTGGGATGGTTCTATCGATGAGAGATTCTAATTATATCTAGTAATTCTAAATATTGTAGAATTCACCTATCATATATTTCGTAACTTATATGCTTACAGAAAGTATTTTATGTAAATCGCTGAACATTTAGAAAACATTTTTCAGCCAAATCAATGTGAAATCAATTAATCTTTAGTATTGGATGATACTGACCCCGCCATACCTCAAGAAAATGCTATAAAACTCGTTACACTAAGAGAAGTCGCACGTGAAATTAAATACAGTATAAGTCAACGAAAAGCTCCAAGATATGATTTGATATCAGGAGGAATTTATTAAAAATATCGAATTGTGCGAGCGAGAGAGAAGACAAAAGGAATAAACCCTCTTAAGTTTGTACTCTTTGACAAGTAGTTTCTTATATCAAGTTATAAGTCATAGGTGCATCAAGTAATCATATAAATGAGTAAGTACTACGACTGTGAAAGCATTTACGTATGTATTTATTTAATATCTTTAAACAAGCAATTCTTGTATTATATATGTGTAATTAGGATCTCGGAAACGGCTCCAACGATTTTCATGAAAGTTACAGATTAGGGGTTTTTCGGCCCAAGGAATCAATTAATCAACGTTCCAGGTCCAAAATGCTCGGTTCCCAAACTACATTTGAAAAACCGGGCTTAAGAAACTATCAGCGCCATCTATTACGCCATGACCGATGTAAAAAACTGTTTCTACTCGACACTAGATGGAGCTTTCTGAGGCTACAAATTCAGACACATTCTACCAAAAACAAAAAAAAGGTCTTCCGGATATTGTTATATTATGACTGAACTACCACTGTACTTAGCATTTTTGAATAGAATAGAAATAATTAATTTGTGACAAAACATAAAAGACACACAAAAGTCAGAAACAAAAACAGTTTGTCACAAATCGGCTCCAACTCTGCACAATACTGGCTGTACACGAGCGCTGGTTTTCCGCTGGAGCCGTTTGGTGAAGTCACGGCACAGACATACAATACACACAGGTATGAATCAACAAAACAATGAGGAAAATACATTAACAATATAATTAAACGCAAGCAAAGCTTAAAAAAACCCGACTTCACCGGTTTATTTTAATTCAGATTAGATGTACTAAACACGCATTATTGACAATATTTCAACTTGAAATTGAAATGGGACCACATGAAACGCACCAGCTTTCAAATAAAAAAAATATCATCAAAATCGGCTCACAACGAAAGAAGTTATGAGGTAACTTTTGAAGTCGGTTAAAAACCAGAACATCGTCAATGTAGTCCACAGAATATGCATTATTGACGATATTTCAGGAACTACTGATCAGATTTTGATCAAATTTAAATGGGACCAATTGGAAAGCAACATCTGTCAAACTAAAAAAAAAAACGAAATCGGTTGACGTGGAAAGAAATTATGAGGTACCACATATATAATAAAATAAAACAGTCGACTTGAGTACTTACTCCTTTTTTGGGATGGCGGTAAGAAATTGAGCGGTTATAATATTTAGGAAGGTCAAAAACAATGGTCAAAAAGATTTTATTTATTTTAGGCTTGGCTAGCTTATATTGCACTCGTATCATGTCGAAGAGTTTCTTCTTGTTTCTGATGTGCAGCAATATATATATTTTTTTTGTATTATGAAACTTTAAACATTTTTATGGTTGATGTATCTGGGAATAGTATTATTTGATGTTGGATACATTAACAATAATAGTTTTACATGTATTAACGATTCCTATAGATAAAATATGTAGTCATTTTTCTTAGTCTGATTGAGTACAATAAACAAAACAATTTCATCGAAATTAGTCCTATAAGGTTTATGCGAAATGCTTTATCAAAACAAAAACTATCCATCGCATTAGCTATTTTTCAAATATTGCAAAATTAAGCAGCTATCCTTAAGAGCCGGTTATTTAAAGCCTAGTTTTAATCTAATACCTTTAAACGAGCAATCTTGTATATATATTTATATATATATGTGCAATCAGGATCTCGGAAACGGCTCGCAACGATTTTCATAAAATTTTGTATGCAGGGAGTTTCGGGGGCGATAAATCGATCTAGCTAGGTTTCAATTTTAGAAAACGTCGTTTTATCCGTGTTTTCAGCCGAGCAAAGCACGGTCTTCCGGATACTATATTTAATACTAGCCGACCCGGCGAACTTCGTATCGCCAATAAAAGTTGCCTGAACTTATCTACATAAATAAAATAAATTCGGAGGTTGTCTTTTCCTTGGCATAGTAAAAAAATTCCTCGTGTTAATATTTTCAAAGGCTCGCAAGAAATTCTATCATTAAGAGGCAGATATATTATTATGTCAATGAGAACACCTTTTTTAATCATACCAAATGATTCCCCTTACACTTTTGCACATAAAGGTTCATATTGCGTAAATTATATCGTGGCGGTTGCGCAAGGTCAACGTGGCAATCTTTGATTTATTTTGTTTTATTAAAATTTCGTGAAAATGCGGCCAAAAAAAATTAGCTGAAAAAAACATTCATGTAGTAAATATACGTATATGAAATAACTTCCGCAGTGTTTTGATATAAAATGGCGGAACGAAATAGTTACAAAAATACAAATTGATGTTATTTGTAAAGATATTTTTTTTTCCTTTATAATAATTATGAACATTATAAATATTCTAAGAAAAATAACATTATTTATCATATCACACCATTTCCGACGAATGTTTTATATGGTTTTATTATAAATGCTGAGTAAAACGGTTACAAAGTCATGCATTTTAGGAGTCGTTTTGGTATCACCCCTTAATAGAATTGAAATCAATCCACCCGTTTCGGGGCTACAAAGCGACAGAGAGCAGCTCACAGACAAAGGCAGACAAGGGCGTTGTGTAGAGGGGTCTACGTCGATCAATTAATTAAGATTTTAAAATATCTCACTGTGTTGCGCTGTTTGGTATAAGCTGAACAAAGGAATCAAAATAAAACAATTGTATGACTTAGTGCAATCTTATTCGTGGAGGCATATATATTGGAAGTTTTGCTGAAACTCATTTTCATTGTGTCGCGGTCGAAACTGTCCCAGAATATTGTGACCAAGCATTTAGTACCTAAACTAAGAAAATTTAAACGCAAGCAAAGCTTAAAAAAACTGACTTCACCGCTTACATTTTGGTCTGGGCTTAATCGATTACGATAAACCTTAGGGTGAAGTAGGCTCCAAATTGGACGATTCATCCTCACGAATATTCAAGATTTGACCTTTAAAAACGGTCGATTAACAGCATTTTTTTATTTCAACTTTATTCTGTTTCTATAAAAGATATTTTTTACAAAAAATATTGGGTGTAATCCCAACAAACATTCAAACCTCGTTATGAACTCAATATTTTTGTAAAAGGGTAAGATTAATTTTAAAAAATATATGAAAGCCCGCACGCTGACTATGCAGGCAATTCTACAAGGCTACAGTTTGGCTCCAGTCCGCCAACTCGATACCAAGTCGCCTTAATCCTTTTTTGAAAATAGATAGCTCAGGCAAAGTTAATCAGCTGTAAATTTTATGGCACCATATAGTAAAACGTCGATGAAATGTCATACCTACCTTAATTATACGCATAATTTATGCATTGACGTTAATTTTATGCTATGAAATTTCAAAGCAGTGTTCAAGTGTCAGTTCAGATGATAGACGATTTGTTTAGCATACATACATAATTCATATGAACACATCGTGAACTATAAGGTAAGGGCTTTAATTTCAAAAGCTTAACTGAATAAACACATATTTTTTTCTTTGAAATCTGTTGCAACCTTTTGCATCAGCCAGTGTCAAGTAATAATATTTCAAGTGTATTTCATATTAAAAGTCCTAGTCACAAGTCACGGTCAAAGAGTCAAGGTCATAGTCAAGTCGTGCCCTAGTAAAAGCCAAGTTTTTAAACGTCGTTTGATTTGCCTACACTTATGCACGTTAAGTAAGTATTAACGGTTAATAATTACCACTATTATTACACATTATCACTCTATAAATCACATGTTTTGTTCGGTGAATTTTATAAAATATGATTGATGTAAAAATTGTACGCTTTATTCAAGTAGGGGATGATTAAGTAATGTGAATACCAGTTTTAAAAAATCCGATGATTTAATTCGTTACTGACGTTAAAATCATTGAAATGTTCCGGATGTAATGCGTGAGATCAAGTCATTATAGGTCTTTACCATCCCAGACCACATCATTTACCATTACTGTTTTGGTTAAAGGCAGCATATCAGAGATTTAAACAATAACCTTATTCAAAAATATATATATATTACTACAATTGACTTACCTCCCTCCGCCGCGACTTCTTCCTTGTAGTTATCGCGCATGAACCTGGCCAGTATGTTGTGATAGAAGATATTCGCCTTGGCCCTTATATCAGGAGTTATGTCCATCTTCGACACAGCTTGGACGAGAACCGTGAGCTTCTGTTTAGCTGTTGCTATCAGCTTGTCGACTAAGAAAAAGATAATGATAATGTGAGTGAAAAACGAAAAATAAACGAATAATATAGAACGCTGTGGAAGAAGAAGATAGGTAAAGTTTACTTCTAAAAATACTAACTGTGTAGCTCTCGTTACGATGATATTAAAGAATATAAAATAAAAAAACTACCCTGTACACTTTTCTGGTGCAAATGCAGGCCATTGCTATCCATCGGGGAAGCTGCCAGCGCCATGGGCACTTTTGCTCCGGGTACATACAGTAAGGGGTGAGTTAATTAATCAAAAATGTTGACTGCACCTACGCTTAGTTTTTTAAGATTTAATTATTGATATAGTATAATAATATTATATTTTGTTTAGTTAGTTTATACCCTATACTCTTCAACGTTTATCTTTCCAAAACACTTTAGCCTTTATAGCTAGCTATTTATTCGAGTACCTAACACAGTTAGATTCAGTTTCGAATGGTTCATCGAGTCAATTTTTTATACTAAATACTTGTTTATGATCATGACTCGTACTTGCTATTAGATTATGTTATTATATCACATGCATAATTACTAACATTCCTTTATTGTCCTATACAAAAATTTCACCATCACCCATTTAAAATAGTCTACATAAGCTATAATTAAACGCAAGCAAAGCTTAAAAAAACCGACTTCAACGCTTATATTTTGGTTTTGGCTTGATCGATTTATATAAAAATTTATATGGAACCGCCTCTGAAATATAATGTACCATACAGAAAATATATTAATACATTCATAAACAGCGGAGATATCACGTGACATAATACATACAATAATACAATTTAAAAAAAACATACAATTGAATTAAGAACCTGCTTTTTTGAAGTCGGTTGAAAGTATTTTGGACTTACCTATCAAAAAATTCACGGCGTGATAAGCGCAGATACGAGTACCGCACGTTGTCAGTAGTATCCGTCAGTAGTATATGATCTTTATATTATATGTGCTTACATAGTGTCGCAGCGATGATGTGTATATATTGTGTACCTTAAGATATTAGGAGAAAATATGCTTTCAAAAATATAACATCAGTATCATATGATACCATTAGTCCATATAAGCTAGCAAGTCTATATAGACTTGCTAGCTTATATGGACTAATGGACAGTCTTGGTGTCTGGATTATTCAAGCTCCTTGTCTGCATCCACGAAACGCACCTGAATGAAAATCGCTTAGCCTTGTCAATTAGTTACACAAACAAAATTTGAAGAATTTAAATAGATAGACGCTGTAGATGCCCTGTTCCGATTCAAGACACCAGCTGTGTTGTCGCGGTTGATCATTGGACATAAATTATATATGAACATCAATTTGCATGTAGTAAGTGTCGAAAACTTGTCTTGTTTAAAAATGCTTGATGCAAGGCGTCGATAGAACATGTTAGGCAAAACAGTTCATATTATAGAAACGACACAGAAAAAAGTGGTGTATTAGCATAGACAAAATAACCCGTTGACTGCTAGAATCTTTTATATTTATCTTTTGTTTTGTCGCTTTATGTTCCGTCGACACTCAAATCCATGTTATTTATAAATTTATTTATCTTTAACTCTCATATAAAGAGGCTGGTTCCTTCAACCTTGCATACATCATTGATTATTACAACTTTTGAAAAATATTGTAATATTTTATTTATAGTTGAAATTTTTAGAGCTTTTCCATATCCATCCTAATATACGTCGCCTTTGGCAATATTTTTTTTTTTACTTATTTATGATTTTGTTAAGGCCGGTAACTATTCTAGGTATTATATACAATATCTAGTAAATATTACAATAAATAGTGCACCTTTTTTATGGCCGATAAGCGTTTGACAATAATCTCGCCTAATTACATACGTATGGGAAAACGTATCTTGTACTATTTAAGACGGTTGAATATCTTTGATGTTAAATATTTTCGTAATATAATGATAATAATAGATAATAAATAATTTTAGAACGGCATGACCTGGCATGAGTATTTAGAATAGAATAGAATAGAAGCAATTAATTTGTGACAAAACATAAAAGACACACAAAAGGCAGAAACAAAAACAGTTCGCCACAAATCGGCACCAACTCAGCATAATACTGGCTGTACAGTGTACCTACACCAGCGCTGGTCTTCCGCTGGAACCGTTTGGTGAAGTCACGGCACAGACATAAAATACACACACAAATATGAACAACAAAACAAGGAAAAAAAATTTTTTTGGATGATTATGTACAATAGTTACAAATCTAGCAATAAATCTAAAATAATGGTTAAAATTTTAAATTTACCGCCGTAGATGAAACATCTACTCTTAATATTATAAATAGAAATAGAAAAATATTTATCATATAAATTAATACAAAATATAAAAATAACATATTAATCATTCTATTTCAATGATGATCTACAAATACGTCAAAAGATTTATAAATAATAATTATGACATTATTACTACTACTACTTCTATTATACTACTAGACGGATTTGATGTAAATCAACAGTCATTGTGGGTAGTAAGCCTCGTAAGCAAAATGTAGACAACTTACGGTGTTTACTGCCATCACAATCACGTGTTAATATAATATTAACTTATCAAAATAATAAATATTTATTTACATGGGCTTTAAAGAGGCAGTCATGTAAGTTAATAAATCTAGTTACCAGATAAGCTAAATTATAGCTCAAGAAGAACCCAGGAAATAACTCAGGAGCGTTTTTTTTTTCGTTCTATTTAGAGTTCCGCACCTCAAAAGGAAAAAAAGGAACTCTGATCTCTTCATTGCCTGTTTACCAAGACTCAAGACCCTTTTCATATAAAAGCGAAAGTATCTTATATCGTTGCACCCGTTTCGTGCTACGGTGCCACAGTCAGACACACACACACATAGTCAAACTTATAAAATCCCTCCTGTTGCGTAGGGGCTTAAAATAAACGGCCATTTATGCGGCAAAAATGGCTAATTTTGACACTCGCAAATAAATCAAATAATCAAATAAATCAATATTAGAGTTAAAATATTGTTTTTTTCTTGATATTGTTACCTTTTGTTCCATGTGGACTGAGCGTATACCACTGATTAGATAATTATTTTTAATTTCAAAATTCGCAATAATATAATCGATACAGGTTTTCTTAGTGTTGGTTATACGTTAGTCGGTTTTTAAGAGAAAAAAATCTAATTAAAAGCTGCAAATAGTGACACAAGTTTTTGCTGGTTTGCAAAGTCCTCTAGAATATTTACATTAAGGTCAGCACACACCACTATTCGTTTATTACATTTAAATATTTTTCTTAAAATATCCTCCATGACTACAAGAAATTGGAATAAATTGGAAGCCTATAAACACACAAAATTATAAAACTATGGATTTCTGCACAAGCTACTCCACAGAGACACACAGACACAGACCCGCTCCACAGAGCGAGTTACCACGTCATTTCGTTCTTTAAATTTAATGTTGTTTTTAACAAGTACCTATCATTGTACCACCGCAATCAGCCGACACTATGTTAAACGTACTAGCGAACACATAATTATTAAATTTGAGATAAAATTATACAATTATATATACAAGTTTCGTACGAAACCCTCGGTGCGCGAGTCAGGCTCGCACTTTTCTTAATTTTTTTAAACATACACAAATTCTAGGTACACAACCTGTAACAAAAATGTGTAGTAATACTTGGTGGTGTGATGTGTATCGTGCCAGGAATCGTCTGCCAGAGAACGAAAGTTGAAATCGAAAATATTATTTTCCATACAAAAGTTTAAATTGACAGCCTCACAGTTACATCTGAGGTGCGTGACCTTAACTAGTATTAAGACCATCACTGTCAGATGTGATGTAGAACGGTAGCTGATGAAATAGGGTTGCAAATGACATATTTTTTAGAAAATTAATTGAATTAGGCGTTACTTTTCGGAAATTCATACCACTGCATGCTCCACCCGCCGTCCCGAATCACGCGAATGTAAGTGTTATTGGGGTGGGAACTAACATTCGCGGCGTTCGGGACGGCGGGTTGTGCATCCTGCTTGAAGCCTAACAACCTTATCGGGATTAACACAAAATATAATAAATTAACGTTGTCGTTTTTTAACTTTTTTTTAGATATTTTAATTCATCATTCATGTTGTTGCCGCGAATTAAGAATTTCTTGTTACGACTCCATACATGTTGAATGCCTGGTTTGAGTATTCTTATACCTTTCTGTTACACATTTTATATAAATTGCAGTCACCGGAAAGCGAAATATACTAAAAGAATCATGCAACCAGATGACAGCTATTCTTCCATCGCTAGAGTTCTTCGCACAGCACAGCGTAGCTAGGTCCCATCGATAACTGAGAATGTCAGACTGTCTGTATTAAATACAAACAGGCAGAATAACATACTCATATACTAGACGGGCGATTGTAAAGTTGCTCCAGCTTGATACAATTATATGCACATTCGATGACTTGTGTTGTAGGTGCCAGAAACAATCACATCACACACACAATCACACCTAGAACCAGAAACACAAATTTTCCTTGGGGAGAAAACCTGTGTTTCCACCAGGAATTAGACCCGGCGATGCCCACTGCTTAAAAGGCGAACCCAAGTAAGTCAACAGTCAGTTTATTGCTAGGCAATTATCATATTATGAATACAAACGAAAAGAGGACAATTTTTAAGATAAAACAAATCAGGAATATTTATATCGTAATTAATTTCTTATACGACTTGAAACACGTATAAATATCGACTTACTTCGTTGTCGACTAGTTGTATGCGAAACTAGGCAAGCGGCTCTGACCTAGACGAATGAATAGTCCGAACCGCTCGCCTCTGCGTATTGCACGTCTGACTCATCCTAGGGACAGACAACTAATTTATCAGAAACTAGTCAACAACATAGTAAGTCGAAGTTTTAACATGTTTCAAGCCGTGTCAAACATTGTGAGAAGAAGACAGTCTAGCTAACGACATCTGTAGTTGCAGTTCCCAAAAAGTATTTACAATTCCAGAATGTCCGAGACAGTATACTACGACACAGTGTTCACAAGAATAGAGCCAAACTATTTTCTTCTCGTAGGCCAATATCACTTACTTCATAAGGCAGTAAGTCAAAAGTACCTACTTTTTTAAATCTAGACTTTATGTTAATAAAAGCTAACTAAAAAGTCGCTTATTATAGTTAATAGTGGAACATTTCGCTGTATTGCTTAGAGGTGACATTCAACATATAGGAATCAGAGAAGAGACTACTAATTTAAAAGAAGTACTCATCTAAAATTCCTTTATATTCAATGACATGTGCTGACAGCGATGCATACACGACGTACCTAAAACATTTCAGAAAAAAATATAAGAATAATCATATAAAAATAAGAAATTATATATGATTGAAAATAAAATAAAAACAATTAAATTATGAAAATTCAAATTACTTAGTATCGAACTGCCTCCAGTTTGAAGTAATAATAAAGAGGAACAAGAAATTGAAATATCAAATATAGTGGAGTATGAATAAAAGAGAAGTGTAGTGAAATGGTCAGTAACTGAACGTTGATAGTCGACAAAGAATGTAACGCATGAGGTACGCGATATTCAGTATCTGTAGGACAGGAACCGAACTTTGATCGAACGGAATTCTAAGCGAGCCAAACTCTTTACGAACTAGACCATTCAAACAGGATGTACGCGCGCTCTCAGTCTTTTTACACGGAGCCCGAATTCCACAGACAAATCGAGCTCCGTGACTGAGGGCGCGCGTACATCTATAAACGGTACTTGCGCTCGTCAAAACGCTTAGTTTTTTATAAACCTCTATGTACTTTTAGTACACTTCTAGCAGCCGTATTCTACAACAAACAAGCACTAATTTATATTTAAAGCAGTAAATACATAACTATGTATATATCAATAATAGCTCTCACTGCGTTTCGGGTACGTGTATAAATTTCAGCTAGTTTTGCAGTAAAATTTTATTTGCAAAATTGCAATTTGAAATAAATATCACTGGTGTAGTCAATCGTGGATATCATAATTAAGCAAATACATTGACGAGATGAGTAAATTATAAAGCGATTTATGGACCTTCAAAAAGTTAATGTAAACTGTTATTTTCGCCTGCAATTTTTCGATGAAATGTATGTTGTTTTTCATCCCAATTCGAAAGCGCCATTAAATATTATAATTATATGAATTAAAATGAAAACGGGAATTAGCGTGACTTACGCGTTGACGATGTCTAAATCGACAATTGTTTCGGCTTCATTTCTTTTAGTTTAATAAGGATTCGTTTCTTATCATTCCATAACTAAGGACGGATAGATATCCAGCAGTAGTGACGGCTTAAAGCGATTTTTTGTTTTAAACAAAAATGTTTGCAACTCGGCAGTTGATTGTTACATTTTAAACAGAACTAATAAGTGTGTTCGACATTATGATGTTTATTTTCATCTGATTCTTTACCGCCTATATAAATCCAAACAAAAATCGTTTATTCACACGAGCCCCAAAGAGACACTCATGAAAGTTAATGACTATACTGCCAGATTCGCAAAATTACAGCCATCTCGAAAAGAACCTGGCAAAAAACTCGGCGGCGCATTTTCTTTTCTTTTTTTTTTAAATCACGCATCATCAGAAAGCGCATGTGCAATTTGCCACCATGCATCCTTGCCATTAATGTAGTCAATCGTTTTATAATAAGCTTTTTTAATGTATGCCTGTGTTATTACTGATTTGAACTTTCCCGGTGGTAATTCAGTTACAATTTTAGGAAATTATTGTAAAATCTAAGGCCATTTGCCATAATAAATTAATTCGTTTTGCTTAATCCAAATGCGCGCACTGTAATTTAATGCTTATATCTAGTATTAAGATTGTGTGCGTCACTTCTTAATTTATATTTATCAATATTTTTACGTACATACATAATATTTTCAAAGATGTAAAGCGAAGGCATGGTAAGTATGCTTGTTTCTTTTAAGAATTCCCTAAAATTATATGCACTTTGCCGGCTGTAACGTATTGGTCTTAGTTTGCCCCCGTCGAACATTTGATCATAGCGTAATGCAATAAGCTTGAATAACACAGCATGAAGCGGTCTATCATTTCATGAAATGTTGTAACTGGTCAACTGTCTGTTGACCATATAATAATGTAATAATAAATGGCTTGTGTTTAAACACCGCCTAAAAAAGTACCTATTTTACTACCAAAAAAAATCCAAATGGTTACCAAAATGATGATAATGGTCACCAAATTACGTTTCCTAAAATATTATAAAATAAATCCATTTTTTCGTATAATAAATATTTTTGTTTGAATTATAAAAAAAAAATAACCTACTGTTATCCGATTCGATTCTGTCACAGGAAATTTTATTTTAGGAAACAATGGTGATTATTATCCATTTTGTTAACCGTTTAGATTTTTTGGTGGCCGTCTAAATGATAGATACCCTTAATAAATTTAGCAAGGAATAATTATCGCTTGAGGCAGGGTTTGAACCCGCGGCCATAGGGTGTCATGTACTATCGCTCTAACCGCTGAACTACTCAAGCCCCGCCTGAAGCGACGAAATTATCCTTTCCTTAACAATAACGTCTTATGGGGTCGTGTGACGTCATCTACCGAAACAGTTATCAGAAACTACTACGGCCAATGAGTCTAACATTGCAGTTAGCTACACGTTGTACTGATAACGTATATAACATATTTTAACATAATCAATAGATTCGGGTGGACGTTATCAACAGAAAAAAATGATCGTCGATATGAGTAATGACACACAGACAGTGTGAAGGCGCGCGGTGGCTCGCGCGGTGTTTTCAAACGTTTGCAAACTTTGACAAAGGAACCGTAAACATATGAAGCTAGCCGGTGGCTGGCACCCTGGATTAACTCATAGGCTAATTCCAGCGGGTCCGGGACTTACGTGGATAATACCGCTAGTAAAATATAAATGTTCAAAAATCATTGACAAATCGTATATTTTAGTTATTTGCTGACAGACTGAAGTAAACTCTGATTTCACCGTAGCCAAATTTAATACGTTAAATATCGCATGCAAAATAACCAACTGACCGCTTTCAATTTACATTGGAAAAGACCACTTGTAACCAATCAAATATTTGAACAAACAGTAGTACATAATAATAAACATACCTATATGCAGTTAAGTGGATCGCCTCTCCGAATCATTGCAATAAATTACTATGACATTGATTTTATAAAGTCCACCCGGTTCATACAGCCGATGACTAGAGACCTGAATAGTTCTAGAACAATTTCCATTATGTGCACCCTTGGAAATGATAAGGTAGAATAAAAAAGGATAGAAAATAGATTAATTACACCACAGGTTGGCTAGAGGTGTTGACGAGCAATGACATTTTCACTATCCGCGTCCTTGTTCCCTAAACGGCAAATAATCCAGAAGTCCTCAAGTCAAGAGTAAATAAGATATTTTCAAGACAATCATGCTACATCCTCGGCATTTTTACCCGACTGCCAATGAAGGGCTATGTTTTTCGAGCGTAGTTGTATATATGTCTATGTGTAATGTATCTTCCAAAAGGCTGGATGGATTTCGACGGTTAAGGTATCGTTATATTCGTCTTAAAAACCCAGGTGTCTTAAGATAGGTGTTTGAAATAAAAAATGGCGAATTTTTGGCGTGAAATTTTAATATGTTAGTAAAAAAAAAATTACCAATTCTATCGAGTAGGGTATCAAACTGAATGATATTAAAAGAGGATTACATATAAAGTTGATTGTCATTTTTTGCAGTCGAGTTTTTGAATTTTTAGTACATTGACTTATTTTTTCTTCTTTTCATCGTCTGAATTATATAGTATTATGAAAAAATCTATACGGATACATTGAAAACAAAACTTTTTGAAAAAATGCTTCAGCAATGTTAAGTTCATCAAAATGTTACCAAAACGTTAGATACGAACCGAAACTACAACTGCAAGATCATCAACCAAAATATATTGTTCCATTATTTATCAGTGGCTGATAATTATTTTTGCTAACATACTGTTATACACACGATAGAAAGTCTGTTTAATTACACCATTTATAACTTTTGTTGGACCGATTTTTATGATGTTTGATTTGTTGGTTTCGTCTTCGCCCCAGCAGCATAATACGTATATGATTGAATGTTGTGATCTTGTAAACCATATATCTACTGTATGTTAAAAATTAAGATTATTTATTTTATTATACACGATATTATACACGAGAACTCAGTGGTTTCACTTTGTACCCTCCCAAAAATACTTTTTAATCTAACATACTAACTGACTGAAAGACTAATAGATATGAAACCGACTCAGAAAGATATCAAATTTAAAAGATAAAGTAAATATTAAAATGTCAATGATTAAATGTAAAAAGGTAAATGTTAAATGTAAAACGTAAAAATGTACACCTGTAAAAACGTATTCGTAAATGTAAAGGACTGAGATACTTTTGGCCAAAGTGATCGTGATCGTAATGTCTAGTGGTAAAAACCCATCATACGTTGTGTACCGATGATGTAACCCTAATAGTCCGGTCAAATTAGACCAAAAAATAAGAGTAAAGTTACATAAATTCCCACCAAGCTGAAAATCGGTAAGATTGTTTGAAATATCATTAAAAACAAAATTTGAAAATTTGAAAGTTGTAGATCATAAAATTATCTACAAAAAATTAATTGGTACTTTTTTTCTACGAGCCACCGTTTTTGAGATATAACGATTCAAAAAGTTGTAAAAGTTGTAATCGTCATAATATGCATTCCAACGAGGCAATATGCAATACTTCGCTATTAACTCAGTTTACATGCACTCAGGATGAAGATGAAGAAGAACAAGAACAAGAAAAACAAGAACAAGACGAACAAGAACAAGGAGATCAAGAAGAAGAACAAGAAGAAGATTTTGAAAGTTACGACTCGGACGATTAAATTTCACTACTTCATTTAACTTAAATTGCTTTTATCTTTTCAATCTCTGCTAATATCCATTATTTTTCAATAGTTTCAAATTAAACAGGATCAAAACTGACCCGTGGAATAGGCCTACTGGGGAAACCACAAAAAAACTAGCTGCAAAAAAGTTGCTCAGTTTGTATCAAGCACAAGTCCGATCATGTATGGAGTACTGTTCTCATCTTTGGGACGGTTCAGCTAAGTACCAGCTTGAGGCTCTTGACACCATTGAGCGTAGAGCCAAGAGACTTATTGGTAGCGAGCAGCTGAGTAATTCAAAGCTTCAGAGCTTTGGTCATCGCCGCATGGTAGCCAGTCTCTCGGTTTTTTATCGGATACATTTCGGAGAGTGTGATACACGTCCTAAGGAACTGTACGATCTAGTTCCCCCATCCCCGTTCTATCATCGGACAAGCAGACAAACTGCTAAGCGACACCGCTATATGGTGGACATTCCACAAATGCGCACTAAGCGTTTTGCCTCCACATTAATTGTGCGAACCGCAAAGGAATGGAACTCCTTACCCGAGTCGGTGTTTCCTGATGAGTACAAATACGTCAAAAGATTTATAAATAATAATTATGACATTATTACTACTACTACTTCTATTATACTACTAGACGGATTTGATGTAAATCAACAGTCATTGTGGGTAGTAAGCCTCGTAAGCAAAATGTAGACAACTTACGGTGTTTACTGCCATCACAATCACGTGTTAATATAATATTAACTTATCAAAATAATAAATATTTATTTACATGGGCTTTAAAGAGGCAGTCATGTAAGTTAATAAATCTAGTTACCAGATAAGCTAAATTATAGCTCAAGAAGAACCCAGGAAATAACTCAGGAGCGTTTTTTTTTTCGTTCTATTTAGAGTTCCGCACCTCAAAAGGAAAAAAAGGAACTCTGATCTCTTCATTGCCTGTTTACCAAGACTCAAGACCCTTTTCATATAAAAGCGAAAGTATCTTATATCGTTGCACCCGTTTCGTGCTACGGTGCCACAGTCAGACACACACACACATAGTCAAACTTATAAAATCCCTCCTGTTGCGTAGGGGCTTAAAATAAACGGCCATTTATGCGGCAAAAATGGCTAATTTTGACACTCGCAAATAAATCAAATAATCAAATAAATCAATATTAGAGTTAAAATATTGTTTTTTTCTTGATATTGTTACCTTTTGTTCCATGTGGACTGAGCGTATACCACTGATTAGATAATTATTTTTAATTTCAAAATTCGCAATAATATAATCGATACAGGTTTTCTTAGTGTTGGTTATACGTTAGTCGGTTTTTAAGAGAAAAAAATCTAATTAAAAGCTGCAAATAGTGACACAAGTTTTTGCTGGTTTGCAAAGTCCTCTAGAATATTTACATTAAGGTCAGCACACACCACTATTCGTTTATTACATTTAAATATTTTTCTTAAAATATCCTCCATGACTACAAGAAATTGGAATAAATTGGAAGCCTATAAACACACAAAATTATAAAACTATGGATTTCTGCACAAGCTACTCCACAGAGACACACAGACACAGACCCGCTCCACAGAGCGAGTTACCACGTCATTTCGTTCTTTAAATTTAATGTTGTTTTTAACAAGTACCTATCATTGTACCACCGCAATCAGCCGACACTATGTTAAACGTACTAGCGAACACATAATTATTAAATTTGAGATAAAATTATACAATTATATATACAAGTTTCGTACGAAACCCTCGGTGCGCGAGTCAGGCTCGCACTTTTCTTAATTTTTTTAAACATACACAAATTCTAGGTACACAACCTGTAACAAAAATGTGTAGTAATACTTGGTGGTGTGATGTGTATCGTGCCAGGAATCGTCTGCCAGAGAACGAAAGTTGAAATCGAAAATATTATTTTCCATACAAAAGTTTAAATTGACAGCCTCACAGTTACATCTGAGGTGCGTGACCTTAACTAGTATTAAGACCATCACTGTCAGATGTGATGTAGAACGGTAGCTGATGAAATAGGGTTGCAAATGACATATTTTTTAGAAAATTAATTGAATTAGGCGTTACTTTTCGGAAATTCATACCACTGCATGCTCCACCCGCCGTCCCGAATCACGCGAATGTAAGTGTTATTGGGGTGGGAACTAACATTCGCGGCGTTCGGGACGGCGGGTTGTGCATCCTGCTTGAAGCCTAACAACCTTATCGGGATTAACACAAAATATAATAAATTAACTTTGTCGTTTTTTAACTTTTTTTTAGATATTTTAATTCATCATTCATGTTGTTGCCGCGAATTAAGAATTTCTTGTTACGACTCCATACATGTTGAATGCCTGGTTTGAGTATTCTTATACCTTTCTGTTACACATTTTATATAAATTGCAGTCACCGGAAAGCGAAATATACTAAAAGAATCATGCAACCAGATGACAGCTATTCTTCCATCGCTAGAGTTCTTCGCACAGCACAGCGTAGCTAGGTCCCATCGATAACTGAGAATGTCAGACTGTCTGTATTAAATACAAACAGGCAGAATAACATACTCATATACTAGACGGGCGATTGTAAAGTTGCTCCAGCTTGATACAATTATATGCACATTCGATGACTTGTGTTGTAGGTGCCAGAAACAATCACATCACACACACAATCACACCTAGAACCAGAAACACAAATTTTCCTTGGGGAGAAAACCTGTGTTTCCACCAGGAATTAGACCCGGCGATGCCCACTGCTTAAAAGGCGAACCCAAGTAAGTCAACAGTCAGTTTATTGCTAGGCAATTATCATATTATGAATACAAACGAAAAGAGGACAATTTTTAAGATAAAACAAATCAGGAATATTTATATCGTAATTAATTTCTTATACGACTTGAAACACGTATAAATATCGACTTACTTCGTTGTCGACTAGTTGTATGCGAAACTAGGCAAGCGGCTCTGACCTAGACGAATGAATAGTCCGAACCGCTCGCCTCTGCGTATTGCACGTCTGACTCATCCTAGGGACAGACAACTAATTTATCAGAAACTAGTCAACAACATAGTAAGTCGAAGTTTTAACATGTTTCAAGCCGTGTCAAACATTGTGAGAAGAAGACAGTCTAGCTAACGACATCTGTAGTTGCAGTTCCCAAAAAGTATTTACAATTCCAGAATGTCCGAGACAGTATACTACGACACAGTGTTCACAAGAATAGAGCCAAACTATTTTCTTCTCGTAGGCCAATATCACTTACTTCATAAGGCAGTAAGTCAAAAGTACCTACTTTTTTAAATCTAGACTTTATGTTAATAAAAGCTAACTAAAAAGTCGCTTATTATAGTTAATAGTGGAACATTTCGCTGTATTGCTTAGAGGTGACATTCAACATATAGGAATCAGAGAAGAGACTACTAATTTAAAAGAAGTACTCATCTAAAATTCCTTTATATTCAATGACATGTGCTGACAGCGATGCATACACGACGTACCTAAAACATTTCAGAAAAAAATATAAGAATAATCATATAAAAATAAGAAATTATATATGATTGAAAATAAAATAAAAACAATTAAATTATGAAAATTCAAATTACTTAGTATCGAACTGCCTCCAGTTTGAAGTAATAATAAAGAGGAACAAGAAGTTGAAATATCAAATATAGTGGAGTATGAATAAAAGAGAAGTGTAGTGAAATGGTCAGTAACTGAACGTTGATAGTCGACAAAGAATGTAACGCATGAGGTACGCGATATTCAGTATCTGTAGGACAGATTACCCATGCATCGCTGAACCGAACTTTGATCGAACGGAATTCTAAGCGAGCCAAACTCTTTACGAACTAGACCATTCAAACAGGATGTACGCGCGCTCTCAGTCTTTTTACACGGAGCCCGAATTCCACAGACAAATCGAGCTCCGTGACTGAGGGCGCGCGTACATCTATAATAGGTACTTACGCTCGTCAAAACGCTTAGTTTTTTATAAACCTCTATGTACTTTTAGTACACTTCTAGTAGCCGTATTCTACAACAAACAAGCACTAATTTATATTTAAAGCAGTAAATACATAACTATGTATATATCAATAATAGCTCTCACTGCGTTTCGGGTACGTGTATAAATTTCAGCTAGTTTTGCAGTAAAATTTTATTTGCAAAATTGCAATTTGAAATAAATATCACTGGTGTAGTCAATCGTGGATATCATAATTAAGCAAATACATTGACGAGATGAGTAAATTATAAAGCGATTTATGGACCTTCAAAAAGTTAATGTAAACTGTTATTTTCGCCTGCAATTTTTCGATGAAATGTATGTTGTTTTTCATCCCAATTCGAAAGCGCCATTAAATATTATAATTATATGAATTAAAATGAAAACGGGAATTAGCGTGACTTACGCGTCGACGATGTCTAAATCGACAATTGTTTCGGCTTCATTTCTTTTAGTTTAATAAGGATTCGTTTCTTATCATTCCATAACTAAGGACGGATAGATATCCAGCAGTAGTGACGGCTTAAAGCGATTTTTTGTTTTAAACAAAAATGTTTGCAACTCGGCAGTTGATTGTTACATTTTAAACAGAACTAATAAGTGTGTTCGACATTATGATGTTTATTTTCATCTGATTCTTTACCGCCTATATAAATCCAAACAAAAATCGTTTATTCACACGAGCCCCAAAGAGACACTCATGAAAGTTAATGACTATACTGCCAGATTCGCAAAATTACAGCCATCTCGAAAAGAACCTGGCAAAAAACTCGGCGGCGCATTTTCTTTTCTTTTTTTTTTAAATCACGCATCATCAGAAAGCGCATGTGCAATTTGCCACCATGCATCCTTGCCATTAATGTAGTCAATCGTTTTATAATAAGCTTTTTTAATGTATGCCTGTGTTATTACTGATTTGAACTTTCCCGGTGGTAATTCAGTTACAATTTTAGGAAATTATTGTAAAATCTAAGGCCATTTGCCATAATAAATTAATTCGTTTTGCTTAATCCAAATGCGCGCACTGTAATTTAATGCTTATATCTAGTATTAAGATTGTGTGCGTCACTTCTTAATTTATATTTATCAATATTTTTACGTACATACATAATATTTTCAAAGATGTAAAGCGAAGGCATGGTAAGTATGCTTGTTTCTTTTAAGAATTCCCTAAAATTATATGCACTTTGCCGGCTGTAACGTATTGGTCTTAGTTTGCCCCTGTCGAACATTTGATCATAGCGTAATGCAATAAGCTTGAATAACACAGAATGAAGCGGTCTATCATTTCATGAAATGTTGTAACTGGTCAACTGTCTGTTGACCATATAATAATGTAATAATAAATGGCTTGTGTTTAAACACCGCCTAAAAAAGTACCTATTATATGCTACGAACCGTTATTCTAGACCTTAAACAGTGAGATAACATCACTTCCGGAACGACGTCACGACCTCTTTTGTCTCCCTCACATCCGGCTCCGCCCCACTTGAGCCGGGGGAGGGGGGGTGAGCTTGCCCGAACTGTCAGGCGCGCTCCTCACATTGGCATTTGCTTTCGGCGTGAACACACCTCTTTAAAAGCGGGTAACAGCTTTGCTGTTGGTTATAATTTTTATTAATGTTATAATTTTAACAATTAATTTAAATTTTTATTATAAAGTAATAAACTTCTTTATAATTTTTATTTTAAAAAAATATTTAAATGTTAACAATTTAACTTTTATAATATTTAAACGTGACTAATTTGTGCTTTTATTTTGTTATTGTAGCACTCGTAATATTTTCTCAAGATTGAAGTAGGTGAACGGGGTCGCCCGCCTCCGCTAATTTCACCACTGATATCTTCGTCATCTTCACCGTTGTCGTCGTGTAACCCAGCCCCACACCGTCGAGTCACCGCGGTCATCGAGCGAGAGACAAGCAGAGGGGATGCGGTCAGGTTCGATGCGAATTCAAATTTGCTTATTTCACAAAACGAAAATGATAAAAAAAAAAAACCCATGAGGGTAAGTTGCACATTTGTAATTAACTGCAGCTTTAAGATTCAACTAGGATTAGGTTTCTAGAATGAGCCTACTTACCCCGCTCGATTTATAAACCAACAATCTTGTTTCAAAAATATGTGTATTGTCTTTCCTAACTGAATTTTACGATGCGAACCAAATCATCCGAAGCAGTCGCACTTGTAATAAGAGTCGAATTTCTAAAGTTGGACTCGCAAAGGATCCACGCAATTTAAACTTTTCAATTCACAGGATTTCTTTCTTTTCTTACAAATTATAGTTAATAGACACGACAAAGATATCGCATTAATTGTATATTTTGTTATGAATTTTAAAGGCTGGACATGCAAAGTATCCACGCATTAACCTTTTCAATCCACAGCATTTATTTTCTTTTTTACTAAGAGCCAGAGGTTCAAAAAAGCTGTTTACAACTCGAACGTGAGGGTGAGCCCCCTGGCTTTCCACCAGTGGTCCCACTACAGAAGAGGAGAGAGGAGGCGGGCGAACTGCCTCATCCTCCCTCCCGGACGTGTGCGCCGGATCGGGACAGACTGAAAAGCCCGCTCCGCGGCCTCTCAGTCAGAAACGCAGAAAGAGACCATGCACCGCCTCCGCCTGCCACGATCTCTCGCTGTCGAGCATGTCGTTAACAACTCGAACGCTGTGGAAAAGAGCTTTATTCGTGTCTATGCGGAATAGGCACGATGTCTGCAAAGCGACCGCGGAAGTCCTATTATTGCAACAACAATGAAACTGAGCTGCACGATTACATACTTTAAAAGCTGGTCGTCAACGAATTTTCATCCATAGGTAAGAACCAAAAGCTGCCAGAAATAATTCCGATCCGAGACAAAATTACAGTAGCAAAAAATTCCCGATAACTCGATACATATTAGCTTAATATTTATGATATCAATGCAATACAATTACTATTTATTGACATCAAAAGCTAAATACAGCTTACAGAGAAACTTATAAATATATGTAGGTCTTATCGCTAAGAGCGATCTGTTATATCTTAGATTGTATTATAATATTTATATAAGACTTTATTGAAATGTACCTACATTTTAATAATATTACCGAATTGTTTCTTTGGCTATAATACCCTCGCTTTTTAAAATATTTTAACAGTACCCCGGTAGCTGAGCGTGTATTTAGCAATAATCTAAACAAAATCAAAGTTTACTTGGTATTTAAACCAAACATTTTAATTTTTTGTTTCTCGGATCGGACTTATTGTAAGCGATCGAATTGTGATCAAAATATACATAGAACCGGATATTTTGTTTACGTATTTATCGCCGGCGACCATCTACCGTCGGTTCTAGTAGGTATTGTACGCGTTGGACTAGAAATCGAACCCAGAGCGACTACACTAAACAAGTATTGCCTTGCCTGGACTAACTAAGCTCGACAAGCTATTCAAGTCCTCGTTCGTGTGAGTGATGCAGAAGTCCAATCTGATGCCAACTAAGGATCGTTTTTCCTAGACGGACTAAGCTGCGGAAGCTATTATGTCCTAACCTCATTCGAGTGAGTGATAAAGTATCAGAAGTCTAGCCTGACTCCAATTAAAGATCTTTTTTCCTTGACGGACTAAGCTACGGAAGCTATTCAAGTCCTAACCTCGTTCGAGTGTGTCACAATTTTTAATATACAATTGCAAATAATTCTGTAACATTGACTTGCCTTGTGTAACAGTCAGTTGTAATGGCCAATAAATGAATTTAATTTATTTTTTCTGATGCCAACCAGGGATTGTTTTTCCTTGAAGGACTAAGCTGCGGAAGATATTCATGTCCCAACCTAGATCGGGTGGATTGTGAACTATGAGAAGTCTATTCTGATCCCAACCAAAGTCATTTATTATCAAATGGAATCCAAGCCTAAACTCCACGTATTTGCCCGGGTATAAGAAGTAAATATGGCTCAAAAATATTCGCTCTAATCTAAAAGCAAATTGGTGGAGTCTGATAATACCTGGTAAGCATATTAAACTTTACGGTTTCGGCCTAGTTAGTAACTGAAGGTATCTGTTTCACTTGCCATTCCTTGCAGTTAAATTGCAGACTACCTAACTGAAATAACGAAGTCTTTTCTTTTAAGTAAGTACTTGGTCTTAATAGATACAAAGAATGCAATCAGTACTTGTTTCATACCTTGTAACGACCGTTGTCTCATGCGTTACAGTGGAACCTATTATATGGCACTATATGTCTTCTAAGCACCAAAGACGTTACTGCAATCTGATGTACTAGTGGGGGTTTACCGATACTCGCATACGTAGTGAAGTTACTATTTATACATTCCATAGTAATTGTATATTCATATATGCATTATTTAGTGTGTTATAGCTTGTGTTATAGCTGTATTTATTTAGTGTGTTACATTACACTGGTTAACAATATGTACACCATCCTGTTATCATTACACAAACTGTCCAGTAAGTGTACTCTTCTGAAACGGCTTAGGAAGAGACATTGTGAATTTTAAAACGCAGATAGATTTTCTCGCTTCAACGAGCACACACTTTCTTTTTCGCTATGTTCGTCTCATACGGTTCTGATACTTAGTAAAAGCTTCAACTTACTCGGTGGTTTGGCGTCTGGAACTCGAAAGAGCTGATAGCGGAACATTTCTGATGTTTTTTAATGGTTGATCACATTCTTAATTTCTCCGTCATTTTAGTACAAAGTTTTATCTGGTATTTGGCAATAATGATAATGTTGATCATATATCAATCACATTCACATGCTCCCTTTGCTTAGTTAAGCACTCGTTCATTTCTTGCTTAAATGCATTTAAAATTATTTAAATATTTTATTTTTAATTACCATAAGGAATTACCACAACGACGTTTTCCAATGGAGTGCCAATAAGTTTTACCTTAGCCGGTGTGTAACGGTCACGTAGACCAGATATATTACGAAAGGACTAGCTATAGATCCCAGTCTTGACATTTGTAATTTTATTGTACTTGAATGGATAAGTGATCAACCATTAGTTTAAAACAATATTTCAGATGACACGGGTACTTACATAAGGTACGGTTCTCTTATTGCTTCTCGAATGTAGTAGTCGAGCCCGCAATTTTGCACATTTAATTATCAATCCAAAAATCAAAACCGAATTTAAACATGTTTATTGACATCCTTTCTTTGGGTCTACCTACTCCACAAGTATAAACCTGCCGTTGCAGTTATTATGGAGATTACAGATCTAATAGAATAAATGTCTTGTTGTAGATATGTCTTGTTTAATGATGTAGACGTAAGAAATGTGTTTTCATCTCTTAGGGTATGCAATAATCTAGTCGGGGAGAAGGAGAGAGTGCGCGAGCGGCGCGGCGGTCGGCTGCTAGTAGCGGCCGGCGCGGCGGCATCGCTCGAGTCAGTGCCGAGAGCCGGACCAAGGCAGACGTATGAACATTCCCCCGCACTCCCCGCGTTGTGCCACACGCTAACCGCGTGCTGTTTCTTTAGTGTGTGAGCTAATGTACCGGTTGTATTTAATAAAAGTGCTTCAATATTACGTTCCCCGTGTCTTCAATGTGAACCCCCGCACCTAAATCTCTATAGTAATCATGTAATAATGATTCGGTTTGGGTAAAGGTGATTTTAAGAGGCAAGTATTGAAGCCTCTTCATACTTTGTACTTGGACTACTTCAGTACTTGCAATAACTTGATGTTTGAATTAAGTGCTTTTATTTTTACAATGGCCTCTCAAGGTAAATTTGTGACGTATCCCTACGTGTGAGCCTATTCGAATTGAAGCACTGTAGCATAAACATATATAACAATATATATACAAGTGTCATTGCTAAACTTTTATTAGATCAATAAATGATCAAATTCTTTACTTACCTGTCTATGCATGTGATAGCATTGTAACTAATAGTCATTTTAACATTTACGATTGTTAATTCCTTGTCATAACATTATTTTAGTTAAGGTACCATAATAATAAAATGTATTTGCCGTGAGTTACATGTATAATTATTCTAATTTCAAGGTGACTTTCATCCCTCTGTTCTGTAGGTACACCTATTCATGGGATATATTATATCATAGATTTGCATAACCTAGGTACACATTATAAAGTACCTGGTACTATCAATTATATTTATTCACACATTGGCATACTTTTTAGCTTGCCACCAGGCGATAATAAACACATCTCACTGTTTAAGGTCTAGAATAACGGTTCGTAGCATATAATATGATGTTTTACCTGAAAATAAAACAATTATTATATGCGAAACCTTATTCTAGACCTATATTTAGAATCCTGCCTGGTGGACTTCTTTATCTTGTCCACCGAAAGTGAGATGCAATGTGAGGAGCGCGCCTGACAGTTCGGGCAAGCTCACCCCCCCTCCCCCGGCTCAAGTGGGGCGGAGCCGGATGTGAGGGAGACAAAAGAGGTCGTGACGTCGTTCCGGAAGTGATGTTATCTCACTGTTTAAGGTCTAGAATAAGGTTTCGCATATAATAATTGTTTTATTTTCAGGTAAAACATCATATTTTACTACCAAAAAAAATCCAAATGGTTACCAAAATGATGATAATGGTCACCAAATTACGTTTCCTAAAATATTATAAAATAAATCCATTTTTTCGTATAATAAATATTTTTGTTTGAATTATAAAAAAAAAATAACCTTAACCTACTGCTATCCGATTCGATTCTGTCACAGGAAATTTTATTTTAGGAAACAATGGTGATTATTATCCATTTTGTTAACCGTTTAGATTTTTTGGTGGCCGTCTAAATGATAGATACCCTTAATAAATTTAGCAAGGAATAATTATCGCTTGAGGCAGGGTTTGAACCCGCGGCCATAGGGTGTCATGTACTATCGCTCTAACCGCTGAACTACTCAAGCCCCGCCTGAAGCGACGAAATTATCCTTTCCTTAACAATAACGTCTTATGGGGTCGTGTGACGTCATCTACCGAAACAGTTATCAGAAACTACTACGGCCAATGAGTCTAACATTGCAGTTAGCTACACGTTGTACTGATAACGTATATAACATATTTTAACATAATCAATAGATTCGGGTGGACGTTATCAACAGAAAAAAATGATCGTCGATATGAGTAATGACACACAGACAGTGTGAAGGCGCGCGGTGGCTCGCGCGGTGTTTTCAAACGTTTGCAAACTTTGACAAAGGAACCGTAAACATATGAAGCTAGCCGGTGGCTGGCACCCTGGATTAACTCATAGGCTAATTCCAGCGGGTCCGGGACTTACGTGGATAATACCGCTAGTAAAATATAAATGTTCAAAAATCATTGACAAATCGTATATTTTAGTTATTTGCTGACAGACTGAAGTAAACTCTGATTTCACCGTAGCCAAATTTAATACGTTAAATATCGCATGCAAAATAACCAACTGACCGCTTTCAATTTACATTGGAAAAGACCACTTGTAACCAATCAAATATTTGAACAAACAGTAGTACATAATAATAAACATACCTATATGCAGTTAAGTGGATCGCCTCTCCGAATCATTGCAATAAATTACTATGACATTGATTTTATAAAGTCCACCCGGTTCATACAGCCGATGACTAGAGACCTGAATAGTTCTAGAACAATTTCCATTATGTGCACCCTTGGAAATGATAAGGTAGAATAAAAAAGGATAGAAAATAGATTAATTACACCACAGGTTGGCTAGAGGTGTTGACGAGCAATGACATTTTCACTATCCGCGTCCTTGTTCCCTAAACGGCAAATAATCCAGAAGTCCTCAAGTCAAGAGTAAATAAGATATTTTCAAGACAATCATGCTACATCCTCGGCATTTTTACCCGACTGCCAATGAAGGGCTATGTTTTTCGAGCGTACGTTGTATATATGTCTATGTGTAATGTATCTTCCAAAAGGCTGGATGGATTTCGACGGTTAAGGTATCGTTATATTCGTCTTAAAAACCCAGGTGTCTTAAGATAGGTGTTTGAAATAAAAAATGGCGAATTTTTGGCGTGAAATTTTAATATGTTAGTAAAAAAAAAATTACCAATTCTATCGAGTAGGGTATCAAACTGAATGATATTAAAAGAGGATTACATATAAAGTTGATTGTCATTTTTTGCAGTCGAGTTTTTGAATTTTTAGTACATTGACTTATTTTTTCTTCTTTTCATCGTCTGAATTATATAGTATTATGAAAAAATCTATACGGATACATTGAAAACAAAACTTTTTGAAAAAATGCTTCAGCAATGTTAAGTTCATCAAAATGTTACCAAAACGTTAGATACGAACCGAAACTACAACTGCAAGATCATCAACCAAAATATATTGTTCCATTATTTATCAGTGGCTGATAATTATTTTTGCTAACATACTGTTATACACACGATAGAAAGTCTGTTTAATTACACCATTTATAACTTTTGTTGGACCGATTTTTATGATGTTTGATTTGTTGGTTTCGTCTTCGCCCCAGCAGCATAATACGTATATGATTGAATGTTGTGATCTTGTAAACCATATATCTACTGTATGTTAAAAATTAAGATTATTTATTTTATTATACACGATATTATACACGAGAACTCAGTGGTTTCACTTTGTACCCTCCCAAAAATACTTTTTAATCTAACATACTAACTGACTGAAAGACTAATAGATATGAAACCGACTCAGAAAGATATCAAATTTAAAAGATAAAGTAAATATTAAAATGTCAATGATTAAATGTAAAAAGGTAAATGTTAAATGTAAAACGTAAAAATGTACACCTGTAAAAACGTATTCGTAAATGTAAAGGACTGAGATACTTTTGGCCAAAGTGATCGTGATCGTAATGTCTAGTGGTAAAAACCCATCATACGTTGTGTACCGATGATGTAACCCTAATAGTCCGGTCAAATTAGACCAAAAAATAAGAGTAAAGTTACATAAATTCCCACCAAGCTGAAAATCGGTAAGATTGTTTGAAATATCATTAAAAACAAAATTTGAAAATTTGAAAGTTGTAGATCATAAAATTATCTACAAAAAATTAATTGGTACTTTTTTTCTACGAGCCACCGTTTTTGAGATATAACGATTCAAAAAGTTGTAAAAGTTGTAATCGTCATAATATGCATTCCAACGAGGCAATATGCAATACTTCGCTATTAACTCAGTTTACATGCACTCAGGATGAAGATGAAGAAGAACAAGAACAAGAAAAACAAGAACAAGACGAACAAGAACAAGGAGATCAAGAAGAAGAACAAGAAGAAGATTTTGAAAGTTACGACTCGGACGATTAAATTTCACTACTTCATTTAACTTAAATTGCTTTTATCTTTTCAATCTCTGCTAATATCCATTATTTTTCAATAGTTTCAAATTAAACAGGATCAAAACTGACCCGTGGAATAGGCCTACTGGGGAAACCACAAAAAAACTAGCTGCAAAAAAGTTGCTCAGTTTGTATCAAGCACAAGTCCGATCATGTATGGAGTACTGTTCTCATCTTTGGGACGGTTCAGCTAAGTACCAGCTTGAGGCTCTTGACACCATTGAGCGTAGAGCCAAGAGACTTATTGGTAGCGAGCAGCTGAGTAATTCAAAGCTTCAGAGCTTTGGTCATCGCCGCATGGTAGCCAGTCTCTCGGTTTTTTATCGGATACATTTCGGAGAGTGTGATACACGTCCTAAGGAACTGTACGATCTAGTTCCCCCATCCCCGTTCTATCATCGGACAAGCAGACAAACTGCTAAGCGACACCGCTATATGGTGGACATTCCACAAATGCGCACTAAGCGTTTTGCCTCCACATTAATTGTGCGAACCGCAAAGGAATGGAACTCCTTACCCGAGTCGGTGTTTCCTGATGAGTACAAATACGTCAAAAGATTTATAAATAATAATTATGACATTATTACTACTACTACTTCTATTATACTACTAGACGGATTTGATGTAAATCAACAGTCATTGTGGGTAGTAAGCCTCGTAAGCAAAATGTAGACAACTTACGGTGTTTACTGCCATCACAATCACGTGTTAATATAATATTAACTTATCAAAATAATAAATATTTATTTACATGGGCTTTAAAGAGGCAGTCATGTAAGTTAATAAATCTAGTTACCAGATAAGCTAAATTATAGCTCAAGAAGAACCCAGGAAATAACTCAGGAGCGTTTTTTTTTTCGTTCTATTTAGAGTTCCGCACCTCAAAAGGAAAAAAAGGAACTCTGATCTCTTCATTGCCTGTTTACCAAGACTCAAGACCCTTTTCATATAAAAGCGAAAGTATCTTATATCGTTGCACCCGTTTCGTGCTACGGTGCCACAGTCAGACACACACACACATAGTCAAACTTATAAAATCCCTCCTGTTGCGTAGGGGCTTAAAATAAACGGCCATTTATGCGGCAAAAATGGCTAATTTTGACACTCGCAAATAAATCAAATAATCAAATAAATCAATATTAGAGTTAAAATATTGTTTTTTTCTTGATATTGTTACCTTTTGTTCCATGTGGACTGAGCGTATACCACTGATTAGATAATTATTTTTAATTTCAAAATTCGCAATAATATAATCGATACAGGTTTTCTTAGTGTTGGTTATACGTTAGTCGGTTTTTAAGAGAAAAAAATCTAATTAAAAGCTGCAAATAGTGACACAAGTTTTTGCTGGTTTGCAAAGTCCTCTAGAATATTTACATTAAGGTCAGCACACACCACTATTCGTTTATTACATTTAAATATTTTTCTTAAAATATCCTCCATGACTACAAGAAATTGGAATAAATTGGAAGCCTATAAACACACAAAATTATAAAACTATGGATTTCTGCACAAGCTACTCCACAGAGACACACAGACACAGACCCGCTCCACAGAGCGAGTTACCACGTCATTTCGTTCTTTAAATTTAATGTTGTTTTTAACAAGTACCTATCATTGTACCACCGCAATCAGCCGACACTATGTTAAACGTACTAGCGAACACATAATTATTAAATTTGAGATAAAATTATACAATTATATATACAAGTTTCGTACGAAACCCTCGGTGCGCGAGTCAGGCTCGCACTTTTCTTAATTTTTTTAAACATACACAAATTCTAGGTACACAACCTGTAACAAAAATGTGTAGTAATACTTGGTGGTGTGATGTGTATCGTGCCAGGAATCGTCTGCCAGAGAACGAAAGTTGAAATCGAAAATATTATTTTCCATACAAAAGTTTAAATTGACAGCCTCACAGTTACATCTGAGGTGCGTGACCTTAACTAGTATTAAGACCATCACTGTCAGATGTGATGTAGAACGGTAGCTGATGAAATAGGGTTGCAAATGACATATTTTTTAGAAAATTAATTGAATTAGGCGTTACTTTTCGGAAATTCATACCACTGCATGCTCCACCCGCCGTCCCGAATCACGCGAATGTAAGTGTTATTGGGGTGGGAACTAACATTCGCGGCGTTCGGGACGGCGGGTTGTGCATCCTGCTTGAAGCCTAACAACCTTATCGGGATTAACACAAAATATAATAAATTAACTTTGTCGTTTTTTAACTTTTTTTTAGATATTTTAATTCATCATTCATGTTGTTGCCGCGAATTAAGAATTTCTTGTTACGACTCCATACATGTTGAATGCCTGGTTTGAGTATTCTTATACCTTTCTGTTACACATTTTATATAAATTGCAGTCACCGGAAAGCGAAATATACTAAAAGAATCATGCAACCAGATGACAGCTATTCTTCCATCGCTAGAGTTCTTCGCACAGCACAGCGTAGCTAGGTCCCATCGATAACTGAGAATGTCAGACTGTCTGTATTAAATACAAACAGGCAGAATAACATACTCATATACTAGACGGGCGATTGTAAAGTTGCTCCAGCTTGATACAATTATATGCACATTCGATGACTTGTGTTGTAGGTGCCAGAAACAATCACATCACACACACAATCACACCTAGAACCAGAAACACAAATTTTCCTTGGGGAGAAAACCTGTGTTTCCACCAGGAATTAGACCCGGCGATGCCCACTGCTTAAAAGGCGAACCCAAGTAAGTCAACAGTCAGTTTATTGCTAGGCAATTATCATATTATGAATACAAACGAAAAGAGGACAATTTTTAAGATAAAACAAATCAGGAATATTTATATCGTAATTAATTTCTTATACGACTTGAAACACGTATAAATATCGACTTACTTCGTTGTCGACTAGTTGTATGCGAAACTAGGCAAGCGGCTCTGACCTAGACGAATGAATAGTCCGAACCGCTCGCCTCTGCGTATTGCACGTCTGACTCATCCTAGGGACAGACAACTAATTTATCAGAAACTAGTCAACAACATAGTAAGTCGAAGTTTTAACATGTTTCAAGCCGTGTCAAACATTGTGAGAAGAAGACAGTCTAGCTAACGACATCTGTAGTTGCAGTTCCCAAAAAGTATTTACAATTCCAGAATGTCCGAGACAGTATACTACGACACAGTGTTCACAAGAATAGAGCCAAACTATTTTCTTCTCGTAGGCCAATATCACTTACTTCATAAGGCAGTAAGTCAAAAGTACCTACTTTTTTAAATCTAGACTTTATGTTAATAAAAGCTAACTAAAAAGTCGCTTATTATAGTTAATAGTGGAACATTTCGCTGTATTGCTTAGAGGTGACATTCAACATATAGGAATCAGAGAAGAGACTACTAATTTAAAAGAAGTACTCATCTAAAATTCCTTTATATTCAATGACATGTGCTGACAGCGATGCATACACGACGTACCTAAAACATTTCAGAAAAAAATATAAGAATAATCATATAAAAATAAGAAATTATATATGATTGAAAATAAAATAAAAACAATTAAATTATGAAAATTCAAATTACTTAGTATCGAACTGCCTCCAGTTTGAAGTAATAATAAAGAGGAACAAGAAATTGAAATATCAAATATAGTGGAGTATGAATAAAAGAGAAGTGTAGTGAAATGGTCAGTAACTGAACGTTGATAGTCGACAAAGAATGTAACGCATGAGGTACGCGATATTCAGTATCTGTAGGACAGGAACCGAACTTTGATCGAACGGAATTCTAAGCGAGCCAAACTCTTTACGAACTAGACCATTCAAACAGGATGTACGCGCGCTCTCAGTCTTTTTACACGGAGCCCGAATTCCACAGACAAATCGAGCTCCGTGACTGAGGGCGCGCGTACATCTATAAACGGTACTTGCGCTCGTCAAAACGCTTAGTTTTTTATAAACCTCTATGTACTTTTAGTACACTTCTAGCAGCCGTATTCTACAACAAACAAGCACTAATTTATATTTAAAGCAGTAAATACATAACTATGTATATATCAATAATAGCTCTCACTGCGTTTCGGGTACGTGTATAAATTTCAGCTAGTTTTGCAGTAAAATTTTATTTGCAAAATTGCAATTTGAAATAAATATCACTGGTGTAGTCAATCGTGGATATCATAATTAAGCAAATACATTGACGAGATGAGTAAATTATAAAGCGATTTATGGACCTTCAAAAAGTTAATGTAAACTGTTATTTTCGCCTGCAATTTTTCGATGAAATGTATGTTGTTTTTCATCCCAATTCGAAAGCGCCATTAAATATTATAATTATATGAATTAAAATGAAAACGGGAATTAGCGTGACTTACGCGTTGACGATGTCTAAATCGACAATTGTTTCGGCTTCATTTCTTTTAGTTTAATAAGGATTCGTTTCTTATCATTCCATAACTAAGGACGGATAGATATCCAGCAGTAGTGACGGCTTAAAGCGATTTTTTGTTTTAAACAAAAATGTTTGCAACTCGGCAGTTGATTGTTACATTTTAAACAGAACTAATAAGTGTGTTCGACATTATGATGTTTATTTTCATCTGATTCTTTACCGCCTATATAAATCCAAACAAAAATCGTTTATTCACACGAGCCCCAAAGAGACACTCATGAAAGTTAATGACTATACTGCCAGATTCGCAAAATTACAGCCATCTCGAAAAGAACCTGGCAAAAAACTCGGCGGCGCATTTTCTTTTCTTTTTTTTTTAAATCACGCATCATCAGAAAGCGCATGTGCAATTTGCCACCATGCATCCTTGCCATTAATGTAGTCAATCGTTTTATAATAAGCTTTTTTAATGTATGCCTGTGTTATTACTGATTTGAACTTTCCCGGTGGTAATTCAGTTACAATTTTAGGAAATTATTGTAAAATCTAAGGCCATTTGCCATAATAAATTAATTCGTTTTGCTTAATCCAAATGCGCGCACTGTAATTTAATGCTTATATCTAGTATTAAGATTGTGTGCGTCACTTCTTAATTTATATTTATCAATATTTTTACGTACATACATAATATTTTCAAAGATGTAAAGCGAAGGCATGGTAAGTATGCTTGTTTCTTTTAAGAATTCCCTAAATTTATATGCACTTTGCCGGCTGTAACGTATTGGTCTTAGTTTGCCCCTGTCGAACATTTGATCATAGCGTAATGCAATAAGCTTGAATAACACAGCATGAAGCGGTCTATCATTTCATGAAATGTTGTAACTGGTCAACTGTCTGTTGACCATATAATAATGTAATAATAAATGGCTTGTGTTTAAACACCGCCTAAAAAAGTACCTATTTTACTACCAAAAAAAATCCAAATGGTTACCAAAATGATGATAATGGTCACCAAATTACGTTTCCTAAAATATTATAAAATAAATCCATTTTTTCGTATAATAAATATTTTTGTTTGAATTATAAAAAAAAAATAACCTACTGTTATCCGATTCGATTCTGTCACAGGAAATTTTATTTTAGGAAACAATGGTGATTATTATCCATTTTGTTAACCGTTTAGATTTTTTGGTGGCCGTCTAAATGATAGATACCCTTAATAAATTTAGCAAGGAATAATTATCGCTTGAGGCAGGGTTTGAACCCGCGGCCATAGGGTGTCATGTACTATCGCTCTAACCGCTGAACTACTCAAGCCCCGCCTGAAGCGACGAAATTATCCTTTCCTTAATAATAACGTCTTATGGGGTCGTGTGACGTCATCTACCGAAACAGTTATCAGAAACTACTACGGCCAATGAGTCTAACATTGCAGTTAGCTACACGTTGTACTGATAACGTATATAACATATTTTAACATAATCAATAGATTCGGGTGGACGTTATCAACAGAAAAAAATGATCGTCGATATGAGTAATGACACACAGACAGTGTGAAGGCGCGCGGTGGCTCGCGCGGTGTTTTCAAACGTTTGCAAACTTTGACAAAGGAACCGTAAACATATGAAGCTAGCCGGTGGCTGGCACCCTGGATTAGCTCATAGGCTAATTCCAGCGGGTCCGGGACTTACGTGGATAATACCGCTAGTAAATTATAAATGTTCAAAAATCATTGACAAATCGTATATTTTGGTTATTTGCTGACAGACTGAAGTAAACTCTGATTTCACCGTAGCCAAATTTAATACGTTAAATATCGCATGCAAAATAACCAACTGACCGCTTTCAATTTACATTGGAAAAGACCACTTGTAACCAATCAAATATTTGAACAAACAGTAGTACATAATAATAAACATACCTATATGCAGTTAAGTGGATCGCCTCTCCGAATCATTGCAATAAATTACTATGACATTGATTTTATAAAGTCCACCCGGTTCATACAGCCGATGACTTTAGAGACCTGAATAGTTCTAGAACAATTTCCATTATGTGCACCCTTGGAAATGATTGACACCCTTGGAATAAAAAAGGATAGAAAATAGATTAATTACACCACAGGTTGGCTAGAGGTGTTGACGAGCAATGACATTTTCACTATCCGCGTCCTTGTTCCTTAAACGGCAAATAATCCAGAAGTCCTCAAGTCAAGAGTAAATAAGATATTTTCAATACAATCATGCTACATCCTCGGCATTTTTACTCGACTGCCAATGAAGGGTTATGTTGTTTGAGCGTAGTTGTATATATGTCTATGTGTAATGTATCTTCCAAAAGGCTGGATGGATTTCGACGGTTAAGGTATAGTTTTATTCGTCTTAAAAACCCAGGTGTCTTTAGATAGGTGTTTGAAATAAAAAATGGCGAATTTTTGGCGTGAAATTTTAACACGTTAGTAAAATAAATTACCAATCCTATCGAGTAGGGTATCAAACTGAATGATATTAAAAGGGGATTACATAAAAAGTTGATTGTCATTTTTTGCAGTCGAGTTTTTGAATTTTTAGTACATTGACTTATTTTTTCTTCTTTTCATCGTCTGAATTTTATAGTATTATGAAAAAATCTATACGGATACATTGATAACAAACATTTTTGAGAAAATGCTTCAGCAATGTTAAGTTTATCAAAATGTTACCAAAATGTAAGATACGAACCGAAACTACAACTGCAAGATCATCAGCCAAACTATATTGTTGCATTATTTATCAGTGACTGATAATTATTTTTGCTAACATACTGTTATATACACGATAGAAAGTCTGTTTAATTACACCATTTATAACTTTTGTTGGACCGATTTTTATGCTGTTTGATTTGTTGGTTTCGTCTTCGCCCCAGCAGCATAATACGTATATGATTGAATGTTGTGAAGGTAAATGTTAAATGTAAAACGTAAAAATGTACACCTGTAAAAATGTATTCGTAAATGTAAAGGACTGAGATACTTTTGGCCAAAGTGATCGTGATCGTAATGTCTAGTGGTAAAAACCCATCATACGTTATGTACCGATGATGTAACCCTAACTCTTCATTTACCAAAACTATTCATGTTGCATTTACCCCCAATAGTGACCCCCTTAACTGATGTTAGAAAGACCGTCAACCTACATAATAATTTATTTCCTTCTCAGTTACCCCAAATAACTACTCGCCTTAACAAACTTTAAATAAGAATTCGGATTCTTCATAAAAAACCATCATGCTCTCTGATGATGAATCTACCAGCCTATTATTTTTTCACATTCTCATGACGCATTATCTACTATAAGGAAGGGGTATATAGGTACCTACTAGAATTGAGATAAATAAACATATTCACAAACGCTCTCACACTCACAGCCCCACGCCAAGTTCGAATACTTGTGTCTTAGGTGCCGGAAACATTCTAATCACACACACTCACACACACACACACACACACACACACACACACAATCAGAACAATTTATACTTGGGTAGAAAACCCGTGTTTCCACCGGGAATCGAACCCGATTTCCCCGCTCAGAAGGCGGGCGCTCTCTTGACTAAGCCAATGGTTTATAAAACAAGTTATGTATAAAACGAATGTGTTTTTACTACGAGTCTTGTATCATGGGTAGTAATAGACTTAACAATGCGTTCGTAGTTACTAAATATATAAAATCAGTTCAGCCGGTCTTATATGAAACATTTTCATTCTAAATTCAAATATAGATAATTTTATGTTTAGTTAAAGAGATCAAGGGTAAAATGGTTGGGAGCACCTCCCCGCTCCCGACAATGGTTCCGTCCCTGACAAGATACCTCTTCTCCTATTTATTAGGAGCATTTTACCCTTGGGGATAGCATGCATTAACTATAATTTAATTGCGTTAGTCTGTCGGGTAATTCGATCACTTAAAACAAATGATAGGGAGGACTTAATCTTTTGACAATAATTCTGTTTCGTCTGTTAGTAAACATAATAGTCTCTTTCATCAGTCCACATTCCTCGCTTACCGCCGTGAACAAGATTGCTGGGTTTTTAGCTCCTGCTCACTTGGTACACCATCCATCAAATCTAGTTTTATTGCGGAATCCGCAAGTACTAATTATTCTAGTACTATAGGATTCCTATCGGCTCTCCTACCTCACTATACCTATATATAGAATCTTATTTACGCACCTAAATAACTTTTTATTATTTTTGTGCTATATTCTAAACAGACAACTGTACTGGCTTCTATCACTACCGATACTTCTACTGGTACTTAATATTTCAGTAATTTATTCGCCCCGCCCCAAATCTGTTGTAACCTTTACAAAATTATTACTTACACCGTCCTATAATATGAACCTACTATAAACGTCCTACTAATATTCCCTCTCTATTTAAGACGCCCCTACCTGCCTATTACGCTACCATAAGGAAGGGGTATATAGGTACCTACTAGAATTGAGATAAATAAACATATTCACAAACGCTCTCACACTCACAGCCCCACGCCAAGTTCGAATACTTGTGTCTTAGGTGCCGGAAACATTCTAATCACACACACTCACACACACACACAAACAGAACCACAATTTATACTTGGGAAGAAAACCCGTGTTTCCGCCGGGAATCGATCGGGATTTCATCTTCTAACGAGAATTCACCCTAACCATGACTCTGATGGAGCCTGGATTTGTCCTATAACACAGCCTATAGAAATAAGCCAGTGTTCCTAACGCCCTACGTTCCCTAGCCCTATCATAGAAATATATACATAATATAAAAATACAAAGGGATATTCGTTACCAGGAGACCTAAGGCAACGAACGGATGGTGGAAGGAAAAAGGGTTGTATACTTCGTGCAATGTATACAGGAAAGGATTTTCTCATTGCCAGCAACCCGTACTCTGGAAGCCGTATTAATAGGTTAAAGGTTTCCTGACCACAATGAGAGGATGCTGAAATAGCACACGCACAAAATACAAAATAAAAGGAAATAAACAGTAAAACTCAATTCCTGCCTTCGGTATTCACCTTAGGTATTCCTTGAGTAAAAGTTAAATAAAATTGTCTTAAAAGCAAAGAATAACTGAGGTTCAATTAATTGCTAAGCAGAATAATAGTGTTTTAGAATTTATAAGTACAGTTGGTAAAAATTTACAACAAGAAATACCAACGGCGGTTCGTGACCCAGTTGAATAAAAATAAAAATAATCCCCGTTCGTTAATGTCATTATGATTGTTTGAATTGTTATTTATTCACTGGTTATTTTATAGGACTCCTATATGATAAGAAGTAGAGATTCAAAAGTTCCATTTAACGGTTCTATTTTGGTTTTGGCTAGATCGATTTCGATAATATTTATATGGGACCTCCTCTGAAATATAAACTACAAAACAAAAAAAAAACATCATTATCGATTCATAATTGGCGGAGATATCGCGTAACATACATACAAAAAAACATATTTTCGAATTGAGAACCTCCTTATTTAAAGTCGGTTGATAAAATAAACTATAATCACCTATTTTTTTTCTATAGCGGTGGAGATGTGAAGACTGGGCTCCACCGAACAAAACTTAAGATTATATTTCGAGTCGACATCGCTCCATGGAATTCAATGTCTGATAATAATCGACACTACAATCGGCCGTTTAAAATACATGCGTAGTTTAGCAACATATTTAAAAGCCTGTGCTTATTCAGCCAAATTATAAAAAGTTGTTTTGAAGCTTAGCTTTCGCATAATAAATAAGAATCATTGCCCGATCGGTGTAGCAGCTGCGGTTGACACATTCCATCACAGACAGCTTCGCCCGATAACTTAAACGGTTTATTAAACACTAAAGAGATTGACAATAAAAACGAAATTCTAGATTACTTCGCTTGGAGCCTGAGTAAGTTCAAAAATAAATTGACGCTGTCAATAGTGTTGATGATTTTTCTTACCGAGAGGACCTTGAATTGGCTCATTGTATTATGATTAATCTGAAAATCATACGATTAGCTGTTGGTCTTCCTTCAAAATAAATAATTTAAACGCAAGCAAAGCTTAAAAAATAACCTTCTTCACCGTTTTGTTAACTAGATCAATTTCAATTAATTAAAAACACATTATTGATGATAATTACTGTCAAACGTCATCCATTTATGGTTGACATGCCCCAAGTTCGAAGCGTTTCGAATCTACGTTTATCATCCGTACAGCGAAGGCAATGGAACTCATTGCCTTAGTTCCCAACGGGCACAACCTTCAAGGCAAGCATGTTCCATATTCGGCCGCATCGTCACTTTCCATCATGTGAGATAGCGATCAAATGCTTGCCTATCTAGCATAAAAAAAAACTAAAAAACTATTGATCAGATCTTGATCAAATTTGAATGGGACCATACGGATAGCCCCAGTTTTCAAATGAAAAATAATTAAAGGCAATCAAAGCTAAAAAAAAACCGACTTCACCTCGTTATCTTCGGAACTTTGATCAGATAAGAAGTACTAATCACGCATTATTGACGATATTTCGAGAACTAATAATCGTTATCATAACGAATCGTTCTTGATCAACTTTCAATGGAACCACAACAAAAGCACCAGCTTTCAAATAAAAATATAATCATCAAAATCGGATCACAACGAAAGAAGTTATGAGTTAACTTTTGAAGTTGGTTAAAAACGAGAACATCGTTAATGTAGTCCACAGAATAAGCATTATTGACGATATTTCAAGAACTACTGATCAGATCTTGATCAAATTCAAATTGCAAAGCAACATCTATCAAACAAAAAAGAAAACGAAGTCGGTTCACGTGGAAAGAAGTTATGAGGTACATACACATTAAAAAAAAATACAGTCGACTTGAGAACCTGCTCGTTTTTTGGGAAGCCGGTAATATTCAAAAGCGGTTCACCCAAAAAGCAGTTGAGGTAAAACAAATATAAATAATATAGTATAATTGAGAACTTCCTCCCTATGGTTTGGTTAATTGAATAAATAAATAAATGTACTTACAGTCTGCTTCCACCTCAGGAACTGGTTGCACTATTTCGTCAATATTCACTATTGCGTTGAAAGGCCTAGGCACGTTGGGTGCACCTGAAACACGAATATTGAATATTGTCAGAGTCGCAGCCAGTCTTTGTCGCCAGCAGAATATTGCAGTTCATCGGGGGCATCGCGCGATGATAACAACGCGCGTTATGGTTGACTCCAAATTCAAAATAGATATATTAACTTCAAAGCTATTCAATCCAAGACTTTAATATTTTGGCTGGCATACTAAAAAATCTAGGCTTGTGTATGCACTTAAATAGCACACAGAGCAGATTAGCGAACAATTGGAATTCAACATTTGAGTCAACCGTTTTCAGGCATTTAAAAATTAAGTAGTAAATTTAGAAAGGAATAAATATCTCTTGAGGCGAGGATTGAACTCTCGGCCGTAGGTTGTCATGTCCTATTGCTCTAACCGCTGAGCTACTCGAGCCCTACCTGAGTTGACGAAATTATCCTTTCCTTATAATTAACGTCTTACGGGGACGTATGACGTCATCTACCAAAACAGTTTTTGAAACTACTACGGCAAACGAGTCTAACATTGCAGTTAGCTACACGTTGATAACGTCCATCCAATTCCCTTTCTAAATTCACTACTTACTATTGTCTATGGCTAATGATATAAAATTGAAACATTTTTTTTTTAAATTAACATCGATAACTTTTTTATTTTTTATGTTGAATAGGCAAGCATTTGACCACTATCGCACCTGATGGAAAGTGATGATGCGGCCGAAGATGTGACATGCTTGCCTAGAAGGTACCTATTCACTCGAGACTTGAAGACTCCCAGATTGTACCGCTCTGGAAACAAAGACGCAATATCACACCAATTTTCAAATACCTACTACAAACATTGTGAGATCAAGTAAAAATGATATTTATAAATGTGAAGAATAGCTAGAAAACAAAAAAAAACCCTGTAACAAGTATCAAATTACGAAGGATTTTTCTACTAACCTACTGGTTACGCACTAAAATACTGATAACTAGTTCGTACGCATCCATCTACACCACTCTCTTTTATTTAGGGGCTGAAATAAACCCTTTTATTTCAACCCCTAAATAAAAGAGAGTGGTGCTCTCTAAACGAACAAGGGAGGAAAATTTAAAACATTTCATTCAAAAACGTATTTATTAAAATTTAATATCATATTAACTTCCGATTATTTATTATTATTCAATAGTAGTACTTTGTTGAGCCGTGACAATACGTTACACAGTCAAAAGTTTTTATAAAGGTTTTTTTTTGTATATGTTATTATTAAAATGTAACTGTACCAAAAGGCCTCTTAGCGTTGGCTACGGCTCCGCTTATACCTTACAACGGTCCGGGCACAGACCCGTGAGATAAAATAAATACTTGGATAATAATTAAAAAATAAACCTAATAATATTATAATATTAAACGCAGGGGCGGTTTTGTGGCGAACCGTCGGTGTGTGGCGACACCGCGTACCCCGAGACACTCCCTGGGGCTAAGTGAGACCCCTGACCCTCGACTTGCCTTATTGGCTTGCCGTCCGAGGGTGGAGGCGCAAGAGCTAAGTTTCTAAGCTCCAAGGGTGGAAGTGATAAATGGCATGACTTCGGGAGTAGCGCTTATAGAAACTTTTTTTTTGTTGGGGGGGGGGGGGGAAATGCCTTGCACTTCCTTTCCTTCTCAGGGGTGAAGGAAAGGGGAATGTGGGGCTCGAACCCCCTAAAAACCCCCCCGTGAGCAGTCCCTCGCCGAGGTGGGGCAAGATAGACTCGCGTTAGCAGTCTTTATCTTGCCCCGACGATGGTAGGCCCGGGTGCAAAACCGGGCCACTGCGCCTTGCTCACCAAGGCCACCCCCTAGACGTGTAGGGCCGTGCAAGCCGGCCCCCTGGCTCTCCACCAGTGATCCCACTACAGAGGAGGAGAGAGGAGGCGGTTGAACTGCCCCCTCCTCCCTCCCGTACGTCTACGCCGGATCGGGTGAAACTGAGGGTCGATCTCTCTGGCCCACCCCGCAGCCTCCTTCTGCGCCATCACCGCTTCGCAGAAGGAGACCACCGCCTGCCACGATCTCTGGCTGCCAAGCATGGCGTTTACTACGCGCGGCAGGGAGAGATCTCCACCTATACTCGCAAAAAGTAAGTGCCTCTGTGGGCCCCATGCGGCACACACCTCCATCGTGTGGAGCGCCGTATCCTCCAGCGCCCCACATTCGTGGCAGGCCGGGGTTTGCTCCCATTAGCCATCCACACCAACGTTGCTCCTTTTGTCGCCAATGCAGGCGGCCCTTATGGGGAGCCCGTTCATGTGGTCATAGACTGCCTACATATTATAAATGAGGCGGAATTGGCACGTGCCATAGTCTCATGCCATAATCCAGACATTTTATAGACCATTAAATATACAATGCAATACTCGTCGGGTTGGGTTGACAATAACGTCATTGTTTTTGTGAACCCAATATCATCCCCTAGTCCATAGTTAATTATATATATATAATTATTATTGTAAAGGCAAGCATAAAAACAGCGTCATCTTCTAACATAAGAGATGTCCGTCGTATGTTTGGACACGCCTGATATGCTATTATTAAAATGTAACTATAACAAAGGGAGAACCCTAGCGTTGGATATGGCTCCACTTATGCATTACAAAGGTCCGGGCACAGAACCGTGAGATGAAATAAATACTTGGATAATAATCATATTTATTGCAGATATACATGTGGTAAAACCATTAATTTATTTGCTTTAATCTAGATCAAGTCATTTACTTTTATAACTATTTAATAGTGTAATAATAATGACATGTATTTATTCATTATAGGTCCATTCCACTATTATTACCTGGGTAATCACAGGCGACTCTTTAGTGTCCATTAATCACCCGTGTATGTTATCACCTAGGTGATCATTGTAGACGCCATTCAAATTATCTATTCAGTATCCTTAAATCACCTGTAAATAACCATTACTTTCTAAGTTTTTTTTTACAGATTGTTTAAAATATACATGTTATAAGAAAATATACATTCTTAAGGCGAGCCTCTCTAAGAACTGTAGGCATATTGCGTTGTGAGCTCGCGGCAATCACTTGCGGGAGGAGTGAAAACAATTGATTTCGGAATTAGAGGGAGAGATTTTTAAAAATTCGTATTATGACGGCCGTTTTCAATCCCATTTTCTACAAGGTTTCTGCTCGTACAAGTTTGTTGCATTTTTATCACAATTTAGACACATCTTTGTCTATTTTTTTCTATGCAGCGAAATGTAACTGATGAGTTATTAAGGAAACACTTATTAATATAATATAATATAATAAATAGTGGTTACTTTTATTAGATTGAAAAGATGTGTTCGCTTTTATGTCACAGAGTAGAGAGCGCACATCATAGACTAAAATAATTAAGAGGCTCAAAGAGAGAGAGATCTCGAGAGATCAAATTTAAAATTAGAAGTTCAACAGTAACAAATCGTGTATCGGATGGCCGTAAAGTAATGATCACATCCTGTATAATCCCTCTTCACGCTTTAAAGGCTGAACGGATTGGAATGTAAATAGATTATACCTAGGATTAACATATAGGCTACTTTTTAACTTGATAATAGCGGGCGAAGCCGCGGGGCACGGCTAGTTACATATATTTATTCAAGATTAAAATCCGTGCTATTTAAAACAGAGTTCAAAACGCCGTTTTTCAGGGTAATAATTTATATTTAACTTATCTAGGAGTTATGTTTTTAGGTAAGTATAAGCTCAGCTACGTCAATCGTGTCATTCTGGTGCCATTGAGTGGTTGTAACCAAACTATTATGAAGTTAAAATCCGGTTCAAATATTGTAATTGTCAGCCCTGATATTCGCGCGTTTAATTTATTATGACCACACCTATTATGAACTCAATATCGCAAAATAGTCCAGTTTAAGTTATTGCTTTATTTGTTCTCGAATCTTCTTGAACTTTGGATTCTTGCAACATTGTAACTGGACTGATATGTCATATTTTTAGCTTTAACTATCTGCTTATACCAATATCTTTGTTTTTGTATTGTGAATATCTTTAATTCAGAAGTTCCTATGGCCATCTTCTGTCTCCATCATCAGACCAGCCGTCATCATCAGACCATCAGTGGCTTTTTATTTAGCTTTAAAGTTTTGAATACACACCGATAAATATATGGGACAGGTAAATATACAATGGGACAGGTGTAACTAAATAAAAGCTTGTATTAATTAAACGCAAGCAAAGCTTAAAAAACTGACTTCACCGCTTTATCTTCGGAATCTTGATCCGATTTAATGTATTAAACACGCATTCAACAAGCACCAGCTTTCAAATAAAAAAATAATCATCAAAATAGGCTCACAACGAAAGAAGTTATGAGGTACTTTTAATGTCGGTTTAAAACGAGAACATCGTCAATGTATTTACCAGAATACGCATTATTGACGATATTTCAAGAACTACTGATCAGATCTTTATCAAACTTAAATGGGATCAATTGGAAAATAAATCTTTATAACTAAAAATTTTTTTTCGTATTCGATTCACGTGGAAAGAATTTATGAGGTAACACACATAAAAAAATACATTTCACTCCTTCGCTGTACGGATGATAAACGTAGAAGCGAAACTCTTCGAGCGAACTAGAGGAATATTTCAAATTGATTTTTGATTTCTTCTTCTTCTTCTTGGTTATGGCTTCGCAATCTTGTGCATTTAGCTAGTGTCAAGTAATAATATAATATTTCAAGTGTATTTCATATTATAAGTCTTAGTCACAAGTCACAGTCAAAGTAAAGTAAAAGAGTCAAGGTCCAGTCATAGTAAAGTCATGCCCTAGTAAAGTGGTAGAAACTTTACTAAACATCTATTGGAGATTTGGAGCGAAGGTGAAAATCACGTTTTTAAACTTTGTATGATTTGTTAATAATCCACCATTATTACACATTAACACTCGAAGAATCACAGATTTTGGAAAATTTTACAAAATCAACAACGCCATTTTTTCACTTTCAATCAAAAAACCATATAATTGTCCGATTTTTGATATCGTACATTGTAAGTAAATCAGGCTTCATGGCATTTGAAGATATTGTAACTAGCTATCTCTTTTTTTCTCATTGGTGTGCTCATAAAACAATACAGTGTAGATATACAAAAACATTCAGCTTATTACTATTACTCCAGGCCTGATAATATCCTTAAAGGCTCACATTATGATTGATTAATAAAAGAAACTGCCCCACGCCGCGCCGTCGGTTGCTATGGTTACTCCAGACTGGAAAACGCCCTTTCAATCTGCCAATTTAGTTACTGTAATAGCTTAGTATATCTTATTTAGTTCATTTAGTTTTTGATTCTGGGCTTTGCTTGCAGGCCATTCCCTCTTATAATACTGGCACAGTTATAGATCCATCTGCTTTCCGTCTCGCTATATGCTTACGTTTGGGTGCTACGTTGCCCATAGCTGTCAGCGTGGTACTGCTGATGACCAGCTCGGTCGCCATGGCCTCTCGTGCCAGTGGTAGTGGACTTGAGCACTTGAGTTACCTATAAGCTCGATGTATTGTAGGTAACTTAGGTCTTCGCTTTACATAGTTTTAGGAAATATAGGCAATTGGCCCGTAGATATTAGTGCTAGAATTACCCTTTTGTTAACCGACTTCAAAAAAAGGAGGAGGTTCTCAATTCGACGGTATTTTTTTTACAAGCTTTTATTTGACTTGTAATGTATGTATGTATGTTTGTTCGGGTGGAATCTTGCAACTAAATTTTTAAACAGATATTTTCAACCGATTGAGCTGATAATTTGTATTCACGTTTAGTTTGGATGGTTAGCTGTGTGACGTCATTCTAAATCCAACATGGCGGAACACCCAAAATGGCGGACAAGTAATTTTTAATGCACTCCTACAAAATGGGTGTCAAATTAAAGGTCTTGCCATCGAGATAGGAAACAAACCTACGGTTTGTAAAAGGAGGGACGACTCCGCCGAAAATCTGTGTCCTAGTGAGAGGTCACAAAGAACCTCTGTGTCCCTTTTCTTTAGGGTAACCCTGATTTTAAGATTTGTGGGATAACCTTTTGAGCCATTTGATTTATGTTCTACTTGAATGATATTTAACTGTGTAATCATGCTACAATATGATAACTAATAAAAATATTATTATTTATTTATTTATTATTTAATTCTTTATTGCACAAAAAGTACAAAAGGTGGACTTAATGCTAGGGGCATTCTCTACCAGTCAACCACACATGGTAGACGAGAAGAGGGGTGTAGGCGTGCATCAAAATGGTATAGAGAGGGCTAGAGACGAAAGAAAGTTAGATGATTAGTTAAAATAATAAATAAACATAAATGATTATATACATATATATATATATATATATATATATAAATATATCGGTACTTATAATTTAAAAAAAATATATAATGCATACCAAATAATTATGTCATTCATAAAGATATACTATATGCGTAATTAAAATCCACGCTGATGTTTCAAAATGCATTTAAATTTAATTAACATTATATATATTTACTAGTATCTATCCGCGGCTTTGGCCGCTTATCCGACTATAAAAATATATGCGTACATGTGTTTGTTTTTATACCTAGTCGAATGCCGGTTGGGTCAGCTATTAACTATTATGAAAGACTAAATTACTTTCGGTTTAATTGACCGAACGAGCGCAAAGCGGGAACGAAGCGATTTCATTTCAGCTTGGGCAAAATTGCTTTCGTAGGTCCGGATTTCCGGTTGTTCTCCTGTACAGGTCGCATTTCTCAACCGATTCTCGTGATATTTTGTGAGCAGATTCGATATTTTTCAAAATGGCGGAGATATGTGCTATAAATTGTTGTAATAAGCTTCTAGATACATTTACAACCCATGTTTAAATTTATATCCTAGAATAAAGATGATCCATGAATCGATGGCAGATATTATTACTACATTGATATGTCAGAATCTTGGTAAATATTATTATTATATACTTATATTAAACAAATTTATTCATCCGAAAGTTTGTGTGTAATTGGGGCATTATTTAAGTATGTCTTTTTTCTCTTCATGCGGCAACGGCTGAATAAATTTGGATAAATTTGGAATGTACGCAGCTTATGCCTAGGATTAACAAATAGGCTGCTAATTAACTTGACAAACGCAGACAAAGCTGCGGGGTGGCACGACTAGATCATCAATATATCCATTAAAAATCCAATGAAGGTAAACCCTAACTTTTATGACACTTAACTGTCATAAATTGTTGTGTACAAATTGTTGTCAAAAAGTGTAACCCAATGCAAAATTAAAAATTACTAAATTCTTTAAGCCAACGCTAACACAACATTTTAAGAATAAAACATATGCCATACATTTTGGCCTATAATAGTTATATAAGAAAAATATAACAACGTCATAAATTATTTATCAATAGGAAATAAGTATACAATTTACATATATTTTTTTTTAAATCTTTATTTTTTCATAATTACTCCCATAATATGATTTTCTTCTTTAATTGCTTTTTGTCTAGAGTTTTAATAATTAAAATGGATGGAAATTTCAAAACAGCAAAACGCTCGCTATTAGCTAAGCTGATCGTGACTAAGTTACACATTTTAGTGGTCACTGATTCGTCAACTTTCCTTAAATTCTATTTTTTTTTTCAAATCGCTGTGTTTAAATTTGCTAAACTTTTTTTCTCCGATATACGGAGTCAATTTTAACTGACTCCAACTTTCCTAAATGTATCCCTACCAGTAACTGACCATCTCGAGTTACTCGGTTTGACTCTAACTTCAAAGCTCAATTTTGGTACTTCCATCGAGTCAAAAGCCCAACTAGCTGCAAAAAAGCTGGGAATCCTTGCAAAGGTAAGACGATACTTCACACCGGGACAGTTGCTCAATTTGTATCAAGCACAAGTCCGATCATGTATGGAGTACTGTTCTCATCTTTGGGACGGTTCAGCTAAGTACCAGCTTGAGACTCTTGACACCATTGAGTGGAGACCCAAGAGACACATTGGTAGCGAGCAGCTGACTTATTCAAAGCTTTAGAGCTTGGGTCATCGCCGCGCCGCATGGTAGCAGCTTATAGTCTCTTGGTTTTTTATCGGAACATATTGAAGAGATACATTTTGGAGAGTGTGCTAAGGAACTGCACAATCTAGTTCCCCCATCCTCGTTCTATCGTCGGACAAGCAGACAAACTGCTAAGCGACACCGCTATACGGTGGACATTCCACAAATGCGCACTAAGCGTTTTGCCTCCACATTCATTGTGGGAACCTCAAAGGAATAGAACTCCTTACCCGAGTGTTTTCTGATGAGTACAATATGGGAGTCTTCATGTCGCGAGTGAATAAGTATCTTCTAGGCAAGCTTACTCCATCGTCGACCACATCGTCGCTTACCATCAGGTGAGATAGTGGTCAAAAGTTTGCCTACTTGAATAAAAAAAAAAAATGATTGCATTTCCCAATGCCTATTTATTTCGATATGAGATGTATTGTTAGGAAGAAAAACTTTCTTTCCGGCAATATATTAACGGCAACAATCGAATAAAAATGTATGCATATTCCATATTCACAAACGTATTCATTAATATAATCATAATGGAGCGTCAAGAAGGAACAAACTACAAACACACTTACAAACTTTTGCCTTGATAATATTAGTAGGAAGTATGATAGCAGGATAACTTTATTTTGTTTTTACAAAATATTTTTTATAAATGGCGGATGTAGTTGTGTAGCTTGGCTTGTATACCCATATATCAAAAATAATATCATAAAACCTAATACTATAAGGAAAAAAAAACGGTTTATTGAGAATAGTTTGATAGTAGGTAGTTAGAAACATATTCTGTAAGGTTTCGATTAATCAAATAATTACGACAGATAAGATCTTATTATTACTACACACTATAATTTCTACCACTGGGAAACTTTTTTAGAATTAGTCGCTCTTGTGCGAGAGGGACACAGGGGTCTTTTCGTACCTTTCACCCGATTTCGTCGGGACCGCAACCACGGTTGGTTCTTTATGCAATTGATAAAACGATTTGACATTGTAAATACGCTCTAAGTCAGTTGTGATAAGATTCCATGCATGTTTGATATTCGGCACTGTAAGTTTGTCAGTTATCCATCCTATTACTTTAGCTACAACATCTTTGGGTCTTGCTGAGAATAACTCAAAAAATAAAGTGATGTCACTTTAAAACCAATATGGCGGACTTCTAAAAGCTTGTCTTTAAAAAGTTTTACTTTCAAGTAACTTATTTAAATTTATAATATGATATTAATCATTATTCTGTCCTAGTTAATGTATGGCCGATTTTTTTTTAACTATACTTGGAAAACTGTACTAGTCGGTCCTTCTCGGCAACCTTTACTTCTATACTAACATTAGAATGAGGTTAAGTAAGTAGTAAGTATAATTATGTAGAAAGTTATCTCCAGAACTACTGATCTGATTTTGGAACTTCTTTGACTAATAAGTGAAAAGTGAATATTGTGTTTTTATTTTACACTATTTCTTTAATAAGTGTCTAGATTATTCTGGAGTAATATTAGTGTTTTTTTATTCAAATTATCATGGCGATATATTCTAAGTATATTTATTTGCATTTCACACGGCATTTCCACACGGCCGGGCAAACCAGACGAGCAGCCAGTACCAATTAACCTGCTGTATTCATTTAAATAATTAAATGCAAGCAAAGCTTAAAAAAACCGACTTCACCGCTCCATCTTCGGAACCTTGATCAGATTTAATGTATTAAACAAGCATTATTGACGATAACTCAAAAACTAGTGATTAGATCTTGATCATAGAAAGCACCAGCTTAAAAAAATATCATCAAAATCGGCTCGCAACTTAAGAAATTATGAGGATATGAAAGCTGGTGCTTTCTATATGGTTCCATTGATCAAAATCTAATAAAAACGCCTAAATTTCCTTAACCTTAATACATTTATACAGCAAACACCTAAGTTACCTATAAGGCAACGAGCTAATAGGTAACTCTAGTGCTCAAGCCGACTCCCAGCGTTCCCACCATGCTGGCGGCATTGCCTCTTTGAATTGCAAAGCTTTGAATAAATACCAACATTTTGGTCACGCGTATCTTCAACCAGGGGCTCTGATATGTTTTTGAAATAAAATGAGCTCCCTGTCCCCCACAGGCCTAGTAACTCAACACCAAACGGCTCAAAAAGTTATATTTAAGCCGCTTGTTCTGTTCAGCCGAAGTCGCCGCTGCGCCAACCCCATTCTGTGTCCAGTATTTCAAGACTATACAATGTGTAACAGACCAGTGTAGTACTCAAAACAAGCCCCGCATCTGGCTACATCATCATCATCATCATCATCAGCCTGTATTCGTCCACTGCTGGACATAGGCCTCTCCCAATGCACGCCACTGAGCTCGATCTTCAGCTCTTCTCTTCCAACCGCTGCCAGCCACTTTACGTATGTCGTCGTTCCACCTAGCCAGCGAGCGTCCTCGCAAACGTTTGTCGAGACGCGGTCTCCACTCTAGAACACGTCTCTGGCTACATGTAGGGAGGTTAACAGTAACAATTCTGAATTACCTATCGGCAACAGCAAGAACAGTGAGTTATTATTAATTAAAATTACTAAAAATATATGTCATTTGCAACCCTACTCTATATGCCGTTTTGACCACTTCTATCTCTCAAACCTAGTCAAAGACATACCATGTCAAAATAGCATTTTTTAACGTTCTAACACTCACAGCTCAATAGTAAGATCGATGGATTATGTCGTGAGAGCCGGAAACATAACACACACAATGAAACCCAAAACCAGAAACGTCCCTTTGGCAGAAAACTTGTGTTCTCACTGGGCATCGAAACCCGGTGCTAAAAAGGTGAACACGCTTCCAACTACGCCAGCGGGCAGTTCTAATATAGCAACTTATTATTTCAATAAAGGAAATGATACCTTCCTTCGGTCTGTTTCCAATTTATCACGTTGTCCGTAACTTTGCATTGCAGGTATACGGCTTTAAACTTGTCCAGAGAATTTGTGGTTTCCAGATGCTGGCTAATTACTGCTGAACTTTGAGAAATTTCCGATATCATAACTAGACTAGCAATATCCCGCGGCTTTACCCGCGTTGATTAAGGTGGCGATACTAGAATTTCATCATTTTTTATGCTAGTTAGGCAAGCATTTGCATTTTTTAGCATGATGCAGCCGAAGATGGAACATGCTTGCCTAGAAGGTGCCTATTCACTCTAGACTTGAAGATACCCAGATTGTATTTATCTAAAAACGCGTGAAACCGTTTTACTGGGCATTCATAACAAAATCAGATAAATATATTCGTCGTAATCTGTGTGATACGATAAATAATGCCTTCTTCATAGAATATTCATAACGTTCATAAATATAGTGTTGGGCTGTGAGTGTGAAACCGTTTATGATTATTTTATACCATCACATACTACAACTAAAGCTTCAAAGTTATACCAAACGCTCAAACAATTAATTATCCTCGAAAGTAAGAGGAACATTTTCTATTCAGATAAAGAATCATCAGTAATATTCTAAACTTTTAATAATACAAGATAATCGTGCACGAATGTAATTATCCGTGACACTGGTTGTATCATATTTAATAATAAATTTTACATCTGCACGTCCGAATGCTATAATATAGCATTAGTGAGTGCACTTCAATAAAATTCATATTGTTAGTTTATGCTTTGTTTGGAATTCACTCAAATTAACCAGTTAATATAATATAATTCAAACCAATTACAACTTAAGCATTGACAACAAATTTAAACCAGAATACATAGCTAAAGTGTAACACTTATGACTTCGAATATGTATGTCGCTAATATAATTTAAACCAATTACAACTTAACAAATTTAAACCGGAATACTTAGCAAAAGTGTAACACTTGTGACTTAAAATATGTCTGTCTATAATATAATTCAAACCAATTACAACTTAACCAATGACAACAAATTCAAACCAGAATACCTAGCAAAAGTGTAACGCTTGTGACTTCAAATATGTCTGTTTTTAATATTATTCAAACCAATTACAACCTAACCAACTTAAACCAGAATACTTAGCAAAAGTGTAACACTTGTGACTTCAAATATGTATGTCGCTAAAATAATTCAAACCAATTACAACTTAACCAATCACAACAACTTCAAATAGAATACCTAGCAAAAGTGTAACACTTATGACTTCAAATACGTCTGTCCTTAATATAGTTCCTAACATTGAACATTTTCATTTTAATCAATCTCTTATACCTGCGTTTCTAGCTACAGCTCTACATGTAGCACATTACCACCCGTAGCGAACCCTTCTGCGCTGCTGCGTCAGGTATCTTCGGTGGAGCCGAGATTGGATTGTTCTTTTAAATTGCCCTAATATTATTATATACATATAGAGAAAATTAGCAAAAAAACAACATTAAAATCTATCCAATAGTAAGGCAGTCATATTTTAGTCGCATTCTAGTCTCTTATGCGATTTTGTTATACTTCATCCGGTCATGGGTGAAGTATACAAATGTGCGCGTGTGCGTGGATCTCACCGCAATTGTCGGACTTTTGATGTATTTATGTGCGTGTAGCTCGCGTTATGACAAGCGAAGTTTGTAGGACCTAGGATGATTCACCTGTTTGTTATGCAGTATTATAATACGTCCGTATTTATTTTACGTTTGCAAATATCCTATAATAATTTTCTTGTAATGTATAGGTACTCGTATTTCTTACCGACGCTTGACAGCAGCTGATTGATCTGCTGCAAGGAGGTTTTCATCTCGATGATAAGTATAGCCTTTTCATGCAACGTATTGGTCAGGTTCTTCTCTTCTTTTTTCTCTGCGTCTAGCTGGGCGTTCAAATGCTTCTTGTTATTGAGGTACCTTGGACAAAATGTGGACTTTACAAATGAATTATTTTATAGTTTCAGTAGTATCGCGGACAACTGGAAGCGATGCAGTTCACTATAGATCTTATATTCTGAGAAATTAAATCGTCAGGTAGGTAACGAAAAAAGTGTGTGCGTGTAAATCGCGTTATGACCAGCTAAATTTGTTAAAATGCCTGAACTGCCCGTTGGCTTAGTTGGGTGAGCGTTCGCCTTCTGAGCAGCGGCATCGGGTTCGATTCCGGGAACACAAGTTTTCTCCCTACGGAAAACTTGTGTTTCTGGTTCTGGTTGTATGTCGTGTTTGTCCTTGGGGAGAAAGCTTGTGTTTTCAATGAAGAACATAATATAAACATAAAAGCTTTCAAATTCACAGCCCACACTAAGTTCGATGACTTGTGAAGTGGGTGCCGGACACATTCACATCACAGACACAATCACAACCAGAACCAGAAACACAAATTTTCCATGGGGAGAAAACTTGTGTTCCCGGAATCGAACCCAATGCCTCTGCTTAGAAGGCCAACGCCACCCAACTAAGCCTACGGGCAGTTCAGAAACTAGAATAGAATAGGAATGTCTGAGAGCTTTCTGGTATTTTACAAATTACCCAGTATAAGTTGTTTCAAGATAATCGGCTTGTTTCTGTTTTACCAAACAGCGTACACGACACGTGTTTGGTTCGAACGGACCACCTCCCATGAAGCTGTGCCAACACCACCACAAACCCGCGTCACCACATGCCGTGCGAACCGAATGCGTGCAATGTGGCGCAGCTACACTCCAGTTTATCATTATCTATAATACTAATCTCAGCCGATATCATAAGGAGGTTCCTTTAGCTATTTCTGACTTCAAAAAACAAACGCATTCACACTCACAGCCCCACACTAAGTTCAAAGAATTGTATCGTGGGTGCCGGAAACATTCACATCACACACACATTACCCCCAGAACCAGAAACACAAATATTCCTTGGGAAGGAATTTGTGCTCCTGCCGGGAATCGAACCCAGGACCCACGGCGCAGAGGGCGGACACACGTCCACTACGCCAACTGGGTCGTCAACTTCCTGAGCTTGCCTTTATATAAAAACTACCTTGACTTTAATAACATCCGCCAAGTTAATTAACTGACCAAAGCTGTATCAAAGGCGGTGCATTCAGCTATACAATATCCTCCCCGGGAAATCAGACCTTCATAGCATTTCTAAAGCCTTCTAAAGGTTTCTCCAACATTTTCTCAAAGTAATAGTACTTTGAAGAACTGAAATATCGAAATATAGATTGCCGTTAACATTCTTGTTAAACGTAAGGACTAAGACATTTAGCAAAATACATTAATCGAAATAGATATAAACATAATATCTAATATCTTTAAACGAGCAATTCTTACATATATATGAATATATATATATTCAGGATCTCGGAAACGGCTCCAAGGATTTTCGTGTAAGTTACAGATTAGGGGTTTTTCGGTCCAAGGAATCGATTTATCAACGTTCCAGGTCCGAGAAATGCTCGGTTCCCACACTGCATTTGAAAAACCGGGTTTAAGAAACTATCAGCGCCATCTATTACGCCATGATAGATGTAAAAAAACTGTTTCTAATCGACACTAGATGGAGCTTTCTGAGGCTACAAATTCAAACACATTCTACCAAAAACCGAGCAAAGATCGGTCATCCGAATATTAACCTGTTATACGAGTAAATCATGTTCAATTTATTTTACAATATGTACAGAGAAATGGAATATTTTCGAGAGTAACCAATAATAATATCTTTATTGACACAGTTTAGAAGACTTAATTAAAAACACTTACCTATACATGAAATGTTGATATTTAACTTGAGTAATTAATAATAATAATTTATTTATTTATACTATAACTTATTAACAAGGTATGAGATCGAGTAATAGATCCCCACTAGGATTCCCTGTTTCTGGGAGACTATTTCTCTTCCAAACATTCTTAAACTTATTTAAAAATATATTAACGTAATAACATAATAATAATAGTTCTGCTTTGAATAATGTGTGCGTTGCGAGTGGTGTGTGTGGGTGTGTGTGTCTGTTTGTGTGTGTGTGCGTGCGTTGTGCGTGTGTTTAAGTATAATTCATAGGTTTATTTTCAATAATGCTTCTCAAATGTAGTACACATTGACATCACGTTCAACTTGTTTACCACTCGTGACCACATTATAACTTGTCAACTGTAATAGTTACCTGAAGTGACCAAACGCTGTTAGCAAATAGTAGAGTCTATAGGGAGGACAAAGTTCATTACGGGAACCAACCATAAACTCGTTCTAAGCGTAAAAACTGTTAAAATAAAAAAAATGAAAAAACCCCCGATTACATACAAACAAACGCATTCACACTCACAGCCCCACACTAGGTTCAAAGACTTGTATCGAGGAAACATTCACATCACATACACATTACACCCAGAACCAGAAGCACAAATATCCCTTGGGAAGGATTTTGTGCTCCTGCCGGGAATCGAACCCAGGACCCACGGCGCAGAGGGTGGAGACCTGTCCACTGCGCCAACTGGGTCGTATATACATATATAGAAAACAAAAACAATAATTAAACGCAAACAAAGCTTAAAAATACCAACGTCCCCGCTTATATTTAGGTTTTCGCTGAAGCGATTTTGATAAAATGTATATGGGACCACCTCTGAAGTATAATCTACCAAACAAAAAAAAATCATCAAAATCGATTCATAATTGGCGATATTATTGCGTAACATACAATAAAAAAACCATACAGTCAAATTGAGAACCTCCCTTTTTGGAGTCGGTTGAAAACCAGACAGACATAAGAAACAACTTATAAACGTTAAATGCTAAACCTGTCTTTTCTTTGCATTGAAACCTAAGCAAAGCTTTAAAAAACCGACTTCATCGCTTATATTTCGGTTTTGGCTTGACCGATTTCGATAAAATTTATACGGGACCACCTCTGAAGTATACTGTACTAACCAAAAAAATCATCAAAATCGAATCATAATTGGCGGAGATATCGCGTAACATACATTTAAAAAATCCCTCCTTTTTTGAAGTCGGTTGAAAAGATACCCTTTCAAGCTACAATTCAGTAGTTCCAATTAGTTAAGCATTAACGCTTTCACACTCGTACACTAAGTTCAATAATTTGTGTAATGGTTCCCGGAAACATTCACATCACACCCAGAACTAGTATACTTGTTTTCCATCGGGAATCGAACCCGATTCCCACTGCTTAGAAGACGAACGCGCACCCTGCTAAGTCAACGGGCAGTTGAACTACCATATCTATATCTATCTAAATTTACCGTATCTATAAGTATTGCTAGATTTTACATCGGCCGAACATAAGTTACATTTGACGTCGTCTCTTAGATTAAAATCATCAACTAGCTAAAAAAAATGCAAAATTTGATTCAAACCTTAAACAAAATATCATATCATTTGTTTGTCTATGTGAAAGGCTACCCCTCTGTAAACACAATTAAAAAAATACAGCATCTAAATAAAAATGCAATCTAGTTTTGGTAAAGCCAAAAAAAATTAAACCAATTTTGACGTTCCGACTGAAAAGCGCGCGAATCCCGTCAGGAACTCATAAAAGGCCATGCATCGAAGTGTTAATTAAAATTGGCGTTGATCACAAGTTTTGTTCGTTAACCCTTACTGCGACTGCCAATTTTCCCTATCAGCCGGCCTAGAACCCTTTTCCGTCTGTAAATTGGACGACGGGCACACTCCCGCGGGCTATCTCTGTTTCTCAATATTGCATTTATTTGAACGAACGCTGCTGCAAATTTGCAGGCTTACATTTATTTCTAATGCGATCCCCGCTCGCTTTAATTTGCTTTTTACGGACCTTGAATTCTTTAATTCATGTTTTTTTGAATATTGACTGATTACAAAATGCCGAGTGAAAGTAAGACCTTGTAGAAATTTCTTGGCAGGTATGATCAGTGGCGGATTTACCAGCAGGCTGAGTAGACTGGAGCCTAGACCGGCAGATTTTAAGGGCGGCAATTCATGCTAATTACGGGCAAATGGGGGTGTAATATAGTGCCCACACTATCGTCCTAGTTGCACCAACTTTTTAATGAAATTGTAACTTTATGATATAGGAGTCATAATATTTCATTGACAATTTTTTTTTAATTAATGTGATTTTGCACCGAAGATTCGAATTGTAGAGGTCGATAAGGACGGCAAAACTTGAATAGCCTACTGGCGGCAAATGTGTAAATCCGCCACTGCAGGTATTCGTTGATATTTTAAATAAGTGTATGTATGTATGTGTGTAGAGTATATGGATGTAGTGGATATTCACTGTTTTATTTTTAGTTCAAATATAGTTATACAAAAGTTTATTAACATTGAAATGTTAAATACCTTAGGGTAAGTAGGAAGCCATGATACAAGATATTTAATGTCTTAGCGTGACGAACGCATTTTTTTTTTATGCAATTGTGTGACGAGACGAGCGGGACGTTCGCCTGGTGGTAAGCATCACGCCTGCCCATAACAGTAGCAGTGCCAGAATTGTGAACTTGCGAACAAAATCCTGCGCCACACTGCACTGCTCTCGACACCCTGAGATATAAGATGTCAAATCTCTTCATGCCCAGTAATTTCTCTGGTAACATTGCCCTTCAAACCGAAACACAGTAATGCTTGCACACTACTGCTTGGCGGTAGAATAACTGGTACTGCCCCAGGTGGACTCTGCAAAAGAGTCCTACCACTACTATATATGGCATGTACCTTGCCGCGCAGTATTTTGACCAATCTAAGCTTATAAGACATAAAGAAGCCAATTTGAAATACTACGAAAGAATGGAACTCATTTTCTGCGTTTTTGTTCTGACATTTCTATAATCTAAAAAGCAAGTCAAGACTAAATAGGTATCATCTAGGCAAGCATGCTACATTTTCGGCCGCATATCACTTTCCATTACGAGAGATTGTGGTAAAAAAAAATAAGAAGTATCACTTGAAATACTGGTTTGAAATACTGATCCGCAACCTTTTTTTGTGACGAAAAGTGGTGGGGTAAACACTGTGATGAATAATTATAACGTTTCCCTGTAATACAAAATGTTCACTTCTATCGTAATTCCTTACAACACACCATGTCTTTTTTTCAGTCTTATATTAGTTTTTCCTTTATAATACTAGCCGTGCCCCCGCGGCTTCGCTCGCTAGCATCAAGTTAAAAAGTAGCCTATGTGTTAATCCTAGGTATAATCTATGTGCATTCCAAATTTCATCCAAATCCGTTCAGCCGTGAAGAGGGAACAAACATACTTACACACAAACTTTCGGATTTATAATATTTGTAGGATAAGCTATTTTTTATTATAGTATCTAACAGTGGACAACTTTGTGTACTGTTGTATAGATCCTAATTATTTATATGGACAATATGAATTATTATATTATTTGATGCGTGTAATATGACTGTGCTTTATAAATAAACAAGTCTTATTACTGCTTCCTGCCAATTAAGTGAATAAAGGTCCAATTAGTGCAATCACCGTGATACCTCTGTGACGAGACATTTATATTTATTGTATCACGCTTTTAGGGTTCGTCCATTTGACGAAATAACGGAACCAACATTATAGGATGAAGATCACTCACGGCCAAAGGTTGCCTGGTAGAGATAAGGTACTCTGTCACAACCGGTTACTTTACTTAAAAGTAAAAAGATTGTTTGTAACCTTTTTATCGTATGAGGTGGTACGATCAAAGAATTATATATCTATCTTGACTATCTGTCTGTCCGTCTGTCGCAACATTTTGGTATTTGTATTGAATAAAAGATAAGTCAGTCAAACCATTTTTTTGGTCAGTATGTAGTTCCAAAATTTCTACAACAACGAGATTAAGTCACTATGCAATGTATACAAACTACGCAATTATTTATGATACATAACTATACATTTATATTTATGATACATAATTATACATATATATGTATTTATGATACATAATTATACATATATAATTATGTATATATTATAATACCCATACATAATTATGTATTTATCATACGGAATAATATGATTTTTAATTCTTTGGTTGTTCCTTTGGGTTTTTCGTAATTTTCTTTTTCCTGAACTACAACTATGACGAGGCAAATAAAACAAATCAATGAGTCATTTTTGAGTTTTCGCGAGACTCACGCACAGTAATTGATGAGCAACATGTTTTTATATACTGGGCAATTTTACGAATTGCCCAGTATAATAAGACGTGCGCGGGCACTGGTTATCGCTAGACGCTGCGTACCCAGGTGGGCAGATCAAAAGACAATCTGTCCAGGTGGGGCTACATCGACCCAAGCCCAAACCAATGCGAATGTGGAGCGTCACCGCAAACTATGGCTCATTTATTATCATGCTCAGCAAGCCATAGTTCTTGCACGCTAGAAGACTTGTACGAAGCTAGGCCGAATGCTGTTTGAGTCGCCGAGTACTGGGCAAAAAAGGTGTAAGTGTTGCCATCGACACGCTAAGAAGAAGATCGCTAGACGCGTCGTCGTCGGTCTATTGTTCGTATCTCGGACCGGTATGAGCGGCCCGTGAGAACTTACGCGCTTTGTTTACGATGTTGTAAGCTGGGTACTTCCCAACGGATCATAGTATCAGATTTTCACATTAATCGATGCTATTTACTATCTAATAATAATGATGAATAGCAACGACAATGGCACCAATCCTACTAATATTATAAATCCGAAAGTTTTTGTGTAAGTGTGTAAGTATGTTTGTTCCCTCTTCACGCTTTAACGGCTGAACGGATGTGGATAAAATTTGGAATGCACATAGATTATACCTAGGATTTACACATAGGCTACTTTTTAACTTGATAATAGCGGGCGAAGCCGCGGGGCACGGCTAGTATAACCATAAAACCAATATTTATTAAACTTTTTAAATAATTTCATATTTAAAAAGTTAAGTAGTTTTATTGATCGTAACTTACTTTAACCATTCACAAGCAAAAAAAACATGTGATATATATGTTTTTTTTTTTGCGATATCACATTTTTTTTTTGCTATATTTCGTCGTTATTTATAAATTGTTCTTTAGTATGAAATAGCTGATTCTGAAAATTTTCTCATTTACCGACCGAAAAAGGAGGAGGTACTCAAGTCGTGTATTTTTTTTAATGTGTGTTACCTCTTAACGTCTTTCCACGTGAACCGATTTAATTTTTTTTTTATTTTGAAAGATATTGCTTTCTAAATATAAATTTGATCAAGATCTGATCAGTAGTTTATGATATATCGTCAATAATGCGTATTCTGTGGACTACATTGACAATGTTTAATGTTTTTGACCGACTTCAAAAGTTAGCTCATAACTCCTTTCGTTGGGAACCGATTTTGATTAATATTTTTTTATTAGAAAGCTGGTGCTTTTCATGTGGTCCCGTTGTAATTTGATCAAGATCTGATCTCTAGTTTTTGAGTTATCGTCAATAATGCGTGTGCAATACACTTTTTCACGCTTTAACGGTTGAACGGATTTGGATGAAATTTAGAATGTACATAGCTAATACCTAGGACTAACATAAAGGCTACTTTTTGACTTGATAATAGCGGGCTTAATCGCGGGGCACGGCTAGTTTATATATAAATTACGAAAAATTAATTTTAATAGGTGATGTGGAAGGGGATTATATGAAAATAATAGCCAGTAAAGGAAGTGTCATAACCACAAAACTTGACAAGGGCAAAAATACAGTCACTTACATGTATACATACATATTACAATGACACCATCTTCAACACTCCTATTCAATTCCCTTGTTAGAAGCAAACTTGAGTGTAGTGCCTGTGTGTAGAACCCGCACACTACATACATTCTTATTGGGTTAGCTTGGTTTTAACTCACTTTATATGAGGAGATTACAAGATCAACTCCTTATATGCCTATGTAATTCTTGTGTTCGGTGTATTGTTATTATTGTTTTTTTAAAGATGGCGGCCGAACATTGTCAAAATCGAGGTTCACCGATCCGGCTCAAAATCGATATCTGGGGGCATTCGGGGGTGCTGATCACGAATTTGAAACCGAAACAAAGGCCCCCAAACTAGGCGCGCGGGCCGCAAGCGGCCCGCGGCCTTTGTTTTTTTTTTGAGCGCGCGGGCCGAAAAATTTACTTCTGATTTTTAATTTCAAATGTTTTTACTGTTATATAATTTAGAGATAAGTGCCTACTTATATTTTTTTTCGTTTTAGTACCAATTTCTGTGTGCATGTGTTAATTAATACTTTAACATGGTATAATATGTGATCTCTGGTCACTGATATTGTATAATTTTTGCATGCCGCAATGGCGGAATATGGAGCACTATTTGTCATATCATAACTCTTACTAGCTAATTGTACCCATATTCAAGCAAATAAAGATTTTGTATTTGTATTTGCCTTAAAATTGAAAGAGGACCTATTGACTCATCCGACCTACACAATCGGTTATGTAAGCTGTTCGTACCCGAAAACTACGTACGACATAGGCCCAACCGAAGACACCGACTATTTGTTGTTCCCAGCTATCAGCAGAACTATAGCCTGGTCTCGGTCTCCTCTGTGTCGCTGCATGTGCCATCTCAATGCACTCCTGGTAGCCAACCCTGAATGCGACCTATTTGGAGGTGGATGAATGTCATTTTCATTTCATTTGTCTGACATATACTGAAAATGTAATTTAATTTGAATTTTGTGATCTGTCTATATATTTGATTTTTGAATTTTCTATTTTTTTGTATGTAACAATTGTGTATATTCATTTTATTTTCCTTTTAATAATTAGGACTAATAATATTTTGTAATAAGTGTAATTGGCTTAACCCGTAATAATTCCAATAAATAATTTGATTTTAATTTAATTTAAATCACATCATCACTTACTATAAGGCTAGATAGTGGTTAAACGCTAGCCTTTTAGAGATAAAAGAAATGCCAAAATTTAATATTATTTGTTATATATTATTTAAAACTACGTTATCCCATATTACTTACAAATAGATTTTAATTGTAAAGCTGACTGTACTAAAATTGACTGAGCTGATCGAAGAAAGCTTATATAAGACTACAGACTATATAAATGACAAGGATGCATGGAGGCAAACTGCACAGGCTCTTACTAGCGACTACCATAATAACACCTAGGTTAAGAAAATTATGTATTAGAAATTAAGAATGTTTAAAAAAAAAATTAATGACAAAAAATGCGGCGCCGAGTTTCTTGCCAGGTTCTTCTCGAGATGGCTGTAATTTTCCGAATCTGGCAATAGATTCATTAACTTTCATGAGTGCCTCTTTGGGGCCCATGTGAATAAACGAGTCAATTTTGAGGGGTCAAGTTTGCTCGCGTCCGTGGGATTTAGCCCTAGATGTCCCACACGTGCCCCTCGGGTGGCGCTAAAGGAGCAATCAGATAAGCAACAAAGTCATGGTGCCAAGCGTTTCGTGTTCCACCGTGTTGTCCGGGCCAGCCGTTCAGGAGGATGGGTCGGGTACAGATGCGCTAATGAAGTAGACAGGTCAAGTGTAACAGCATAACGCCGCATCGGGTAGCCAGATTCGGAGAGCAGCGGGATCCGAGGCACGGTTCTCCGCTGGCCGACCGCAGACAGTAGGGGGCCCAAGTAGTGAGCTACTCATGAAAGGCTGCCCCGCCATCTAGCGAAAAATCCCAGAAGTGCGCCATCGTGCCGGTTGGCGACCGGATGCGAGGACCCGATGGACACTCCCGGGGGGGCTCGGGCGTCCCCGCGGTCTCCGGTTTTGGTTCCCCACAGATGTGTCGTTTTGTGCTGTACATCACTGTGTCAGTAATTAGCGCTTTGTCCCACTTCCATTCTCTTACCTCCCTTCACTCCCCCCAACAAATGAAAGTCAATAACAGTATTAAAGATAAACAACGGAAGCACGTCCTCGCATTACAAGTGCACCTCTGCAATATCCGAGGTTTACATAGCAATCTCGATCCGGTCCACCACCATCTCGAAACCGTCAAACCACATATACTGTTCCTCACGGAGACGCAGATCAGATGTCCAGCTGACACAGCGTATCTTGCTTACCCGGGCTATACTCTTGAACATAAGTTTAAGCAACGCTCGGGTGTTTGCATGTACGCTCGTGATGACATCTGTTATCGGCGTCTCCGTAATCTTGAAGACCCCAGCTACTCCACTTTATGGGTATTGGTGGATACCGGTATGGAGAAAATTCTCTATGTCGGTGTCTACCGCTCGCACTCAGGAGACGCAGAGACGACTAAGCTCATAGCTCACCTCAGTGAGGCGGCCGACGTGGCCCATCATAGGTATCCTTCTGCTGAACTAGTATTTCTGGGGGATTTTAATGCCCACCATCAGGAGTGGCTATTCCCATACCAGAATACTGACTATGCTGGGAGAGAGATGCGCAAGTTAGCCTTGACGCACAACCTCACCCAGCTGGTCCAAGAGGCAACTAGGATACCGGACGTTGATGGCCACACAGCCAATTGCTTGGACCTTCTGCTGACAACAGACCCAGACCGCTACTCAGTGTCGGTTTCATCACCACTTGGTAGTTCTGACCACTGTCTGGTGAAGTCTGTATCCGTCCATTCCCCGCCCGACCCCAGCCCAAAAGGCACTCGGCGGGTATGGCGATACAAGTCAGCAGATTGGGATGAGATGCGTTCATTTTATGCTTCTTATCCTTGGCGGCAAGTATGCTTTTCTTCTAGCGATCCCTCTGAATGCGCGGATGCTGTGGTGGATGTGCTGCGTCAAGGTATGGAATACTTTATCCCATTCTCAGACGTACCTCTGTCCAGCAAAGCTCGTCCTTGGTTTGGGGCCGAATGTGGTAGCGCCGCAGCGCTAAAACATGAGGCCTACACCGCTTGGGCTGATGCTCGAATCCGCAAATCTAAGGATATACGCGAAAAGAAGAAAGCCTTCAACAAAGCTGCCAAGTCCTGCAAGAAGGTTATTAAGAAAGCTCGTTTCGACCACATAAGCCGAATAGGGGCCAAACTTGCCTCGCATCCCGCAGGGAGTAAAGCATTTTGGTCCCTGGCTAAGTCGGTTGAAGCTAATTTCTGTCGTCCCTCACTGCCTCCACTGCTGATGCCCGACGGGTCGTTAGCTCACACCGCCAAAGAGAAGGCAAATCTGTTTGCTTTGCTCTTTGCGGAATCTTCTCGTCTAGATGCTGGTAGCGCTGTACCTCCGATACTGTCTGTATGCGACACGTCCATGGCGGAAATCCGCATTCGACAGATCGACGTACGAAAAGCGCTACGCAATCTGGACGTGAATAAAGCGAGCGGCCCTGATGGCATTCCAGCCATAGTACTGAGGACCTGTGCGCCTGAGCTGACTTCGGTACTGACACGCCTCTTTCGTCTCTCTATGGAGGCTGGTCAAGCCCCGAAGGCTTGGAAGTTTGCCAACGTGCAACCTGTGCCCAAAAAAGGAAGTCGTGCCGACCCTGCAAACTACAGACCTATTTCGGTCACGTCCATACTTTGTAAGACCATGGAACGTGTACTGAATAATAGGCTCCTTGGCTATCTAGAAGCGAATGACCTCCTAAGTGACCGGCAATACGGGTTTCGCCGAAACCGGTCAACTGGAGACCTTCTAGCATATGCCACTCACATTTGGAATGAAGCTTTGGAGAAATACGGCGAAGCGCTTGCCGTTTCGTTAGATATATCCAAGGCTTTTGACAGGGTTTGGCACGATAGCCTTATAAGCAAGCTTCCAGCCTATGGTTTGCCTCCTGGTTTATGTGCATGGATATCGGATTTCTTGAGGGAACGATCAATTCGAGTGGTTGTTGACGGCTGCTCATCTGATCTAATGGCCATCAATGCCGGGGTACCTCAAGGGTCGGTTCTTTCAGCAACGCTCTTCTTGCTACATATAAACGATCTGCTCAAGCCCGGTATTTTTGGGTATGCAGACGATAGCACAGTTGTTGAAAGATATATATCCAATGCACGTGCTAGTGAGGTACAAGTCCAGTCCCAAAGAGAGGCAATGGTCGCGCGACTGAACTCGAGCTTGTTGGCCGTGTCCGAATGGGGCGATGCCAACTTGGTTCGATTTAACGCGTCCAAAACTCAGGCGTGTCTTTTCTCCGCCAAACGGAGACCCTTTCAGCTATCTCCGACTTTCAGCAATGTACCGATACCAATAGCAAACCACCTTGATCTCCTCGGCGTCACTTTAACGTCTAACCTCAATTTCGGTACCTACATCGAATCCAGAGCCCAACTGGCCTTCAAAAAACTTGGCATCCTCGCTAAGGTCAGGCAGTACTTCTCACCGGGTCAGCTTTTAAATCTGTACCAAGCACAAGTCCGATCATGTATGGAGTATTGTGGCCACCTTTGGGATGGCTCTGCCAAGTACCAGCTTGAAGCTCTGGAATCCATTGACCGCCGAGCCAAAAGACTTATTGGTGATGATAAGCTGGTTGCGACTAAACTGTTGAGACTCAGTCATCGGCGTAAGGTAGCGAGCCTATCGGTTTTCTATCGTTTGCATATCGGAGAGTGTGCGCAGGAATTATACGAGTTAATTCCCCCAAGCCCATTTTACCATCTAACAACAAGACAAACAGTCAAACGTCATCCATTCATGGTTGACATACCTCCAGCTCGCTCGAAGCGTTACGCTTCTACGTTTATCATCCGTACTGCGAGGGAGTGGAACTCATTGCCCGCGTCTTTGTTTCCTGAGCGGTATAATCTGGCAGTCTTCAAGTCAAGAGTGAATAGGTATCTTCTAGGCAGGCATGCTACATCTTCGGCCACATCATCACTTTCCATCGGGTGAGATAGTGGTCAAATGCTAGCCTATCAAACATAAAAAAAAAAAAAAAAAAAACGATTTTGATTTTTGATTTTGATCTTGTGACAGTCCTACGACTCAAATAATACATCATTGTGTAATGTTATGAATACTGATGAACCTCAATTTTATTTTATCACTAGCTGCGCCCCGCGGTTTTACCCGCAGTCCCGGACTAAAATGTTCTTTCATAAGAACCCTCTCCTGACTAATAATGTACACTACAAAAAAATAATAAGCGAAATCGTTCAATCCGTTCACGCGTGATGCGATGACCAGGGGAAATAGAGATTAATTTTTATATATTATTATATATAAATTAGCAGTGTGACAACCCTCTGCAAATCTACTGAACTATAAATATCGAATCATTTTCTTTGTATTAAATATGGAACGCTGATTTTTCTCCATAAATTTCGTGGATGAGTCATCAGGAAGACTGAATATAGGTACTATTCAAACTACCACGACAAAAGTCTTATTGCGGATCTGTGAGTAAGACAGCGTTTATTTTTGATCCAAGCATATGATTACATTATTTATTAAAAATAGCCTTCACGAATGTCGCTATTTTATAGATTTCGAGCATTTTTTGCATCCATCGATCAGACAAGTGCATTAGTCGCTGAAAAAGCTTCGGGATTTTTGGCTGACAGCCAACACTAATTTTGACCGATGACAAATTTTAATAGAGCGTCCTTGTCAATAACACTCTACTCCACATCGAATACTCCATAAAATGTTGCAAATCAATGTCACTTAAGAACAGCTACCATACTGGGAGTCTTCAAATCAAGAGTAGGTATCTCCGAGGCAAGCATGTCACATCTTCGGCCGCATTGTCACTTTCCATCAGGTGAGATAGTGGTAAAAAAAATACGTACATAATAAATTGCAAACTGGATGACCCGGCGAAAGTCGTACCACGCGATCTATTAAAAGTAATTTAAAGTAGCAATACCCATACATAATTATGTATTTATGATACATAATTATACATTATATATGTATTTATGATACATAATTATACATATATATATGTATTTATGATACATAATTATACATATATAATTATGTATATATTATAATACCCATACATAATTATGTATTTATCATACGGAATAATATGATTTTTTATTCTTTGGTTGTTCCTTTGGGTTTTTCGTAATTTTCTTTTTCCTGAACTACAACTATGACGAGGCAAATAAAACAAATCAATGAGTCATTTTTGAGTTTTCGCGAGACTCACGCACAGTAATTGATGAGCAACATGTTTTTATATACTGGGCAATTTTACGAATTGCCCAGTATAATAAGACGTGCGCGGGCACTGGTTATCGCTAGACGCTGCGTACCCAGGTGGGCAGATCAAAAGACAATCTGTCCAGGTGGGGCTACATCGACCCAAGCCCAAACCAATGCGAATGTGGAGCGTCACCGCAAACTATGGCTCATTTATTATCATGCTCAGCAAGCCATAGTTCTTGCACGCTAGAAGACTTGTACGAAGCTAGGCCGAATGCTGTTTGAGTCGCCGAGTACTGGGCAAAAAAGGTGTAAGTGTTGCCATCGACACGCTAAGAAGAAGATCGCTAGACGCGTCGTCGTCGGTCTATTGTTCGTATCTCGGACCGGTATGAGCGGCCCGTGAGAACTTACGCGCTTTGTTTACGATGTTGTAAGCTGGGTACTTCCCAACGGATCATAGTATCAGATTTTCACATTAATCGATGCTATTTACTATCTAATAATAATGATGAATAGCAACGACAATGGCACCAATCCTACTAATATTATAAATCCGAAAGTTTTTGTGTAAGTGTGTAAGTATGTTTGTTCCCTCTTCACGCTTTAACGGCTGAACGGATGTGGATAAAATTTGGAATGCACATAGATTATACCTAGGATTTACACATAGGCTACTTTTTAACTTGATAATAGCGGGCGAAGCCGCGGGGCACGGCTAGTATAACCATAAAACCAATATTTATTAAACTTTTTAAATAATTTCATATACTTAGTTTTATTGATCGTAACTTAATTTAACCATTCACAAGCAAAAAAAACATGTGGTATATATGTTTTTTTTTGCGATATCACATTTATTTTTTGCTATATTTCGTCGTTACTTATAAATTGTTCCTTAGTATGAAATAGCTGATTCTGAAAATTTTCTCATTTACCGACCGAAAAAGGAGGAGGTACTTAAGTCGTGTATTTTTTTTTATGTGTGTTACCTCTTAACGTCTTTCCACGTGAACCGATTTAATTTTTTTTTTATTTTGAAAGATGTTGCTTTCTAAATATAAATTTGATCAAGATCTGATCAGTAGTTTATGATATATCGTCAATAATGCGTATTCTGTGGACTACATTGACAATGTTTAATGTTTTTGACCGACTTCAAAAGTTACCTCATAACTTCTTTCGTTGGGAACCGATTTTGATTAATATTTTTTTATTTGAAAGCTGGTGCTTTTCATGTGGTCCCGTTGTAATTTGATCAAGATCTGATCTCTAGTTTTTGAGTCATCGTCAATAATGCGTGTGCAATACACTAAATCTGATCAAGGTTTTTTTTAATGACATTTAGGTAAGCACTTGGCCGCTATCTCACCTGATGGAAAGTGACGATGCGGCCGAAGATGAAGCATGCTTACCTAGAAGATGCCTATTCACTCTAGACTTGAAGACTCCCAGATTATACTGTTCGAAGAACAAGGATGCGGGCAGTGAGTTCCACACCTTCACCGTACGGATAACAAATGTTGAAGCAAAACGCTTTGACCGGATATGAGGTATGTCAACCATATATGGATGACGTTGGTTTGATTGTCTTGTGGTCCGATTATAGAAAGGGCAAGGGGGAATCAACTGGTGTAATTCGAGTGTACACTCTCTGAAATGCAAGCGATAGAACACCGACAAGATCCGAAGATAAATCGGCGATGTCAGTTTTTTTAAGCTTTGCTTGCGTTTAATATGTAACTTATCGATATCGCAAACAAAGACTGTCATATCGATATTATGACATTCATCACATCCTTCACTAAATGATTTCAATCCTATCCCCCCGAAAAATTCCGTGCGAAAGGGACAGGTGTACTTCGAGCTTCAATAGAGCTTGAATAACGGGGTTTTGTATTCCTCAATTTCCTCCGCCAAATTTGGACTGATTTAATATTTTTTCAGTTCCGTAATAATAAAGTCAGTAATAATAAAGGATAGCTTTATGCCGGTACGTTTTGCGTTTTTAGGAGCAATCAGCTAAATAAACACAGTAGGCTCCGTTTTGAGGGCGTTAAAATGCGGTTATTCAGAGAGTGGTTACTCTTACATACAAAACTTGATCACAAAAATCAAAACGTACAAGCATACCTGAGATATAATTGTACAACATTTAAAAAAAATATGTTACAACATTATAAAAAAAATATTTGTCTGCAACACAAACTCAGGGAAGAAATCGAGGAAAATGAATGTCCAAATTTCAAAAAATCTCTTTAAACCCAGAAATTTCACTGGAAACATTAAAAAAAACATGAATTCATAGTTTCAGTTGAGTTCCGAGCTAACTGTTATAATAAAATTTATTCAATTTATTCGTGATCGTGGCGAGACATTCTGGATAGCTGTCAGTATCCTGTTTACGCTTCGCATGTCCGATGACGCACGCCGCCGGGAGGGAAGCTTTCACCTCTACCTGTATTTGAGTTTACTGTTTTAAACTATAGATATCAAAATTATCATCAACTTTTTCTTCCTTACGTGCCTCTCTAGGTGGTTGGCCGTCAGCTTAGCGAATGTCTTTCTATCTTATGCCAAGTGAGATACAGTTGTTCGACGCTGGCAATGCTGGTTATAAAAATTATGATACCTACTACAAGCTACATTTTAATGAAGCTGAAGTTTATGAGTACATGTGATGGTGCAAGTATGTTTCTTTTTTAATTCTAGTTAGGCAAAAGATACCTATGGCTTGCAGAAGATTCACTTATAATAATAATAATAATTTTTTTTACAATTTTCTTTATTTTGTAATATTGTATTTTTTATTACTTTTATAAAAAGATTGTAAAAAAAACCTTAGCTTAAGAAAAATAATAAATAAAGAGAATAATAATAATAATAACTTTATTCAGAAATTTTCATCCTATACACATAATAATCACATGAAATCCATTTTTATACATTCAACATTGCAATAACAACGGGCCCAAACTAGGCAAAGCCTGTATCTTGGGAACCCTAGCAGACAATCTGTTGTCAAGACATCGACTTAGCGCTTATAGTGTGAATTAAAATAAGTATATATCAGACATTTACATATTCAAAAGGTTAAGCTACGTTAAAATTAGCAATAGATAAGAAATAGAAATAATTATGAATTTTGACTGCACATTATATTAATTAATAAAAAATTTTAATTGATACCTAACACATATTTTACGATATTACATTATATTATATTACATTATTTTATTATATTGTATGATATTAATAGCTCATTAATTCAATTACTATAAATATTTTTACTTTCATGGTGCGTGAGTGTGTGTGTGTATGTGTGTGTGTATGTATGTGTGTGTGTGTGTATGTGTGTGTGTGTATGTATGTGTGTGTGTATGTAGTGTATGGGTGTAAGGATGAGGGGATGATATAATGCATAGAAGTCGTTTCTGCGTTAAACTAACTAAACCGATCTCACAAGTCTCTCTATTTCATCATAAGACAGGGCCAATAACCACCTCGTTACTTTGCTCTTTGCTTCAGTGAGATGAATGTTTTTATGTCCACTTTTAACGCGGAGGACTGACGCTTCCTGATACAGCTTATCGGTGGGGTATCGGCGAGCTTTACCTAACAGTACCTTAAGAACTGAACGTTGTGCTCGTTCTAGCTCCAACATATGCGTTTTCGCCGCTTCTCCCCAAACGCGTATGCAATACTGGACCAGGGATTGACATAATGAGGTATACGCCATTTTTTTCACTTCCATTTCAGCAATAGTTCTGAGCGTTTTCATTATATATATCTGCTTGCGGACTTTCTTAGAAACATAAATAATATGATTTCGAAAAGACAGATTTTCATCTGCAATAATGCCTAAGTATTTCGTTTGTTGCACATTTTCTATAGAGGTACACGAGCAATCATATTTGTCAATTCTAGAAACGTGGGTATTGAGACAGTCAATACTGTGCAGATGAAGAGTCGAGTGGTCTGGGCCGGTGGCTCGTGTTATGTGAAAAGTTACGTATTTTGTCTTGTTGATATTTAGTGTGAGCAGATTAGCATCAAGCCACCGGGCCAGGTCCCCCATTCCCTTTTCTGCAGCCATCATAGTCGAATTCCAGTCCTTACCATGAAAGATGGCAACAGTGTCATCAGCTTAGCAAATCAAGTGAGCCTTCGGTAAATTTATGCGTAATATGTCGTCCATGTAGATGGTGAACAGCGTTGGAGCCAAAATGCTTCCTTGCGGAACACCAAAATAAATGCCCATTTCGTTACTTAGGATATTTCCGACCCTCACGCATTGTCGTCTGTTTGTAAGGTAACTTTTAAACCAGTTGAGGGCACTCCCTCTTATGCCAAAACACTCGAGTTTTCAAAGTAAGATTGAGATTGAAACCGTATCAAATGCCTTGGCAAGGTCAAGAAAGACTCCTACGCATCTACGACCACCGTCCAAATGTGATGACACCGTTTCAGTTAGCATTTGAACTGCATTTTCCGTGGACTTACCTCGCCTGAAACCAAACTGTCGATCAGAACGAAGGATATATATTTCTGAAGAAAATCTACAAGTCTCTTATTGACCAGCTTTTCGAGGATCTTTGAAAAAACGCTGAGTAAAAAAATGGGTCTATAGTTATCTAGACAAGATTTTTCTCCACCATTGTGTACTGGAATGATGACGGCAGTCCTCCATTCATCAGGAAATATACCCGAAACCATACTTAAATTACATATATGCGTAATAGGCCCAACTAAAGCTTTTTTCGCGTATTTTAGAAGCAATGGTGTAATAGTGTCAAGCCCCGGGGCACTGTCTGGTTTGAGCTCTTTTATAATGCTACTGATTTCCTTGGAGTCTGTAGGATTGAGAAATAAGGAATTGTAACAACGACTGTCTAGATTTATTTGACTACATAGTGATTCCTCCGTAATTCAGAGTATACGCATTGTATTTGCGGCTAAGTTTGCTCCTGCAGTTACGAAATGTTTATTGCAGTTATTTATAGAACTTTCAGGAGTATCAGAAACAGTCAGAAGTTCCCGACAGTCCCTGTTTATCTGAGGAATATTACAAACACTCTTTATAGTTTGCCATAGCTTTTTCGGATTTGCATGGTTTTCTGCTATTTGTTTATTATCATTCTCTGATTTTAGTTTGTGTAAAAGATTATTACAATAATTTTTATATCGGTTATAAATATATTTTTTTAGTTTTGTTATTTGGCGAATTCCTAACTTCAAGATGCAAGTGATCGCGATGTCTCATGCACTTTAGCAATCCAGGGGTAATCCAAGGCTTTATGATATATTTAGATCGGCTTATTTTCTTTATTTGGGAGTGCTGATTCATACCATCTTTAAAAATGTTGGCAAGTGTACGAACAGCGTCATTTACATTGTCTGTTCTCAAGACTTCCTCCCAGTTAGAATTTTGAAGGAATTTCGAAACACTGTTATAGTCTATTATTATAACGTCTCTTGTTTTATTCTTAGGAGCATTAGTATTTATGGTCAATCCAACAACAATTAGTTCGTGATCCGTAATAGAGCATTTGCAGACTATGCCAGTGGCTTTTCCTTTAGAATTGATGAAGGCATGATCTATGCACGCCTTATCCCTAGTAGGTTCAGTGACGGCAGGGAGCAGAGCATGTTCTGCCAAAAGGCATTGATATGAAGCATTGTCGTAATTAGGGGGATCTTTTAGCAAATTAATGTTTATATCCCCAGTGACTAGCACGGAGCGATTATCTGATTTTATACTACTCAATACATTTTCCGAGGATATGAGAATATTGTTTAAGTTCTTAACTGCTGGTGATCTGTAAACACCTATTATTGTTAAGGTAGCAGCTATATTTATAATGAGACAGTTTGCATCATTAAAAGAAGGTTCAAATGCGCTTACTGGCCAGCAGTCTTTAACATAAATTGTGACTCCCCCACTTTTATTGATAAAATTTTTGGTATGAAAGGCGTTGTAAACAGGTATAGGAGTTATTTGGGACAATTCATTTATCCAATATTCACTAAACACCAAGGCATCAAACTTGAAGTCAAAACGATGCAAAACGGTAAGTAATGGTAACAGATTTCGTTGCAAACTTCTAATATTGAAAGAAAGGAACTTAAAGTTGCATGGAATTATTATATTTTTACACAGTTCAGGCTTATCGATGACGTGGCACTTTATTGCAAGGGTTTCATCTATATCTTTGTAAAGGTCCAAATTACCCATTGTCGATATTTAATTTAAAGAAAAAGTTTGAGTGTCTTTTTGTAACGCGTACCGCACTATCAAAATATCCTAATTTAATAAGGAAGCTTTGATGAAGTATTATTTCTAAAATAAATAAGATTTGCAGGTCCTTAGAACAATTCAAAAAATATAGTTATGTGAAAATATAGTATGTTTTGTTTGTTGTATGTAAGTGTAGATTGAGAGTAGGTGTTTGTGTAGGGTGTGATAAAATGAGCGCAACATTTCTTAAAACGATATGAATAACAGCAGGTTCGTATTAATTTTACAGACATTACAAATAGATTATTTTTGTTTACAGGTCTATCGAAATCTATGCTCATGTTTGCTACTTTGTTAGAGCTGTTTACCGGTTGTTGCAACATTGAGAAAGGCACAGTCAGGTTTCGCTGGCAGTACACGGTCCAGATCTTCGAGAGACTTAATTGGAATTGCTGGTTTTCCTTCGTCCATGTACGGACATGTACTCTTGAGTGGCTAATCCAGCAAAAACGGAAGCCGTTCTTCTTTGCGCGAACCCTTGCGTCGGGAAATAACAATCTATTTGCTTTTGTTAGGAGTTCGTTTATATACACATTTCGTGGGGGGCCTAGTATATCCAGGTCAGCTGATTTTATTACCATAGAACGTCTAATGTTTGCCGCCTTTATGATTTCATCTCTTTTTGTCTTCCGAATTAATCTGACAATAATTGGGCGAGGTAAATTTATTTCCTTTTCTTGATTTCTTGGGATTTTAGGCCCAGCTCGAGTGACCCAATCTATTTCACATTCAGGCAAGTTTACCCCGACTTTAGTGGCAACCACTTTGACCACATGCTCGAGATTCTCATTCGAGGTCTCGTTTATGCCTATAATCTCGATTTCGTTTTTCAGGGCTGCTTGTGTTTGTTGTGTGTTCTTGCAGTTGGTGGATCGTGTCGTACAGCGGCGACGTGGATGAGTCTTTCTTTTCAAGCACATTGATTCTCGCTTCAAAGTTATCTAATCTACCATTACATTGTGCAATAAAATGGGTGAGCATTTTCATGCATGTTTTGATTTCTACCATTTCTAGTCGTATTAGTTGTAGCTGAGCTGCGACGGGATCTATCTCTATTTCTTCATTTAAATCTTGTACTGGGGAACACAGTGCCATTCGTTTTTGCGCGTGAGACATATTATTTGCGCTTAAGACATCGGTTCGTTTGGAAGAATGCACTGGAGTGTTAGTATTACAGTTTCTCGGTTCTTTAGCCCTGCATATAGGGCACTGCCAGTGACTTGAAGACTCTTATATTGTACTGATCAGGAAACACATACTCAGGCAAGGAGTTCCATTCCTTTGCGGTTCGCACAATGAAGGTGGATACAAAACGCTTAGTCCGCATTTGTGAAATGTCTACCATATATCGGTGTCGCTTATCAGTTTGTCTGCTTGTCCGATGATAGAATGGGGATGCGGGAACTAGATCGTGTAGTTCCTTGGCACACTCTCTGAAATGAATCCGATAAAAACCGAGAAGCTGATGTCTCAAAGTCTGAAGTCTTGAATCAGTCAGCTGCTTGCTGCCAATGAGTCTCTTGGCTCTTCGCTCGATGGTGTCGAGAGCCTAAAGCTGATGAGATGAACAGTATTCCATACATGAACGGACTTGTCCTTGGTGCAAGTTGAGCAACTGTCCCGGTGCTTAGTACCATCTCACCTCTGCTAGGATTCCTTTTTTTGCAGCTATTTGGGCCTTTGATTCGATGTATGTTCCAAAATTGAGCTTTGAAGTCATACCGAGTATTTCTAGATGGTCAGTTACTGGTAGGGATATATTTTGGAAAGTTGTAGTCTGTTCAAATTGACTTCATTTAGCGGCGAATAAACACGCCTGTGTCCTGGTGACATTAAACTTGGCCAGGTTAGCATCGCCTCAATCGGAGACTGCCATTAAGGAGAAGTTTAGATGCTCAACCATTGCCTCCCTTTAAAACTGAATTTGTGCTCCATTAGCTTGTGCGTTGGAAACGTAACTCTCAACAACTGTGCTGTTATCTGCATACCCAAATATACCTGGTTTCAGCAGATCGTCAATATTCAGCAGGAACAGCGTTGCAGAGAGAACCGACCCTTGAGAAATCCTGGCATTGATAGCCAGTTAATCTGACGCGCAGTGTTTAGCAACGTCAGAAAACAGTTAAAATAAAATAGTAAACATGAGTGCATATTTGTTAATTAAGGATCCCTGAACCCCACACTAGGACGACCATGTGACATGTGTCATGTGATTCAGATTCTCTTCCATAGATTTAGTAAAAATATTACCCAGCATTCTACTAATATTATAAATGAAAAGTGTGTGTGAGTGTCGTTCATTAATCAGTAGGAAATACCGCCGGCAGGTGAGGTTGACTTTGAGCAAAAGGTAGTGTTCACCTCCAATACATCCCAGATATTACTATTTTTATATGAAGATAGTTTACAAAGTAGGTTAGCTGGGTCAAATTGGAATCAAACTAACTACTTACATGCGTTGTCGAGAGCAAAGATGCAATTTTTTTGCGTCTTACGGGGCAGAGTCAATTAAATTTTATGTTAAGCGTACGCGCCTAAATGAACACTTTAATAAATAATAATAATAACAACCACATCATCGCTTACCATCAGCTGTGATAGTAGAACTATCGTCTGCCTATAATTACTAAAATAAAAGATGTTTTCAAAAATCTACATTAACAGCATTTTTCCATCATTTGATTTCCTGACCATCATTAATTTTCTTATCTTCATTTTTTTCAGTTGCTTTTATTTGTTCTTATCCATTTTAACCTATTCGTTTGTTTATACATAACCAAACTATGTAAAAAAAAAGTTAATATTAATTTGGGTAAAATACATTTTATCGCCGCGCCAAAAGTAACACGGTTAGAAAAATTACTCGCTCTACAGCTCGTAGTGAGATCGGCAGTAACACGGTTAAAATAAACGTGAACCAATATAAAAGGAATAATCCGCTGTAAGCCCGGCGTACATAGTGTGGGCGTATTCTCTTAACAGAAAATATCCGGATGACCGAGCTTAGCTCGGTTTTTTGTTTTTGGTAGAATGTTTTTTTTTTTATGCCTGATAGGCAAGCATTTGACCGCAATCTCACCTGATGGAAAGGGATGATGCGGCCGAAGATGTAGCACGCTTGCCTAGAAGGTACCTATTCACTCTCGACTTGAAGACTCCCAGATTGTACCGTTCGGGGAACAAAGACGAAGGCAATGAGTTCCACTCCTTCGCAGTATTGATGATAAACGTAGAAGCGAAACGCTTCGAGCGAACTGGAGGTATGTCAACCATATATGGATGACGTTTGACAGTTTGTCTTGTTGTTAGATGGTAAAATGGACTAGTTGGAATTAACTCGTATAATTCCTGCGCACACTCTCCAAAATGTATACGATAGAATACCGATAGGCTCGCGACCTAACGTCGGTGACCGAGACTCAGCAATTTGTTTGAATTTGTAGCAACTTCTGTTATTTTGGCTCAACTTCCGTTCTAAAAGTAGCGGCAAAAATGATTAAAATCTGTTTGGTCTAGTTTAGTCCAAAAAACTCCTTCCGGGCATTTAGTAGTATTGCTGTATATAAATAAAGTGCTACAAGGCTTTATTTGAATGTGACGTGCAAATTGAATCTATATACTCTCTGTACAAGTCACGTTCGTATATATCCTTTTAAAATTATACTTCGGTAGCAACTCATATTTTTTTAACTGGAACACTGAACGAAATGTGTTCTTATTTCAATCTCAGATGTCAAACTGTCAATTTGAAAACTACGTCAAACAAACGTGAGTTTGATATAAAAATTCTAATATTATTTATTTATCCAAAGAACTCATTTTGAAATATACGTGAAGTGGTGAGATAGAGACTTTATTCTTTCTTAATTTCATGAAAGTTAACTACGAGGCCTGCAAATATGGTACCAGATCACAAAACACGAAGTGATAAACATGCTCAACGAGAACTTCTCCATCATTCCATTGGATGTGAGACGCATCTACTTCTATTAAAATGCTTCGCCAAAAGTCATTGATTAAACATGAAAAATCACCACCCACCAATGCACTGAAGGATGTGTTTGGCCTTACTCAAGATTTCAACACAATAAAACCTAAGGCTCAGAATACAGAAAGAACCAGAAGCCGCGACCGCGCCTTATACTGAAGCGTCAAAAACTACGCTTGTTGAAAGTAGTTTTACGCTGACGCGATTAGTTAATCTGTCACCGTCACTCGCGCTGACGTGTTTTACCGCTGCAAATTAAATTAAATTATGCCTTCCTGTGCCGTCCCTACGTGTAAAAATTCATCAAGACTAAAAAAAAAAATTGATGGGATCACATTTCATACGTAAGTAGCGCATATAGATGTTGTGTTATTTTATAATTTAATAAATTGTTCGATCATTAATTGTCGTAAATAGTGACACCTCCATTTTGTTGGTGTGCCAAATATCGAGTTGCAATTTTCCCTAGAATGAAAACTTTTATTTGTTGTAGTTTTATATTATATAATTAACTTTAAAAAATCTACTTATATAGTTATACATTGTTACTGGTACACTAAGTCAGCGTGCTTTTAGGGGCATGTCTGTCTGTACATAAAAAAAACAACTTTTGTTCTGCTTCTTTTGAAAATTCGCAAAGAGGAAAAATCTACTGTTCCATACATTTTGTCGGATATCAGTGAACTTTTTGTATGGGGCCGATTTTTTTACTACGACAATAACATTTGTTTTTGTGAAATTTTAGCTTTCCTGCTGATGAAGAAAAGAAAACAGTTGTCTTTGGACAGAAATTACTTACGCAGTAAAAAGGAAATTAAATGTTTTCATCGAAACCGTATTTTATTTTAACATCATTGAGCTTAAAGGAAGACTCACGCTAGACTGTGTCGGGTCCGAGCTGAGCGTCAGCTGTAGCACGGGCAACTAAAATTATGTGTATATATTTTGTATGGACACACTCACACTATACCGAGCGGCAAACGAGTGACGGCCGAGCAACGGACAACTCACGGAAACAACTCGGTCTCGCCTCGGCTCGGCACACTCCATTTCCTTGTAGTTGAAGATTCAAATTCTTTATCGTCCAGAGCGATCGCAATAGCCGCTAACTCCAGATCGTCAAAAGTCAACATGATTGTGGTCTAGTTACAACACTATTTTTGCTCTGACGAGTAGACTACATCACGGCGCAACGGTAATTGCTCGGTCGAAGCCTCTCTTACAGGCACGGAACCGGCTCAGTGACCGTGCTACGGCCGAATCTCGACTCGGACCCGACACGGCCTTGGGTGAATCATCCTTAATAGGTAAATAACAATAACTAATATAGTTTTACATTTAATATGAGCAGTACACAGGTAGTCTATTTGGGGTGCCCTAAGCCGAAAGGGGTGCCATTATACTGTTTCAGCTTAGTACACCCTAAACATATTATAACCTTGTATATATATAAAAAGTAGTGGATAGTTATTATATTTTTATTTACTTATGCTTGTTTTTGTGTCAATCCTATCGTATATTGATTTCATTAAAAGTGTGTGTGAATAGTATCTGCCCTAAAACATTTACCCCAAAAACGGGTAAGTGTGTAAGCTAGATACATTACGCGGGTGGAGGTGAGACGGGCGCGGGACGCGGGTTTTGTTTTTTGGACACAGCGCGCGGCTTGCAATCAAAGCTTAAAGCGGCTTCTGGTTCTTTCTGTATTCTGAGACCTAAGGAATCCTAACTGGAGCGCAATGAGTTAACGACTATATTAAGCCGTATTACTGGACTGGATAACGATAATTTGGTGTTGTTTGTATTGTTTTAAATAGTACTTGTATACTAAAAAAATTAAAGTACATACATAACACTAATAAATATTAAGTTGTATTATTGAATCTATACCTACTTTATTTTATAGCAGACGAGACGGGGAATTAAGTACGTGTGCTCATTCATGGGGCAATATGGGGGTAGATGTAGTAAGCTTTTTAGTGGCTGATATAAATACGAAATAGTAGTAGTATAATTGAACTGTTAGTACTTTATTCCTTATTAGGCGTGAATACTAGTGAAGAATTACAAGGATTTAAAAGCTTGTGGTGGAAAATGAGAATTACGTTTATAGTCACGTTCATATAAACCCTTGTATAAAGAACATTCGAAATTTTAAAATTCCCGCATTCTTTTTTTATTTTAATGGTAAAAACATAGATGGCGTAATGTTGTAAAAACGTATAAAAAAAACGTTAAAAGTGGTTCACTGCCATTTCTATTAAGTTGGCATTCTTTTCGGGTAGAATATATTCTTTTCTATAATTTGTAGCCTCAGAAAGCTACATCTAGTGTCGAGTAGAAACAGTTATTTACATTGGTCATGGCGTAATAGATGGCGCTGATAGTTTCTTAAACCCGGTTCTTCAAATGCAGTTTGGGAACCGGCAGCATTTCTCGGACCTGATAAATAAATCGATTCCTTGGGCCGAAAAACCCCTATTCTGTAACTTACATGAAAATCGAACTACACTCCCGCTGAAACAAGATATTTTCAGCGGGAGTGAAGTTGTAGCCGTCCAGTGTATATTTATCTAATCTAATAACTTTAAACGAGCAATTGTTGTATATATATATATATGTAATCTGGATCTCGCAAACGGCTCCAACGATTTTCATTAAATTTAGCAAGCAGGGAGTTTCGCGGGCGATAAATCGATCTAGCTAGGTTTCATTCTTAGAAAACTTAAAATACTATTTAAAAAAAACCGAGCAAAGCTCGGTCATCCGGGTACTGTATTAAACACGCAATATTAACGATAGCAGTGGTTGACGTGGAAAGAAGTTATGAGTTAACAACACACATAAAAAAACAGTCGAATTGAGTACCTCCTACTTGTTTGTGAAGTCGGTGAAAATAGAAACTATCTTACTATTAAAGTTTTCGTGAGAATTAGACATTATAATATTATTAAAATACTTCTCTTCGCAGCGATCTCGCGGCGTAAACTCATCCTGAAGAAGAGCATCGTACATGCTCGAAACCTAGGTCGACAATATCGATCAAATGACGTGAGTGATAGCCGTATTTTAATAATATTATAGAAAATATTAACGATTCAACGTACTACTCCAAAGCATTTTTTAAGACAGTTAGTTAATCAATTGGCCGCTATCTCACCTGATAGAAAGTGACGATAACAAATATAAACGTATTATATAATTACGCTCTCACACTCACAATCCCACACTAAGTACCATGACTTGTGTTGTGGGTGCCGGAAACATTCACATCACACACACAATCACAACCAGAACCAGAAATACAAATTTTCCTTGGAGAGAAAACTTGTGTTCCCGTCGGGAATCGAACCCGATACCCCTGCTTAGAAGGCGAATGCTCACCCAACTTAGCCAACGGGCAGTTCAATATAATTAACGTTGACTAACTATTAGCCAGCCATATAAAATCTGTAGGTACCCATAAGTAAAGCCTCTAAACAGCATAACTTATTCTTAATTAGTGGTCATTTTATAACGGCTTATGTTTAAACACCGCCAAAAAAAGTACCTATTTTACTACCAAAAAAAATCTAAACGGTTACCAAAATGGATAAATGGTCACCAAATTACTTTTCCTAAAATATTATGAAATAAATGCATTTTTTCGCATTATAATTATTATTGTATTAGTTATATTTAAAAACATAACCTTAACCTACTGTTATCCGATTCGGTTCTGTCACAGGAAATTTTATTTTAGGAAACGTAATTTGGTGATCATCTATCCATTTTGGTAACCGTTTAGAATTTTTGGTGGCCGTCTAAATTATACCCTTTTATAACGCCTCTTTACAGCAATTAGTTAAACTCTAATATTTATTTAAATAATGTTGCGACAAGACATTTTAGTTAACTAAATATTTATGTATGTCGGTCGAATTGTATGTCCGTCGCCCCTCACTATCCCGCTACTGAAATCTAACGGTGCACTCGCACACACCGCTTAGGAGAAAGCGAATATTTTCGCTACCTTTAGCCAGAGTTTTTAAGTCACGAGGTATCTTCTAGGCAAGCATGCTCCATCGTCGATCGCATCATCACTTACCATCAGGTGTGATAGTGGTCAAATTTTTGCCTAATCAAAATTAAAAAAAAATATATTTTTCAAATGTAAGTTAGTGTTTCATTTTGATCAATAAAGAATATTTTATTCTATTACCTAAATATCACAGTATTACCTACTATATCGATGGCAGCTATTGTAATACAATACAATACAATAATTCTTTATTGACACCAAAAGATAAATACAGCTTACAGAGAAACTTATAAATATAGGTACAATGGGCGGTCTTATCGCTAAGTGCGATCTCTTCCAGACAATCTTTGGATGGAAATATAAACGAAAAGTGAAAGTAGGGATGGTGGCGAGATAAGAAATGTAATGTACAATTAATCCGTGCAGAACTAACGAACACAAAGTACCTATTCAAGATATTCCTAGATTTTACGAATCTTCAGAGATATTCCTAGATATTATACTTCAGACATTGGCAATTGAAGTGATAGAAACAATACCAACGCAAGTAAAAGCCTTTACCTGCAGAGTCGACATAGCAATCGCTATAAGAGCGATTCAGATCCAGAACAATAAATCTCAATATTAACAAATTCTCCGCAGTCTGTGCCATTAAGAAAGCAACCACTACACCGTAGTAATGCGACGAAATTCTTTGTCTTTATCATCGCAACTACTTATTACACTAGGTACCAACTAAGTGCGTGATTGTAGGTATATGAAATATAGATGTTCATACAATTGGGCCCTATGATAATATAGGGGTAGCTTATCGAATTCAATTGTCGAATGCTATATGATTTCTACGAACGACATTTACGGGGAATTTTGACAGTTTGATTAGTAAATTGTTTCCTTTGATATCGTCTCTAATAAGTACCTACTAATATAAAAAAATAATCGAAATTGTTTTTTTAAAGACAAAAGCTACAAAGGCTTGCTATCAGGCATGATTAATATTGTAATTTCCTCTGGCTAAATCGGATGGGCGTTCGCCTTTTAAGCAACGGATATCGGATTCGATTCCTGGTGGAAACACAAGTTTTCTCCCAAAGGGAAATTTGATTCTTGTTCTGGATGTGATTGTATGTGCGATGTTAATGTTTGCGGGACCCACGACACATGTCATCAAACTTAGTGTGGGCTGTGAGTGTAAAAGGTCTGTTTTATTTTATAACTTGTTGACATGTTAATAAATAAGAAATATTCTGTGAAATTTTCAGTCGGCTGTTATGGTTCTTAGGAACAGTTTTTATTAGAATATCGGGCGGTAGGTTAATATTGTTCGAGTCCTTATATTAGCACCCTTTAGGTAAGGAATAAAACAAACAAGAAGTAAAATACTCACTCGGCGGTTTGTTCCTGCCCAAAATTCTTGAGAGTGTCGAGCATCACGATAGCGTGTTTCCGGTCTTCAATTAGAGCGTCTCGCTTGGCACTGTTCAGGTTCAACATCAGCATCAGACGCTCTGATTGATATTTTTGTTCTTGGAGCCTACAACATGTTTTTGCATGTGAAAAAAAAGCACAAGCAAGGCACAAGGCAGGGTAAGCGTTATGCCCGCCACATAAGTACATCCGTGCACTTTTTCAAACTCCCACGTGGGGCTGCAATGCGCTCCTCTGTGCAACATACTATTATCATCATCATCTCAGCCACAAGGAGTCCAATGCTTGATATAGGCCTCCCCCAAAGATCTCCAAAAAACTGTTGCTAGCGGCCTGCATCAAGCGTCGTCCTGCGACTTTCGTAATGTCGTCCGTCCACTTTGTGGGCGGTCTTCCAACTCTGCGCTTGCCAGAAACTTATTATGTGGCCCATATTAATAACTAGCCGTGCCCCGCCAACTTATATAAAAACTAGCGGCTTCCCCCGCTATTGTCCAGTCAAAAAGTAGCCTATATGTTAAGTATAAGCTATGTACATTCCAAATCCGTTCAACCGTTATAGCGTGAAGATGGAACAAACATACTTACATACTTACACACAAACTTTCGGACATATAATATTATTAGGATAAAATACAATGTTCGTTTAACCTTCTCTAGTTCAAATATGTTTAGTCTTATTCTAACAGATGTTAAATGTCAAGCGGCAAGATAATTTCACTATAGATGGTTTATCTAACGTGTTATCTTTTTATTAATGTTGTCACTTACAACTCGATCTTTCAACCAGTAACAGTGCTGCTGACGCAGTCCTGCTGTTCGTCTGTTTAGCAGGGTAACCCAGAGTAAAAAGGGTTGTACCACCCAGACGAACTCGCTACTGCCTAGCACTTCCCTTCTTTCCCAGGGGTGAAGGAAAGGAATGTGTGTGACATCCCCGTGAGCAGTCCCTCGCCGAGGTGGGGCCAGATAGGGTCGCGCCAGTTGTCACTATCTTGTCTCGAGACGGTAGTCCCGGATACATATCGGGCCACTGCGCCCTCAGACGTTTTACAGACTACCACCGCGTTTAACGCAATTTAAAAGATTTATAATTAAAGTTTATATCTACGTATAATATCACTTACACCCTGTACAGGAACAACTAATACAATAATTAAACGCAAGCAAAGCTTAAAAAAAACCGACTTCACCGCTTTATCTTCAAAATCTTGATCAGATTTAATGTATTAAACCCGCATAATTGACGATTACTCATAAACTACTGATCAGATCTTGATCAAATTTTCAATAGACCCACATGTAAAGCACCAGCTTTCAAATAAAAAATAATCATCAAAATCGGCTCACAACGAAAGAAATTATGAGGTAACTTTTGAAGTCGGGTAAACGAGAACATCGTAAAAGTAGACCATAAAATAGGCATTTTTGTCGATATTTCAGGAACTAGTGATCAGATCTTGATAAAATTTAAATGGGACCAATTAGAAAGCAACATCGTTAAGACTAATAAAAAAAAATCCGAAATCGGCTCACGTGGAGAGAAGTTATGAGGTATAACAAATAAAAAAAGAGTACCTCCTCCTTTTTTTGGGAAGTCGGTAAAAAATAAAAGGGTGTTAGGTTATTATAAAGAAACTACAAGACCTGACAGATGCTGTCATGATCAAAAAAATAATTAAAAAATTAAATATTATTAAAAATGTGAACCTGTACCATTTTTGAATCCACCTGAACATACAAAAATTTCATCAAAATCTGTCGAGCCAATTAGGAGGACCGTTCAGTCACATGTCACCAAAAATATATATGTTACAAGCTGCAATTATGCTAGCAATTATATATGTTTATAGTGCGTCCAGAAATTAATTTTGTGTCTAATCTTTGCCAGGTACTGTTTGTATGGGAAAATAAAATAGTTCTTTTTACTTTTTTTCTTGCAATTTTTTGATACTTCCTTGGACTTCTACAAATATTTCAAAACCAAAATTAGGCAAATCGGTTATAGATAGATAAGATGATAAGTAAGGAGCATTTAACGTCAAAAGTTATTTTTCCATGCAAAATATAGGCTAAAAGCCTCAGTTCGCGGAGAACTACTAGTATTGTCAATTTTGACAAATGTATCCAAGTTAGCGCATAGCCTTCATTTCATACCTCCTGAAAATTTATAACGAGTTACCACTCCTGAAACTTTGTTTAGTTTATTTCGCGGCGATGGTATGCTCGGCCGTCCTCGTACAAATCAGAAGTTACAATACAAGGCCGCTACCGAATGTAGTTGAGAGTTTCAAAGTTGAAAATGTATGTGAGTGTTGTAGACAACACTCCGCTCGTGTCAACTTTGTATCATTAAATTTCTGTTGCTTTTTATACATCATATATAAAAATCCTTGACATTTCAAGCTATGACATTGCAAGATACATAATTGAACGCCAGCAAAGCTTAAAAAATCCGACTTCACCGCTTTATCTTCGGTACCTTGATCAGATTTAATGTATAGCACACGCATTATTGACGATAACTCAAAAACTAGTGATCAGATCTTTATCAAATTTTAATGGGACTAAATGAAAAGCACCAGCTTTCAAATAAAAAAAATTATCATCAAAATCGGTTCACAACGAAAGAACTTATGAGGTAACTTTTGAAGTCGGTCAAAAACGAGAACATCGTCAATTTAGTTTACAGAATACGTATTATTGACGATATTTCAAGAACTACTGATCATATCTTGATGGAAATGGGACTAATTGAAAAGCAACATAATATAAACTAAAAAAAAAATTCGAAACCGGTTGAGGTACGTGGGAAGAAGTTATGAGGTAACACACATAAAAAAATTAAATTAAAAAAAATACAGTCGACTTGAGTACCTCCTCCTTTTTTGATGTCTGTCCGCCTTTATTATAGCCGTGATGGCACCGTCGTCGTCTGAAACCCACCCACCCTCTAATTGGTAGCGAGTCGCGGTATCGAATCCTGCGACGACGACGTAACATCGTGACAAGATCCATGTTTTTTTTTTAAGCTGTATAGTCAAGCATTTGACCACTATCTCACCTGATAGAAAGTGATGATGCGGTCGAAGATGTGACATGCTTGCCTAGAAGATACCTATTCACTCTTGATTTGAAGACTCCCAGATTATACCCCTCAGGGAACAATGACGCAGGCAATGAGTTCCACTCCTTCGCTGTACGGATGATGAACGTAATGGTGGTACTGCATTTTATCGTACTCGCCTAGCTTTCGACGCTGTACCGAAATACTGTCGTAGTTCAATGGGAAAAATCCGGTAACAAAATCAAAAAAACAATAATATATGTTCTGGCAGCAGCTATCCTTGAGGGCCAGACATTCGTGGTCTAACGTACATCATCGCTTACTATAGGGTGAGATAGTGGTTAAACTAGCCTTTCTGAGAGATAAATAAAATGACGGTCTCTGAATCCTTACATTTTCCGCACTCATATTGTCATAGTGTGGCATAGGAACCTGGAGTTTTGCAGCGAAGTGAAAAAATGCGTTCTTGCGATTCTTCGTGATTTAATGTGTAATAATGGTGGATTATTAACCGTTAATACTCAGTAAACGCGCGTGAGTATTGGCATATTATACAAAGTGGGAAAACATGATTTTCGCTTTCTATTCAAAGCTACAATAAAAGTTCTAGTAAATTTTCTAGCACTTTGTTAGGACATGACTTAACTATGATTGAACCTTTTTCTTTAATAAAATATGTTTACACATGCAATATTTATATGTTGACACTGCCTTAATGCACAATGATTGCGGAGCCAAGAAAAAAAAAAGATGAACCTCGCATCTTAACAGCCATATGTAGTACACGCAACAGGGACAAACTCAAAGAACGTGCCTCGAATGCCCACAATAACTGCAATTTGTTGATTCTCTAAAAACAAGTCCTATTTAGTAACTACAAAATGTACAGATTTCTTGAGAATTTTATGTAAATGTATAAACGATTAAATCATGATTGGTGTAAATTACATTTCAAAGTATGATTTTCTCATGTGAATTTATAATCGGTGAATAAATCAAAGACAATTTCGCCTCTAGTAACACCGCGAGCGAGTTTCCTGCTCTGTAGTCCACACTTTTACCCATTAACTAGCTCATCTAGCACACGTTGCACAGCTGACGGATGTGTGTGAGAATTTGTAATATAAAATTTATTATTTGATTTCAGCTGGAATCATCCCTGCCTGCACAATGCTGCTGCTCAGCTGTTTGGCAAATTTGTGGCCCAAACAGACTCCCAGAGAAGTTCTACCACTTCGGTTGTTAACGGAGTTTTTGCATGCGATAGTATAAACACTGAAGACGAATTACTGTTAAACAAAAGTAAAGGAAAGAGAAACCTACCTCTTCAAAATCAAGTCGAAAGAGGAGACGAGCGACGCCCTCTGCAGCCGCTTACAGATGCTCATGACGTCGTCCAACTCCCAATGCACAGAGTGCTTGCTGGCGTTGTCTTCATCCTCATACAGATCGTCCAAGTTGACAGCTTCCTGATTGAGTTGGATAACTACATTAATGACCAGGGTCCAGGATGCATGGAGGCAAACTGCACAAGCGCTTTCTGACCACTAAGCGATGCAGGGCCGTAATTAGCAAAACAAAAAGAAGAACCAAAGAAAATTTCCCAATATTAGGGCGTTATTGAAGAGTGAGAAAGAATTCAGGGGGTCTATTCCGGGCTTCAATTATCTTTACATCGACGTCAAAATCGAACAATTTTCTTTTCTTTTGAACCATCGAATGGACTGAACTTTCAAAAGATCGACTGTCGTATCGACGTCGCATCAATTCAAACAATCGTAGTTTGACAACCAGAATATACCTACTGAATCGCATCTCCATCGAGCTTCCTTAAAATTATTTGAAAGACTTGCGGTATCGATATATATTTCGAGGAAAATGCAATTTTCTATAGTAATTTGCTAATATAATCGTGAAGATTGGAATTTCAAGTGTGGTGGTTAGTAACACTCTCAAAGGTCTACAATTCCATAACCAAATCATCAAGGTTATGTGCCTGCAAGGAGCCTAAAAATCAAAAATATTAAAACGCAAAGCTTTAAGAAAACTGACTTCAATGCTTATATTTTAATTTTGGCTGGATCGATTTCGATAAAATTTATTTATTTACCTCTGAAGTATAATCTACTAAACAAAAAAAATTATCAAAATCGATTCATAATTGGCGGAGATATCGCGTAACAAACATACAAAAAAAAATCATACCAACCTCCCTTTTTAAAGTCGTTTGAAAAACAAAATGGTTCTTCTTCTTTCAGCTGTGACTTTATAGAGGTTCAATATTTCGTTATTTGTTTTACGAGCTGCGCCCCGCAGTTTTACCCGCGTAAGTCACGGATCCGCGGGAATCCCGCGATAAAAAGTAGCCTATGTGTTAATCCAGTGTGTCAGCTATCTCCATACAAAATTGGTCCAACGTGAAGAAGTAACAAACACACAACAACACTCACAAACTTTCGCCTTTATAATATTAGTGTGATGAAGATCACAAACTTTCGCCTTTATAATATTAGTGTGATATTCTCTCATTTCAACCGTTTATCGCATCTTGTCTTAAGAGATACAAATTACAGATCAGCGACAATTTGGCGTCTACAAATCAAGGCAATTTGTCGCCATCGAGCATTTAACCATATATAGGTAGGCGCATAGGCACATACATAGATACACGAGGCGTTTAACCAACGAGGCATTTGATTGTAACTGCTCTGACCCGCCATAGATGATTTGTGCTTCACATTCGGTTGAGTTCACGTAAAGTAGACTGTCTCAGTGTATTGAAACAGCTTGTATTAGCAGGAATAGAATAGAAAGAATAGAATCAATCTTTATTCCGACAAAATGTAGGTACTTTACTACTTACTATAGTTCAAAATAAAATTAAAGCTTTTATTTAGTTACCCTGTCCCGTTATCTGTCAGTCACTAATCAAATTGGACTCAAATTGTATGTACTTGAGTATCTTTGGTGACAATACAATGATATGGTATCATGGAGCTGGTTTGATGATGGATACGGAAGATGGCCAGATGGCTATTAAATTCTGAACTAAACAATGAAGTATATAACTTTTTAGTCCTTTTTCGACCGACTTCACAAAAATGGAAGAAGTACTCAAGTCGACTGTATTTTTTTTTTATGTGTGTTAACTCATAACTTCGTTCCACGTGAACCGATTTATATTTCATTTTTTTGTTTGAATGTTGTTGCTTTCCAATCGGTCCCATTTAAATTTGATTAATATCTAATCAGTAGTTCTTGAAATATCTTCAATAATTAATGTTCAGTACATCTAATCTGTTCAAAGTTCCGAAGATAAAGCGGTGAAGTCGGTTTTTTTAGCTTTGCTTGCGTTTACAGCTAAAAAAAAATACAGTCGACTTGAGTAAATCCTCCTTTTTTGGGAAGTCGGTAACAAATAACTTCCATGCATACATTTTCACCCCATTTAATCCTCTTCGGGGTAGAATTTCCAAAAATCCATTCTTAGTACGACAAATGTACCCCCCAAATTTCAAATCTACGACCAGTAGTTTAGGCTGTGCGTTGTCTCTAAGTCAGTCGGTCAGTAAATCAGTATGTCAAGGCAAAGATTCATATAGGTATTATTAGATTTATTTCATTAAATAAAAAGCCGTTATAAAAATAGTTAATCACTAGCATCGTATAGTCGATATACAGATCAACAACGATCGGCTTATCTTTTAAAAATATCAGATATTAAGCCTTTTAAAAATAGTGTTCGTGATTTAAAAACATTTTCTTTGTTAGGTAAGCCAAGGATGCTTTTCAATTATGCTTGCATTTGCCTACGTACTAAAAATATACATTTAATTAAAAAAAACGAACGAACTTTCAAACTCACAGCCCCACACTAAGGTCGACGATTTGTGTCATGGGCGCCGGAAACATTAACAACGCGCACACAATCACAACCAGAACCAGAAACACGAATTTTATTTGGGGAGAGTTGTGTTTCCCTTCCGGGAATCGAACCCGATACCCCTGCATAGAAAGCGAACGTTCATCCAACTACATTTGTAATTATACAGGGTGTTTTCTTGCCAGTATAAGAAACTTTAAAGGAATAAGTCTTTTAATATGTTTATTGCTTAAAGCAAATGGATATACCCGGATTCGTAGAGTCCTCCTGATTTACGCGTCATTGCCGGCCGCCATGTTGGTCCTTATATCCGCTATAGACGGTTGTGTTAGACACTACAATCATGAGAAGGATTGCGCGTTCATGGTGTCATAATATTATGATTATCTAAGGGAATAGTTAGCATGAAAAGATTTACAAGATCTCTTTGAAATAATAAACGTCTACATTATTATAATACTACTAATTTTATAAATCCGAAAGTTTGTGTTTAGTATGTTGTTCCCTCTTCACGCTTTAACGGCTGAACGGATTTGGATGAAATTTGGAATGTACATAGATTAGACCTAGGATTAACACATGGCTACTTTTTAACTGGATAATAGCGGGAACCTCGGGGCACGGCTAGTGGTTTTATAAAAACAAGCTATTATCATCTTTCTAATCAAACTACATTGAATAATTAAACGCAAGCAAAGCTTAAAAAAACCGACTTCACCGCCTTTATCTTCGGAATCTTGATCAGATTTAATGTATTAAAACGCATTATTGACGATAACTCAAAAACTAGACATTAGATCGTGATCAAATTTCAATGGGACCACATGAAAAGTACCAGCTTTCAAATAAAAAAAGAATCATCAAAATCGGCTCACAACGAAAGAAGTTATGAGGTAATTATTGAATGCGGGTAAACGAGAACATCGTTAAAGTACGCATTATTCGTCACAAAATAGGCATTATTGACGATATTTCAAAAACTACTTATCAGATTTTGATCAAATTTTAATGGGACCAATCAGAAAGCAACATCTTTCAAATTAAAAAGAAACTTTCGAAATCGGCTCACGTGGAGAGAAGTTATGAGGTAACACAAAAAAAAAAAATACAGTCGACTTAAGTACCTCCTCCTTTTTTGGGAAGTCGGTAAAAAAAAAATAACAAGTAACATTTCATCTCTGATTATTATAACTTAATTAGCTGACGCGACAGACGTCCTGTCTTAGCAGATTTATCAAACGCGCGAGGCAGAAATCATTGTTAAGTTTACTGAAATTTTCAAATTCTCTACGCAACTTTCTTATTTTTCTTTCCGTAAGAACCTTCTACAAAGTATTAAAAAAGTTAAAACAAAATTGCAAAGAAATCGGTTAAGTCGTAGTCAAGTTATGGCGTGACCAAGGTAAATAGAAATATATTTTTCATAGATAAAGCACGTCAAATAAGTCGGAAGCAGGCTTGATGATCAAATGAGCATCGAAACTGCCGATAACAATCCATCTGTCCGCCCTCGTGCTGTAGTGGATCGATACCCGGTATATTGCGAGTGGGCAGTTTAACAAAAGAGTTTAAGCAAGTATGACGCAAACGTGGTGGTACCTACCAAGATTATTTTGAAATTGACGCAAGAAAAGCTTCAAGAAAACCTACCGCTTTATCTCCGGAACCCTTATTCACATGGCATAAAGCGGCACTCGAGAGAAAAGAATATTGAGTATTTAAATTTTTTATATGGATCCAACTTGACTCTGTACCAAAAAAAACCGAATAGATCTAGCCGTCTTCGACTACCTAATCGAGTAAAATTCATTATTAACTCCTTGTTTTCTGAAGTCGGTTAGTAATGTTAGAAAAAATATTAAAGTGTTTCTACGAGATTGGGAAAATAGAAATCATATGTGCATCTATTGAATGCCGAAACTGAATGGATATTATAATTTAATGTATCCATAGAACACTGCGCTTGTCACCTTGAGATATTAGATGTTAAATCTCAATACAAAGCCCTATAATTTCACTAAAAACAATGCCTTTAGTTACATGCTGGTAAAGTATTTTTTCTTGATCCTCTAGCTAACCCCCGTACCGAAATGCAGCCGTAGTGACATGTAGAAAAACCTGTCACCCAGCAGTAAAAGAAGTTTCAGCGCGATTTGTATTCTCACATTCCCATACTAATTACGATGACTTGTGTCGTGGGTGCCGGAAGTATTCACATCACACACACAATTACACCAAGAACCCTTACCTGAGTCGGTCGGTGTTTCCTAATAGGTACAATATGGGAGTCTTCAAGTCGCAAATGAATAGGTATCTTCTAGGCAAGTGTGCGCCATCGTCGACCACATCATCGCATACCATACCATACCATCAGGTAAAATAGTGGTCAAACGCTTGTCTATAATGAATAAAATAAAAAAAAACCATAAAAACAAATTTCCCTTGGAAAGATATTTTGTGTTTAAACTGGGAACCGAACCTGATAACCGGTGCTTAGCAGGTGATTCCCAGCTGAACACAAGTTTTCTCCCCAAGGGAAATTTGTGTTTCTGGTTCTGGTTGTGATTGGGTGTGTGATATGAATGCTACCGGCACCCACGACATTAAGTCATCGAACTTAATGTGGGGCTGTGAGTGTGAAACCGTTTATGTTATGTTTATGTTAATCTTGCGCATACTCTATTTTAGTCAAACATACGGGACACAGGAAAATATATGTACAACAATCTTTGTGACCTATCTTATTGTAGTTATTGGCAACATTGTTGCATTGCAATAACAGTTGTTGCAATAAATTGATTGATTGGTCTTTGCTACAATTGTATTGAATAATTGGCGGAAGAGTTGCCAGAGCGAGGCAATATGACTTCTAACTCACAGATCCTAGAGTCATATTGCCTAGCACTCGTTAATAAACTGTTCCCAAGCTCAGAAATTGTGATTTTCTTCTCAGACGTCTTATGAATTAAAAAAAAAAACACGTGAATCTCTTCTTCAAATCGCTTTGAGGGTAGTTGATGATTTTTGACTTGAGTAGGTATGTGAAGAACAGTCCATAGGCATAAAATAGTTATGTAAATTATCTTTGAATTAATAATTAATCAAAGATTAGAAAGCCGAGAACCGCTTATTAATAAATACTAGCGACTCGCCCAGGCTTCTCACGGGTGTAATTTAGACAATAGAAATAAAAGAAATGATTACTGTGAGTCAACCGTAACAGATATATATAGATAGATAGATAATACTTTATTGTAATACCTTACACAAATCACAACAATAAAAAAAAACTAAAATTTAAGTGTACAATCGGCAGTCTTATCGCTGAAAGCAATATATTCCAGACAACCTTTGGATGGAGATTTTTAAGGTGCAACGGGGGTGTATCTGCGATTTGGTTCCAAAACATTGAATTAAGTTTTATCACACTAATATTATAAAGGCGAAAGTTTGTGTGTTTTTTTATGTTTGGAAGAGTTAGCGGATAGACTGACAGACACACGAGCAAAGCGTCTTTGTTTTATACTATACTAGCCGTGCCCCGCGGCTTCGCCCGCTATTATCAAGTCAAAAAGTAGCCTATGTGTTAATCCTAGGTATAATCTATGTATATTCCAAATTTCATCCAAATCCGTTCAGCCGTTAAAGCGTGAAGAGGGAACAAACATACTTACACACTTACACACAAACTTTCGGATTTATAATATTAGTAGGATATTAAACAAATACATAGTAATTACTACAATTACTACGTATTCCAGGTCTAGTGTGTTTACCAGCTTCGATCACATCGTCACTTACCACCAGGTGAGATAGTGGTCAAACACTAGCCTGTCACAAATAAAAAAAAAAAAAATGTAGAGTAGTCTTGATTTGACGTTTCGTAGCAGTTTATACGTAAAACTTGAGTCAAAGTTTTGCGATTCGAGCGCTGAGTGTAGTTTATCCTACTTATAATGTTATAATGGCGAAAGTTTGTGTATGTGTGAATGTTTGTTACCACGTATCTCAGTAAAGAATAAACCGATTTTGATGTAATGTAGAAAGTTGATAGTTTAGGTTTCTGAATAACACATGGGCTACTTTTTATTTATTTAACGGGTATATAATTTATCGTACTTCCCAACGGATTATAGTATCCGATTTTCTATTGTTCCTATTGTCCAACTAAAATCAATTATACCTTAATTTATTTTGGTTGCAACTGATCTTATGATCAGTCGAGACCAATATTGTATAACTTATTTTAGTTGCAACTGATCTTGAGATCAGATGTGAACAACAGCTATGATCGTTTAATGTGAAAATCTGATACTATGATCCGTTGGGAAGTACCCTTTGCTGCGCTAGATTAGGACATATATAAGTTCAAAAGCCTCTGGGTGACACTGGAATGTAATGGGTAAGCGTAAAGCTTACCATCAGGCGAGAGACTAGCTCGTCTCGTCTCTCATTGACATAAAAGGAAAGACGAGCGACTTGCGTGTTTCGTCTCTCAATTATAATTTTAAAAAAATCACTGTATTACTTTAACCGTAAGCTGAAGGTCTGGTTAGGTCTGAATGCCCGATCGGTGGCATCATCATCATCACAGCCACAAAAAGTCCACTGCTGGATATAGGCCTCCCCCAAAGATCTCCAAAAAGAACGGTTGTGAGCGGCGTGCATCCAGCGCCTTCCTGCGACTTTCATTATGTAGTCCATCCACCTTGTGGGCGGTCTTCAGACATAATTTATTACAACCACGGTAACACCGCATATGGTATTTTTTAAATCGTATATGTTTCTATCATAAGGCCACAAGACGAACTGACAAACATCATACATTTTTTGTACATACTCATATCCGCTCGAAGCGGTTTGCTTCTACATTTATCATCCGTACAACAAAGGAAACTCACTGCCCGCATCTTTGTTTCACAAACGTTGTAATTTGGGAGCCTTCAAGTCTAGAGAGAAATCTAAGTAACCATATAGCAATATCTTTGCCGCAATTATCTATCTCTATAAAAAAACATTATTTTACGTGTCCCAATTCCTATTACAAAAATCAATAAGCTACCCGGTCAGCTTGATTATTTTAATTGCAATTGGCTCCAACCGAGGGAAAAATTGTTAATTAACTGGATACTTGAACGCGTATTTTAAATACATTTTTAAACAAAGGCAAATTATGAAATTCAATTTGAATTGATAGTTTTATTTATCACCCTCTTGCAGTCGCCCCTGACCTCTCTTCTTTGTTGTGCATAACAAAGGACACTGGACATTACAATGCCCGTTAAGTCACGATATAATTATTTCTAACAGAATGCGATGAAGCAAAAAAGAGGATTATGATTTTAGTACCGTATGTATTTTTGTTATGTATAGTATGTATGTTCGTTTGTTTTCTCACAGCGTCCCTACGAACCGATTATAACGTTATATTATAATCGTTATCGTCATTATAATCGTTGAATTTATTTAGTGTCATAGGCGAAGCTTTTTTTTGAAAAAACACAATGTCGTCCGTTATGAACTGCCCATGGGCATAGTTGGGTGGCGTTCTCCTTCTAAGCATATAAGTTATCGCGTTCGCCCGCCGGGAACACAAGTTTTCTCCCCATGGACATTTTTTGTTTCTGTGATGTGAATGTTTCCGGCACCCACGGCACAGGTCATCGAACTTAGTGAGGGGCGGTGAGTGTGAAAGCGTTTGTTTGATACTCCACAAAGTAGTGACCAAAAAATAGTCAAATACCATCGTCATATGAACATCTTAAAAATATGGAACATGTATGATAGTAAAGTATAACGTAGAACGTTTTTTTGGTTTTTACTATATGAACCTATTTCGTACGATAATTTCGTACTGGGATTTAGTTCTTTTATGCTGCAGCAAGCATTTCACCACAATCTCACATGATGGAAAGGAATAATGCGGCCGAAGTTGTAGCATACTTAATAAATAATAATAATAATAAATAAACCTTTATTTGCACCAAAAAACTAAATCACAAAACTGTAGATCCCTGGGTCCCACACTAGGACGACCTGTGTCGTGGAACCCAGTCTCTTCCCAATTTTAAAAAGTCTTTTTAGTAAGAGCTATGTTTGTACAATATTATAAGTAATAAAATAAAATAAAAAATAAAAATAAGAAATAAGAAATATCCCAAGGCAGGTTTTTTTTTTGTGTACTATTTTGTTGTGTGTATGTGAAGTCTTGTGTAAGTTCACAGATAATCTGTGGAGGTGTATATATCCTATTATAATATTATAAATCCGAAAGTTTGTGTGTAAGTATGTGTGTGAATGTGTAAGTATGTTTTTTCACACTTCACGCTTTAACTGGTAAACACTTACCAAGAAGATACCTATTAACTCTTGAATAGAAGACTCCTAGACTATACCGTTCAGGGAACAAAGACGGGGGCATGAGTTCCACTCCTTCGCAGTTTAATACTTTCACCTTGTTTATAAAATGTAATCTGAAACCAACCTCTTTGCGTATCAACTCTGGGAATGAGTCCGTTAGAAACGCGACCTCTCTCCTCGCCAGTTTCAGAGTTCTCTGCCTCTCCTTCATGTTAGCCTTGACCTCCTTTTCCAACTTGCTAAACTCGTACTTCCTGTCATCGAGGTATTCCATGGCCAGCTGGCCCATTTCTGTGGCACCCATCAGACATTTTCCTTGTGCACGACAGTCGAGCTTCAAAGCATCTAGCACCACAGTGAAATACGTGGAATCCTGAAAAGGGATTCTAATTGCGATAAATGGTAATTTTCACTTGAAAACTCTATTGCGTCATAATATTTCCAACGAATCTTATTAATCTTTTAATAGCTAGCTTGAAACAGCTTAGCCGTAATATTGCGTTCATAGAAAACAACCTTCAAGTGCTTAGTGCTATTTGCGAGAGAGAATTAAATTGCCGAGTAGAAGTAGATAATAACTTTAGCAGAAAGATAATAAAATTCACAGAGAACGTCAAAGAGACAGTATACTTTTATTCCTGTTTGTTATCTTTTGAAATAAAATGTTTGCAACAGTTTTTCTAAAAACCGCGCGGCGCAGCTGCTAGTGCGAAAACGAATAAGAGAGATTTCGCACTAGCAGATTAAAATTATTCTATAAATGTACCTTTTTCAATATATCCAATATCTTTTTGTACATGACTTTAATGGCTAGTGCTGCGTTTTTCTTAATGTTCGCCCTCTGAACGTAATTGGCCACTGTTTGTTCCTTCTTTTCCGAAGGTAGCTTTCCTCCCACTTCAAATAAAACTCGATCACGAAGCTCCGCTGATTCTAGCTGGATATGAAAACGGAGGAGTTGAATTGCTTTTTTAATGCAAATTGGCAATTATTTTAGACGAGTAACAACACAAGGAGCTCTTTGCAGGATTAGCCTTGTCTAATCTTCCCCCAACACACACAACCCATTGGCGGAGTGTTGAATCTTACCTGGGGCTATAAAGTCTCCATAATTTTTGCTAAATAATAACGTAGAGAGCCCGCTAGTGGAGAAAAAAATTGAAAATTTGAAAGTAACTAAGTAGATACTATAATAGACTAAAACTGGTATATTATCCTACTCATATTATAAACGTGAATGATTGGACAGACGTAGGGATGGATGGATGTTTGTCCTTCTTTCACGGTAAAACTATCTAACGGATTTAACTAATAACTACTTTACGCCATTGACAGATAACAAGTGACTGACTATAATCTATATCTATCAATGTTTATGTTTAGAACTGCCCGTTGGCTAAGTTGGGTGAGCGTTCGCCTTCTAAGCAGGGGTATCGGGTTCGATTCCCGGCGGGAACACAAGTTTTCTCCCCAAGGAAAATTTGTGTTTCTGGTTCTGGTTGTGATTGTGTGTGTGATGTGAATGTTTCCGGCACCCACGACACAAGTCATTGAACTTAGTGTGGGGCTGTGAGTGTGAAAGCGTTTATGTTATGTTATGTTTATCAATAGATTTTATACAAATATAGTTTCAATTGTACCTGGGTTCTTTGAAATTTTTCCATCTTCTTTTTCTTGATATATCTAATTCGGTCAAGCTGTTTCCTCTTATTGAAGTTCTCTTGGTGGATGCTCTCCAGTACTTTCTAAAAACAACGTTACAAATATAAAACGCTAGATGTTTGAAGTAATCTTGATGAATACTCTCCAGTACTCTCTAGGAAGAGAGCTACAAATATTAACTACAGTAGTAAATTTAGATAAGAAAAATATCGCTTCATATAAACTGGTATAAGAGACTAAGTTTCAAGTGAATGGGTATTCTGGGCAAGCTTACTCCATGGTCGACCACATCTTAATTTACCAACAGGTTAGATAGTAGACAAACGCTTGCTGGATCGAATGTAAGGTATGGCTTTACTAACCGTGCCCTGCGGCTTCGCCTGCTATCATCAAGTTAAAAAGTAGCCTATGTGTTAATCCTAGGTTTAATCTATGTACATTCCAAATTTCATCCAAATCCATTGAGCCGTTAAAGCGTGAAGAGGGAACAAACATACTTACACACACACTTACACACAAACTTTTGGATTTATTATATTAAGTAGGATAAAGTACTAGCGACCAGACCCTGCTTCGCACGGATGTAATTTGAGGTGAAAAATGTGAACTACCCTTGATGATAGAATTGAATAACAGTAAACATCATCGCAAGTAACCTAATTTACATAAAATTTTTAGTAAAACAAATGGTTACAGTGAGTCAATCTTCACAAATCGAGATATGCCTTCGCAGAGTTTTCTTTAGGATTTTAGAAGAACTACAATTCTCTGGTACATTTTTAGGTATCTCCTAAGGTTTAGCCACGTAAGCCATCCTACTGTGTGTAAGTGTGTAAGTATGTTTGTTCCCTCTTCACGCTTTAACGGCTGAACGGATTTAGATGAAATTTGGAATGTACATAGATTATAGCTAGGATTAACACATAGGCTACTTTTTAACTTGATAATAGCGAGCAAAGCCGCGGGGCATGGCTAGTTTAAATTTTTTTTTCGGCGACTCGGTAAAAAAAATTTTTTTTTTTTCTAGTGTACTAACATCGGCCTGGCTGTTCATATAGGTCAGCTGCAACCTCTTGTGCTCCTGGAAGGCATTTCGGAGGAACTGCTTGTCGCCGTACACTGCCACGCCAAGTTCAATGCGCTTGGTGGAGATGTCTTTCCGAAGCTGCCTGATGTCACGAGAATAGCGTTTCTTCTGCTTCGCCAGATCACCCTCATGGATCTTGCGGTCGCGTTCTAGATACATTTTTTATGTAATTAAGTGATGAGACGAGCATGTCACTCACCTGATGGTAAGCGTCACGTCCCAGTGCAGTGCTACCCAAAATGTTGAACTTGTAAAGGTCAAAATCCTACGCGGCAAAGCACACTCGTCACCCAGATATGTTAAATCTCTTAAGGCCTGTTTTTACATTGGCAACATTGCCTTTCAATCTGGAATACAGTATTTGCACACTACTGCTTGGCGGTTGAATATCTGGCAATGGTGTGTTACTACTGGTTTCTACCCCAGACGGCCCCGGCAAAATAATCCTACCACTACTAAACTTTATTTATAGGACTCATGAACAAGTCTCTGGCCTGATGGTAAGCATCTCGCTTGCACATTACAGAATTTTGAACAAAACTTTAACTATGAACATACAAACAAACACATAGACTTAAAAAGTATCTTCTAGGCAAGCATGCTATATCTTAGGCCGCATCATCACTAGTCAGTTGAGATAGTTGTCAAAAATTCAGTCTTGATAAAAAAAACAAAAACAAATAACCGCTCACACACTTACAGCCCCACACTAAGTTCAAATACTTATGTCGTCGACACTCAAAATCAAAAGCACAGTATTTTACTAGCAGAGCAAAGTTGTGCTGCTGTCAGGAATCGAACCCAGAACCCACGACATAGAAATCAAAGTCTTGCCAACTGCATCAACAGGGTCTTTGTTATGCAATCTGGGTTTATCAGGAGGCCTGGTTAAGACGTAAGCCGGATAGTTACGGGGAACACTTTTTTAAGTGCACCAAATTTTGAATCCAATCTGACATCGGTAAGTCTAATTTAACTTGCAATGGAAATGGGACAGGTGAAACTAATTATAAGCTTGTAATAAGGGTCATCAGAGATAATATTTTGATCAATGGGCCTGGAGAACAACTAATCTATACTAGATAATATTATAAAGCTGAAAATTTTATTTGTTTGTTTGTTTGAACGCGCTAATCTCTGGAACCGCTGGTCCGATTTGATAAATTCTTTCAGTGTTGGATAGTACATTTATCGAGAAAGGCTTTATTATATATCAATAAAATTAGGGATCCTTACTAAAAGTCCAATAATCACGAGGACGAAGTCACGGGCACTGCTAGTCTGTTTATATATACTTACCGTAAAGTTTAATGAGTCCACGGTATTGATTTATTTTATCTTTTATTACCCAATTTTCATCTTGCATGCCATGAAGGCGGACTTTAGCTGCGGAAAGCATGTTAAACGCACAATATTTAATTAAATATTATTAAATATTCAATGTTTGGTAAAATTTCGTTAATAAATATTTAGACATTATTGGCCATCAATCATAAATAAGAAACACAGAGTATATTATAATATAAACCTCGGAACAAAAGCAAAGCACGTTATTGTTCCGAGATATATAAGTCAAGGATGTTGTAGCTAATGTACTTATATCATCGAGATAGGAAACAAACCTACGTTTACAAACCGTAGGTTTGTTTCCTATCTCGATGATATAAGTACATTAAACGGAGTGATTACATTATCTTTGATATACATTTTATATTCCTTTTGCTGACCGCAAAGAGAATGTTTATACTAACGTCATAAATAGTTCGAGAAACTTATTGATTAACTTATTACCATAGAGGAACTTTTTATACCGGAAACTTATTACTTATTTAACTTATTATTAGCTCAGATTATTAGATAAAAAATTAAATTGTACAAATTTTAAATCACTGCAGAGTTGGCGTTGTCAGACTTTAGTAGGTATATACTACTACACAAAATAAAATTGAATTATATCCGTACTAATATTATAAATGCGAAAGGAACTTTTACACGCCTAAACCACTCAATTGATTTTGATGAAATTTAGTACAGAGATAGACTAGGGTTTGGAAAGGATATGAGGTACTTTTTATTCCGGCATTCTCGCGGGACCAGGACAACCGTGACTTGTGTCGTGGCGGAACATTCATATCACACACACAATCACAACCAGAACCAAAAAAACAAAATTTCCTTCGGGAGAAAACTTGTGTTCCCGCCGACAAACGAACCCGATATGCTTAGAAGGCAAACATTCACCCAACTAAGCCAACGGGCAGTTCAAGTTTAACTTCCAAGATTTAATTACAGACAGATAGAAAACGGGAAGGAAGAAAGGTGAAACTAAATAAAAGCTTGAAGAAATGGAGTACACTTACATTATTTAAATATTTTTACTTTTAAGTAGGTAGTGCTTTTTTTTGGCTTTTAGAAATAAGTAGCTTCGGTAATGAACTATTCGATAGCGTAATTGATTGCACATCGGCGTTCTATGCAGCGGGTATCAGTTTCGATTCCCGGTAGCAATACAAGTTTTCTCACCAAAGCAAAGACAGTGTTCTGAGTATACATCGTGCGTGAATGTTTGCGGCAACCGCGACACAAGTCTTTGAGCTTAGGGAGGGGTTGTGAGTGTGAAAGTGTTCAAGTTTGTAAGAACTTGTAGTTATTAATACTCATAAGTCTACTAGCTATACCTATAATATCAGCGTGGAATCCTCACGCTAATATAGTTATATATGGGGGCTGAGTCACCTACGTCCGTAGGAGGATACCCCTTAAGTCTGACTCCCTACACGTGGTCCCCGGGTGGTGCTAATCAGGTGACATTTGAGAGGTGGTAGAGCATTTTGTGAGTTGCTCGCCTGGCTTGCTACCAAAGTAGCTTACCACCATCAAGTTGAAAGTCTGCCGCCAAGCTAAATACGGTGTTCCGGCAGTTATCCTTGAGAGCCTGCGTATTCCAGGTCTAGTGTGTTTACCAGCTTCGATCACATCGTCACTTACCATCAGGTGAGATAGTGGTCAAACACTAGCATGTCACAAATAAAAATATATATATCTATATTATAAAATTCTCGTGTCACAGTTTTCGTTGCCATACTCCTCCGAAACGGCTTGACCGATTTTGATGAAATTTTTTGTGCTTATACGGTATCTATGAGAATCGGCCAACATCTATTTTTCATCATCATCATCATCATCACTTTTCATCATTATCAACGCGGGTGAAACCGCGGGGCGCAGCTAGTATATATATATATTATACTTCTATCGCACAAGCTTTGAGTTAATTAAATTAAAAACATCATTAATTCAAACTCGAGATTAACAAAATATATTATTATATAGAAAATAAATTAACATTCAATTAAAACTACTGCGCTAAAAACGAATGGAGACAAATATATTGCAAATTATTTGGAAATTTTCATATCCGGGTCCCCATCAACGGAACACAGCGCGCGATGCGTACTATCGCCACATTTAGTTCCTTGAGGACAATTGCTGCAGGTAATCCCAGCCTCGTATATAGGGAAACCCTCAATGTTCCCCGCTGGACCGTAATTACAGAAAGTAAATGCAACAATGGTTGGCTCCCGGCGCTTTGTGTCCCTTAAACTTCGCTCCAACTTCCCACGGTACAAAGGAGACTCTTTTGTACTTAGCTTTTCAGTCGCAGCGAAATCCTCAATTCGCGTCAATTCCTCGGGCGTCATGTATTTAGTTCGACGCAACAGGTTCTCACTAGTGGTCTTAGTGGCGTTCTGCAGATGCTCCTCTGTCGGAGAACTAGACTGTCGCCGCTTGCGGAATAAGATACACGAACGCCTCTTAGCGGTGCATAGGGCCTGGGAGCAGCCAATGCGCCAGGTCGAAGCCCAAGCTGCAGCAGAATACCAGTGTGCGTTACATCCCCCAGGAGCGCTACAGTTCGCTCGTCTGAATGACCACACGTTTTCCACTGGCAGCGCTCTGGAGCCCGAGAACCAGGCGCCGACTGCGTCCGCCAGCAGCTGGGCTTCTGTTACTTTGGACAGTGCAGGACGCACGTCCATGTTTTGGAGAACATTAAAACGGATAGTGTTCCTGCATTCATCGTGCCGTTTTTGGCATTGTCGAGCCCACGCTTCAGCCATCTGTTCCAGTTCGTAATCCCAGTACATTTTGCGCATGTTGGTAGCTGGTGGCTGCCCGGGCTCAAGTCCCATGGCTATGTTATCCCTGTGCCTGTTGTGGAGCAAGAGTATCGCATACCGCATCCAGGTTGTCATACCAGAAGCGTAGAGCCTAGAGCTGTGCTTGGAGGGGGCAACGCACATGGTGTGCTGGTTTTTCATCGAACAGTCTGGATGTGTACAGTAATCGAAAGTGGCGTCTTCGTCACTAGATGCAGTTGATAAATATAGAGATATCAAAATTAATTGTATATTACGCATTTTGATACTGCAAAACAAGAAAAATAATCAGTGAAAAATACGTTTGATATTCAATAACATAACTAACCATCAAGTGATTATTTTCAGTGATCACCACAGACAACTTATCAGAAAATTATCACTCTGCTTCTTTATGGGTTCAGATCTGTGCTGTATAAAAAGTTCCTCTGTCTGCATGCGGTGCTAAAATACATAGATTTTTTATTTTTTTTTATTTGTTACAGGGTTGTGTTTGACCACTATCTCACCTGATGGTAAGTGACGATGTGATCGAAGCTGGTAAACACACTAGACCTGAAATACGCAGGCTCTCAAGGATAACTGCGGAACACCGTATATATCTTGGCGGCAGACTTTCAACTTGATGGTGGTAAGCTACTTTGGTAGCCAGCCAGGCGAGCAACTCTCAAAATGCTCTACCACCTCTCAAATATATACTTACATACAATACGATACTTACATACAACACATATTTGTATGTAAGTATCTATGTATGTATGTATATTTATAATATTATTAAAATACGGCTATCACTCACGTCATTTGATCAATATTGTCGACCTAGGTTTCGAGCATGTATGATCCTCTTCTTCGGGATGAGTTTACGCCGCGAGATCGCAACGAAGTCTGCGGGCGTGGGCTCGATCCGCTCTCTGCGAGCGTCGCGGGCGGCGCCTGCGTCGGCGGGGGCGACATCACACCCTTGCGGCCGCGAGAACGTCGCGGCGGCGGCGGCGGCGACGCCTCCGAGCTTTGTAATACGTCACTGTCATCGTCACTACCACCAAATGTTCTATGACACACTATGCTGACCGTGTCACTAGACTGCCCCAAAACCTCGACACCAAATATGTATTGTGTTGTATGTAAGTATGTATGTATGTATGTGCGTTCGTTTCCTCACAGCGTCCAAACAAATAAACCGATTGTAACGTATAGGGTATCGTTGAATTCGTCACAAATCCACAAATCCGGGTGTAGTATGGTATGGGTGTCGTCTTAACCTCCTTAAAAAGGATTTTGATACTTTTCGCGTCAAAATTCCCTTTAGTGGCAACATGTGCATATATTTGTGAATGAGGTTCCAAATTCTACATAAGGTATTAGGTATATATCTGTTAGCCTATTATGACGTTGCCAAAGGATAGAGGTAACTATTAAATAAAAGACATAAATAAATGTAACGTATAATAAAATATAGCACGTAACAACAAAGATTTGATCATTATACATCACAAAGATTATTAATACAGTAACAGTACATTATTCAACTCGAATGTATCTCGGTAAAGAAATTTACAAAATTCTACATAAATATGACAATATATAAGTATAAAATATACTTCTGTCTATATCAACCTATGTACCTAATGAGACTAACGTAGTAGAGTTGGTTGTTAACTCGACACGAAAGACTTAACCGCATAGTCGAGTCACCCTTAAGTTTAATATGTTACTTCTTATCAACTTTTTTAACGACAAGCTTTTAGAAGTCATAGTACTCGAAAAACAAAGTGACGTCACTATTATTATATTCTCAGCAAGCCCTTTCATTTGATACCCATATTGTAGGAGTGATTATATGAGATTATAGTATAAATATCAATCATTTAAATGCTAAAAAATCGACTTCACCACTTACATTTTGTCTTATGTTGATTTCAAAAAGCGCTAAATCAATTTAGATAACATTTAAATGGAGTTTTGCCGCGAAAGTGAAAAAATGGCGTTGTTGATTTTGTATGATTTTGCAAAACTAGTGATTCATAGAGTGTTAATGTGTAATAATGGTGGATTATTAACTGTTAATACTTAGTGAACGTGCATAACTGTAGGCAAATCATACAAAGATGAAAAACATGATTTTCGCCTTCGCTCCAAAACACCAATAGAGGTTCTCGTAAAGTATCTACTACTTTACTAGGACATGACATGACTATGACTGGATCTTGACTCTTTTACTTGATTTTGACTGTGACTTGTGACCAGGACTTTTAATATGAAATACACTTGAAATATATTAATACTTAACACTGGCTAAATGCACAAGAATAAGAAAAGAGAAGCCAATAATAAAAGAAAAAAAAACATTTATAATATGGTATATCGTTCCCGCCAAAAATCTTCTTCGCGCCACAGACTACAAAAATGGCACAGCGCAATTTGGTAGTATCAAGCATAGAAAAAAATAATATATTCTACCCGAAAAGTATCAAGCAAAGGTAGCATTGATCGTAATTTTATCCGTGGTTTCATAAAACCTCAAAAGAGTAATTAAACAACATGTCAATGGTTGAACAATGACGTAATGAGAAGCATGAAACAAAAAAATAAACGGAGTGATTACAATATCTTTGAGCCCAAACTGCAGGCGTTAGAACAGCATTTCTCTTCAAAGTATTTTATGAGCGGAACGTCGCGTTGTCGTCCTATTATAGTCAGTTCAACAGCATGCACCTGAAACTGCGTCAGAATAACTAAGTTAGAATATAAAACTTCTTTCCACGTGAACTGATTTCGAAATTTTTTAAGCTATTGCGTAGCTTCTATCGCGGGTCTTGAGCGTGGAGACCGAATCCAGAAATTCCGTAACGAAAATAACCTAACAGCCCCCACTACGACCGGCTCAGCGGTGATACTTTTTAGTTTTGCCATCTATCGATGAATAGCAGAACTTTAATTTTTTTTTTGAAATATCACGCTTGTCTCTTTAGTTCAGCAACTCGCCTCTAGGTGGCAGGAAAAAAAAATACTGCAGAAATAAAATAAATAAATAATTATAATTGCATAAGTTGATAAAAAATGCTATGCAATAGCTTTACCGCGGCAGTTCCCGAGTGCCACACGTCTTTTTTTTGTTTGAATGATGTTGCTTTCCCATAGGTCCCATTTAAATTTGATCAAGATCTGATCAGTAGCTATTGAAATATCGTCAATAATGCGTATTCTGAGGACTACATTGACGATGTTCTCGTTTTTAACCGACTTCAAAAGTTACCTCATAACTTCTATCGTTGTCAGCCGATTTAGATGATTTTTTTTATTTAAATGCTGGTGCTTTTCATGTGGTCCAATTGAAATTTGATCAAGATCTGATCTCTAGTTTTTGAGTTATAGTTAATAATGCGTGATAAATACATTACATCTGATCAAGGATCCGAAGATAAAGTTGTGAAGTCGGTTTTTTAAGCATTGCTTGCGTTTAATTATTCATCCTGTTACTTTAGCTGCAGAGACGCCATTTTGTTTATTACATGTGACCTTACATATGACAACTAAGTAAAACTCAGACGAATTTAACGATTTGGTATTTGGAGGTTTTTTGACGTAAGTGAAAAAATAGCGTTGTTGATTTTGTAAAATTTTCCAAAACCTGTGATTCTTCGATTGTTAATGTGTAATAATGGTGGATTATTAATCGTTGATACTAAGTGAACGAGCATAAGTGTAGGCAAATCATACAAAGTTGAAAAACGTGATTTTCGCCTTCGCTCCAAAACTCCAAAAGAGGTTCTAGTAAAGTTTCCACCACTTTACTTGGCCATGACTTTACTATGACTGGACCTTGACTCTTTTACTTGACTTTGACTGTGACTTGTGACTAGGACTTATAATATGAAATACACTTGAAATATTATATTATCACTTGACACTAGCTAAATGCACAAGATTGCGAAGCCATAGAATAGAATAGAATAGAATATGTTTATTGTATAAAACTGTGTACAATGTTCTTATATTATATTATTAATAGTGAATCAACAGATTTCCCATTTCGGGCGTACAATAATATCTTAATTTACATATGAAGCTTAAAATTAGATAAAAAAAATATATTTAGGTATGTACATTTGCATCATAATAGTTAGAGGATAAATTGAAAACATAGATAATTATTATTATTACAATTAAAAGAAAATAAAATTACACATCATAATATTCACCTAGGTTGTAATACACTTTGGATACAAGCCATTCTTTAAGGCTAGTTTTAAATTTGTTGCCTTTCAAAATCTTTATATGTACTGGACATAACTAAGAAGAAGAAGATTTGGTATATGTTACAATTGCTTTTTATAGTTTCAACGAAAGGTTTAAGATTACAATAGGTTTTATATACGTACCAAAGCTTGATTTTATCATATAAGCGAGCAGGTGATGAGAAAGGTTTTACCTAGATAAATCCGTCCTATGGTGCCTGCCTGTGAGATATTTCCGACACTCGCGGCTTAGGCTTTTGTTGAACCACGGACATCAATGCAAGGTTGATCAAGATAATGGCCAACAGGCCAAAACACTTCATTTTCCTGAAAAAAATATGAAAAGATAGATAAAATTTATAAAGACTATTTAATGTTATCCCTTTTTTATTTATGATACATGTATACTATATTATTATATATAGATATATATAGACTTATTCTTATCTTGATTGATCGTTATTTAGAGCTCACCAAGATTACAAAGTTTCAAATAAGCAATTTATAATCGTTGTACATAAGTTTTAAAGTAACATTTGGCGTTTCTTTTGGTACAATAATGACGATGCGTTTTAGTTATTGGCTAAGGGGGCTGGTCTTAGATTGAGCACCTCGATAGTAGTGCGTGCGATGCGGCGAAGGCTCTCGTCCCCGGCCGGCGGCGGCGCACCGATCTGCTACCCTTCCAGCAACCCCAATATAGGAGCAAGCC